>OV656769.1:5000000-6250000 GCA_927399505.1 Luperina testacea
CCGGTCGATTCTGTAAAAATGTCACCGTGAAAACTTAGGTGAAGTGAGTTTGTTTTTGCTAGGAATTGACACTATTGACAGCTAAATTCACCTCAGTTTTCACGGTGAGATTTTTACGGAATAGCCCCGCTGCACCCTAATTGCGTAACACACTACTATCAATCTCAATCTTTTTGACAAGAAGGATATTGCTAATCCATTGCTTCATATGTTCGACAAATATGTCTGCTCAACAACGTAAATAACGCAATGAATGTTGTTGAACTGTCAAAATGAAAAACATTGCTACGGATAGTGTGTTACGCAGTTACAATGCGTGCCACGAAAGATGAGACTTGACACACCACGTGGTTGACATGCGCAGTACACGATTTTAGGTATCTTTAGCGGTAGTTTTTATATATCAATGGGTATGAGGTCTGAGTGCGGGACGAAACCGGACGACATAGGGGCGGCGGAAAGAGCGGGGGAGGTGGGGTCAAGTCTCTTCTTTCGTGGCACGCATTGTACCCCGCTGATGACGCTGGCACAGGACCGTGGGGATTGGCACAAGAAAAGAGCCCTATGCCCAGCAGTGGATGAACTCGGGCTGTGGATGATGATGATGGATATGAGTTTATGGAAAAATAACTTTAAATCCTACACAATAAAGTACAGTTTACGCTACAACTTCAAACATTTTTATAACTGTTTCAATAGTGCTAGTCACTCTGAAATCAACTTAATCATCATTAAAATAAAGTTGATATTATGTTTAACTAGAAACATAAGTTTGAATAGACTTTACATAATATTACTATCCAATGCAGCAATATCCCACACGCATACGTGCACCCATTAGCAGGCCTCCGTCACTTCATGTACTTGCGCGCTATAATTACCTACCGCCCGGCCGAGCGGTCTCGGGTCGTTTGCGGACCATATTCAGTGCGGTTTTCGCAAGCGAAGCGCACGCACGTTATTCAATTTTAATCATTCCATTCGTTTGTACGGGTACCTACAATGCCGTCTGGTGCCTTATGTGCAGTAGATGGGTACAAATCAAGTAAAAGAAGGGATAAACACCTAATATTTTTCCATTTACCTGTCAATGAAGAAAGTTAAGTGATAAACTATTACCATTTTTTGTCGTTTCAAAATTATTACAGTCAGCACCAATTTATTAAAAACATATTTTACCTTTATACGATACAATTTTAAACTACCGAACATATTCACAGTTCTCAATAAAATAGACACAAATAGTTACGTTAATTTAATTTTATCGAAGAGGCGGCCCTGCGATTGCTGTGGGATGGCGCGGTGCGAAGCAATCACAACTGTACGCTTGAGCATTTAGGCACATTTTAGCATGCAGCGGTTGCTGACGCGACGGAGTAGGCTATTATAGCAATAGGTATTGGAAATTTTCTACTGAGTGAAGTATCTGTTACGTAGTAACTATTTAGTAATCTGTGCTATTAGTATGTAGGTACTGATACAGAGTCATCTTTTATTTTCTTAATTTCACTATACACCATTGTAAAGAGGTTCAATAGGTACCTACTCGTATTAGGTACATCTTCCTTTAGAATTTCATATCTATAGTGCCAATAGGCTCCGAATAAAGTGCCTGTGCTGTGACATACGGACTGACTGGTTGAATAGGTAGAAAGTCAGTGGATTCATTTCTTTCGAATATAATGTGTCTTCACGTTTCCCCTTTGTGTTGACTTATTATTAATTAGTTAGGTATAATGGCATAAGAATACTCAGCCACATAAGCGAAGCCCCGGGCACAGCTAGTCTGTCTACAATATACAGTATGTTAACTAACAGAGGGCGTTCCCGTTAACCCGCAATAGTATAGCATCCTTACATGCTAAAAAAAATATTACCATTCGAAAATAAAACGTTTTTTTTATTTTTTTTTATATTAAAATATATTCACTAAAAATCGTAAATTGATACTCTATTTATTTAATTAATTCTAATTTATTTAATTAAATAAATTCCGACATTGCTGTCCTTCAAGTACGCGTGTACAGAGTGTTTCTTTAACGTATCAATTTACGATTTTTTGTGAATATTTTAATATAAAAAAATATAAAAAAAAAATATTTTCGTATGGTAATATTTTTTTAGCATGTATGGATGCTATACTATTGCGGGTTAACGGGAACGCCCTCTGTTAGTTAACATACTGTATATTTATATATATAGGTGCCTAGATATCAGTGGTTGTTGTTTTGTCTCGTTTATGCTAAAGTCGTGATTCAAACGTAAGTAATGAACGGATGGAGTTACACAATATTAAGCAAACGTGATCATTTCTAAACGGGGGAAAATACGTGGTAGGGAATTCCCCCGAAAGTGTGTGTAACGCTGTAGTTTAGGAGCTTATTACTAAATTCTCAATATCCAATGGCAATGGTCGATTCTGTTAAAATCTCACCGTAAAAACTTAGGTGAAGTGAGTTTGTTCTTGCTAGGAATTGTAACTATTGACAGCTCACTCCACGCTCACTTCACCTAAGTTTTCACGGTGAGATTTTTACAGAATCGCACCGCTGCCGCTGGTTGCATGTTGAACATGTCGTTTATGGTTAGACAAGTAACCACAGCGGACTATTGGGTTATACCTCTCAGGGACTGCGATACAAAGAACATCCTTCATTTCATATATATACCCAAAAATTTCATTCACCAAAACACATCAATTGCATAACCGTAGCAGTCGTAGAAAAGACCACATAGTACAGTGCGTGCCACGTAAGAAGAGACTTGACCCCGCCACCCCCGCCTCTTTCCGCCGCCCCGATGACGCCCGGTGCGGGGCGGGGACCGGGCGTCATCGGGGCGGGGTCAAGTCTCTTCTTACGTGGCACGCACTGTACTTGCTCGAGTGCGAACAGCTCAAGGTAAAAGATCACTTGTTCACGAGGGAGTGCAAATTTACAATAAATTACCAGATGAGATAAAGGGTGCGATTTTGATCAATGTTTTTAAAACCAAACTAAAAAAATATTATGTTCTCCAAAATATCAGTATCAGTTAACTATAATGTAACATTAAAATATAACAATAAGAGAAGGAAAAAAAAAAATAGCAGCTGTAAACAAAAGTTGTACTACTGACTGATTTTTCTGCATTGTGACAGTGGGATCGCACTCTGTATCTCAAGTTATGCATAGTGGCGCAGTGTTGGATTTTTGGGAGTACCCGCGAACCTAAATAATTCGTAATACCTACTAATGTAATATAACATAGTCAAATACATCAGGTAAATTGTAAGTCCGAGTGTCGAAGGACAATGACTAGTTTTTACTTTGTTTAAATTTGTTATCATGTAAGTGAAATGTAAATTTCTTTATGAGAAATAAAGAGTGCCGGAAAAAAAACCAGTCAAGTGCGAATCGGATTCGCGCACCTACGATTTTTGGTACTTTCAAGTAAAATAGCAGCCATGGGGTTAATCGTAGATCTATGTTTGTAATCCTACAGAATTACTATTTCATGAAATCTTGACATTTTGGATTATACTAACTTAACAAGTTGTATTACTGATTCTAATGATTATGATTCTGTAAATACATATTTTTTACATTAACATTTTAAGAAAGAGTATGTTTAGGTTCCTATCATATTTTTTGTCATTTTTAGAGGGTCATATTTTCTTTACTAATTAGTTGCTGAAAAAAAGAAAATCACAGGGACGTGTTTACAGCAGACATTGATTTTATGAAAGCAAAAAATTTTGCTCTAGGGGCATGAAGAAAAAAGGGGTATACCTACATTTGTATGGAGAATCGCACGCCCTGTTCCCTCTTACCTAATATGCCGACGGCTTTTTCGGTTTTAAAGTCGAATGGCAAAAATAAAATAAAACTGTTGAAGTCGTAGTTTTCGTACTATGCGTTAGTTAGACTATTCCCTTCAAAGGTTTAACCGTGCCGTCCTAGTAAAATTACTATAAAAGTTAACAATAAAATTTTATTAAACCATAAAGCTTTTACACGCTGAACATTTTCCTTCCTTCGCGTTAAAAAACAAAGATGAAAGAAAATTATCTGTGGCATCGTAATTAAAAAACTAAAATACTGGCCAAGACAACCATGCATAATGATATGAGGATATGAAAATGGTCGTAAATATAAAAAATCTGTAAAAGATACATTTGGTATTTAGTGAAATCACATAGTATAGCGCGACCCCTATCAACTCCCCGCACTTCTAGTGTTCGTCGTGTACGGGCCAGGTTACGTGACTAGTTACGGTTCGGCACAACCCTAGAAATGTCGCCCCATGTCACCAACAGTAAGTCACAAGCGCCCGGTAACTGCGCACGCGCTCGGTGCTAACAAACTCGTGCGCCTCGCGAGCCGTCCATTACCGATAATTATGTTATTTATAAGTTAAATGTAACAGTTCACTATACATACGTTTTATACAAATACAGTTTACATGCACAAATAGTTGGAGTTTCTTTTACCAAAAGTACCCCGACTATAACTGGCGTCCCAACGTGCGGCCGTGTTTTCGTGAAAAAACGGTTAAGCAAACATTATTTCGTGTAAAACTGTTATTGTGTATAACAACGTCTGTATAAAGACTTTTAAAAAACAGTTTTTGAGTGTCGAAAACAGTGACTTTCTCGGGTTTTCTTCGTGCGACGTTACATATTCGTTATATACTTCGCCCACGCCGCCCGCAGATTCGTTACGTTTTGTGCACATATCAACATTTTTAAAGAACTTTTAGCATATTTTGGTATAATATAGTGACTATACAGTGGATTCAGTGTGACGATTGCTATAAATCGTAATCCTGTAAACATCCGTGTACATACAATAACCATTGTTCATAGTAATGCTTCGTGCGAGTTGACTTGAAACTGTGGGTACCTTTGTTAGGATTCCTAGAACACCGACTCGCGTCGAACATTAATGTAAATAATAACTTGGATGTTTAAATAGAGTCTTTTGTGTTAGAGACCTAGTTGATTGTAGGTACATGAGGGTTAGAACAATCGCGTAAGTGTATGAACATTTCGTAAGTACCTAAGCGTCGTGTACGAAGAGTTGTCGAACTTGAGTGACGAACTAGGTTGCCTAGGTACACTGTTACCTATTTGTGGTGCCGGAACGTTGATAATAGTGCATTAAAAGACATGGTGCTAACACGGTCGCGTAATAATAGTGCTTCACGCGCTACGCAGCAGCCTGTAGATACGCATGCTACGGCGGGTGAGCAGTCAGACGGTACGATGCCGTCTACTGCAGATGGACACGCATTGTTCGTTGACGTACGATCGTCAACGCCGCCGCTGGCTGGACCTTCGTCCGCCGGCGCCTCGGCTCCATCACCACCGCCGCTGTACGGGCGTGAGCTGCCTGGCTCGCAGATGCCACATTACGGGCATGCTCCGCCCGTCGCCACACCGCAGCCACCGATGCCTGCACCTATTGTTATGACGGACCAACAACTGGTATTCCTCTTGCAAGCTTTACGGTCGCAGCCGCCTACGCAGGGCGCGCAGCCTCCGCCGACGACGACGACTGTGAGTACAAACCTGACTAATTGTACGGCGAGATTTAATGGTTCTGGCGACGTTATGGCATTCGTGGATGCTGTGCAGATTTATAAAGACTGTGTTGGTGTTCACGACGATATGGCTTTAAGAGGCCTGCCAATGCTGCTCACTGACTTTGCGGCTACCTGGTGGCAAGGTGTTAAGCATTCCGTCACAAGTTGGCAAGAGGCCACCCATTTATTTCGCCAAACATTCGGGCCGCGCCTCCCACCTCATAGATTATATAGAGAGATGTTTAGTCGAGAGCAAGGTGATGAACGGACCGATATCTTCGTGTGTAGGGTAAGAGCCCAAATTGCCCAACTGCCGCTGCACACGCTACCTGAAAATCCAGTGCAGCTGGATATGGTGTACGGCCTACTCCATAGGAGAATCCGGGAGAGGGTAACAAGGAGTGCCTTCGCATCGTTCGCCGAATTGCTACAGCAGGCTCGAGTAGTGGAGGATGTGCTCGAAGAAGTTTGCACCGCTGCGTCAACTAAAAGGCACTCCCCTACATCTACCGCCCCGCCGCTCGCGCTGTCGCCACCGCATGTCACTGGACATGCTACGAAGACTTCACCAGCTGGTGCTGAGGCCAATAAACAAGAAAAAGCACCGCCAAACAAGGCTAGACCTAGGTGCACATTCTGCAAGATGTTTGGACATGTCAAAGATGACTGTCGAAAACTAGAAAATCGGAATAAAGCGACTGTTGAACCGGTCAAGAGCGAACCAGTTGCGACCCGATCGGAGCTGCGCCCGTCCGTAGCGTGCTTCGGATGTGGTGCGCCCGGTGTGATACGGTCAAACTGCACGGTGTGTAAAGAGAAATCCACTGCATCGCCGACCACGTCGACCGCATTCCAATCAGTGTCCGTAGATGCAAAAGTGTTAAATCCGCGTGTGCGTCCTATTTTTAATGTACAGGTATTCGGTGCAGTAGGTACCGCGTTACTAGACACGGGCGCGAAGCAGTGCGTTGCTAGCGATAGTTTAACAAGACATTTGCGGGCTAATGGACAAATATTTAATAGTTGCGAAACAGAGTTAAGATTTGCGGACGGAACCCAACGTCTTCAAACTGTAGAAACAGCTGTGGTAAATGTAAAAGTGCAGGGAGTTGCAATAAGAACTCTCTTTATGGTCTTGCCCGGCGCAATCGATTCCTTACTAGGTATGAATTTTATAAAGGACGCTGGCATGATACTCGATTTCGAGAGAAATCGTTTCTCTTTACGTGCTACGGGCTTTCATGAGCTACAGTATGAACGCGAGGACCGAGTTGCGGTCACTTCGACGATTGGTCTCCACGAGTGCGAGGGCACTCTCCTGTCACCATCTGATAGGGACAAGTTGGCTGCACTATTGGAAGTTGACGCTAATATCTTCAGTGCAGGGGGAGGGCCTACGCCCTTCGCCTTACATAGGATAGAAACAGGTAACGCCGCGCCTGTCGCAACGCCCCCTTATCGACTGGCTCCTGCTAAGGAGAAGATAAGAGCTGAAAATGATAAAATGTTTGAACTGGACGTAATAGAAGAAGCTGAGTCACAATGGGCTTCCCCAGTGGTATTAGTGCCGAAAAAGAATGGTGAGACACGATTTTGTGTCGATTATAAAAAATTAAACGCTGTAACCCGTACGGACAAAAACCGCCGTCCTGGAACTAAGTTTCAGGAGGGTGACCTCGTACTCGTGGATAGCCATCGACTTAGTCAAGCCGCGAAGGGCTTCACCAGTAAGTTTGCCCCGAGACGAGAGGGCCCGTATCGCGTTAGTAAAGTTGTTTCCGCAACCACTTACGAGGTTGTAGATAAAGAGAGCAAACCTCGAGGGAAGTATCATGCCAGTCTCTTAAAACCGTATGTAGGCGATTCAGACGTTATCGTCCATGGTAGAAAGAAGGGCAGACCCCGTAGGCTATTGGTTGCCAAGCCAGCTCCAGAGCCTTCTGCTGACTTGGAGGGGGAGGATATAGCGCGACCCCTATCAACTCCCCGCACTTCTAGTGTTCGTCGTGTACGGGCCAGGTTACGTGACTAGTTACGGTTCGGCACAACCCTAGAAATGTCGCCCCATGTCACCAACAGTAAGTCACAAGCGCCCGGTAACTGCGCACGCGCTCGGTGCTAACAAACTCGTGCGCCTCGCGAGCCGTCCATTACCGATAATTATGTTATTTATAAGTTAAATGTAACAGTTCACTATACATACGTTTTATACAAATACAGTTTACATGCACAAATAGTTGGAGTTTCTTTTACCAAAAGTACCCCGACTATAATAGGTAGTTATAAAAGTTTACGGCCCTACATACCTATTGAAACTGTTGAAATAGATAAAAATAACCGTTTCAGTGCTTATTTCAGTAGAATTACTTATTGTATGATGTTTCAAACTTTCAACCTAAATAAATGTTTCAACCAAAAAATGTAGGTGAGAGAGCAGCTTTATATTTATCATCTAAAATAAGCGACTGCGTCTATTTTGAAGGAAAATATTGCAGCTTATAATTTTGTAGATTTCTTTGTTTAAGTACCTACTTAGATTGGAAAAGCGGATACAGAGTTGAGAAAATATCCATATCAACATACAAACAGCGAGAGCTAAAGTTTTCCTTCAGAATCTAGATCAAGATCTATGTAATTAAAGCACAAAAACCACAACATAAACTACTTACTGATGTATCCGAACAAATCACAATATCCTTTCCACAGCAAAGCGCCACCCTTGCGCAAACGCACGTCACAGCGGCGCCAAACTCTACCCCGTTATATTTTTAATATAAAATTCTCTAGTCGCGTATCGAATCATAAAAATATGCATATTTTAGGATCGACCGCGCGCGCAACACTAGCCGCGTCCCGACTGCCCATTGACGCATTCGTTTCGAACTAATTTCGGTACAACGACTATTCCGCGATTCTGTAAACACCGCAGAGGCGGTAAAACTTGGCTATATTACGTTGGCCCCCCTCCTATAAGACGACTACCTCATTTTCTTCACGAAATCGAGGAAAAGAGGGAGATGCGATGGCTCAGTTTAAATTGGGAACATTGGAGTGTTGCAAACTAACACAAGCAGTTAAAACCGGCCTTGTCAATCCACAGTAAGGTGTGTTTTCGCCTAGCTGAGAGGAATGGGCAATATTGTAAGTAATAAGTTCTGTTTTGGGCACATCGTGAGTCAGTCGGGATGAGGAAATGCGTGCAAGTTATAATTTCGGAGCGGCCGACATTGTTGAATGATTTTATAAATCATTGCGGGATGCTATGGCGGGGTGCATTATCATAGGAAAATATTTGTGGATGGCAACATTTTTCTTCTGAAATAATAAAGTCTGAAGATAAAAATACCTATAAGAACTATACATAAATCATGAGGAAACGGAAAACAAACTTTCATGAATCTAATGGGTTCATTTCGTAGTTACCGAATTCATTTTTGAAAACTCGGTATAAATAGTCAAATAATTCCATTATACTTACGCCTGCAGATTTCTTTAAGTAGGTGCATATGTACAGACGCCAGCACATCAAGCTACCCGAAACTGTCAAATTTTCCCAATCAACTTTGAACCTTATGCTTTAGCAATAAAGTTGAAAATCTATTAAAGAAATTTGACAGATTGTAAGTAGCTTGATGTGCTGGCGTCTGTACGTATCTACAGGTAGGTTACTCGGAAATCTGATCTAGGGAGATCGCACTATTTAGTAGAACCACACCCACACCTACTAACAGCTGTTTTCAGTCACACGTCATCCATCACACACCTGTCCTACTGCCCTCACACTATGTATTAGGTTTCTATGCATATCTAATCTAACTAGCCTGTATTGTCTCACGGCATCGGCCTCCCTCTCCCTTTTCCACACAATCCTGTCTTTTGCGAATGCTGGCCAGTCCATACGGTAGGAGTCAAGCTCTTTTATGCATATCTATACTAATATTATAAAGCTGAAGAGATTGTTTGTTTGGTTGAACGCGCTAATCTCCGGAACTACCCGTCGGATTTGAAAAATTCTTTTTGCATTTGATAGCTCAATTCTTGAGGAAGGCTATATGCTATTCAACATCACCCTATGACCCTTAGGAGCCGAGCAAAAAGAAAAAAAGTAAGAACGCTAAGCAAAAACGAAGTAATCGCGCGGGCAGGCGATGAGATGCGACGGGGTGGGTCGGGGGAACAAGAAATTTCACGCGGACGAAGTCGCGGGCAGAAGCTAGTATTTTATAAAATTTTATTGTGTAAATGACCCAAACTGTCGTGAGTTGATCAGTGTTCCTCAAACGAACTATTTCGTGTACATACATTTAGACGCTACACGCGTTACATACCCTCCGTTGGATTAAGCCGGACTCCTGGCTAACAACTCTATGGTGGCTATACTCAGCACATGCGGAGAGGTTCCGTCCAGGAACTCTAGTGGAATGGCTCAGTGGTCGGTGGCATAGTTTCTCTAATAGCAGTTAGGATTCGCAAGTTCCTAAATTATTGGGGACCACAAGGCGCTGTATACCAATTACTTAAAATTATGATTTATTTCTGGGTACCAAACGTGGAAACATACGCTCTACAACCGCTTTAGCGACCACTACGCCATTGAGTGGTCTTTTAATTTATAAAAAGCTACAGATTGACATAGAAACCAAATCCATTTTTACAAAGAAATTAGGTAAGTACCTATAGTATTGCCATAACCCACTTTGCTAAAACCACTACCACTACCACCACCACCACTACCACTACCACTACCACTTGCTTTGCTATTGTCATAACATAATCCACTTTGCCATCTTACATTTTACTTAGAATGATCTGTTTCTGGGTATCAAAGTTAAGAAACTTATGATCTACAACCGCGTAAGCGACCACTATGCCAAGTAATCTTTAATGTTAGTTCGACTTAGTTGGATTGTACGGTAAAAATCAACTGTAAATGCAGACCAATGTCTTACAAAGACACAGCCTCCTAGGACCGTTTTTCTGCAGCTTCAATGTTTATTAAAAGGCAAAAATCCCCCTCTGTATATTCAAGTTCTCCAAGCTATATCCACTGCATTGGTCATCTGGTGACCTAGCAATAGCGGGTAGGTATGTAAGCCTGGACGCCATGGCGGTGCATCTAGATCGCGTTGCCGCAAAATGTATGGTTGGCTGCGCTATCAAATTTAGTATAGTTTATTTATTAATTATTATCATATTTACAGGTCATTCATACAATGTCATTTAATAGTATTTAAATCACAATTATCATACACAAATAATTAAAGTACAACCATTAAAAAACAGATAATAAAAATAATTTCTCTTACTTAAAACCAGGGATGTTAGGGAGCTCCGTAACCGTAACCGAAACTATCGGATATCCGATATAAAAAATTATCCGTAACCGTAACCGAATCCGAAATAAAAGTTTCGGATAATATCGGATAGGGGCGGAGCCTAATTGAGACACAAGATAAAGATAGCTATGATTGTTATGTTAAACTTAAATCATAGTAAATAAATATGTGCAATGTGCATTCTAAATTTAAATCTAATTTTAATATTTTCTTTGAATACGAAATTACTAAATAAGTAATAATTTTATTATTACATTTTCATTTTAGGTAGATTAGATAACACTCAACATTTATTTATAATCATTTTTAATTTAAATAGATGTAATAACTCACAGATTGATTGTAATTCCTACCAAATAGTTACATATAAATAAAACTATTTTATTAACTATTTGTATTGTACTTTTGAAATTCCTAAAAAAATTAATAACCGTAACCGAAATTATCCGAAACTAACGGATAATCCGAAATAATTTCATATCCGTATCCGTATCCGGTATAATAATCATTCCTATATCCGTAATTAATCCGTATCCGAAATTTCATATCCATAACATCCCTACTTAAAACTATTCATTTAATACACTTTCAATCACAATCCAAAAAGGAAATTGCTAATCCATTACTTCATATGTTTGAAAAATTCGTCTGCTTATCAACGTAAATAACGCAATGAATATTGATGAATTGTCAAAATGAACGGCATTGCGATTGCAAGTGTGTGTTACGCGGCCTGTCGTCGACATCGTACACAAATACACGAACGGCATGTTGTCGTCGGATGCCGCCGACACGCGCCACTAATCCATTGCTTCAAATGTTCAATAAAGTTGTCTACTCAACAACGTAAATAACGCAATGAATATTGATGAACTGTCAAAATGAAAGCCATTCTACTGTTAAATAAATAACGCAGGAACAGTTAATATTTTTAATTTCTTAAATAGCGTTTTCGCGGTTATATGCTATGGCGATACTGGGTGCTTACTCTTCAATTTAATTGCGATAGATCGACATTGGAATTGTAAAGTTTCGTACTCTTGAGTTCGATGCTAGCGCCAAATGATTTTTAGATTGGGTGTCCATTTTGGAGAACTAAGTGGAATTGGGTTCGGGCTTGGCGTGGGGTAATTGTTGACAATATTGTTTTCAAGAGTACCGAATCACGTGACTGTAAAATTAACATTGGAATCATATTGGCATCTCATTGGAATTAAAATTAGTTTGGAGAGTAAGCCCCCTGTTATAGCTCTCACGGCACGCTTTTTTATTCAAAAAAATCCTAGGTAACCGTACCTAGCAAACAGCTCTATAGAGGTTATAATTCCTAATCGGCCCAATTCTGTAATTTGTGTGTTGCCAGCGACATCACAGTTAGTGAAAGTCCATATAAGGATCAGTGTAGACAGGGCAGCAAAATGCTCGAGCAGTTTTTTTGTCATTGATAAATAACTATCACGACTACAATAGAGTTCAAAGTAGCGTGCAAGAGATGATTCCATGTGGCGGGTCTTCGCAAATATTTTCACTCAAAAAGTTAACAGCAAAGAACATGCTCAAGCATTTTACTGCTATCTACAACTGACCATAACTCAAAAAAATAAAACAAATAATACATCTATAGGAAATATTGTAATATCTTCCTCTTATGTCTACGTTTTTTCGGATGTCATTTAGCGTTTTTCAGTACTTCGCACGCATCCGTCATTTCCAACCCTTCCATGATGTAGAGGAGGTTTTCCACCGACGCGTCCTCATCATCATCAAACCATAACTGGATCATGTTCTTGGCCCTAGCTGAGTCCGTAGCGTTCTCTGTCTCGAAGAACTGTATTTCATCAGCTTTGTAGCCCAGTTTGGCGGCCAATTTCTTCCAATCTGTGAGTTTAGTTGATAACGCTTCTAGTTGTGTAGGTGATATCATTGTGAGTGTGACTCGAGAGCGGGTTATTTTGTCGTAGTCCTCTTCGGACGCGTGGGTTGAATCTGGCACCTATAAGAATGGTGACGGTTAAAATTGATGTGATCGGAAGTATGCTGAGCTGAGGACCTTTTGGAATTATAATAATTGTTTTTTGATTATTAGGTATAGTTTCAAGGTGTATTCTTTGCTGTAATGCGAAAAAAAATCGGTTGTCTGTAAAGTCGGTTTACTGACGATAGTTGAACGTGACAACGTCATAAGAAAATACTGATGGAATAGTTGTATTGCATTTGTTAATATTCGCTTGCACTTCAAGCCGCCATGGAACGCTACAGAGCAAGGCCGCGAGGTAACGCTACATGAGTCATGTTTTTTCGTGAGTGCAGCCAGCTTCATCGATTTATTAGACGTTGTCACGTCAAAAATGTAAACAAACGAAAAAAAATTGGTGTCTATAGGGTTGGAGTTCATTTACTGCGGGAAGCATTACTTTTCAGCTGTAGTGTTTCTGAATGCTTTCATAATGTTCAAACACAAAATGCAGTTATGCTATGAGCAGACTTTATTAGCTTTTACGTAATTCAGAAACTTTACATAATCACCGATAAAGTAGACTAATAACGGAGATTCAGAAATGCTACATGATTAACCGATTGAATGCCGCAATTACAGAAACAATTAATAAGCCATTGTGTTTCGCGTGGATTCACGTTCGATGCGAAGGGTTAATCGAACAAATACCGCTCGAAAAGCTTTCCTCAAATAAAAAAACTAAAATATCACCCAAAATACGTCCACCGCTAGACAGCAGTGGACGTCTTTTGGGTGATATGTTTTTATTAGACTACGCAGTCCCACTCCTGGTCAAAGACCTCCCTCCACTCCTTCCATTTTTCGCGAGCTCGTGAAAGTGATGTGATAGTGAGGCGTAGTCGCGACAGACCACATAGGATATGGCGGAACGAGCTGGATAGGTTCCGTCAAAACTGTAAGGGTGATATTTATATTTTTTTTTACGCAAAATACGCGCATTGACGTGGAGTTGCGGACACCAGCCCGTATTACCTATTACCTAAGGGTGATATTTATAAAGTTTTTATTTTACCTGTTCAATATCATTAGCGTCGCCTTCCTTTATGAGGTCCGCTTCCATCTGTTCCTCTGTAATCTCCTCCTCGGTACTCTCCTACAATATCGACAGTATTATCATTTTGTTTTACTCTTCAAACATTTTTATACATTTAGCTCTAATTCAGATGGTCGCACGTACAAGTTGTAATGTCCCCCGAATGCAGAAGGACACTTAACATTATGATGATCTCCAAATATAATTTGACCGTGTCTGTAACAGCGTAAGACCGTGTCCTATTCAAAAGCGATCGTTTTCATATATTTGTTCGGTGAGCCAGAACGCGTGGTCTCGTCGACAGAGGGCGCTTTCCGGTTTTCTGAACAAACAGTGACATCTGAACCCGACTCAAACTCAAAGCATTTATTTCAATTAAACCATTTACAGGCACTTTTGAATTGTCAAGAAGTCGGTCAGTCAGAAAATTTGAAGCTAGTTGCCGACGATCGCCTAATTCCGATCCCGCCCATCCCTTGCTGGCCTCTCCCAGCGCCGCCCTCAGCGGTGGTGCGTACCCCACAGGGGGTGTCTTAGCGTGTAGTCGCTTAGTTCTTAATTTATTTTTTTAAGCCCTGGCTGGAGGCCTTTTGCAACAAAGTATTTTTTTCTAAATCCGGTATAGTTTTTTCTAGAAATGTTTGGCTGGAGTGGGGTAGTATGAGAGAATTGGAAAAGGCCTGTGAATCCAAAACCTCTAAATTAGTGTCCGACCGAAACAGGTTTTTCAGCCGAAACCGAAACCGAAACCGAACTTTCGGCCTTGCTCTTAGTTTCGGCCGAAACCGAAACCGAAACTTACTTAAACATATTTAAAAAAAAATTAATTAAAATTTTTTTTATCGTATACAGAAATCTGGTGTGTTTTTTACACATTTGTTTGCATATACAATGTATATTATACATACAGGCATTAGCATAACGAGTCGCGTATTTTTACAAAATGTCGAAAACTGAGTATCGAAGTGTCATAAAGTTTTTGTTTAAAGAAGGTTTATCCCTGCCCAAATAAAAGAACGATTGGATGACGTGTATAAGGAGTCTGCCCCCTCCTATAGCACAGTGAAAAATTGGGTGAAAGAGTTTCGCCTCGGGAGAGAAACCGTCGAAGACATTTGCCACGACGGTCGACCTGTGGAAGTGCTCACTCCCGAAACGATTACTCTTATCGAAGAGGAGGTTCTGAGTGACCGCCGTTTGAAGATTAGAGAAATTGCAGCTAGGCTTGGGCTCTCTAAAAGTACGTCATCGTGCGATCCATGAACATCTTCACATGAAAAAAGTGAGTGCAAGATGGGTACCGAAACTGTTAGTAGTATTCATGGTGATTATATTGAAAAATAAAATTGGTTTCGTTTCATTTCCTTCATTAGTTCATAGTTAGGCCAATTTATTATGGGACCGCCCTCGTATGTGCAAAACACAACCTCAACTCCATGCGATTAATAACGATGGACGGCGGCGAACTGGGCCGGCAACGCGACGAGCGAGCACGAGCTAGCCGCGAAGTTCGCCGAACGGTGGACGATAATTCATGAACACTCGAGTTTCGGCGCGGCCGAAAGTTTCGGCCATTTTCTGGCCGAAACCGAAACTAAGGCCGAAACTAGATTATTTGGCCGAAACTGGCCGAAACCGAAACCGAACTTTCGGTCGGTCACTACTCTAAATACAGTACCCGGCGATAAATATTGCACCTTTGGAAAGAGACAATCGGCTAGTTTCGCCTCCGTAGAGCGTTATCTCTGTCGCACGAAATACAAACAGTCCGGTATCTATTAGGAGCTGTTAAAACAATTATGATTTGCTTCTTTTGATAATTATTTTTATTATTTGTATACAATACAAAAAAAGGTAAAGGTCGATGTGCAATATTTATCGCCGGGTACTATACTTGGAAATCTTGAAATTCTAAGTTAAAATTTTATATAATAGTAAATGAAAAGATCATTAATTTGCATGGACAAAAATGAACAATAGTCTGTCGGGAACCCATCCGACATGGATGTCGGATGGGTTCCCGACAGACTATTGTTCATTTCGGCACATTTCGTTACATCAGAGAGAGGAAAGATACCTCTCTCTGTCTCTCACACTAAATCTCTCTTATACTTTATTTTTTAAGTTTTTTTTTTATAAAGTTTTTTCTAATGTCAGTGCACAAAATATTAACAGATAAGTTAACGACAGACTATCCTAATTAACTTGGTCATCTAGTGACGCACAACCATCTGAACAGACGCTCATACTAATAACAGCACATTTGAACAGAAGCAAAGATTAAAGTAGAAAATTATAATAGTAGGTACATTACAGTATCCCAGGTATATGTGGCCTGTAAGAAATCAAAATATCAAATGCCACCAATAGAAATTAGATGTGGTTTTAGTCGTTCTTATTATAAGTGCACAGCATAGCTCTTAAGAGTACTTTGAAAACAAAATTCCAAACTATAAAGGAAGTAGCGTTACTAAAATATATTAAGATACATTTTATTATAAGGGTAATTATGTATATCGTTTTATTATTTTCGGTAAATTACCTGTTTCAAATCTCCATAAAACCTGCATCCATACTATTATTATAAATGCGAAAGTGTGTCTGTCTGTCTGATACCTCTTCACGCTTAAACCGCTTAACCGATTTAGATGAAATTTGGTATAGAGATAGTTTTGAGTCCCGGGAAAGGACAATTTTATTCTGATATTCCCACGGGATCGGCGCTGCTAGTACACACATAAACTCACGCCTCCGCTTGGTGGTAAGCAAAACCAAATGTTGACGTTCAAAAGTGCCTATTTGAAATACATGATCTGACTTTGACTACGAAACTAACGTCGCGCATTTTTGCAGATGTTTGAGAATGGACACAATTTCCTATCTAAAACCTATTGGGGCTGTTTTAGAGTAATTCTTTGAAAATATTAACAATTAATCACCGATTTTTACCGTTTCGGTTTCCAAGTTTTCATAAAGTTAACTTCAGTGAGGGAAAGTGTGATCGATTTTCATTCTCTCTTCTAAGATTTTTCATAGAATAACCCTTTAGCAAACTATACAAGCGTACCTAACTCCACAAGTCCACATCTATGTTCTACAAGTGTTAACTTTACCTGTTTCCCAGCTTTATCGTTGTGGTTCTTTGAAGACTCTCCGTTAGCATTAGCAGCAGCGTTGGCGGCTACTTCGCGAGTCACGCGATCCACCTGTAAAAAGGGATTTTTAAATTTAAAGTTTTTTATAAGTGAAAACTTCTTTAGCGGCGTTGTACCTACACTTTTTTTTTGTAATGTGTAAAAAATGTTAAACTCTCGTCAGGACACGTGACCTGATCGAAAATTCGTAAGACGGATGGCCGTAGCCGGTACCGCGCGTGTTTTGTTTATAAGACGATTCACAAAATACACACGTAATTGTTCAAGTTTTGGGACGGGAGGCTCTCTCCCTCAGCCGTCCCGCCGCCTCCTTCGCTAGCATGACTGCTTCGCAGAAGGAGGCGACTGCCCCCACTCCCTCTCGCCCCGGACCATGGCTTGAACCAGGCCCGGACGCGAGAGGTCGCCGCCGCTGCCGATCGCCTCTACGAGGGCACGGCGGTGCTCCGCCCAAGCGGGGCAGACCTCCACCGTGTGCTCCACCGTATCCTCTGGGCGATCCTCGCAATGGTGACACCCGGGCGTCGTTTCCTCCCGCCTGATGATGTGCAGGAACCTTCCGAAACATCCGTGTCCGGTGAGGACCTGCGTCAGGCGGTAGGTGAGGACGCCGTGACGCCTCTCTAGCCACTCCTCAAAGAGGGGTCTTATCGCCACTATCGTGGTGTGCCTTGCGCTGGGTTGCGACAATCGCTCTTTCCGTGCCACCATGAGACCGCGCCGGAGGACCGTCCGCTCCGCCGCGATTGGCCCCCTGTCCTAGCGTTAGGAATGATCACCAAATACACGAACAGACAGCAGTAAGCCTGACCGCGTAGTCAATGACATTAACCACCACCACCACCACCACTTGAAGAACGAACACCGCTCTTATTACTACGCTACGATATAAAGGCGCTGTCATTGTCAAATTATAACCATAGATGTCCGTTTGGTTGTATATTTTAAAGTACGACCATCGCGAACGCATGCAGTTGAACGTCCGTATGCCCGTAACTTTGGCGTCTTCACTGAATACAAAATTTAAAAAATCTCACCATAGCAGTCAAATAATCCGGTAGTCGTCCTATAGGATTGTTAGTGTGCACAAAGAAGTGCGGCGAGCGGCGCGCGAGTAGTCGCAACGCGCGCCAGCCCCAGCCGCCGTCGCCCGTGCGGCCCGGGGCGGGCGCGGTGCCGGGCGCGGGCGCGGGAGCGGGCCCGGGCGGCGAGGCGCCGGTGCAGACCATGTACGACTCTGAGGAGAGTGGGGAAAAACATTCATTAGCATCGTTAATATATTTTTTCTTCACTAATCGTTTCTTGAACAAAACATAACATGACGACTGTAATCCTTGAAGGGTTTGAGAGTTTGGGTTTTGGGTTTGATCCTCCGACCAGAGGGGTCATATAGAAAGAAAGAAAGAAAGAAAGACAAAGTATTTATTGCGACTCGTACAGGAAGATCACAAACTAAACTAAATACATCAAAATAAAAAACCAAGTTATATATAAAAAAAAGTAACAAAAGGAAAATGAAACAGAAAGTCCTATACGAGGCCAAAAGGCTCCTATCTCAGCATGATGCTACGACATTTAAAAAATAAATGTTGCAGCGCTGGTATTATGATAGGGCCCACTGTGATGTCACGGGCAGTTACAGAAATAAATAAATACTATGTAAATAATATAATATAACATACATATCATCACGCTTGTATTCCTCGAAGAGTTAGGTAGACAGAGGTTATGTTATCGATTCTGGTTCAGCGAAAAAAAAAAGACCGGACAAGTGCGAGTTGAACTCGCGTAGACAGGGTTCCGCACTATGAATATGTTACCCACCAAAAACATTTATGTAAAATAGGGTGCCAAGACAGCAAGACTTATAATAACGCTTTCACTGTTAAAAAGTTATCAGATCTAATATAGAGCCAAGCCCCTAACTCTACAAACCTTACATCTTGACCGTTTCGCGGCCGTAGCTCAGGCACTCTTGTGGGCTTATGGTAAAAAATGAATTCACTGGTCTTAAATTTTGAGTCATGAAAAAAAAATGCAATAGTTCAATGGAACAGCCAAGCCATACATTTTTTTACGAAATGTGAATCCATACTAATATTATAATGCGAAATTGTGTCTGTCTGTCTGTTACCTCTTCACGATTGAACCGCTGAACCAATTTAGATGAAATTTGGTATAGAGATAGTTTGAGTCCCCGGGAAAGGACATAGGATAGTTTTTATCCCGATATTCCCACTGGATCGATATTAACGTTGGTTAAACCACGCTGTGTGTTATAAATGCTAAAGTTTGTTTGTTACGCTTTCATACTAAAACGGCTGAACGGATTTGGATGAAATTGGGCACATGGGTAGACCATGACCTGGACAAGGATATAGGCTTCTTTTGATTCTGGAGGGCAGACGAAGTCGAGGGCAACAGCTAGTGTGTTATGAAAATGGAATATCGTCGTTGCGCGAGCAAAAGTAGCTATGTGTTATTTAGTTATTTTCGGTTCTTTATGCAGTTTTAATCGTTATTTCAATACACACACTGTATAAACAGCTATGTGATAAGTGCAATATTTAAAGAGTTAAGGAATGTAGCTATGTGATATTCATACATCGAAAGTTCCGTATAAACACGCTAAGTGTTATAATTCATGCTCAAATAAGTTCACTAAAAACACATAGCGACTTTTGCACGCGCAACGACGATATAATTATTTAGTACATACCCAATGAAGGCATGAAGTTTCTCTCCTTGTTGCGACACGCTGCAAGATTGTCAGGACACAAGTTCCATAATTTCGTCAGTTCATTGCTGGAAAATAAAGGTACAAATAAAAATGTGCAAAGTACAAACACCAGCGCTTTTTCACATCATTATTACAAACGTAATTAACATAAATAAAATGCTTCTTTAAGAGCGTTTACGCCGTACGGCATTTCATACAAACTTTCAAGCCCTTATTTTTCGAAATGAATTAATGAATGAATCGATTTTAATGAAACTTCATACGCATAAGCAGGATACAAAGGTCTAAAAAGTTAACTTGAGAACATTTTCGAAAAATAGTGTTACAGCCAAATTAGACCGATTTTAAATTTTCCATAGTAACAGAGATTTCTAGTTATCTTTTTTAAATAAGACATTTCGAAAATGTTCTCAACTAACTTTTTAGACCTTTGTATCCTGCTTATGCGTATAAAGTTTCATTAAAATCGGTTCATTCATTTCGAGAAATAAGGCCTTGAAAGTTTGTATGAAATGCCGTACGGCCTATACGCTCTTAAATCAAATGGAGGATGTGCATTTTTAATGGTGGTATCGACATTCTGTTGATTAGGTTTTTTCTCAGTTTATTAAGACATCATAATTAGCCTATAATGTCCCCACTGCTGGGACACGGGCCTCCTCTCTGTGAGAGGGAGTGGGCTGTAACCTACCACGCGGGCCCAGTACGGGTTGGTAGACGTCACATGTCTTCGAATTTTTGGTTCTAGGACATGCCGGTTTCTTCACCATGTTTTCCTTCAGAGTTTTTAGAGCAGTGGTGATGAGATTTTTTTTATAAGCCGGGGCTGCTCTCTAAAATTGTCAAGACTTGCATCAGATAAAAGAAAAAAGTACTTACTTTCCCATATAGGATTTGTTTTGTCCTTCATACTCTTTGATTATGTCTCCTACAGGGCGACGACGTTTCCGAGACTTCTTCACTTCATCTGTGGATTCTACCTGCACTGGAGGCTTTGGCTTCCGGAATTCTACAAACGGAAAAAAGAGTAAATATTTTTTTTTATTTTTTTTTAGCTGCTTTTTCCTTCCAAACCATGCCTAGTGGGTTCTCTGGCCATCATGGCCCTGCAAACCTTATCAGATCGTCGCACCACTTTCGCTGTCTACCTCGACGGCGATGTCCTCCCTCAGGTGACCAGTTAGTGACGATCTTTGCCCTTCTCTAGGTGCATTCGCGCGATGATCAAAGACGTTAACAACTAGCTGAGCCCCGTGGTTTCACCCTCATAAATGTCGATAACAATTAATAATAAAATAATAATTAATTTAGGAATTTGTATTTTCACATTAAAAGAAAATACGTTTATTCGCGGTGTAAACATTACGCAGATAAAGAAAACACACAAAAAAGAACAAGTAGGGGGAAAATATGTATCCACGCAAAACAGCCATCGCTCAGCATAATGCTAAGATCCTATACGAGACAGAGCCCCAATGCTGGTGTTCACAGCGACAGCCTGCGTTGACGTGATGACGTCAACCGGTGCAGCGTACAATATAAGATAAAAATAAGAAATAAAATAAATATACAATATCTTGGCAGACCACATTCAGCACGAGAGAACAGAGGGAAAGAACACGTTTGTCTTGGTTATTTCTGTTTGTTTGTTGTGCTTTTATGCTAAAACATCTGAACAGATTTTAATGAAATTTGGCACAGGGATAGACCATTTTTTTCCCGATATTCTTACGGGATGGAGACTTATGCGGGTGAAACCACGGGGCGCAGCTAGTACTAGATAAAGTTAAGTAACATTTTGTGTACCAAAAATAATTGATTAAATATAAATGGTATTACCTGGACACCCATCATTCTTCCAGCTATTCCAGTGCTCCTCTCTCTTCAGTATATGCTTAACACACTCTGCAAACTGCTTGCCATTTGGTGGAGTTTCACCCAGTAGCTTGAACACAAGTGACGTGGTCTCCTTCACCCAATCTACTTGGTCAGATTTCAGCTCTTGAAGATCCCTGGAGAAAGATGGTAGAAACAATAATGAAATTTGACTGGTAAGATCAAGTAAAGATGTATTTGTAAACTTCATAGTAGTCTGCAAGAGCATCAAAGCAGAGGTGCAGTTTTAGTTTTTTTTATTAGCATTTATCAACTTAATTTCAATATTAAACATTACAAGCTGTTATTTTTTTGCAAAACATCTGTTCGTTCTGGTATCCTGCTTATGCAAATATTAATAAAATATTATTAAATATTATGAACAAAGATTATACCTCACAAAGCTAGAATAATAGTAAAATACACCGTCCCATAAATAAAAGAATATTAAACATATTATTGAAATCCTTAGAACGGCCTTTCCTTTGGATTCCCCTTTAACCCTAACAGGTTATGGTTTAAGATGATAGATGTACAAAAAATAAAAAGAAAATACTTTCATACATACAATTTAAACTTCACAGTAGAAGTTAAATACTGGAACAGTATCAGGAACTGAACAAGAACACATCTTCTAAAGTTAGAATCGGACAGTTGAAGCTCTAACAGTTTCTGATTGGTCAGGAACTTTGCGAAGTAGTGTGGCTCATTGCTCTCCGAGTCTTTCATCTCAACATCGGTGGCTAGTGTTTTGACGGGTTTGAGTAAGTTTAGCTTAGATTTCTGTAGTTCTATTGTTTCTAGCTTGTAGGATGAAAATGCTGATAGAACACTGCCTGAATGCTGAAAAAGAAGTTTTAATTTTGTATCTGTGTTTTGAACTTTAGATATTGACATCATTAAAACTGGAAAAGTAAGTAATTATACTATTTATTTTTGAATATTTATCACAAGTACTATGTTTTTATTTTATGCATGCAGTATAAGCTTTATATTTTATGCTAGCCTATTAGGAAACGTCACTACATATTATAAAACAAAGTCGCTCCGTCGCTGCGTCTGTTGGTCTGAACGCGATAAACTCAAAAGTAACTGAAGAAATTTTCATATTGTTTTCACCAATGGACAGAGTGATTCATGAGGAAGGTTTAGGTGTATAATTAATTATGATTTTTGTATAAATTAGCTGAAATACGACGATGATTGTTGAAGATGTCGGAAAAATGCCAAATGGGAGCTTTAGTGGTAGGCCTTTCTTCTCAGAGTAGTCAGATAGGAAACGCCGACCTCATGTAGTTTAAAAAATTTATGATTGATGTGTAAAAGTGTTTGTGCAAACCTACTTACAGAAATAAAATCATTTATCATTTATGCGCTGCATAAACCAATTAGAGTTATATGAAAACAATGTATTACGGAATTAACTTGAAAATTAATTCAATAAAATTTACATTTTTATGGGATATTTTCCAACATCCATGCATCCGAAGCTGCAGGGAAAATCTAGTTTACGAATAACAGAAAATACTTACAACAACAAAAGTCTTCCATTGTAATTTATTATAGCAGTTGTTTGGATTCCTGAAAAAGTCTTGCAAACTCCAAAATCTGCAGTATAAGTTATAATCTATATTCAGTTTACTCTTTTCATTATTGTCAACCACCATTTCTTCATCCAGTGCATCTTTTAGTGTACTTGAGTTATCACCACCAAACTCCGTTACATTCTCCAGATTAAATTCAGAGACAATATTTAGCCCAGACCTTTCAGAGAATGGGAAGAACTTTGCAAGAAACAGCAAGATCCTACCACAGAATACTGTGTTTTGGGACCTTGACAGCCTCCTGAGCAGATCATTACACGTTCTGAGCAAGTTGTTCTTACAAGCAACAAAGAATAACTCTTCTTTCCAAGTATTGACGCCATTTTCCACGTAAGAGAACATTTTTTCACATTTGTTCAGTGTTAGTGCGTCGAAAATGTCTCCGAGGAGCACGACCGGCATTGTAGGAGTCACCATGTGTCGTCTACATGACTCAATGCAGAAAGAAACGAAGTTTTCCAAAGTGTCTGGATCTTCAACTAGCAGTTCTAAGAGTTTGTCCCTAAACGCTTGGTCCATCGCCGCTTTCCTGTCGGTCTCATTTGTATTCTTAGTAAATGAATCGAGCAAATCGATATTGTTGGTTGTAAAGGCTTTAGATAGCACATCCTGTAAGAATGCATAGTTTTCATGAGCTAAAATCACTTATTTACTTGAAATTTAATTATACTAAGAGAGGTTAGAAAATGTACCTTGTATTTATTCCGTAACTCTTCAAATCCTGATTTACCAGTCATCTTGGCAAGATTTTTCTTTACCTATTTTATGATTAGATCGCTTCAAATTATCATTTGTTTATAAATTCAGGTTATAGGAAATAAATAAAGTTTTTATCAATCAGCTACAATAAGCGATCAATATTCAATAGTGATGCGCAATGTAGGGAGGGATGTGAAAAAAAATAGCTTATAGAAAAATCGATTTCTTACAATGAATACAATTTTTTCATCGATTTAAATATTACAAAAACTCGATTAATAAAAAATATTTTTTTTATTCACTGTCGATTTTTTCCTTTGGAACGGCCGCAACACAGCTTTTTTGTCAGGAGCGCAAAGCCGCAAATGCCGTGAAGTGTACCACTATTTTATACATAAGAATCATCAATAAATCTCTCTAAGTTAGATTTGTTATCTTTTGATCCAAGAAAAAAATTAATTTCGCGGGCTACTTCTTCTTGTGAAAGGAGAAATGAAAGAAATCTTTTTTGTGTGTAATTTAATGTAGGTATAACTTGTTGATTATTAGATTAATAAAACTGAGCTGTGAATTCTTTGATAGAGTTTATTTAATCTATCAAAAAATAAGGAAAAAATCGATTATTTTAATAATCGATTATTTTATTAATGAATTCAATCATTTTAATCGATTATATGACTAGGCAAAACAATTGATAAATGAATTATCGATTTTTTATGTCACATCCCCGCAATGCACTGTTACTCGGGGGCAGGTGGGGGCTGGGGTCCATCACCACTCTCATAACACGGCTCCACGGCTCTATGATAAAATCGACTATCGAGACCCCTGCCGATTATTTTTCTAAAATGTATTATTATGTTTTAAGACGGACACAGACAGACAGGCTGGAGATTTGGAGAGTGCAGAACATAATATTACTACACTATGCAGAAGAATAAGTTGGATGTTCGTTGGTGTAGCGCCGTCTGCGGCTGTAATATTAACGGTAGTTGGTTGCACTGTACATTATTTATAAATAATAAATAGATGTAAAGACAGATTATAAGAAGAAATCGATTTCGCACTTACATACAACTTGTCAACTAATGTACATCTCTTAATTTTTCCCGCCTTACGGGAACTAATGATTTTGCGCATTCAAAACATTTCGTTGCTATTGGCTAAATTATGGCTAGCACAACCAATAGCCAATCGTATATCGAGTTCAACGTACGGAAGTGCAGCTGATACCTATTATTTTTGACAGATGTGTGTCGTCGTGTTGTGTGGCGTCCTGTCTATTTATCTTTAGAATTTTATTATTATTTACAGATTTTTTAATCGATCCTTTGTTTAGAAATGTGTTAAAGTGTAAGATTAGAATAGCCTAGTGTACTTAGTAATTATTGTTAGGATATTCTGAAAGGAGAGTAGATCACAGTGTTTGAGAACATGGACCGTAATAATATGAGGTAAGAAGAATCTGCTTTCGCTTGCAATCGTGCTTACTTTCACGTTTAGCTAGTGCTTAGAGTGCATTGTAAACAATGTGTGATGTGATGGACGCGATGTAACTGCAGTTGGGTTTATTGGTAGCAATATTTTCAATGCATCCAAAGATAACCCAGTTTTTATTTATTTGGCTTTGTTTGTGGAAAGATAGCGTGTGAAATCGTGGTGTAGAGGTGTAATCATGAGTGGTAAGCGGGCACTCGTGATAGTATTAAGTATTTCACACATTGTGTCGAGGAACAGTTGCATGTTTACAAGTGTCGGAACGTCTGCGGGCGTTATTTATATTATTATCATGCCACGCGTTTCTTATCGCATCGCTTGCTGACAGTTATGTGCACACAAAGTCACCAATGCGTTGAGTACCTACTTAGCTGTTCCATTATTTGCACATAATAATCATTCATTATGCATGTTGATTCTATAGACAGTTCTAATTTTATTGAAATAATATTAAATACAGACACCAGCACATCAAGCTACTACAATCTGTCAAATTTCTTTAATAGATTTTCAATCTTATCACTAAAGCATAAGGTTCAAAGTTGATTGGGAAAATTTGACAGTTTCGGGTAGCTTGATGTGCTGGCGTCTGTACATATTATTTTTAGGGTTCCATACCTCAAAAGGAAAACGGAACCCTTATAAGATCACTTCGTTGTCCGTCTGTCAAGACCCTTTTTCTCAGGAATGTGTGGAGTTATCAAGTTGAAATGAATATCAAATACTAAGGTCTGCAATCCCTTGAAGCAGTGAGAAATCTGATTTCTAAGTCAACACAATCCAAAGATACAGGCATTTATGTTCCGTTTATGCTACATATTTTGAGACTTGCAACAGAATCAAAACCTATAGGGTATTTCCCATTGATCTAGAATCATGAAATTTGCAACGAAGCAATGTCATGCAGCATAAGTCAAGGAAAAAATCCAAAAGCCATAATTTTGTAGTTACATACCTACAAATTTGTATGGAAGCCTTGGTAGTCTGGCTTGCACTTGATTGGTTCTCTTGTTTAACCTGTCAGACCAATAACCTTGGTTTGTACAAAGATATGTATGAAAGACAAATAAAGCTGTAATCTCTTCCACAATATGAACAGTAACATCCAAAAACAATTTATTAATACAACATTTTAATGCAAGTCTATGATTAAATCTGATCTATTGAACTGTAACATAATATTGTTTCTATTTATGTACTTGAATTAGATAATAATTTGTAACAAAAACAAAGTTACAGGTTGTGTCTCTATGTATTTTACTTTGTTTCCAAGAAACTCCACATATAGGAAAAAGAAAACCTTTTGTTAATTTACTCAGGAACTAACTAAAAATACCTAAAAATGAAGTGCATCAAAACAATTACCTAATTCGTCTTCTCGCATTATCTCAGAATTTACTAATTTTACAGGAGGATGTTTTAAAGGCTAATAAACTTCCACCAATAATTTAAAACTAACCAATGCGTCATCTAGCGGGGATTTATCGAACTACCTTCTTTTTTCACTTGAGAAAATATTTGCGATACTAAACAATTCTGTATACTTAACTCAATTTCTTTTTTTTTTGAGATTTTACACTTTTAATGCGAAGAGACAAATTGTTTGAAATAAACATTTTCCTAAAATGGAGAGTATTGGGATATTTATCCACCATGGCCCATAATTTATTCAAATATCTGTAAATATATACCTTGCTGTATAGACCACAATGCCCAAGGGTGATTAAATGCAAATACCAGTAACCTTGGATATGACTATGATACACAACCACACAGAATATTAATTAATATGTGCGGTAGCGATTGATTTAGCCACAAGAACCATTCTGCGTCTTATTGCACAGCTCGAATAGATACAATAATATAAATATGTAAAGTTACCAGAGACAAAAACTTTGAATTTTCATTTATTTTTTCTCTTGTATGTCACAATCCCATTAAATGCAAGCTGTTTTCATTTACTTTGTAATCACAAGGTTCAAGCGACCGCAAAAACTAGACTGCACAAAAAATTGTTTCTTCTAAATTAAATTTCTGTTTTGCCTTTTTATAGGTCTTTTGTGTCTTGCTCATTGGTGTAATATGAAATTTTGATCAAGATTTAGTATCATAACAGGCAGAGCGATATTTTGAAAAAAATCAAGCTATTCATAATTCATGATCACTAGCTTTCACTGACAACATACTCGTATGTAGTTCCTCATTCTACCTAGATCAACAGACAGAATGCTGTGTGCACATGAATCGTGTGTTAATTCCCCACTAAACGCTACGAATCACGCGTCGTAACATGTTCCGCGTATCGAGTTCTAATTTTAAATTAATACATTAGCCTACTAATAGATGGAGAGCGGATGACCGATTTGTTCGAACTGTTTAAATGCTATAATCGCCTGGCTGGATCTGACCCAAGGGCAACATTTTGAAATATACAGTACAAGATTGGCCTTTTGGATGCAGGATATTTTTTTTTTTTACATCTACATATAGGAACATTTATTAGAAAAGCAATTATTAGATTATGTCACATGTCACACTGAATAAATGGATCACCAGCATATCTATTCACATTTCACAAGCACACGCACGCGTCCATACCGTATAGAACATCATTCAATGTTATCGTAGGAGTCCTGTAAACGCTGTTCACAAGTCCAAAACCCGAAAATATTGTCAGTTTAAATCAAATAGACGACCTCTATTCTCCCTTCCGATCCTTGCCCCCGACAGCTGTTTGCTGTCGGCGCAAGGCAAATCAGGTTATCGAAATATGTCATTTTCGATACGATAGGTTTGAACGGATTTTTGTGAACAGCTATGCTGCTCCCGTTCTGTAAAGAAATCATAGTAGCACATCTTACTAAATTGTTATAATCAGAAGCTTTTAAAGATTTATTAAATATGGCGTAATAAACCCATCGTAGGACTTCCAATTACAGATCAAGCTATGCCAGCAGCGGCCCACGATCCCTGCCACACATGGGGGGCAGTAAACGGCACAACGGCAACGGACACGCCGCGCGGCTCAGCCCCCCTGCGCAGGCGCCGCCGCCGCACCCCAACAACAACAACAATAATAACAACAACAATATCAACACCAACCAGAACGATGATCTTATCAACTATATCTATGATTCTTGGAGTAAGGTGCGTAACAATGAATTTTTCTACCATTTTAATACAAATATATTAGAAAGTCTGTCTGTATGCTGTATGTTACAATTTTTACGCTTAAACCACTGAACAGATTTCGATAAAATTTGGCGAGGAGATAGATGGTATTCTAGTGAAGAACCTAAGCTACTTTTTGTCTGTAGCACGTTCCCATGGAATAATTTCCAACACCACTAGGGCGAATCTGCGGGCAGAAGTAGTAATCTAAAAATGGTTGATGACAATATTTCTTTCTTTTGTTATTCAATTAATTTAACATATACATTATTGGAAGATGCCAGAGCTCCGATAAACATAGGTAGTGGTATTTCCGATTCTGGGATTAATATTCAAAGTTGATCACGTGACTCAATCATATATGTTTACTGTTTGCATTGATGTCAGCTATCAATTTATATAGGTCTCACGCATGGCCGCCATTTTCAAAATGGCGCGGCAGTATGTAGGTTTGCCACGGATCTTTAAGGCTCTTTCACGCGGAGTCGCGGGGCGATGCTAGTCATTCATCAAAATTATTCGCACCACCATTACTGGCTAAGTGGCTATAGGCGCTCAGTCGATCTTGGCATTCTTGTCATAAAAAAATCTATGAACAATTCATCATCTTTGTTAGTGGAACGCAATGGAGTGAGACACTTTCATGGTTTGTGAGTTTCAATTAGTATAGTTACTTTATGTACTGTCGCGTCCATTACGGTTGATTTATAATATACCCCTTGGTAAGACTGGTTGTCAGACTTTCGAGCTTCTAACGACCCGTAACGACTGTCAAAGATCCACGAATGACAGCTGGTACCAACGGCTTAACGTGCTTTCCGAGGCACGGAGTGGTCTTGATATGTAAAGATGGTCACCCATCCACGGACAAACCGCGGCAAGCGTAGCTTAACCTGATCAATAGAGCCGTGCGGCTGTTATTTAAGTAAATATGGTTGGTGGTGGTTCTTATGATTTGGCGACAAACTCACGAGGGAAGTTTTTATTTGATCTATCTACTTGGCCAAGACAGCGAAGACACTTCAGACAAGACATTTCTTTACTACGCAGAATAATAAAAATCCTCCAGACTGAATTTCGGCCATGGCAACCAATCTCAGGGAGACTAGCCTTTGGCGCGGGAGATATTATAGTGCACAAATGTGTACAGACACAGGTGCACTCTGTCTTCCCTCACTCTCATAGTCCGATGGGAGAGCAATCCGTCACGATCAGAGAGAGATCATGCGGAGAGCCAGCGGCTTGAACGTGCTTTTCGAGGCACGGGGGTATCACACCGCCGATTTCCTAACTCCGGACACGCAGAATTGCTGATGCACTAAATAGATTACCTACCCATTGTTTAGTGTCGCATACCATCCCATTCAAATTGTTTAGCAATATCAATTTACGGGTACGTGACAAAACTGCACACTATGTGGGTCAATGCAGTAACCTTCGTGAGTAATAGGCTTAGTGATATATAACATTTATTTGTAGTGCACTTTATCGAATTTAATGTACCTACCTACTTACCTAAGGAATTTTCACTCATGATCTTGTTAATCGATTTATCGGTGCCAGCTACGTGCTTAGGTATTATGTGGACAAATTGATCACGCAAAGCGAATAGAATTCCATTATAACTTACATTCATACCTACCAATATATTAAAACTATGGCTGTCGCAGCCAACTGGTTTAATTGGCTGTTTAGTTAACCTCCTAGCCTGTTAACTAAACGGCGGCCGTTCAACTAACGGCCTGAATGATATTCAATTAGGTTTTAGGGTTAGGTTGGATCTGTAACCAATCACGCGCGAGTCGAATTGGTCGCAGTAACTAAGCCAGGGCACCTCGACCAAATGGGTTAGGTTAGAACCGTGATCAACCGCGTGCGAGCCGAGAGAGCGAAGCGAGGCGAGCACTACTCCCAAAGGCCAGGCGATTAACTAAACGGCTAATTTAATCAGTTGGCTGCGACATGGCCTTAGTAAAATGTGGTGGTAGGTTCCCTGGCTGTAGTAAGCGTGAAAAAAAATTCCCAGTGTTTTATTTCCAAGTACCACTACCAACTACCAAGATAAATCTGCTACGCGATCACCGTGGTTCGCAGAGTCTGGTTTGTCTAGAACAGATCTTGTGACAGCCCTAAGACTTCGGTCCGGGCACATACCGCTAAACAACTTTGCGTTCCTGATGGGTAAATCCAACTCACCAAATTGCGCTGAGTGTGGCGTGGTTGAAGATGTTTACCATGTGTTGGCCGAATGTGCCCGGAACGAGGTGGAGAGGGTCAGCTTAATGCTCGAATATGATGTGGATCTGCGGGAAATGGGCATGTGTAACTTGATTCTGGCCCGTCCTTTGTCAGAGGAGACTAAGTCAATTTATAATTTAGTTAAATTAGCCATTAAGCGTAGATAAGTCAATCTTTGTGAGGCCTATGAGGGTGGCATGATCATGTCTGATCAAACCCTCTATTAAATAAATAAAGATTAAAAAAAAAAAGATAAATCTGCAGAATTTAAGTTTACCTAAATCGTCTGGAGGCATAAATTTGTATTGTTAACATTGCAAAGTTTTAAGACGCCTTCAGTAGTGTAGGATGTATGAGAAGCAGACGACCATGTACCTGTACTACTTAAAAAAAAAAAAACATTTTGTGCCGTTTCAAATAAAAGCCATTCAGAGAAACACAATACAAAATTGTGAATAACGGTCGTTCCGCACTGGGTCCATACAATAAGCTGGCATCTTGTCATTGCAAACTTAATATGTTATTTATCGTACTACGTGACTCAAACACAGCTAAAGTGCTCAGTTTTAGTAATAACGTAGTTCTGCCATTCTTCAGACAAACTTACGTCATCATAATGTATGGGACGAACGCGATACATAAGTACACATACTTCAATCAACGGATACCCGTTAAAAAACTATACGTTTTTTAACGGGTATCCGTTGATTGAAGCTTTCACGCCTAATTAGGTATCGGTTCGTCTCTAATGAGGTGGAATCAATATTTATTCCTAAAATAGGTTGGTTATAAAATTGTACATTGCGATACATCTGACGAGCTGTAAAATAGTATACGATACTTGTGACTTAAGAAGTAGTCTATTAATGGACGGCTAATTTCACGCCGTGCAATAATGGACTAGTTAAGGGTGAAGCGCTAAGGTAGCCCGCGAAATTCAATTTATCTTACGTTTTTTGCAATTTGCTGGTCAGTATTAAGTAGTACGTTGATTAAAATATGATTCGCGACCGTAACAAGTATGTATTTACAGAATTATAATCATGAAAGTCATCACCACAACTCTCAAGACCGAGTAATCCTACTGAATGACTATTTCATGAAATTTTCACATTTTAGCATTAAACTAACTTAACAAGATGTATTACTGATTCTGTATGTTACCTTTTCACGCCTAAACCACTGAACGAATTTCGATATTTGGCAGAGAAATAGATTGCAACCTGGGGATAGGACATAGGGTAGTTTTTATCCCGATATTCCCACGGGATCGACACTTATGCGGGTGAAACCGCGGAGCGCAGCTAGTTTCTCTTTAACGGGCCAACAGTTTTCAGTAACTATGGACTATTGGAGGTTGGGTTATTTTGGCAGAATTAAAACTAAGCAAATAAGCATAGAAATTTCATAACATTTATATGTTCAGCAGCTGTAAAATCACACATCTGGTTAGTCCAGTTGTATAAATATCACTATTGTTCAGTATTATTCTCCAACCCCCCCCTTTGACAGAACTCGCTGATATTTTCATAATATCATAACATAACACCACGCCTGTATTGCCCCGGAAGGTTAGGCAGAGGTACTCCTTAATATAGGTTATCTATTAACCTAGCTGGGAATACAGCACCTCACCCACTAATTTATTGTAGTCTTCGTACACTATAAACGATTCTGTAAATTTATATCATGTACAGACGCCAGCACATCAAGCTACTACAATCTGTCATACTTTATTAGATTTTCAACTTTATCGCTAAAGCATTAAGTTCAAAGTTGATTAGGAAAATTTGACAGTTTCGGGTAGCTTGATGTGCTGGCGTCTCTACTACAATGTTTTTGATGAATGAATTTATATTATTATTATTAATACAGCCATATTTCTCCAGTTATCTTTAAGTCATATGTAATAGAGCCTATTGCTATCAGTTAGGCACAAATCCATGCTCCAGGCTACTGAAAAACCCACTAACACTTTGTCCCACTTGGAAATCGAACCCAGAACCTCATAATGTTGCGACCACTAGACCAACGAGGCCGTCATTACATCCTTGTGAAGTGGAATGCCATAGATAATGTATGATCCCATAGATAACATATGATCCACAGACAATATAATTCAATACCTTACCAGTTTTGTTTTCGTCTTTCCAGGTGACACGCGAACTTGAACGCGGCAGCGAAGACGCGAAATACTACCAAGAAGTGCTCGCGCCACGTCAGCTAGCAAACTTCAGACCTTTCAACCTCGACGAGTGGTGGGCACGCCGCCTGGTCCAGAGCATAAACCGCAACAAACACCGGTCTTAGAACCACTTCAGCATTCGTTTTGTGAACGACTTGACAACTGTGCCCATTGGACGGAAAAGAAGCAATGTTTAATTTTAGCTTGGTATTTGATAATGTAGAGTGAAGCCCCGTATTCGTGGAAAAAAAAAGAGTAATTTTTGAGGCTGGTAACATTTTTCACACAAACTGTATGCAATGTTGCCAGCAACAAAAAAACATGTTGCCTTAACACATTGAAGGACACTGTACGAGACACAATAGAAGTTTTATTGTTATTACGTCGAGGGGCGTTCAGTGTCCTTCAATGGGTTAATAAGTTATGCAACTTTTGTTTATCATGAATATGAGGCTTTAAAGTGGTTGTAGACGTTTCCCTATAGAACGCAGGATAAGGTAGTCGGTCCCAATCTCCCGATACGTAGCTGTCGACCCGACTCACCTGCAGACGTGCCGATCTGGTCAGACCTAACCAGATTGGTCCGGGCGTTTATGGGCACTGTAACATTTGGACGCAGGAGCATTTAATTTTGGCTTGTTTAAGTATATCTGTACAATCGAAAATTAAGTTCGTATTTTTAAGGTGTGATTTGAGAATTTAGACAGTAATAATAATCATGGTTTTATAAAATGTAAGATTTTAATGTTTTATCCACACTATCAGAACGCAAACTATAGTTCTGCGGATCTTCCCAATTTGCATGCTGTACTATCGATTGTATATGGTTGTTATATGTTGTCAATTAGAAAGTAAACGTAAAAGCAATAGATAGAAATTTAAAAAATTATAATAGATTATACAGTGGGTATAGTAGCGAGTCTTTCATAAACGAAGTGTAGTGTCTCATTGTACAGTTATAACTTGACAATGCTCGTTTAAAGAGCTTTGAAGTGTTTTAAAAACAGATTTTATCTATATTGTATCAATAGCCTTAGAGTAGAGCTGGAGACGACAATACCTGTGCCTCAACTAATCTGTGAGTTTTCCCGATGAGCTAAGCTTAATCAGCTTACAATGTTCCCACTTCTGGGACACAGGCCTCCTCGCTGTGAGAGGGAGTGGGCCGTAATCCACCACGCTGGCCCTGTGCAGGTAGGATGTCACATGTCTTAGATTTTTTTGGTTCTAGGACATGCCGGCTTCCTCCGGTTTTCCTTCACCGTTTTGAGAGCAGTGGTGATGAAATTAAATACACAAAGTAAAGTGCCTGCCTCGGTTTGGGCTACAAAATCGTCAGTCGGGGTATTCAATTCTTCTAACGTTTTTTTTTTTCAATTTCAGCTCAGTATGATAATATATGATTCTCGATAGTAACAAATATGTGATAGAGTGGTACCTATAGATTATTTTGGTAAAAAATCTGTGATGGTTGTCTCCAGTTTATTTTCTTCTATTATGGTAAATAGATTTATAACTTCTATTCAGAGTATTAGATGCAGTTATATTGTTAGCTGAGTAGATATTATGTGCAACACAACCTGTAACGCAACGTGTAATGCAACATTTCCCAAAGATTTTGTTTCACTGTGTTTGTGATCATAAAAAATTTATGGGCAATGTTTCATTGCACATTGCCAGCACATGTTACATTACATGTTGTGTTGCACATAATGTTTATGCGGCCATATACTTATAAATTATAATCCAAGTCAATGAATATTAAATAGATCGCATAATGCGAGTAGATTTTTGAAACTTAAATAATTTTGTTTTTCATATAAACTATCAATTGTTTTGTAGTTTTAGTAGTACAACTTTCTTATGCTATGTTATAGCGGGTAGATGTTTGGTTTCGAATTTAAAAGCTTTTTAGAATATTAAATAGTTATTTTTCGTAGGCGATTAAACTTATTGCACTGCAAATTTAAAATTAACTACTGTCTCTTCAACTATAAATCACTCGACTTTTAGAATATCCTAACAATTAATATTATGGCAATGAGACATTACTGCCCCGAGATTATACTTAATATATGGTTTCCCTTCATTATGTGAACTTTCCTACAATTTTCATAGCAATTAATGTTGTTACTTTTACTTTTTGTCTAAACTGTCATTGTTTTCTAATCGTACATATTTATATTATAAACAATCACAAGGCGACGACATAGATATTTAAATAAGACTTACATGTTATTAATAAAGTACGAATGAAAATGAACCTTATATATTTACCTATACAATTTAAAGTACATTGTAATCGCGATTATAATAAATTGTGATATAAATTAGTTGTCAAAGCAATAATTAAAGTTGACATGAAGACGGGAAATGTTTTATGAAATGTTTTTCAATGATTTAGTTGAAGTTGGTGTATTGTAAATAAGTTAGTATGAATGTCTATTTTTAATTTAATAATTTTAAGTAAATGTGTCATTGCGAGTTAGAATTGGCTAGATAATATTGTATTGTATCATGATCTGTTGACATACGTTTGGTTACGCTGGCGTGACGTGACGTACAATGAGGTGCATTTAAATTGACCCAAGCATTTTTTTTAATTAACATTTTGAGTCCTCGCCAGTGTAATCGAACCGTAGCTTTTAGAGATTGACCTGGCCTTAGATCTGCCTCAGACAGACAGTGTGGTTTCAAAACGTTTTGTTCGTTTGTCTGAGGCCGTAATGTTCCGGTAATAAAGTTCATCTACATTCCATTCAAGCATGTACTTAGCGTTCTGAACTATTGTAAATACGTTTTAAGTGACGCAGTGCTGACAGATTATGGATTCGAATAAATTTTTTAAATAAATGTTTTGTTTACTTTTTGTTTTAAGTTAATCTACACCGAATAACTTCTTTGCTATAGCACCTTAGAGAACATAGTAACCCTATATAAGTGCCCTAAAGTAATTCTTGGTAAAATACCCAGAATGCTTAGTACATTTTGATGCAGAATATAGTAGCCCTATAATTACTGCCATAAGAGTAAACTAGTCGCAAGCTCGAACTCACTGGTGGCCATGGCCAAAAAGCACGCTGTCTCACCTGGCTTCGTGTCCGACAGAGATAGATCAGTGATGAGCAGTTAGATGCTACTCGGAGAAGGAGGCGTCGGGGTGGCAACCGCCTTGGCGCCTGATACGCCGAACCCGCTTACCAATAAGGTAGGTGGACCTTTGGGGTCGCGGGCGCACAGAGTGGGGACTCCGTCCGCCCACCAAGTGACCCCAGGGAAGACGGTGGCACAGTGATCACGTGCTGCCGTGCATAGCGAGGCTCAGGGGAGGCCCCTTTACAGTCTCCCCAGGGATGTGCCTTACAGGCGTTGCACGGGGGGGTTCCGGAATTGGTCTTTTAAGAGGAACCGGGACCACCCCTATGTGCTGAAGGTGATCACCGGGGCGGTTTTAGTGAGGTAAAAATCCCACACTCCCCGACCTCCCTCCCCGGAGGTCGGGTGCCTTTTGAAGGTTTCCCCCCGACAACAAAAAAAAAAAAAAAAAAAAAAAAAAAAAAAGGTACCACAATGTTAAATCCCTATTCCACATACTTAACAAGTTACACGAAATAGAAAAACCAATAATTTTACAATATATCACCCATAAGTAACTTATCGAGCACGTCTGTTGAAAAAAAAACTTCCGAGTGTGTTTTTAACACTTTGTCAATCAGTAGGTTTTGTCAATCGGTACCTACTCTACTCTACAGTGAAATTATACGGGTTCGTTCGCGGTTTGCTGACGTAGCATTTCATATTTTCACTTAAGGCGCTGATGTACCTATGACCAACTCCATCACCTTTCCAGGCAACCAGGCTTCAAGGTAGATGCTATTCATAATTTTTGAAAGAAAATAGGATCGGCCGTGCTACATATAACCTCAAAAATGAGAAAAAAAAGGTATTTTTGGCACTTTTAGGTTAGGATATCTTGAGCCCCTGACGTGATAGAGCAATTTTGAGGCCAGATTTGAATTCAGTGCGTCAAAATCCTTCGGAAAAGTATAGTCTGGTTTCTGGGTAAAAATTTTGTCGGCCTGTGTAATTGGTCTCGTGGAGGCTCTCAATTAGGTAGGTACCCTGTGTTAGCCCTAATTAAAAGGTAATTATAGTTCCTACCTTCCAAAGAATAAGAAGGAATTAGCAATAATTGTTATTAGTCCAAGTTAGGGAGGTTAGTACCTAGATACCTACCACAGAACAGATAAAACCTCTTTTATCTGTTCTGTGCTAGATACCTACTTATATCCTAGAAAATTTGTAACGTTTACATACTTAATCATAACGGACGTATTTCCTGAACAGCGGCCAAAAACCTAGACTATGGATTGTAATACTGTGACTCCGGGCTGCTAAGTTAATAAGTTTCTCCCTACCTGTAATTCCATACATATAGTTCTTTAATAGTGTTAGAAGACAATTTGTAGTAGGTACAACAAAAAAAATATTTCATCATCTGCCTAGTCTTTACCCAACTTTGTTGAGGGTTGGCTTACAGTCTAACCGGATGCAGCTGAATACCAGTAGGTACCTATTTTACATGGAGCGAATGCCTATCTGACCTCCATAACCCAGTTACTTGGTAATACGATAGGTACCCCTTGGTAAGACTGGTTGTCAGACTTTCGGGCTTCTGACTACCCGTAATGACTGTCAAAGATCCACAAATGACAGCCGGGACCAACGGCGTAACCTATAATTTCCAAAATGAAAAAGCTATTGGGGTTACCTACATAATATTTATTTAACCCTCTTTATAAAGCCTAAAAGTCATAAAGCTAAACATCTGAAGGCTTCTGAAGCCCATAAATAAAACCACAACCGGGTACAAAGTAGGTATAAGTACCAAGTTCATATACTTGAGTGTATTTCTGGCATTCATATGGAGTATATGGCCATTGTTCAAACAAAGTGGCTTGTTGTTCTGAACAAGTATTTAGGTAGCGACCGCGCGCTCGACGAGACGACTAACATCTAATGAGTTTGTAAGTCTCAAAGAGATTATAATATTGTGAAGTTTTTGTTGTCTATGTTATGTGACGGTGGTGGTTTTTGCGAGTTAGTAGAGTAGTAGACCACTGTGTCTTTGACGTGCTAATGTGCTAATGAAATGCCTTTTCTATTAATATGTGAGCACCATGTATCTATCAGATAATTAATTTATATGTCATGGTTTCATTTTTAATTCTTTTACCTATTGTGGTATAGTAATTTTATTTTAGGTGCATCGTCTTCACATATTATTATTATATAATTAATGTATACAAAATATTGTAAAACATTTTAAAAGAGTAACGGTAGAGTTTCTTGCCCATTCTTCTCCATACGAAAACTACCTTTTGGAATGGGCGACTAGAATCAATTCTATTTGTTGTAATTTCTGACGTTCAAAAGTGCCTTTTATGTGCCTATTTGAAATAAATGCTTTGACTTTGACTTTGCAAGTGTCCTGCTGAACAACATGCCAATAGCATAATATAATTTTCAAGAGGCCAACGTGAAACGAGTAGACATAATGGCGTGAAATTTTCAAGAGGTCGTCAGACCATGGAAAGCAGCAATACATAACATAATCTACCTCATCTGTATTTCCCGCAGGGTTAGGTAGGGCATTTTGCCAGCTATGTTTAAGTCGCATGTAACAGGGGGGCGGGGGCGAGGTAGCTTCTGGCTAAGAAATATCAGCCGCACGTGTCGATCGATCAGGTTAAGCTACGCTTGCCGTGGTTGGTCCGTGGATAGGTGACCATCTTCACATACCAAGACCCCTCCGTGCCTTGGATAGCACGAAACCGTTGGTCCCGGCTATAATTCATGGATCTTTAACAGTCGTTACGGATTGTCAGTAGTCCGAAAGTCTGACAACTGGTCTTACCAAGGTGTATCGTATTACACAGTAACTGGGTTGTGAAGGTCAGATAGGCAGCCGCTCCATGTAAAATACTGGTACCTATTCAGCTTTATCCGGTTAGACTGGAATCCGACCCCAACATAATTAGGAAAAAGCTAGGCAGATTGATTGACTTGGCAAATAAACACAAATAACAACTTAAAAAGAAAAAAAAAACAGTGGCACTCCGGGAGTGCCGACAGAAGTGAAAACTTGAACAATTACGTGTGTATTTTTTTTTTCGTCTTTTAAACAAAACACGCGCGGTGTCAGTCAGGGTAACAGTGTCGCGAGTTCTGTGTTTTTTTCCCATCTCAAAAAATGCCCAACGCACCTAAAGAAAAAAAAAGTTTTCACTTTAAAAATCTTTTTCTTATTTTATGGACACCATAATCAATGAACTTTTTCCCAACTTTGCAGTCTTACCGGATGCAGCTGGATACCAGACATGGAGCGACTGCCTATCTGACGTCTATAACCCATTTACTGGGTAACGATAACTAAGACGTAAGACTGGTTGTCAGAATTTTGGGCTTCTGAATACATGTAACTGTCAAATTCATTTCATTTTACGAAGGACACCCATCCAGGAACCAACCGCGGCAAGGGTAGCTTAACCTTCAACCGTCCCGTGCGGCTGTTATTGTTAAGCCACGAAGCCCATTTATGGACAGCATGACGCAGAAAAATATAAGAATAGGAATAACTTTCTACATTCCTGTTCCAGACTGTTTTCTTCTGTTACATTTTGTGAAATAACTACTTATTAAAATGGTCCCTTAAAATGGCGACGCCTAGCGTCCCTTTTTGACCCCACCGCACCGCGCGCTCCTTAATTACAATTTAGCTAACATGCCTGAAATTCCTCTTTCCGTTAAAAATGCTCCAGGCATCTAAAAATTATCGGTATTTTATTATCCAGTAAATAAAAACGAAAATAAGTCCGTTTGCTCGGAGCCTTTATTTAGGTAGGTACCTACCGAACCTTATTTAAGTACCTTTGTATTATGAAGGTAAGTACATGTTTTGTACGTTGTTTTTTTATCGGGTTACGCTTGAAGTCTCTCTGAGGGATCGAATCCGCAACAAGGTGATCCGGCAGAGAACCAAAGTTGACTAATAGCTCAGCCCGTCAGGGCCGAAGCCTGCCGGGTCAGCGGGATTGTCCGAAAGGGTTACCGCTGGCTCGGAACATAAAGGGCTAAGGAAGGAACACGGGTGGGTTTTAGTTAGTAAGAGTCTGACACTCCCTTCTGCTCCACCCAGAGCGGGAGGTCATTTGATGATTTCTGATTGATGACTCAATTGGTTTAGTCTGTAAAAGTGTAGGTTGTTAAATATTTTATGGTATTCTCAACATTTATTTATAATAGCAACATTGCTCTATGTCACTGTTTGACTTCCTGTTGAATAAACGTCTGCTGATAGACGTACCCAATCTCTATCAATATAATAATCTACTCTAATTTATGTTTTGTGATCAATCTAAATTAATCTCAGTAATCTTAAGTCATAATTGTATTTGTGTGCCATATTATAAAAATATAGTGTCTCAAATCGTGCCAGTCGTATACTTTATCTTCCCTGATATAACCTTAGAGGCAGTACTCCGCTACAGGTTATGGGCCCAGGTCCTCAGGGCGACCAGGATAAATCCTAGAAGTGGATTCAGAGAAAGGTGGCATTCGATTTTTGATTCGACAAATTGTAAGTACATAACCTCACTTTTGTGCACATGGCAAATAATGACTTGGCGCCGTCTACGGCGGGCACTGCAGCTGTCATGCCGGGCGGATCGCCGGGATATGGCTTACTTGGTGGATTTGAGAAACTGGAAGGCGTCTCGAATTTCCAAACCTGGAAGTTTGCTATGAAGAATTATTTGGTTTTAGAAAACTTGTGGAGTTCGGTAACCGGGGAGGACACCGATCCACATAGATCACAACGTGCATTAGCACGGATATCACTATGCGTAAAACCGACACTGTTTCAACTATTGTATGGTATTGAAACTGCAAAAGAAGCTTGGAAGAAGCTTACTACTGTTTACGAAGACAAGGGCTTGTTCAGACGGGTGAGTCTACTTCGTCAGCTGCATCGGGTTGAATTTGCGACGTTCGCGAATATGACAGCGTACATTGATTATGTGTTTACACTGGTGCAGCAGTTGGCCAACATCGGTAAACTAGTGGAAGATGCTGAGATTGCGGAAATACTTTTAAGCGGCCTACCTCAAGAATTTGATACGTTAGTATCGGCTTTGGAGACGGCATCGATCACCAGTGGACTATCTTCAGAACTTGTTCGTGCCAGGCTTCTTCAGGAAGAGTACCGGAAAAACAATACTACTGAAAATGGTAATGGGAGCAGCTCGAACACTATTGCATTTGCAGCGAACAGTAAAAACAAGAAAGCGATTGTGTGTCACTTCTGTAAGAAACCGGGTCACATGAAGTCGAAGTGTTTCAAGTTGAAGCGGCTAAGAAAGGAGGAACATTCTAAGGAAGAGCAGACTATGACAGCCTCAACTTTTTATGCATCAACTAAAACAGACTTTATTGTAGATAGTGGTTCGACATCACACATGTGTAATTGTGAAAATTTGTTTGTGAATTTGAGAAATGACAAAGCAAAAGTAAACTGTGCTGACAAGAGGGCAAAATTGGAGAGTTCTGGGATTGGTTCTATGCAAATATGGATGAATGGTGGTCTAAAGATTTTCAATGACGTTATGTATATTCCGCAACTATCAGAGAATTTGCTGTCGGTGAGTAGATTATGTGAGAGTGGTTTGGTTGTTGTTTTTAAAAAGGATGGTTGTTTCATTTATGATGAATGTGAAGTTAATGGTCGGTGCATTATGTCTGCTGATTTGAACAAGGGGGTGTATAGGTTGAAAGGTGTTTGCAATCAGGAGCAGTCGATGGCTACCCTACATGAAGTGCAGGGAGCACAGACTGCAAAGTTGGCTGTGTCAAATTTGAGTGCTGTGTTATGGCACAGGCGGTTAGGACATCTTAGTATGAATGGGATGAATGCTCTAATGAACAATACTGCACGAAATGTTTCTTTTCAAGCTGACAAAGATGATCTTCAGCAGTGTTCCGCCTGCCTTGAGGGGAAGCCTGTGGCCAAGGCTTATCCCAAGGGGCAAGCTAGACGTGCTGGTCAGCTACTCGAGCTCATCCATTCAGATGTCCTTGGTCCGATGAGTGATGACAGCTGGGGAGGTGCAAGATACCTACTGACCTTCACTGATGATTTTTCGAGGAAGTCTTTTGGATACTTAATGAAGAAGAAGTCTGAGGTATTTTCCTATTTTATCATTTTTAAGGCCTTAGTTGAGAAGCAGACAGGTTTGCATATAAAGTGCCTGCGTTCTGACAACGGTGGTGAGTATTGTAGCAGGGAATTTGTAACTTACCTACAAAAGGAAGGTATACTTCACCAATTGACAGTACCGTATAGTGCTCCGCAGAATGGCGTGGCCGAGCGCCTTAATAGGATTATTATGGAGAAGGCTAGGTGTATGCTTTTGCAAGCTGGTCTCTGCAAGCGTTTTTGGGGGGAGTCTATTATGACTGCTATTTATTTAAAGAATCGTAGCCCCACAGTTGCTTTAGCGGGACAGTTGCCTGAGGAGATGTGGTCTGGTCACAAAGTGAACCTGGATCATCTTCGTGTTTTTGGCTGCATAGCCTATTCTCTGGTGTCGGAGCCGACTCGTACAAGTAAGTTGAACGCTAGGGCAAAAATGTGTATTTTTGTTGGATACTCAGAAAGCACAAAAGGATACCGACTTGTTGAGCCATCCAATCCAAAAAGGGTAATTTATTCAAGGAATGTTAATTTTGTTGAAAGTAAATTTTACAAAGATTTTAAATGTATTGACATGAAAAGTAATAATAATGAATTAATTGTATGTCGTGAATATTTTAATGAATTGAATTCTGATAGTTTGGTTTCTAAATGTTCTAGTAATGAGAGCGGTCAAGTTGAAACAATGTGTAATGAGAAATCTATCTGTGATAATAATAATTCAATTCAGAGTGACATTACTAATAATAGTAATAATGAATCAATTAATGAAATGAATCATACTTATGAATTTTCAGATGCGGAATCTGGCGGCAGTGTGCCAGACAGAGAACTCTCTGTAGAGGAGCTGGAGACACAACCAGCGTCTTCCGGAGAGACGTTGGCGCGCGGAGGAGGCACGACTAGTACGGGGGAGGTCCCTGTGACTGTCGGCGGCCGTTCCTTGCGTAGTAATCGTGGTAAACCACCTATCAGGTATGGCGATTACGAAATGAGTATGTTTGCCAACTCAATATTTGATGAGCCGCAATCCTACGAACAGGCTATTTCATCTTCAAATAGTAATGAATGGGTAATTGCTATGAGGAATGAGTATGAATCATTATTGAAAAACAAAGTATGGAAGTTAGTAGAAAGGCCTGAAAAGTCCAATATTGTGAAATGTAAATGGGTGTACAAGGTGAAACATGATACATCGGGAAACTTTGATAGATTTAAAGCTCGCTTAGTTGCTCGCGGTTTTAGTCAGAAAGAGGGAATAGATTTTTCTGATACGTTTTCTCCTGTTGTACGTCATTCGACAATGCGTATTTTATTTTCCCTTGCACAACACTATAATATGTCGATAGAACATTTAGATGTAACTACCGCATTTTTACATGGAGACTTGAATGAAAGAATATATATGGAGCAACCTATGGGTTTTGTTTCTGACGAAAACAAGGTGTGTCTTTTATCTAAATGTATTTATGGTTTAAAGCAAGCCAGTCGGATGTGGAATTTGAAAGTGCACCAATTGTTAACTGAAAACGGCTACATACAAAGTAAGTGTGAGCCATGTGTGTATGTGAATAGAAATAACAAGGAACTCACCATTATTGCCTTGTATGTGGATGACTTTTATATTTTAAGCACTTGTGATACTAAGAACTTATGTAAATTGTTAGAAAGTAATTTTTCAGTTAAGCACCTGGGTCCACTCAAATCTTGTTTAGGTATGCGACTGACTAGAGATGACAAAGTTTTAAAATTGGACCAAGCAGAATATATAAAACGCTTACTTAAGAGATTTAATATGCTTGATTGTAAAACTGTTTCCACACCTATGATAATGAATAATAAATTGTTAAAGTCAGAATCAGAACCATTAGATGATAACATTTATCAATACAGACAGTTAGTCGGCTGTTTAATGTACCTATCTGTATGTACCAGGCCTGACATAACATTTTGTATTAGTCAGCTGAGTCAATTTTTGACTAATTTTGATAACAGTCATTGGGTGGCTGCCAAACGTGTTCTAAGATATTTGGCAGGCACTATAGATCTTGGACTTAGTTTCTATAAAAGTAATTGTTTAAATATTGAAGCTTTTACTGATGCTGACTGGGCAAATGATGTGTCAGATAGGAAGTCTTACACAGGTTTTGTTGTAAAGCTGGGCAGGGATGTCGTTAGCTGGGAATCTAGGAAACAGCGTTGCGTAGCCTTGTCCAGTACAGAGGCAGAATATGTAGCCATATGTGATGTAGCGAAAGAATTGTGTTTTATTAAGAATTTCATGTGTGAAATTATCAATAAAAGCCCTAGTATAGTTATCTATAATGATAACCAAAGCGCTCAGAAATTGTTATTGGCTAAAGAATATTCTCACAGACGAACAAAACATATAGACCTTAGATACCATTTTGTTAAAGATCTAATACAAATGTACGATGTTAGTGTAAGATATGTTCCTACTAGTAATATGACAGCTGATATTTTCACAAAGGCACTTTGCTCTGTGAAACATAATAATTTTGTGAAAGATTTAAATTTAAGTTGATAAATTGTTGTCTGTTATTATTATAATATACCTAATGTTTTAACTGTTGACATTATGTATTGAATGTAAATGATTTTATATTGTATTATTGTACATAGTAGAGTCTCCTTGGATTGGGCATGTAAGGATTGCATGTAGAGTTAATGTTTAGTCTGCATGTAGTTAGAGTCACTTGTTCTTTGTTAGCTCTTTAGAAGTATTGTAGAGTATGAATGTTGAGAATAAGGGGAAGTGTTAAATATTTTATGGTATTCTCAACATTTATTTATAATAGCAACATTGCTCTATGTCACTGTTTGACTTCCTGTTGAATAAACGTCTGCTGATAGACGTACCCAATCTCTATCAATATAATAATCTACTCTAATTTATGTTTTGTGATCAATCTAAATTAATCTCAGTAATCTTAAGTCATAATTGTATTTGTGTGCCATATTATAAAAATATAGTGTCTCAAATCGTGCCAGTCGTATACTTTATCTTCCCTGATATAACCTTAGAGGCAGTACTCCGCTACATAGGTAACAGACGCTCGCGCCAGGGCCGAGGATAACCATGAAGATATCCACAAAATATTTTTCCTAAATCAAATCATACATGGTATCTACTTTAGGATTATTAGCTTTATATACTTTAGGTCTAATTGAGCAATAATCTGCCACATATTCACCGCCCGTCGCTGAAATCGGGTCGAAATTTAATGAATCGTTAACGAAGTGCGAATATTTCGGTTTGAAGGCGATTGATGAATCGAACTCGTGAGTTGAATGGCCGAGTTAATTGATTGCTTTACCTTTATACCCTTTATTGAATTGGGTGTCAAAATTGTTTGTCAGTTTGAATTTTTTTTTGTGTTGATCTGAAGGCCAATTCTCGTAATTTAAAACGTTCAAAATTGTTATATTTAATCTGTGCATTGAAATAATATGTTTAATCTGTGTGTCAATAGTTAGTTGTTACTTGTTACAAAAACTTTGCCGCGTTTTATTAGGTTATGGGCCCAGTCGCAGTCTTCTCTCGGCAACAAACAAATGTTAAAAGCTTGTCAAAATGTAGGAGGTATTTTTGACATATTGCGACTGAGTTCAGACTGTGAACGTTCTTAAAATTACGAGAATTGTCCCTCTATTATAGACAGTTCGTGACAAACAAAACGGAAATTGAACTGAAATGTTTAAAACCATTGTTAGGAAGCTGCCGATATATTCTGTAAAAATTGTAGTGAGTTGTCAATGGTGTCAATCCTTGACATCAAGTGGGATGACCGCTCACTTCACCTAAGTTTTCACGGTAAGATTTTTACGGAATAGACCAGCTGGGTATTTATTTATTTAAGGACTTTGGACGACTTACAGCTAAATACAATGGTGATAAATAACAGTATGATAATCTGACAGCCAATTACAGGTCTTCACGTCTAGAGCTTGTCTGGTATAAAAGTACTGTGGAACACAATATACACACTGCCAAATATTGTCACACAAAAAAAGAACAAAAATAGTATAAAAAATAAAAAATAGGTAGTATAAAAAATAAAAATTTGCAGGTAGATCATCATCTAAGATATGTAAAAACTAGTATAATTGCGAAAGGTTATTTCCCATAAGTACCAAGATGTTAAAAACTTAATTTAAAAAGTAAAAAGAAAAAAAAAAAAGTCTGTAGAATTTAAGCTTTAAAGAAATTCATTGCTAAACACTTTTTTGCCGAGGTCACACTCGTTTTAAAAAGATCAAAGTCGAACTGCTTGCACACTTTATTAAAATACCCACTTACACGCACAACGTACGAATTTTGTCTGTAGTTAGTAGCTGTAAATGGCACTTGCAATGGTGGATTGAACCGTTTGGATTTGCTTGGAACATTAAAGTAGAAAGTTGACAAAATATCAGAACAATTTATGTCACCTTGAACCGTCTTCAACAAAAATATACAGTCAGAGATCTCACGACGATTACTCAATGGTAAGAGATGATGTAAGAGATGATTACAGAGACTGAGATAGTTATCGGACTTATATGGTACCCTCTGGTGAAAGCATAAAAATTTTATAAATCTTTTTTGTACGCGCTCAATACGGTCAATATATTTGTGATAGCATGGACTCCATATTTCAAATTATATGTTTTTAATTCTCTGGATCATTTTACAGGAAACCTATATAAACATCATAAATTCTTGCTCTAGAATGTAAAATAAAATCTCTTAAATGTTGAATCACTCTACAAACCGCTCTCTTTAAGAAATTTCACCCAAGAGGTTATTATGATTGTTAAAGATTTCTCGCTGCTTCGTAAAACATGATTTCGGGTTGAAACAAGCAACACGAGGGCTTTTACTTCATAAAATGACTTGTACGTGTAAGCCGATTTTAAAGTCGAAAAGTACGAATTTTCGCCCCGGTTCCCACATGTCGGGAGAATTACGTAAGTATTCCGACGTTATTGTCATGGACTGAGAATGTGGTAAATAGGGCGATATGACAACAAAACACGTAGGTACATAAAATTAAATAAATCATCAAACTGTAATCATGAATTCAGCACATGATGATTAGATGCGGAAAAATTTCAACGCAGCAGTTTTAAAATCACGTATTGAATTGTAACCATTAATTCAGCAAATGATGATTAGATGCGGAAAAATTTCAACGCAGCAGTTTTAAAATCACGTATTGAATCTTTGGAGACATAGGTGGAAGGTATTCTACCTGTCTCCTCTTACGCGTAGGTACGTATTCGAAGTGAAGAAAGCAAGAGTGAACAGGTATCTTCTGGGCACGTTCGTTCCATCAATAGACCTCATCCATCGCTGTCCATCAGGCGTGATCGAGGTCAAGAGCAGACCCAGTCAGCAATAAAAAAACAGTGGCACTCTGGGAGTGCCGACAGAAGTGAAAACAAAACACAATCGGAATTTTTTGCCATCACTCACTGACATATCGGATATACCTACGTTAAAACCGAGGACAGTAGAACACATCCGAAGCGGGTATTTTTTTAATCGTCTTATATACAAAATACGCGCGGCGTCGCTTATGGTAACAGTGGCGCGAGTTCAATGGTATTTTCCCATCTCAAAAAATGCTCAACGCGCCTAAAAAGTTTTCAATTAAAAAAAATAAAAAATTAAACAAATATATTTTATAACTCACACTCAACTCATTTCCGCGATCCGTGTCTACGAGCTTCCAGCCATTTTCGAGGATCAACGAATGAAACAAGAATCGTATTATAAGAAACGGCAGCCATAAAATTGTCTATCTTGGTCGCACAGTTCATTAGTAGCGGTCGCCGATAAAAGAGCTCCAAATGTAAGCTGCTTTACGCGACTCATTACTTCTTGTTTTTTTGTTCTGTCTCTGGTTATGAAATACTTTTTTGTGGTTGTGTTTGCATAAATTCTGTTTTGTTGCTGTTGAGATTAATGAGGTTGGTGTAAATTGTGTCTAGGGGCTCGGGTCTAGTCTATAATATGAGCCGCAGGGATCGATCGAAGCTATGCTTCCGCGGTCGTTTCATGTGTGGTGACCATCCATTACATATCGAGACCCCTTTGTGCCTCAGAAAGCACTTTACGCCGTTGGTCCCTTTTGTCATTCGTATATCCTTGACAGTCGTTACTGGGTAACACGACATGTTACCCAATAACTGGGTTGTTGAGGTCAGTAGCCAGTCCATGTAAAATACTGGTATTCGGCTGCATCCTGTTAGTCTGGAAGCCGGCCACAACATAAGTAGTTGGGAAAAGGCTAGACAGATTGATTTTTGAAGGAAGGAAGGATTGTGTGTATAATACATTTATATTAAACTACATATTAATAACAACATCTCGATCTTTTGTCAAGTCGAAAAACCATGCGAAGCAGGGGGGGACTAGAGACGGTAGAATAGAATAGAGTACTCTTTATTACTCTTTATTTTATTATTTTTTCTTTATTTTTGTACTTTGAAGTATAAACAGCTTTGTGGGTGTTCCAAAGCCTAAAGATCCCCTAACCCCGTTCACCATTTCCAAGGGATAAATACAAAATAAAACAAACTCGTCAGTTGCAGTATTATAACTTTATTTGCTCTTCAAATCAGCTTGGTCATCGGGGTCAGTCCGTATTTTTTTTTCGTTTTTTTTTTTATTTTGCTTCGTAAAAAAATATTATTCTTGCATACTCGTTGAACCGTAGACTTGCTTGTGTCGTTGTTCACAAAGTTTCTAATTCTAACTCGGTACAATCAGAATTTATTTTATTTTTTTTTTATTTATTTGAATAACATGGGAGACTTACAGCTAAAACAAACAGATCAAGGACAGTACATTAGTCTGAAAGCCAATTACAGGTCTCCACTTATAAAATACAGAGAAGAAAAAGTAAATTCTGAGGACATTCACACCAAGTTACTACCTATAAACTACAGCATAATTACTATGTTGCTCGCACTGCATAACAACCATCATAACAAAATGAATTACATGAAAAAGTTACCGCTTAAGCACTTCCTGGCTGACGATACACTAGTTAGGAACGGATCAATATCGTACTGTTTACAAAGCTTGTTTAAATTTCTGCTTGCACGCACAATGTAGGAATTCTGCCTATAGTTGGTTGGAGCAACTGGCACGCGCAAAGGTGGATTGTATCGCTTACACTTCATGGGAATATTGAAATAAAATTTTGACAAAATATCGGAACAGCTTATAGAATTATTAAAGATTTTCAACAAACACACACAGTCCGAAATCTCACGGCGGTTGAGTAAAGGTAATATATGAAATTTTTTACATAGGTTATGATAGTTTTCCGAATGATACGGTACTTTTTGATGATAACATATATACCGTATGAACCTTTTTTGGATGCTCTCAATTCGGTTAATATATTTGTGGTAACATGGGTTCCATATCTCGGACGCGTATTCCAAGTGGCTTCTAACAAAAGTACAATATAGAATTTTTAAAGTTTTGGCTTGAGTAAAGCACTTAGATAACCGCATTATGAAACCCAGTGATTTTGAGGCCTTGGCGACTATTGCATCAACGTGTAATTCAAAACTGAGCTTGGAATCGTGATGAACCCCCAGATCACGGATGGAGTTTGATCTAGGTAGAACTTGATCACCTAGGGTATACGATGTAGCAATGATTGAGCGCTTCCGAGAATACGTTACAACCGAGCATTTAGCGGGATTAAGATCCAGCTTATTTCTTTGGCAGTAGTCCTCTAGGCGACGCAGATCATTCTGGAGTGCCGTTACGTCCATTTGCGATGATATTGTGGCATAAATTTTCATATCATCAGCAAAACATAAAAGTTTGGATGAAGTCAAGCAAAAGTCAATGTCATTGATGTATATTATAAATAGCAATGGACCGAGCAATGAACCCTGCGGGACTCCACTAGGAACAGGGACCCAACTAGATATATAATTATTTAGTACTACTGCTTGGGACCTGTTGACAAGATAAGAGGAAAACCATCTGAGTAGATCGCCATGAATTCCCATGCCATTTAATTTGGATAACAGAATGCTATGATCAATTCGATCAAAGGCTTTGCTATAGTCTGTATAAACTACATCAACCTGCTTACCGTTGCACATGGCATCAGTTATAAATTCATTAAGGAGAATTAGGTTCGTGACAGTAGACCTCCCTTTTAAGAAACCGTGCTGGAATAAGCTAAATGAATTTTTCAGAGCAGTATGAACCTGATTATATATTATTCTTTCAAAGACCTTTGCTATAATACACAGTTTAGATATCGGCCTGTAATTCGTTATGTCTGTTTTGACACCTTTTTTATGTATAGGCGTTATAAACGCAGATTTCCATATTTGCGGCACAACACAGGTATTCAAAGATTTTTTAAATAAAATTGAAATAGGTCGCGCTATCGAAGGTGCGCACCCAACAAGAAGTTTGGATGGAATGTTGTCAGGACCTGCCGATTTGCATGTATCCAACTTACGAAGCAAGTTAATTATTTCATCAATATCAACAATGATATTGCAGATATCAGATGATAAGTTCGACGAATCGTTAAAAAGAAAAGAAGGGACTGGATGACTAACACTGGAATTAGAGAGAAAAGTAGAATGGAAGTATTCGGAAAAGGCCTGACAAATAGATTCCCCCGTCCTTAAGGTATCACTATTATAGTTCAAGGTGCTTGGGATTGCGTTTGAGTTATGACGTTTTTTTACAAAAGTCCAAAAGTGTTTTGGGTTATTTTTGATAGAATTTTCTGTTTGATCCAAATAGTTACGGTAGCAATGAGATTCCATAGTTTTCACCCTTTCACGAAGAAGCTTGAATGTTAATTCGTCCGATATATTACCATAGGTTTTGAATTTTTTTAAATATTTATATTTTTCTTTAATTGTTTTAATAAGTGACGAACTATACCATGTTGGATACTTTTTATTCCGAAACAGTTTTTGTGGGATATATTTTATTTGTAAATCCAAAATAAACCGATTAAAGAAGTTAACTGCATCATCAATTGACCGCGCGGAAAACTCAGTTTCCCAGTCAGTCGCGCAAATGTCTTCGCTGATAGATTGATAGTCACCTTTATCAAACAAGAATTGAGTACGAGGCGCACATTCAAGCAGAGGTGTTACAGATAGGTCCAAATTAATTATTAACGCTGGGTGATAGGCATCAATAGGCACCAGTGGGGTAGAACATTCGGCCACATTAACTTTTCCATTGGAAAGGACGAGGTCAAGGATTCTACCATACCTATTAGTTACCGTGTTATACAGTCCAAAATCAAGCGTGCATAATTCATCACAAAACAAAACTTCATCGTTACTGTTAGGATTCAATGGGACAAGTGAAAGGTTGTCAGATGGAACCCAGTTAATACCGCTCATATTGAAGTCACCTATTACGAGAAAGGTATCAGAGATATTATTAATAACTGTTTGGTTTAATTTAGCAAGAAAATTAGAGAGTTGTGAGGAAAAAGAAAGGCCCAAGTTTTGTTGGCATAAGTAAATATCACAAATATGCAACGTAATATTGTTCCGTGTGATAGGATCTTTAAGGTGTATGGATAGCCAAAGGTCCTCTGCTGTAGAATGAAAATTAGGTTGGCAAATAACTGATAATTCTCTACGAGTAGCAATGAGTATCCCCCCACCACGCGATTGCCCGGTCAAAACATAATCTCGGTCGCGGCGCCAAACAATGTACCGATCATCAAAAAACTCAGAATTTAAAATGCCATCCAATAACCAAGTCTCAGTAAGTACTATGATATCATACGAATTAAGTGACATTTGACGGTAGAAAGAATGAGTTTTAGTTCTAAGACCTCGAACGTTCTGATAATATATGTTTAAGTTATTACTGTTATTATACTTATTAGCCATTGAAAATGAAGTCAATAATTGAATATAAATCAGTGTGATGTACGAGTATTACAGTAACAGCAATCATTAAACAATAATGTAAGTATAAAAATATAAAAATGCAAGGAAGGTAAGCTTTAAAAAAGTTTGCGCGTGAACATAAATCATACGACAATAAATAGTAAACAGCTGAGCGAAAAAGCAAGCAGTAATGCGTGGTGCGTACAAGCGAGAGCGAGTCAAACATATTGGAAAGCATTGGGGCTTTGAAGTAAACAGCGCGATAAGAAACATAAAGGATTCCTTTAGCTAAACAAAAGAGAGGTGTCGAGCTCATTAGTGCGATTGAGGTGCTAAACCTTTTGTAAACAAATATTGAGATACTTAGGATCACAAAAACTATAAGCGATTGAAATGTTATAAAACAATGAAATAAAGTAAAAAAATAACTTAGTAAAAATAGGAAGCATTTCAAACAATCTTGTTTAAATCGGATTCTTTACGTATAATAGCTACTTTACAATTAGCATTTTTTAATATATGGATTTTCCCATGCTTTACCCAAACGAACTCATAATATTTATCCTTGGCCATGGTCTTAACCTTACTTAATAGCTTCTTATACTCCACGCTCAGGTGATCATTGACATATACACGCTGAGTCGTGCCCTGAAACCCGATATGGGATGTGCATAGGTCCTTAACGGCACGTGCAGCTGCGATAAAGTCTTCTTTCACATACCGGTTTAAAAAACTCACTATTATCAATTTTTCGTTAGAATTAAAAATAGGCACTCTTGAGATATAATTCACCTGTGATTTGGGGCAGTTGTAATTCACCTTCTGGCCGATCGCTTCAATAATCGAAAAAAGATTTTCATCTTTTCTTAGAGGGACTCCCTTAATTTCCACATTATTTAGTCGGGATCGCTGTTCATATTTTGAGAGTTCGAACTTCGTTCTCTCTAAGTCAGTCTGCAAGCAACTCACTGTTTCATGAAGCTTGTCAAGTTCTGTTGCCTTCGCTTCAACCTCCGCTAGTCGAGTGTCAAATTCTTCAAGTCTACCACAAGTGCCTTCACATGTAATTTTTAGCTCAGCTAACTCATCCTTGATTATTCGAATATCATCTACCAGGGTCGGCAAATTAAGTAACTGGCGTTTCATGTCCCGAATTTCGCTCAGTATGGTTTCGAGGGAGGCTGGTTCAGGAGCAACCGGAGCTGGGGATGACGTTCTACAAGTGGGGCACTTCCATTGCGCCATTCTGCTGGCGCCAAGTTTTCTCCATCCGACTTCAGAAATATTTGCACATCCGAAATCTAGATGTTTCTTGCAACTCCCACATTGGACTCCGTCATTGAACTGCACGTTACAAGCTGCGCACGTTTTCATTATTAAAACTCAATATAAATAAAATTATATACCAAAGCAAAACCAACAGAAATTTGAATTTGGTGTTAAAGTTAAAAAAGGTTGACGATCTATTATTCCGAGCGACGCGTACTGTACTAATGAATGTCCACAGACGAGTGATTTTGAAATTTGTTCTTTACAACATATACCTTAGGAATATAAAACATTAAATAACTTTCTACAAAAAACTTTAAGTTAACATTAGCTAAGAACTTATACGAACGTAGGTAATCCAGTAAGTACATGTTTCTGCTGATTGACTTAGCAAACAACACATTTCACGCTTAATTTGTTAAATCCCTCAAAATAGCTTAAGTTGGTTGTTGATACGGTATACTTGCTTTGAAAGTATTGAATGGTAAATAAAATACCCCTTGGTATTAGAATTGTGGGTTTACATTACATTGGGTAGCCCTGGATACGTTTGATGGACATGATTCACCTAAATGTAAAGGGTGCCCGCAATAGACTCATTTGAGAATGGCGTAAGAACAATGGGGTTTGAAAAGACAGAAATCTCTCTCGGAAGGTGGGAAATCTCTACAAAAAAGGAAGCAAACTATACTTTGGAATAATTCTTTCAACAGGTAAGGGCTTTATGATGATCTGTCACCTTTAACTACGTCAGGTCTTGGAAATCATCGTAGTTATTAGCTTAGTTTCCGACGGAGGTACTTACCTATGTTATTGACCATTTGGTGAAATATTATAAGGACTACTTTGGCAGTTTTATTCCAAAAGTTTTTCTTCTTTACAAGATGGATTTGACGGCTCAAATAATAATTTTTGTATCAACTATATTGGAATGTTTTTTGGTAATAATCTCATCTCAAGGGACAGGCGGTGTGGGCGGACGAATCTTGTTTGTTTGTAGACACAGAAATAGAACATTGTTGAGATACTGGAGTTCATTAGGACTAATGAGTTCGAGTATAATGTTTGAGATGTTCGTAAATGAATTAATATTTTCTGCTTAATTACTTGGTATCATTATAAAATATGATTAATTAAATAGTCCTAAAATAAAGTGCCTTTAAAATGTATCATTAGATATATAACTTATTACAATAGCAATTAGGGTAATTAAGTTTTTAAACTCAAACTCAAACTCAAAGCATTTTGAGCAGCATTTAACCATAGTCTAACCACAGTAAAATAACTAATTACTTCGCAAACAAAAGCACATGAATTTCAAACAAATTCAAAATCGTAAACGAATTTTCATAAAATCAACTGTCCAATGTTCGAAAAATTCTAGAATGTTCTAGTTTCGAACGTTAAAGATGGCGTCGAACAAATTCTCAGTGCACCAGCTCAGTTGTGGGTATTTCTGTGAGTGTTTAGGCTTCAGTAGCGGGTTGGGCAGTAGACTGCGCGGTGGCCACGCTTGTGGTAGTTGATACGCAGTCAGGGTCCTGTTCGCGAACTCCCATCCAGGGGAGACGCTTCTGGAGCTCCGCCCTGTAGAAAATAAAAGGAATTTACCAAAAACTGACCTCGAATTTGTCTGATCGAAATCTCCGACGCCTATCACTCTAATGTCATGCTATACCTACTCATAGTTAGTTTCTCTTTTGGAGAATAATACATGTCGGTCAAGAAGGTTAGAAGTAAGACTAAGCCTACATTCGCCTGCCGGGTCAGCGGGATTGTCCGAAAGGGTTACCGCTGGCCCGGATAGTAAAAGGCTAAGGAAGGAACACGGGTGGGTTTTAGTCAGTAAGAGTCTGACACTCCCTTCCGCTCCACCCAGAGCGGGAGGGGTCATTTGATGATTTCCCTTCCTGAAAAAAAAGCCTACATTCGCACGGACATAATATCTCCGCGGGATTTTATCGCGCACTGAATTCTCAACTCTCGGTGCTTAGCCGAGCATTAAAAATCCAACAGAGTGCATCCCAGCGCATTAAAAAAACACACTGTTAGAATTTCAACTCTCGGCTCTAAGCAGTGAGTTGAAAATTCAGTGCGCGAAAAAAATCGCCGCAGGAATTACACGAACCTAGACTAACTGACTAAGTTGCGCTGGAAAGTTTATAGTGGATAAGACAGAGATTAAAACAAAAGAATAACTAGCAGGGGATCCAGGGGGGGGAGGGAGTTCAGGGGATCAGACCGGAATAACTCGACAAACTTAAGGGGAGTATTGACAGTAGATGAGGTTTAATAAAGGAAGGTAATACTGACCTGTATCTGGGATGATTAATAGCGTACACCCATGGGTCTATGCATGAGACTACCTTGCAGCAGACGGCGGGCACCATCGTCGCAATGGGAGTCAGGAGGTTCCTGGTGGAAAGAGTTATGAATGTATCTTTATAAACAGTAAGGAAACAACATATATTCAATAAATTATACTTTTCTGACGATATACAAAAAATAAAACGAAATCGGTCACGAAAAAAAATCAGGTGTTCTCCTACATTTATGTTCGCATAACTCTTCAAAATGTAGGGAACAGTATCGCCGTTCTGTAAAAATCTCACCGTGAAAACTTAGGTGAAGTGAGCGTGGAGTGAGCTGTCAATAGTGTCAATTCCTAGCAAAAACAAACTCACTTCACCTAAGTTTTCACGGTGAGATTTTTACATAATCGACCGGCTGTAATCCCCTTAAGCTCACATCACCTAAGTCATCATGGTGATCTTTTTATAGAATAGCACCGCTATTGATTTTTTTCGTGACCGATTGTCAATAACAATCCTGCAATCATTTGTTGAAATAGGCCTTCCAATAAAATACTTATTCTAATCTCTAATCTATTCGATCGCTTTCGAATCCTAAGATTTATTACTTAGATTAAATGCCAGAGGATAAACCAAAAGCTCTAAGAAGTAGAAAGTATTTGTTTTAATCGGTATTTTAAATACTTACTGCGCCTACCTAGTCCTGGCATTCTCTAATACCAGGCTACGTAAATTTTAAATCCCTGGCTACAAGTCTTAGTGAATTTAATGAAAACTAACTGGAATTTTTCTTTTGTCTACTCTCAAACTAGACTCCCACGTGGTTTGTCAAAACCTATTTGCTTTCTGATAAAGGCTCCTGCAAACGATCCAGATTTTATCGCGGGTCGCGCCTGTTTGAAGGAGCCTTTATGCTTCTGTAATAACTAAAGTGTTTCATGGCGAAGTCGGGACACTCGGTGCTTACTATCAATATTTCTAGCCTTTTTCCAACTATGTTGTGGTCGACTTCCAGTCTAACCAGATGCAGCTAAATACCAGTATTTTACATGAAGCGACTGCCCATCCTACCTCCGGAACCCAGTTACTGGGTAATACTGGTCCCCTAGGGAAGACTAGTTGTCGGACTTTTGGGCTTCTGACAACCCGTAACGATTGTCAAAGATCAACGAATGACAGCCGGCATAGCCGGGGGCTTACTACTGTGCTTTCCGAGGCACGTGATGGTTAGATGTTAACCCATCCACGGACCGACCCCGGCATGTGTAGCTGAACCTTCGATTGACCCGTGCTTGTTATCACTTAGCCACAAGCCAAGTCTAAACACTCACCTATCACCGAAAGCTCCAGTCATAGCAACGAAAGCATAAGGTGTCCAGGCACAGATGAAAAGGAAAAATATCGTGAAGGCGACTTTAGCGATCCTTATCTCGACACTTCGGCTGGCATCCTCCTTGTTGGCGGCAAGAGACTTGACGTTCATCTTCTTGGCTTGGTCTGAGAGCATGCGTTCGTGGAGCCGTACCTGGGAATGAAAAGGTTCAGTGGTTAGGTTAGGGAGTTAACGAACAATATTTTTCTTCTTAGCGTGTCGCTGAAAAATATTTATTGAAAAGAAGTGATTTTTTTGTTTGGCGCAATACTAGGCAACGGACAATGTTACCTATGTAATGTAGATTAGGTATTGGAGCTGTATTTAGGTAACACAGGCTAGCCAGTGTTGACGTCCGTCGCCCCCACACATCAGGACCCGAGGTGGCCGCGCGAAGTGTTCCACGCGCGCCCCTCTTAGACGTCGCGGGGGAGTCAAACACCTCACTCCCCCCCCTGACCAGACGAGGCCCGCGGCGGCGGGCCCGGCACCAGTCGGGGGTTGCGTAAGGATCGTACGTTCCCGCGACCCCCGGCGTAGGTGTGAGATGGAACACCGGGGTGGTTTTTAGTCAGTAAGAGTCTGACAGACCCCGCCGCTCGCCCTAGGGCGGCGGACATCCATTAGGATTTTCCACCAAAAAAAAAAGGCTAGCCAGTGTTGGGTAAGGACTGAACTAGATCTATTCGCCCAGCCTAGGTCCCCATTTTCCCGTAAATCTTTCCATTTGTGTCGCTCACAAACGTGACTATACTATTATAAGCCTGTGTTGTGTCACTGCAGGGCAAAGGCCTACCTTCCCTCTTTCCACTTTTCAGAGTCTCCTACGATTCTTAGCCAATCCATTAAATCGGAGTCCAGCTCATTCCGCCATCTCTTTATACGTGACTATAGTCTTGGCCAAATCATTGCATTAAACATTGTATTATTATTTTTCATATCTCTTTTAAATTGTTTTTCCAGAATCTTTTTGATTGTTCATGGAAAAGTTCACATTTTGTAAGTTTTGTTGAACTTTTTTTAAATTGTGTTTTATACAAAACTAGCGGCCCGCCCCCAGCTTCGCACGGATGCAGATTTTTTTTCAATTGTCGAAATTTTCTTTCACAGAAACCTTGTCCTGGCAATAAACAAAAACAACAAATACAGAATTATCCAATTTGGTGTAGTCATTCGGAAGTTATGCGCGCACAGACATTTCGGCGACATTTTTATACTATGTAAGGATTATGCTGCGTGCTAGATTCAGATCTAGTCATGTGAAATATCGTGTTGTAACTGTTTTATTGCATTTGTGATTGTACATCAGTTTTGTGAATTACATAAATAAAAATGTATTTGGTTGGCAAATTATGATTTCAACGTTTAATCCATCTCATTTTTATTAAAAGTATAAAGCATGTTGGTACTTTAGGTAACTTTATATTAAATTCTTTTTACGTTCGACATAATTCGAATTCTTTTCTTTTTTCCGCATGACCGGGACCCCCAGGGCTAAGGAAACGTACTGTCGAGCTTCTAAATCCACTTTGGTGTTTGAAATGAATTCATTCGGGAGTGATCCTTCACGACTTTAAAAGGTAATGATTTTCTAAAAGTGACATTGAATGCTTATAGAAAATACGATGGTGTTTTTTTTCACACAAGTAGATAAAATAATCTATAGTTATTTAGACTAATAATGAAGCGAAAGAGTTTGTTTGAACGCGCTAATTTCTGAAACAACCAGACAGATTAAAAAAAAAAAAATGCATATGATAGCTTAATTGTTGAGAGACGTTTGGGCGATTTACCTTCACGCTACGACCCTTAGGAACCGAGCGAAAAGACAAAAAAATCGAATAAACGCTAAGTGGAACCGAAGTAATAGTGCGGGTGGGCGATGCGTTACGAAAATTTCAGTCGAGCGAAGTCGCGGGCAGAAGCTAGTGTTTTGATAAATATCAGTGGCAGAATATCAGGATTACTCTATCCAAAGCACACAATGAAGATGACTCTGTGTAAACAAAACAATGACACGGAACTCTACAAATTTAAGGCTCCTACAAACAGGCGCGACAAGCGATATAATCGCGCGCGACACGAAGGCACCGCTCCGCTCGTTGCGCGACTTGCGGTGCCTTTGTGTCGCGTGTCTTGTCGCGCCTGTTTGAAGGAGCCTTTACGCGTTTTATTCGTTTGTATCTATCTACGATACAAACACGTACCTATGTAGGTACCACTAACCGATAACCAATACAAGCTACAGCAGTTCTTTTTTTTAAAACATTCCTCGCCCATTCCGACCAAGAAAAGCGTTGCGGGATTCCGAAATGTTTAGACAATCGAATCGGAGTTGTAAGAATTTCTATTCGAATGAACAATCGGCGCGTCCACCGATTAATTAAACGATCGAAATCTTATTCGAATGAATCAAGTTGATTGATGCAGTGGGCATTCTCATCATCATCATCAGCTTATAGCAGTCCACTGCTGGACATAGGCCTCTCATCTAGCTGCTACCTGCCATCCTACGAAGATCGTCGCTTCAACTAGCTTGAGGGCGACCTTACGATTACCATACCACGTGGGCATTCTGATTTATTCAAATTGATTGTGCTAGTTTGCATAGCTATCGATCGATCGTCTTGGCCTTAATTATTTAATTATGATAAAAAAAACAAACAATGTTACGTTAAAAATAGATTGACGTGATCAATGTTATCAGTGAATTAATCGAATGCAGTCGACACGAATGTAATCGACGTTAATTAGTCGAATAAAGCATATCGAATAGGTACGCCCAACGCTAACCCAGTTCCGGAATTTGTTCATTGGTTCAAACACAAATAATGCGTCTTCCCCATTTTCAAGGAAAACTTCTGAGTTTTCTGCTAAAATTGTTACTCGAAGTATTCTTGAATCGAATCTTTCTGAAATAATTCTCATTTATTGTATAACTTTCCGTTTTAAATACGCGGAATTGGAGAGTTTTAGCTTTTGTTTTGATTGTGTTTATATTTTTAATATTTTTATGTCTACTGCAAATTCAAATTAGGATCTATAATAATAGAAGCTCACTAATGGGGCGACGAAAATGGGACAAGCTACTCGCGTACGTTTCCAACTAGGTTTCAAGATAAAGAACCTCTAGTGTCTACGTAGTTTTTAATCGTACCAGAACTGCTTCCAAATGAGAACAGTCGCTTAAATTCTGCATCCGTTTGAATTTAGAAGGGTGATTTTAATTTTGCGTTATATAACGAGCATCGTCCAGCTAAAAAACTTTCAATTAAATAATACGAAGCAAATAAAGAATGGTTCAACAACAGTCCCCGAATTTTCAATTTTGGTCGAACGAAAGCTTTTCTGTCCAATTTTCCTTGTAGAGAAAACGACAAAAAAACTGAGCAATCAGACTTTTAATTATCAGTCTTGTTAAATCGCGTTTTTCGAGAGTCGACGATTCTGAATTCAAAAAAACATGAATGGCTCCTTTTTTGTCCAACCTCTATTGACTTAATTATGACGTGTTTGGCTGTTGTTTCAAAATGGTGATGCTTTTAAATAATAAGCGAGTGTATGCTCTGTATTTTATGTTGATTTGTAGTAGCACTTAATATTTCAAACAAAAAAACATCGCGAGGAAACCGGCATATCCTAGAACCGAAAATTCGAAGGCATGTGACATCCACCAACACGCACTGGGCCCGCGGGCCGCGTGGTGGATTAAGGCCCACTCCGTCTCACAAGAGGAGGCCTGTTTCCCAGCAGTGGGAACATTAAAGGCTGATTATATTTATTACAAAAATACACTAAAGTAGACTGTTGTTATAACTACATGTATTTTCAACATATTTATTTAAAAGGTTTTAAAAGCAGTGCATTCCCACTGAAAAGCCTTGCATGACGTATGGCTGACTAAAACAACATTTAACAGCAATTTAAAACCAGCAGTTTAATTAAGAATCTCAAAGTAAATAGCTAATGAAAAGCACTATGTTCACTTAATAGCTATTTATTGGAAAACGCAAGGAGCGCTGCCGGTAACTAACCTGGAAAAAACGTTTATCAACATCTTAACCCATTTTCCGCTGCATGTTAATTTAATAACGCTGCGAAACAACTTGGGTCTGTGTAAAACTAATAATTACGAGAAGTACTTAATTAAGTATGTATTTCCTTTGCCCAACACAGATGGTCAGACACGGTTGACAAAAAGATCGAATCTATGAACTTTTCTTTTTTTTAAAACCTTGCTCTCCACTAGGAATTTCTCCTGCATTGTGGGTGCGCTTACAAACATTTAAACTCACATACATAAACAGCCAGACCCGGAACAACTACTTGTAGGTCATACAAATATCGCTTATTTTAAACATTACATATTTGTCAAATTACATTCCGAGATATCTTTATATCTTATAATCATCGTATTTAATTTAAACTGTTTGCACTCAAACCGCAATGGAACTCAAATCCGAATTTAATTTCGCCTGTTCTCAGTAGTGATGGGAAAGTTCGACGAGGCCGAGAGTTTATCCGAAGCAATTCGAGGTGACGAACTTAACAAACAATTTTCGCCCCTTCGTCGGAACTTTAGTGATTCGACATTTTTTGTCTGAACGTAGTTTACGAGCGCTGTCGAGGTTACGCGCGAATGAATGTTATTTTTTGTTATTGTGTTCATGTTTTATTGAAGAAAAATTGATTGTTTAGGTTTTTGGGGCGATGGAAAAGGTTATTTGTTTAGGGGTTCTTGAAGAGGGGGTAGAATGTATTGTGGAAATATTGAGGTAACGATTGAGTTTGTTTCTGAAGAGTCAACATTGTGGCAATATCTAAGTATTTAGCTTTATGTTAAGGCTTGGATACCCACTCATGTAAAAATTTAGAGCCTACAATGCGGCCGACGAGAGAAGGCGTTCTTGAGACCTGTCAGATTCATACAAACGTTTTGCGAATTTGATATTTATTAGTTACTAGAATTGTCGCACAGACAGGTGTCAGCAACGAATCTCGTCAGCCGGGAGAAAAATTTGGTACCTATTTAATATGTATTACCCGAGTACCTTATACAATAATTAAGATAATCGGAGTATGAAACACTCAGTAATAATATTACTTAGGTACTTAAATATAGTATTTGATACCATTTAATAATCAAAGGTAATGCTATGACTTTACAAGATTTTTTCGTGTGAAATAGCAAAAATTAGATCGGGTTTTATGTTAAGTATTCATTGCTGTAGGTATTTGTTGAAGATTACCTGACAAGGTAAATCTTATTACGCTTGAGTACGTAGTAAGCCGATTCCGAAGTGAAGAAGTGACGGCATCAACCAGCCTTGCTTTGGTAATAGGTATTTGAAATTAGGTACCGCCCGGTCGATTCTGTAAAAATCTCACCGTGAAAACTTAGGTGATGTGAGTTTGTTTTTGCTAGGAATTGACACTATTAACAGCTCACTCCACGCTCACTTCACCTAAGTTTTCACAGTGAGATGGTTACAGAATCGCACTTCTGGATCGTTTTGGCTAAAACTGTTATAACTAATTTATTTTCTCATTTTCATTGCATGAACTTACAATATTCTCTCATCATCATCATCTGCTTAGCCTTTTCCCAATTATGTTGGGGTCAGCTTCCAGTCTTCCCGGATGCGGCTGAATACCAGTATTTTACATGGAGCGACTGTCTCTGTCCCTGTCTGGGTAATACGTACCCCTTGGTAAGACTGGTTGTCAGACTATCGTGCTTCTGACTACCCGTAACGACTGTCAAGGGTCCACGAATGACAGCTGGGACCAATGGTTTAACATGCTTTCCGAGGCACGAAGGTGTCTCGGTATATAAAGATGGTTACCCATCCACAGAACAACCGCGGCAAGCGTAGCTTAACCTGATCGATCGACCTGTGCGGCTCTTATTATTTAACCACTGGCCCCATATTATTCTCTCATCAACCAATTAAATACTTAATAAAGCATATTGTGTTCTCTACATTTGCTAATATCAAGGTAAACCATAGCTTTCCATTTCTTTTATCAATGTAGGTACATAGGTACCTACATATCCTCATCAGCTGTCTAGTTTTATCAAAATTTTGGGGTCGACTTCCAGTCTACTCGGATGCAGTTTTTATCAAAGTATCATCAGCAAAATTACGTGTAGTTTATGACTATACTGCACTTTCAGTTTCGGCAGTCACTTTTACAATACAAGTAAAATAAACGTACGACTTTCTCTAGTCTGTGCGCTCCCTAACAATACAATAGTTCAATGACAAAAAATTGATATTGTTTTTCTCTAATTCTAGATCGGATAATAAGAACCTAGGACAAAACGGGTATGATTCCTTAATATAAATAGGTTAATTGAATCGAAATGTATACGTGGTAATAATCACGGCCGGTATTAGGGTCAGACCGAATTAAATAGGACGGAAGATCTGTCGGCCTTTTGTGGCCGAGCGACGAACCTTTCTAGTTTGCGGAAGGAAATTATTACGCGGAGTTTTCAGTCATTCATTTGGGGTTTGATTGTGTTCGAGTTTCTATTGAGTGATTGTTTTGAGTTGAGATAGATTTTTAAGCAATCTTTGGTAGTTAGTTATCTAATTATGCATCATTCGGTTTTGTTTACCTACATTTTGATATGTAAGTCTTAGAAGGTACTCAAGGTACCAGATAAAAATTAGGTACTTGAAGAACAGTGATTTAAAACTTGTGCGATAGTTGTATCAGAATCTATATACTAACGCCTTTACTAATAAACGTTTAATGCCAAAAGCGAAATCTCATAATGAAGGGATTAATTTAAATCAGACCGCAAAGTGGCGTCAAGCAAAGGTATGCTGAGTGTTGCCACACGAAAAAAAATAAGTAGAAAATAATAAAAAGGGGAAAGATTCCTCTAAAGAAAAGTACTTGAAAAATATTATATCATTGATGGTCTACAACTGTCTCTAGCATTATTTACGACATCCACAAATCCTATTTGATTTATTTTTTATTACGAAGCTAAGTGAAATATGAGGGAGGTACTTTCAAACGTGTTTTATGAAGGCTTATGTTGTGGTAGAAAATTAAAGTTAAGGGGATTACATGACCTAAGCGCAAAAAACGCAAGTTTTAGAAGCAATAAAATATACTTTTATTGCTTCTAAAACTTGCGTTTTTCGATCGTTCGATCGACTACAGTACCTAAAGAAAATCAGAAAAATACATGATATTCTAGCTAGATATTGTATTGAAAACATAATACATACAACTAATTTGATACGATAGAAAAAAATCACGAAGATACCTCTAAACACTTTCTTTTTACAATAAAAACCATACATACAATCATTCTGATTTTTGTCAGATTATTCTACAAGCAACATACTAAGTAGGTACTTAATGTGCACTAGTGTTTTAATTTTTAAGTCCAAACATTAGATTTTTTGTAAATAGATAATTGCTTCATATTTTGCAATAAATTAACAGCACTGTGTCATCGCGCTTCTCTTTCTTTTCTATGCAGTCCGACAGTGACCGCACTTTAGGTCATGTAGTAATAGTAGAAGTTAAGGGAATACTTTGTTCACTTCTAGAGCTAGAAAGTTACCGTTTGACATTATTTAACTTGTTTGCATATTTTTATACAGGGTGGCTGAGACATCGAAGCGCAAACTGTAATGTAACCATGATATCAGCACATGATTCTAGACGATAACGTAGAATTTTTCTCTAGGTTACCATAAAAAAAATCTGCTGTTGGTCATAGAAAAGTACGCGGCCTAAATGTATGGAACAGCAATTTTTTTAATAACCGACTAAAAACATCAACGCAGGGGGGTTCAAAACCGTGTACTGAATCGATTGTAATAGGTTGCGCATCGAAGTCAGTGCCACCCTGTATAATTTGACTATTGTGTGACTTTCAAAGTTTTTTGTTGAGAATTTACTTGTCTGCACAGAGTAGCTCTCCTAACTTTTTTAATACAAACTCAATCGAAAAAGTTTGTTTTAACAAGAGATAATTTAAGTCACATCTTAGAAATGTGACAAACATTGCAGATCCAAAAGAACTTGAAAAACCTATTTAACTTTATGGCTTTTGTGTACTGTTGTGTTTTTCAAGCCTTTTTCTCCATGGAAAACGACAAATTGGATTTGAAATACATTATTCTTTCAACTTCGTAGTAATGTTATCATTAATCACTACAAAACCGATCACAAAGGACGTATTTTTTGCTTAGAACCAAAACAGTGCCGAAATGTTGTATGAAATCTCATGGTTGCACAGTTTTTCATTAATGCACTGTTGTTTTTAGATATACATTTACCACAGAGGTTCAATGTCTCCTATTAAATTTAATATGTATGCATTAAATCAAAAAGATACTGGCTGAAAATAAAAATCGGCTGAATAAAACCGACTTGGTGAATAAAAAAAGACAAACGGCGCGCATTTTGTACCATTGTAAAACTTTGATATTTCATATTTAGCAAGAAAAGATTAAAAAAATGGAAATAGCCATAGCGATATGAATGCAACTCCAGAAAGTATAAAAACAGCTGCAAATGAAATCGTTAATAACTTTTTGCCGCAAAAGTCGCGGGATAAATATTTAAAAGCTTTTTAAAACTTTGTTTTCATTAACTTGAGTTTTAATTTTGAGTAGGTATATTTTATCAGTGTATTTATGCACTCGTGTTAATTTAGTGCCCTCGTTTACGCTCGGGCACCAATATAACTCTCGTGCATTAATAACTCACTTTGCGCTCGATGCAACAATCTACTATTACTGATTCTTAAAAAAAATAAACGCTTTTGTAAGCTTCTTAAAATAGTACATTAAAATACGTGTGACTTAATAGTCCAGAAATGAACAGCGTGAAATTAGCTAAACGCTGTCTTCTTAAGTCACACGTATCGTATACTATTTTTTAGCTCGTGTGAGCTAAACCCGCACTTTGAATACGCTTTTCTGTGTAAAAATGGACTACTTAAGTCACAGAAAAGCGTGACTTAGACGTTAGTTTAGGTCACACAGTGCTATAAAATAGAGTTTTCTAGTTTTCAAAACCCGCAACCCGCCTTTTGACACGCAAGTCCACTTCCATCGCTACAGTCCAAACTAGGCTTAGTTCGTTGGGTCCAGATTCGGCTCACTTAGAAGCACTTGCCTCCTCAACTTGGCTAATTAGCCTAGTTTTAACCTTGAATCGTAACATGAGCTGTCCAAAATTACGCTGCTTCACTCAAGAACACCGGGGAACGTAATTAACATAATAAGATAAATATATGCTTAAAGTTTAACGCAATCTGTTTCTCTTTACGGCGAGAAACAGACGAATTTTGCCATATTTTGTTTGGTGTAGGTATATCATGACTTGTTTAAGTACTTCCAGGTAGACTAAACGACTTATTTCTACTCACCTAATATTGTCTACTAATCTTTGTTCTACTTCTGAAACCAAAACTTTAACAGAACTAATAGGTTTCTTGAAAGAGATTCTGGGGGCCTAAAAAGGCCACTTTGACAGAATCATAAAAGGATAACATTATGAATCATAATGAACAGTTAACTATTAAGTTAATCGTATCAAATCCCATTGGTGAAGGATTTTTCAGTAATTTGTTTTGTCTGTGCTAATCCAATCCCAATCTTCTTGATACCTACGTAGTACAGCGAAAAATAGAAAAAAACGAACTGTCTTCGCCATATTGTAATTCATAATGTTATCCTTTTATGATTCTGCCAAAGTGGCCTTTTTAGGCCCCCTGGTTGTTTTGTAGTTGAACGTGGATCCACGCGAGACACAATTGCAAATACAAAGGCCTTGACCTCTCAGGGACGAGCTGGTACAAATTTGTAACGCTTGTAGTACACATGTGTATCAGCTCGTCCTAATGAAGTTGTTTTTGTAATTACGGCATTCAACTGGTTTAACGCTTGTTTATGTAGCAACTCCTTTTGAGAACAAACAAAATCTTCTCTCTTTCAGCGTCTGAATACTCTTACAGAGAAAAGATCCCCCGAGAAATTAAAGAAGCGTTTCACCTTTCCGGACTGAACGACAGAATACTGTGACAGACAGCCAAAAGACTTTAGAAATAGCAAGACAAAACCACTTACAGCACTAAACAGCTGTGAGTAGAAGTAGCAGATGAGCGTCATAGGGATAGCGTAGCTCCACACGAAGATGCAGGCGACGAAGACCTTCGTGTCCTGGTCATCCGTGAAGTAGTCGAAGGAGCAGGTGGTTAGGAAGCCCTCTGTAAAGGAAATGTAAGTGAAATATGAGGAATCCTAGACTTGAAGGCATTGTGGTGACTTAGTGGGCAAGATTGATTGAATATATTATGTAAAATAAAGACATTTTATAGGCATGCCGCCTATCAATTTCTATTACTTGTTCTTATGATGAAGGAATGGTGGCGGATGATCTTTTGTGGATCTTGAATACGATGAAATCGGGCAAGTAGAGACTGTATTTTATTTATTTGATGAAGCTACGACTAAGTATTATTTTTGTATTATGTTTTATTTTTTGTTGTTTACAACATTAATGGGATTTTTTTTAGGTACCTACAGTATAGGTACCTACTTTAAATCTCCTTACTAACTTCTCTCATTCTTCATATCAATGCGTATGTTTATGACCAAGGGCTGATGCACTTACACGCTCTTAATAAAAAAAATTTAAAGCCGATTACTCATCGAATTACAATCGTCAGTTTGCACCAAGACAATGGCGATAATCTCCTATATTCAACGGATGTGTGCAATTTGTCGCACAATTGGTGCAGTTAATCAGCCGGTTAGCTCGGAATTATGTGTGGCGTTGGTGCGAAATGCATGTTTCGAATACAACAGTGTGTAATTGGATTTAGGACGCAATTGGAAATTCGTACTGGCCGCATATCTATGGCCATGTCCAATTTTGCAGATTTATTGATAATGTTAAAAGAGAAAAACATAGTATTGTTTACATTATCCCTAACGAGACTGAAGCCAGTGGATATAGCTACTCGTCGTTTCATCGGCATTCTCCTCCCCTAATCACAATTTATTTGGGGTCAGCGCAACATGTGTTTTTCTTCCATTCTTCTCTATTAGTCGTAATCTAGGTAGTCACCCCTTTGTAACCGTATCATCTTTCTCACAGTCCATCCATCGTTTCCTTGGTCTTCATAATTTCAGCCGAAAGACGTCCATAATAGGCCTCCCCCAAGCATAGCCATTTCGGCCGGTTCTGTGCTTCTAGCATCCAACTGATTCATCTTATAGTCTAAAGATAGTGATAAAAAAAGATCCCGCTACTCTCTCCCTTCCTCTCCTCTGATCTCTCTTTCTTTCTATAGGTTACATTACCTTTGCTAATTTGATACTTAGTTGGTACTTACTTATTTTACCAATTCAGTTGAGTGTGTCAAAATTAAAAGTTTGTAAGGAATACGGTCCATGTTCGCACCTGATCTAAAATGTGACTAATTGGTATACGAAATGGACCCAGCCCATCACAAACAAGCATCGTCAAAGATTACATTCCGACCGATAGACGCCCCCTCCTACTGAATCTTCAGTGCCAACTGATTAATGTTAGCCTCTTTGATGTTGAGACAATTGTCTTTTGATTCGGGATCGAACTATTTGTCTCAAATGCGTTTGAAATAGCTAAAGCACTGTGCTGTGAATCAGTTGTCAGACTACGGAAAGAAGTCGTATTTAATAGTTCACCCTTATGGAAATAGTATTGTACATGACATATTATTTTCTTCTCCAATATGTACAGACCCAAAACTGTAAAATTTTCCCAATCAACTTTGAACCTTATGCTTTAGCGATAAAGTTGAAATTCTATTAAAGAAATTTGACAGATTGTATTAGCTTGATGTGCTGGCGTCTGTCCATTTTTTTTCAAGATAAGTACTACTACGATAAGTAAGTACCTACAGTGGCTAATCCAAACTAAGACAACTGGTACCTGTTTAGAATATTTTCAATCTCATTTAACAAGAACTCCTGTCTACCTTTATTTACACAAACAAATATTAAACCCAGAATCGGCTTTTCTAATAAAACAGTCCGCTTCTCATCTCAAACAAACGTTTTAATATCAGCGACTCCCATTATTTATTAACGACTACCTAATTTATTTGCGACTCCGTAGATAATGAATGGCTTCTGATGCTGATATTTCTTTTTAATTGAATATTTAACAGACATTATGAATACCAAGTTGTTATGACTGTTAGTTGATTTAATTGAAGGTGTGTTTATAAAATCATGGTTAATGAAGTCTCTTGCGTATCGTTAATGTTTATGCTTTAATTCTGTAAAGCTTTTTATCACGTTTTTATTAACTTCAGTTGTAACTAACTAACTAAGAAACACTGTACTAAAATCTTATATGTCAATTTTAACCTACTTCTAATTGTTGTAACATTATGAAACTTTGTTTGTACAGTAAAAGCTCGTTATTCGCGCTTCCTTCATTCGCGTTTTCAATATTCGCGGATTAAAAAAATGCGACCCAATTCCTATATTCGCGGCTAAAAATTTCTTTATTCGCGGATCTAATTGATCGCGCCGCCTTAGCACTGCCGCTTTAGCACTGCCGCCCCTTGTCAAAGGATGCCGCACCCCGCAAACGACACTACCCAATATTCATTGTCAATGCCGTCAAATGGACTAATAAAAACAGTAAAATAGATCTTATTGTAAAATAGCAAATGAGCTCTGCGATTTCTTTATGAACATTGATCCGTCTATGGAACGAAGTCTTATTTTTAAGAGGCAAATTGCTAATGCGACTGCTGCATATCAGTCTGAATTGAAGGAGCTTTTAAAAACTGCCAAGCAAGAGAAAATTACAAAATTCTTCAAACCATAAGATAATTTAATCAAAATGTTCAAAAACTTGAATTAAATTGATTTTTTTATACATTTGCTTTTTTTTATTTTGTCACCTAGGAACGTATCCCATATAATCCCATATAAATTACCATTCCGTATTCACGATTTCTGTATTCGCGGCATATTTTTGGAACATATGCCCCGCGAATAAAGAGCTTTTACTGTATATGTAGTTCGGATGACAAAACTATAATTTAGTATCTTGGAGCTGATCTGATGATGGAGCCAGGAAGTGGATAGTGGAACTCTTCAGTGGCTAGTAGTAAACCCCTCGATTTTGGACTCATATGATTTGTTTTAACGAGTCCAATAAATTGGGCTTGGTAACGAGGGTCTGATGATGGAGCCAGGAGATGAATAATGGAACTTTGACGACACGGTTGGCGCAGTGGCTGAGCGATCGACTGCTGCGCTGAGTGTCGCGGGTTCGATTCCCTTACGGAACAAATATTTGTATTGCCTACAGGTAGTTGTTCCGGGTCTGGCTGTTTGTGTATGTGAATTTAAATGTTTGTAAACGCACCCACGATACAGGAGTAATTCCTAGTGTGGGGCAACGTTTTTAAAAAAAAGAAAGAAAGAAAGAAAGAACTCTTTCTCTTTTTTTTTGTGCCACGCTTTCTGAATATAATTTAAGTCAATTTCATTATTTTATATTTTTAAGTGCGTGATGAAAGCCTGTTTTCTTTTTTTTTTTAAATTAAACTACTTATTTTTGGAACAGTCAGACTATCGCATACGAGTTTTAGAAAACGATTGATTGTATTTGTCTATGGTTTGATAGGTTTACCGTCATCATAAATCTCCTTCACTCATCCCAATTCATTTGGTGTCGGGTCAACTTGCCTTTTTTTCCATACTTCTCTATTAATCGCCATATTTGTTGAAAGGGGGTGACCCCTTTCTGGCCCTATCACCTTTCACATATGGCTAAATTGGCTGGGGGTGACTAGACTACAGAGATGACCAACATCATAGTCAGTTTATTACTAAGCAATAAAAAAGTCTGTTTAAAAAAAAATCATAAGTATGTAGAGCAGCCGTTATTACATTTAGGGCCAGATTTGTATTATTATAGTTTCAATTTAGGCAATGTTCTTTGCCATCAAAGCCACAGTAAAACGCAACGGTACAACAATTTATTGAACAGACGCCAGCACATCAAGCTACTACAATCTGTCAACTTTTTTAAATAGATTTTCAACTTTATTGCTAAAGCATAAGGTTCAAAGTTGATTGGGAAAATTTGACAGTTTCGGGTAGGTTGATGTGCTGGTGTCTGTACCTTACACGGTCGCGTTACATGCACAGTCAAGCACAGTGTCACACGGAATCACGGGTCCGAAATTTTCGGCTCGGGGTTTTAAACAACTTTTTCTTAAAGTCCTTTTATTATTATCAGTTATTTTATTACTGACAACAGCAACACGAAAGCAACCGTATCATAACGAGTAAGTATAAAGATCCTGTAATTTTGACAGTGATGTAAAATCAGACTTAAAATTAGTGTGAAACGACTCGAGGAAGTAAGGTAAGTTGTTGTTATTCAAATACTTACCGGGTACGAATCGACCCCAGATCTTTAGAGCGGGCAGAATGGTGAAGGGTAGTGCCCAGAACCACGTGAAGGCAATCAATATAAAGGCTTGCACTCTGTTAATCCTTCCGTCAAGAGGGCAGGAGATCGTTCTAAAAGATAAATCATATAAAATGTCAAATCACTTTAAAATATTTATGCGGGTAGTTAGTTCCATAGATCAAGATAGATTATATCATAGCAATAGATCAAGGTAGATTACGTATATCATAGCAATAGATCAAGATAGATTATATCATAGCATTAAGGCTCCTTCAAACAGGCGCGACGCGATAAAATCGCGCGCGACACAAAGGTACCGCAAGTCGCGCAAAGAGCGGTGCCGTTGTGTCGCGCGTGATTATATCGCGTGTCGCGCCTGTTTGTAGGAGCCTTTACGCCTGAAAACCCAATACCTACAAATAAGCCTGATTCAGGTATCGAACCCATGCTGAACTTATCAAATTATCAAGTGTTGTCGTTTTGTCCAATCTTTATCACAATTTGAAGGATATTGAAGGAAATTCCTAATTCATTGCTGCATATGTTTGAAAATTCGTCTGCTTGACAATGTAAAAAACGCAATGGATGTTGTTCAATTGTCAAAATGAAATTGTGTGCCATAACCCTGACGAAAAAATGAGCTGTTGGCGATAAAACTCAAGCTAATCTTCTGTGTGCTGTTCAAGCTATAATAAAATGTCTAGACTCGTTCAAGAACTTTAAAAACAATGTCGAAGTTATTCCCTATGCGGAAGTCGAATCTTTACGACTTTATAAAATTCGAAGACACTTGGGTCGTCTTAAATATCTAAGCAAGTATGAAAATATTATTACTAATCCCGGTTTATTTGATTTTATATTGAGAAAACCAGAGCCAAATTAGATTATGGTTTTGAAACGTCGTAAAAGTTGCCATTCTATTAGGTGCTTACCCAATTAAAAATATCTCAATCATACAAATTACTAGTTTAAAATATTTTCAGGGTTTCGCATCTTGCAAGGTAAAACGGAACCCTTGGTATTTTATTAAAAAATGTTTCTTTGTTTATAAAACTTTTCAGCAGTCTTATACTAATAAGATCTCTTTCGTATCCGACTGTCTGTCGCAGAGGTGTTTTGTAGAGAAAACATAAAGGACTCTCTGGAGAGAACCCAACATGATATTACACTCCAAGTCACTTACTTGTATCTGTCAAATGCAATGACAGCGTTAGTGATAGCTCCTCCAATCCCAGATAAGGAACCCAGAACAGCATAAATGTCGCATCCTAGCTGGTAGCCCAACATTCGCTGGTAGAAGGAGTTCATGATGAGCAGAGGCATCTCCATCATCATCGTCAGGTCGAAGATTGCCAGGTTGATGACGAACATGTTGCTTGGACTGCGGAGGGATTTTGAGCTGTGGGAGGAAAAAAGGTGACTGTGATTTTACCGGAAAAATCGGCAACGGTGGTAGTACTTTACCGGTCGAACTAGAAAGAAAGAAAAATCGTTTTTTGCGGTAAACATGACGCAGAAAGAAAACACAAAAAACTAACTTGTTTGTTACTTCTTCATGCTCAAATGGCTGGACCAATTTAGATAAAATTTGGTATGGAAGTAGCTGACACCCTGGATTGACATATAGGCTACTTTTTATCCCGATATTCCCACAGGATCAAAACTTATGCGGGTGAAACCGCGGGACGCAGCTAGTCATTTATAATTTATCATGATGGTCGGAATAAGTTGTGTGTACAGACCGTTACTGCACTTCTCCTTGTCTTCTTTTTCTTCTGCTCTTCTTCTTGTATTCCACTTTGTCTTGTTGACTACTTCTTGTAACACATTTACATTGTACAACACGATGTCTTCACAAAGTTCAAATCCCTAATTTCCGCAAAGTCCTTCAACCCCATAACCCCACTAGCGCACAATACAAGTTGAACTACAAACATGTATAGACCGCTATTACACGCTGTGACAATGCGCAATCTATGCCGACTACATAATAGTAGGCCGGCGAACAAATCCGGCGTGAATTACGTTAATTACAGCCGATTAACTAGATTGTTTCCCTGATTCCAACCGTATCCGGTTTCAATTAGTCGATTGATATAACGTTACGCGAGGAATTTGTATCTAAACTCCTTTTCCGTGGAATGCGGCGTGAAAGAAGGGATCCTTTTGAGAAATTTCCTTTCTGTGAAATACGTCACATGTTACGTCTTAGATTTTATGTGATTCACGGTATTTTGTAGGGCGGATATTCGACAGTTGGCAAAAGTATACGTTATATGTATAAAGTCTATTCAAACATATGTTTGAAATTAATATTATTTCAAGTTAAACAAATATCAACTTTATTTTAATGGTATAATTAATTTCAGAGTGACTAGCACTATTGAAACAATTATAAAAATGTTTGAAGTTGTACCGTAAACTGAACTTTATTGTGTAGGCTTTAAAGTTATTTTTCCGTAAACTCATATTTGCTTACATTTTTGGCAAATAAATCGCGAATGCAGATTACTTTCGTTTCACGCCCTGTAATGTAAACAGAACAAAATATAGTGTGTTGTTTCCACAATGTCGGCAGATATTCACAGCAGCCTGGCTTCATTTACATTGAGAACAATGTCGATTACTTTCGTTTCACGCCCTGTAAGGAAATGCCTTTGCAGGGTCTTTGGCTGTTACTGATAACTCTAGAATCTATGCAGGATAGAGTTACAATGGTCTCCAAAAGTTAGAACTTGACTTTATTTCACTTCAGCTGTGACACACCGCATTATGATTAAAAATTCTAATGATCCAAGTGTTTGAACTGCTATAATGTTTTTATTGACTAATTCAACTACCTTTGACTTATCATAATAAATAATTAAGTCATCCCTTATAAGCCGTGCCGACACTTATGCTTTTTGGCCTTATGTGCCGTGCATGTGTTACGTGCCGGACGGCGCGTACGTGTTCCACGCGCGCTTCAAGGAGATGTCAGCAGTAACTGAAGGGTCCCGTCAGGGCTGAAGCCTGCCGGGTTAACGGGATTGTTCGAAAGGGTTACCGCTGGCCCGGAACATAAAGGGCTAAGGAAGGAGCACGGGTGGGTTTTAGTCAGTAAGAGTCTGACACTTCCTTCCGCTCCGCCCTGAGCGGGAGGAGTCATTTGATGATTTCTCATACTGAAAAAAAAAATCCCTTATGAGTGGGTACCTGATATTTTTTAAATTTTAAATCCTAATGTGGCATTACAGCGTAAGTTGAAAAAAGTCGACTTACTTTTGGAGGACACTGTAAGTGGTTGAATACTGGTGGTGGTACACACCCAAGAACTTACGTCCAATGAATAAAAATACGTACCTTCTACATTATTAACCTATTAAATTGTATTAATACCTCTTCCAAAATTTCCAACAAATCGAATCGAAGACTTTTAACAGTAAAGTTACGGTAGCGAAGTTCAAGAAATATATTCGTACGTAAAACGAGATAACGACTAAATGTGAATTTATACGCGCAGTTGCGGAAGACACAATCAATGCAGAAATGTATTGTCAAACAAAAAGTTGGAGGGAAGAGACGTCTTTGCTTTGCGCACATAATGAACAATAATATGTACTTTGCGGAATATCGCGACGCCGAGATATAACATACTGATAATATAAAGGACTCATTTAGTTTATTGTCACGAAAAGTGATGATTGCAAAATAATTAGTGTTATAATAACTTTTTAATTAGAAACAATACTTGGATGTGCGACATGACAACACAGCACATGCAAATAGCATAATCATCATCCAAATGATATTGATCAGCCTGTAATGGACACAGGCCTCATCTCTTCTAGCGGAAGTGATCTGTAATCTACCACGTGGGCCTAACGCGGCTTGGTAGATGTCACACGTCTTCGAATTTTTGGTTCTAGGACATGCCGGTTTCCTCACGATGTTTTCCTTCACCGTTTTGAGAGCAGTGAAGATGAAATTATTTACACAATGTAAAGCGCCTGTTTGGGTTCGAACCCATGACTTACAAACTCGTAAGTCGGGGCCGCTACCACTGAGCCACAACTGCTCATGCTGCATGTTGTACACATGAACAATATTGACCCATAAGTGAAGAAGCAGTAAAGAAGCCTCCATACAAATCTCTTTCATTGTCTGTACTTATTTTCAACTTAAAGTTGGAAGAGTTTTATAAGTTTGGAGTTTGTAGCTTGGATGGCAGATAATGGTGTGTGGTTAGAGGCACAGCATACCCACATACAGGAATAAGGGGTCATCATTGGTTTAGGCCACGGTTAGGATTGATCGCTTGCCTTAGCTATCGAATTAGAGTTATTGGCCATTACAATTACAACTATGATCTCCTAAATGTGATCAGCGGTGACTTAATGTTTATTTTTGTGTAAATAAACAGATTTTAGAAAGAATCGTAAACAGCAGGAGTTTATTTAAGAACATCTGGGAGGTACTCCATCCTCTTACGGATTTAAGGGGTTTTAATTAAAGGTAGCTAGCTTCTTTCTTAAATTCTATAAGTTACAAAGTATACCAACATGCAACGTGCAGGCGTCTTGATCTATGCCCGTTCCTTTCCTATATGAAGAGGATTATAACCCTTTGAAGTACAGTTCGTGCCACGTAAGAAGAGACTTGACCCCGCCACTCCCGCCTCTTTCCGCCGCCCCGATGACGCCCGGTGCGGGACGGGGACCGGGCGTCATCGGGGCGGCGGAAAGAGGCGGGGAGGCGGGGTCAAGTCTCTTCTTACGTGGCATGAACTGTATATCACCGAAAATAAACTAAGCAGAAAGTGCGTCACGGTGTGAGGGACAAAAGGCGAAGTTTTTGGGTCCTGAGAAATACCAAAAGGGTCGTAACCGGCTTGATTACACTAGCCTTAAGGCGGAAGCGTCAGGGTAGCCCGCGATATTCAAATTTTCTTAAGTTTTTTGAAATTTGCAGGTGTGTTAGGTTGTATGTTAAACAAAATTATGATGAAGATGAAGTGTGCACTTTTTTACAGAATTCAGTCTGTCAGTCTATGTTGGGGTCGGCTTCCAGTCTATCCGGATGCGGCTGAATACCAGTATTTTACATGGAGCGACGACCTATTATTATAATTAAAATTATCAATACAACCCTCTAACTTCATTTAACCCTATTGATTGATATTAATAATTCAATAGGGTTATATGAACTTAAATATTTGTATAAATTTAAATTAAGGCTTATCCCTTAAAATATAATTTTATTTAAAAAATATTATTATAAAATAAAACTAGTGTATCTAATCGATTTATATATACATATATATATTTTAAGTTACAGTAAAAAAAATGGAGGAAAATTTGAATTTCGCGGGCTACCCTGACGCTTCCCCCTTAAGGATGTGAGCTCAGAAAGTTCCATTAATGCTCTTCTAATGAGTCACAACTTAATGCAAAGAATGTATGGTAGACTGGCTGGCTGACTTAATTAGTTTTGTCTTTACAGAGCGCTACGAGATTTTTGAAGGCATACTAAGATTTCTTTTTTGGTGAGTTTATTTATAGACAAAATTCGCCGTACAAAATACCGGATGGCATGGACATCGACGCGCTAATTAAAACCATGAAGAACCAGCACATGATTATAGACCCCCAGCGCCGGTCTTAAAAAAAAATGGTTGTCTGTAAAGTCGGTTTACGGACGATAGTTTAACGTGACAACGTCATAACAAAACATTAATGAAATTGCCGAACGCGGAGGCCGATTCGGCAGCGTTCGAGATCATCTGTCTCTCATCGCTCGTTCCGCGCTCTCGCTTGCACTTCAAGCCGCCATGGAACGCTACAACGCTACAGAGCAAGGCCGCGAGGTAACGCTACATGAGTCATGTTTTTTCGTGTGTGCAGCCAGCTTCATCGATTTATTAGACGTTGTCACCTCAAAAAAATCTGCTCTTTCATAGAAAATTGCAATATCTACGCGGTCAAAATGTATGGAACAGCATTTTTTTATAACCGATGAAAAATTCCAACGCGGTACGGTTCAGAATCATATATCTACTGAATCAATGGTAATATATTGTGCGTCGATGTTCCAGCCACCCGGTAATAGAATAGAATAAAATATTCTTTATTACATACAGCATAAAATAACAGATGTAAATGTCGAATTATTACATAATCTGCGTTCGCGATTTATTTGCCAAAAATGTAAACAAATACGAATTAATCGGAAAATAACTTTAATTCCTACACTATAAAGTTCAGTTTACGTTACAACTTCAAACATTTTTATAACTTTTTCAATAGTGCTAGTCACTCTGAAGTCAGCTTAATTAAAATTGAAATAATTTTGATATTTGTTTCACTTGAAATAGGGTTTTACTATGCGACCGGTATGTCGTTATTACAGCCATGGATCATCAAAACATAGAATTGTTGGATCGTTTAATATCACGTTTAAAACAAAATTGCCTTTTCCGACAAACAAGACATTTATGAAGTAGTAGATAGAGTCTACAGCATACAACATGAAGATTAATCTTGTCAAATGTGTTTGAGTTTCACTAAATGCCTCGATTGCTTAGTTATTAGCAGTCAATAAATTGACGCTTAGAAACGTTTAGAGTAAATCCGAATATTTCTTCTTCAGTGAATCCTAAACTGTTTCACTTCATACGTGAATAAATTTATCATTAGTTAAAGATAAGTTGGTTTTAAAAATATAAACATTAGCTTTAAGTTTTCAAAAGATGTTACAAATAAGTCTTCTTTTTTTTCATTTGAGATGGCGTCTTCTAGCGAAATAATCAAATTAGCATTTAAATGTGAAAAATCTAATATACTCGCTGTCTAAATGTAAATGATTCGAATTTCAAATAACTATGCCGCTCAACGTCAACAAAAGAGTCAATCAATTCTCAACAAAATGATTCGTCTTTCGTAGCCAAAGTAAGTAGATTTAACGAATAAGCATTTGCAAAACATAAAAATGTATAGTAAAAACATCGTTACGGCCTAAAATCTCGGGAACAGCGCCCAGTGACACAGATAGCAGTAAAACGACCAAGATAAATATGGGACAGACTGCAGTGGAAGCTACGCGAGGATTAGCGAGGGATCGCGATATCCGAGAGACTCGTATCTAGAAAGGATGACAATTGCTGGTAGGTAAACTCTGTGAAGATTGTTTTAAGTAAGTATTATAAGAGTCGAGATTTTTGATTGATAATACCTACTTAAGAAGTTAGAAGGTATTAAAAAGAGACGGGGTAAGACATTGTTTGCGTTTCTAGAGCCCATTTGTATACAATAATATATGTATAAAGTCGAATCGGAATATCCCACAAAAACATTTCATGTAAACTAGGTTGCCAAGACTTACATAATGGTGTCATTGTTAAAAAGTTATCAGATCGAATGTTGAGCCAAGTCCTTTACAAAGCCTAAATCTACAAACCTTACATTTCGTCAAAATGTATTGCTTAGCCGTTTCGCGGCCGTTGCACAGTCACTCCTTATCCTTATGATATTATGGTATTATAATGGTATTATATTTTTATGGTATTATATTATTATATTTTTATGGTATTATATTATTATGGTAAAAATTTAGGCACAAGTCTTTAGTGTTGTGTACTTGTGTCATGCAATAGCTCAATGGAAATCGTAAAGAAAATTATTAAGCTCGTCAACTAGGGCACATTAACGAGAAAATTGAAGCTACTGAATGTTGAAAATCTCATCTTGCAATGGAATAAAAGCCCGCTACAAAAAACGTTAGTCGGCGAACATCAGAAACGTTTTCCGAACTGGTGGAGAGTGCGGAGCGGTTTAGAACTTTTGCTCCTGACACGCTCTCTAGATCGCACCCGCCGATGGCAATGGCGGATTTTATCGTACGGATTTCTGTTTATATTGTTTACTAGCAGCGCCCCGCGGTTTTACCCGCATAAGTTTCGATCCCGTGAAAATATCGGGATAAAAACTATCCTATGTCCTTTCCCGGGACTCAAAATATCTCTATACCGAATTTTATCTAAATCGGTTCAGCGGTTTAAGCGTGAAGAGGTAACAGACAGACAGACAGACACACTTTCGCGTTTATAATAATATTAGTATGGATAATCATCATTGTTTGCGAGAGCTCTTGTCAATTGTTTTGTGATGGGCTTTTGTTTTGTTCACATAGAATGTCGGTTAGGAATAGAGTAATGACGAGTAATGTGGTTGAGACTTTTGCGAATAATCGGGGATCAGTAAGATATGTTCTCAATATCTTGTTTTCGTGTCGATGGTAGTCTTCCTCGTTGTTTTTGGAATGAAAACTTCTTTATGCGCGTTGGACATTTTTTGAGATGGGATAAAACCATTGTACTCGTGCTTCTGTTACCGTAAGCGACACCGCGCGTGTTTAGTTTATAAGACGATTAAAAAAATACCCCCTTCGGATGTGATCGGCTGTCCTCAGGATGTAAGTACTCGGTTTTAATGTAGGTATATCCGATATGTCAGTGAGTGATGGCAAAGTATTCTGTTTGTGTTTTGTTTTTACTTCTGACGGCACTCCCAGAGTGCTACTGTTTTTTTTTTTATTTTGAGCCCAGTAAGTGGACACGTTGATTGCGGCATCAGTGGCATTCTTAAGGTCATTCGGGGCAGGTGAACGGGCACTTCGGATTTAGGACACTCCAGCAAGTGGGTTTTCAACATGAAATAATTACTCGTATACAGAGAGTATCTAGAAATTGTGACAGGTTTTTTGATAAGGTGGTGATATACACTACGCGATACTTAATATTAATTACTGTTTTTTCCTTGAAAGAAAAGTAAAGCAAGGCTTCGCTCAATAAATCTACATATCGAGCAAATTTCTTGACCGCAATTGCAAAAACTGCTGCGTGAAAGTATTCCACTGGCTTTCTTTCATCACTTTTCAGTTGAAACAGTGAAGTCAATCGACTGTTTCAATCCTTTTTCAGCAAAACTGTTCAAGTCGGCTCAGTTTCATAGTATCGTATCAATTGCCTCAATCAATCTACCCAAACGTTTACTAATTAATCCTTATATAACTAACACACTGGAAACCAAATTAACGACATCACATGAATCGTCCCTAAGCGTATGATTAAGGTTAAACGATTACATTTCGCTAACTAAAACTTAATTCTTCAACTTGACACCGTTTTCTTCGAAGAACGCCGCCATCTTGAATCTTGATGCGTTCGAAACTTAATTAAATCGCCGAAGACGTCAGTTTCACGAACGGATCATCAAATTGTTCCACGATATTAATTTGGGATTCGCTTTTGCGTTTTTAATCGAATAGTAAAGGGTTGTTGGCTGTCGGACGTTTAGAGGACATTGCGTACTTACGTTGAAATGTTCAAAATAAATATAGCGCGATTATAAGAGCATTTTAATACGTAGGTATTAGGATAAGGCAAAATCTAACAAAGGTAAGTCAGGTTGTCATTTTCAGAGCTCATCGTTACAATATTCTTTCCGATAACATTGATATTTTGTTCCGATTTTTTGGTACATAAAAAAAAAAAGACAAAAATCAGATGTAAGTAAGTACTTTCTGTCGAAAATATTGAGGGACAATGCTTTACGAGGACAAGGAATGAATAAACGACGGAAGGACCGTTTTTACGAAACATTATTTAATAGAAGAGGGTTTTTCTCAGGCTTAGACCCTCTGGCTAAAATCGGAAACGCGCCAATTCATGGTCACGGTTGAATAATCTGGCCCTGCGCTTTCCAATGAGCCCGTGACCGTTTAGCGAAGTGAACCATGGGAAAAGGGCCATATGTTGGAAAACACCGTAGCTAAAACATTATGGGATAGAAAATGTGCAAATAGTTGGCAATTATATTAAATTACGTTTTGACCTGGTTTTTTTGATCCTGGATTTTATAAAACTATTCAATTTCTCTAAACGGTCAACTCTAGCATTGTCGGTTGTTGTAATTTTGGACAACCAATCTCAACAGATAACGTGGACATAAAATTTTCTGATCGAAGACATGATCGAACGTCAAAAACAAAAGAAAAATCGTTTTACTCACGTGCCAAAAATCCAGATGACGCAGCCATTTCCCAAAAAGGAGGTGATCATCAGCATAGTGTAGATAAGTGCCAGGACGTAGTGCCAGTACTTGTTGACCGCAGGGAAGTTCCTCCAGTGATCGTGTACCATGTCCTGATGTTCGTCGGGGATGTTCCAGCCTAGCATGTGCTCGACCACCTCCTTGGACACCCTGGTGAAAAAAAAAGTTAGAATCGATGCTATTGTGGTTTGAAAATGGAATTTCGGAGACGGTTGACCTTTTTATGGCGGCTCGTTCTTTTGTTGCGTTTAATTTGAAGACGTACGTACGTATGTTTGTAGTAGTAGTGTTTTACTTTTTAATTTATTAATTATAAATAAATAAAATATTAATGACAAGTCTGAAAGACCAATATTTTATGTTTTATTATTTTAATTAGAATTTCTATGTTTGACTAATTAGTAGAAACAGGAAAGCCTGTTTATACCGAAAAGGTTAACTTATTTATAAGAAATACTTAGAAGTATCGTATAACCGACACGAAAAGATTAATTAAGTACCTGGAGTCGACATTTAATTAAAGTAATTGAAAGCACTCGGATTTTACTTGAAAAAAGAGGCTCTTTTACAAATTAATGGTTGATAAAATTGAGCAAATTAATGAAAAGCGATACTAACATTTTTAGCGGGTAAGCCATGGGCCCGATATCGTCCGTGTAGTTTGTCGCCATCTTGTGTGCGTTTTTTAAACAAAATGGCGGAAAAATATACTTGATTTTCTATTGTTTCATGGGTTTAATGGAATTAAGAATTTTTTTAAATAAAATTAAATGTTTTATGACGAAGTGAGTAGTCCGACATCCAGTCGCTTCTCACTTGTGGTTTGTGCTCGGTGCTGCACAGTTTTATATCGTTCCAAATAGTGCGTGCCAGTTAATTCCTTAATTCAATAAAATTGTAAAGCTTCTTACTATTTGGTCAAGCGTGAAACTGGTCGTGCCATTTGTTCTCAATCTGTTTTGATTGTTCAGATTTATTTGTTTTACCTCTGGAATTTCATAAACGTAGCTAAGTAAATCGTTATGATCTCTAGTCTAGAAAATATTAAAATACTTTTTAATAGGTATTTCAAGAGCGGTCGATTTAATGCCGGAGTTATATCTCAGACCGCTCCATTAACAAAACATTTAAAATAGATTTACATTTTTCGGGTAGATACATAAATACTTACGTACTTTTTGTACTTGACTTCAGAGAATCCAATGGCACTGTTTTCCATTTGTTGCGTTTGACACGACAAAACAGTTTCGTCGGGTGAGTAGGGTCTTTGGGTCTTTCATCGATTTCTGGTCAAACTACGGTATTGTTTTGGTTAAGCAAACGCTTAACTTGCTTCTGATCTGTGAACCGAAACGTAAAGACTGTACGTGACTTTGCTCGGGACAGTTTGTGTTTATATTGAGATTTCTATTCGAGCCGATGGGATAGGTGAAGATGAGCATAAATAGGATGGCTAGATAAATTCGCATGTAGTGGTCTACATACTTTGCCCATATGGCCCACCTAGCCATCCCTGTTTATGCTGAGAAAAGAGAACAAAGTTACATTCTGCTGAATGTAACTTAAGGCGCAGTAAGAAGCAGTAAGAAGGTCCGTGGCATACCTAGCTGTCCGCCATTTTGATTTTTTTCAAAATGGTAAAATTAAACAAAATGGCGCGGCGGGTAGGTAGGTGTCGGCTCCATATAAAAATCTTCAATCCCCTTTTTAGGTAATTGACAATAGCGCATCACAGCAACAAATAAGGTTCAAAACATCGATGCGTTTGGTATTAGTTGAATAATTTTTAGGCATTTCTTTAGTTGACTGAATTCTCTTTATCATCATTACATAACATATGATAGTTTACGCTCAACATTTTGAGAATAATGCGACGAAAAATATTTTTTTGAGCTCTGTTTTACGATTATTGTATCATGATACTATTTTATTTTTATGAAATAGGTATACATATTTGAATAAGTATTTTCTTTGCACAATTTTTTTTTCTGGTTTGTAATACATAATTATGTACCTACGCCTAACTGTGCGACTATAACTGACTGATTTACGGCAGCGCCTTAAGTTTTCTTTTCTCAACATCTCTCGTTGTATTGTCGCAAGCACAATAATCTATAGGTAAATTATTAAAGGAGCTTTTCGTATCCTCCTAAGATCGTCTAAACGGATCGGATCGGATCGGTTCGTCTAAACTACGCAGCGGATTTTGATGCAGTTTTCAACATCATTGAAAGAATTCATTCCGGAAGGTTTATGTGCATAATACATTCATATTGAAACTAACATGTAATAAAGCAATCGCTTTGACTTGACAAGTCGTAAAAACCGCGCGAAGCTGGAGCTGGTTGCTAGTATCTATATAAAAAAGGTTCTGCTAGAAAATTGACATCTATCTTGGCCTTACGATTTACGAACTTTCATGAAATTGAGCCGCTATTCCCGACGGAAGATTTATAATAACTTGAGTAAAAACACTTTGTTCTTTCGTTACGAAATGCTTTTGGAATATGTACCTTACTGCTTTGAAATTAAGGAAGTCGTTGAAAAAGTTCTTCGTCTTCTTCTTTTCGTGTCGATGTGGTACTCTTAATCATTGTTTTTTTTTAAATTGTAATTTGAGCCCAGTAGGTGGTCATCACAGGTGCAGATGAACGGTCACTTAGGACACTCCAGCAAGTGGGGCATGGTCTGATCAGAAGCACCGCACGCAAAAAAGTTCTAAAAACCCAGAAAAAATGTGCGAGCCATAAGCATGATGAATGTAAATAATAAAAAACAGCTATAAAAACCCTAGCACTCCACTAAATGGTTATTCAAAAGCCTCAAACGACACAACAAAGTTCAGTAGGTACTAAGTATATTCCCATTACTGAAATAAGGGACCGTTCTTTATTCAAACGTTTCAAAATGGCGATGGCGACTGGATTACGAGCCGTCTCGTTCGCGCCAAGAATCCTCGCGTCATTGCAGGACAACGTGTCCGGAATTCGAGCCATTATGAGTAACCCGTAGTTAATCGTATGTGAGCGTAGTATGTGAGAAATTGAGACGTAGGTAAATTGAAGGCGTGTTTAAATTTTTTAAAGACAGGTAGGTATTTGCCATTTGGGTTGTTTCTTTTACAATAGGAGCGTTTGATTGAAGGAACATTATAATTAATGGACGTGTTCGCAATTTAAACTCTTCAAAATCGAAGACGGGTTTGAGCGAATCTACTTAGATTAAAGATAAAGTTTCAATATCAAAATATTGATACGCTCTAATTGGAACGCGTGGTGAAATCTAAATGAAAGAGTCTATATTTGGAAAATAATTAACATTGATGTTACATTCATGTACCAATAAACCTTCATTTATTTCAATTACAAACTTCAATTTTCCTTGCCGAAACTTTCACCGAAATCTTCGCCGAAACAGAATATTTGGCCGAAATTGAAATCAAAGTTTTTGTCAAACGCTACAAAGATGTTAGTATGTATTGGCTTTAATTTTCTTTTTAAAAGGAAATTGGGGTAAGTCCGCCACTAATGAGGTCACTCGTTATGGGTTGGGACAAATATTTTTCTTTTTGCGGCCTCCGAGTGTTTATATTTGAGATAATTAAGGGTGAGAAATGAAGGCCAATTAGTGGGAAAAAGAAAGGTTTAGTATTTGCATGGAATGAATTTATAGAGATGTCAAAATGAAATGGCCTTAACAATTTTAAATTAAGGGACTTATCACCTATTAACAATTTGTGATATGATATGACTTGTCTTCATATTCTAATAGAATGCCTATGCAAGTTTACACACGATGCACATTGTTGTTATACTAGCTTTCGTCCGCGGCTTCGACCGCGTGGTATGTCGATAAAAAGTATATTCTTGCCCAGGGTTCAAAGCCAAATTTCATCAAAATCGGTCCAGCCGTTTCGGATATTAGCCGGAACAAACAGACAGAAAAAAAAAATTGTTATAAAGGTACCGTTTGTACTTTCATAAATATGTATATACATTTAGTAAAAAGCTGTTATTTTGGCATTACAAACAGACACTTCAATTTTATTTATTTGTATTAAGTAGGTATGTACATTTATGTGTAGACTAGTCCAGGGATGGCGAACCAATGGCGCGCGTGCCATTTGTGGCACGTAACAAAATAATTTGTGGCACGTAACAAAATAATTTGTTTCACGTAACAAATTAATTTGGGCACGGCATAATTTTAGACATTTAGCTGTAAGTACACAAGTCACATAGTTTGCAATTTAGCAAAAGTGGCATTAATTTTTCATTTCATTAAAATAAATATAAAATTGTTAATATTCACATTAGTCCTACACCAAACAAGGGTTATCCATAGGTTTACTTGCATAGTGCGAACATAGATAATCGTCGGTTGGTGTCTAAAAACGTTTAACGGACCTATGGCGATTTGGTTTCGGCCCCTCGTACACCTTCCAAAGCCCTTTGAAACCCCAGGTTCTCGAGAAAAGCTTAGATTAAAAATAAAAATAATAATGCAGTTTTCTTACAGCAGTCACTAAGGCAAGATTGTTTTTTGGCACATCATGGCCGCATTTAATATTTATTTGAAAAAAATGCCACGTAGATGACTAGAGGTTCGCGATTCCCGGACTAGTCAAATCTTTTGTTTTTTGGTAGCAAATATTTGTACAAATATCATAATGTATTTGTTAGCCAGAAAATCGCTTGGCAGATCAAAACAATAATCTAAGTTATCGTATCTAGACTGAAAGGTCTACAAAACCTAAAACTTTATAGGTACGGTACGCAAATAAGATTGAGACATTGAAATAATGGAAAGACTCCTCCAGACCTCCTCTAACTTTTATACATAAGTAAAACAAATATCTACATTACACAAAGTAAAATAAGTTAGTCGACCTCCATAATAAAGGAAGAAGGACCATACAATTTCAACTTTTGCATTGCATTGCATCTTTTGTCCCATTTTTCGACCTTGCTAAAGAATATTACATTTCTTGCGTCTGTCTTCCAGATTAAGACCTACTCTTAGCGCTTTAACTGTCTTAAACAGTCTTAGAAATTAGCCACTTTATTTGGAAGCTAACCGTTGCGAGTTCGCCAGAATTTTGTGCGGAAAATCTTAGTTGAAAAGGTTTTCCCTAGGTAACTTTGTCTTAATGCCCTAAATGGAGACGGTTAGGTGCTTACTACCTTTTTGTTGGGCCTACTTCATTACATTACTGTGCCTAACTTTCTTCTTTATGAAAATATATTCTAGCTTTTAATTTTCACTCTTTTGGTCCTCGAAATTTTAGGTTCGCCTTAGAGACTGTAAATGGCCGATTTTCAGCTTTTATAATTTTTAAAGTGGTGTTACAAGTGGACGTCCATTTGAGAGTGATTAGCACTATTGAAATAGTTATAGAAATGTTTGAAGTTGTAGCGTAAACTGAACTTTATTGTGTAGGAATTAAAGTTATTTTTCCATTAATTCATATTTGTTTACATTTTTGGCAAATAAATCGCGAACGCAGATTACACAAAATGGAAGCTATGTGTACTTATGTAGGTTATTTAGTTACAATATATAGCAGTATTATTGTATTGCTCCGGCAGTATGTTGTGTGGAGCAATCTGTTGTCATCGGAGCATGAAACACACGTTTTGAATTTATGATCATTGTGCGGTTTTCCACGTTATTATTATAATATGAATTGTGACACGGACTCGGATATTTAACTCGTGATATATTCTGAGAGCAATAAAATTCATGGGTGTTATAAAGTTCAGTCCCTACGATTGTTTTTGGCGATGTTGTGTTGTTTCTATAAGCGAGCTCGAAAATATCAGCTGTTGAAGAGAAAGCGCTGCTTTTGAAAGTTGTTAGTTCCTGCTGGACGTATTGATGATTTATGTATCAGTGGTAACGGCCGTAACTTATGTGTTGTAGGACGCAGGTTCGAACACAAGCAGACACTTTACTCTGTGTAAATTATTTCATTACCACTGCTCTCAAAACAGTGAAGGAAAACATCGCGAGGAAACCGGCATGTCCTAGAACCAAAAATTCGAAGATATGTGACATCTACCAACCCGCACTGGGCCCGCGTGGTAAATTACGGCCCACTCCCCTGTGTCCCAGCAGTGGGAACATTATAGGTTGTTTATGTGTACCAGTTTATGCGCACTTAAGTAGACAGTAGCTTTTTTTTTTCTTCTTTTTTTTTTTTTAATCTCTTGATTCCTTCAGATGGCATCAGATATCCCTTCACAACATCTATGACTAGATACGTAATGAAGTTTCTGCAATAGTTTCTATTTTCTTTTAAAGAGTGGGCTTTCCCATAAGTTGAGCCGTTCAGGTTCGAACTAAAACTTTTTTATACTGTCCAGTCTAATGCCATACGACTTTTATCGCATAATTCTTCGCAGGGAAAAAGCGTCTGACGAACAGAGGTAAAATGTTCACTTTCTATTAGCAAGTAAAGTAATTACTCTAAGTTTCCCGCTTAGATAAGCAAGTAATATTGTAGATATATTGCGAGGCAGCGAGATAGGACCTAAGACAGAGTTTCTAACTTTCCTAATAGACTTTTGTTCCGAAGCGACCCAGTGGCGCCAACTATTATAATATGAAATGATCGTGATAAATCTCTGGGAACACACACAGTTACACTTGAACAAAATAGAAGGCATTTGTAGCCTTTGTTATAAAACAAAGTCTACAAATGTACGCAAGTGTGTAGGAGGTCCATTTTGGAAAATGTTTTGTGACGATACTATCATGTATTGTTCCTTCAGCGAAACTTGGGCTCCTAATTTTGCCACCATCATCATTATTTCAGCCGGAAGACGTGCATATAGGCCTCCCACAAGCGTCGGCACATCGACTGGTACTGCGGCCTTCACCACGGTTGACCAGTTTGTCATGGCAGTAGTTCTTGTAGCGGTATCTACAACACCACCTGCGAATAACGCGTCATACTGACGTCACACAAAATCCTGCATCTCGCAAGCACAGTTTACCGCGCAACTAGCACATATACAACGGCCCGACATGAATCATCGGGCAGTTACCCGCCAGACACGACACACGTCTGGTCGGAGGATCCTCCCTTTTCTATGGAGGATCAGTGAACTTTAAAAACAGCATGTTTTTCGGGATGAAAGGCAGTTTCTGTACATCTGACAACGTACCTATATATGTATAATTGTATATGCAAAATTTCAGGATGATCGGTTCAGTGGTTTAGGCGTGAAAAGGTAACAAACAAACAAACTTACTTTCGCATATATAATATTAATAAGTTAGGATAAGTTTAGATTAGTAAACTTTCCATCAGTATTGTTTATTTTACGATGCTCATGTAGGCACGTTAGACATCCAAAGTAACAATCTTGTTGATCCTAATAGTTTCTTGAATCCAGCATAATCAGCCCGCAACGTTTCGACTGCTAGGACACAGGCGGATGTCACATGTCCTTGAATTTTTTGTTCTAGGACATGCCGGTTTCCTCATGATGTTTTCCTTCACCATTTTGAGAGCAGTGGTGAAATTTAATATACAAAGTAAAGCGTCTGCCTGGGTTCGAACTTCGAACTCACGATCTATAAAGAATCCTTCAAACAGGCGCGACACGTGATAAAGACACCGCAAGTCGCGCAACGAGCGGTGCCTTTGTGTCGCGCCCGATTCGCGTCGCGCGTCGCGCCTGTTTGCAGGAGCCTTAACTCGTAAGTCAGAGCCATGGGCGTACCCAGCTTCTGGCGTAGGAGGGGGCAAGTCAGATTTTTTAGGTCGGATCTTCCGCGGCTGTTTTGTCATACACACTACACAAACACACCTACATGAATCATTAGGTGTATGTAGTGTAGTGTGTAGGGCAAACAGCCGCAAATGATCCTGCTTTATAGGTAGTTAAATAAATTTTAATAAAAGTAAATTCGATTATGCATGCATTTTTATTTTATTTAAATCGCTTCTACTTTAAAAGTAATTTTCGAGGATCTTCTGAAAAACGGTTTATAACGTCTTCCGTGAAAGAATCGCCCATACTGTTTATAAGTTTTTTATGTACACTGAGCAAACAGTCCATTTAACCTGTCTTCAATCATTGTTGATCTCAGCCACGTTTTCACGAGTCTGAGTGTACTGAATGATCTTTCAAGAGTAGCCGTGGAATAAGGCATTGTCAGTAAAAATTCTAGGGCTGTTTTCACTTTCGGATAAAAACATTCTGCTTCTTGGATTAATTCCGTTATCTCACTTTAATTAGTAATTAGGCGAGTTCATACATGTTTTGCGAGATTTCCAAGGGGGGGCAGCTGCCCTCCCCTGCCCCCCCCCCCTGGGTACGCCCATGGTCAGAGCTGATACGTCTGGGCCACCTCTGCTCCACAGGTTTCTTGCATCCGTATCGTGACAATAGGGCATCTTTTTCTGTAAACGTTTACCATTAAACAATGGCCTAAATCAATTTGTTTCAACGTTGTCATATTCAGACGAACTTCAATGAATATCACCTCAAGACAACTGTTTGGCTAACAATAAACAATTCAGTATTTATCCCAAGTTAGAAAGCGCTCCAACAAATAAGTTTCGTAACACCTGCCGCTTTTGGCGAATTAATACAACTTTGATCTCTTTTGAGTTAAGGACAACAAGGTTTATTGCTTATAATATCAAGATGGTAACTTTTCTTAATTTGCTATCTTTATTGTTATATCGTGCGGTTTGAAAAAAAAAAATAAGAATTTAAGTAACTCCAACACTTGTTGATTATCTTGAGGAAATTCTAGTTTAAAAGTAATGTGTTTCATGACAATCACTTTATTGAAAAAGTCCCTAAAGAAACAGCTAAATCATTTGTTTACATTATTGGAAAACCTTTTTGGACTCAACTATACCTACTTCAAACTTATATGTCTCACAAAAATGTACTAGCCGGAAAACGTGGATGTTTTCATGCAAGCAAGAACAGAAAATATTACATCAATAGCCTCCTTTGTTCTTTTATAGTCGCTCTGTCCTGTTTCTTAGACATTTTACGAATTCCCTGATTTAATACCCTTGTTAATCTTCACATAAATCTTGGTGGAATGCTGCGATGACAGTTGCCGAGTTTAGTTTGCTTGGTCACATTTTAATTTTAAAATTACTTGTTTTAAAGCTTTTTCTTACTGACAGTAAACTTTTAAACAGGGTTTGGAAGGTTAATTTTTACAAAAGAACTTTTCCGAAATGTGCCTGCAAAGTATATTTTACTTGCTTGATCTTTCAGTATGAAAGTTTAAATATTGAGTCAACCAATTAATCAGTGATCACAAAAAAAAGCGAGTCATTTTTCTACACGTGGTTGAGTGTAGAAGACTAGGCAATAAAAAAAAAACACACTCATAGTAAAAGACAAATAACTGTTATCACTCTTTCGTTATTTTGATATATGTATACGTATGATAGACTCAGTTATTTCTCTATAAATACAAAGCAATATAATCTATTTACCATTTACATTTTAAAATAACACTAAAATGCAGCTAATTTCAACAATATTACACAATAACTGTCGTTATTTGACTGTTACTTTGCAAATGTTATACCTAGAATAAACTACCTGACCGGACAGACTTTGTTCTGTTTCTTAGAAATCGATCGCAGCGCCATCTATCGGGTCCAATTGTGAATCTAAATCATCCAGTGAACATGTCAAACACACAAAAACTTTAATAAAAAAAATTCTAATTCAAATTTCTATTCCAACTTATTTATTTAAAAAAAAACGGTCTAGGTGTTTAGGAGGAGTTCAGTGGCATACACACGTACATAAGAATTATAATTCTTATGTACGTGTGTATACACAAATGACAACTAACTTTTGGAGGCTACTGAATTATAATTATAATTCAGTAGCCTCCAAAAGTTAGTTGTCATTTTTCATTGTTAATTTCAGCTTTGACACACCATATTATGATTTAAAATTTAAGTGAACCAAGTGTTTGAACTGCTAATACGTTTTTATTGACGAATTCAACTACCTATAACGTATCTTAAAAAATAATTAAGTAATCCCTTATGAGTACTTGATTATGTTTTTAGTTTAAATCATAATGTCGCATCACAGCTGATGTGGAAAAAATTCGGCTAACTTTTGGAGACTACTGTATACTTATAAAGACGTAGTATATGGCACCTAGATAAATATTCTGGAAAAGGTTTCTAGAAATAATCAAAAAAAGAGCCAGATGAAAATCTTTTCAAAGAATCATAAACATCACAGAAATTCCGATCCTCTTTCGTTTAGTACAAAAGTTTTTCATTCAAATGAAATATTTTGATCTGGAACTCGGGGAAAATATAAAATGTACGGGCGTTTGTGCACTACACGGAATTTTACCGTCCGGCAGTCCGATTTTTTACGGTCCCATATGGCACGCCCATAATAAAAAAATAAAATCGGACTGCCGGACAGTAAAATTCCTTGTAGTGCACAATCGCCCTACCAGTGACTTTCCTCGCAACTTTAACTTAGGAAAACGGGTCAGTAAGGCGTTGGCGTTTTATGCAGTATCATAGTTATATTTGCCCGAAAGATTATTGTTGTATTATATCAAAGACTTTTCGCTGTATAGTACTTGCTTTTCGAGGCCAGTAGCGCCTTGGAGAATTTGAAGTTTTGGTCAACGCTCTGGAGCTTTTAGACTAATTTGGGAAACTTATCATCTGTCTCGCCTTTTCCCAATCCAACCCAAGGTTAGGCGAGAAGGTTTAATGAGTATTTTGGATACAATTAATATAGGTACATTATCCGTCTAGCCTTTTACCATCTATGTTTGGGACGGCTCAGTCTTACCTTACCAGATGCATCTAAATACATGAAGTGACTACCTATCTGACATCCATAACCCAGTTACTAGGTAACACGATACTCCTTGGTAAGACTGGGAAATTTGGGAAACTACCTTTGACAATAAATGCCTGCCTGAATGATGACCCGCCTCAATCCATGAATAACCAGGTCCTCTTTTGGAAGTACCATTCAAGATTATGATTGTGAATAGTCCATCGGTTTCCATCAGGGGTGATCGAGGTCAAGAACAAGTCAAGTGATAAAAAAAATGTTACACCTCCCAGGGTTACTATCACCAAAACATTCGAGATAGCTGGAATACAGTACCTACCCGGCGATAAATATTGCACATCGACCTTTGGAAAGAGACAATCGGTATTGTATTTTATACAAAGAATAAAAATAATTATCAAAAGAAGCAAATCACAATTGTTTTAACAGCTCCTAATAGATACCGGACTGTTTGTATTTCGTGCGACAGAGATAACGCTCTACGAAGCCGAAATTAGCCGATTGTCTCTTTCCAAAGGTCGATGTACAATATTTATCGCCGGGTACTGTACAATTTTGATTCAAACGAATCGTAAGCTCTACGTCAAACTTGTTCAAGGAGTATCACGGCACAGTCACGCTTCAAGACCAAAAATTATCTACCAAACAGAGTAATCTAGTCTAACGTCCTGTAACACACTTAACGCTCAAGATGTGTCGAGACATGGTCATACATCGGCCCACATGTTCCTAGACTGTGGGGTTCGAAACCAATTATGTACACAAGTTGGCTCAAGATATATGAGCGAAGGCAATTTATGAATCGCTCGCACAACGACGATTTATGGAGTAGAGACCCTATGCGTTTAATCTGTGCCGTCATAGATTGGGAGTGTATGATGTGCGTAGAATGATGTAGGGAGTTGAATGGACCTTGTGTAGTTCAAAAAGTATTTGGCTCTGGTTTTGGATCTGCTGGGGAGTTTGTTGCGCTACTTTTTCCCGGCTAAAGCACCCGATTCTCAGCCTAGTTTCAATAAATGACTTTTGATTCTGATTTTTTGATCTTGTTGAGGGGTTTTGATATACTGGCATTTTGACGATCTGCATGAGGTACGACGAGAAGGTTAAATGAGTATTTTGTATACAATTAATATTATATCTTCATCCTAACCTTTTTCCAACTATGTTGGGGTCGGCTTCCAGTCTAACCAGATGCTTCTAAATACCAGTATTTTCAAGGACGACTGCCTAACTGACCTCTAAAACCAAGTTACTGGGAAATACGATATCCCTTGGCAAAACTGGGTGTCAATCTTTTTGCGCTTCTGACTACCCGTAATAATGGGTTAACGTGCTTTCCGAGGCATGAAGGGTTCTCGGTATGTAATGGATGGTCACCCATCCACCGACCGACTGCGGCAAGTGTTGCAATATAAATTATTATACATTGATTGTTAAAGTTAGGTGGCGAGGATATAGGAAAACAGTTAAGAGAAACGAGAAAAAGTATATTTTATATCTTACTAGAAAAACGAATGAATCGGATGACATTTTTATCAATAGTAGATATTGCTAGGCAACACAACCATAGAGTACAAACTAAGGAGTATACATTCCTCAACATCCACCCCTGTTGATGATAATGCCAGCCATCTTCTTTAGCATTTCAAGTCTGGGCCCATATAATGGTTTTGTTAACATGTCAGCTATCTGTCTGGTTGCTGGCACATGGCTGATTGCCATGCTTCCATCTTGTAAGCATTCTCTGACGAAGAAAGATCTTATCCTGATGTGTTTTGTCTTCTGGTGAAATTCTGTAGGGTTCTTCGCTAGCTTTATTGCACTTTCATTGTCAACACCTAAGGTCGCAGGGCAGTTAGTACCAGTAAGATCTTTAAATATCTTCTGTAACCATATAGTTTCTTTGGCGGTTTCGCTGGCTGCTACAATTTCCGCCTCTGTCGAGGATATTGCAACGGTGCTCTGCCGTTTGCTATACCAGGAAACAGCACCTCCAGCGTAAATACAGAGAATGCCTGATGTAGATCGCGCAGTTTCCATATCACCACCATGATCTGCATCGCTATAACATTCCAAACTATAAACGTTATCTGTCCTGTAACATATACCTTCATCCATAGTTCCTTTTAGGTATCGCATGATTCTTTTTACGTTCAGGATGTTCTCTTTTGTTGGTTTCTCCAAATTTCGCGACACAACGCTTACTGCATAGGCAATATCAGGTCTTGTGTTTGTCATCAAATAGGACAAGGCACCAACAGCTTCACGGTATGGAAATGTCTCCGAAGTATGTTCCTTAACCTGAGTATTGTTTGCCTTTAAAATTGGTGTTTTCACTGGCTTGCATTCGCCCATGCCAAATCTTTCCAACAACCTAGTGACGTATGCTTTCTGATACAGGAAAATGGAACCATCAGAGTACCTTTTTATCTCCAATCCTAGAAAGTAGCTTGCGGGTTTTACTGTTATCTTAAAATGTGCTTTCAATTCATTTAGGAAACAGTTAGCCATTTTCTCGCTTGTATATGCCAATAGACCGTCGTCAACATAAAGGGCCAGAATAATTTTCTCCTTTCCTTGTCGTCTTACAAACAAACAGGGGTCAGAATTACTCTGCTTGAATCCTGCCTTTACAATGTAGTCTGTGATGCATCTGTTCCAGCAGAGTGGGGCTTGCTTTAGTCCATACAAGCTCTTCTTTAACTTGAAGACATACCTCTCGTCAGCATAACCTTCAGGCGGTTTCATGTAAATCTCCTCGTCTAACGTGCCATAAAGGAAGGCTGTAGACACATCGAATTGTGATAGCTTGAGTTTCTCCCTTGCAGCTACGCTTAAGACGGCTCTTATCGTGCTGCTTCTAGCTACAGGACTAAAAGTTTCGTGGAAATCAATATCTTTCTTCTGCGAATATCCCTTTATCACCAGCCGAGCCTTGTATTTATCAATAGAGCCATCCGGATTGGTCTTTATTTTGAAAATCCACTTGCATGGGATGGCTTTTCTACCTTTTGGTAGTTCGACTAGTTCCCATGTTTCGTTCTCTCTTAACGAGTTTATTTCGCTCTCGATAGCATTTGTCCACTTTTCTTTGTCTTTACATGACATTGCCTGCTTATATGTTTGGGGCTCGTATAGATTGTTGGCTTCCAGAGCCATAATATGATCATTAAACCTTACAGGAGGCTTTAGGTTTGCTCTATCTCTGAGAACCATGCGGTTTTCATCAGAATTGTGGCTTTCGTTTTCTTCAGCTAGGTTTTCGTTTTCTTCTTCAGAAGGCAAGGACTCGAAATCTGATTCATTCATATCATCTACCATTTCTTCATTGGTTTTGATATGTGCCCTTGATGAAGAAGGTCTTGAAATTATTTCGATTTCATCCTCTAAAGCATGTCGTTCTCCAATCTCTTTATTAACATTCATTTCATGTTCACTCTCGAGACTTGGGAAATTATGATTGAAGTTTCTCTGAAGAACAGGAGTCGGCTGTTTCGGTTTCTGTACATCCTCTTTTGATTTTCCCAGTAAAGGTACCTCTTCAAAAGTGACGTCTCTGGATCTAATCAATTTAAATGCTTCTTTGTCCCAGATCCTATAGCCTTCATCTCCTTCATAACCAATAAGTATCCCTTTTTGTGCCTTTTTGTGCAGCTTCTTCCGATTAGCTTTAGGAACATGGGCATAGCAGGTGCAACCAAGTATTCTAAGATGTTTTATCGCTGGCTTCTGTCCGTACCACAACTCATGTGGAGACTTGCTTGGCACGTTCGTTGGCCCTGTGCGATTCAACACGTAGACTGTCGCATTTACTATCTCTGCCCACAAGTCATCAGGAATTTTATCATGTGCGTGCATGATGGCGCGTGCGGCTTCTACAACCGTTCGATTTTCACGCTCTACGCAGCCTGCTTGCTCTGGGGTGTGGGGCATTGTGAGTCTTTGCTTAATTCCGTTTTCAGTTAGGATATTTTTGAATTCCGCACTAACAAATTCTCCTCCGTTGTCACTTAACATTTCTTTAATGACATGTCCTGCTGCTTTAGCTTCATTTAAGAATATCTTAAGCTTTGAAGCTGCTTCAGACTTTTGTCGAAGAAAGTAGATATGACGATAACGTGTGAAGTCGTCTTTGAACAGGATGTAATATCGAAACTTCGAAATCGAATAAGGAAATGGCCCGCATAAATCTGCATGGATTAGTTCTCCAGATTTAGTAGCTCTAACCCTTGTTCCAAATGAATGCCTGTGCGCCTTTCCATAGACACAGCCTTCACAAATGTTGGATTGGTTGTTCTCCATTTTTAATCCTAGCTCTTTTTCGATGACCTGACAAACATGTCTTTTATTCTGATGTACCAGCCTTTCATGGTATACTTGTAAAGGGTTTGTCAGTAATTGATTGACTTCCTGATTTTTAGGCGCGACACATTTCATCTCCAGCTTGAATAGTCCCCCTTTAATCGTTCTAGTTCCAATTACTTTTGCTTCTCCATTTACTTTTACTACACATTGCTTAGGTTTAGATTCGAACGTACTTGTGACCAAATTATCATGCACAGACAGCATTGAGAATAAGTTTCTTTTAATCTTTGGGACATACCAAACGTCTTTCAAAAGTATTTGCTCAACTTTTCCATTAACGATGGCTTCAGCTCTAATGTTGCCTTTACCAATTGCTTCAATGGTTTCTCCATTTGCCGCAGTCACCGTATGTGTTCCTTTGAAGTGCTCGAAGCTATCGAAGAAGTCACCTCTGTTAGTAACATGACTTGTCGCTCCGTTATCAACGTACCAGTTAACTTTATCTATTGGCAATCCATTCTCAATAGCTAACACAGTCATATTTACAGACACATTTGGGTCTTGTCTAGCGTTTGACGGCTTTGGCGGTCTACCATCTTTTATCCATTTTTGGCATTTTCGCACAACATGGCCTGCTTCTCCACAATATTTACATTTGAAAACTGTATTCTTCATCTTCTTCCGAGTCTTCACGGCTAATACTTCCTCGGTATTCTGTTTCTTTAGTAGTCAATGCTTTTTCATAAGCGCTCAGTTGCGACGTCAGATTCTCCACTGTCCGATCCTTTTTTGTTATTAAAAGCCAACTTGACTTAAAAGCAAAATATTCTTGTGGCAAAGTTCCAAGTATCTTACAAATCAGTAATATCTCAGGCAGATTTGCTTCGATTTGGCTATTTAGCTCGTGCCAAATATTCTTCAACATAGAGATGTGCTTCCTTATGTCATGTTCAGGATCCTTTTTATAATCAAAGAATTTCAGACAGAGATCGTAACTTTTGTCTTCGCTACTTCCACTGTATAGGCGTTCTAGTTCGTCCCATACCTCTTTTGCGCTTTTGTAACGCATGACTTGCTCCAGTAACTCGTCTGTCATATTCGTTGTCATCAGAGTCAATACTATACAATCAATCTTTATAAATTGTTGCAAATCGTTCTCATATTTTACTTTCGCAACAGCATCAGCAGTCTTTGCTAGTTCTCCGGGCTTAATTATTTTTCCTTCCAAAATTTGTTCAGCTCCGGGAATGGCTCTGCATACCATTTCGATCCTATATCTCCAGTGCTTGTAGTTGTTTCCGTTTAGGTGCACTATTTGTACCTTTGAGGCTTCAGCTATAGCCTTATCCATTTTCGATGGATTTGTCTAGGTACACTTTCTGCTAGAATAATTTTATTTTTCTTAATTATTCTTTCCTACTAGGAAAAACTTTTGCAGCTTCTCTCACAACCACGCTCTGCTACCATGTTAAAGTTAGGTGGCGAGGATATAGGAAAACAGTTAAGAGAAACGAGAAAAAGTATATTTTATATCTTACTAGAAAAACGAATGAATCGGATGACATTTTTATCAATAGTAGATATTGCTAGGCAACACAACCATAGAGTACAAACTAAGGAGTATACATTCCTCAACATTGATTTATTTTAAAATCACATAATATACTGAGTTCTCGGTTTGTTTTATATGTAGAGAATCTCAACCAAACTCATTATTATTCAAATGCACATGATAACAAAACTTAAATAAATGGTCTACATACGGGACAAAGCGCAGCTTGCACCAGCGATTACTTACCACAAATGTTTTAGCACTAAATTGATATTTGTATGCTTACACCAAAGCTGAATGGCCCACGTTTGGAGGGAGAGGTAAACTGACAATTTACCGGGTAATAAACCGACGGTAAAACGAGGATGGAGTCGCTTTTAAAACCTCAAATAGCTTGTAGTCATTTGCGATTTGTTTGCACAACGAACTTTTTGTGTTTGTACAGTTTAATTCTGGCGAAATTTTCATAATTTTTGTCAGTGTAATTTTGCTAAGTATTCACCTTTTAAACAATTTGTTTTTCTGATCTTTTTTAATTTTTTTTGAAAAAAAGTCTGTCTGCAAACGCGTGGTTTTAGCAAAGGAGTGAACAAATACTTACCGCGCTCCGTTGTTCTTCCAAATGGCGTGACTAGGCCGACAAATATTTGCATCTTCATCCAATCCATCGTGCCATACTTTTGTTATAACTTGACACACTGCCTTGTACTCGTAAACTCGTGACCCTGAAGAAAGTGCAAAACTATTTACTGTGAAAACAGTCGATGGGTTCGGAGAAACACCGAGAAAAGGCGACCGACATGTCGAACGGTAAATGTTCTATCGTTGGAGTTTACTTCGCTTCGTTCGAAGAAGTCACTACTTCTTTATGGTTAGGTTTCACAAACGCAATAAAGCTATAAAAGCAATCACAGTTTACGTTCAAAGAAGTTCTTTCTTACCCCAAATCTGTACGGTTGAGAAGCTATTTTGCCCACTAACAAAGCACTTCAGACCCACAAAAACATAGGTATGTAGGTACTTCCTACGGTAAGCACGCGTCGCCACGGGACGTAAATCATTCCTCTCGACGCGTTCCATTTACAAATTGCTCAGCTCAATGAGGGCCCATCAGAAATCGCGGGGCTGTATAAATTTGAATAAATGGCGGTTCGAGACTGCAACGGCGTTACACGGTCACTCTGCATTTTTCTAAAGAATATTTGAGGAAAGGGTACAAAGAAGAAATGCTTCATGTTGAATATAATTTATGGTTTTCATTTGAACATCGTCTTTCTTTTGTCTGAATAAAGAAATGGTTCTCAGGGAGTTGGAATGTTTCGTTTTGGAATATTTGATTCTACAAGATGTTAGTTTTAGGTACCTAATATTGTTAATCAAAATTTTACAATTCATAATAGGAAATGTATTGATTCAAAAAGCGTACTTGAAACCAATATTATATAAATTGATGTTTTGTTACGAAAACGCAAACGAAAAATAAAAAAAAATCCAGGACTTCCCAAAAGATTTTAAATATTTCTTACTTTTTAAGCAATAGATTTCCCTTTGCATTGTGTCGCAGTACTTTTGTTGTGTTGATTAAAAACCCTCACTGGTTACGCGTAAGACCATAACAATAAAAAGGCTCACCCCTTTTTAAAAACTCGTTCTGCTGGGGCGAGCTTTGTAAGTGAAAATTGTTCTGAGTGCACTTTCTACTATTTACGCTCTCATAAATCCGTGGAAGCCGCAATAAATTTTAAAGATGGCGATAAAAAATCAATTTTATCGTTGGGAGTGAGTGGAATCGTGCTTATAATAGTGTCGTATCCTTCACTCCCTACTTTTTCAAAAAATCTGCTGATGCTGCGAGCCCCAGATTTAACATGAATTATTATAACTATTTCTTTTGTTAGCCTATTCATATAGTGTTCCTGACTGTTGGACAAGAGTCTCTCCTTCTTCCTTCCAAACCTCCTTGTCTTGTGCGAAGTCTGGCCATGTGGACCCTGCAAACCTTATCAGATCTTCACACCACCTTCACCGTGATCTACCTCGACGGCGATGTCTTTTATTTAATTTAATTAAAATGAAGCAAAGTAAATTAAATATACAACGAGATCCTCTTCTATGTTCAACATCAAATATTTAATGCCTCCATACTTATCGAAATAATTCGATGAAAACCAAATGAAGGCATAATTGGCTCGGTTCGTAGAACGCAAATCGAAATTTACAGCCTCATTAACATGTGACGCGAACTTTAATAATAAATATTTACTTATTAGCAATGTTAAACTTCGGAACATAACAATAACTATTAGGAGTTTTCATAAACAGCGTTAACAAGAAAACCGTTGGAAACCGCCGTCAGCCAGGAATTCCGTGCTCCACTCAAACTTATAATGACATTTAGATATCCTTGTCACCAGGGCAGAAGGGGGCGGGCGTCGCATCACGCGGCCGGGAGGGGGGAACAGTCGAGAAAATTATCGAGGAATATTTCTGGATTCCCGACCATTTGACAAGTAATTTACTCGGCTTCGGCACCAAATGGTTCAAGGGTGTTATTGTCTGACGATTTAATGTTATTAGAAGTTTCTTTTCCTCCCCTAGGTTGAAAGAGAATGTCATTACAGTATTTAATTTGAATGTTTCACAGATAAGAGGATTTTCGGATTCCGAGATTTTGCTCATGGAAATGGTTTTTTAAATCTTGACAAATGTGAATAATGCGGTGTTAATGATATCTGAGTAAGTGAAATGAAGTGACTTTACATAGTGAGTGCTTAGGCGGGGAAGGTGAAGTGTTTGCGTGGTTCTTGAAGTAGATCGCAGTTTCTGAGCGCTTAGTCATTTCGCAGAGACAGTTGAGCGAATTTGGTATTGTTATCTATCACAGTAATATATTTAGTCACGTATTCTTTGCTGTACGGCATAGATGATCTAAAGCGCGGTTACTGTCGGACTGCATAGAAAAGAAAGAGAAGCGCGATGACACAACGCTGGTAATTTATTGCAAAATATGCAGCAATTATTTAATTACAAAAAATCTATTGTTTGGACTAAAAAGTTAAAACACTAGTGTTTTAGTATATTGCTTGTAGAATAATCTGAATGATTGTATGTATATTAGTATGGTTTTTATTGTAAAAAGAAAGTTTTTAGAGATATCTTCATGATTTTTTTTCTATCGTATCAAATTAGTTGTATTATGTTTTCAACACACTATCTACCTAGCATATGTCCTGAAGAATATCATATATTTTCCTGATTTTGTTTACTGTAGTCGATCATATACTTTTATTGTTTCTAAAACTTGCGTTTTTTACGTTTAGGTCCCGTAAGCCCCTTAAAACAGGCTTTTTGCTATAGAGAAGAAAGAACAGAGCAGATTGGTAATTTCATTGACTCGATTGGTTTTTCGGAAGCAGTATTCCAGTCAAATAATAATTATTGACGGTATCGAATAGTTATCACAGCTTAAGAATAGACGCCTAATACAGATAGTACAATGCCACGAAGACGCGCCCCACTTTTTCCTAATGCTTACAGCACAAGTGTGCAACATTCCGCTAGTGTTTTAGTTTTGTCGATACACGCTAATTATTATTAGTGGGTAAATTAGTGTGTATCGAAAAAATTAAAACACTAGCAGAATTAACTAGCGATAACCACTAACGATGAAGAAAAAGAGTGGGGAGCGTCTTCGTGGATGGCACTATTTGTAAGATACTTATTTAAATAGATTTAATATGCAACATTTTCCTAGTAATGAACAAAAACATGATACTATAGTCCGGTTAGACGTTTATAAAAAAAAATTAAGTTGAAACATTACGTAGTCAAGTTATCTTTAAGTCCACTTCGCTAAGTATTGTTATAATTTCATATCACGGCGTCAATGTTAACACGGGGACGCTCCTTAAAAGCCTCCCCGGCTCGCCATCCTGTTTTGTCATACAGTTTGTGACATGACGTATCACCCCCTGTGTATATAGGGTTGGGACTACACCAAAGATTACTAAGGATTTGTAACGGTTTATGTTCTTAGGAACATATTTTGGGTGTAGTGAAGTGCGCGTTTAGTCGGATTATTTGTTTTTTTTTAGGCAGGATTTGTTTATGCGTTTGCCTTTCTCAACTTCTTGCGTGGCTTTAAACGATATACCTTTGCCACGCTTGTTTTTTAAGACTTAAAACGTTTTTGTTCACTGTATTTTCTTCGCCCAGCATTTTTTGCATTGATATAGGCTTTTAATTTCCTGCTGTCGACATGTCAAGTTGGTACACGCAATTCGATAACTATTTAAGAGGAATCCATCCTTAATATTTTCACAGAGAATCCTAGTGCAGGGGTCCAGGAAATTTGTAAAATTTTTGCAACTAAGGCTCCTAGTTACTATTTTTTTAATATTGGAACGCGTTTTCCGTGAGCAAACCCGCATGTCCTTGAACCAAAAAATCAAAGACATGTGACATTTCCCAACCAGCACTATGCCCGCGTGGTGGATTACGGCCCACTCCCTCTCACAGAGTGGAGGCTTTTGTCCCAACAGTGGGAACAGGATGGTAGTGTTTTCTGAGTCAAAACAATTTTTATTAATTTTTAGTTCTGGCTGGGTGATCTTTGTCGTATCGTGGTTTTAACTAAGTAGGTATTTTGCAATTTAGATTTAGGTCTCAAGGTTAACTAGGCTGTGACTGGCAGCTTATAAAACTATCTGTGTTTTGGGAATAAGCCTTAAGATAGCAATGTACTACGCCAGACTGAGTTGAACCAAAAATTCGAAGACATATGTGACATACCAACCTGCGCTGGGCCCGCATTGTGAATTACGGCCAACTCCCCCACTGCCTAGGCACACTGAGAAAAGGCCTGTGTGTGTCCCAACCGTGGGAACAGTATAGGCTGATTACGAGACTGACTAGCCATACATACACCTTGATATAGGTCATTCAAAAGTGACAAACGTTTTTAAAAGTAGAATTTACGCAACACGATAAGTTAAGCATTAACCCCATTGTTCTAGTGATAGACACATTTTCGACACGTGGAATTAACGGTTACAGTTTAAAAATTCATTAAGTGTAATGAGGTTGTTGACATTAATATGCACAGATCAGTGTTTAGTTAGTCACGAAAAATGTTGTAATGTTTGTTTTCTAATAATTATGCTTGTAGCTTTTGTTTACCCGCTTGTATGTGTAAGTACTTAGGTAAGAAAATTTGGGTGTATCTAATCTAAATCGTGTGAGAATTTTAATGTTTTAAACAAACTGCCAAATATGCGTAGAAGTGTATTCTATCTTGAATTTATTCTTGACTAGCTTGCGGCTTGCGGGCGAGGTCGAAAGTTATCCCAAGGGATGGCATTGCCAGGATAAAAAGTCATGTGTTAATCCAGATTACAAACCACCTGTGTGCAAAATTTCATCCAACTCCGTTCAGCCGTTTTTGCGTAATTGAGTAACAAACATCTAAACATACAAACTTTCATGCACATTTATAATATTATATTAAGTAGTAGGATGCGATTCCTACTACTATGTCGAAAAATTGAGCACTTCTGAGAGTAGGTAATATGTGAGAACGACTAGCACAAAATGTGAGGTTTTAAAGAAAAACGTCAGCTTGCACCCTAAATAATTTGAAGACGCTTAAAATCAGCTGTTCAAGTTTTAACAAACTTATTTCTACCAGCCCTATTTTTTATTGAGCGGGGTACAGAATTTTACACTGCACAGTACAACTATAAAGCTGAGTTTGTTAGGAAGTGGGCACGGCTGGAATGACTCACGAGACTTAGACCTTTTGCGGAGTATATCAGCCGTTGATGGCAAACGTGTGTGGCGTTCTAAACTTGAATCTACAGATTTGATTCGGATGTGCTTCAAAACTGATTTTGTTTGATGCGTGTGAAGTCAGAAATAAAGCGGTTATCTTTTGTTTCTTTTTTGTTGTTCCATTTTTGAAATGATTTTGAGGTGTTGCGATTTGCACGTAGTTGCTTGATGACTTTTGTTTCTATGCTCTATGCTGCATTTAAAATACAAATATATTCGAAATTTTCTTTCGGGATTCAAAATAAAAAATCTAATCATTTATTCAATTTAGGCTGCCATTCAGCTCTTTTCGAATGTCAAAATTACTTAAGACAGTCCCCCAAAATGCCCGCCCTTCACCACTTCCTAGTTTTTTCGTTGGGATGAAGAAGTGGCGCAACAAACTCCTCAGGAGATTCTCCGACTCGGCCTCACACGGAGCCCGTTCACATGAACACACCTCGTAGTGTGTTCGCACCTAAAAATAAAACAGGCATTCTTTAAAAATATGAATTTGTCTTACATAAAAAAAAACTTCCTCTACACTTTAATATTATGTGCTGCAATGTGTCAAACGAATGAGTCAAACTTAACCATATGTCATATTTCTGTCTATATAAGTAAACTTTTTTTGCTTGAATTTTCACCGAATGATTGCATATGCCTACATATTCGTTCAAGAAGAGCTTATCGTTGACGGTCGATAGATTACATTTGCATATCAAAATGGGTAGAATTTTCATTAAAACTGTCCTTTGAACGCAAAGGTGAGGAGGTGAGGCCCGGAAATGGTTTCAGAATAAGAGCGAACGAGATCATGGAACCGTTAACTTTGTTTGTGTCCTTTTCTCTCACGAATTGCTTGGCTGTGTGTGTGTGTCCCTATGTCCATTGCTGTATACCTGACAACTTTGGTATATGCAAAACTTCAGGATGTTCGGTTCAGTGGTTTAGGCGTGAAAAGGTAACAAACAAACTTACTTTCGCATAAATAATAAATAATTCATTTAAGTGTCGATTAGTGTTAGTGAAAACAGGCAACTAACACTGCCGGAAAGAAAATTTTACAACATACGCAACCTTATTAGTTAAACATATCTCAATTTGAACCTCATTACGCTTTAGAGTCAAAGAATGACACCAAACATTCTAGTCAACACAAAGTTGTACAGCCAGTATTGTCCTGCAATATAGCAGATGGCACTACACTTTCAGGTCAATGTGAATCGTCAGAGCGTCGTTTTTACTAACCCAGAGAGCCGAGTGCATCGCATTTCATTTGCAGTCTGCCAGCACAATAAAGGAATAAATAGAGCGTCATATGTTTTTTTTTTTTATATTGAATATCAAATGAATAGAATACAAAGGCCTGGGGAAATACACTCCCGGACTTCTAAATCGAGGTACCGTGCAATTCCATGGGAGGTATATAAGGGCCTAAAACATCAAATTGATGATAAGTCAAAGAAAAAGTTCTGAAGTCTTACATACTGGCCATCATTTTAGTGTCGCCTTTGTTCCGAATTTGAAATCACAACCATTTGAAAAGTTATTAAAGAGTTCGGGAGTGTAGAATGGGAGCGTTTAGAAGGCCAATTCTCGTAATTTAAAATTTAAAACTTTCAAAATCTAGTCGCAGTCTCGGCGACAAACAAATGTCAAAAACAGTCCCATATCTATTCTTCATATTATTAGCGTATGGATGGCAAAACGTTCGAACATTTTTGGCCCAAAATTCAGTTGCGCGAACTCCACTCTCTGACGCAGTCATAAGATCATAAAGTGCACAGATGACAGGTTATGCGACGCAGAAAAGGTAGGCCATTGTCAGTCATATTCTATATAATATAACTTATAAATCACGTCCCCATGCACCTGAACCCAGTGTCCTTTTACGATTTGTATTCAAAAACCAAAGAAAGACGTTAACACTTAAAAGTACCAGAAGGGCCCATCCGCATCTGCGGATAAAAACAGTAAAAAATACTGTTTGTCTTTAAAGTGAGTTTGATGTAGATTTTATTCCAATATAACGACAAAATCTTGCTTTTATGTACCATTTAATTACATTGGGCGCATAAAGACAGTTATTAAATCAGAATGTTCCTCAGAATGTTTTTAGTTAATGTTTAGAATCTTTAGTCGCACAAAATCCAGGGTTTAGCTGTTGTCAAATAGGTTTTTCCCGGGGCTTCGCCTGCGAGGTAGTAGGAAATTATCCCACGGAAACATACTATGTACCAGTATTAAAAGTGTCCTATGTGTAAATCCAGGTGATAAAATAACCGTACTTATACCAAATTTTATCCGATCCCATTCAGCCGTTTTTCCGCCAATCCAGAACATACATCCAGACAGACAGACAGACAAACGAACAAAAATTCTTAAATCTATATTTTCGGCATCAGATTCGTTTACACACGTAGCAATTATGTACTTACTTAAAAAACATAAAACTACTTACTCCAGACAGAAGTTGAGTACTGAAGATAAACGTTCAGCCGGTCGATTCTGTAAAAATCTTACCGTGAAAACTAAGGTGCTGTGAGTTTGTTTTTGCTAGGACCTGACACTATTGACAGCTCACTCCACGCTCACTTCACCTAAGTTTTCACGGTGAGATGGTTACAGAATCGCACTGCTGGCTCTGTCGTGAGAGCATCGCCATTTTATAAATGAACCGTGACGCTAGCAGACTTCGCAGGAGTTGGGAATGAAGACCTCGTCGCGTCGTCGTATGCTTATTTAAGTATCACAATACTTATAGGACAAAGGAAAATGGAACGAAGCATGCTGGGGATAAAACAGGAATAAATAATTTATAATAAAACTATTAGACAAAAGTCAAAATTAGTTGACATCGTTAAAAGATTCAGGTTACTGAAATGGAACTAGGCTTGCCACGACTGCAGGTTGGAAAACAGTCGAACGACAAAAAAAAAGTAACTGAATGGATACCAATGACCAAAGCAGAAGTAGAGGTCGGCCAATGAAAAGGTGGGAAGACATATTTTGGGAGAAGGGAGGACCAGGATGGACGACTAGAGCTAGGGATACAAATCAGTGGAAGGAAATGGAAGAGGCCTACGCTAAAGAAGCGACTAATAATGCTTAAAAGCGTGAGCCACACTATTATAGTATCATATTTGTATGTAAAACTAGTAGATTAGAGGCTTTATTATTTTATTTTCAGTAGGTACTTATAGGACTATGTTTTCCTATAGGCGATGGTAGAAGGAGGGTGGTGTAATTAGGTTGCTACCGCGCATATTGATATTGTAATTGATTGGGCAAAGGTCTACTCCACTTAAATTACGTGAACGGTAGACGTGTGTCATGTGGCCTTTTAGTAGCACTACATGTGAATAATTTCAAATATATTGTATCAGATTTTCGACTAGATAAAAGCATTGATGTCAAAAAAAATCGAATCCGATTAACCAAAACTTGCACGGCACAAAGCTTTTTGTTACAAACAATTTAATATTGTTGCGGTATGTGCATATGACACTCAAAAGTGCTTTTATATTCCAAACGAATTTCCCTAGAAAAAAACTAGGTCAGCTATCCATCCTATACGTTTTAAAACCTACTGCCGTTTACAAAGCTCGTTTCACTAGTAGTTACGTTAAAAGCTACAGAATACTCTGGCTAAACGCATCTGCATTGTTCCATCACACTCGTCCCGTGAATCAATTCCGGAGCACACGGCGTTCGGCCTTCCCTGAATGACAGCGACACGAATGTGGTTGCTGTAAATGTTCGCGTTTGGCGGGAAATGTGAAAAGCGCGGGACCAACCGGCAGCTGATGTCATGCCGCCATTTTGTTTCCTCTGCGGTTTGGCCAGCGAATATTTTTGACGCGTACGTTTAAATGGAACGTGGAACGGCGTGTTATTGACTTAATTTATTTGTATAGAATTGTATGGCATTTAACTGGTACTCTCAATTTTATGCTCAGAATACAAAACTCCAATTTTTGTTCGAATGCGAACTAATTTGTTAACTGAGTCCTTGAGGTATGGTTTTACTTGCTGTTAACTGATAGCTGGAATTGTGAGACGTAATTATTATCATGAGAAAATTAAATAACTTGAGGGATTTCTAAAAAAAATACGAGGAAATAAATCTTTATTTTTATTTGAAGTCCTTCGGAACTCGGTACCACGATGCTATAGGAAGAATAATTCACGTTTTGATACGTGTTTCAGTATTAGCAAACCCTGCATGATATCATTCGTCATGCATCCTTTTTTTTTAAATACATATATGCAACCTTTTTTGGTCACTTTTCCTGACAAAAAATCTAACTTTTGATTAATGAACTGTTTCTGACAAGTTATTTTTTCCCTTTTAAAGCTTGTGACACTTGTTAAAAAACCACCACTTCTGACGGGTTGGACGAATGTATTTCGGTACCTGTGTCTCTACTATAAGGTTATCGTTAATATCGTCGTAATGTTGTACTTATAATCTTATCGTGAGTGATGTATTTGAGATACTTTTTAACTGAGGATGTCTTCTGTCCTTTTGATTACCACCACCTTTTTTAATTTGATTTATCCGATTTCTTTTCATTGCCATGGGGCAGCCTACCACAAAACCGGCAAGTCGTTGAAGAAGTAGGTATGTATGTTTACTCTATTTTTTGGTATAAGAGATTCTGCTTGTTACTCGACTCTTATTGTGCGTTATTTGTCTAGGATACGCCTGAGGATTTAACAAGCCGAGTTTTCGGCCCTACCCTACTACCATTCTGTTCCTAGCTGAATTTCAATAAGAAGCGGGAAGATTCAAGAGAGCAGTTTTTATCATACAACCATTTACTGACAGACTCGCCGAAACGACGAAACGTTCAGGAGGGAATTTGACAGATATTTTATACTATCTTTTGAAGTGAAAACTTCTTTACGCGCGTTGGGCATTTTTTGAAATGGGAAAAAACCATTGAAGTCGCGACACTGTTACTGACACCGCGCTTTATAAGACTATTAAAAAAATACACATGAATTTTTTTAAGATTTTACTTCTGTCGACACACCCGGAGTGCCACTGTGTTTTTCCTTCTCTTAGTAGTCTAGTCTATTCTGAACCAAACAGTTCTTTCGGTTTGATACATTATTACCTGACTATGTTATTTTTTGTGATTACACAGAATACTGCAGGTTTTATATCTTTCGTTTGTAGTATTGTTGGCCTAATTAGTGTTACGCGATCGCAGGGGAATTTCAGTTGCCGACGCGTAATTCATCTAATTTTAAAATATAATATAAGGTACGCAAACCTTAAGTATTAATTCCTGTTCTTTAAATTCTTTACAAACCCGTCAGACAAAATGTAACAAGTTACCTAGTTAGTTTATTATTATCATTTATTTATTAACCAAAGATGGTAAGTAGACTTATAAACTAAGCCCCACAAAACCGTTGTAATGGTTTGACTTTGGGGTCGGTGAGTCTCTAGACACTCATACTTATACACTACACTAGTAAGATATATTAAAGTACCGACTACATATTTTTGTTAGTATTAAGTATTAGTAACAATGGTGCTTAGATACTAAGTTAGTATTGTTAGTTTATACTAACTATACTAGGTACTGTACTATTTGAATATATATATATATGAATATATATGATTATTCATATATATTCATATATATATACAGTATGTTAACTAACAGAGGGCGTTCCCGTTAACCCGCAATAGTATAGCATCCATACATGCTAAAAAAAATATTACCATTCGAAAATAAAATGTTTTTATTTTTTTTTATATTAAAATATTCACTAAAAATCGTAAATTGATACGTTAAAGAAACACTCTGTACACGCGTACTTGAAGGACAGCAATGTCGGAATTTATTTAATTAAATAAATTAGAATTAATTAAATAAATAGATTATCAATTTACGATTTTTAGGGAATATTTTAATATAAAAAAAAATAAAAACATTTTATTTTCGAATGGTAATATTTTTTTTAGCATGTATGGATGCTATACTATTGCGGGTTAACGGGAACGCCCTCTGTTAGTTAACATACTGTATATATTCAAATATATCAGTAGATATATTTTCTACATTTTGATATTATTTTGTAATTATATTCGGAATGTTTTTAATGAGATATATTATACGTGTTCTATAGCGAAGTGTGTTACATTTTTTTCTTTAATTTCGCTACAGTGTGTAGGTCATTGAAGCTGACCAAAGCTCACTGATGCCTAACACAAGGAAGGCGGAACATTGAGGATGTAGGTACGCGGACGTCAATCAATCATTCTGCTCTCCGCGTCAAATCTCCGCCTTATTGCCGAATTACTTGCGGAAATCTGGTTGCAGAACTAATTACGGGCAACCTTGAGTCTAAAAGTATTTTTTTAAAATAAATATTAGCAAAATTCAGATCCTTTTTGTTCAAGCAGCGCTCCTACCGAGTAGCTAGAGATTTTGTCTTCCTAGTTTAGGTACATTTTCTTGTCATTTGCGAAAATGTCAAGAAAAGGTATGTAATGTAATGTTACCTTACTTTAATACACAGAGAGTGACAGATATCCATAAGGGTCCTATGATTAAAAACGTTAAAATAAAACGTACCTAGATACGTCAAGATTCATAATTACCTATTTTCAGCCTAAAACATCAAACCTCACAGATTAATTTAAAAAGTTTGAAATCCACTGCTAACAAATAGATACAGATAGATTTGTACAAATCGTATTTGTGTTAAGTGGTTTATTTAACAACTAATTGGAATCGTCGGATTAGCCGAAGCGTTAGTCCGCAAAGCTCTTTCTATCGGATAACTATTGTTACGTTCAATTCATTTCGTTCAAAACAGTTGAGGAGTGACTGGTTCAGATTGTGTCGTTCGTCGTTCAGTTTCGTATTTATTTTCTCAAATTGGGGCAATTTGGTAGCAACTAGGCTAATTGGGATTCAGTGAGAAAACTCATTTGATATTTCTTGTAGTGTTGTACTTACAAGAATACCTTTGTTATGAGGATAGTTAGCTTGTTTGCTGCATTTATGTTTAAAAGTCCCTATTAGGTATTTTTTCGATACATTTTCGAGACATCGCCAAGCGGTTGGTCGACTCTTCCCGTGACCAGAGGGCTGGCCTATTTTTTGGCCAAAGAATCAGCATTGCCATACAACGTGGCAATGCTGCCAGTCTTTTGGGCACGTTTCCTGTTGACAGCGATGCGGATGAATTTTTTGATGCCCTTTTATTATTTCCCCTCCTTTTTATTTACTTGTACATATTATTACTATTATTTTAATACATTTTTTATTTATTTAAACTTCTTTACAGGCTTCATCGAAAATCAGCCACCAAGATTGTTCCTGATGATGGTTCCTTCAATCTCCAGAGTAAGTTCAAGTCTAAAAACATAATTTTCGCAGAATTCTCTCGTGTTCGGAGATCGTGAGTAAGGTCTACGTTGCATTTGCATCGTTGAGTCCCGAGATGAGATAGTGCACGATGTAATCTGTTTATCGAGTGAGAAAGAGCTTCTTCACTTCTTGTGTCATGTCTCAGCTGCCAATTGCTCTGGACTTTGGATTACTGGCAGGCTGACAGCAGAGAACAATATTAAAGGATCTTATGGTGTTTGAAAAATAACTTCAGAGCTGAATTTGTTCTCTCAGCTCTAGTTTTATATTATCTGTGTCTCAGGTTCGCAGGCAGTTAACTTTGTGTAAATTATTTTATCACCACTGCCCTTTTTTTTCAGTATGGGAAATCATCAAATGACCCCTCCCGCTCTGGGTGGAGCGGAAGGGAGTGTCAGTCTCTTGCTGACTAAAACCTACACGTGTTCCTTCCTTAGCCCTTTATATTCTGGGCCAGCGGCAACCCTTTCGGACAATCCCGCTGACCCGGCAATCACCACTGCCCTCAAAACAGAAAGGAAGGAAGGTGAAGGAAAAAACCTTAGAACCAAAAATTCGAAGACGTATTGTGATATCCACTAACCTACATTGGCCCGCGTGGTGGACTACGACCCACTTCCTCTCACAGAGAGGAGGCCTGCGTCCCAGCAGTGGGAACATTATAAGCTGATTATGGAGCAAGGTAGTAGCGGCGCTTACAGCCCAGAATGCGCCTGGCACACATGCCATTTATGTACCCATCACCACTCGTTGAAGCTATTTTAATGCACTCAGCGGGGTAAATTGCGTAACCCACTAGTAATTGCAATGCATGCATTTTGACAATTCGCAAACATTCATTGCGTTATTTACGTTGACGGGCAGACGAATCTTCCAAACATAATGAAGCAATGGGTTAGGAAATTACTTTCAAAATCCAATGAATTTTGTGAAAGAAATTGTGTTACGCAATTGGGGTGCCGGTACTGTGTAAACATACCTAGTGTGGGTACCATATGGGTTATTCTGAAGGGCAAATAAAACAAATCAGTGAAGCTATTTGAATTCGACCATCTCTATTTGCCACGTATGTTAGTTTTATGCCAATGTTTGCTGAATGAGTTTTCACTTTGCAAATGTCGTTACTATTCACTTATTCAGGTCGCGTTTGTTAGTCAATAGATGTTGTGTGCCCAATATTTTAGGTCCATTAGGTTCCACTGAAAGCCGTTATTTATCAGCCAATCGCAAAATTTAGGTGAGGAAACTTAGCTGACATTTAATTGAATGTTAACATTAAATAGTAGCAATGTGTAGGTAAACTTTAAACTAAACCAATTACAGGCACTTTTGAATTGCCAAGGGGTCGGTCAGTCTGAAAAGTGAAACTAGTTGCCCATTCCAAATTGTAGTACCTAGGTATGTACCTACATATGGAGTAAAACGGGCAAAAACTCCACGGAAACTTTTAAATCAAATTATTGGTTACATCATTCAAGTTGAAATTATACTTGTGAGAATTATGTGTTTTCCTATTGACATGTAATCAGGTAGGTGTTGCAACCCCTACTAAGTTATAAAATAACTTGTGTTAAGGACAGTCGCCATACATAGTTCAGTTTCACAAAAGAATTGCAGGAGATAGTGTTTTTTTTTTAAACTTAAGTTAACTTAAGACCATAATTGCAGAATTCAGAAACATTCCACCTGTAGTGCTATTTTGCAAAAATCTCACTGTGAAAACTTAGATGAAGTGAGCTGTCAATAGTGTCAATCACTAGCATCAAGTGGAATGACAGCTCACTTCACCTTAGTTTTCACGGTGAGTCATTTACAGAATCTAGGCCGATACCGGTACCTAACTACTTGAAGGGTTTTTAAGCCAGAACATGGAGTTTCTGATTTCAATTCAAGTTCACCAGGCCTTAAAGAAAACGATGTTCTTATTATCCCCAATCTGCATTTAACAATTCAATTTGTTCACACCCTGATCTCAGTACTCCAGGACAAAAATATTGCGAAGCTAATATTATAGCCGGCTTAGAGGGTGATAAAATTAGCCATATTCACTTAGTAGAACGTTTAACACACAGCATTACATTAACTTACATTGTTTTACTAAGTTATTTCAGATATTAGCTGTTTGGGGATGCGGATGAATTTTGTGTTTGAGTTTGCGATTTTATGCCGATGTATACCTAAGTACGTTACGCTTTGCAAACTGAAAAATGAATGATAAACTTTTGAATATGTTTTTATTTGCTTTAAGACATTTATTAAAGGTCCTATTAATACAGCTGTGAAATGATCTAAATGTGTGTGTGTAATCTATATACCTACCCTACAATAATAAAGCTAAAGAGTTTGTTTGTTTGAACGCGCTTAAATCTCTGAAACTATCTGTCGGATTTGAGAAATTCTTTTTGCATTTGATAGCCCAATTCTTGAGGAAGCCTATCTAGCTATTTAACATCATGCTAGGTCCCGAGCCTGAGCCGATAAAGAACGCTTAAGCGAAATCGAAGTAATAGCGCGGGCGATGCTACGGGGTGGGTCAGAGGAACAAGAAATTTCACGTGGACGAAGTCGCGGACAGAAGCTAGTACTAAATGAATTAACAAAGCATTAAGTTTTATCTGTGGAAGTGATATCCTACAAAATAAACCAAATACAAAAACGGCACATCTAAATTCTCCAGGATCACGGAGATATAAATCGATTTTCGTCAAGGCAAGGACGGAATGCTGGCGACGTATCTTAATAAGGATTCTTTCAAGTTTTTCATCAAACGACCTTATCGGTGGCGGTTCTCCTAATTACTTGTTTTTTCTCGTATTTTTCCGTCGTATATCGCGGCCTCCGACTGAGCCTGATAGGGAACTTATCGGATATTGTGAAATAGCGGGAAAATATTGTTGTTCCACAGACTAAAAATAATGATTTGTTACTTTTATTGAAATAGTGTAGTTTTGTAAGAATTATTTATGGCAAGGAAACATACTTTAGATTGATTCTAAAGTTGCTGGGAAAATCTTGGGAACACCAAGCTGGGTATTCTCAACACTAAGCTATGTTTGGGACTTTTCTCAAAAAAAAAAAAAAGGGTTTGAGAATATTATTTAGGTACACGATCCTGCGTCAACTCAACACCTAAGTATTATCATTGTTTGATCCTGTACACCGTAATTTAAGATTACCGTGCCCTGTACCTGTTTAGGCATGGTGTTATGAAAACATTAAGAATACAAAAGTTGAAAGAATAAGTGACTATAGTTATTTTCACACATTTTATTGTATAAAATAACTTTGACAATAGCCGGGTAAAAATAACAATAATTATAACCTGTTCTATAAAACAGTAATGCAATTTAACCGACACAATTTATTTTACAAAATAAATGGTTATCCACATATCACGCTCCATTTGTCCCGCGCGCTTGTTGCACATAAAGCATCGAGCACGACTTATCTATGGGAACATTTTATACTCTATTTCCACCGCGTTAACGGCACATCACTACGTTGTTCTAAATTTGAAAATGTAAAACATTGTTTTGTTATTTGGGTACTTCTTTAGTACATAAAGAAGTATGATTACGATACACTTAACAAAATAGAAAATTTAAATAAAAAAGTTTTTAAAAACACACAAGCTTTTATTTAAATAAAAAGCAACCTAAAAAAGAAAGAATTACGCGAATTAAAAAAAAAATTAACTGACACTGTCATTTTAAAATATATAAATTTTGAACGCTTGAGGCACTGTTATTGTGTAGTAGGTACAACTGTACGAGTATTTCGGGTACCGTACATCAGTGCCTCAAGCTTTTATTACTCACTTTAGCAAGGTGCACTGCGTAATCTACTTTTCTTTCAACTACCAATCTACCTACCGTGATGAAATATACCTGCTCATATAAAAACTCAAGTTGATGAAAACAAAGTTTTCCTAAGCTTTTAAATACATAATTATTTATCCCGCGACTTTTGCGGCAAAAAGTTATTAACAATTTCATTTGCAGCTGTTTTTATACTTTCTGGAGTTGCATTCATATGGCTATCGCTATTTCCATTTTTTAATCTTTTCTTGCTAAATATGAAGTATCTAAAGCATACATTTTATATTAAACTTAACAGGAGACATTAAACCTCTGTAGTAAACTTATATCTAAATAAAAAATAAAAAAAGAACATTAATGAAAAACTGTGCAACTATGAGATTTCATACAACATTTCTGCACTGTTTTGGTTCTAGGCAAAAAATACGGACGTATTTTTTGCTTCGAACCAAAACATTTTGTGATCGGTTTTGTACTGATTAATGATAACATTACTACGTAGTTGAAAGAAAACGCATTTTTCATTTAAATTCGGAAACAATTTTATGTAAAACTACCAATTGCAATGCAGCAGATTAATTGGGGCATTTAAATTAAAATATTAACAAGGTTGTTGCCATTATTCCATGGCCAATCCTACATCAAGCATTAATATACACATTCTAAATTTAAAACGTCCGCACAAATGGCCAGCATGGCGTCATAATAATGGTGGTCTCGAAATATAAATGCATAGACGAGTTCGTGTAGTTGCAAAGTGCAGGCAATATTGGCAGAAGGGGACTTCAAATGCAATTATGAAGCAGTGTGTTGTACCACCGCGCCCCAGGGACAATCGCGACGATCCTTCTATGTCCTATACCTTTTCATAAACTAACTGTATGTAATAAAACCTTATGAAACACGTGACGTCATGCGATGTGTTCTAGCTTTGTGCGGTAAGTTTTATGACTTTTAAATTTTGAATATTGGAACTTTGCCGTTCGATAACAAGGCGGGAGTTTGAAAGGGTTGTAATTTAGGTGGGATCTATTGAATGCGTTAATTGCTGTGTTTTATTACTTCTACATGATAAATGGCGCTGAACTAAGTAAGAAAGTATACCAGAAATCTTAAAATAGGTATATTGGTGGCAATATCTAGTAATGAAGTCAAAATTGTACCTACATAGAAGAATGTAATTGTTATGAGGTGTGGAAACAAGCCTGATGTCAAAAATAATTGTTTAGTTTTTAGAAATTTGTTTGTCTATTTGTATGTTCCGGATTGGCGTAAAAAGGGCTCAACGGATTTGGATGAAATTTTTGGATGGCACGCAGATGGTTTATAATCTGGATTAACCCATAGGGTAGATAACTTGGAATACTTTTCAACGGGCAAAAGCCAAGCCAAGTCTTGACTATAATTTTGCACTGATTCTTCTGATTTCCCATAATACAAAGATAATGGTTGGAAATGATGATGTAACAATCAATGATAGGTACGTAGGTAGAGGTACTTACCATTACCACACGTCTCTAATAATGTGTTCATGTTCATCTCCGGTCACAAACAAGGACACGGTAAAAGCAAGATACCTTGACCTAATTAATGTGTCGTTACCATGGCTATGTGGAAAGGGTTACCAGCACAGATATAGATACACCTAGATAACGCAAGAGAAACTACTTCGCGTGCCAAAAATCGCACCAGCTTACGTACAAAAATCGTAAGCCGTCACTTTCTCGCTCAGTCCTGTGTATTGCTGGCTGGGTGAGCGTGAGCGCTGGCGCAAGGCCCCGGGGTTGGGGCGAGACGGGTGCCGCAGCGGGTCTTTGAATCGATTTGATTTTCCCATCACTAAACAGTGCTTGTGACGTCATTGTAGGTAGTTAAAAAATGGCACGCTTAGTTTTCATACAGATTGTGATACCTGCGTTATCTAGGTCTATCTATATCTGTGATTACCAGCTCAAACTTTGTCGGGCACACTGGCACAGAGTATTAATGACACTGATTTTGGGCATTGATTAAAGACGTAAGTAGTGGGTGGACTTATAATGCCCATAATTATATACCGGCTGACTTTTTTACCGTTGTCTGGACAAAAACAGAGTAAGTATAAAAGGTTAACAGAGTAGAAACCTCAGGCACAGAAATCTCTCTGTCTCTCTTTTCTTTTTTTTCTCTATCTCTCTTTTTTCACAAAATAGGTATAAAATGAAAAATCTCGTTTTTTTACATTCAGTCATGGCTTCAATCGAAGCATTGAATGTCGCTGCGAATTCATTGATACTTAATTCTATAATTTCCAACCGGTAAAAAAAGTCAGCCGGTATAATGGCATAGATCCCCTGAAGGACGTGTTATTATGATCGAAAAAAGAATAAGATTAGCCTTGAATACGAATTTTGATGAGTCGGCACATTTTATACAAATCTAATCAAATGGTGCCAGCGCCGACTTCGGATAATATTAATGGGCTGGCAACTTAGATTTCCGTCGAGGTATCGACAAGTTGTAGAAAAGGAGCTTGACAGCCAACATGGCGTAATTTACGATCGTATTCCTATTTTGATTCCACATTCCAACCAACCGACCAAATTCTACCCTGCCAATCCAATACACGGTAACTTTTGAAAACCACATTTGAGATTTTTGACAATATACAGTTTTCCAGTACCTATGTACAGACACATCAAGCTACTACAATCTGTCAAATTTAATTAATAGAATTAAATTAAATTTATTTATTTAGTGAATTTATTTTTTGCTTGCCATATCTTGCAAAATATACATTGAAATGAAAAGAGAAAACAGGCTTCTTCTGGGTAAGCTCACTCCATCATCGACTTTCTTTCTGTCACCTCTGACCTAGACTAGAGTCAAGAGCAAACCCATTAAAAAAAAAAAAAACTTGGTTGGCCAGGGGTAAAAACACTAAGTTGACGTTAGTCTTTTGGATTGGCACGGCAGCAATGCACCTGTAGCTGCAACACATACCTACATACATCATGCGCGCGCGCGGGCGGCTAGTGGAATACTGTCACTGTCAGCGCAGGCGCGGCGCAAGCTTTTATATGTGAGCACGAAATGCAAACCTTTTCGTCTTACCGACATATTATTTGATTTATTTTACAGTGTTAAGCATGTAGCTAGCCGCTAATGATCTTGTAAATATTTTTGTATACATAATAGGGTGTAGTTTTGCAATAAACATTCATCAAGTCCGGTTAAGCAGACGACAACCTCATAGGTTGAATTGCGAGATGCCATTCCCAAAAAAAAAAACAATAAACATGCCTCCGTCTTTCACTCCACACTGCTAGGGACTCCTACCTCTACATACCATTAAAAAGATATCTGCTGGTATATTCTGTAAAAAAAATTCACTTTGAAAACATAGGTGAATTGAGCTGTCATTCCACCTGATGTTATTGTATTCATACTATATGTAGACAGCTCACTTACTGGGGCCGAAAATAATAACAGCCGCACAAGTCGATCGATCAGATTAAGCTATGCTTGCCACGGTTGGTCTGCGAATGGGTGAGTGTAGTTAGTTTTTTTTTTCATTTTGTGTTTTACTTTTTTCATCTTTACATGCCGAAACCCCTCCATGCCTCGCAAAGCCTGTTAAGCTGTTGGTCCCGGCTGTCATTCGTGGATCTTTGACAGTCGTTACGGGTAGTCAGAAGCCCGAAAGTCTGACAACCAGTCTTACCAAGGGGTATCGTATTACCAGTAATTGGGTTGTGGAGTTTTCAGTATTCAGCTGCATTCAGTTAGACTGGAAGCCGACCCCAACATAGTTGGGAAAAGGCTGGGCAGATGATGACTATACACAGATAGACAGCTTACTTCAAATACGTTTTCGATGGAATTTTTTCAAAATAGATCAACTAATCTGTCAAAAAAAATCTCTCACTGGCGTCAGTAACTATACTCTCCCGGGAACTAAACCCTAAGCCTCTATTTCCGTAGCTCTCTTGGCTACCAGACAGTAACCAGACGGATATTTCCCAAGGGTGCCATAAACACAATGGGAGTGTACGCACCCGCCATGGTTCGAGGCATGTAGGGAATTGTTGTAACGTGCAGTGTGTTGGTGCATTTTTATTGTAAGTTGGAATTACGTGAAAGATGGGATAGGGACGTATGTAAGGGTGTTTACTACAATTCCGAGCTGGTAATTCCGGTCTTTAGGTTTCAGCTCGACGTAAGAATCTTAAAGCCAGCGCAGGCAGCGCCCAGAAAGCTGAAAGGTATGGTCAAATTTTAGGATATGGTACAGACCATCAGACTGAACCTTTTCTGGGCTGAAATTTTTCGTGATTACCTACGATATTGGTCCCATGGAAAAATTTATTCAGTTTGATGGTTTATCTGTTACATCCTGTATAGGTACCTACTCACTTATATACTTAATGTATCTCACAAGTAATACCTACTGTTAGGAATGAACGAGAATGAACAGTAGCGAGTAGCATCACGCCTATAAAAGGAGTGTCAAACGGATGACAGCCCCTTTTTACTCGTCAAACGTCGGAGCGTTCACACGTCTCAGCTGTGTCGTATTTTGTCTGCGTGGCATTAGTGTCCTCATAATTATTTTTTGTGTTGTAATTATTAATATTTCTGATTGCATTAAAATAGTTCGTAGCCGTTGTTTCTTTTTTTTAATAAAATCCACTTCTAGTTCCTAAAATCAGAAGTGGGATAGGATCTGCACACAGCCTGACCGTTTGGACTATCCATTTTTCAAATTTATTTAGGGCGCAACCGTTAAATCTGTAAAACTTGTAACGCGCGTGATTTTTTTTTGTTTTTTATAAATAATGGGTAGATCGCGGTGCCTTCGTTCTCGTAGTGGATCGCGTGATTCTTGTGGACAGGCAAGACGCTCCAGTGATAGTGATATGCGTCGTTCGCAGACTAGGTCACGGTCGCATTCCCGCGTTGTACCTAAGTCGCGTGATAAACACAGTACTAGTCGTAAACGTTCTAGGGACCAAAAGTTACAACGTTCGTTAGATGTGATCCTGTCGCGATTGAACGCATTGGAACAAAATAAGGGGCATGCAGATGTCGTCAATACGGATCCGCCTACCGCCCTTGTCGACACCTGTACGTGCAACTAGTGAGAATCGCGAATTATTGCAAAAGTCTATGCCTAGTACTAGTAGTGTACATAAAAATAATGATTGCCACTCCGCGAGCGATACTCAGACGAATTGTACCTTAGTGTTAGCTGAAGCATTAAAATCCGTAATTACGTCGCGATCTCACTATTACGTTTCGAACTTCGACCCCAGTATTCACAACATAAATTCATGGTGCGAGGAAGTCGATCTAGCCCGGGATTCGAATTGCTGGAGCGACCGAGAATGTTTGTCACGTGTAGCACAGTGTTTGAAAGGTGACGCTAAAGTTTGGTTAAACGAGTGGGGGACCAACGATCGGTCTTGGACAAATTTTAAGCGGGAATTCAAACCTCTTTGCCCAAGTAAGCTCGACTTTGCTAATATACTTGCCGATGTCATAAATAGCACGTCAGATAAGTTCAGTACGTATGCCGAATACGCTCGGCGATCGTTATTACGGCTTCGCATAGTTAAGGGTTTGAGCGAAGAGTTGATGACAGATATAGTTATTCGGGGTAAAGCGGACGCGCAGGTGAGAGCTGCAGCAGCAAACGCCAACTTAACTGCTGATAGTTTAGTTTCATTTCTATCGATATATACCAAGCCTAGCCGCGGTAAACAAGATAATCGCGTACCATCTTTCAAACGGCGTGATGATGCGAGTCAACCTAAGAGCAAATGTTTTAACTGTGGGCAAACTGGACATAAAAGTTATCGCTGTCAAAAAAATAAATCGCGTGTCGACAAACCGGAGGAAAAGTCACATTCAAGTTCAAATACATCAGTCACATGTACTTTCTGTAAAAAGCCCGGACATGACGAAAGTAAGTGTTTTGCAAAAGAACGATCGGGAAATCGTAACGCCCGTAACATCAACCTTTGTAACGAAGTTAATCATTCTTTAGTAAAATCTCATAAGAGTAATGACATTACTACGGCAGTAGTCCAAGGTATCCCGGTTGACGTACTAATTGATAGCGGCGCAATGAATACTTCTTTGATTTCTGATAACGTTTTAAAATACCTGTCATGCCAACCAAAGACTAGACGTTGCGTACTTAAGGGCATTAGCGAAAAGGAAATAGTTTCAACTTCCTATGTTACGTTGACAATTGAGTTCCCCGAAATATCCATTGAAGCTGATTTCGTAGTTGTACCTTCCTCATGTATGTTTACATCTATAATAGTTGGAACCGACATACTTAACCGCGATGGCGTAACCTATGTACGTACGAAAGATAGGCAGTACCTAACATTACCTAGTACTACTAAGACATCAACACGTCAAGTGAACGCTATTATTACAGACGCTAATGTTGTTACGCCTCTTATAGGTAAACATAAAGATTTACTCATGTCTATCATTAATGACTTTTCGGACTACCTAATTTCTGGAACTGCGAGTTCTACGGTGACCACTGGCGAAATGCACATTAATTTAACAAGCCAAACGCCAATTGTTTACCGGCCGTATAGACTGTCTTACCAAGAAAAGCTAAAAGTACGTGACATAATTAAAGATCTTCTTGATAAGGGGATAGTGAGGGAGTCACAGTCAGAGTATTCTAGCCCTATAATTCTAGTGAAGAAAAAAGACGGCACGGATAGAATGTGCGTTGACTTTCGGGCATTGAATCAAATCACAATTAAAGAACGTTATCCGATGCCATTGATCGATGACCATATTGATAGGTTGGGTAGTTTTAAATATTTTAGCTCATTAGACATGGCAACTGGTTTTCACCAAATTAGAATCCACCAGGCCTCCATACACAGGACTGGTTTCGTCACACCGGAAGGCCATTACGAATTTCTTAAGATGCCATACGGTCTGACGAACTCTCCCATCGTATACCAGCGGATCATTAATAAAACCCTAAATAGCTTTATAGAGGCGGGTAATGTTCTAATTTACGTTGATGACGTTTTATTGATGAGCCATACCGTGGAAGAAGGCCTTGAACTCCTTAGGAAAGTGCTTCACACGCTCTCGACATCAGGTTTTTCTATTAATTTGCGTAAGTGTACATTCGTTACAACTGAAGTGGAGTATCTAGGCCGGGTGGTGAGTCAGGGTCAGGTAAGGCCGAGCCGTCGCAAAGTAGAAGCCTTGGTAAACAGCCGATCGCCACAGAACGTCAAGCAAGTCCGGCAGTTCTTAGGACTCGCTGGATATTTCAGGCGATATATAGAAGGCTTTGCAGTCAAAACCGCTTGTATAGCCAAACTTACCAAAAAGGTTGAAAAGTTCGCATGGGGACCAGAACAAGAGGAGGCTCGCCAGGAGATCATCGAGCGCCTGACTAGTGAACCCATTTTGGTAATATTTGATCCTAGTCTAGCCACGGAAGTACACACTGACGCGAGCAGTGCGGGGTACGGTGCTGTCCTAATGCAGTCTTCTACAGATGGTAAGAAAAGAGTCGTTGAATATTTCAGCAGGGTGACACAGGCTGCGGAGTGTAAGTATCACTCTTACGAGCTGGAGACGCTGGCGGTAGTTAAGGCGCTTCAACACTTCCGACACTACTTGGTTGGGTTGCAATTCAAAATATTCACTGATTGCAACGCTCTGAAGGCTACCGAGCGCAAAAAGGACCTACTACCCCGCGTGGCTCGGTGGTGGGTATACTTACAGGACTTCACCTTCTCCATCGAGTACAGAAAAGGCACAAATATGTCTCATGCTGACTACTTAAGTCGCAACCCAGCTCCAGCTCAGGTATGCAACATCACAAAGCCCCGGAACTGGGCTCAAATAGCTCAAGCTGCCGATGGTGAGACTCGTGAGCTGATTCAACATCTGGAAAGCGGAAACTTGGATTCTAATCGGTATGTACATAAAAACGATCTTCTATATTATCGCTACAGTCCCGTTGGTGAGACATCTCGCCTTCTGTGCTACATACCGAAGGGACACAGGCTAAGCCTATTAAGAGTGTTTCATGATGAGCACGAACATATAAGTGCAGAGAAGACGCTAGATCTCATTTTGAAGCATTTTTGGTTCCCCGGCTTACGGCAATTTGTGAGTAAGTATATCTCTCACTGTCTCATATGCATCTCAAAGAAAAGAGTACCCCGTGCACCACATCAAAACATCACATCGTGGGAAAAACCTGAAATACCGTTCGACACAGTGCACGTGGATGCTCTGGGGCCACTGCCGGAGTCCAGAGGCTACAAGTTCATCCTCATCATGGTAGATAGCTTTACCAAGTACTGTCTTCTTTACCCAATCTATCGCCAGGATACTAGCGAGCTCAAACGGGCCATGACAAACGCGATCTCCTTGTTCGGTGTGCCCAGACTATTGGTGACGGACCGGGGGCGTATGTTTGAATCTGGTGAGTTTGTCAATTGGATTAAAGGATTAGGATCAGAGCTGCACCACATCACGGCTGAGATGCATCAGTCTAATGGGCAAGTAGAGCGCTATATGAGAACTGTTCTTAATATGGTAAGGATTGAAGTCAACCATAGGAGTGCTGAATGGTCTGAAACTGTGTGGCAGCTGCAACTTGTGTTGAATATTACGAAACAGAAGACTACACAGTTCTCTGCTTTAAATCTTTTAATTGGTACTGATGCAACAACGCCCGTTATCCGTTCTCTAATACGTGACATAGCAGTCGACGGAACACCACCAAACCGTGGAGCTTGGCGAGAGATTTGTAGAAGCAGAGCTACCAAGTTGCTGAAACAAAACCAAGTTCAACAAGATCAGCGTGTCAACCGGAACAGGCATCCTCCTCGTGAGTTTAAGGTCGATGACCTTGTCTTCGCCATTAAATACTCTCAGTCCACAGGAAAGCTAGACCCAGGAATACGCGGGCCTTATCGAGTTATTAAGGTTCTGCCAAGCGGACGCTACGAACTGAAGTTACTCAGTGGAGCTTATGGAAAAACTAGCCAGGCTGCGGCTGAGTATATGGTACCCTGGCGAGGGGAGTGGTGCCCTGAAACCTGTACAGCGTTCTTTGAAAGTGAGTGTTTGCACATATTAATTATGTTGTGTAGCTGGTTAAGTCTGATGATTATCTACTTGACTGCGTTGTTCGTATTGACCCGATGTAGTTGTTACTGGGTCCGTGTCTATAAACGATCCGATGTAGATGTTACTGGATCTGTGCTGATAGATGATCCGATGTAGACGTTACTGGATCAATATTATTCGAGACCCGATGTAGATGTTACTGGGTTGGTGTTGTGTAATGGTCCGATGTAGATGCTACTGGATCACTAACTGACACACTGAGGCAAGTTTATTCTGTAAGGCCAGTGGCAGTGTGTAGAGGAACTTGTCCTCGCAGTAAAAGGTTCCTGAAACGCGCGCAACTGTGACTTCGACCCTGTATGGTTTGTGTTTGTAAGCGGGACGTCTCTGTAGATGGTGATTTTAGTTGAGGATGGATGAATTTTCAACTTACTGTTTTTGTGAGATGTGAATGAAATGTGACCTATGAATTAGCTGATTGAGAGATGAATGCTAGAGTTGACTACAAAGTTGACTTTCAGGTGTTTTTATATTTGTGTTATGGCTTTCAGATGAATCTGATGAAGAACAAAACGGTGAACATGATGCGCTGCCTATACCAGGAGTACCAGGACCCAGTAACAGATCAGATGCGGTCGAGGACGACGCTCAATCAGGAGAGGCCGTGTTAGGAATGAACGAGAATGAACAGTAGCGAGTAGCATCACGCCTATAAAAGGAGTGTCAAACGGATGACAGCCCCTTTTTACTCGTCAAACGTCGGAGCGTTCACACGTCTCAGCTGTGTCGTATTTTGTCTGCGTGGCATTAGTGTCCTCATAATTATTTTTTGTGTTGTAATTATTAATATTTCTGATTGCATTAAAATAGTTCGTAGCCGTTGTTTCTTTTTTTTAATAAAATCCACTTCTGGTTCCTAAAACTACATATTAAATATGTATTACTTGTGAGCATTAATTTAATAAAATTTTTATTAAATTATGTAGATTGTTTAGTGCGATTGCCAAGTCAATCTATTTATTTAAAACATAAAAGATTTTTAATATTGATATGGTCACTACGAGATGTTGTTAGGTTAGCTAATTACGTAATAACTTAAGACAGAAGGTCCCTTAAGTAGGGACTGAATAAATTAACCGACTTGGATCTCACAATTTTTTTATGGTAGAAGAACGGAGTTGCGAGACTTGGCTTTTTACAAGTTATGTTTTTGATGTCATCTCACTTCTTTTTGTAGATAGTCCTACTTTTTTTCCTTTCCGGTACCCTTTTAACTTTTTTTTTTTCAACATAATCCGTTGACCATTTTACAAGTTACCTTTGAACATAATTATATCTAGGTCCCTATCTACACCTATTATTCCATTATATTACATAATTATACAGGTAGGTACACTGATTAATTCGCTGCAAATGTAACTTTGTAATCCTATAAATTTATATGGGATTACAAAGTTATTTATGTATTTGGTGTATATAGAAAAGTGGACCGAAATTGCAAAATATTTTAGTTTTTCCTTGATTCATACACTAAATACTAATTGTATTCTAAATTTCAAGCTTCTATTTCTGCTAGAAGTTCCTTAGAGTTTTGATGATCGGTCAGTCAGTCAGTGAGTGAGTGAGTGACAAAATTAAGAAACTTTGACTATTTATAATTCTTAAACTACTGGTTCAAATTGAATGAAACTTGAAAAATACCGTGTTTATACAATGCCTTACTGAAAATTCAGGCTTCTAGTTTTATCCACAACGAAGTTTTAGGGTGTCAAAAATGGCCTGAACTGTTTCAAGAAAAGGATGATACGACCGTGCCGCTTTTTGCTCGACTTGGCGGGGGCACTACCGTGCCCCCAGATGAAGTAGGTAGCGCTGCCTAGTAGAGCACGTTGCGAAGGAACTGTTCCGAGAAACTACTACCACCTATTTGTGGTACAAAGCTGGGTCATTGTGTTGCTGTTTGAAGGCTTTCGTTTTTGAGATGGCAACTGACACACTTCCTTAACATTACGTGCAGATTTTCTGTAAGAAGCCTGTGAAACGTCATCATCGTCAATACGACAAATCCTGTGGAGTGCAACATGGTAAAAATAGGTATAGTAGTAGTACAAACAACAATAAATAACGCCTGTTTAACCTGAAGAGTTAAGCAGTTAGCAGATGTAGCCAGTTATGTTGAAGTTCCATATACCTAACAGGGGGCGAGTCTAATGCCATTAACCGGGCATAAAATTAAATCTCAAATCTCTCCTATAACCTGACCAAGATTATGTCTGGACTTTAAAAGAGACTATGACCTCTGAGTTTGTTTCGGCCTTTCTTCTCAGAGTAGTCAGACAGGAAACGCCGATCTCATCTAGTTTAAAAAATATATGATTGACGTGTAAAAGGGTTTGTGCAAACCGACTTACAAAAATAAAATCATTTATCATTTATGTAAAAGTGTTTGTGCAAACCGACTTACAAAAATAAAATCATTTATCATTTATGTAAAAGTGTTTTGTGCAAACCGACTTACAAAAATAAAATCATTTATGTAAAAGTGTTTGTGCAAACCGACTTACAAAAATAAAATCATTTATCTCAAAACAGTGAAGGAAAACATCGTGAGGAAACCGGCATGTCCTGGAACCAAAAAATCGAAGATATGTGACTTCTCCTCTCTCGGGCCGGCATGGTAGATTACGGCCCACTCCCTCTAATATGAGAGGAGGCCTGAGGCCTGGGTTCCAGCAGTGGTAATATTATAATTATGCTGATTATGCTATGAGCATAAATACTGACTCCGAGCTGGTACTGAGAAATTCCTGATGGAAACCTATACCGTGAGACCGTAGCGTACTGTAGTGCTTATTACAATAGAAAATACCTACATATACTAGGGTACCTACTTAAAGGGGACTTCGCTGGCGATGGGACCGCTGGGATAGCTAAGATGCAGAATTCCAATTAGTGCTAAAGTTCTAGAAACCACTTTAGACATAAATTAGTGAGCTAAAAGTGGATACTATAGTGGCGGGAAAAGTTTCACTTTCGGCAACTTTTACGACTTGCACACGAGCTGTCTAGCGTAGTGACTTGTAATGGCGCGTTCACATCGGGAGAGTAAGCAGTCGAGTTCGAAGGTATGTAAATAAATGATTAGACCAAGATCATCATCTGCCTAGCCTTTTCCCAACTATGTTGGGGTCGGCTTCCAGTCCCCGAGTCCATTTAGAGGGGCTGGAGAAGAGCGTTATCCGCCCTACGCCGATGCCCGGTGCCCCTGCTGCGGGCCGGCTGAGTGGACGAGATCTCCCTTTCCCTTTCCGCAGCCTCCTTCTGCGAGACGACTGTTTCCCGAAAGGAAACCACTGCGTCCCAGGACTATTTGCTGCCGACCATCGACGTGACTGCGGCCGGCAGCGATAGGTCACTGCCAAAGCTGGGCATTAACTCGTTAATCCGTTAATTAACGAAGTTAACATTTTGATTAACGGATTAACTTTTAAGTTAACTTTTAAAAATGTTAACGGACACGTTAACTTCCGTTAACATGCAGAAGTCCGTTAATCGTTAATCATCAATTTAAAAAAAGAGTAAAATAAAATAATTTTTCTAAAAAATAACACCGACTTCAAAGTGATCACTAAAAAGTAATAAAATAATTTGGTTTAAACACGTATTATTGAAGTCGGACGATGTTGAGTCAAAAACACTATGTAGAAATATTTACATACGATCGGCGGACTTCAATAATAACGTGTTTAAACCAAATTATTTTATTACTTTTTAGTGATCACTTTGAAGTCGGAGTTATTTTTCAGAAATAATATTTTTTTCTAACCTGTTAACTTCCAGAACCTAAACCAACAAGTTTTATAAGTTCACTAACGCATAAAAATGCAATTTTACACATACCTATTAACGGATGAACGTTAACGTTGCGTTAATTCTTCTGAAATGTAATGCTTTAACGTTTAACGAAGCTAACTTTTTTTGTAGCGGATTAACGATTAACGAAGTTAACTATTTGATTAACAGTGCTCAGCTATGGTCACTGCCTACTTCTGCACACTCTGCCAGCGAATGCCGCGCCGTGTCCTCCACAATCACCAACGGTTGTCAACTACCGGGGTCTGAAAAGTCAAGCCTACGTGAGCAGGCTACGGCCGTATTGCAGACACAAGAGAAGATCGTCTGTAAGGGTCACACAATATTACCGCACCTCCCTTTTTTTTTCTAGACTTCCACTCCTGGGGAAATATCTTCTTTCACTCCTTGGATCTTTCGCGAGCCCGCGCGTCCTACTTCCACTTTCGACGGAACCTCCTGTTCATCCCGCCATCTTGCATCCCGCTAGTACCTAAATAAAAAATAAGTAAGTATAATACATAATCGGCCTATATTATTCCCACTACTGGGATACAAATCTTCGTTCTGTGAGAAGGAGTGGGGCATAATCTACTACACGGGCCCAGTGCGGATTAGTAGGTGTCACAAGTCTTCAAATTTTTTTGTTGTTCTATGACATTTTCAAGCCAGTTTCCTCACGATGTTTTCCTTCACCGTTTTGAGAGCAGTGGTGATGAAATTAAATACACAAAGCAAACTACCTGTCTGGGTTCGAACTCACGGCCTACAATTCGTAAGACGGGGCTTATACCACTGGGCCAGCAGTGCTCCCGAAGTAAGTATACCTATCATTAAACACATGGTTGTTTTCTTAATTAAACCAAGATGTCTACCACAAAGTGAAAACGTCGCTACACCATAACGCGTCATATTGAAGCGAATAAAGCAATATAAAGCGCTTTAAATGTGGCAAGTAGACGAATATTTGTTCCACTGCGAGTGCCATATGCCAGTTATTGGCTGCGAAGCTGAATTAAAGAGCCCACAGACGTACAAAACGTTTTCATGTCATTTCAGCGTGAATTCGAAGGAAGTCTTGCAATAAATGTCTTAATAAAAAAATATATCTGAATCTGGTCGTAGTTATCTGGAACGCGTAAAGAAGACGCTGGACTTACGAGAAGGATGGATTTTATTCGTCCAATCCATAATTTCTTCTTACTTTTCGTTTAGCGTGCCTCTACTTTATATTTGCATTTACATATTTTAATTGTTAACGTAATGATATTATTATGGACGTCCACGTCCTCGTGTTATAAATAACACGATAACACAGGGGAGTAAGTTTTACAACGCCTAAAGGCTTTTTCGTCCTAGAGAAAATCTGATTAAATTCCATGAATCTATCTAATTAAAAAAATATTGTCTAAAATATTAAACAGTAGGTCTGTTTAATATTTTAGACAATATATTGAATAGCTTTTTAATAAACAAAAACTTGATGAAAAAAATTCAATGCGTAACGTAGGTCTGCTCCTTTTGAAAAGAAATAAAAAATTACGTAATTACTATGGAGGTTCTTTCTTTCTTTCTTTCTTTCTTGTACCTAATTAATAGCTGTCTAATTATTAATTAGTCTGTAGGTACATCATTTCGGCCGAAAGACTTCCACTTCGACTGGTTCTGTGCTTCTCGCATCCACTCCAGAACCTTTCGGCCCCATCGGCCATCTGTTCTGCGAGCAATGTGCCCTGCCCACTGCTACTTAAGTTTGGCAATTCTTCGGGCTATGTCGGTTACCTTGGTTCTCCTACGCATCTCTTCATTTCTGATTGGATCACGCAGGGAAACTCCAAACATAGCTTTCTCCATTGCCCTTTGGATGACTTTCAGCCTTCTAGCTCTTTAGATATGTACTTTATAATTTCCATGAGAAGATATTATGTACTTACAGAATATTAATCATCCAAGTTTTCATTATAGTTCTACGCTTTACTACGAAGTGCTACGAGAAAATGCCACAGTCTACTAAATAATAGCTCGTTTCACGCAGTATCTTCACAGTTCACAGAGGCCGTTGACTACAATATCATCCATCCTTTTCTAACAGGCATCTATACTCTTCCATAAATCGAAATCAAAGCTCGTCGGGATTGGAGCGCGGTGAAGTTGTAGCGGTCGCTGCACGAGAGTGAAGTGAAATGCAAATTGATGTGCGTTCAGAAGACAGTGACAGTCCAATTTTGGAATCGTAACTGACACTTTCAAACAAATGAAATTAATTTGTAAAGCATCGATTGCATGTTATGTATGGTATAACTTGAATGAAAATAAGATAAATTGTTACTTAGCATGACCATTTTACCAATTAATGAACACTGCTAAATACTTTTTTAGCTAAATTCCGACCAAAAGCGTTTGACACTTCACTAGCGTTTTGAACAAGCCGGCTGAAAAATTTTACGCTCTCGTATGTGCGGAACGTACCTGCATATGGCGGACGCTCAGTTTGTGTTTATGTCAATAAGAAACTGATTTTTAACATTTGCGCGGGTGTGGATTAAACAATTTATTAATAATAATGTGCTAGTGGAACCTGTGTATTGTGTGTTTTTTTTGTGATAATGGTTTTCGTGGTTGAACATTTGGATAACTTGCTATCTTCATTGTACTTATAAGGGTATGTATTTATTTTATGTTTCTTTCTATATTTGAGGATTTATTAAGATTTACGAGGATTCGTAAATATGGTTCAGCCGGGAATGTTGTGATTTTTTATGAAGGCGAACGAATTGTTTATGCCGTAGATGTTTGCAATTGATGTCTCTAGGCTCAATTGATTTGTTTCACATAGGTTATCGCCAGATGATAACTTTTGGCGAATTATTACGAAGCTTCTTCGAAGTAAAGTGCAATAAACATTGCTGTATAAACATAGCATTTGTATGGAATGCTTGTATGTTTTGATAAAGTGTTAAAGTGTCATTTGATAGGAATATTTCTACAGATTCATGTAAGTACTTAAGTAAAATAAAGACAAACTTGCACTGCAACTGCATTTCTAAAATTCACATGAGCTTTTATATCCAAAATGTGCAAACACTTGTTAGCAAAAATGAGTGTTTCCAAACCAACTTTACTTGTGTTACAGAGTTGTACAAACTGATCAGTGTGGTTGTTATCAAATTAACAAAATTTTAGCTCTAACTTTATTAATTTTCATTAATTTCCCAATTAACAAAAACAATCAAAACATACGAAAATCGAAGAGTTCAAAAGAATCAAAAGTTTATACTAACCATAAAGTTTTTATTCAATCACCCAAACCTCAGTTAAGGAACAGTGGACAGAAAACAAAATAAACATAGAGATTTTTATTTATGAAACAGCATGTCAGTCTTGTTACAGCATGGAGGGCACATTGTGTTTATAATTTGGACACACATGTTTTGATAACTTTATCCCATGAATCATGAGACATCTGCCTCTGTGATTTATGTCCCACATTCTAATTCACAAGTAACTGATGACTACATAATTTTATTTATAATTGGAACTTGAATGGTTTTCTAATGTGCCAGTTTATTTTTAATGCCTGTCGTGGCTGATTATAGAATAGAATATCTAGGCCAAAGTAACGGTTTAAATAAGTTACAATGCAGAATTATTTTTAAATACACAAAACAGAAAAGCTTCTGTAGATAGTTGCTAAAATAGTAAAATTACAATAGCGGAATTAGAAATGAAACTAACACACATTATTTATAGCTAAACTCGTATACAAGATATTATCTCACAAAAAGGTTTTAATATTTTGTGCTGCGCTGTTACTAAAATAGTTTCTGTCCTGGTAGCCCCATTTGTGATTAACATGCAAGTTGCTTCATTTGAGCAATTTAGAACATGATAATTTCAAGACATGACCATCAAAACTAATTTAATATGTTTTACAGTACCTTAACATGCTTTATAGTTACAAAAACAAAATTTCACTGAATAAATCACTGCTTGTAAAAGATCATGTGGTTATTTATCAATGCAATTAATAAATCAATCATGAATAATGCTGATTAATAATTAATTGGACACCTAACGATTTGACTTTATCACTACTATTGTAGTTAATCTGTTTAAATTTTTCCTGTAACAGCCATTGGTATCTTGATTCCCATGCTTATCAACCAATTAATATACTGTTTAGTTATAGGAAACTATTCTCTATTTATTCCTGTATTTGGGCACAAACCTGCTTGCTTAAAACGGTTACTATAATACGTGAACTATCTTTAGACCAGTTGATGTTTGAAGGTTTAGTAGTGCACCAGTTAGGCAGCACATACTATATCGGCAACCTTATTCAACCCACTGCTGTGTAGGCCTCTTCCATTTTGCATTACCTAGTACCCTGGTAGGTAAAAAACAAGGGTGGATCCAGGATTTATTTTTGAGTCGGCCAGACAAGTATGGGGTCCCCCTTGTATTGTCCTTGTATTGCACTGGAATTAATTCTTTATCAATGACATCCAGTATATGATCCAAAAAAATACTTGTAATAAAAGTTTAAAGAAAAAAATTAGGTGCATTATTGTCTATTTATTTCTAAAACTAGCTGCGCCCCGCTGTTTCACCCGCTTAAGTGTTGATTCCGTGGGAATATGGGGATAAAAAGTAGCCTATATGTTAATCCAGGGTGTCAGTTACCTCCATAATTTTTTTTATCAAAATTGGCCCAGCCTTTTGAGCGTGAATATACGTAACAAACATACACACACACACTCACAAAATTTTGCCTTTATAATATTAGTGTGGTACTTAACCTATTGTACAGTTGGTTTCAGCCACACAACGAAAACCTTTTAGGGATGTTATGTTTAACTTACACCTACTTACTATCTAGAAAGCATTTCAAGTAAACACCTGTCGTTCAGTACAAATGCCCCAAAATTTCTATTATTCTGCACTAGATCATTTATTTGACATGATTTCCTGAACAATTGATTGAGAAGTAGACTGTGATTTGACCTGGCTTTGTATTGAGTTTAATGGAGAGTGATAGCTGCTCTGTATTGTTTATATTATTGGTATCATGACATACATTTTAATGGATAGATTGTTTGCAATATTTTACTAAAAGTACTTACAAATTGATTGAGTGAATTGATTGGTATCAAACCAACTTAAAATGTGCTGGTATTCTTTGGTTTATTAGGATAATTGTGTTTTTATTTATTTATATGATATAGTTCCAAGTGGAACGGGATAAGAGTTTCTGGAAGGACTAGGGGGAGATTATTGCGCAGCAGTGGGACCTAAAAAGGTGAACAAAATAAAACTGGCACTCCGGGAGTGCCGACAGAAGTGAAAACAAAACACTAATAGAATACTTTGCCATCATTCACTGACATATTGGATATACATTAAAACGAGTACATCCCGAGGACAGCCGAACACATCCGCAGCGTGTTTTTTTGAATCGTCTTATAAACAAAACACGCGCGGTGCCGCTTACGGTAACGGTTATTTCCCATCTCAAAAAATGCCCAACGCGCCTAAAAAAGTTTTCACTTAAAAAAAAAACCAAAGCCTTTGGCTTCATAGATTCATATGCTATGCAAGTCCTGTCCATTCCATGCGAAATGGTTTTGCTATAAATGTACTTGTGCAGTTGTTATACAAGCGTGAAGCTAACTACTTACCTACTTAATCCACGTTTCGGTAAGCTTTCATATTTTACGCGCAGCACATGCTGTTCTCGTAGAAGCACTTGCACTCACGTACCTACATTAATTAATTGTCGTTACGTCATTAGTAAACATGTACAGACGCCAGCACATCAAGCTACCCAAAACTGTCAAATTTTCCCAATCAACTTTGAACCTTATGCTTTAGCGATAAAGTTGAAAATCTATTAAAGAAATTTGACAGATTGTAGTAGCTTGATGTGCTGGCGTCTGTACATAGATCTTCCGAAAGTTACGGTTATAAAGACGTATCAGGCTGACACTAAAGCTCCAAAAGAGCTTAGATTGGCTACTTTTCACCTAGGGATTCCTATAACTTTCGAAGTTTTTTACTTTGTGACGTTTTATGGAATGTAGGGGCTCGTAGCGTATATTTTTTTATATCCACGCCACGCAATCACTGTCTATTCCAAGGTTGCCTGGAAGAGATCGCAGAAAGCGATAACGCCGCCCATTGTATGTTTTGTATTCATAATCGTATTTTTTGTTATGTATTTTCTGGTGTACAGACGCCAGCACATCAAGCTATCCGAAACTGTCAAATTTTCCCAATCAACTTTGAACCTTATGTTTTAGCGATAAAGTTGAAAGTCTATTAAAGAAAATTGACAGATTGTAGTAGCTTGATGTGCTCAGTCTGTACAATAAAGTGTATATAAATAAATAAATAAATAATAACCGATTGGGCAAAGATTTAAATCGCGCACAGGATCGATCGAAGGTTTAAGCTATGCTTGCCGCGGTTGGTGTGTGGATAGGTGACCATCCATTACATAATCAACACCCTTCCTTGCCTCGAAAGGCATGTAAAGCCGTCGGTCCTGGCGTTATGGGTAGTCAGTAGCCCAAATCAGAAAACCAGTCTTACCAAGGGGTATTTGTTACCTAGTAACTGGGTTGTGGAGATCACATAGGCGGTTGCTCCTTGTAAAATACTGGTATTCAGTTGCATCCAGTTAGACTGGAAGCTGATCCCAACATATTTGGGAAAAGGCTAGGCAGATGATGAACTTCCCAAATTAGTCTAAAAGCTCCGGAGCGTTGATCAAAACTTTAAATTCTCCAAGGCGCTATTGGCCCCGAAAATCGAGTACTTAATATGTATACAGCGAAAAGTTTTACGAATTAATGTAGGTATGGTCCGATTTGGGACCCTTGTCAAAATAAGAGCATTACAAGTTTCATTCAGTTCTAATGACAATATTCGTCACCCAAACGGCAAACCCTTCCCGAGCCCTACACGATCACCACGAGATTTATCTTATCTTCTTCGTAATCAAATCAGTCGGTCGTTGGCCTCATCTCGAGTTATCATGTTTGCACATACCGTATACGTACTTTATGGAGTATCACCACGGGTATTACGGAGTAATATCGCATATTAACCTTGAGCAAACTATATCTATACTAATAAAGCTGAAGAGTTGGTTTGTTTGTTTGTTTGAATGCGCTAATCTCTGGAACTAAGTCGGATTTGAAAAAGTATTCTTGCATTCGATAGCCCAATTCTTGAGGAAGGCTATAGGTTATTTAGGTCAGCGGAATTGTCCGAAAGGGTTACCGCTGGCCCGGAACATAAAGGGCTCAGGAAGGAACACGGGTGGGTTTTAGTCAGTAAGAGTCTGACACTCCCTTCCGCTCCACCCAGAGCGGGAGAGGTCATGTGATGATTTCCCATCCTGAAAAAAAAAAGAAAAAATCGATCACGACAAGAAATTTCACGCGGACGAAGTCGCGGGCAGAAGCTTGTAAAATAATAAATCCTTGAGCGTACGTTGATCTTTGTAATTTTACTAGATTTTGCAGGTACGGGACTTCGTTAAACCAAATTCGCGAAAAGCTAATTTACCTAAATTATACTGGCTTTAAGTAATCAGTTTTATCCTCAACGCCTCTACACCAGTAATATTCCGTTTCATACCTACTGTCAAAAACTTTGGCAAGGATAAGATGTTTACTTCTTCTTCAACTCTTGTTAGGTTAGGTATTACAAGGCCTTGTCAATATATGGCTACACTAGCTTCTGCCCGCGATTTTGTCCGCGTTATTACTTTGTTTTCGCTTAGCGTTCTATTTGCCTTTTTGAAGTGAAAACTTCCTTAGGCGCGTTGGGCATTTTGAGATGGGAAAAACCATTGAACTCGCACCACTGTTACCGTTAGCGACACCGCGCGTAAATTGGTTAATAAGACGATTAAAAAAATACCCGCTTCGGATGTGTTCGGCTGAGGATGTCTTCGGGATGTCGGTACTCGGTTTCAATGTATATCCGATATGTCAGTGAGTGATGGCAAATTATTCTGTTTGAGTTTTGTTTTCACTTCTGTCGGCACTCCTGGAGTGCCACTGTTTTTTTTTGCTCCGCTCTTGACAGCCCTACCGTGACGTTAAATGGCCTATAGCCTTCCTCAAGAATTGGGCTAACATAAGGAAAAAAAACTATTTCAAATCCGACTGAGAGTTCCAGAGATTAGTGCGTTCAAACTTTCAAGTTCTTGAAAACCTCGAGGGGGGGGGGCTCCTTGAGTCGGCACAAAAAACAACTGTCATTTTTTTATACGAGTAGTATACTAGCTGACCCGGCCACGCGTTGCTGTGGTAGACAAATAATTTGCAATAAAATAATATTGCGATTATAAATGGAGATGTGAGCTACTACGGTGTATAAATTTGATTAAAATCGGTTAAGTAGTTTAGGAGTCCATCGCGGACAAACATCGTGACACGTAATTTATTTAAATAAATAAATTTAATTTACTTAATTAATTTTGTAATTTTTAAATTTTGTAATTTATTAAGATTTAGTCCAGCGTACTTGTTTATTAGAGGTCAGTGGTATAGATATACATAACTTCACGCCTGTATTCCCCGAAGGGTTAGGCAGAGGTGTACCTACAGTCGGTTCACACACATTTCGCCAGTTGTGTCTCAAAATACCGATGCTTGCTTCTATTGTATCTACTTACTCTAACGGATACTACATAGGTACTTACATACTTATCTGGAAGTGATTTTCCACTGTTCCGAACCCAACAAAACTGGCCGATTAAACTCTGTGCTAAATCTATGGGACCTCATCAACTAAACGGGTCTAATTTGAAACGATCTTTCACTCAGGCATTTACTACGATCGCTAAGGACCGTGTTTTCACGTATTCGGATTTCGGATTGGACCCAGTGGACAAGCGCTATAAAACCACTTTTAGGTAATGTGGAACTATTTGAATGTTACTCGTGCGAATATCCTTCAAGGCAGAATTAATCACGGCCAAGAACACACTACTATTTCTCTTCCCGCGGGCTTTATAAAATTATCTGTGGTTTTATGTTTCACAAGTTTCTGTCTGCGACTTCGCCCTCGTGACACTTCTCGTTTTAACATAAAATATATCCTATGAATGAATTTTCGGAATCGGATCAGTAGTTCCGAAGATTACTCCCTACATATAATCAAAGTCACTTGAGAGCAGTGGCGGCCCAGTGGTAATTGCCGCGACTTGTTGCAAGTTGTAGATCGTAGGTTCTAACCCAGACAGGCGCTTTACTTTGTGTAAATTATTTCATCACCACTGTTCTCAAAACAGTGAAGGAAAACATCGTGAGAAAAAAATATCCTAGAACCAAAAATTCGAAGACGTGAGTGATATCTACCAAACCGCACTGGGCCCGCATGGTGGATTGCGGCCCACTGACCCTCTCACCGAGAGGAGGCCTGTGTCCCAGCAGTGGGAACATTTATAGTCTTATTATGTTGTATGCATACAAAAATACAAATTGTACCACTTTAAATACGATTAGTAGGTATACTTATTAATATAAGATGAGTATGTATGATAGAGTTTTAGTTTTAGGATATGAGTATCCTCATTTGCGAACGACTCCTGCATTTAATTGCATTAATTGATCCGTTTATTATCATCCCCGTGTCAGAGGGCATTCAAGTATCAAAATCTATTGACCGACGAACTTGCAAATCCTGTTTCTGTGAATAAACTCTGGGACGTTATCCAAATATCGTCGCTGCGCATACAAAAGTCGCTGCTTATATGTTTTTAGTGAACTTATTTGAGCTATATGAATTATAACATTTAGCGTGTTTATACGGAACTTTCGATGTATGAATATCACATAGCTACATTCCTTAAAGGCTCCTTCAAACAGGCGCGACACGCGATATAATCGCGCGCGACACAAAGGCACCGCAAGTCGCGCAACGAGCCTGTGTGTCGCGCGCGATTCGCGTCGCGCGTCGCGCCTGTTTGTAGGAGCCTTAACTCTTTAAATATTGCACTTATCACATAGCTGTTTATACAGTCATGTGTGTATTGAAATAACGATTAAAACTGCATAAAGAACCGAAAATAACTAAATAACACATAGCGGCTTTTGCAGGCGCAACGACGATATGCAATTGTTTCTCCGAAACATCCCAAGCGAAGCTGGGGTGTGCTCAATTATAGGTGGGATCAGAATTGTCCCCGGTATTAGGGGACGGGCTCGCCCCCTATCACGTCATTATCACCCAAGAGCACCCCCTATAATATTAGGCCTAATAATACTGTCACAGTAGAGGCGTCGACTCTGCCATCGCTAATACTTTATTAAACTCTTTAGTCTATGAAACTGTTCAGGGAATATTGGTATGATCATTAGGACTAACCTTGGCTTACGAAGTGACATTGAACCTTGGATATTGTGACTGATAGGAACATTGAACCCTAATGTCCCTATTCAATGATTCATGGCTTATTGCTTGCACTAACGGCTTGACAAAACGTTCAGGACTGAACATTATTTGTGTGAGCAGTGGGCTTTATAAAATAATATATTTTCGGGCTCCGTGCGTCGATTCGACAAGACGTGTGTTCTAGAGATTAATTATGTATTTCTAAAAAGCTTCTAAATTACATATTACCGAGTTTGAATCATATTTTAACAGTTTTAAGCTTTAATTACGAGTGAAAGTGTATTCTGCTAGTTGTTACCTTTCATCACCGAGCTATACCTCACAGCGGTGCGCCAAGCGCCCCTCACACCCGCGAGTAAAAGAGAACGTCGCAATTTTTCGACTCGCTCGCTCCTGCACCTCATCGCGCACAAATAATAAACATGAAGACTTCGCGATCACCAAAGAGCGGAAACGTAATGAGTGACAGCGATAGCGGATCAACACAATCGACACCGGACTTACGGACTTTGGAAGATAATGCTACCTATATAACTCATAGAAAAAGAACGTATTTTGAACACCAGTATGATGTTAAGTCAGAATTAGCAGAATTTAAGCGTGAAATAATGTCCTTTTTCCAAGATTTCAGCAAGTCGCAAAAAGAAAATTTCATACAGATTCATCAAAATATAACAGAAATAAAAGACGAAATAAAAGGTGTCAAAACTGTGTCCGACTCTCTTATATCAGAACAAAATAACATAAAACAAGATTTGGACAATGTGAAATCGCTAAACAATTCATTACAAGATAAAATAAACAACCTAGAAAAGGAACTTTCATCACTAAAAATCGAAACAAAAACGCCGACAATGCAACAAAAATCGCTCCCGCTTACTAGTGAGGACACAATACACGAGCTACGCGAGCGCCAGCGCCGCGAGAAAAATATCATTATAGTGGGTATGCAAGAAATAAACGAAAACAACAAAAATGTGAGGATTGATTACGACAAAAATGTCACTATGAGGTTGATTACAGGCATCTGGCCGGATTGTCCTATCCCTGTTAACATAATAAGATTAGGAAAATACGTACCTAATAAGAACCGACCGCTTAAAGTATGTTTTGAATCTCAAGAAAGTTCAAAATATTTACTGCGTAACCGAAATAAGGTCATAGATAAAAACATACACATCTTTGCGGACCAGACTATTGCTCAACAAAAGTACTATAAACAGATTCGTGAAGAATTGCAATGCCGACAACAGAATGGTGAGGCTAATATCATAATTAAATACAAAAACTCAGTACCGCAAATAGTAAAAATAAATTCAAAAAACACGAGCGAATTAGAACGACCCTCGACATCCTAAACACTGAAAAATTTGAAAATACGAACTGCGACATAACATACCAACATCTAGACTGCTATAAGGACCTAACCACCAGTAAGTCATCTTTGAAAGTACTTTATACAAACATCAGAAGTCTGGTTAAATTCGGAAAGTTAGAGGAATTATTATGTATTTTAAAAGCAATTGGACAGACCATAGGATTACTACTTCTGACGGAAACTTGGATAAAGTCAGACTCAGAGGCCAACCTACTTCAAATCACAGGCTATACACATATCTACAACTATAGAAGAGACCGCCGAGGCGGGGGGGTGTCCGTATATGTCCATAACAGTATTAAACATGAAATTATAGAAATAAAAAGTAAGGAAGAAAACGAATATGTTTGGATATACCTAGTTAAATACGCACTACATATTGGCTTAATCTATAGACCCCCAAATACAAGCGTAAGCAGTTTTCTAGAATTCTACATTTCTCAATTGGAAAACAAACGACGAGCTTTAGTGTTCGGTGATTTTAATATTAATTTGCTCCGTAACGAACGTCAGACTACGACTTACGTTGATGCACTCAATGAAGCGGGCTTCCAAATTTTGAATAAAATAGATGCTGATTATTGCACACGAGAAACAAGTAACACTAAATCTGTAATAGACCACATTTGCTCAAACTTGATATCAGGAAAATTCCATATGGCATACATCAACTCGACCTTGTCGGACCATAATCAACTCTATCTTGAATTGAAAAATCACAAACACGTCCCAAAACAGAAGACTACTTTCTCAGTAACTAACTTCGAAAGGCTGTATAAATCCGTAGAAATCCAACATCTTATAAATGAGGAACATATCTATGAAACCCTAGAAAGCTTCATTATATCACAGTTAAAACAAAATAAAACAACAAAAATCAAAATTATGAATAAACCAAGAGACGACTGGATAAACAAGAAGATATTAGATGAAATTGATGAGAGAAATATAATCTGGAGAAAACATAAAGCAGATCCTAATAACCCTATACTGGAAGAACAACTAAAATTAAAAAGATATGCTGTATTTAAAAGTATAAGAAATACTAGGAATAACTATTACTACGAAAATTTTAAAAAATGCGAGAAAATGCCAAAAAAAATGTGGAGTTTAATAAATAACTTAGCTAGTAATAGAATTAAAACTGTTTCCACCCCTCCTAAACTTATAGTTAACACTTGTGAAATTACAAATGGGGACAAAATTTGTCAAAGCTTTAATGATTTTTTCTCGACAATTGGTCCTCACTTAGCCAATAACATACCATTGAAATACCACAACAATTTAACCAACACTCTTAATTACACTACAGACATACCTAATAATGAATTAACCGTATTTGAGCCATGTACAGTTGAAGAGGTAAATAAAATTATCGATGATCTAAACACAAACACAAGCTGCGGCATAGATGGGATTACTGCCAAGGATATCAAATGTATAAAAAAGTTGATTCTAGATCACTTAACTAGTTGCATTAATAAATGCTTTAAAATGGGAAGGTTCCCGGATAGTCTAAAAGTTGCAAAAGTAACGCCAATATACAAGTCTGGAAGCAAATCTGACCCTAGCAACTACCGACCTATATCGGTGCTACCTATACTATCAAAAATTTTTGAAAAAATAATTTTCAGACGCATTATAAACCACTTAAACAATATTGATTTCCTTTATAGCCAGCAATACGGGTTCCGACCTAAATCAAACACCCTATCAGCCACAATAGACTTAATAACTAAAATTAAAACATCAATTGACAAGAAACTTATATGTCTGGGAATCTTCATCGATTTGAAGAAGGCATTCGATACAGTTTGTCATTCTCTTTTGCTTAAAAAACTCAGTAACGTGGGAATAACGGGATCGGCATACAGAGTCATGGAATCATACCTTACAAACAGGTTTCAAATAGTCAAAATAAACAATTATGAGAGTACACCAGCTAGATTAAATTGCGGAATACCACAGGGATCAATTTTAGGACCTTTACTTTTCCTTGTGTACGTAAATAACATAAAAAACCTTAATGTTACTGGCGACATCACTCTGTACGCTGACGATACTTGTCTCTTTTATTTTGGACATGATGTTCAAGAGATTGTCACGAAAGCGCAAGCTGACCTATCATCACTTAATGAATGGTTCAAGTACAATTTGCTGACCATCAACCCGAAAAAAACGTCGTATATGGTCTTTGCAGCTAAAAATAAAAAAATACCTAGCAATATTAAACTATCCATAGATAATGAAACTCTACAAAAGTCAACAAACGAAAAGTATTTAGGCTTAACTCTGGACCCTAGACTATCATGGTGTAATCACATTGAAAACATGCGTAACAAAATCTCTTCACTCACTGGGGCATTACGTAGACTTTCTGGTTGTATCCCTCATAGAATTAAACCCATGATATACAATGCACTCGTGAAACCTCACCTGGAGTATTTAGTAGAAATCTGGGGATGTGCTGCTCAAACTTACATAAATGACATTCAAGTTATACAAAACAAACTTATTAAAACTCTGTACAATTACCATTACCTAACATCAACTAAACAAATATATAATGACACTAAGATATTCAACATACAACAACTATACATATTCAAAACATGCATTCTAATAAGAAAGATTATATCACAGGAAACCCACTCTCAACTTACTTTCAAAAAAGGAAATCACGGATACCACACCCGAAATCGCAACAAGTTAGAACTCAGGCCACCGAGAACCAATTACGGGAGGAAAAACATTTTATACGAAGGAGCAGTGCTATTTAATAAACTGCCAGATGATATGATTAACGTTAAAAGTACAAATATCTTTAAAAAAATGTTAAAAACTCATGTATCTAAAATTTTGTAATTAACCATGTACTTAATTTCTCTAGAACCCTATTTAAATATATTATGTTATCGCTCTCAGTTTATATATTGTCGACTCACGGAGTCATGATGTAATATAGTATAAGGTGTAATGTATAATCTCATATTTTAAGCGAACTATTTGTGTTCTTTATGAGAATAAATATCTTTAAACCGATATGGGTTTATTTTTCACTAGCTTCTGCCCGCGACTTCGTCCGCGTAAAATTTCTGGTTCCCCCGACCCACCCCGTCGCATCGCATCGCCTACCCGCGCTGTTACAGTACCCGGCGATAAATATTGCACATCAACCTTGGTTGATTGGTGTATTCTATACAAAGAATAAAAATAATTATCAAAAGAAGCAAATCATAATTGTTTTAACAGCTCCTAATAGATACCGGACTGTTTGTATTTCGTGCGACAGAGATAACGCTCTACGAAGCCGAAATTAGCCGATTGTATCTTTCCAAAGGTCGATGTGCAATATTTATCGCCGGGTGTACTTCGTTTTCGCTTTGCGTTCATTCCTACTTTTTTCTTTTTTCTCGGCTCCTAACGGACCTAGCGTGATGCTAAATAGCCTAGCCTGTGTTAAGGCCTTCCTCAAGAATTGGGTTAACATGCATAAAGAATTTTTCAAATCCGACTGGTAGTTCCAGAGATTAGCGCGTTCAAAGAAACTCTTCAGCTTTATTATTAGTACTAGCTGCGCCCCGCGCTTTCACCCGCATAAAACTAGATCCCGTGGGAATATCGGAATAAAAGTAGCCTATGTGTTAATCCAGAGAGTCAGCTACCTCCATACCAAATTTTATCAAAATTGGTCCAGCCATTTGTGCGTGAAGAAGTAACAAACATAGACACACACTCACAAACTTTCGCCTTTATAATATTAGTGTGATTAGTGTTTAAATTAGTATTTATATACATGAGGTGTATGTAGAATCAAATGCAGCTAGTTGCATGTGAGTTATGAATACAAAAAACATGTCTTTCAATTCTCTATGGATCCAAGTTAAAAGTTGATCCAAGTTAAAAAATCCAGATTGAGCTTCGGCATTGGGATCAAAGGTAGCTTAAAATTGTCCTGTCAACATCAAAGACAGCTTAAATCCGAATTGACCAATCACAGCGTTGCGATGGCGCCGAGCCCAATATGGCAGATGCAGATGCACTTAGCTGTCTTTGATTTTACACCCCTCACATATAGGTTACTTTAATTCACTTCTGTGGGAAGAATAAATGTCCAAAGTCCAAACCAACTTGCAGTAACCGAAATATGTAGATGCTATTTTAAACAAATGCAAGCTTTTACTTTTTATCTTCGACATTCGTAGTTTTTATCATCTTAAATTCCTAAAAGAGACCACACGAATGTAATTTTAACCGACTTCAAAAAAGGAGGAGGTTCTCAATTCGGATGTTTATTATTATTATTTTTTTATGTATGTTCGGGCATAACTCCCTCATATTATAGACGGATGTGCAAATTTTTTTTTATCCGAAGGAGGTTTATTCTGAAATGGTCCCACTTAAATTTCGTAAAGATCTGATGATGAGTTTCGGAGACAGACAACGGAACTCTTCAATAAATGCCAGCAAATCAACCGCGATTGCTGCTATAGCATATGTACACATTGTTTACGCAATCACACAACATAGCATCACGCCTGTATCCTTTAAAGGGGTAGGCAGATGTGTTCAATAGCTTCCTGTCACTGATATTCACATAGCAAGTAGTGTTATATGAATTGTTTGGGGTAGGTAGGTACAACTAAAAAGTGAAAATTAAAAACGTTTTTACAAAAAAAAACAACCGACTTCAAAAAAAAACCACTACAAAGTGAAAAATAACTTTAATTTCGAAAATCGGTGTTAAAAAACGAAAATACAGAACCAACGACACTGATTTCAAAATTGAACTTATTTTTCACTTTGTAGTGTTTTTTTGGAAGTCGGTTGTTTTTTTTTTTGGGTGATATGTTCTTTAGGCGCGTTGGGCATTTTTTGGGTTGGGAAAAAACCATTGAATTCGCGCCACTGTTACCATAAGCGACACCGCGCGTGTTTTGTTTATAAGACGATTAAAAAAATACCCGCTTCGGATGTGTCCGGCTGTCCTCGGGATGTACTCGGTTTTAATGCATATCCGATATGTCAGTGAGTGATGGCAAAGTATTCTGTTTGTGATTTGTTTTCACTTCCGGAAACTCCGGCACTCCCGGAGTGCCACTGTTTTTTTAATATTAGTCACCACTTCGACAATCCGGTGACACAAGCCAAGAACCTTGTTCTTGCCCGGAAACCACACATACCAATACCAACCCTGAGTAACACGAATATAGTTTCCATAACCCCATAACATTTAACCTTGAGCTTAGTTACGTTGATCCCAATCATTTTTATGTAGCTTCAATCAATTTATCATAATGTTAGCGTTCCGGATATTCTGGGCTGCTCGTGTTAGGGTGTGACCACATACTACATTTTTATATACGAAACTATTTTGTACCCAGATCTTCTTGCACGGCTCACACACTACGTGGTCTTCCATACAAAATAAGTTTCGCGTTCGGCTGGTTTGGCTAGATGTGTATACACCCTTAAGTGGGCGTTTTCTACGCGCCGTGCATGATTAAATATATTGCCAACTTATCTTTTATGTTTCAATGCAATTACTTAGCGTTAGCGTTGATTTGAAAACCTGTTTCGATGTTGTTAAGTGTTTTAGTTAATTGGCGCGATATGTTTCCATTTTCGGTCTGTATGGATGTTTGTTTTTATAGCACAAGTTTCTTATTGAGTATCTCGATCATTTCATTAGCTATGATCATCTTGTTACCGTTAATGGCTATTTTATTTTATGGCTGTCTGATTTGCTATTAAATTAGAATAAATAAACATGATGTTTCATTCTGGTTTTGTAATAAAACAGAACTCGCGTATAGAACTTGTGAGATTACTCATTAAAATTACTAAAGGAAAGGACCGGTGTTGAGTGATTGGGTATTAAAATAAAGCTGTCGATTGCTATAATAACAACATGGCGACAGGTGTACTTTTTGTTGCACCTGCGCACTACCTTGAGAAACGACATGTTGACAAACACTACACTGCTATCTTTTAATACAAAAGTCAAGCACCTACGTCACATTAGATGATTCTCCATCCTGAAAAAAAAGAAGAAAGCACTTACGTCACTGTAGTTACGTCACACTGACGTCTCCCAGCGTTACAGCAAAGACGTACGTACACAATGATAACGAAACTACTTCAATTCTTGACATTCACCAAACCTATTCTATAAATACAAATACAAACAGGCTAAACATCAAACTGATGTTGCTGTCGCTCAAAATTACCTGAGCACCAATGTGTAATGCTTAACGAGCCAATAGGAGTAAGCTCTTTGTACTTGAAGTTAAGAGTGAAGACACGCCACGTCGACGTCGACTTTTGGCGGCAATTTGAACAGACAGGTCCCAATCAGGATCCTGCCAAAGATAGCAGGTTATTCTTAGCTTTAAGCCAGGATAAATGAGAAACGAGCCGAGCAACTCCACTCTCGATATCTGTCACAAATGGACGCTCAACGGAAAATGGTTTGCGAAAATTTTGTACGTATGCAAATGGAGCTCTGTGGCTGGAATGCACGTAGTGATTTTAAAATAGTTCAATGGACTGTCAAACTTGGTAGATTTGTTAATCTTGGTGCAGGCTGGCATCCATGTAATTGTAATGAAACAAATTTATTCGTTTCATTCCACTTTCACGTATTATATTTAACTTATTATATTTAAAACTAGCTTCCCTGAAATTTCTTGTTCCCTCGACCCACCCCGTCACATCTCATCGCCTGCCCGCGCTATTACTTCGTTTTTGCTGAGCGTTCTTTCTTTCTGACTTTTTTCTTTTTGCTCGACTCCTGAGGGTCATAGCGTTATGTTAAATAGGCTATAGACTTCCTCAAGAATTGGGCTATCAAATACAAAAAGATTTTTTCAAATCCGACTGGTAGTTCCAGAGATTACCCCCTACATACAAACTTACAAACTTTACCTCTTTATAGATATCGTATTCACGACTTATTTTTGGGGTAGAATATCATGGCAGGACTAAAATCGGTCGGTGCTTGGTTTTCGGAATAGCAATGGACCTCCATCCAATAAAACTATTTCTACATTGGACACCTACATCAGAGTTACTGGCCATTTATTACCAACAATGCAGCGTCGGACATATATTGGTCTCTCCAATCGTATACTATTGAGCTGTATCCTCGTCCACTACTATTAAGCATACAATATATCTAGTTCTAATTGATTGTTGTTGTTTAGAAACATTTTTCCTTCACTACTAGCTGTGCCCGCGACTTCGTTCGGAACCCTATTTCTTTTTCTTAAATAAAATAAAGTAGCCGAAGCAGACTCTATTACTCCATAACATCATCTATCTGCCAGTATAGGTCCCGTCAAAATCGGTCTAGCCCTTTCGGAGATTAGACGGAACAACCAAACAGACGAATATTTAAAAAAATGTTTCTTTGTTATAAGTACCGTATATACTTTCATATTAAGTATGCATTTAGTAAGAAGCTGTTATTTTGACATTACAAACACTAATTTTATTTATTTGCATAGATTAAAAGTTTTGATAGAATGTGAACAGCCGGTCGATTCTGTAAAAATCTCACCGTGAAAACTTAGGTGAAGTGAGTTTGTTTTTGCTAGGAATTGAGACTATTGACAGCTCACTCCACGCTCACTTTTCACGGTGAAATGGTTACAGAATCGTACTGCTGCCGGTCGATTCTGTAAAAACCTCACCGTGAAAACTTAGGTGAAGTGAGCGTGGAATGAGCTGTCAATAGTGTCAATTCCTAGCCAAAACAAACTCACTTCACCTAAGTTTTCACGGTGAGATTTTTACAGAATCGACCGGCTGATTAGAGATTAAAACAGTAGACGAACTAGCAGGAGAGGAGGGGGGGGGGGGGGTGGAGGGGCGTTCAGGGGATCAGACCGGAATAAATCTAAATGAAGACTATTACCATCGATGACGTATTACTACCATTCTTTTTGACCTTTTCAACTCAGATAAATAGACGCTAGTTTCCAATACACTTTAGAATCCTGTCTGTGAGAGTTCGCTGATTGCTCCGAAGGTGGCTTTTAATAATGTAGCAATTTATAAAACAATATCTTCATATATCTACTTGTGAATGAAACCACCTGCTGAATAAAAACTACAACGTACTGTGTCCTATACACTTGCACTGTAAGTGAGGTCATCCTAAATTGTTCATCCGAGGATTTGAACTCTTGAAGTAACCTTCAATTGGACGTTGAACTAGAACTTTGCACTAGAATTGTATTAACATATGTAGCCTATAATGAACCCACTGCTGGGACACAGGCCTCCTCTCTGTGAGAGGGAGTGGCTGTAATCTATCACGCGGGCCCAGTGCGGGTTGGTAGATGTCACTTGTTTACGAATTTTTGGTTCTAGGACATGCCGGTTTCCTCACGATGTTTTCCTTCACCTTTTTGAGAGCAGTGGTGATAAAATAATTTACACAAAGTTAAGCGCCTGTCGGGGTTCGACCCTACAGCTCATAATAAGTCAAGGCCATTTTCACTGCTGTCTAGAATTGTATGGATAGTCTTCAATTATGCAATTTTATTAAGTATGTTACCTAGCAGATCCACGAATGTATATCCTTGGTTTACCTGAATGCATATTATTCAACGTTTCGGTCCCTTTGTTTAGTAGCTAAAGCAAAACTTTATTTACTGTACAATTTTAGAACTATTCGTACAATACACAGTACAATGCAAGAGTAAGTACAATGCAAGAGCTTATCTATTATATACTCGAAGAAGCATTCCAGTGAACAGGCTTAACTTAATTTCACGATATCTAAAGTGTTGACGAATTTAACCCGTTTGTTGCAACTTGCGGGCAGTACTTACCATAACACCTACGGTATACAGTTTCCGGCGATAAATATTGCACATCGACCTTTGGAAAGAGACAATCGGCTAATTTCGACTTCGTAGAGTGTTATCTCTGTCGCACGAAATACAAACAGTCCGGTATCTATTAGGAGCTGTCAAAACAATTATGATTTGCTTCTTTTGATAATTATTTTTATTCTTTGTATAAAATGGTTTTGTGTAAAAAGGTCGATGTGCAATATTTATCGCCGGGTACTGTACTTAAATGCCTTTCGATCTATCATTTCGAAATCACCAGATGACCAATTCCCGTCATTTAAAACCGTTCAAAATCTATTCGCAGTCTCATCTCGTCGACAAACAAATGTCAAACAAAAATGTAGGGTATTTTTGACAAATTTTGAGGCTGAGATCACACTGTGATCGTTCATAAAATTCCGAGAATTGCCCCTCTGATCATTTACAATAATACGTGTTAACGGACATCGCACACGATTCTTCGCTTCTGCGAAATTTGCATTCCATCTGTCAGATTCATAATACTTCACTGTAGGAAAATGGCTCAAAGAATCAAGAAAAGATTGAGCTTGTTTCCCAGAACCTTTTTAGAAAATTATAGTCTTGGTTGTAGGAAAAAAAATAGCTTGTGGTATGAATGGGCTTCGTTTAAAGACTATTGATGTTGATGCCATGTCTGGCTAGCATCCTGCGAGGTATTGTTTGCTTAGCTACTAGACACAAGAGCTAGCTACTAACCCTTCAATGCTTACGGCGCCATTGCAATCTTGTTGTATTATATACCACATTTTTGCTGCTTCTGACGTCAAGAGTTGCATTGTTATTTAAACTCTGTAGGAACTTACGCCCGATACGAATGAGATTGGTACAAACATAGGTAAAGAACAAGGTTCTTAGTACATAATTAAATTGTTTGTAAGTACGGAACATAAACTTATGCTCATAATGCTTAACGGGCAACAAGCGTTACAGTTTGTGCCAAAGCGCTAATTGAAACCGCGCTTGGCACAGATACAAATTCGAAGTTAATAAAATAGTAATGTATGGTGTTGACATGCCGTCAGCGCATTCTCTATTGATGTAGCAATATTTATTTGTTACAATTGAAAGTTCGGTTATGACATTTTCATGTTCAGTAACTAATATATTGGAATAAGTTTTCTTTTTTGTCATAACTCCGCCAGTTAATACAGTTCATATTACTTACATGTATACAAATAATAAATAAATAAAATTGAAGAGTCTGTTTGTAATGTATAACAGCTTTTTATTAAATGCATTTAAAAGTATATACGGTACCTATTTATAAACCAAAAACAATTTTAAAAACTTTGTCCGTCTGTCTGTCTATTTGTTCCAGCTAGTCTCTGAAACGGTTGGACCGATGGTGACGGGAGTTTCACTGGCAGATAGCTGATGTTATAAGAAAAAAATAGGCAACTTTTATTTTACAAAAGAATTAGTCTCGTGCAAAAAAATTAAAACCTATGAAATCCAATGTGCACGCGAATGAAGTCGCGGGCACAGTTATACGTTCTACTTTTTGTCTCAACTCAGTATACATTTTTATTTAAAGAGAATAAACCATCGACCATCGTTTTATCTCCATCTAACCCGCCATTTTCCGCTTAAAAGTCAACTCTTCAACCCACTTTCAAACAACAATAACAACAGCAAACCATTGTTTTTATCGTTTATTATCAATAAGTATCGAGAATCGATACAAAGGTACCCAATACGTATGCTGATAACGAATAAAATTGCATGTTTAGTAAAACACATGGCAATAGCAATTGTATACACGAATCAAACCATTCATGGAATTGGAGCGCGCGTTTCTTTAGAGGTCGATTAGACTGCGCCGCCCTACATTATGAGATGAATTTATAGCCTTTTATTTAAAGGGTTGACACTGACAGGAGATACGCGTTCGGCTGCGTTCCGAATTAAACCTAAGTAATAATATACGAGTTGTCTGTGAACTGTTTATTGCTTATGCAATATTAAAATAAAAAGCTTTTTTGCGGAATGATTAGAAGTTGTTGAAAGATAATGCTAGAATAATAATTTGAAAACCGATTTATCAAACAAAACTGATCTTTTGACTTCTTGACTTATTTTGATTAGATAAGTACTTAATGAGCAGATATTTAAAATCATCATGTAGTGTAGAGACCAATCCTGAGCTGAACTGTTCTATCCAAACCCACTGTTCACTTAGTTTTGTTCGTACATACCTACGCGCGTTACATAAAAATACTCGCAGGCTCTCTGCGTTTCCTTGTGTTCACTGAAAGGAGAAGAAAAATATTTTATAGTCGATCTGATGTAAGTAAAGTACACTATGCATGGCACATTTTCTTGTAGACTGTGTTTTTTCTTTTCAAAATCTGAGGACGGGGAACAAAAAAAATTAAGGACAGCCTTATAGGGTTGCCGTATAGGGTCTTAGCATTATGCTGAGCGTTGGCCGTTTTGCGTAGATGTGACGCATACTGTCTCCCAAATTGTTATTTTTGTTTTTCTGTTGTTTGTGTTTTTTATTTTTATGCCTCATGTTTGCCGCAAATAAACGTATTTTCTTTCTTTCCTTCTAAGACCGTTTTTAGGATGCATCTGCGTACCCCAAGGGTGCTAGCGGGACCCTATATTCCCTGCTATACTACCTGGCCTTCGACATGCACAGGACACGCACACGAAGGGTCGGGCCCTTCGTCTGTGAGTCCGACTCGCACTTGGCCGTTTTTTCTGTAACTACAACGGCTAAGGTACTTACCCTTACTGCCCCGTCTCAAAATTCAACCCTGTGTTTAGTAAGAGACAGATTACCTACGTTAAATCTATTGGCACGCATAACCTTGGTGAGCGTAGCTATTTAAAACATTGTATTGACCTACGATAACCTAAAGAACCTTTACCTAGTAACCAAGTTCATAAACATATTCCCTGATGGAATTTGATAAGTTACAATCTTGCTTACTTATTAGAACTCCTCCCATACCTTGTTAAAACTAATTGGATAAAAAGACTAAGTACTACAGTGTTTTCATTTCAGGAAGCGACACGCGCTTTACTTGTGGTTACCAAGTGGACATTACAAACACGCTGTGAATGTGTGTGCAAGCGTAGGAGCTCATGGTACCGTCCGTGACAATGGTGAAGTCGGAAGTGTGGGTGTGTGTCTTATGTGTACGTGTTGACGCACACATTCATAGCGTGTTTGTACATATGGTTACCACATGTAAAGGCTCGTACACACAGGCGCGACGCGACACAAAGGCACCGCAAGTCGCGCGACGAGCGGTGCCTTTGTGTCGCGCGCGATTCGCGTCGCGCGTCGCGCCTGTTTGCAGGAGCCGTAAAGCGTGCGTCACTTCGTGAGATAAAAATACTAAGTATACTGACGACGTAATATTGCAATCGGTTCTCTTTATGCCATTTCTGAATTCACAAGTGTCAAACCCTATCGCTTGCAGTTAATTAAATTTATGTCAGCGTTTTATAAGTGCCGATGTCTTCGAGATAGAATACTGATTTTAACCCGAATCTTGATTGCAAGCTGACCTAACATTGAGAAAGATCGTGGCATAACATTTAACTGCCTAACGATGTACTAATATGTGTGTGTATGTGTGTGTACACACACATGTAACACACACATTTTCACATAATAGCAGAGTTTATATTCTAAAAATTGTACTTCTGCTGCAATTTTGAACAAATATTTTGCTCAATAACTAAGATTAAAAAAACTGAAGTGTTAATCGACTTTTGTTGCTGACCGTACCAAAATCGATTTTTTCTGATTTTTTTTTTTCGTAAATAACAATATCGAGTTAATATTGCCGCGCTCAGCACAACGACCGCTTCGTCTGACATTGTGGAATCAACTAAATGCTCAAAATCGAATCTAATGTTACATTGCAGGCTCGTCAAGTCAGGGAGGCAGTATTGTAAAGTAATGCTCAAAATCGAATCTGAAATGTTACATTACAGACGAACGCTCTAGGTGAGGCAGCACTTTAAATTGGAAAGTAATCAACATAACACGCCTGTAAACACATTTCGCCAGTTGTGTTTAAGTCTGGGATCTTTGACTTTACTCAGTTATTGTATAAGTAATCTAAATTAAGAAGAAAAACAAGATTCGCCAAAAAACCGACAGCGGGGTGGAGCACTCGCAACGAGCCGCTCATTGCTCGTTGCGAGCGCCTTGTTTCGCCGCACTGACGTGTAACACGTTACATTACGCCCCGTAACGCTGGTCAGTACCCGCCTGAATGTTTTATACTTAACCAGTGTTTGCTTGCTGCTTCCCCCGCGTGGATGTCGGAAATTATCCAACGGGAACGTACTATCGAGATAATCAGGTCATGGTCTACCTGTGTGTCAAATTCATCGCAATCTGTTCACGCGTTAAGGCGTAAAATGGTAACAGGCAGACATACTTACTTTGCATAATCAGCCCATAATTTTCCCACTGCTGGGACACGGGCCTCCTCTCTGTGAGAGAGAGGGCCGTAATCCACCACGCGGGCCCAGTTGCGGGTTGGTAGATGTCACATGTTACTTTGGCATGTATAATAATACTAGCGACCCGCCCTTGCTCCGCACGGTTTTTACAACTTGACAAAACATCGAGATTTCTTTATGACACGTTTGTTTAGTATTTTTATGGATATACATTCTTTAAGTAATGTTGAAAACCGCATGAAAATCTTTTTAGCAACGGATTTTGATGTCAGAATAACAATGGATGACCTTTCCATGATGGGCATATATTATTATGTGGTCATCCACGGTGACGAGAAGAATAAAGGCTCCTTCAAACAGGCGCGACACGACACGCGACACAAAGGCACCGCAAGTTGCGCAACGAACGGTGCCTTTGTGTCGGGCGCGATTATATCGCGTGTCGCGCCTGTTTGTAGGAGCCTTAATGCGCTAACAAAGACAGACACGAAAAGTGACTTTAGTTCATAATAATTTATAAACTAAAGTCGCGTTTTTAAGGATTAGTTAGATATCATGTTTTTATTATTTTAAGGGTGAGTGCACATCAATAAACGCCCAGCCAGTGCACAGTAGAATATTCGTCCTCAAAATCCGGTCAAAATTATCTCTTCCTAATAAATTATTACCTCTTACCCATAATGTTGGTCAAGCGTAAAATGAAAAGGCTATGCACTTTTCTCCATTCCTTCTGCGGTTATTTCGAGAGCAGAACGCATTGTCTTACAGACAATGGCGGACAGAGTTCCCCGTTCCGTTTCTTTATCGCATATAAATGGACCATTAACAGCCTTGCATTATTGATGCATTATGATGACTAATGCAGTACTTACAGCTAAAATGGGAAAGTTTACCTTATGGCCTTGCGTGAGGCTTGTTGAGATTATCTCAATATGGTACGTTCTGGGAATTGTTCGTCATTGAATCATTAACACTAATAAACGTTTGGGTAGGTGTGCTTGTTTGTTCGGTAAGGTTTCGTACTGTACTGACATCACTTAGATTTAGTTTAATTTAAAAAGTAATCTCTAAAAGTCATATTTTTATGGCCTTTAATACATTTATAAAACGGCCGGCTCAAAAAGAGATGGCGAGATGACCTGGTACCGCGAGGGCTGGTTCGAGGTGGCGCGGGAAAAGAGTTCCTGGAAGGATTTGGATTTGCTGTACTGTCCCAGCAGTGGGACAGTAGAGGCTAACAAAAAAAATAAATAAATATATATAACCTTCCAAATTTTACCTATTATTAATATTTAGGGGCCCGTGGATAAATAATAACAGCCGCACAGGTCGATCGATCAGATTAAGCTACGCTTGCTGCGGTTGGTCTGTGGATGGGTGACCATCTTTACATACCGTGATCCCTCCGTGCCTCGGAAAGCACGTTATGCCGTTGGTCCCGGCTGTCATTCGTGGATCTTTGACAGTCGTTACGGGCAGTCAGAAGCCCGAAAGTCTGACAACCATTTTTATCAAGGGGTATCGAATTATCCAGTAATTGGGTTGTGGAGGTCAGATAGGCAGTCGCTCCATGTAAAATACTGGTATTCAGCTGCATCCGGTTAGACTGGAAGCCGACTTCAACATAGTTGGGAAAAGGCTAGGCAGATGATGATGATCTCACTTGTTATCTTTATTGTCCATGCTGTGGTCTCCTATAAGTGAAGGAGTACACCTGTCTTGTACCTGATTTTGCCCTCTATTTGTGTGTCATGTACTGTGTACATCTTTTGTTGGAGATCTCCTATTTCTTATCCTACTTCCTACTTAAGGGTCTCACAGGACCTAAAGCGAGGTCACTGTCGGACTGCATAGAAAAGAAAGAGAAGCACGATGACATAACGCTGGTAATTTATTGCAAAATATGAAGCAATTATTTAATTACGAAAAATCTATTTTTTGGACTAAAAAATTAAAACACTCATGTTTCTTGTAGAATAATCTGACAAAAAATCAAAATCATTGTATGTATATTAGTATGGTTTTTATTATAAAAATAAAGTTTTTAGAGGTATCTTCATGATTTTTTTCTATCGTATCAATTTACTTAGTTGTATTATGCTTTCAACACACTACCAACCTAACATACATCCTGAAGTATATCATATATTTTTATGATTTTGTTTACTGTAGTCGATAATAATAATTTTATTTTATTGTTTCTAAAACTTGCATATTTTGCGTTTAGGTCCTGTAGGCCCCTTAATATTATAAACGCGAAAGTTTGAGAGGACGCATCGATGGATGTTTGTTACTCTTTCACGCAAAAATTACTGAAGGGATTTTGATGAAACTTTACTTTACTGTAGAGTAATAAAGCTTATACTTACATCAGAATAACACATCGGATGCTTTTTATTCCAATATTCCCACAGGATCGACACTTATGCCGGTGAAACCGCGGGGTACTGCTAGTCAATAAAGAAATAAATCGGAATTCGTGTTATGAGTCTAGACTAAAAAGGGTTCGACAACATTGATCCTTTTATTTTAGTCGTGTTTTAGTCGTCTGTGTACCGATAAAAATTGAGCGGATGCGTTGGAAAAATAAATAAACGTTTCCCCTTTTTGGCGTTGCTAGTTTTGGAGTAAGTAGTGACATATGAGAAAGACTAGACGCTAAGCCCTATTGCTGTGATCAGCAATTTCTATTTACGTACCATAATAAAATTGCTGAATTCATGTAAAATACTGGTAGATATTCAGCTGCATCCGGTAACACTGGAAGCCAACCCCAACATAGTTGGGAAAAGGTTAGGCAGATGATAATGAATACAATTGCTGAATCCGTCTAGAGTCCGACTTTATGATTTTTTTTATAATCTTGTTGAAAACCGTAAAAAAACTTGTGTTTAAGACTAGCTTTTGCCCGCGGATTCGCCCGCGTGGATGTCTGAAAATATCCCACGGGAGGGTGGGTACTCTATTATATGTTCATCCAGATTACAAACTTATATAAATCTGATTGTCAAATTTCATCCAAATCTGTTTAGCCGTTTTTGTGCCAATCCGGTACATACGTACAACATCCAGACAAACAGACAATCATTCTAAAAATTATATTTTCGGAATCAGACTTGTCCCATACCTCGTACCAATTACTATTTCCAAGAATATTCAATGTACAGTTTTGACTTCGTTAATATTTTATTATACTTATATACATAGTATATATTTTGGAGAAACGTCGACGTAACTAGGGTTGCCAACATTTCTTCAACGAAATATAGTATTTTATGGAAAAAGCTAAAAATAGTTATTTATTTTTATAAAAACTATATTTTTTTGCTCTTCCATAATCCTATCTCTTGCATATTCGTATAATATAAAACCTTGTATGAACGAGCTTTGAAACGCATCAGGGGATTTTCAGCTTTAAGGGCTTTCAAACGTGCAACATTTATATGTAACTCGTATCTATAGTTAGAAAATGAATACGGGCAAGGGATCAAGTTTCTAAGCAATAAAATTAGTACTTCCATTTCGTTCCTTTATCCGGCTCGAAGGACCAAACTATATTATCCGAGTTTATCTGCTGCAAAAGCATTCCCAAGTTTGATAGAAACAAGAAAGCTACAAAATGAGCTTTAAACCCTGCCTCATCCATTCTCAAAGCTTAAAACTTAAGTAATTCGCTTCATTGACCTAGTCGTAACAAGTACAATTTAATAGTTAACGCTGTGATTCTAGACTTACTCCGTTTAAGACCGTTGTTTCGGCACCGCGTTGAGATTCGGTCGTTTAATACCAATGTTCCCGACAAGAATGAAGCTTAATCGCTGAGTAGATTTAAGCCAGTTTCGTTCAGTTTGCTCGTGGTTATGAATTCCGAAATTGCAGAAAATAGGGACGGAACATAAAATCCTGTGTTCCTCGAAGAGGTATAGTAAAATCACATTTTTATAGTTACGTTTAAGGCTCATGTGACCTAATAGAGGACAAGCCTATTGCATAATAATCGGGCTCAAATCTCGAGTGTAGTCTGTAAGCTGAAGACAGTTATAAATTACCAGATCAAGGGATCGAATCCAGAACCCGTCACGCTTTCGAACAAAGCTGACGAGGCAGTCAAATTACTAAGCAAACCATATCTTTTTTAGGCTCCAAGCAATGTTAGAGTTGGAATATTATAGAACGAGGAATCGTTGGCCGGAATATTGCCTGAGCTAGTGTGAATGATGTTATTTGTATAAAAAAAATCTCAGTCTAGGATTGGAACCGTGCCCAATAAATGGCAAATGGCTCGACCCTGTGACATTTCAACCTACTACTGACATCAGAAGACTGTATGTACTTCAATACCTATACTTCTGCGATACAGATTGTTTGTTAAATAATACAAAGGTTCTTAACAAACATTCGACGGCTTTTTAGTTGCCAGAAGTAATTTGATTGCGAGAACAGTGGTCGTGTCCGACCGCACAGGTCGACAGTAATGAGATCAATTTTCAAATAACAGCATAATCAGCCCAAGGTACTATAGTCTAAAACAGCCGCTAACCTCTGTTTTAACCTTTATATCAAGGTCAGTAGAGTTCATTTCGCTCTGCTACATTATTGCTTGCTTCCCGTCTACGTAATGTTAATTTAAACTGATCAGGAACTAAGTATTTATAGAGCGTTTGTCTTGTTATTTCCGTGTTAAATAAAATTATCAAGTGAGGCCTTAGGTAAAAGGTTGGATAAATAACATTGTTTTACGAGAGAGATTCCATTACTTGTAAATAAATAGTAAAGTTTGAATGTTTGTTAAGTAAGTACTCAATTACGCTTTAACAGCTGAACGGATTAATAAAATCTCACAGACAAATAGATCATGTCCACGACTAACACCACATAGGGTAATTTCTATTACTTGGATGAAGTAAATAATAACAGCCGCACAGGTCGATCGATCAGGTTAAGCTACGCTTGTCGCGGTTGGTCTGTGGATGGGTGACCATCTTTACATACCTACCGAGACCCCACCTCCGTGCCTCGGAAAGTACGTTAAGCCGTTGGTCCCGGCTGTCATTCGTGGATCTTTGACAGTCGTTACGGGTAGTCAGAAGCCCGAAAGTCTGACAACCAGTCTTACCAATGGGTATCGTATTTAATTACCCAGTACCTCCAGGTAGGTACTGGGTAATTAAATAACTAAAAAAACTCTGGTAAATAAAAAAACTCAGTAACTGGATTGTGGAGGTCAGATAGGTAGTCGCTCCATGTAAAATACTGGTATTCAGCTGCATCTGGTTAAGACTGGAAGCCGTCCCCAACATAGTTGGGAAAAGGCTAGACAGATGGATGGATGAAGTACTAAGCATAGTTATTTCTGTATCGATTAGATTCAAAGAAAGATGTGATGTAACTGCCGGGCCCTGCCCTGTTTTTGTGTTAATGCAATTTATGTGCTTCCAAGTGTTTTCATTATTTATGTAAGTACTTCAACACGTTATATTTTGCCTCCCCGCAAGGAAACAGACGTATAAATCGTCTATGTAAACATTCTCGTCTAATTGTACGTCATTCACATCGGACTGAGTGTTGGTTTGATTTGAAATAGATTTAGGGCATTTTAATCGTAAACTTGCCAGCGTAGAGCGAACTTCTTAGAATGATTTTGACAGGTATGTTGTTCTTTCTTCGAAAAGCAGTGATGAAGATGAATATACGAATACGTAATCTTACAATATTGTTGTCCTAAATCTAATTTTTTTTCTTCGAAATGCATTATTGTGGATGAATGTACGAATATGTAATCTTATATGGTTGTCCTAAATCTAAAAAATAAAATCTTTTACACAATTTTTTTTATTTGATCCTTCGAGGCATTAAGGCTCCTTCAAACAGGCGCGACACGACACGCGACACAAAGGCACCGCAAGTCGCGCGATTATATCGCGTGTCGCGCCTGTTTGTCGAAAGCCTTAGGTGTGCCGGGATTTACCAGAGTAGAGACTGAAGAGATGTCTCAAATAACAAATAGGGGTTGCTTTATTTTCTCATCACTTTGCTTTAGCATCAAGTCAGACGCAACGCAATACTCTAAACTGTTCTTGGTTTTTATGAAATATATTTTTCTTCTCTCTGGCGAATACTGGCCATTCTAGTATGTCTAGGTTGTTCAAAATCTTAGCAAAGCTGTAATATCTTTTACAGCCAAAATCAGCCCATACATACCCGCGCACCGTACTCTCAGGACTCCGTATATCGCAAGCAGGCTGTGGGTTCCCACAAACTTTAGACTTTTCATATTTAGAACTGAGTTGCAAATAGTTCCACCGATCTAGTTATATCGAAGCTCGCCTGCGGACATATGACAAAGTTGGTTCGCTAATGAAGTTTGTGTAGAGTCGCCATGTTAATATACTGGGTGGGTATATACAAACGTCCGTGTTTCGAGACGAGAGCTTGTCACTCTCAGTGACAGGTTTTGATGGCGAGTAGCTGTGCTGGGCATACTCAAATAGATTGGCGTTATTCGTTTTCAAACTGCTTAATTAATGTTTTCGATTTCGATCTCTCGAGTGAAGTTTGTAATCGTTGAGGCTAAAATACGCAGAACTTTTAGATGAATATTTTGTCTACGACGATTATTATTAACAAGTATAAATTACGTTAACACCCGTAACTTGGAGTGAATCTTGCATGTGACTGCAAGACGTTACTGGAAGTAAACTAGCTAAAAGCAGAGCTTTGTGAGGGCTCGCGTCGTTTTTCTGCGTGGTAATAATCTTTAAGGCAGTTTTTTTTTATATTTTTTTTCGTAATTTAAATTATTATTTTTTTTACTGATAACACATCTACATATAAATAGAAATTATTATGTTAAAGTACAAATCAATAGGCGTAATAGTTTTTCCGTAAAGTGTATCACAAAATGCTCAGGTTGTGGGATATAGCAGGGCTCGCTTCGCTCGCCCTGATGATAGAGAAAAATGGAGGCCTACTTCACCTAGAATTTTAGGCCACAATGATGTCTCTAGCTCTATCGGCTTATGGAAAAGTAAGCTTGCCATAATCATAAAAAGTATTGAGATGAGATAGCTGCAATTTAAAAGAAGTTTTTATATTTGAGTTGCTCGAACCAAAATTGTTTTTAAAGAACAAGATACATTTTTTTATTGCTGAATGGGCCCGCTCTTGACCTCGATCACGCCTGATGGAAAGCGATGGATGAACGAGCGTGCCCAGAAGATGCCTAAGGCACTAGATCTTCCACGCATCGACGAAACAGAGCAGGCTGCTTGACGCCGGACTCCGGTGGGAACCCTCCCACCGGAGTCCGGCGGACTCTATGACGGCCTCCTAAAAACTTACCCTAAGAAAGAAAGAAAGAAAAGTGCTGCAAAATACAGATGTAATTGAGGGTTCCTCGATATGATATCTTAAAACCAGTAAGTGTTGCATTTTTTTTATTTGCGGTAAACATGACGCAATAAAGAACATAAACACAAAAAATAATAAGAAAGGGATGGGGGAAACATGCGTCACATCCACGCAAAATGGCTATCGCTCAAAGGTAGAATGTAGCTATTTGCACCTTTTGTTTCAATTCATACTATCACAGTAATATTATAAAGGGCGAAGGCGAAAGTTTGTGTGTGTCGGGGTGTGTGTGCGCGTGTGCGTGCGTGTGTCTGTGTGTGCGTGTGTGTTTTTACGTGTTTGTTACTTCTTCACGCTCAAACGGCTGGACCAATTTTGATACAATTGTGTACGGAGGTAGCGAACACCCTGGATTAACATATAGGCTACTTTTTATCCCGGTATTCCCTCGGAATTGACATTTATGCGAGTGAAACCGCGGGCGCTGCTAGTAATATTATAAATGCGAAAGTATGTCTGTCTGTTACCTCTTCACGCTTTAACCGCTGAACCGGTTTACATGAAATTTGGTATAGAGATAGTTTGAGTCCCGGGATCTTTCCCGGGACTCAAACTGTCCTATATTCTTATATAGGACAGTTTTTATCCCGATATTCCCATGGGATCGAAACTTATGCGGGTGAAACCGGGGGGCGCTGCTAGTAAGTAAATAAAACATGAGTGTGTCTTACATGGATGAATTACTTAGTTTTTGCCGATGTTATGTTCTATACTAAAAGAACTTAGCGGACTTGTTGGCTTTTGACATGGGTACGCTAACCGGAAAGGTGATCTTGCGAACTTCGGAAAATGTCTTGCATGTGTCAAAAACGGTCGTAAATCTTCCAAAAGGTCTCAAGCGCAGTTTAGCCTCTCAGTGCTCAAAATTAATCAGGGGCGGCGCAGTGTTATCGCATAATACCCCCATACACCTCCATTGTACTGCATTGTAGCAAAGTTAACGTAATACAATACGTTTTAACGCAATTACTTACTATGAGAGCTTATTAAGCCGACATCCGTTCATGATACGGTTTAACTTTGTTTGCTTGATGGGTATATTGTGTGTTCCTAGTATTTACTTGGAGTTTCACCGTCGTCGTTCAGTTAAGGAGATTTTTGGGTGTCGGAAATTGGGTTTTTGTTGGAGTTTTCTTTTTGTTTTATAAATAAGGGATAGCTTTTAGGCCGTTGAATAAAAAATATTTTCGCTAAATCTTAACGCTGGCCAATAAGCTAAGTCTACCTGATGACTTACCTTATTGGCCGACGTTGAGTTTCAATCATTAATGGGTAATTGGTCCGCCAAACTTGTAATAATCTTCCTTTATATTTTCCATCCTCAAGAATGTAGAACCAACCAGTTCATCGAAGACCGTAATAAAGCCTGAAAAAAAAAATGGCACACTGCTTTGAACTTAGTGCGCTAATCAAAGGAAAGCATAGTAGCAATATGGATCGGTTACAGAGCCAGCAGCTGCTTTTTTTGGTGCTGCTAAGCTATCAGGTAGACATCTGATTCCTAATAGCATCCAATAATGTCTTAAAGCTTATGTTGGCTTGGCACTTAGTCACTTAGCCCAGGTTCCCATGGTCATGGCCCAGGTTTCATTTTCCTTTTGTTACTTTTTTTATATATAACTTGGTTTTTTATTGTGCTTATTTAGTTTAGTTTGTGATCTTCCTGTACGAGTCGCAATAAATACTTTTTCTTTCTTTCTTTCCATGGGCGATTTTTAGCGCGACGATTTTTTATAGCCGACTGGATTTGAGTCGATACTCAAATCCAGCCGGCTATAAAAAATCGGCTCAATAGCCGAGCATTGCGAATCCAACAAAGCACATTCCAGCGCGGCAAAAAAAAACTGATTTTCAAATCTCGGCGTTCAGTAGGGCGTAGTGGCGAAGGTTCCATACAACTCGATTCCTACCGGATTCCCTTTGAAAAATGGCACAGTCAGTATTCTATAGACAAATAATGTAATCATATTAAAGATTTCTACTCCGGCTTACCTCTTACAAAAATTGACCCTTCGCTACTGGTAGGGCGTTAAACATCCAGAGCGCGAAAAAAGATCGCCCGTGCGAACCTAGGCTTACTTACTTGCTACAATCAATACTAATATTATAAATGCGAAAGTGTGTCTGTCTGTTACCTCTTTACGCTTAAGACGCTGAACGAATTTAAATGAAATTTAGTATAGAGATAGTTTGAGTCCCGGGAAAGGACATAGGAACATATTTTATCCCGATATTCCCTCGGGATCGAAACTTATGCGGGTGAAACCGCGGGGCGCAGCTAGTTATGCATAAAGCTAGCCCTTGTCTCCTTTTGAGAATAAACAAACCTCGTGTGAATGGAACATTCCAGAATTTAATGTTCCATGACCTTCGGCGTCAAGATTTGAATCAGGTCAAGAGTTTTAACTGTGTTGACACATTACGCGTATCTGTTAAGTGACAATCCAGTATGTAAGCATTTATTTATAGCACATGAATTACTGGGCTAAAAGAAAAAACCAAGATAATTTTGGAGACTGTTTTGTATTGACTGTGATAACCTGTGGGTGTATTATTTTGTTTACTGCATACTGATAAAGACTAACAATCTATACCTGCTAATATTTTAAATGCGAAAGAGTGTCTGTCGGTCTGTTATAAATAACTAGCAACGCCTCGTGGTTTCACCCGCATAAGTATAGATCCCGTAAGAATATCGGGATAAAAACTATGATATGTGGTACTCAAATGTATAAGCTACATTATTGTAAAGTTTCATCAAAATCGATTCAGTAGTTTTTGCGTGAAAGAGTAACAAACATCCATCCATCAATCCATCAATGAAGTAGGACGATTGTGACTATGGCCAGTAAAATAACAAAAGATATCAAAACATCATCCATCTCAAATGGTCGTAAGCCAGTAAACCGAACGTCTAACTAAAAATTAGGCACCAAAAACTTACCACAATAAATAATTCCTTGAGTTTCCACTAACTTACCCAACTAAAGAGAGAGAACTAATTATAGTTACGTAGGTATTGAGAACATAGTATTTTCAGTCTTAAGAAAATTGCTATATCCAAGACTATCCAGTTATGCTCTTATCGTTACTCGTAAGACAGGAATGGAGTGACTGAAAAGGGTTAGTGTGGGTTAGCGAGCTAGTAATTTATTACTACTTGTATTTCCTTAGCTCAACGTTACGTATAATTTACGATATATAAGTCTCTTGAGGCGGTGTGGCACTGGGATCTGCTTACGTGCTTACGACAAATTTGTGCGGAGAAAACGATGGTCAGTCGACACGAAAGCAGTAGTCATACTACAGAAACGGTGTCGACTGTCGATATACTTTAGGCAATGCTGGGTCTTCCAATCCAATCAAGAATGCAGTGCATTCACTTTGCATGCGAATTTTATGTCACTTGTAAAGTTTTTGTCTCAGAGAAGAGCTGTTGTAGAGATGACTGTAACTCCTGACCACACCAATTTCGACAGAAAAAAAATAATGTGTCAACAAAACTGCTTTCCTATTCCTACTCTTCTCTAAAACAAAAATCTTTCAAACTTTTAAGCGAGTTTACTTCTAGTCCTGAGCCGCACTTATACCAAGGGTATCCGACTCAAACCCTCCCAAATAATTTAAGAACTAAGAAATAAACAATTTTGAGTAAAAACGTTGGCAAATCCATTAAGGCCCATGAAAGTAATCTCCTCCCATTATAAATGACGGTATTTACAAGTCGATACAAATTTAATCCTAGATACGGGGTCGTAACGCGTAAGCCGTGTAACCAATGGCTCGTGGTTTCGGGGTTGCCAGTTAGAGGTCATGGGGTTTCTTCAAGGTTAAGAGCTACCTATGCACAGATTTGCCACGGCATGGTAATTTATGTGCGTCAAGTCGCGGTTTGTAGTTAATTTCGTTAAGTGTACCTCAACAATACTTGCGTGGCCTGATTAGAGGAATTAATTGTTTCAGTTATTTTATACACAAGAATTTCATTAAATTCTTTTGTATACGTTTCGTATTACGTTCATAATTATTATAGTAACTGCTCGTTAACGGCCACTGTTAAAGTGCTTTAAAAAAAGGGTAGTTAACCTTATAATGCCAAAATCACCACGTCTGGCTAACCCATTACATTTGAATAAAAAAAGATGCTACTATTCATCCTACCATTATTCCTTTGTTGCTTATTAAGGCCCACTGCAAGAAGGACGACCTAGCCTTACTAAAAACCAATCTTTATTCAGTATTCACTGATAAAACTTAAAATACTTTTTCTATACAATAAACTTACAAGGTTAGCGTGCTTAATGTGAGCACCAAGTTAATATAACTTTTGCATACCGCCAAATCACTTTTACCGGTGTTCAAAGTTTCCTTCCTACCTTTGGAAATTGTTGTTTTCATCAGCGTATTTCCTAACTTGATCGTCGTAAAAACATAATGTAGATACTTAAGCTCAGCCAAGGCCGTCTGATTCAATCTTTTTCAGCAAGAACTTTTTCTGAATAAGAATGATATAAAGGCACTCAAACTAACTAATAATAGGAAAGTCCTTTCCGTAATTCTTCATAGTGTAAGGCTATACGTCTAAAAACGTAGACGAAGTAAGAGTTATGAGTTTTCCCGCAAAGGTCATTGGCATTCACATCGACCGTCTCGCGATATGTGATTTATAGTGATTGGATTATTTTCTCTGTTTCAGACATTTAGTTCCAGCCCGAAACCATCCCACAATGGAGGCTGAAACCACACCCGTAAGTACCTAGACTATAACTAATTAAAATGAAGTAAATAATTTTTAAATGAAATATTTAAATTTCATCCTACATAATGCACATCACAACCGTTTTGAAACATACATTGTACTGCCCTCTATTGGCAACATTACGACAACCCGCACAAATGTTCCTGTGGGATGACAACTGATCTGGGATCACACAACCGTCAGATGCGACGCGTTGGTCTCAAACTAGATGGCGCTACAGTCTACTAACGAAATGCCACAGATTTGGATAGAGGGCGCTATTTTGAATTTCGTCGTGTAGGTTTCGACGGAAACTAGGCAAGGACGTGAATTTCAAGCTTTCTCCGTAGTTCGTGCACCCTCCGAAAGGTGTCGTTTATGCGTGTTTTTACATTTTAATGAAGTTACTAACAGTAAAATGCATTCGTTTCTAATGTACATTAAAAATCAGGGTCCTATGTAACGTTTTGTGATTTTTTGACGAAAATACAAAATATTTTTTTTATTTTTTGTGTCGTTGTTTTCGGAAGTGAATGAAAACCACTAAGGCGTCCTTTTCTCTTTTCTGATCCTCTTTCTGACAGCGTGCTTGATATATGCACCACACATCCTAATAGGTGTCTGAAAGCTTGCCCGTGTTGTTTTTAAAACTCTACCCCACTCAAGTCCTGATGTAAGCTTAATTTAATGCTGTATATGGACTTCCCACGTAAAATTTTTCGCACAATTTCACGAGGCATTCGTGCCGTGTTATAGTATAAGTGCCGAATTAACACATTTTGGCACGGGATTTCGCTTTTACAATATTTTAAAAGATTGCATATGGCACCGTCCCACTGGCAAAGTATCCATTGTCCGCGGGGCTGTATTCGGTGAATTTATCGAATGCGTTCCGTGCCTCATATTGCTGCTATCGGTTCATTAATAAACTATATCCTGTTGCCGCACCATACAATAGCCGCAGACCGTTTCAGAATCGCTCGTGTGCGAAATTTATAGTGGTTAGAATTTTGAATATTCGTTTTCATCTGTTCTACTTCAATTAACAAAAAAATCATTCGGATAAAAATACACTGAGATTGTCATAGTCGTTCTATAAATTGAGCTTTTAACTTTCAAGTCATGCATGAACTGAAAACATAAATCAACAAACACGATGCTGTTTGCTTGTTTGCAGTTGAAACGTGTATAATTAACAGATAAACATCCGACTTCATATACTGCGTCGTATGAAAAAGCACAGTAACATTTTAGTGAATAATGCTTTAGTGTAAATTCGCGCTGCGCCAGTACCTCCAGCCCGCCCCGGGCGAACCGCGGTGCCGCTCACGTCTGTTCCGGATATTCAGCGTTACGAATGGCTTTATTAAGACTAAATATTACAATTTCCGAGCAACTATTGCGACGGTTAGAATTGCTAATGCTCCTCCGAAGGAGCCGAGTGAAAAGATGCGATTGCACTGAAACCCGCCCGACGGCGCCAGTTTCCTGTTTTATGAGCGACGAAATTGCAGTTTCACGCTGAGTTGCCAACTACCGCCGGATGTTAGGTTTTGACTGATTTGAATACGTCTTTTATGTCGGACCCACGATTAAGCTACTCATTGCTTTATCAGAATCGGGAAAAGTTACTCTTATCTGCTACCTATCTGCGAAAGAAAAAGAAGCAAAAATATTTTAGCCCTTTCTCGGGCCTGGCGAAATATCTTGTCGAAAAAGGGGCTGCGTCTTGCAACCACAAATTACTATGATTTAATATTGCTTAGTTATCTGCGGGCTGGTAATTTGTTAGCGCGCCTCTCGGCCCCGCGTTGGGCGCCATTGTTGCTCCGCAGCCTTTTGTTCATCGCCTTCTACTCGCGATACGATCTTGAGTTATTATGATTAGGATTCTTTGCCAAGTGACGCGAACTCGCTAATTCCTCCATTATCGTTTTAGTTTTACTCACTCGTGAGCGTTTTATAACACTTTTTATTGTCTTTCTCGTTTTTCGTGATGGTCTTGTGAAATAAGTCTTCATTATTTACTGGGCTCTTTGTGTTTTCTCCACATTTATTAGCTACTTCTGGCTTCTTTAAGCGACTCATTAATAAGAAGCTATTTATTAAATTTAAATATTTTATTTGGATTGAACATTGTGACAATTTGTATGCATAATGCGTCCAGTAAAGTCCTGGATAAATATCTACTGGCATACGCATACGATTGGAGGTCATCTAGTAGATTAATAAACGTCACCACCACTCGTAAAGTCAATGGAGTTAATATATCAGATGTCGCGTCACGCCACGCCATGTCCACCTTTCATTTCATATAGTGCTCTCAAATGAATCGATCCATGTGTGGCTTTTTCAATTAGTGAAAACATTCGATTGTCATTGTGTTTATAGTGTAATTGCTGGTTTGTTATCCATCCATCTTGACCGTTGTAATGGCTGACCATCAGGGAAATGAATCGCCTGGCTGTCTGGTTGAATGGGAGTGAGGTACAAGTGTTCTCCTCGCAAAATTGCTTTTCGTTTTAATGTCCGAGGTATCAAGGGATGCCTCGTTTCCGTGCTGATTGTTTCAACGTTTATATTTAAAACAGTTGTTAGCGAATGGTCTCATTCCTTTTCATTTTACCCACGTCCCATTACTAAAGCATTTCATTAAGTTCATTCATGTAGTAAAGTTTTGTGAAATATCATACAACCTTACATTCCAACATGACAGACTTGTTACAAATCATATTTCTCATATTGTTATAATTTATGTTCATACAAATTGTTTCTTATGATTTAATCAATTCATATTTCGTTTCTTACAGACCCTGCATGCGCTTTCATGATCTTGAATTTCAAGAATATTTTCAATGCTTTTACTTACGGATCAAAGGAAGAAGTTCCTGACAAGCAATGCTTACTAATTAAACTAATAAAAAGTTGAAATCGTCTTTTTATTGTAGTAATTTGAAAAGTCTTGAAAATAACCACCCAGTTAGAATATAGGGATCTCATTTCTAACTAAAGTCCAGCATTAAACCCTTTCTTCACCGGCAACAGTGTTTGCGGTTGAGTTAGCGCGAAAATCGTAAATATCTCCGTGCTGCGCTATGGCAGTGCAGTTAGCAAGGATTGCAGATACTGCAATGGCATGCAGCGTGCGTGCCACACCCCATTCATTAGGCGCCGAGTGCTTCCGCGCATTTATCAATCTACACACACAAAGGCACCCGTTCACGGCCCTCCTCATAAACTGAACTGATTTTCCGATGGGATTTTCCGTGGGTTTTAAATATGTTGTGATTTGGAAATATAAAAATGCGAGAAGTTGACTTTTTATTAATTGGGAATGTTGTTGTTTTTATCTTTCTATATAAATATAACGGTTATTAGCATGGGAATCTCGATAGGGAGACCATATATCGGTTTGACCTCGAGGCATAAAAATACTACAAAATAACACTGAGCATGATCTAGGACCAAAAATCGCCTACGGACAATTTTTGTAACAGCATTGCGTACATCAGATTGAATATGCAAGCGAAATGCTGAATATGTTCAAATATGCACATGTTTTTGATATGACTGCGACATCAAGATGCAATTCGCGTGTTATGTCAATCAAGATTTGTTTGTTGCACAGCATAACTGCTACTGCGATATAAATATTATTTCGAAAATCATTTCGTTAAATTGCGAAATGCTCTATTTGTCAAGTTTTTATACTTGAGTTAATGTTAACCCTCCGGATCCTTTCTAGCGAAATTCAGCTAAATTCGTCGAGTAAAGTAGAGCAAAATTATCAGTTTCAACTAGACGGAGTCTTTAGCACACCTGCGTCTCTGGTGATTCAGGCTTACGGCCAGCCGCTGCGGATAAATGCTAAGACACCGATAGTGATAAAGCGCTACCCATTATTGTTAGCTGAGCTAAAGTAGAAGCAAGTCCAGACTTCATTTTGTATTAAGCCGTTTCTGTGTAAAACGATAAACTGTTTCTCCGCTGAAAACTTCGTTTATGTTGGTGTAAAAATATCAACGCGCCTTTGTTATGAAAGGTGCAGTCAAAACACTTCGTCTACTTCAGAATTTAATCATTCGTAAGTTATTACCCTCCCGTGGAAAGCATTAAGGTAATGCTTTGAACGCCTTTAATTAAACGATTATGGCGCTCATTAAATTGAAGTATCGTAATCATAAACGCAGTAAAAACGCTTTAGGCGCAAATAGGACTTCCGTTTGGACATTCAAGATTTCGCTCAGTGACTTGGAGTGTGCGGTTAGATTTATTTCCACTTGATCTACTGAGTCTTGTCTGCGGTTACTTTCGCAGAATCGAATCGTTAAGATTGGCGACATGTTCCAAACGAGTTGGTGTTATACGATCCCCTTAATGTGGAAAAGGGATGGAGATGGGACAGTCATATTCCTTTGATCATTCACGCGCGCTGAAGAGGTATGTTCGGTGATACTTTGACAAAAAACAGACACATTTTTTCCACTGTACACGGGTAATATTTCTTGATAGATCTCACTGAGCAACGGGCCTGTCATAAAACTTGGATATGTGAAGCGTCTAAGAAAAAAGTAGGTATTAATAACCTTGTATGAACTAGTTTTAAAACAAGTCTCCCTTTGCCCTATTCTTTACCCTAATTATTTGTCGGTTGCCTAGGTAGAGAGTCGCCTACACCTGGGCAAGGGCTAAGGGGATCCTGATGAAATAAAATTTTAAAATCACAGGATTAAAAAATCAGACTTTTGAAGAGAATTTTCAGAGAATTTTTGGGGCAGAGCTAAGAATAGACCACCCAATGTCAATGCCGCTGATAAAATCCGTACCCTATGTGGAGTGCGTTGTAAAAGCACAGGTAAAATATATATGAATACCTACCTCGTTATATGGTTATTACAATCCAATGATTTAGTAACGATTAGGTGGATGAGCGCGAAGAACAATGATTGTGTAGAAAACAATTGTAGAGATTTTTAGGGCCGTCCACCTAACCACTATCTTTGGATAAAGGCCACGCCAATCCACTGTCCAGTACAAAAGGATAACCCCCGAGTAAAACGGAATCTAAATAAATTCTGATTTATTGTTAATGTAACAAATCTTAACTAAATGTTAGCTTAGAGTATTCAGAACAAATCACCCAAGAACGTGCAACAGTTATACCACGTTTATACAATTTCCAGCAAATAAAGTCCCATACTGCCACCAATTAACCAGTCATATTTGCGAGCGAATCCCACAGTAAATAATAATGTCCATCGTCCAATTATCTTATAGCGGCCAGTGACGAGTCACGAGATATAAGGGTCAACTCTCATTTGATATTCTGCTCCCACCCCACGTAATGGAATAACGTTGTGAGCTCGCCGACGCCCGATACGATCGATCTACCTCCCTATATATATATATTTTATTTTCGTAAATTGTACCGAATGATGGCCGGTAACCCTCGTCAGGTCACTAAAAATGTGTCTGATGGACCGCGCCGCCGATCCCGCTAAAATCACGGTGTTGCATGATATTTTAATGTTACTTTTGTTCGGGGCTATTTTGGCACGTGTACCTTCGTCAGCTTACACATACTAAATGATACCATTTTGGCTGTTTTAATACCTAAGTTCAACTGAATTTAAAAATCAGGGTCAACTTTATAAAACCAACAAATAACAATTTTTAAGGTGGACCCAGTAACATACTATTGCTCCAATAATTTGACTCCTTTAACTACAATTTGTACTAAATATAGAAATGTAAAACATAAAGGTATAATTACATTTGAAACTATAAAAGTTACAAGCCATTTTATTACCTGTTTGATTTACAGAACGGATAATAAAATTTAATACAGTAATGGACAATAAACACACGACGAAAATGACTATGATGATAGACACGCAATTCTACGTAGTAATTTTTTACATGAATGCATTCTACATGATGAATTAAACCCACCGCACGCCAAGCCAAGCTTTACGATTTCAAACGTAGAATTTTTATCGAATGAATAATTATAAAGTAACGTAAATCAGTTTAACAGCTCTAAATGGTCGGTCGTAATTTTATATAACATTGGGTAAGTTTTAAATTCAACTCACATGGAATGTAAATTTGGGATTATTTCTCCCGATAATCTTGTTGTAGTTGTTGCCAGACGTGGTGATAACTTTATATCTTTAAATAGAACTAGGATTATCGTGGCCTACGTGTTGTATTATTGTATCTGAAGATAATGATAATTAACTTGTATTTATGTGTGTGAAGGTGGGCTTTATGGTTGACCATTGACATTATTGTTATCCGGAAACTAAACTGTATTACTTAGGGTTTAAATTTTAGTTTTGCTCTACCTGCAATAATAAGCTTATTTTTATAAATGGTGAATGTATGAGCGTATGAACACTGCTTGATATGTGTTTCACTGCTGACTTAAGTTTAAGTGAGAAAGTTAGTAAGTATAATAGCGTTTTTTTGGTATTCCGTACGAAATGCACCCGAAAAAAAGGGAAATATGTGCGAGACAGTCTTACCACTTTATATTCCTGACCCTTACTTTTTATCCTTCCTACGTTCAGGACATGTTCTGAATTATGGACTCCGCTCTCAGCAAAAATGGACATTGTATGTATAGTGACAACGCCAGAGCGGAGCGTACTGTACTTTCCTTTTCCCTGATGATTTATTGGAAGAAGGTAAATTGTAATATCCATTAAAAATTGACAGGCACGGTGGAAGAATTATGTTAGAGGTCCACAGAGTCGACAAATAAATTATGTCTGGCATGCGGGGCGTCAGGGACGCCTGCCGCGCTCTTAACTCTTATTTTATACTTATCGGTACAACACTTTTATCTCCGCATAAAAGCTATGCAGAAGGCTTTTAAATTATATTATACAGAAGCAGACTGCTAAGAGGGTTTAACTGTACTCTGAAATGCTCTTTTAAAATGTAAATGGCGCAAACAATCCTCACGTTATAAATCTTAATATGATCTTTAATATTAAAACACGGGGCCACAAAAGTTTCTATTTTAGACAGACAGAAAGTTTTTCACACAGCTATCCTAACTTTTGAATTTAGGCGCCGTCGATTCCGGACCGCAGAACAGAACGCGAAATCAAGTTATAGCAACACAGTGAGCGCGTTAGACGAACCGCATAAAATATTTCCACATTTCTATTTGTGTATGTTGCGGAAAAATAAAGTTAAATCAGACGCGTTAACGCGTCGCTTGGCGGGGATTGCCACGAAATTGTTTCGCTGTTTTGTGTAGGGCGTTTAAAGTGTTTTTTACTCGGTTTGCTAATGGACGCGGACTTTACTTACCGCTCCGTTCCGTTGTACGCTTGTTTACTATTAATTGCGCCTTTTGTCGCCTACAGCTGCTGTCTCGGCGCAGGGTACGGCTGCGGTCGGTCTGCGCCCAGTTACAACCTTTATGGGTGTTTACGTAGCGCTCCTCGAAAGCGAGCACGGCGATTTCGTTTTGCCGCCATTTACTCTAACGAAATAAAAGTCTTTTGCGTTTTTCCGCGGCAAATTAAGCTGTTTATGCCGTCGTAATAGTTTGTCCACTTAAGAAGTCTAAGTTCCAACGTACTAAGTGGGTCGATTTTATTTTCATAATTTCTAAAAATTAAGTTAAATCCTATTTTAGGAAGCACGTCATGAACGTTTTATCTTCCACCTGCCTGAAGGTAAAAGCAACAGTTGAAGTTGAAGTCCAGGTTATTAAAATTAAATACAAAAATGCATCGGCATCACTCCTGAATTCATATTCATTCGTTTGCACTGAATGAATTCCTTCCATTAAAACCGAAAGGCAGCAACGCCAAGCTTCTTTCGAACGCAGAAGCCATATTTTCGCATACAAATAAATAGAAATCACAATGTCTGTATTTACATTGAATCTTTCCATTCGTAGTTGAACCACTTCCATTGCAGCAGTTTCGGTGCAGTATAAACCGCAAACAACAACCGGCGCTGTTTCCATTCCACGCCGAACTAGCGAACTGCACGCGGTTCCAGATTTTTGCATTTTTTTTTACTCCCGCTGCTCTGGAAATAATTTTATTTATCGCTGTCGTGGTCCGTTGTCGCGCTAGCGTTGACTCGCAACTTTTTAATTAAATTATTCACTTGATAATTGTTGGTGCACGAGTGATAGCCTCGCTATTTTTACACTTTATTGTTGACCAACGAGTCTGTATTGTAAATTATGAACTTGATATATATTTAAGTGGGTTCAGTATTATTCACGGATGTGTGTTTCTGCAGGTTCTGATATAATTTCATCATATTTATGTGTTAAGGCAAAGCACGTAGCTTTGCAGTCATAAAATACGCTGTTTTGTGACTGTCAAAGTCAAAGTCAAAGTCAAAGCATTTATTTCAAATAGGCACATAAAAGGCACTTTTGAACGTCATAAATTACAAAAAAAATAGAATTGATTCTAGTCGCCCATTCCAAAAGGTAGTTTTCGTATGGAGAAGAACGGGCAAGAAACTCCACCGTTACTCTTTTAAAATATTTTACAAAATTTTGCATACATTAATTATATAATAATATGTGAACACGATGCACCTAAAATAAAACCACTATACCACAATAGGTAAAAGACTTAAAAATGAAACCATGACATATATAAATTAATTATCTGATAGATACATGGTGCTCACATATTTACAAACATGGTAAAGGTAAACGATTTTCAAAAAAAAAAAATAACAAGTAATAAGTCAGGGTGTGAGTTAAAGTAGTTACAGAATGTAAATCAATGTCAAAAAAAAGTATAAATTTACAATTAAATTAGCAACCAGTTTGATTTTGTCTAGGCTCCAGATTGTCCTATGGAGCAGGACCAGCATGTTTCCAAGCGTTCTTATCTTGGATATAATCTTCTAATTTATAGTATGCTTGTTTACAAAGTGTACGTTTAATGTGAGTTTTAAATTTTCTTTCATTTAACTGCAATATATCACATGGTATTTTATTGTAACATTTAACACAGTACCCCATAAAAGATGTATGTACCTTGGCTAATCTGAAAAATGGTTGATGTATTTTATCTTTATTTCTAGTATTAAAATTATGTCTATCGCTTATTTTATTAAAAAGATGTAGATTTTTTCTTACATACATAATATTTTCATAAATGAATTGGCAAGGTACCGTCATAATATTAATCCTTTTAAAAAGTTCTCTGAGAGATTCGCGGCGACGTAGATTATAAATGGCTCTGACAGCTCTTTTTTGCAAAATAAAGATGGATTCAATGTCAGCAGCTCGACCCCATAGTAAAATGCCGTACGACATAATGCTGTGAAAGTAGCTAAAATAGACTAGACGCGCGGTTTCTACATCAGTTAATTGTCTTATCTTTCTAACAGCATAAGCGGCCGAGCTAAGCCGCCCCGCAAGAGATGTTATGTGAGGTCCCCATTGTAATTTGTCGTCTAGCGTGATTCCCAGAAAAACAGTTTGATCAACAAATTCCAGTTTTTCTCCATTCAGTATGATGTCACATTCACTACTTCTAACATTAGGTAATTTAAATCTAATGCATTTAGTTTTCTTTTCATTTAGTACCAAATTATTTACCGTAAACCAATCTTGGACCTGAAGAATAGAGTTATTCACGTCGTCAAGATTTTGTGCCCGTCTGTCTATCTTAAAGATCAATGAGGTGTCATCTGCAAATAACACCATCTTCGGTTGATTTTGAAGTAATTGGGGTAAATCATTAATGTAAACTAAAAAGAGGAATGGACCCAATATAGAACCTTGAGGAACGCCCATTGCTATTCCAGACCCTACTGAGTTTACGCCGTTTACTTGAACTTTAAGCTTTCTATCTTTTAGGTATGACTTTAGTAAATCAAGAGCTAAATTCCTAATCCCATAGTGCTCAAGTTTCAGCAGAAGTGTCTCATGGTTTACGCAATCGAACGCCTTAGAGAGGTCGCAAAAGATTCCAATGGCATCTTGTGCTTCCTCCCAGGCGTTAAAAATGTTCTTTATTAGGTTGACACCGGCGTCAGTAGTACAACGCCCTTTGGTGAAACCGTACTGTTGTTCATGAAAGATGGAATTTTTATTAAAGTGGCGTAACATTTGATTGAGCATCAACTTTTCAAACACCTTACTGAGAACCGGCAGAATTGAGACAGGCCTATAATTGTTGGGTTCTTTACTATCACCGGATTTGAACAAAGGAACTACTTTACTGTGTTTCATGAGATCCGGAAAGACTCCTTGGTCAACACTGATGTTAAATATGAAAGCTAAATAGGGCGCAATCGTTTCGATGATAGATCTACAAACTTTTACAGACATTCCCCAAAGATCTTCTGTTGATTTAATTTTAAGATCTTTAAAAGCTTTTATAACAGTCTGGGGGTTTGTATGTTGAAACCGAAACTCCGAAGGGCATGCCTGCATGACTGCACGTTGCTCTAACTTCTGTTAATTAGTTTGTAAATTGTTTCCGTTGATACATTTTGTTTTAATTAAACACAGTTTGTACGTATCTATCCGATAAAATGCTGACAGAATAGTTTTTTTACCTCGTTTTGAACATTTCGTAGACGTGCTACGCGAGCGCTACAGTGCTACGAACCGTCTACGACTTCGCTACGACGTAATTACTACAGAGTTTAATTTTCGTTTTTACTTATCTCTTCTATTTTTTTATTCATGATGGACGTCGGTTTTAGTGAAGACAAGGCTTACTTTGAGATAATAAGGAAACTAAAGTGTAACAAAGGAGGAACTTACCGTGAAATATTCGGTGGGGCCCATCATTTCGTCATAAGTTTTGACCGCCGCGCTGCTCAACTTCCACATTGCGATTTAACGCCACTCGTATTTTATTGGCATTGTTCAGTTAATACAAAAGTTGGGGTAACTTCTCGCCATCGATTATATTATTATTGCAAACTTTATAAAAAATTCAAGAGGCTTTAATAAGTTGAAGATAAAATTACGTGGTGGTGGGTGGCGACTGGGACACAAATAAAATATTGTTTTTGTAAACTTACAAATTCAATAAAGGGATTGGTTTTCTAATTATTTTAAACTTGTGGCAAGTTTTTGTACATAATTAATAAGTTACCTAGTTATTTTGCATTTCCTTTTTGAACGTGAAATGAGGAAAGATTGGCTTTTTCCGATAGATTTTCCTACAGGTGATAAAACAAGATTTCTTCCTTCATTAATAGTTGAATATTCACCATTTTATCGGGGCACCTGCTGGTTCCATTAACAATACAATCACCGAGTAAAGTACACATTGTCTCTGGCTCGGCACATTTATTTTGTTTCTCGGGTAATAGACAACGCATCCGGTAGTACGGATAATGGGTCTCGGAAAAAATAGAGTGCTTGCGACGAAAGCCAGTCACTGCAACACCTGTCGCCTGACGCGTACTGGTAGGATACTGGGGTAGGTAATTTTTAAAGCTAATGCGGGTAGGCACACTTTTGGACATGGCTGCAAAAGCAGTTTTTTTTGGCATATAATTAAAACATTAATATAATATATAGCATAGGAAGCAAATAGCTGATTTTTTGTACAGTTCAATTCTCAAAATGTGGACTTGTTTTTGTTTTGGTGTATTGTACCATGTATGTATGTATGGTGTATTGTATACAATTGAATCATTAACTGGAAGCCTCTTCAGGATACCGCCGTGAGAAATGAAGTCAAATAGCTTCACAGTCAGTCAGCTTCCCCAAATATTTCAGCAATAAAACTGACGACACACATCACGCATACCAAAATTAAAAAATACAACGTACCCAACGGTATCGGGGACATAATAGCAGTAACATACCTCAACCCTCCGCAGCCGCCGGCACTTAAGGCGCCCCTCCGATGCAGATTGGATGACGCCGTATGATTTACCGCCCGCACGCCTCCCACCGTCCTCAATAAAATGACGCACGGGGGGATTGACGATGTAGCATTTGTTCCTTCATATTCTTGTATGCGTGTAATTTCTTATTAACGCGTGGGGAAGTCCCGATAACGAAACATTTCTAAGTTGGATTGCGAAAATAAGTATCTGGATGATATATTTTGTTTGCACCATGTTTTTAATCAAGGAAACTACAAAGGCTTTTTTGTGTTACTGACATGTAAATGTCAGTTGGCATGAGTTACCAGATTATTAACCACAAAGACAAGTAATTTGCAAGCTTTTCAAAGGAATTGATGACAAACTTCAATATCATACCATCAAATTTGTTTAACGACCCGTAATTTAATACCACTGGAGCCCCAAGGTAATCAAATAGTATGTCGTTACTACGTATCTAGGAAGTGGCGGCAACAGCGTCAAAAGCGCAATTAACGCTGGAAGTTTGGGACATGGAAAACTTCAAATTAATTAATGCAATGTAGGCTTCAAGTGTCGCGAACACGCAACGTTCTTTGGTACCTATCAGTGCTCTTTATTTAATGTAGCATGTGAGTTTTTTTGTTTTACGAGTATTTTAGGGTTAGAATTGGTTGTATAACAATTAATTCAACTGCCACGTTTTTAGTAAACTACTATGAATCTGTCGAGCGCCACCTGGTGGCGCTGGCGTCCCGAATAGTCAAAAGAAAGACTGACGTATTTCCGACAAATATAAGTTTTACGAAGTACTTTTATATGTAGAATCGTTGAAATGAACTTAGAAATAATGAACAAAGCGTTCAACTGTTTATTAATAGGTACCTACTCACGAAATAAACGCCTAACTATAATTAAATTTTATACACTATGGTAATCCTACCATTCCTGAAACCGCCTGGCAATATAGGTTAAACGACATTTAATAATATAATTGATATTTCCATATTGTAATTAATTTGCATATCGGTACCGGTTCAAAGTACCGGTTTTGCAGCCATTATGGCCGATTTTCCAAACCAGATTTACTGATTGGAAACTTTAGTGACATGGATCATATTTTGGCTCATGATGATGATAATTATAAAAGTTGACCATAATCTAATAGAAAATCTATGATAGGGTTTCTATTAGATTTTGGTCTACTTTTTACAATTTAGAATGTCTCTATAACAATTATAAAGGCATCTGTCCCGTATAATCAATTTTGATTGGCCCTCTCAACTGTAGGGCTGTACTTGAATCGAAATTGGATTGGGATTATCTCGATACCGTTTCGAAAGTAACCCCATTAATCTCGATAAGGATCGGTCGAAGTATCGACTGCTGTTTTGTTTGCATACTTCCACTTTGTTTATAGAAAAGGATGCTTTAATTCAGTAAAGATATGTGAACTAAAAAATGCATATGAATTTAATGTTGCCAATGATAGCTTAGAGAGTTAACCTGATCAATAAGAACTGGACTCTATTTCAGCTCTTATACAGAATACTTCGTGTACTAAAACTGATCAGTTATCAAAGGAATTTTCAGTTAAAGACTACGGAATTTAGTGATCTGTCTAATGACCCATCCGAACATAAAAATAACACTGGTCTAGTTAACAGTCTGAACCGTCTTCGGAGTCAAGGAGACTCTTTAATATCAATTTTTATGGTAATGTCTGGAAGGTCTGTTTTTGCTGTTTATCAAAATCGTTTAATTAGCTCTTGGGGTCAAATAAACGACGATCCAACACGCCACTGACGGTTCACTGGCGATCACTTCTGGCTATTATTTTTTAAATTCGTTTTTATATCGTCTATGGAGTTTCTGTTAGCGAGTTGTGTTCTGTACCAACACGCAATAGAGTTTAAAAAAAAAAACTTAATAATGTATTTTGTTATTTTCAGAATGTACCTAGTGCCTATTTTATTTACCACTAACTGCGCCCCGCGGTTTCACCCGCGTAAATGTCGATCCCGTGGGAATATCGGGATAAAAAATAGCCTATATGTTAATCCAGGGTATCAGCTACCTCCATACAAAATTTTATTCAAATTGGTCCAGCCGTTTGAGCGTGAAGAAGTAACAAGTATATAAACACACACACACACATTCACAAAATTTCGTCTTTATAATATTAGTGTGATTGCGTATTTTTAAATTACTTAAATATCATATTCTGATATTCTAGATATTCTAAACTAAAGTAGTACATCCAGCTCTTTATAGCTTCCCTCTTTATCCTCTCATAAAGTATGTTAGTTTTACTATTAACCATTCCCGAAAGTAATAATGTTGCTATTAGATTTTACTACATACTACATTGTTTAAAGCTACACCTGCTTTATACCGGCGTTTACCATAAATTGTAAGCTAATATCGAACATAAATCAGATTATCTCCTGGGCATTAAAACATGGCTTGCAAAACGAATATATTGCCATTAACTTTCTCAAAACATTTATATGATTTACTGCTGTAGATAAAAAGAAATTGCAATAAGGAATCCCAACGATACAAACATATCTATAAAAATGCATCACAAGACAATTAATCAAATCCAAATCTTATCGAATACTGCGAACACGGGTGCCGAACAAAATGAACATATGTATACAAAAGATAAAGAGATTTGCTTGAACAAACGGACAGGTTATCCTCATCCTTCTATCTGTAACAAACGTCGATTATTTTGCGGGCTCTTCTCATCCATTAGCGCCATATTGACTGGCCACTTTCATCTTCTCTTGCCTCGGGGATTATTTGTATAGGGTTCCTTTTATTTTTGCCTGTCGCTTGTTATATTCATTTCGTTAGTGACAAGTTGGTTCGAAAATGATGTTCGGTATTTAATTATTTGGTAGGACTAATTGAGTACATTTATATTGTACACGTGATATTTTACCATTATGTAGGTATGTAGGGTTTTCAATTTCATGATATAGTTTTCTATAATGTTGGTAAATAGGTAAATTTGAGTGGTTTGCGTTGCCCACGAACACGAAGAAGATAATTGTGCTTTTAAAATTACTTTGTTCGAATTAAATTCAAACTCGAAGCATTTATTTCAATTAGACCGTTTACAGGCATTTTTGAAATGTCAAAGAAGTCTCTCAGTCAAAAAGATGAAGCTTCTCGCCTATTCTAAACCGTGCCGGTCCCTACGAAGAACAATGGGCAGAAAACTCCATGGACGCTCATAATGAACTGATGAATCGTTATGTATATAATTATACCTATACATGAGAGGATAACTAAGCTCTAATTAATAAGCGAGTCTCGCATTGAAGGGTCTTCACTGGACCACTTTCCCAAGGGACCTTACATCTATACTAACTACGCCCCAAATGCCTTAAATAATGTAGAAATTATTGCGTACAAACCGAAACGCTACATTAATTTTATTTTAATGTCAGCGTCAACTCCTTATCGTCCCGTTCTAGTTGCAAAGGTCGACAGACTTAAGGGGACGGGAGGTGCTATGAGTGGTGCTATCGATAGACAAAATACCTCCAGGTATATGGCCAACTTTTAATTCTTATGAATTTTCTTGAAATACGACATGATTATCTTACAGATAATGTTATCTACATTTAGAAAAGTTAACTCAGACTCAAACCATTTATCTCAATCAAACCATTCACAGGCACTTTTTAGCTGTCAAAGAGTCAGTCAGTTAGCCAGAAAGATGAAGCTAATTGCACATTCCAACACGCACTCTTGAATAAAGATAGGTATACTGTTAGGGTTTATGGTTGGACACCAAAGGAAAGACCTTTCTAAAGATTTCAATAATACGTTTATTAATCCTTTTATTTATATATTGGAAGGTACGGTAAGGTAAAATTATTGGTACTGTATGCTTGTTGCGTCTAATGTGAGATACATGGAAGTCTTAGACGAAACCCACTTGTAAGTAAAATAGAACAAGAAAATTAAAATAGAACAAGTAAAATAGACCCGTTCTCAAAAAGGCAAAACCAATTAAATTTTTGATCGCAAATCTTTTCCTACCCACAATATCTTAATTAAAACTCATGAAAGATTTTCCTGCATTTTCCACCTAAACAAAAGTAATTTTAGAATTCTTATTTTTTTTGGAATATTTTAATTTAAACAGGCAGCATTGCTCACGAATTCTAATTGACACAACAATCGAGAAGCTTAGACTTTTTGAGGGATGGTCTTGGAAACTCCGTGATGAGAATTAGACGTTTTTATGTGGAAACGTGATTAGATTTCTTACTGCGAATTTATTTAAGACGACACGATAAAACTGCGAGGTAGGTACATTAAGTAGGTACTAGCAATTTCAAGTGTCTAGCGAGAAAAATGTGAATTTTGTCTGTGAATAATCACCTTTTAATGATTATTTTTATTCTTAAATGATTTGATTGAGTATATTCAAAGATATTTAATGACATAAAACTAATATTTTTTGCTGATGACACAAATGCAATAGTGTCTGCACATGATATAATCGAATTAGAATCCAAAATAATGCTGCGTTAAAAGCTTTTGAAAACTGGTATTGCACTAACAATTTAAAAGTTAATGTAAATAAAACAAAGTGTGTATTATTCAAGCCGACGCTGCGAAATAACGCTAAGATTGAGGCGGTATCTTGTGATAACAAAGTCGAAGTAGTTGATAATGTCAAATTTCTAGGTGTTCACATTGACGCATTATTAAATTTGAAGGTTGAGACATTGTATATAACTAAGTCTGTTAGCTCGGCATGCTATGCAATCAGAATCCTGAGGGAAGAAATAACTTTACCTCAACTTAGGAAGGTGTATTTCGCTTTGGTTGAGTCTAGGCTCAGATATAGTATTGAGTTTTGGGGCAACCGCTACAAATACAATATCCAGTCAGCACTTGTAATTCAAAAAAGAGCGCTAAGGACAATGATTCGCATGGGACAGACAGAATCGTGCAAGGAACACTTCATAAGACTAAAAATTCTAACATAAATTTAAAACTGTTGACCAAAGACAAGCTAGAGATAGGACTCGTAGGAAAGACTTGCCCTACTACACAATTCAACCTAAATTGAAAGTGGTTCGACATAGTCCCAGATATCAATCCGTCTTGTTATACAACAAGTTGCCGTTAGAATTTAAAAGCATAACCAGTGAAAATTTATTCAAAAACAAATATTAAGGACGTATTTTTTGAGTTAATCAGTTGACAAATGACAATCATGTATTTTATGCGATATTTGCTATTAACTTTATATATATATAAACTCAATAGTTTTATTATTATTTTCATTGAGTTAATCTTTTAGATTCTATTCTGTAGGTAGTTAAGTGACTCTTAATTTTATTATTTAAAAAAATGAGTTATTGTTATTTTTTTCTTTATTTTTCATATCTAATTATTATCATCACTATCTAATTATTATTAATCTAATTTTAAGTTATTTTATAATGTAAGACTTTCTAAACCATTGTGTAGAAAGTCTTACATTATAAAATACATTTATTTTGTTAAGAAATAAATGACTATGAGTATGACTTGTCATTGTAGATTAAATTTGCTTTTTTTTATTCCTGGCGCAGTAAAAAAAGCAAATATGATTTGAGTATTGTTTTTGGTGCCATATTTGTTTGTTGCCTGTCAGTCACGTCGATCGCAATCACAGCAATACGAAATACGTCAGTCGCCGTTGTCACAAATTGCGAATATCCATTAACCAACATTCCGAATTTTTCCTTAATATAAATATATTTTGTTTCAAAAATCTCGCAATCCCGTAAATATACGAAGTTGAATAAACAATCCAGCATTTTGCACATGAGGTAGTCTCGTACAATCGGGTTTTCCGTTGATACAGGAGCAACGACGCGGTCGCAAACTGCCTGCAATGTTTGTATTGAAGTGTCCATTATCTTGATGAGGTGCATACCATTCACGTTACTACATATAGAAATGAGGGTTCCGTGTACCGCTCACATAGAGTAGTGTTCGTCATAAACGACATTTTGACGTCGTATTTTGCATATTATTTATAACAGTAAATTGAAAATTTAACAAACAGATATTTTTATAGTTTTGGTTATAGGTACTACCAAAGTAAAATAAAACTTTTAGGTGCACACATTGGAAGTACAGTAGTCTGAATCAATACAATTTCCATTTTAAATTAAAACCTTTCACCCGCAAAATTTTATCAATATCAAAATGAAAATCTGCATATAAAATTGTCTATGGTATCTTTTTTTTAATATCCGAAGTGCAGTAGGATGAAAGTGTCGCTTACGCTATTCAGCCTCACTCACACAAACACATGTTAATAATTTCGCGCCCGTCTACACCCCTTCCCGGAGCTTTTGTTCGCTTATGTTTATTATGACATGTTTTGCACAGATAATTGACTTAAGTCTGTGTATTTTACGCATTATGTGGGTCGTATTCTGTATGTGTAACTTGCGAGGTGTGGCTAATAAGGACGTTTAAATGTAAACAGTTTTTATTTTTGCACTTAAGGGTTTCTGAAACAATCTCAACTTATTCTTGTCCATTTGGCCATGTCATGTATAAGTGAAGTTTAAACGAGTCAACATTTAAATATCATAGTGTTAAAATTGATACGTAGGATTTTAGCAATCAGAAAGCACGATGTATTCAAAGTATTTTCCCATCCCAGATAATTCTTCATGTAGGTATACCGTATTTATTTTGTAAAAAAAGTAATCTTAATTTATAATTAAAAACACTGCCATCAGATGCAGGAATGGCAAGCAAGAAATATCGAGACTTGGGCATTACTTTATGATTGTGATTAATTAGCTTCTACTACAGTTCGTTAAATAAAAGCTCCTCATAAATATTTATGAAAGAACACAAGTTCCCGCCAATAGATTCGTTCATCAACATCGCATTATCCCCAACACCCAATAAATTTTCTGCTGTATCACAAGATACAAACTTAGTTGATTGTACGTGCATTATCTTGTTTGTTTCCCACCTTCGCCGGCCAGCAAACTGCGTAACGTCATTACTGAGCTGGATTCGTTCGACGATCGTCTTCACGTAACAACCGATCGATCTGGAGTAGGTAACTCTAACATTATTAGTTTCCTTTCCAAGATTCATGCTGGCTTTAGATTTGGAGGGTAGTAAGAATGTTTTCTTAGTTTTTATAGCCGTTCAGAAAGCGTGGGGCGCCAATTTCAGTGAAAGCATAAAATTGGAGGTTCCAGTGAAATTCTTGTAATGTGAAAGCATTATTGTCCTTGAGGTCAAAGACGAATTTTCCTGGTGAAGATTTTTTTATGTCAATCTCTTTGTCTGATCTCTTTTACTCTGATAGCATCAGTTTTTCATATTTCGTCGACCTTGCACTCAAAATAGTGAATTTTCTCACATCGGAGGGTACGTACCCCTGAAAACCATCCCATGCCAAGTCATAAGTATTCTAAAACCACACCTCACTCTTCTAACTTACTCAACATGTAACCCGCACACCTACTTACATATTCATAAGAGTTAGTAGCAAGAAGTCGTGTCGTTTATTCTTTCTACATCTACTCAAATGTGTTTAGGAGCCGCTCATGTAAACAGCCTCTTGACGCGGCAAATTAAAGCTCAGGACATAGAGGCGACGGTTTTCTCTCTACCTGGGTGTTGGATTTGTTGTGTTAAGTAAGTTAGGAATTGAAATAACATTAGGTACTTTTAGTATTAGTTGTAGCGAGAATGGAGACAGCATTTCATTATTTACTTTTGTTAGTGTTGACGAAGCTGTTGGAGCTTTTAGCGAATTGTCGCTCTTACAGTTATTTGGTACCGCTACTAAAATTATAATAAAAAGGGCAAAGACTTACTTATGTAGCGACTAAAACTTTTTTGTTTCGATAGGTTACATAATAGTGACATTCTTATGAAATATAATAAAATTGAATTTGGACTAACGTGTAGGTAGATTCTGCAAATTAAGACTTTTTACTTGTTTATTCCTCTGATCTATTGCTGCAAGGACAAAATGCTTAGAACTATCAGAGGTTCTAATCTCTTCCGCTCACGTCACTAGCGTGCGACATCCCGAAGTCTTGATCAGCGACGTCATTAAGAGGAGGCGCGTAATCGTGAGCACTCGTGCGGTCAACACGACACCGACATGAATTAGCGACACACGCGACACGAACGTGTGGGCTGAAATTATTCCCACGTCTTGGGGTGCAAAGTAGTGAGTTTGGAAGAATAAAAAGGTGTCGATTTATCGATTTTTTACTTCCAAAAAATCGACACCTTTTTTTAAAAACTAACGCTTTCGGCCGCTTGAAGTTCGGATTTACCTCGTACAAACTTCAACACACCATTTCCCATTAGGGGTTATGTTTTTTTAAGTATTCCTTTCCCAGCGTTCATGCTACCTATCCATATACTTAAGTACCAAATTTTATGAAAATCGCCTCAGTGGCTTAGCCAAGGAGACGTAATAAACGGACGGGGTTACTTATTTACTTTTACATTTATAAAACCTTCTATTGCTTCATTGAGAAATACAATTTGTAAGTATGGTTGTTCCTTCATCATTTATGAATGAGCTTTTTATACGTCCGTGTTACTTCGAGCTTGAATGTAACTTCAGTGTACTGAAGTACGATCGTAGCATTAATGAATCTACCCTAATTATCTCTTTTGAACTAGCTTAGCTACCCTCAATCAGATAAATTTCATCATTAGCTATTGAAATACTAAGTACCCACTTTCCAGAAAATATTGGTAAGTTAGGCACTATAATAATTATCATCAAAATATACAAACTTTAGGAGTATTTGCCAAAACGTTCTCATCGTGGCAAGTAATAAGTCTTCATATAGAAAAAAATAAAAATAAGTAAAGTGCAAAGTAAGACAGCACGGTTTAATTATACTCGATGTTGGCAATCAACAAAGCGAACGTACTTATGTCACTTAATTGTTCCTTCACACGCAAACTTTTATGTTGTAAATTTTGTTGTTTTGGCTTTTCGGCTGGCTAGATGCCATCTTGTTTTATTGCATCGAATAAAGTAAAATAAACTAAGAGTACTAGGAAGCAAGTGTTATATTGGAGCACGTAGCTATCTACTATGTATTCATACTACTTCTGTGCTGTTTCGTGCTTAAAATTACTCAATTACAACCGCAGTAGTCCAATCAATATTAACCACTGTTCGGATGCGTTCATATTTAACTACAATGGTGTTACAAGGCTTATGCTAAATATCTACCCAATATAATAATTCTGGATATCCCTTACCAGGGGGCCTAAAAAGGCCACTTTGGCGGAATCATAAAAGGATAACATTATGAATCATAATGGACAGTTAACTGTTAAGTTAATCGTATCAAACCCCATTGGTGAAGGATTTTTCAGTTATTTTTTTTTTGTCTGTGCTAATACCAATCAATCCAATCCCAATCTCTTTGATTATACCTACGTTGTGCAGCGAAAAAAAGAAAACACGGACTGTCTACGCCATATTATGATTCATAATGTTATCCTTTTATGATTCAGCCAATGTGGCATTTTAGGCCCCCAGCACTCTGGCGAAGAAATGCAGCAGAAACGCAGCCGGAAGTTACCACAAAGCAAACGGTTTTAACTACCCTTATTAAATGCAGAACATATTCAATTGCGATTGTACCTACTATAGGTACAATCACCTTTGAACCTTTGTACCTTTGGACCTTTGTACCTTTTTGTGCGAAAAGTTTAAATAAATAAATAAATAATAGGTAATAATCCAACTACCCACCAATATAGCAAGTCAAGACCCGTTTATTATTCATGAAATAGTTATTATTGATCGTAAAATAAAACACGGTAATATTGTACAGTCGTTACGCGGCTAATACTCATAACTGTAATGAATATCAAACGACACGCTCGATAGATATGGCCGACTAGCGCTATGTTTATTGCAAGGTGTTCAGCACTAGGGAGCATACATCCTGGTTTTGGGAGACACTTCCGGTATAATTTCGAGACAAAGTCTTGTCATGTTCATTTTTTTTTAATACATGTTAACAGGTCTATTTGAACTGTATGGTTTAGAAAAAATAAATAAACCTTAAAAATGAACATGTGTGTAATTTGAAATAAGTAAAAAAACTTATTTAAGTACAAAAAAAAATGATTTCCACAAAAAACGTTTGTTTCGTTTTTTGATACCGACTTCCGAAAATTATTTTTAACCGACTTCGAAAAAGGAGGTCTTTTTTGAAGTCGGTTAAAAAACACTAAAGCTGTGGTCGATAAGTGCGCGAAGAGCGTCTTGTAGTCTCTATGAAACCATATTAATTTAAGTGTTAAAATACCATTAAAACAAGGAGACAGCTGGTAAAATTAAACAATCACTAGATATTTTTCCTTGTTTACTCGCACTCTTTTGTTTTCAGTTTTCCGATTATGAAATACGATATCAAACAATGTCCTGCTGCTTATCTAACCCATGGCCACACACTGTAGTATTGACTTGCCCTCACATGGGCAGTAAACAACGTTATCGTTGCGTCGCCGTCGTGACGTTTAATGTCAAGTGACGTCACTTGACATGCGACCACTACCCGCCCGTTACACACATGTAATGATAATAACATTTGTGTTTCTATACGTCGTTTTGTTCGTGTGATAAGTGTATTTCGACCTTAGATGATTGGTTTTGGAAGACTGGATTATATCCAAAATTTGTATGTAATTTGTAAGTATAAGCTTAAGTTTGAAAGCGATAAAAGTCTTTTGTTTTCTAAAAATACGACTTTTCGTCTTTAAATTCTGCAACTTCACCGCAGCAAACGAAACGCACAAACAAACAAAAGGCTCGCAAAAACGTTTAAACCCATCTCAGAAAAGTGACGCATCCTTAACCCGTGATAATTAATTTAACGAGCTACACTAATCTGGCGTCAGTGCAACTCATAAAAGAATACTTGGCACAAACGATAGTCGTCCAGGCTTGATTAATGCATGTGGTTGAGCTTTCATATTCCGATCTACGAGCCACTATACAGCGTGGCGCTACAATGGTGACATTAATTTAACACACGTGTAGGGCTAGTGCCCTTTAATCATATTAATTTTAGTAGGTTAAAATAACTCGTAAATTGAAAAAAAAATTTTTTCAAACAAACTAAATGATAAAAATGTAACTAAAATTGGGATCACCCTTGCAAAAAATCATTCATGAAATTACTTACCTACGTTACGCTGGCTTACGTTAACTCTGAGCGGCAACGCGTCGCTTCACGCGCTGCCACTTTTCGCGCTTTAATATCGTATGGACGGTACTGTGATGAACTTGAAAATGCCTAGCGCTCTGGCGGAGGCTAGTTTTGGGTTGGTTTTGGAAATATTGTAGCACATTTTCAGTTAATTGGATTGGGTTTTGTCGTGTAGGTGGTCGATCAGGGCGTTGAGACCTAAGATCCACTGGCCGGTTTTCGCGGATGCGCTGAAGAGCTCCTACAATAGTGCGAGGATTAGTAGGGCATTGTCTTGAACCGCCATATCTCTCGCGATATGTCCTTATGGCAAGAGCGGCATTTTCACGACATTCTCCGTAAATTAGGATCATGTCCGCATATTCAGCTGCTGTGTAGTTCGGATGTGTATTTGCCATCACGATCACAAGTTTACACAAGCACTAATAACACAAATAAAAGCGCCCGTATCGCAAGAGATGTCAACGTACCTACTAAATTAGAAAACGAAAACAAAACAAAGCGTCTTTATCGCAGTACCATAATCTAATTACTCATTAGTTCATTACACAAAAATAAATAAATAAAACAATAGGTAAGCGTCTTTTTCGCGGAAACATTCACAAAATTAGTCGACGTAATTATGTGCACTACTGTGAAGAAGTGTGTCAAGGGCACGAGTTAGGCTAGCACTAGAAATGCAAAAAAAGAATTGGATTTCGCTGCGACGCGACGGGGCGGCGGGGGGGGGGGGGGCACGCGTCGCCTGCGCCCGCCGCCCGCTCGCCGACAAAGGGATATCACGTTACTTTAAAGTATTGTTTATTTATTTTAATTTCATTGATGCGATGTTATGATCCGTGACCCGGCAAATGACCGCTGCGCGACAGTTCTTTAAGTACAGGTTGCTCCAAAATGCTATTTTAGAAAACTTTAAATAAATCCGCAAATAATAACGTTTAATGGAAACATAATTTCTTCATGAAACGAAAATGTGAAAACGTATATGTGTGTTAAATTAATGTCACCATTGTACCGCCACGCTGTATAGCCAAGAACATTCAGTGCTGTTTAATCGTAATCCGCGTCATCTCTCGCTTAGCTGTGGCTTCGCTAGGGGATTTTCTATTGTAAGAAAGAGTGGAATCCACAAAGTATTCGAGTACAGAAGATCTCCTTAACACTCTCGCACAATTTCACTAAAAGTATCACGAAAGATTCCATCATCCTTGACATCGGTTAAATAAGTAGTGATTCAATCCCGAGTCCATTAAAAGGTGTGTATCTGGGATTTAGTCTAAACACTGCCGGCCCAGATTTCAGGTCTCTCGCTAAATTCAAATATTTTTTTTTTAATTTCGTATACAATCCTAAACCAACTCCAAGCTTGTTCAAATTGGATTTGCTGTACCTTTCCGTTGTGCAGTATATCATTCCGGGAGCGCAGTCCACGTCTCGCTCATTGCTCGCTTAGCTGTCCATCCAACTCTACTTTAATGGCGGTCCGCTGGAGGGGCGGATAATTTAAAATACCTACATAGCTCTCACTGGCCAGCTCTTAGCTGACTGCGGTTGAAAGGTACACTCGGATTCTTGCATATAACTCCCGAACTTAAAAGGGTTCCGGATATTTAATTTTACGTTTTCATTTCGTGGTCTGGCAGAGAAGAGTATGATGATACTTAATAAACGCAACGTGTTATCCGAATGGAGTGAGATATGTTGGTGTATTTTGATTATTTTAAGTCTGTTATTAGTTCGCCGGTGTCTTAAAAAGTTCATTTGACTTTTAGTTTGCCTAATGAAATACATCCAAGAATGAAAAATACCTACGTTACTTAGGTAAAGAATTTCATGCTGTAGAAACTTGAAGCGCAGCGTACAAAACAATTTCAACAACAGAAACTTAAGAATCGTATAAAATCGGAGAGCTAAATCAATTTTAGACACAATACACTACCGGTATGGTACAATTTTAAAAGCATAGTTTAAAACTGAAACAGAATCGTTCCCCACTCTGCTAGGGGTGGAATCATGAATCTTGCTCTCGTAAACCGAAGGAAATTGCTTGCTAAAAGTTTCCGAATTTATAGCGTATTTGTACGTCCGAACTGGTGTTGCAGGATTAGACACATTCGTCGCTATCGGGGATACACTCGTGACTTACCTGACTTCTTGTTTTATAGTTTTAATTCTAGTTTTGTCTGTTAGGTTTGAAGCTTATCGTTTTAGGGATTTAACAGATTGTTCTGTCACGTGATTTCTAAAAGAATGACCTTCATGGAGTTCATAAATTCGCTCGTATAAAAGTAAGATTTGGTATTAAGAAACTCGTAAAGATGACAGTTGTAAAGTGCTGGTAAGTTTAATTAAGCTTCAATTCGCACATGTTAAAGTAGGGTAGCTTGATTAAATTACGGTGATTATTCTTCCATAATAATTAGATAATATAATTATCACAATTTAGGATGAAATAGTCATCAGATCAGCCAGTAACTGAATGCAATCAACCGATATCCGTAATGAGATATTGAAATATAATTAACTACGCAACCCAATCGGAATCAGTTTCATTTGGCATCCAAAACCGATAACTATTACCATTGAAGTTACATTGCGGGCTGCTAATATAAATGGGTATACTATGGCCCTATTTCTGCCCGTAATGTGTTGCTAACAATAAGTTAGTGCTGGCTACCCGGTTTTATCTGACTGACCAGCGGGGTTGAGTGAATCCAGCACATTACTCAGTCCAGTGCCGCAATTTACATAATTAACCAACTTCCTAGCGACTTTCGCATCTACCTTGATATATCTCGGTGGAAATGTGTAAGTACCCTACAAACGTAATTTTGTGTCCTTGTATTTGGCTGTGGAGTGGATTTGTGTTTTTTTTCATGGTAGGTAGGTCATTACTAAAGTACCTACCTAATGTTGTTTTCGATTTAATTATTGAATGGTGAGTTGTAGTTTAATTTATAAAAATGTCACTTTTAAGTAGGTAGGTAGTTAACGTGTTTTTATATACGAGTTAAAGAAACATTGAGATACAAATGAATTGTATACCTCCTGACATCTTCTAGTAGATAACATCACGTATGTCATTGTGTTCCCCGAAGCTTTAGACAGAGGTACACCCACAGTACCTACACCCATATTTCGCCAGTTAAGTTATGTTTAAGTCGCATGTAATAGGGGTAGGTAAGTCTATGGCCATCACCCGGGCTATAATCCAGACTTCGGGCTGCTACTGAGATATTCCAGATGGAAAAACCCGACCCGGGAATCTTCTAGGTCTTATAGTTATTAGGTATCTTTTCATTTAAGTAATTTTACGTGGTTATCGGGCCCAAAAAAGTAGAGTAAGAATGTAAGAACAAGTATTAAACAAGACATATTGTTGTATCATCCAAATCTTCATTCAAAAGAAATAAACAGAACAAGAAATGTAATAGAAATACGTTATCATTACACTTTTACAGCGAAAAGGTTCTTTCCTGTTGCGCACATTATTTATTTAAATCACTCGTAATGTCGGTGGTACTGGCTGATGTTGGCACAATTTATAGGCCTGTATCACGACGGTTTTATAAACCAGACGAGATTAGCAAATACTTGGAGTTTATTGAAGTATTTTGTCGTCTTTGTCGAAGATATTAAGGTAATTTGAGTGGAATTTCACGGTATTTTAACTTGAACATCTTTGCTTACTAATGCCATTAGGCAGATGATGGTAATGAGTCTTGGTGATTTTGCGGCATTTTAGAGATAAAACCTTCCAGACCGTATTTCGGCCATGGGGGCCAATCTCAACGGAGACTAGCCTAATAGTGCAAACACTCTTCCCTCACTCTCATAGGCCGATGGGACGGCAATCCGACACGACCGCAGAGAGATCAAGCGCAGGACCAACGGATTAACGTGCTTTCTGAGTCACGGGGGTGTATCACACCGCCAACTTCCGAACTGCGGCTATTAGAGCTAGATTTCAGAGGTACACAGTACCTCAAATACTACAACAGGTAGGTATGTTTCTTATTTAAAGTAGGTAGCAAAAATTCCCACCTCCCAAGACCAACCTTATCAGCAAAGCTTAGAACTTTAAAACATATTAATCGCTTATTTGCCTTCTAAAGGCAAATCAGTATTGGAATTCTGTAATACACATCAAAAGAGACGTCTCTCTAAGGGAATAACAATTAAATTAAGGATTCCAATTTAATTCATTCAGATCTCAATTTATAAATCAATTGAATTCTTTAATTGAATTATTGATCAATCAGGTTGGAGTATCCTACCTACTTGATTTTAAATAAGAAATAAAAAAAAAGCTCCAATTAGAAATCCTCTCGGATAATTATTAATCCACAGAATTTCGTTTTGTGGAAAAACGTTTAAAACTTTTGGGTTCGAAATGAATCTGCAATCTTACGTATTTTAATAATTTATGTTAGGAACTTATTGAATTATTATTTTTTATGAAAAAAATACATGAAATATTGATATGTATCTATGTACAAGTAGCTACTCGTATTGATACTTAGCGCGCGCTGCGACGCACGCTCCTTGTCAAGCAGTAATAAACCAGCTCCCAGCTAACGAGGTTGTTTTACTATCTCCATACACTTCACTGGCGACGAAGTCGGTCTACCCACGCGCAAAAAAAAATGACGACTTATTTAGGAACTTTATCCGTGTTCGATCATAAAATAAGTGAATGGTTAATTTACAAAGGCAAATTGACTCAGTTTTTAAAAATCAACAGTGTAAAAGATGAAACGAAAAGTGGAATACTACTGACTCATCTCACGGAGGAGACCTACCGTCTAGTACTCAACTTAGCGTTTCCGAAGGAATTAGAAACGCTAACATACAGCGAGCTTGTGGAATTACTCGATGGCCATTTTAAGCCAAAGAAGTGCTCATTTGTCGACAAGGCAAAATTCTTTGGTGCTACCAGGAAGTCAGGCGAAACAATGGGGGAATGGGCGGCACGAATAAGAGGTTTAGCTGTATACTGCGACTTCGGTACTGCTTTAGAAACGAACCTTAGGGATCGTTTTGTCCTCGGTCTGAATGCCGGTCCAGAAAGGGACAAGTTGTTCGAACAGAGCCCTTCTGCGCTGACGTTAGCGCGGGCTATTGAAATGGCGGAGCAAGCGGCCTGCGCCAAGGAAGCCAAGGTCATGCTCAATTCTGGCGACACCAGCGACGTTAGTTTGGTAAAGGAAGAACCAATTTATCGCGCAGGATTCCCAAACAAGTCCGGTCGGGGTCGTGGTGGCGGCAGCGGCAGCGTCGGCGGCAGCGGCGGCGGCAGCGTCGGCGGCAGCGTCGGCGTCGGCGCCGGTGCCAGTGGCAATGGCGCAGGCGCACGATGTGCGGTTTGTGGAATGAAAAACCATAACAGTGATAAGTGCCGTTATAAAGGTTACAAGTGTCTAAAGTGCGGTCAAAAGGGACATTTAAAAAAAGTGTGCACTACGAAAGATTCGTGCGTCTACCACGTCAAAACGGATCAGGCATGCAGTGTTCAGGACGCGGGTTGTGAAGAATGTCAAAACTTTAATTTAAGGTATGACAAGCCAATACAAATAGATTTGATTTTAGGAAACAATAGGATATTGATGGAACTCGACTCAGGTTCAGGTGGCAGTGTAATTTCAGATCGATTGTATCGGGATAATTTTTCGCAGTATCCCTTAGAACAGTGCAATATTAAAATGTGTTTATATAACGGACATAAAATATCTCCCCTGGGGGCTTTTACTATAGAAGCGTTTTATAATAATATGAAGAAAATGATTAAAATATTTGTTATTGAAAACGGGGGCCCTCCATTACTAGGTAGAAATTTTATGGCCGCTTTTAATTTAGTTTTGACCACTAGTTTGAACTCGGTACAAACCAAGGTAGGTATCGATACTGATATTTCGGATTTGCTTGGTAAATTCCCCAATCTATGGCGTGATGAATTAGGCTCGTTCAATAGATTTAAAGTTAAGTTACAAATTAAAGAACATTCCGTACCGAAGTATTTTAAACCACGAACTGTACCCTTTGCGCTTAAAGATAAGGTCGAGAAAGAATTACAACGTTTGGTTGATGCGGGTATTTTAATTTCTGTTGATCATTCAGAATATGCGACACCAATAGTACCCGTTTTGAAAGAAAACGGGAACGTCAGAATCGCAGGCGACTTTTCGGTTACATTGAACCGAGACCTAATAATAGAAAAATACCCCTTGCCCCGGATAGAGGAGGTATTTGCTAAAATTGGCGGTGGTGAAATGTACAGCAAAATTGATCTAAAAAATGCGTACAATCAATTTATTTTAGAGGACTCGTCACAACCACTTACAACTATAAGTACTCATAAGGGCCTGTATATGTATACCAGGCTAGTATATGGTCTAGCTAATGCACCGGCGATTTTTCAAAAATCTATGGAGATCCTACTCGCGGGAATAGACGGGGTTAGCGTTTGGCTCGATGACATTTGCATCACAGGCCCAGACAGGAAGTCACACATTGGTAGGTTACATGAAGTTCTGCGTAGGTTAAATGATGCCGGTTTACGTTTACAGAAAGATAAATGTGCCTTCTTTAAAGATAGCGTTACGTATCTAGGCTACGTTATTAGCAAATCCGGTTTAATGACCAACCCGGACAAGGTCAAGGCCATAATGAGCGCGCCAGAGCCTACCAATGTGACCGAGGTAAAAAGGTTTATAGGTATAGTCAACTACTATAGAAATTTTATACCTAATGCCTCGTCACTTCTTAGTCCTTTACACGAACTGTTATGTAAAGACGCGGTATGGGTGTGGACAGATAGGCAGCGAGACGCCATGGCGGCCGTGCGCCGCGAGCTGGCCTCGGAACGCGTGCTAGCGCACTTCGAGCCGCGCGCGCAGCTCGTGCTCACAGTGGACGCGGGCCCCACTGGGCTCGGCGCCGTGCTAGCTCAACAGACTTCCGACGGCCAGGAGCGACCCCTAGCTTACGCGTCTCGTTCGTTATCTACTAGTGAGCGAAATTACAGCCAAATCCAAAAGGAGGCGACCGCTATAATTTACGGGGTGAAACGTTTCCATCAGTATCTCTATGGTCGCAGCGAGCCGTTTATACTAAGAACCGATCATAGACCCCTAGTATCGATATTTAATAATAAGACGGGTATACCGGTGACGACTGCGCTGCGACTGCAAAGATACGCTATTTATTTATCGGCTTACAATTATGTTGTACAATATGTGGCAGGCGATAAAAATTCAGTAGCGGATTATTTTTCTCGAGCACCGTTAGCTTGTAAAAACGAAGTAAACGAAAGCGATATAGATACCTATTATACGCTTAGGTTTTTAGATGAAGCTTCCCCCGCCATTACTACTCGTGACGTCACCCGGGCTACAGCGAGCGATAAGACTATTCAAACTGTTGTAAGGTACTTGATAAGCGGCTGGCCTCGTAAAATAAATTGCACATCAGTACTGCCGTATTTTCAATGTAAGTCAGACCTGCAATTTGAAAACGGTTGTTTATTTAGAGGGCATAGAATTGTGATTCCACAGTCGCTTAGAGAGATGATGTTACGAGAACTGCACGATACGCATCTAGGTATTATTAAAACAAAGAGTAATGCCAGAGGGAGGATGTGGTGGCCAGGAATCGATGCCGACATCGAGCGTTGGATCGGCGGGTGCGCGACGTGCGTCAGCGTGCGCGCCGCGCCCCCGCGCGCCCCTCCCGCGCCCTGGCCCTCTGCCGGCGCGCCCTGGCAGCGCCTCCACATAGATTATATGACAGTAGGCCAAAGGGTATATCTCGTTGTGGTTGATTCGTTCAGTAAATGGTTGGAATGCTTGCACATGCATAACGGACTTTCTTCAAAAGCGCTGATTACGAAATTAAAAGCAATTTTTTCAACCTTCGGTATTCCAAATGTTATAATATCGGATAACGATGCTAAAATTAACTCATTAGAGTTTAAAACCTTCTGCAGTAGTAATGGTATCAAATATATGACGACGCCTATTTATCACCCGCCAAGCAACGGTCAAGCCGAAAACTCGGTCCGAACATGTAAAAAGATGTTAAAGTGTGTTATAATTAGGGATAACCTACCATTGTGTCAAATTAACGAACAGCTACTGGGTTATTTGTTTAATTACAGAAACACTGTGCATTGTACCACCGGAGAAACGCCCGCCAAGTTAATGTTTGGACGGAGCCTACGATCTCGGTTAGATTTAATAATGCCTCCGGACGACTCAAACAAACTCGCGCCGAATTCAAACATAGGAAAACGTCAATTTAATGTTAGTGATGTTGTTTGTGTACGATGGTACAGTGCACGGAAGGAGTCATGGCAGTTGGGAACTGTAACGCAGAAAATAGGCATTCGTATGTACAAAATAAAAATCCACGATCTCAATATCGAGTGTATAAGACACGTAGATCAAATTTTTAAGTATAGAGGTAGCAATGATAGATTATTATCAGACTGGGGGACAGACGAATCTCAACAAGCTCAACCGTCATCGGATTCTACGAGTTCAGCAACCCTGAATGAGTCAGATGAACCAGTAATGGAAAACCCACACGGTCAGACCGCGGCAGATGTGCCGGCGGCGGTTGGAAATGTTGAGTCGCAAGTTCCTATTGTTATTGAAGAAAAGGATGATGACAATTGGGCGGATTGTCGGGCCGAAGAGTGTGAGAGAGGGATAGATGCGGAGACATCCACCGGGGTCAGTCCGTCAGCGCAGCCTGGTCTGGCAGGGCCTGCGAGCGAGCAGGCAGGCAATACCGCCTCCGCCGCCTTGAGCCCGATCCACGAACCCGCGGTTCCGTCACCCACACTCACACGCCAAACGTCGAAGCGTGTTAGAAAAATAATAGACTATAAGAATTATTTTTAAGTTTCATTGTTTACACATTAGTTAATTAAAATTAAAATTATATATTGTTTGTCGACAGGTTCAAAAACTAATTGGGGAGGAATGATATGTATCTATGTACAAGTAGCTACTCGTATTGATACTTAGCGCGCGCTGCGACGCACGCTCCTTGTCAAGCAGTAATAAACCAGCTCCCAGCTAACGAGGTTGTTTTACTATCTCCATACACTTCAAATATATTCGTACGGTTTACAAGACTGCTGTGAAACTTGTTATAAATAAAGAAACTTAAAAAAAATCGGCCAACGGCGAGTCGGACAGGTTGCGTACTTCAAGGCAAAAACCGCCGAAAAAAACACGTCCCTTCTAATTTTTAACTTTATTTTATTTGTTTTTATAGCGGCAATAGTAATCCATTCTCTGTGATAAACTCCAACTGTCTACCTATTACGGTTCGTAAGATACAGCCTGCTTACGGACAGACGGACGGACGGGCGGACAGCGGAGGCTTAATAATAATAGGATCCCGTTATGGATAAAAAACATACCAAATGGTAGAACGTAGGTAGGTATTTGGAAACAAAATTTAGATATCTACATTTTGCGAAAATAAAATATTTCTATTAATACATCAAATCTTGTCCGACATTCTATTACCAATCCTGCGCAAAATATTATCAAATATTGTCCTATAATCCTTATTTCCTATCATGAGGCTCCACGTTAGTGCCACACCATGTGCCCCTAAATTCGCATCTACCCACATACACACTGTCAAACGGCTTATTCCACAAATCCCCATTGAGAATACCCATTGAAGTCTCGTATCATAATGGGGATTTGTGGACAAAAAGTTCACAAATCCCCATTGGTTTAAAATTAAAATACAAACAACATTATTATTTAATAACCATGAAGCTTTACTTATGGAGGTTAGGACTAATTGATTATTATTTTTATAATCAATCAATTAAAGTAATGGTTCATAAAAGAAAAACAGTTTTAAAATTATGAATAAACTCACAGTTTTAAAATTGTAAATAAGATATCTTATTACTTCATACATAAAATCACAGTTTTACACACATTTATAATACAGGGTGTAATTTTAATCACCGTTATCCTCTTAAGGGGGCATTGTACTCATCATTATGAACAACTTTTACTATGGGGCCAAACCTAAAACCGTGAAAAAAAAATCAGCTGTTTCCTACATTTATGTTCGCATAACTCGTCAAAATGTGGAGAAAATCTGATTTTTATTTCGCGATTTCAGGTTTGGTCCCGTAGTAAAAGTTGTTCATAATGATGAGTATAATGACCCCTTAAGAGGATAACGGTGATCAAAATTACACCCAGTATAGCAGTTTTACAGTCATTAATAAAATCACTGATTCTTACAATTTCTTACGTAATAAAATCACAGTTAAGTAATAAAATCACAGAATATCTTTATCTTATCGTATCTTACAACCAAAGGAAATCATAGATGTTTTAATCGCGACTACTAATAAAGCAGAGCATTAGCTTCTGATTGATCTTACTGTAATACATTCTCTATCTCCAGATACCCACAAAGCAAGAACTTCATAGTACGATGCATCTTCAGCCAACGTAGTGAGAAGCTTCATAAGATCGGGATTCTTTTTTACCATGCGTTTTGATTTTTTTGTTCCCTGCTTCATCTAAATTAGTACCCAAGTAACGGTCAGGTACATTGAAAAAATAGATATTTTCTACCCAATTTTTACAGAATAAATTTTTGTTTTTGGATTCTAAATGGAGAGAATTTCAACTAAAACATAGAATTATCTAAATATTTAAAGAAACAAACGTTAGCACTTAGAGAGTAATTTTAACGTCGCCTACTCCAGAAAGCTTTTATGGGAAGCCTTAAATATAAAGCTTTTTGTTATTAGCTGTTATTTTTACTTTATTAATAGGTACCTAGGCCTACTTTTACTTTATTTAAGCTTTTGCCAGTTGTGAGAAGGGTCGTTTTGTCAAAACAGTAGTCGCTTGATTTGTTCTTGTAAAAGCGATGATCTAAGAATCTGTTTTAGATTTCAGCTTTACTGTGCATTATTTGCATAGAATCTCCAATACACCTTTGGTATTTTCACCAAGATGATGTTTATCTTAAATCAAACTTTCCTCTTACCTCCATAGCATCAAAAATAACCTATAAATAAAGCAGTTTCTGTTCACAACCCAATAAATTTACATAAAGCTAGGTACACAATAGCCATACAACCGTAACATCCAAAAGAGCATTGAGCCACTCAACGAACAGATTTAACTGGCAAAAAGTTTATCAGGAATGGGCGGGACGGGCCGTGTAGATTTCAGTACAAATGTCAAGCCATGCCGCTGCGGTCGCGCTCGCCGCAAAACATGGCTAAATGCCGCTCTAGTGGACCCCATTTTATAGTTGGCGACGCGCGACGTTTTGAAATAAAACTGAAGACTTTGGAGTTTTTGATGTTTCATTCATGTTCAGTCACGAATATTTGTTTGTAGTTTTTGATTCAGGCTTTTTAAGGATTAAGATACACATACACACACCATTTTGAGAATTCACAAATATCATTTATACCTACCGTTTGCTCTGATTATCTCTTGCAATGGATAGCTATTGTTGATTTCTCTTAATACACCAATCGCAATCTCGAGTGTGCAACACAATTAGAGTAGGTATCTACATAGGTACCTACTACTCGTCATTAGGTATCCCAGAAATCCTCGATGTAGCGTTCCGTTGTAAACTTTGAAACTGAACGCTTTATTATCCTCATCTGTAAATGAGGCCAGTGCAGAATGTTTACGTGAAATGTAGATTCAAACATCAAGCGATGTGCGGTTGCCATGACCGCAAAACACTGCAAGGATCGCTGGCCAGCGTCGGCTGGTGCGGCGGTAGACGGTGTGCTACCTGCTTTAAATCGTTTAAATGTCCTTTTGACTTACAGTTGGTGACGCGCTTGTGTTGTTTATAGTGACCACGCTTTCTGTATTTATCTTTGTCTATCCTGATTTCTCAATACACAAAGAATTTAACTGAACAGTTTTAGTGTAGGATTTTACTTGTTTGCCAATGCGATGCTGGAAATACATTTCACAAATATCTCCAACCATAAAAACAGAAACAGGTTTAGGACACGTAGGCTTTTTAGAAAACCGCACATACCTTGCTATTGTGCTAAAATGCACCAACATATTGTGCAAAAACTAACACGGCTTTACCCCAATTTTTTTTGTTCACGCTAGTTGCCAGTGTTGCCACACATTCAACTCTTATGAAACCCCAACTTTGTATTTTTTCCCGCTGGTCACGCCAGCAGCACTGACGCTGAAAGACAATGGGCATACGCCCCTTTAACAATAAATCATGCCATGATTAATGAACTAAATAAGACAGGGGTTCACTTTGGTAATCATATCACCGTGTAAGTTGGTCGATACAAAAGAACGATGTTTCTTCAAAGGATAATTTAAAGAGCTGTGTTAAGCGGCACAAAAGGTTTTACAAACAAGCTGTCGGGCGCCTAACTAGTGAAAAAGCGATTCGTGACCGTCCTGTTTTGTGACTTGCGTCTGACCAATAGCAGCTATGATGAAAGTTCCACATCATTCGGATAAGCTGGTTGTAAATTTAGCGAATCGTAAAACGACATGGATATTTGGACAAAGGTTTTTCAATATTGCTTTGGCACTCTCGTTTCTATGGCTGGGTTTTGTTGCACTGACTTATAGTCCCTAAGCAATTTTTTTTATTTTACTTTTTACTTTCTGTCCAATAAATAAATTGACATGGCTTTTGGTTTAAAATAATCTTTACACCCTGCATAAATAGACATTTTACGTAAAACCAAAATGAAACGTTTTTTGTTTTGCAGCGGTAAACTTATATACCAATTTATTTTTGCCGAATGCCAAGTTCGAAGCCATTCTTTATTAATGTCCTGTCGACATTTCGCCCTGGTGGCCGTAGCTTTAAATTCAAAATTTAAATTCGCAAGTTTTAATACTAAATAAAAAGAATTTAAGTAATATATTATTGAATATTGAAAATGCAGGAACGCAAGTTTATTTTATGTGTTCCGAGGAAATACTTAAATAAATGTACAGTTTATGTCTTTTACATTATGTATTTGTAAAAACTTTACTATCGAGTTCGGATCATATAATATCATATCGTTCATATCATTATTTTTTTAAGCCCTATCGTTACAAATTGGCAAAAAGGTTACGAAACGATAAAAATACTTCCAGACTACTTGCTATAACTGAATAAGATCCCACCCCATAGCTAACTTTTTCTAAATACCCATACAAAATGTTGCCATCAAGTAAAAACACCGTTGGCTATGTGTTGCCTGTCCTTTCATTGTTCTTTTCTTTCCTCTAAGATAAACTTTCGTCCCGGGCGAGGAAGTGGGGTGTTTTATGCCCGTGTCAAATGTCCCGCCTATTTATCCTTTGTTTTACTCTGCGAAATATATAGTTTTCCGCCGCCGGTCTTATTTTCCACCTGTTGATGTTAGTTGGTTTAATTCATGTTTAAATTAGTTTTTTCAGCATCTTTTTCAGTAAAATGGTCGATGGTCATGAATTTGATAGAACTGCAAGCTATCAAAGTCAAGCAAGCTTTTTAAGAAATTGCTTAGCTTTTTAGGGATTTCATGAATCGAGTGATGACACAGTTTTGGCTATTATGCTTACGTAGTTGCTAAACGATGATAATAAACAAATAAACGAAAATAACACAACAAAAAAGGAAAAAAACGAAAACAAACGACAATAGAAAAAAAAAACGAAAACAACGATAAACGAAACAAGGTATATAAACGGATTAGGTGTTCCAACTTTAAAACTGCTGAGCCTTGTGTTACATGAACAGTAACAACAACTAACCAAGTAACCAAGATAAATAAAGTTAAGTAGGTAGATACATAAACATAATTATTATATCTAAGAAATTTATAACCGGGTTCTTCTGACGTGTGAACAACACTAATACATAACTACATAACGGAGTGCAGTACCTTTCTCCGTAGCAAATTGAAACGGATTACTAGTGATGTTCTTGAAAACAGATTACTTGTTGCACGGAGCACCAGCACTAACAATTCATGTATATCTTCCTTATACAGTTATTTATGGTAGTTTCATAGAGGAAGTAATCTCTGGAAACCTAGCAGAGATTTAGATGATATAGTACTTCGCACTTTGAGTTTGTAAAGATTTTGGTACCTAAAATGCTCAGCTGCCAGAGCTTACGAATATCATTCGATTTTTGATTACCCTTGCTATTGTTATTTTGTTTTAAGATACGTTTCTTTTACTATCTCGCGAGATTATAAACTATCGAAAAATTGTGAACTGTGCAACAAACCATTTACAATTTAACGCATTATTTTTCGATAGTTTATAATTTATGTCCTAGCAAACCAACAAATCGTGAACTGGTATCAAGCATTCATCAGCATGCGAGCGACCGCACTTTGCACAATACTTCTACTTCTTTGGTCGGGGTGGTCGGGGTGCCCTGGCTCACTGCGACCAATTCTGCTACCGCCAAGACCGACAAATCAGGGACAGTTCACAATTTTACGGATGATATAATCGGATAGATTATGAACCCTGTCGGTAAGTGCAGGTTCGTTCACAATTTGACGGTTTGACATGGATAGATAATAAACTACCGAAATTTTATACGTTATATTGTAAGCACTATGGTACAGTTCACAATGTATCGACAGTTTACAATCTCGCGAGACAAATTATAAACTACTTAACGGTTTTCACAATCATACAGTGACATTTGTATACCTATTTGAAAAACCAACAAACTACCGTTCAATAACAGGAATGTCCTAAACTTACACCTCACCTTAAGACATTCCATTATTAGTTAAACAAGAAACACTAAGCTAATATCACAAATCGTGACTAGGGTGTCAATGCTGCAATAATACTGCCGGCTGTACTTGGCGGCGGTGACAAACAGATCGGGAGGTGTCCGGATATTCCCAATTTCCGTGTTCCGTGGTGTCACCTCGCCGGATTTATGTCACAGTTGCGGGTAGACGGATGACGTCGAAGCGACCTGTTGGCCGGGACTGCGAACTACGAATATTCGCAAGCGTTGCGCTCCGCAGAACGGACGTGTGCTTAGTTATATGGTTTGGGTTTTAAGTTTTGATTTATATCTTGTATCGTTCCTTTTTGTGCGCCCAGTGCGTATTGGACCAATACGCACTGGGCGCACAAAAGGAACGGAACGGAAGTAGATTTTATATCCAATACTATTGGATATAAAATCTACTTCGACTAGAACTAAATCCAAACTAAAGCGAGTAAAGATCAAGACAAGTACAGCAAGGGACTTTTTGTTCAAAGGGATTACTAAAATATGTGCCCTAACAAGGGCAAAAGTTTAAAATCACATAACATGAATAATATTTAAAGCTAACATGAGTTTGAAAAGCACCCACATCGTTTGAAACAATTTTGTTTCCACAAATTATTTGGATTCAATTTTATTTGAAAAGCTAAATTGAAACATATCGGATTGAATTTCTGAACTGAACTTTTTTATAAGTCCATAAACCGCCCATATTTTATACTCCATCTACTTTCACAAATGCGAAAGTCCGGGAGCATTGTTTACTTTTAATATCAGCTGTGATATCATTCCATACAGGAGGGTGGAGGCTCAGCGCCTAGTCCTGTTTATTATATTTATCACGGAACAAGAGAACTCAGAAGGAATAATCCAGAATTTACGAGATTAGGAAGGGGTTAAAAAATGTATCGGTCTTTGAGGAGTATATAAAGCAGAAATATTGTGGGTATAATCTGATAAAAAAGACGACTAAAATAACGAACTAATCAGATTCAAAACAAGTGTCATCAGAATAGAAAGAAGTTATATAGCCAAAGACTAATAATTTTTAAAAACGCCCATAAATGTCATCGCTGTTGTCCCTCTTGCCAGGAGCAGCCTGAAACAATTGTTCTATAGCGATACATTTTGTGTTGTTTGATATCTTTGAGTATAAGAGCCTTTGCTGCATGTTGTTGAGAGTGGACATTCTGCGTTAATCCATTTACCATATGAACGCCCAAAAAAGGTAATGGAATAACAAAATGATTGTGCACACCGAAGCGGGCCCACATTCATGTTGTTTTCATAAATTGCACTCTGTTTGATACGATCCTTTAAATATTTAACATACAGCGGTAGGATTGGAAGCTGTCTTATTCAGATAAAAGTTTTTTCGTGCTTAATACACTATCTATGGTTCCTTCATTTTTTTATATTTGAATTTGTTTTGGAAGTTTTGGAAGGACATTTTTAAGCTACGCTAATAATATTGCAGCTTTTAAGGTGCAGGTGCTTCCTCCTTCCTTCCTCCTTCAGAAGTATTTTCTGAAAATGATTTGGTAGGTGGGTACCTAATGAATAAATATAGAAATATGTTTAGGTTAACAACAGATTTGAAAGCGACTTCTGAATATTATTTAAGTATTAATACAATAATTTTAAAAATTATATGTCGTACCTATTAAATTTTTAATCCACTGTTTCGTTTAATGTCGAATTGTAAAAAAATACTGGATTGCAACAACCCTCTAAAATCCTCAAAAATCCTCTGCACATTTTTTACACTTAAGCCGTCCAAATAAATTAATTTCACAAGTACCCACATTTTACTCGCGTCTGGTTCATATTGTGATTTATACCATTCGGCAGATGGATGGGGCCCGCGTTGACCCCGGGACCCCCCGACATAAATTCTTACATTTAGCACACTGTCACAAAATGAAATAATGTGTCCTGCAATGGAATTATTTGGACACGTTTAGTACAGTAGTTAGGATATGTTTTGGTTCAATGTATGTTTATGTAATGTTTGGACGGATAACGGGTTACTACATTAGAAATGGGATTAAAAACAAAAACGTTTTGGTCATAATTTAAGTTGGTTCGATCTTAGCTTTTATAGACCAGCTGATTGCCGGTAACGAGTGGCATGGAGTAGGTAAGCTTCTCTTACGTTCTGGTTGCCTGGTAGTTTGTCCCGAGTATCTATAGGTATATCTGCCTGGTAGAGGCAAATTAACTTAGTAGCTAAAGTTCAGACCTTAATAACTAAAAATCTGTCAAAAATTTGCAAAATAACAAATTCTTTTTGGCTCATTTCATAAAAGTTTTCCCCTACATTAATAAGCGCCCTTAACGTATTACACTTGAAATAAGCCGAGTCATTGTATTTTAACAGTAATGATTTGTGTCAGTTAACACCGTGTCTGACTGTATTGTAGGTATGCCATTGTTCGCTATGACAGCTGGCTGTGCAAAATGACAGGCAGGAATACGCCGCTGTGTGCACGCTACAAAAGGTGTAATAATGATATGTTATATTGTTAAAATTTCTTGTTGTGCCGTCTTTGGCTTTACACACGCTGAACAGTGTTGTGTTGACGCTTTTTATGGAATGATTTATTTTGAAATTTTGGATAACATGCTTTATTTCATTTGGGTAAGCCCAAAAATAAATGAATATTATTCATAAAACATAAAAATAGACCATTTTTCGGGTTGGCAACCGTGGTCTTATTGATTTTCTAACGTAAAAATAAAACGATTAAAATAGTGCTTCAAATAGGTACAAAAGTTATTTTTTGACAGCTGTCTGATTAATACAAGTTTTGTTATCAGTCTACAAGACGTAACTTTGTAGTGTGGGAGAAAATATTTTCCAAAATGATTTTATTTTTATAATAAGCTTACTAAGTACCTACAATAAGTGTAAATATGAAGAATTATTTAATTAACATCTCTAACTAGGATGGGGTGTTAGCCGACAGTCGCCCGAGGCTGGTCGTTTGTTTTTAACTCCAACTTTTGTCTGTCCGCCGCGAGCTTTTGTAATTCTAGTAAAAAAATAACTGATTGGAAGATGTTCACGGTATAATATTAAAGTTTTTAAGAGTAATGATTTACCTACGACAATGATATTTTCTTGTCTGTCTCATTATTTTAATAATTTAAAATCTAGTACAAAAGATTCTGTTAAAATGTATTTAGAAATATTTCATATTGTTCGAATAGCCACTACACACCGAATAAATTCATAAATAAAACAGATATTGTATAGGGATTTAACTGGAACTTTGAAGATGATGATGCAAGCTAGATTCATGACCTAAATATTAAAAAAGTAAGAAATAGAAAACATAAAGGGTTAAACAAAAACGCGTCAAAACCAATTGCTGTCAATTCATAAAAAGATAAGGGAGTACTCCGGTCATTGTGTTGTAAACATAACATACAAAATAATTACATTGGAAAATCAAATGTCGATGCCGGGAAACAATAAAATTACTCAAGTGATTATATGTCACGTCCGCCTTTGCTCAATGTTTGCTACATTAGGTTGTGTTGCCATTATAAAAATGACACTGTTTCGGATGGTAAAATAAGTTGACAGTTGGAAAGCAGATTCTATTTATGTGATTCATTACTATTCATACATTTGCAATTTTTTTGTGTCACTGAAAAATAAACCGAAATATAACATGTATGTATTTCAGCAATTAAATTATTTTCAATTTAAATGTCAATTCCAATACGTGACGGTTTCATTTCCTAAAGAATTTATTCGATCAACTGTATTTTATCAAAAATGTACCTACCTTACAAAAAAAGCCGTATATTCCCATCAATTTGTATATTGTCACCTGGCAACTCTAAGCCGCCGTCATTTGTGATCGTTGACAGCGCATAATTGCTGTAATTGACGTTAGAAGGATCATACGCAACGACACCTAAATGTGTACCACATAGCTTCTTATGTACCTATAGATTGATGTAGCTAGATTGTGGTTTGAGGGTAATTGTAACCACAATATGTTGGATATTCTCTATTTAGAGTTGATCTTGATTTTCTGCAGGAAATAATTAATAAATATAGCTTCCGCTGTCCGCCGGTCCCTCCGTCCGTCTGTCTCTCTGTCAGCGGACTACTCGTATATCTCACGATTTATGAACCATAATAGGTAGGTATATAGTTGAAATTATCGCAGAGTGCGCATTTCTGTTGTAATTGTAACAACAAAGTAAAAATAAAAAAGTTGGAAATTAAAGGGAATCCACATGCAGAAACGTGTTTTTGTCGGCGTTTTTTGCCTTATCGTAGGTACGGAGCTCTTGCGAGCTCGCTTTGGCCGGTTTTTATAATTGTACTCTTTAAGCATATTTCTGAGATGCGTTTAGACAAAATGCGTTATCCTACATAAGAAAGTATTTACTCTCGTTTTCAGACACTTATCTCATACGTTAAGGCATTCAAACTTGAAAGGTAGTGTATACCCACCGAAACAGTGATTCATAAAATTCATGAGAATGTAGCATGTTTTAATAAGTTTAGCTAATGAATCTTGGTTTCTAGGAAAAGAAAATGTTTCTCGTATTTAGGTAGGTACAGACGCCAGCACATCAAGCTACTACAATCTGTCAAATTTCTTAAATAGATTTTCAGCTTTATCGCTAAAGCATAAGGTTCAAAGTTATTTGGGAAAATTTTACAGTTTCAAAAAGCTTGATGTGCCGGCGTCCATTAATTATTGAGCTCGTCTCCAGAATACGGTAAAATCTGGTACTCTATTAAGTTAAAAAAATATATGCAAATAACTTCCCAAAAGTGGACGAACATTCTCGTCTTTTAATTAGGCTTTACATTCTGGGAATTTTACATTATAATCTGTCGTCGCTTTTAAAATGAAAAGTAATTAGCTTTGTTATAATATTCCAGTCTGTTGACAGTTTAAACTGATGTTTAATTACTGTTATCACGAAATCCGTGTCACATGTCCACTAGTTATGTTGAATAGTTTCAGTTAAATAACTTGATTTAATGTAGTGAGTGACGACAAACTAATAGAAAGGAAAAATGTAGTGTGTGATAGTCAATTTTGCTTTCATAAATTCTGTGACATTCTAAGGGCGATTTTCATCAATGCGTTAAAGAACTGTCAGTGTCAATATTACAACAATAATAAGAGTCCCTATAATGCACGTCACTGTAATGCACGTACCAGCAATGCACGACACTGGATTGTACAACACAGGAATGTACAACACAAGAATTGGCGACATCGCGATGTCTCCAATTCCTGGGGTGTACCTTGATGGTCCGACCCGAGAGTGTACAACACATATGAATTGGCGACATCGCGTGATTGGCCGATTGGTTGGCCAATCAGGTGACTCGAAATTTTGGGACTTGGATACTAGGTAATTGAGCTAGATAGTGCTGTTCCGAAAAACGATTGATTGCGCGATTGATAAGTTTTTAAGCAGAGAAGTCTTTATAAAAAGAGTTTTGTACAGCATATTAATTATATAAGCTGCAATCAGCTGCTCATGTTTAATAAAATTTTGGTAAGCACTCAGAGTGTAAGATAGGTCGACGGAGCCCCGCTTTGCGGGGCTCCTACTTCTGGGTGGTTTAAAAAAAAATAACCACGAAGGCTAAGGCGGGAGCTCCGCTACGCTTCGCTCCCGCCTTAGCCTTCTAACCTAACCTATCCGAGTCGGGGTACTCTGAGTCGGGGTGTTAACCATAATGTAGCGGCACAGTACATATCCTTCTTATCCAGTTTATGAAATATCTTTTAAATTGGTTCAATATTGGTGAAGAAAATAGGCGAGAGCCAAACCTCGAAAATGTGACTTTTTACTTAGGCTATTCAGTCGGATCTGCAGTTGTCCTTATCGCACGCATTAGAGGGCGGGGGCTCGCAGAGCGACAGCGATAGTTTCTTCAAATACCTAATTTTCAAAAGTCGTTCCGCCCGTATTTCCTCTTAACGAATAGTTCACAGATTTACTTCAATAATAATTGATTGAACGTCAACCACACGTCAAATGAAACAAAATCAATCAAAATCAATCCTTAATCAATCAAAATCTCATCCCTAGTTTCACATGGCTTTTTACTTTTTTATTGTGACGTCACTGTTTGTTTTGATTCCAATTCCCGTGCTGTACATTATCAAGCCGGACACTCTTGGTCCGGGCCGAGAATGCGCGACATGACAATGTACGTCATTGGAATTCAAAACACGTTCATTCCAATGTCGTGCGTTCTCGTGCCGTGCATTGCTGTGTTGTGCATTGCTGGTTCCCAATAATAATGATACTGACAGCTCTTGAACGTGAATTAGCGGCCCTTAGAAAACTAAGGGCCGCTTTATGCATTCTGCTGATTGGATATTCATGGCTTGAACTTAATAAGGCTCAGAATCGCTTTACACTTGGACAAAAACTACTTTAGGGGCTTACAGGACCTAAACACAAAAAACGCAAGTTTTAGAAACAATAAAAGTAAGTATGTGATCGACTACAGTAAAGAAAATCAGAAAAATATATGACATTCTTCAGGATAATTATATGCTAGGTCGATATAGTGTGTTGAAAACATAATACAACTAATTTGATACGATACAAAAAAGTCATGAAGATACCTCTAAAAACTTTCTTTCTACAATAAAAACCATACTAATATACATACAATCATTCTGATTTTTTTTCAGATTATTCTACAAGCAACATACTAAAATACCTACTTGTTTTACTTTTTTAGTTCAAACAATAGATTTTCTGTAAATAAATAATTGCTTCATATTTTGCAATACATCACCAGCGTTGTGTCATCGCGCATCTCTTTCTTTTCTATGCAGTCTGACAGTGACCGCGCTTTAGGTCATGTAAGCCTTAATCAGAATTGACGTGAACAGGAAAATGCAATTAAAGGCGTTTAGGGCCACTCCTAACATATAATTATGGCACTACCATCTGCTTCGGTTGCTTCATTTTTAAGGAGGGTGTCAAAATGTTTCGTTCACTTTGCAAATGCAATTAAAATATTTAGTTCACTTAAAAGCTGTATGACCTTTCAAGCTCCGCTAATGAGACACAATTGATTTTCTATTGTATCGTTCTACATAGGGTACGCGCGGAGCTTGACCGGTTAATCTTAGTACAGACGCTAGCACATCAAGTTACTACAATCTGTCAAATTTCTTTAATATATTTTCAACTTTATCGCTAAAGTATAAGGTTTAAAGTTGATTGGAATAATTTGACAGTTTCGGGTAGCTTGATGTGCTGGCGTCTGTACCTATATTAGAGCCAGGCATTTGAGATAATTTCAAGTTATGCAACAACAAATTGAATGTCATACTTAACACACTTCAAATTCCATTGCAATCAAAAAGTTATTAGGACCTTTTTGTTACAAATGGTCACTCAAAATCAACTTACATTTTACAAAAGTAGATAACTAATTAAGTGGCGGTGGAATATAATAATCTGAGATTATGAACACTGCTTTAGGTACCTAACCTTCGAGTAAATATTTTAAATATCACATATAGACATACAGGTATATCACAATAGGTAGGTATATTTTGATATACTCACGACAAAAATAATGTTACCATGGAAAATAAATCTCAGAAATCTCTATGGTAACTCAGTTCTTTACATATTCCTAATACTAATATCCTACTAATAAATGTGAAAGTTTGTGAAGATGTTTGGATGTTTGTTACTCAATCACGCGTAAACCGTTGAACAGATTTGAATGAAAATTGGCACATAGACCGTTTCCTGGATTAATACATAGGATACTTTTTATCCCGAAATTCCCACGGGATCGACATTTACGCGGGTGAAACCGCGTGGCGCAGCTAGTAGTTTCCTAATTTCAAATAAGGTAATATCTTAATCATTTTGACACATGTTAAAATAACGTAAATGTTACTTAGACAATGGCGTTATAACTGGGTACTTGGATTCTTGGTACATATCCTAGGATTAATGCTTCAACGTTGAAGAATGGTAATCCATTTATTGTCAATCAATTTGATTACTGCTTTAGTAAAATAGTGGTGCACCATTCGATCAATTCGATTAGTGTAATGGCGAGTTATCTGTGGATTAATGGTTATTGTCCCTACCTTTAATAATTAAAACTTTATTACTTTGTAGCATTTTGTTTGTAAACGGTTCTTATGGATTGAGTCTGCTTTTGAGTTTGCTTTTTTGTGGTTTCCGTTATTATACATACATAAACTCATGCATTCTTCCCTTGATGGTAAGCAAAAACTACAGAACGTCACCTGTCCCCACCACGATTCTTACATACTCTTTTTGCCTGGTATTCAGCTGCATCTGGTTAGACTGGAAGCCGACCCCAACATAGTTGGGAAAAGGTTAGGCAGATGATGGCATTTATATACATCTCGTTTTTAAAATCGTTCTAAATTTTTCGTTTTATTTTCTGGAATAACTAAATTCTATATAGAGTATGGAAAACACATAAGCAATAAATTATACCACATACTTGTTGTTGCCTTTTCTGACGATATACAAAAAAAGTCAGCTTGCAGAGTAAGCAAACCGAAGTGGCAGTGGGCTGGCCATGTCTGTCGAAGGACCGATGGCCGGTGGAGCAGACTAGTCCTGGAGTGGAGACCGCGTATCGGCAAGCGTAGTGTGGGACGCCCCCCAGCTAGATGGACAGACGACCTAAAGGTGACAGGGGTAGACTGGATGCGGAAGGCGGAGGACAGGGTGCTGTGGCGCAGTCTGAGAGGACAGCTGATTTTTCTTTCGCGACCGATTTCGTTCATTTTCTGTATATCGTCAGAAAAGGCGATAACAAGTACTTATGTGGTATAATTTATTGCATATAATTATGTGGTTTCCATGCTGTTTACTTCTAAACCATTTTTGTTTGGGGTGAGATATCCTATCATATACAAACATAAATTAGAAATAGGCAATACGTTGGTTTGGGCTCTTAGTTAATCTGAATTTCAGAATTCCTTGTAATTAAATTGTTAAACTTTGCTAAAACTTAAAAGGCCTTAAAATAGTAAACCCACCTGCACTGGTTATAAAGCTAAATAATGATGGCGTTGTTAAATATTAAGTGCATTACCCATAAACTTGGATTCGGCCTGTGTGGGGCTGATTGGCCATAAAGCAACGTCTGACTATGGCGTCGTTGCTAATTAGAGGCATTTTTTAGGATATCTAACAATTTCATTTGTTATAGGAGCTTTTATATAAAATGTGCAGCCGGAAAAACATTAGCTTTGTTACGATGTTTTAGACTATCAAAAACAAAAAGATTTGTTCAAATCCGACTGGTGTTCCAGAGATTTGAGCGTTCAAACAAACAAACTCTTCGCTTTATTATTAGTATTCAGCTATAGATGAAGAAACTGTTAACATATTATACACTCGGCGTAGTTAACGAGTAATGCCAGGCGTCACTAAATCCCACAAGACAGATCAACTGACTGAATCGAGACTAACGTTAACACAAAGACGGATCAAGTCATTGACGCCAAAAATTAGGTCAAGTGGAGCATAGTGACGACATCGGGCTCCCGCGTGACGTCCCAGCTAGAGTCCTAGCTTCCGATATCATTGCTTCAAGCACATCGTTATGGAGCGGTCGACTTCTGTTTATCGGCGATGCCGCGAGATAGACGTGACCGATTTTTTACTCCTTTATTTATGGACGTGTCTTTGTTGCATCTTCAATTGTGTTTGATTTTAGTAAAAATCTTTAGATTTTTTATATGTATTTTTTTCTCTTCCTGTCACCGTCAAGTGTCAAATTCATCCTCATAAAAAATAATAAGACTTTTAAAATAATATCAGTGGTCCTTAGATTTTTTGTTCATAATCGGTCTTTTCAACCTCTTTGCTCAAATTATCAGGCAGACATATCTCAGTCACACATTGACCTATTTCCGATAATGATTACTTCTATCATTATGTCATATTGGTTTCAGTTCAATCTGGGAGCACAAAACGTGACTGATTTGTAGAGGCATAACACAATTATTTCGCAATTCTGATTGTTTTGTGCAGTTGTGAAGCTTGCGGAATGGCGAGCACAATTTAATATTAAATTCTGTTGTTTCGAAATTTGAATTTATATGTAATATGGTTATCTTTTTGTTGAAATTATGATCAGATGCTCAGGTTAATAAATAACATAAGGACAGAAAAAGGCAGGACTAGAGCAATGGGCACGTTCATTCCTGAATGAGTTGATGTTGATAGTCTTAAATAAGTAAACCGATACGAAATTCAAATTGTAACATGTAACTGTCGTAGGTACTATAACATATTAAGTAATACGTACGCTAATTCGCATTCCCAAAATCCAAATAATTTTAAATACAGTGTCATATCCAAAAAGTTATAAAAATATTTCGGAGCAAAAGTTAAGGGTTCACGGAAGAGTTCCATAAAATTTTCACATTGAAATTCACATTAAAAGTTAATAACGAACGTAACTTTTGTCTATGATTGGATTATGTTAAGTCAGCGTACAGCTTAACGAGGCTGAGATTGTTATCAACATAATCATTTGAGGGATAAGGCGAGAGGAATCGCATTATTTGGCGGCTTTTGAGTATGGAAATGTACTTATTAATTTGTGCCCAATTTATCGCTTTAAGTATTCTGTTGACATTACAATATATTAGGCCGCCTATAACAATCACAATACCACCCGTACTAGTTGATACTGTATTACAGTATATTATTATATTATATATTTCAATTAAACTGTAACATGATAATATTTACATTATTATTAATTATCATTATTATATTACAATTATTTGTGCTTGTTTGATTAAGGGCTGATTTTTCCATGCCAGATAACTTTTATTCGAGTAATAAAATTGACGTTTGACAGTTTTTGTATGAAATTACTGTCAAAATTATTCCTCGAATAAAGTTATCGTAGCTTTCGTTTTTATTTTGGCGCCCAACAGAGACAAAATCTACGCATTGGCGTCCAACATAGATGATCTTTTTTCTAAAGATTTTTAGATTAAAAGAAAACTATTCGATAAATGTTAGGTCACATTATTTACCAATCACGTATTATTCCACAAAAATAATAATACTACTATGCTATTTAAAGTTCAGGACCAAAAATCTTTAAAAAATAAACTTGTAATCGCATTAATATCCGTTTTAATGCCGACATAATATTAATAATTTTCCAGATTACTCCGTGCGAATTGACTTCAATTCGAATTTCAGAATTCAGTGTGTGTAGGAAAACTCATATAGAATGCATAAACGTTGTGAACCGACTTCATAAGCAGCTGATTTAAAATTATAATTTACGAGAGGCACCCGCGGTGGTTGTTACAGTTCCGTTATAATTTGAAAACGATGACAAAACCTTGATACATGGCAATAATTTGTATGCTAATGTTCGACATGTTGGGATTCTGAATGGTAATGTTGACCTGGTGACGTCAGAAGTGTTGATATGGGAGATCAAGGAGTTGCTTAGGATCAAAAGTTGTTGTTGTTGGAAATTAAGTTGAGATACCGGTGTATAATGTATGCTTTTGATTTGAATATGATTATTTGAAGAATGAATCAATTGGTACTACAACAATTCTAAAAGAATCCGGTTACAGATGTACATAGTTGACATCGATGAGCCTTTCATTCATTTTGTAATTTATTATTACGAACAGTGTATTACTCTTAGTCGACGCTATCGTTAAGAAAGATTGTAATCGCCTTACATAATGTCTGTGGTATGTTACAAAAAAGGACTTTGAATTCCTTTATTCAAAATAGGCTGAAATCAGCATTTTTCAGATGTCAAAATTCACAATAGATAACCCCCAAAACTCCCTTTACTGAATAGGAATTGTTTGAAAAGTGTGTAACTAAAAATATCTAAATTAGAGCCTAGAAAGGTCTACCTCTTAATTTAACTTCCAGTCGAAAATTTTTATATTAAAGCGAAGGAAATGACAAAAAATGTACTTCCGAGGATTTCTGTCTTAAATTATAAACTGTTCTACACTAACGAAGCCACTGAAAAACGTTCAAATTAATGCTAGCGGCGTGCGTCATGAAAAAAGGTTCGAGTTAACGTGAATCGGGGTAATATAATATTGGGATTTTTGATACGGTACTAACAAGGTTTGCGAAACCACGGAAATGCTAAATTGGGACTAAAGTTCTCAACTTACGCGAACTCGTAGTATACAGGAAAATTATGTTATATTTGACTTCATTACTCGGGTTCATCTCAGCAAAATATCTAGTTTCAGAGTACATATTGTCTGAAGTATCAGCGATGTTGTGGAGTTTGAATTTTTCGAGAAGTCGCCCCGGGGCTGGGTATGTTAATTCTGTTGTTTTGTACTTTAGAAGCTTTGTGATGTTGACATACGTATCTAGAGCTTCAACAGTAGTCTTTTAGTATATCGGACGCCATAATTTACCTCCCTCATTTTAACATTCAAATGGTAAAGTAGGCATCCAATATTATTCATTACAGTTAGAAAGAAAACAGGAGGCGACACTTTTTCGTTTGACTCAATATTTCTGACATAATTTCTAAAATTATACAGTACAATGCCTTTTAATCTATAAAGTATCATAATTTGTGTATGGGTAGACCCATAAATAGGAATATAGCCAAAGCTATGGCGAGTAATCCATCAAATGTTTTTGTTATTTCCTAATAAAGTTATCGAGTGAGATTATTGTGCTCTCTCGATGGCAATAATCTAACGATTTATTTATACTAGATAACATTTCGGATCAATGGACCGTTTTATTGAAGGGACTATGTTTAGATACAAACCCACATCAAACAGTCTTGGTCCTTATAAATACGAAGTATTTCTCTCATGTTTCTTAAAAAAGAAGGAACTAGATGCATTATCTTCGATCGGAAGAACCGATTCTTCAACCTCTAACATAACTATGTATATAGGTTGGTCCAAATATTGACGTCAATATAAAAAAATAGATTCGTAATACCTAGGGGTATCCGAAAATACCCCATGTATGTTCCGTAATTTTTGATAGTTTATGTTTTTCTTTTGCGATGGGACTATCATGAAATACCCTGTCATTAATAAAAAAAATATCTTCCTAAAATAAGTGCAAGATACAATTTTTTTATCGAAAGTGAGTTTACATTTTTACGATTAAAAGTTGATTTTAAGTTTAAAAGATATAGATTGATTAAAAGTTTGAGTTGGAATAGTAGAATCTGAAACATTTGTTAACATTTTTCAAATTGAATAAGAAAATCAACTTTTAATCTTAAGAACGTAAATTTGTCACTTTCGATAAAAAAAAATTAAATTATGAATTATAATCTATTTTTTTTTATTGACGTCATTGTTTGAACTTACCTGTATATTGCTTCTGTAATATTGATAAAATGTAATTGTACCTATGGATCTTGATAACTGAATTAAAATATATTTTATTTATATATAAATTATTCCTTGACGACCTTTTCATTTTTAACACTGACTTCTTTCTACGCTGCAATTAATTGACTACTTCAGCTGACCTTATTATGCCATCCATTCCAATACTTTATGTGTGAGTGACATTGGCGATAGAATCTATCAAACAAAGCCTATCCCGGGACGGCAAACAACCCCAGGCTCACATAAAAGGGCTTTCACTTAAAATAAACGTATGTGTTGCTTTCATCTATGATAGGTCCTACAGTACCTAAATGTTATTTAGATCTACATATACTACGGTTGATGTCATTATTTCTGTTTCTATGGTGTAATCTGTTAAGAGTGCTATGATATTACTTTGTGGATGGACAGTAGCTATTACGACATGTGTGACGGGTAGTCGATCATTTGTGAGCGTTAAAAGGAACTCTTTTCTTTGAGGGTAGTTATTATGGGCCTTATAAGAAGGCTAAAAGTCACCGAAAGGGCTATGCTTGGAGTTTCCCTGCGTGATCGAATCAGGAATGAGGAGATCCGCAGGAGAACCGAGGTAACCGACATAGCCCGAAGAATTGCCAAACTTAAGATGGCCAATGGGGCCGAAAGGTTCTGGAGTGGCGACCGCGTACCGGAAGACGTAGCGTTGGATCCCACAAGGTGGTCCGACGACCTTGGGAAGGCCGCAGGAACCCGTTGGATGCGAGAAGCACAGAAACGGTCGAAGTAGAGGTGCTTGGGGGAGGCCTATGTCCAGCAGTGGACGTTTTTCGGCTGAAATGATGATGACATTGTGTCCCACTGCTTGGCAAAGACCTCCCCTTTTCCCTTCCAAACCTCCCTGTCTTGTGCGATCTCTGGTCATGTTAGCCCTGCAAACGTTATCAGATTGTCACACTAACTTCGCCGTGGTCGTGGTGGTGGCGATGTCCTCCTTCAGGCGTCCAGTGAGTGACGATCTTTGCCCATCTCTCCGGGTGCATTCGTGAGACGTGTCCGGCCCACTCATACTTCAGCCTGGCTGTTTTTTCTCCAACATCCGCTACTTACTTGGATTATGGAGCGCAGCTGGTGTTTCTAGTTATCATTATCAGATTAATATTTGAAGAGATTTCGGTTTATCATTTTGCTTGTAGTTATTATGAAACAGGTTATTGTTATTTTTAATTAATGGACAATGTGGATACTATTCCATCTTGTCTGTATCAAAATTTTTCTTTAATATGTATTGTTTTGTGAAACTCCGACTATTCCGACCTGCCTACGTAACATTACAAGTACCTACTTCAGAAAAGTTTTTATCTGATTTTATAAATAGAAAAACAAATAATTACAATAAAATCTTACCGCCATATTACCAAAGATATCTCTAATCAAAAGAAATTCCCAGACAAAATCGCCGTAACATCCCACGTTAATCGAAAATCCGGCAAAACCGTTATTAATTTTTAAAACTTCCCATAAATCTATCCAGCGGTTAGGAAGTGTAAACATAACTGGATGAAAACACCGCAACGCATAAACCATTAGCTTACCCATTAAAATTATGTTGGGATCATAGTCATCATTGTATAATTTTATGAGCGGGGGAACAAGCTTCGTAGAGTCAACAAAGAAAAATATTTATCTGATTTATTTATTGAAGTATTCGGGTGGGGATGAGATATACTCGGCAGGGGTGGCAGTTTTTCTGAACGCTGATCTCAGCAAAGAATGTGTGCTTTTATATTTTTGGAAATTTTGGACACTGCAAAATCATGGTTTAGGTACTCTTATTTTAACGAACTTCTGAAAAAAAATATATAGCTTGGTATTACGTACGGTCTTTGTTAAACAATTTATGGGTGTTTGTAAAAAGACCTTCTATTTAACTCTATAGCTACTTATAAGACTCGGTAGAACAAAAAAATAAACAATAAAAAGAAGACGACGTCTTTTCTAATTAAACTTTCATTACAACTACTGCTATTATTAACTTTTTCTCAACACTAAAGGGTTACAGGTACACAGTACAATAAAGTGGCAGCCTTGCCACAGGTACTAAACAGGGCTCGCGCCTTCCGCGACTCGAACTGATAACGCACGGTTCGACGCGCACCTGCGAGTCTCTGGAGGTGGCTTTATTTAATACTTATAAATTGTCAGCCATCTTTTCGTAATGACGCGGCAGTTTTAGCGCAGATCCAGAGTTATGAGACCGCGAGTCATTCGGTGATGGGGACAAAAATATATTAAGAGAAAGGGGTGCTATAAAGATGATGAATAAAACTTATTAAGAGAACAAAGACCACGGAATTAAATAGATTTGAAAACAGGAGATAGAATGATAATAATAATACATTCCATGCTGATTTCGGCTACGGCGACTATTGTTGTTTCTGAAGACTATAGGTTACAAGGCTAAGTAATAACAGCCATACGGGTCGATCGTTAAGGTTAAGCTGCGCTTGCCGCGGTCGGTCTTTGGATGGGTGACCATTTTTACATACCAAGACCCCTCCGTACCTCGGAAAGCACGTTAAGCCGTTGGTCCCGGCTGTTATTCTTGGAACTTTGACAGTCGTTACGGGTCGTCAGAAGCCCGAAAGTCTGGTAACCAGCCTTACCAAGGGGTATCGCGTTACCCAGTAACTGGGTTGTGGAGGTCAGATAGGCAGTCGCTCCATATAAAATACTGGTATTCAGCTGCATCCGGTTAGACTGGAAGCCGACCCCAACGTAGTTGGGAAAAGAGGCAGATTGATTGAATTTGCTGATTTCGGCTATACGGTGACTATTGTTGTTTCTGACGACTACAGGTTACGAGCATGTGCTCTTATGTGGCTAATGTAGCCTATTTTGGCTGTGAAGGTACGTGCACAGTGCGGACACGAGATAGGACAGGAGATAGAATAGATGAAAAACGTCATACATAATATACAGTAATCTGCTACTTAAGGGGGAAGCGCCAGGGTAGCCTGCGCCCTATTGATTGATATTTCTTGAAATAGTCATTCAATAGACCCGGGTCTCTGTAGACCCGTAATATGCGCGCATGATATTCTCATTCACAGACTGAGTCCATCTCATGGGATGCACACAACCACCGGCAGCGGGGACCCGGTTCGGGGCTAGTTGGCCCCTAAGTCCCAAGCTTCTCGGTGGCCAGCCTCTCCCCTGCCGACGTACCGGTGTTGGCGAAGTCGGTGGGGAAAAATATTCGCCGCTCGACCTCGACGCAACTGCGACGGCAGGTGTCACAGCACTCTCGATGGGGTTGGGTTCCGGCGGCGGCGGGGCGGGGCTGAGCGACGAGTCCCGAGGTGGTAGGCGTGCACGGCGAGCTGCTGATCTCGTCAACATTATATAGTTTTCATAATCTTCACAAATTAATAGGGACTATATGAACTTAAAAGGGATTTTAATGATTATAATTCTGCAAAATACATACTTATTTTGTTCAACGTACAACCTGTCAGTGTCAGGTTATCAGGTCTGACACTGACCTGCAGATTGCAAAAATGAATTTAGCGGGCTACCTTGACGTTGCCCCCTTAAAGAAATTAGTTATTGATTCAGGTATGAAGAGCTTTATCTGAGAGCAAAAACCTTGAAACCAAATATTAAAGCCGGAAGCTACCCCACTGCGCCATTAAACTCGTCATTTATTCACTCTATATAAAAAGCTGTACATGAAGGGAAAACTTCTGAAAGTCCATCCAATGTTGTGACTTTGTGACGTGCTGAATATTTAAACGTCGACCGCGAGAATTCTTTACGAGTTCCCACTTGCCACCAACTTTTGGTCAGGCTGTTTATGTAATCAAATCAAATAATTTATTTACAAGGTAACTATATCTTCCGTAAGTAGGAAAAGTTGACTTGTGTATTATTTATTGCTCGGTGTGAAAAAAGGTAAATAAAAAAACCCACCGCCGTCTCTCGGGGGTGATAAAGGACTATGAAAATAATATCAAAAGTATCTACAAGCAGCAGTTGGTAGGTACCTCTCTATTATGAAGCAATATCACCAATGTCTGTCGTCAATCTGCTAAGCGAGGTGATTACTTGATTAGGTATTGTGAAAGCAAGGAAAATTATTGCTCAGCAAACTCAATGACTATAACGTCAATGAGGGTTTTCGTGAAAATTTACGACACCAGTTGGCACCACTGTGACAAGAGGTGTTCCAATATAAAATATATGATGACGTTCATCATTCGATTCATTCATTCGTTCATCATTCAGTCATGACTAAAGAAAATATAGGCTCTTTGACAGATGCCTGGACCTGACGTTTCAGTGCTGCCACCTAGCGAACGTCATTTCAGAAAACCCTCATTCAAATCACAGCTGTCATTCTTTGAAACTTCTTTATCGTAACAGCTAAAGTCGTAGTGGTTGAATCTTCAAAATCATTAATTTCCCCAACTGTAGGTACTTAGCAACATTTTTGAGGTTATAAAGCAATTGAAATGTTTACTAAATAACAAAAAATAACAGGATTAATTCATGCGGTAACTGTTCTGAAAAACAGAACACTAATTACCCATGCGGCTAGTGTTGTGACCATTCTGCCGGGTGCCGGATGTCCGATCTAAACTTATGCCGGATACGGACATGCGGCTAAATATAGGTACAGTTTAATTATTCATCTCGCAACAGCATCATGAGCGGGCAATTGTAATGTTTCTAATTTGAATTAGTGGTGTTTTTTCATCAAATGGCTAGCTTAAGTGTAAAAGAAATATTAATTAATAAGTACGGTTTACCATTGTGTATGGTGTGTGTGAGGGTAATGTTAACACTATTATAGGTGCGGTCTAATAAAACTGATCTCGTATATCATCATGTTAATAAGACATTATAAAACGTTACAAAAATCAATATTTGGTTGTATGTAGATAAAGTACCTACAGAAAAAAAAATTAAGAATAAAAAAAATGAATATTTACCTAGGTTATATACAAACATTTTTTCAGATCACTCTATATGTTTTCAGAAGACGACCCACTGACCCAGCCAAGAATGAGTAAAAATAAATCTTTTCCAAATACAAACTATGTAACAAATCATTCAGCATCACAACCCCGTCTCCAAGGTACAATCTTCTTAGTTTAACGGCACATAATTTACCAATGAGTTTGCTCTAAATACGGCAACTATCGGTATACGGGAACACGGCCGTTTTATTGCGCCCTACGGCAGCGGTAGTGTTGCCAAGCGATCGGCAATCGCCGGAATGTCCATACTTATGGGGTTATTAACGAGTTTTGTGGTTGTGGTGTAATTTGGGTTATAATTGTTGTAATTGTGGATCTTTCGAATGGATATTTGGGTTAATTTTACGTTGCAAGTACCTATTATACTGTGGCTCTCATTCTTGTTTAATAAGTTCGATCACAAAATAATAGAGGGTTTTTGGTAAAACATTAACAACCTCTTGAGAGGTTATTGTACTCATCACTATGAACAACTTTTACTATGGGACCAAACATGAAATCGCGAAAAAAAAAAATCAGCTCTTCCCTATATTTTGACGAGTTATACGAACATAAATGTAAGGAACAGCTGATTTTTTTTACCTCTTAAGAGGTTGTTAATGTTTTACCAATAACTCTGTATACTGCAGTAGACAGTGAAGAAAACAAGTAGATAGGTAATATTAATAAGAATTTAGATTAATTTCTTTAGCTACAATGACGAATAGACATCCATGAATACATTGAAAATAAACTATTAAGTACCTAATTGAAATATGAATCTGCATGCGCTTAATGAACAAATATATCTTTTGTATCTATTAAAGCTAGCTTGAACCTTCGCATATTCGCCTAAAGTGACTTTGTATCGTCCTGTTTTATAAAAGACCCATTTAAACTCTCGATTGTACGAATGCAGTTACCAAAACGCGTTAGTCGGTTGGCTTGTGTCAGTTCCAAATAAAAAGTTTACCCCTATAGGCACTGAACGCTTTGGTATTACCAGGAACAAAAAAAAATACGACTATTGGTATAAAGTTTAGGATATCCAGGGTAACGTTCCCACTTTTATTATTGATAAAAAAGTTATGGCAAACTGAACAATCCATGGAACCATTTGGAATGGCCGATATTTTTTTATTCAGTCTCTTGTTATTGATTCTGACCAATCAAAATCACTGTTATTTTATTCATGTTTTTGTGTGAAATTTCAGGAAACTTAAAACTATTGTACATCGTAATGTTTTTGTGCAGATACTGGTATATTTTTATTTACTGTGGCCAATTAAAACCACAAATATTTTGTTCATGTTTTTATGTTATGTTGTTGCAACATAAACAAAGGGTGTCCTATTTTCGCAGTGAAACTCTGCGTAGGTACCTATTAACAAAATAATAGTCTCATTTTAACAGTTATTTATAGGGGCCACCTTACCTTTATCTCTCTATGCTTACATTTAATTTACGAAGCAAACTTTGCGTTCATTTTGAGTGCTTCAAATTTTTTCGTAGATCGCGATAGCTCTGCTAATTTGTTTTTTAATATCCATTATCTGCGGAGGGCTTACTTCAACAAATAAAGGTGTTATAAATTTCATTACCGGCTCGTAAATTTCACAAACGATACCATCAATATCATTTTACGGCTTATATTTTTTGTTTTGAATAGTCTCTGTGACCTTAGACAAGATCCCCTTGTAATGTTTTTACCTTACGGCTTTTCGCACGTAGGAACAACTAGAAAAATGATGTTGAATATTCGGTTCAGTTTCGTTTTAAGGAATTATATTCTCATAAAGTTCACTTACAGTTTGGCCCTCTGGCCGTCGAGAGCATGCGTTCCTGATACCTGTCAGTGCGACCATTCTAGTATCTAAAAAGGTCAAACTCGCAAAACACATATTCGTTTATATGAAACTGACAATTTAAATGTCAAGAACGCATTCTCCTGTCGGCTGCACTGTAAAACATGAGATATGTACAAATAAATTAATTAGTTATAGATAACATAATGATTCGGTGTGTCGATAAAAAAAAAACAGTTTATTTAATAGTAGGCTTCTAAAGATTTTAAATTCTGACAAAAGGATTATTATCATACACCATTTTTAGTGTTTCGTATTCAAAAGGGTGCCAACGAAGCCCTATTACTAAGCCACCGCTGTCTGTCCGTCGGTCCGTCTGATTGTCAATGGTCTGTATCTCATAAAAAGAACCGTAATAACAGTAGAAAATTTCACAGAGTAAGTATTTCTATTGCCGCTATAACAACAAATAATATAAAGTTAACAAAAATGCAATCAATACAAGAAACGTGTTATTTTTCGGCGTTTTTGCCTTGTGGCACACACACACTCACACACCGAAGGGTCTTCGTGTGCGAGTCTGACTTCAACTTGGTCATGTTTTTTCTATTCGTTTCTGACATAAGCTTTTAACATTCTTTTAATATTAAGACATACTTAGTTCATTGATAGTAGTGCACCATTAAGGGTACCCTCTTTGAATTTTATTCTTCAACTTAAAAAAAAAAACAAATACTCATACTCTATAATAGCTCCTCTAAGACATTTGAAGTTCTAAAAGAAAATAGTTTCTGAATGTTTTACAAATTCACTCGAAGAAAAAAGTTTCAAACTTGGGTAGGTAGACAATGAACACATTGTTTTTGCATCAGCTCTGAGGGGAATAAACCCTTGTCAGAGGTTGGCTTCAAAGGCGTGACATTATACAGGATGGTGAATTGAAAGTACGTACATAAATGTACCTACGTTAAAAATAATTTTGATAAGATCCAAATAAAGTTCCACATGGGTGGTTTTAATAACATTGACTTTATAAATCTGTCAAATATGATGCTTTTTGTGAAAGTTATTAGGGTCTCGTAAATCAATCAATCAGTCTAGCCTTTTCATAAGTACATATGTTCGAGTCGGCTTCCAGACTAACCGGATGCTCCTAGATACCAGTTATACTTGTAGCGACTGCCTATCTGACCTCCACAACGCAGTTACTGGGTAATACGATACGATTAGGGTCTCTAAAGCGATAGCTTTTTTCAGTGTCCAAAACCAAGCCTGGATTATTTCGAAGAACATTAAATTAATATCTAAGGTTAGTCTTTGGGTCATCTTGTACAAAGGGTACTGCAATATTAAATGAGTCAGCTTGTTTCGTATTCAAACTACAATAAAAACTTATGTCATATATTGTTATTGTAAAACTTAGTGCGTAGAGTTACTATGAACGCGGTTGTCGAATGGTCGTCTAGCGGGATATATTGTGGCTCTTGACTTTATGTCACGAAATGTATGACGGCTGCAAGAAATGTTTCGATTGTTAATTTTAAGATAGTAGGTAAAAATATAATGGATATATACAGTATAGATATATATATATACATATATATATATTTTATATAATATTTAAATAAAAAAATGACTGCGTTGGTCTGTAGTGGTTGCAGCTGAGCATGAGGTCCTGGGTTTGATTCCAGGGTCAGGTAAGGTGTGATTAGGTTTTTCCATATGGAATTTCCCAGTAGTAGCCCGGAGTTTCGATTTGTGCCCGGTTGATGAACTCCGAAAGTAAAGACGCCAGCACATCAAGCTACCCGAAACTGTCAAATTTTCCCAATCAACTTTGAACCTTATGCTTTGGTGATAAAGTTGAAAATCTATTAAAGAAATTTGTCAAATTGTAGTAGCTTGATGTGCTGGCGTCTGTACAATAGTTAAACCTCTGACTAGCCCCTTGGTGATTACAGGCGTTATGTTATAATATGTATGATATTAAATTCTAAATATTAAATAGACTCGATCCCGTGGGATTATCGGGATACAAAGTGTCCTATGTGTTAATCCAGATTATAAACTATCTGTGTGCCAAACTTTATGCAAATTTGTTCAGCCGTTTATGCGTGAAGAAGTAACAAACATACGTATATAAAAACACTCACAAACTTTCGCCATTATAGTATTACTAGCAGCGCTCTGCGGTTTTACCCGCGTAGGTTTTGATCCCGTGGGTATATCGGGATAAAAAGCCTACGTGTTAATCCAGGAAATGGTCTATCTATGTGCCAATTTTCATCTGTATCTGTTCAACGGTTTACGCGTGATTGAGTAACAAACATCCAAACATCTTCACAAACTTTCACATTTATAATATTAAGTAGGATGTTTATCGTGAAGTGTGATAAAGTGAATAATTAGTGAGGTATGAGGAAAATGTCGTGAGGAAAGTTTTGAATATGAATGTGAATAAGGGCACGTTCACACGAACGCGATTTTTTTCGCGTGCGCGTCCTACGCATCGCTTTCTCAGCATTAAATTCCAATGTTTTTATATAGAGGGAGCGATGAGTACGCGACGCGGGCGCGTAAAAATCGCGCTCGTGTATACGCGCCCTAAGAGTAAGGGAAGACCAAAAAGACGATGGATGGGCTGTGTGAATGATGATATGGTTAAAAAGGAGGTGACTACCAAGATGACGACTAATAGAGAAGTATGGAAGAAAAAGTCATGTTGCGCCGACCATAAATAAATTGGCATAGAGGCAGGAGAAAAATGATAAAGTGAATAAACCTTTTCATATGCGACTGTACTGACATCATGGGGCACACATTGGCAGAATCATAAAAGGACAACATTATGAATCATAACGGACAGTTAACTGTTAAGTTAATCGTGTCAAATCCCATTGGAGATGAATTTTTCAGTTTTTTTGTCTGTGCTAAAATACCAATCAAACCAATCTCAATCTCTTTGATTATACCTACGTAGTGCAGCGAAAAAAAGAAATACACGGACTGTTTTCGTCATATTATGATTCATAATGTTATCCCTTTATGATTCTGCCAAAGTGGCCTTATTAGGCCCCCAGATCTTATTATTCGATAATAATATTCTAATAACCTCTTTAAGATGATGTCTTAAGACTACATGTACCTAAGTAATGATGATTAATATCAGTAATGGTGTTATCCTAATTATGCATAATTATTTTAATTAATTGACTGTCAGATAAATCTTAATCCAATGCAATAATTGAAACAAAGCAGTCAGTTCAATTAGCATAAGTAGGTACCTACGTCCTTATCTTGTATACAGTGTGTTAGGTTAAACGAGGGACATACTTTAAGGGAGTGTAGTACTCATAAAAATGAAGAACTTTTACTAAGAAACCAACATTGAAATCGAGAAAAAAAAAACCAGCCGCTCTATACATTTCTGTTCGCATAACTGGACAAAATGTGGGGAACAGCTGTTTTTTTTTTCATATTTTTGAGTCATGCCCATATTAAAAGTTGTTCATTTTCATGAGTACTACACTCCCTTAAAATATGTCCCTCGTTTAACCTAACACACTGTATTGTTGCTGCATGCTTTGATAATTATACAGGGTCAAATGAAATTAGCTAACGAAACTCCACAGACGCCATGAGTATCGATATTTAAAAACGACAAAAAAAAAAGGATATCTAATCTTGATGGTTTTTTTTTGGGGGTCAATGCCCGCTGGTAGTGTTGTTACTTGAACTAAAACACTACTGTTTTAATTATTTAGTCAAAACAATAGATTTTTTATAAATAGATAATAGCTTCATATTTTGCAAAAAAACTACCAGCGTTGTGTCATCGCGCTTCTCTTTCTTTTCTATGCAGTCCGACAGTGACCGCGCTTTAGGTCATGTAGTCCCTTTATTAGCTAAAAATATTTTCTCACACAAATCATACTTAAAATGAAAGACACATAAAACGTTAACAACCATGTCACTCAAAACTTACACATTTAAACCCACAGTTAAATGCTCAACACTAAACACGGAGCTCTAACTTACAGCAATACGTAGTTTAATTTACGCGCAAGTAATCAACAGCGCCCAGACTGGCTCTAAATTCTAACATAACATTCAACGATTCATAATTTATTCGCAAACTCATCAGTGTAACATCCACAATGGTTGAAGTACATTGCGCGCCGAACGAACAATGGCCCGCGATATTAGTGCACTAAACGAGCAAGTCAGTGCAATCGCTTAGATACGTTTGTGCAGCCAGGTTTAAGGTAACCACAGATATAGATAGGCCTAGATAACGCAAGTATTACGATCTGTATGAAAACCAAGCGTGCCATTTTTTTACTACCTACTATGACGTCACAAGCACTATTTAGTGATGGGAAAATCAAATCGATTCAAAGACGCCGCCGCGTGCGGCACCCGGCGTGCCCCACCCCCGGGTCCTAGCGCCAGCGCTCACGCTCACCCAGCCAGCAGTCCAAAAGACAGCGCGAAAGTGGCAGCTTACGATTTTTAAGTACGTAAACTGGTGCGATTTTTGGCAGGCGAAGTAGTTGCTTTTGCGTTATCTAGATGTATCTATATTATCTGTGGACGTAACTGACAGTTTTAGGTGGTGGACAGTTGGATGTAGATTGATGAGTACCTGACTTTAGTGGTGTAAATGATGTAAAAGTACTGAAGAACACTGCCTCCTTGGTCTAGTGGCCGCAAGCGCTACTACTGAGCTGGAGGTTCTATTTTAAGGTCGAGCAAACTGTTATTGAGTTTTTCTATCAGGAATTTCTCAGTAGCAGCCCGGAGTTTGGATTTTTCAGTTATTTTTTTTTGTCTGTGCTAAAATACTAATTAGTCCAATCCAAATCCAATCCCTATCTCTTAGCGCGGGCCTGCGGGCGGAGAGTAATGGGTAGCTCACCGTCCGATCAGGACCAGCCCCGTGCCGGACGGCGCGTACGTGTTCCACGCGCGCCTCAAAGAGATGTCAGTATCAAACGAAGGGCCGAAGCCTGCCGGGTCAGCGGGATTGTCCGAAAGGGTTACCGCTGGCCCGGAACATAAAGGGCTAAGGAAGGAACACGGGTGGGTTTTAGTCAGTAAGAGTCTGACACTCCCTACCGCTCCACCCAGAGCGGGAGGAGTCATTTGATGATTTCCCATCCTCAAAAAAAAAAATTCCCTATCTCTTTGATTATAAGTACCTACGTAGTGCAGCGAAAAAAATAAAAACACGGACTGTCTTCGCCATATTTTGATTCATAACATTATCCTTTTATGATTCGCCAAAGTGGCCTTTTTAGGCCACCTGGACAGTAAACTGCCTATACACAAGGGGTCTCATTAATCTCTTAGAATTTCATAAATATGTAGTTAGCCCAGTAGTTTAACCCTTTACCAACATATATCAATCAGTTACCTATAGGGTTACCATTTAAAATTTTGAAAAGTCCTGTCTAAAACCCTGACATTTCAATAAATGTCCGGACATTTTAGACACAAAGTCCAAACATTACCCACTTAGTTACAGTGGTAGGCATGGTAGCAGACATTCGCGAGGGGCGAAGGTTGCGGGGAAATCCGGTCATGTCCGGACAAATCCGGACGGATGGTAACCCTACCTATAGAGATATACAAATACATTTGTGATAATATTTGATAATTATTTGAAATGACCTAAATTGTTTAAAACCAAATATTTTTATCAATTAAACATACCTACTATTTATTTATCAATTAGAATAACTAAATTAAAATAATTTTATCTAAAAGCTGATATTATTTATATATTCAAACAACACTATGATGAATGAACAGCAAAGTAACGTACATTATATTCAATTTAAATCCCGCTCCGCCACCGAGAATCTGCCATTCCACGCCTTATGGGTGTGTGCATTCAGAAGTAGGGTAGTAGGAATGTAAGTACTGCTTTCGTGATGTTCACGCCTGCATCCAGAGCAGTCCTCAGCCGACTTGAATACGTATTTTATTTGCAGTCCAAAATAAATGTGGTTTAGGTATGTTTTTATTAGTTTTTCACAAGTTTCAAGTGCTGGCTGCCTTTAGGACACTTGCAATACTTCTAGAGGAGTGGAGTATCGATGCGTTGTCAATCTTAGAAATAAGGTCGAAATATATCTTGTACCGGTAATTCTACCAAACTATGAGTAAGACTCTTGTCGACTTTTATAACCAAGGCGGTGTGTATGCGGCGTCTTTACACAGCCAATGGCTCACCTCCCATCTTGCGCCGCCGCCGCCCGCCCTGTCACCTGCACACGTGAGGACTTAATGGCTGCGTCAACGAAAGTATTCATCATCTGCCTAGCCTTTTTACAACTATGTTGGGGACGGCTTCCAGTCTAACCGGATGTAGCTGAATACCAGTATTTTACATGGAGCGACTGCCTATCTGACCTCCGCAACCCAGTTACTGGGTAATACGATAACCTTTGGTAAGACTGGTGGTCAGACTTTCGGGCTTTTGATTAACGTAACGACTGTCAAAGATCCACAAATGACAGCCGGGACCAACGGCTTAAAGTGCTTTCCGAGGCACGGAGGGGTCACGGTATGTAAAGATGGGCACCCATCCACAGACCAACCGCGGCAAGCGTAGCTTAACCTGATCGATCGATTCAGCGAACGGTATTCGTTTTGCTAAATTTTGGGCAAAAAAAACTATAATTAGGTATATATATTTTCGTGTTATTTTAAAGCCTGCCTTTTTGCACTGCTGGCGTTGCTTCTTTTCGTCGTCCATCTACCAAACACTTCAGTCTGCAAAAACGATGAATGTCCTATCCGAAATGCTTGCCATAAGTCGCTAGTCTAACCAACTAACAAAACAAATTCTCCTTTATATGTCTAAACCCTCACATTACCTACAAAGCTGCCACGTTGAATGAATTTAGCATATCGTCGCTTTAACGCCACCACGCAATGTCGGAAGTATTTCAGTTTGCATCCAATTACAATGTATCTGACAAAAGCCGGAAGAGTGACGGTCGTGCGAAAAGGATATAAGATTAAGTAAGCTTTGCGTTTTTGTTGTGGCAATAGTGCTGTCCTTTTCTCGCGTGTGCTTATTGTCTGTTCTCCTGCATGACATCCTGCAATAAATCTTCTTCTTGAAGTGCGTTGTTGAAGAACGTAACTGTACTTCGTCTCAACGGCTAAACGTCGTTTTTTTTGAAGTGAAAACTTCTTTAGCGGCGCTGTGTACTTTTTTTGGAATGGGTAAAAACTTCTAAATTCGCGTCAGGTCACGTGACCCTGATCGAAAATTCGTAAGACGTAAAACGTCAGACGTAAAACGTAAGACGCGCGTTGTTGAGGACAGCGCCATCTATGCACATCGGGAAGAACTACGAGGGCCTCGCGTACTAACGTCAGACTTAAAACTTAAGACGCGCGTTGTTGAGGACAGCGCCATCTATGCACATCGGGAAGAACTACGAGGGCCTCGCGTACTAACTACGTAGTTCATCCAACAACGACGAGATGGCGCTGAACCACGGATATATAACTGTGTGCTTATTTGTAAATCTGAATAAATTCCTTTCACGAGAAGAATAAACCAGTCACTTTGGTCATCATACCTGATTTGCAAAAAACCCTATAAAATAAGGAACACGCGTGTTTTGTTTATAAGACGATTCACAAAATACACTCGTAATTGTTCAAGTTTTCACTTCTGTCGGCACTACCGGAGTGCCAGTGTTTTTTTTTAAATAAAAACAACTAGCGACCCGCCCCTGCTTCGCATGGTTTTTAAGGCCTTGACTAAACATCGAGATTACTTTGTGTAAGTATATATAAAAAAAAAATCTTTAAATTAACCTTTTGACCACCACACGTCAAAAAATCAAAAACGTGCCCTCGGCGTCAAAGTCTGTCATGTAGTCGAACCGTGGCGGGCTGGGCAACTTTTGGTTTGTTATCTATATTATGACTGTGGCGGTCAAAAGGTTAAGGTGAAAACCGCATCAACGCGGTCACACAGACAGACACGAAAAACGACTTTAATTTATTACATTATTTATAAAAGAGGCAACCTTTTACATGGCCAAGGTAAATCATTTAGGCCAATGAAAGTCGCAATCGCGAGGCTAAAATTCTCAGTAAAAGCTGAATAAAAAATACATCGAACATCAAAAGCTTTCTTACATTTGAAAGGTTTAACTAAGAGCTACAAATGGCTTGGTCTAGTCTTAATGTAAGGTAAGTAATGAAGCCAAGCCAAGATTGCGAGAAGGAAGATTTATTCCCGATTTTTGTTACCTTAACGTACCTGTTAGTCGGGCCCTTGAAATCAATTCAACGATTAAATCCTTCGTTTAGTTAACGGTGAGAAGGAAGCATTGCTTGTTAAATAGTTAGGGCTTCTTCAGCTGATTTTCAGAATCAGCTTGTTAATACTAGTAAGTAGCTCAGGTATTGGTTATTATTTATTTATTAGAGATGACAACAGCCGCAGGGGTGGATAGCAGTAAGCTACGCTTGACACGGTAGGTGTGTAGATGGGCCATCCATTACATATCGAGACCCTTTCGTGACTCGGAAAGCACGTTAAGCCGTTGGTCCCGGCTGTCATTAGTAGATCTTTGACTGTCGGTACGGGTAGTCAGAAGCCTCAAAATCTTACCAAGGGGTATCGTGTAACTGGGTTGTGGAGGTCAGATAGGCAGTCGCTCCGTGTATAATATTGATATTCAGCTGTATCCGGGTAGACTGGAAGCCGACCCTACAAATTGTTGGGGAAAGGTTAGGTAGAATCTTATTGCTAGTGCACGAGCGTTTGAATTTGAAATGAAAAGCAAAACATGACTTCTTCGTTAAGCTCTGTTTAGATTTTCTACATGTGCGACTAAAAAAAAAATCAATTGATGAATTTATAAACTTTCATAGAGGCAATAAATCTAAGAGCTAAGGGCAGTTGCACACAACGTTCCCCAACAAAAGGGGCGCGAAATGTTTCAACAATCCAATAACAGTGTCGCCGAGCGATTCATAGGTATAATTCAGCGATTCCGCGTCGACTCTTTTCAATTTCATTCACTCACTCTTTCGCTCCCTCCGATAATATTGACCTCTCAGTAATATGTGTGTTTTATTAATGGCGCTGCGTACTTGCGCGTAAGTGCTAAACCATTCGTTCTGCGTTTTGTTTTCTCCCCTCTTGTGTGTTTTTTATTAGCTCTGCGTACGTGGGAGATTGGATATGCGAGTGTTTGCCGCGAAAATATGGGATCGGGGCTTATCAGGAATGTTCGGCTTTGGGCATTATACAATTTTGGCTTTTATGTAGGTTTTGCGGTTGATAAACTTTGATCATTTTTTATACAATTAAACAAACAGAATATGTTAAAAAAGTGATTTTAGAATTTTGGCAAAATCAAATTAAATAAAAATAGTGCCTATTCAGATTTAGCCAATAAATCAGAATAATAAGGTAAGGAAACCTTCCGAGCTTTTCCACTAAAAAGCTCTTTATTAAAAAAAAAAAACATACGCTACGGTACGATGTATTTTGATGAACAGCAAAGTATATTCTATCTACGCTTATTTATTCGTTATCTATTAAAAAAAAAAACAAGCAAAACATGTCCCAATTTTAATAGCATTCACCTCGATTGGGTGTGTGTACATTGAACGCCTCTCAGAAACTCGCTTCCATTGAAAACGCTTTTACAATGTTTACTGATGTTTTGTTCCTTAAAAAGTTTTCATATTATATCACGCCTACGTGTTTTAAGCCTATTAATTCGATGCGGATTGGAGTAATTGTGTACCCTGCTTTATATATTGTTTGAGGACGCATGAGTTGTTTACTGTAGTACGGTACGAGTAAGTAGATATATGTTGGTAGTTTAATGTTAAGATTTAGATTTTATTTCGCGTGTAGATAATGTATAAGTAGGTAGCTAAATCAGAGTTCTGCTCTTTATCTGCAATCAGCCTAACCTGTCAACGTCCATCGCCAAGTATTTCGGCCTACCAGGAGATTCTAATCTAAAGAAATACCTTCTACTTAATTAGTTTTATCTTAGAATAAAACTGCCTATACAAAAAATAGCAGAACCTAGGCTTTTTTTTCTGGATGGAAAATCATCAAATCCCCTCCCGCTCTGGGTGGAACGGAAGGGAGTGTCAGACTCTTACTGACTAAAACCCACCCGTGTTCCTTCCTTAGCCCTTTATGTTCCGGGCCAGAGGTAACCCTTTCGGACAATCCCGCTGAAAGACCCTAGGGTTCAGACAAGTATATTTTCAAAGAGTTTCGTATTTCTGCCACTACTATCAACAGACTAAGGCTACGTACGCATTGACAGGTTGCATGCTTAGCGCATACAGCCTAGCGAGTCACCTTGCGAGTAGTGAAGTGAAACGAACGTACCTACTAGTACTTTCGCAACCGGCCGCACTGCACGCATGGCGCTTTCGCTATTCGCCTAGCGTGTATCGAACAGATGTTAAATCACTAGGCTCTAGACGGTAAGCAAGCCACCTGTCAGTGCGTACGTAGCCAAAAGGTTTGCGAACTTATGTCAATCCATTACATTTTTGACTTTTCCATTATCGTTATCGCTGATAGAATGTCACTTTGTCCAGGCCCTCTGGTTATAAAAACGTGCACCTAAGAAGTTCTACAACTTTAATACAATTTTTTGTTTTACAGTTGCACCTTAAATAACAAATCGCGCGAAAATCTTTAGCTCCAGTCAGACGGTCCGTCCATATCTTTCACGCGGACGTCCAAATAAACAATCCAAAACAACATTAATTTAGAAGTTCAGTAACGAGCGAGTGTTCATCACGGACTCGTTGAAACATTGTTTTTATCGTCCTCATCGCCACTGTTAGACGTTTGTTTCTTCGGACTCCGGCCGTCCCGAAGCGAACCGATGTAAATTGTACCCGAAAAGTTTGCGATGGTTGTTTATTAAATTACCGGAGCGTACGAATCGAGTGGTGTGACTGTAGTTTCAGGTGTGTGGAGAGAGGTGTCCCTTTTGTATTGATATTTTGCTTTTGGACCCTTTGGTTCATAGTACCAAGACCCCTCCGTGTCTCGGAAAGCAAGTTAAGCCCCGTTAAGCCGTTAAGTCCCGGCTGTCATTCCTAGATCTTTTACAGTCGTTACGGGTCGTCAGAAGCCCGAAAGTCTGACAACCAGTCTTACCAAAGGGTATCGTATTACCCAATAAGTGGGCTGTGGAGGTCAGATAGGCAGTCACTCCATGTAAAATACTGGTATTCAGCTGCATCCGGTTAGACTGGAAGCCGACCCCAACATAGTTCGGAAAACGCTTGGCTGGTGATGATTGTTCGTAGGTAAGGGCAGCTGATGCAATTAAATTTTTAACACAATCAGTTGCATTTTTCAAACCCATAACTGTGGACTGTCATGTCCTCATGTTCTGCAGAATCATCATCTGCCTAGCCTTTGTCCGATTATGTTGGGCTCGGCTTCCAGTATAGCTGGATGCAGCTGAGTTCCAGTATTTTTCAAAAGTCATTTATTCAAATTAGGCTGAGAATCATATTATTAACAACAGCTCAACTTTTCGAATGTCAAAATTACATAAGACAGTCTCCCAAACCCCCCCCCCCTTCACCACTTCCTAGTGCTTTCGCTGGGAAGCAGAAATGCCACGTTCCATGGCGCGACTGCCTATCTGACCTCCACAACCCAGTTACTGCGTAATACTATACCCCTTGGAAAGACTGGTTGTCAGACTTTCGGGCTTCTGACGATCCGTAACGACTGTCAAAGATCCACGAATAACACCCAGGACATGTTCTGCAGAATATGTTGTACAAATATTGCAATTGTTGTTGTGTAGTATATTGTAATTGTTGCAATTGGTTTAATAAACCAATTGAAACATGTCTGTAAATAAAGGGTAAAGGAAGAAACCTCATTTGTGTAGTTAGTAAGTTATCCTTTCGAAGAGCTGATCGTTCTTCTTTCCCTTCAAAGCATAATCTCAAATTCTAAACATGCAATATTGATCTCGAAAGTGCTTGAAAAAGACTCCCTTTAGCACTATATTAGCACGAATTGATGACGAACAGAGAGCCAATAGCCGTTAACATGTTCATTCTGTTGCGAACATGTCCATCGCATGTAATTGGGGGACTAGAGGGTGGGTCCTTATAAATTCTACCGCTACATTCCACCATTTTACTTTTCCCCGTCCGTATGTAATTTCGGTCTTGCCGACGCCATTTTCCTTTCCCTCGTATTTGAATTTCAATTGACTTACACATTACTGTTTACATTAGGTAGTATAAATATAACTTTATCGTTCTCGGTATTCTAACAAGCTAACGGTTGTGTAATAGTTTTAGTAGGAGTGTGCATTTATCCTTATATGCGAATGCTCCTAAAATTTAGCACCCTTTTTTGCTTGGTTTGTAAAGCATATGCTGTGAATTGATACTCATCCTAATAAGCTAGGCTATGATCGTGATATCGTCAACATCATTATCATCACAGACATATAGATATCTATATACATCTGTGATTATCATCATCATCATTATTTCATTCTTCCACTGCTGAATATAGGCCTTCCCAGGTCACAGCGAGTCTCATCCAGGTCACCTTGATACGAATGTTTATTGAATCTTGGTATCTTGGTTTGAGATTCTCTACCAAGCTTGAATAAACGTCACCATAACCACAACATTAATGTTAGAAAAGTGCAGGTTCTATAAGTGAGTTTTAAATTTAATTCAAATAAAAGTAGTAAGTATATCTTTGTAATAGATCCTGACTTTTTAATACCACCGTAGAGTGGCTCCTCAGGAGTCGAGTTCTACGTTCAGCGTACAATGTCCTTTGAGCTTCCATGTTTTTGCAAAATGCAATAATACTCGGCCACTGAGTCTTTGTCTGACGACAACCACAATAACTGCTCTTTGCCTCTATTTGTCAACTGTGAGGGTAGTTTTTATGCGTTAAGAATATTTGCTTATTGTTTCAAGCACTTTGATTGGTGACTCGTCTTGTTTTTTGTTTGTTAGCAAAGTTTTAGTGCTTTTGATGAGAATTTCTGTATTTGACAAAGTTTCACGTAACAAGGTGCATGCAGCTGCTACTGAATTGCCTTTCACGACGCTATATTCTGCATTATTCACTAGCAAACTGATCTTATCTTTGGAGTTGTAATTAAACTAGCGGGGACTATATTAGATTCTATTTCAATTCTAAGCGTTACTCCTCGTCTCCCATATTTACGTTAAGGTAGGTAACATCTAATCACGGGACACGACATCTGGTCTGCTATCGATCATCCGGTCTTGCAATTTTCCGGCCGCGCGCCCAAATCCGAGCGTTGGATCATCCCTGCCCGATAATGCGTCACGACTCACGATTCGCCCCTTATTCAATTTTTATCACACATAGGAGAGAAGTGAAAAGTGGTGGTGCTGATTTATTTAGGTTCGACTTTCGGAGCTAGGTGTTGAGCGCGATTGGTATTGAAAAGCTTCCGTGCACCTGGTGTGGATTTGACTGCATTATTCGGGATGCAAATGCTCTTTAGGAAATGATTGAAATAAATTCGGAACTGGACTGTATATTATCGAATGGAAGCACTTTATGAACGGCAAAAATACTATAATATTATTACATGAATTGACGTGAAATTGTAAGCCATCTGAATTTCTGCTCCTACTTGACTCGCACTACATACAGATCTCTATTATCTTACCCATAAAATCAACATGAACCATAACAAGCTAAACCAACCATCCTCAATCTATTCCTTAATCGCTAAACAGTCAACAATCATTGTATTTACATAGATACGCAGCCAATCAGGTGATAAACATTAGCCAATGCCGGACATTAGCATAATGTACAATACTGCCCTATTACAGAACATTGTATGTACCTACATTTGATGCTAATTGGACAGTTAATGCCGCGCGATTGATATTGTCATCGCGGAGTCTGATTTGGTCGTTTGAAGCGATATTAACTTTGTTTTTATAAGAGTTAGCATTTACTCCCGTCTTTATATTTTACTAGGTTCTGCCCCCGAGTTCGTTCACGTGTAGGAAACATCCTATAATACTCAGGGATAATGTAGTTTCCTTTTAGTGAAATAATTTTCGGAATAAGATTAGTAGTTCCGAAGTAGTTCCCCCTGCACAAACTCAAACATTTTACTCCTTTATAAGTTTAGTATAGATCATGAAGCTGATGGAAACTATCACCATCAGACTATATGATTGTATTGTTGGATAGAGGCCTCATAGAAGTAATTTCGAAAACGAACCTTGTGATTCGGAGTGTCAAACCTATTTTTGATGTTCTATATTGTTAGAAGATTCGAGCTATTCTTATCCTCTTCGCTACCACGAGCATAGAGCTTATCTTCTCGTTAGAAAACGTTTCTGCTAAAAACGTGCATCCATGTTGGTAAAAGCTCATGAAACAGCAAAATACTTCACAATGGTCACGACCGCAGCGATGTATGAACTTCATTGAAGCAAGAAAAGTAAGATCGTAACACGTGGTGTCCTGTAGGTTCTGCTTATCCTCCTTAAGTGAGAAAAGCCTGAGATCATATAATATGTAGTAAGTGTACCTACTTTAAAAAGCCACATCCGATACTCTTCAGCAAAAAGTTCAGTCAAAATCACACCAGAAATCAAACGAAAGCCCTCTTAATATTTAAGGCGCTACCTCGAAAATAAATCGTAGCGACAGATCTACTAAGCGAGCGAAAGTGATGCAATCTTGAAACGCAAAAGAAGAGAGATGGCTATAATGTGCGTGCGCTCGGAATAAAACGACGTATGTGCCAAAACGAATTTACTCCTTTTTTAACAAAAATAAATGAATTCTATTTAAAAGTACTTTGAGTAAACTTTGATACGATAATTCTCTATGTTTTAAAGTAAATTCCATTGAATAACTCTTAAGCGTTACGCCGTGATGTCGAAAAAAGTAAAAAACTAGATATAACTTTGCAATTTTTTTGTATCGACAAATATTCATGAATCGTGTATTCTTTTTTATGATACCAGACTAAAGAGTTAAAAAACATACATCAAAATGTTAAATCCCTATTCCACATACTTAACAAGTTACAGAAAAACCACATATTTTTCAATATACCTACATATCACCTTAACCACTACTCTTCACTCCTCCAACTGTTTTAACATTTTTTACACCAAAACACGTGTACTGAGGAGGGACCGTAATAAGTTGTGTCGTCTGCTTCGCAAGGGTTGACGTTTAAACTTTGGCTGTGATGTTTACTGCCCCACCCAGCCGGGGCCACTTAAAACGCCACATAAAATTTGCTGAACCAACTCTGCTAGATGTGGCAAGACCTGTTTGCTTAGTTGATGAAATGTCAATGAAGGTTTGTGGAGTCATGGAGTTAACTACGTTACTGTTAGTGGTTGAGTTTGATGTAGTGACTGGTGGGCTGGGGAGTTTAGTTTGAAGTTGTGAAACTTTAATAGATTAAAAGTTTAAAATGATGGAGGTAATGAAAATGAACCTAAAGGGCTAAAGAGATACCGTGGCCCCTGGCACAGGCAACTAAAGGAACACGGGTGGATTTTAATCAGTAAAAGTCTGACACGCCCTCCCGCTCCGCCCAGAGCGGGCGAAGTTATTTGATAATTTCCCACCCAAAAAAAGGGCTTGAGGAAAATTTGGATGAGGGCATTCTGTGATGTTTTTTCTAAGAATGATCGATTTGAAGATCTAAAGGTATTTCGATTGGAACGACCAATAAATTGCAAGAATAAAGATCTGATATAAAGGCTAAAATATTGTAAGAGTAAAATTATCTTCAAATCGTAAACTTGGCTCTAGATTTCGTTACACAATATTCGAAACAAAGTGGACAAAACAAGCTCTTCCAGACCATCTTACCTCCGAACATAAAACCCTAAGCAGATAATTCAAGCTAGTTGCGTTTGAGTCGCCACCTGGGAGCCCCTAATTGCCTCAACACATCCTGAGACGACCTAAGGTGGCGTACACACATCCTGTTTTACTACACATCAAATTAAGGATACTAATCACAGAAGATTCCATTGGGTGATCCCATTCTGCAAACGGAAATTAGGTCACATCCCTTACTTGGAGAATTTAGCGACACTTATTTCGAAACCTCAATTTAGTGTTTATAGGATTGTCCTCGAGAAACAGCTGACTGGAGGAGTAAAAAGATTTTCTTTTCGTCTATACTTAAGGGCACACTTGCCGAAATTTTTCCATACAAACTTCGGGAGAATATTACTCCACTGTTTGACTTTGTACATCCAAAGTTAAACATTCTATCGTTTTGTCTTATTATTAATTGTGTCTGTACGGAAACAGAATAGTAAAATAAGAAGCCATTAAAAAGTTATGAGCCAACAAAGATTCGTTTTTCTTGCTAATTTCAGCGAAACTTTGGGTGTAAATAAGTAATAAAAGATGGATAAAATCTTCAAAACAAAAACCGTACCGACACAGCTTATTTATCGAAAAGTTCAATAAACTTTATTTGTAATTGATTTATGCAGTGGTTTTTTCATAAAACTCGATTTTCCAAAGGACGTTTCGTAATTTTTACGCGCTCGGTTTACTATGGAATCATCGTGCATTTCACTCGATAATGTTTCCCCGCGCGGTGCGGTGCGGGGGAAAGACGCTCACGCACACTATGTCACGCGCACGTTTCGAACTATTTCGACTCAGTCTGCCGCTATCGCCTAAGTCGTTCGTATGTATTTACATTTAGACTAAACTGCTTCTCCTTTGTGCTATAGTATTACCATTCGCACGTGAACACTACATTGACCTCTGGCTTGAACTTTGGATTTCGATACTACCTACATTATCTGTTTGACTTGGCACTACAATTTGGACTCCGTATTTTCATTATTGGAATTGTTGATTTGAGTGGACGCTGTGTCAGTGAAGTTGTACTTATTGATTGATTGAAGTCTGGTGTGAACAACTGCAAATAAACAATGGGTACTTGGGTAGGGTAGGGACCTCCTCGAGCATATTTTTGTTATAATATAACTAGCTTCTGCCCGCGACTTCGTCCGCGTGAAATTTTTTGTTCCCTCGACCCACCCCGTCGCATCGCATCGCCTGCCTGCGCTATTACTACTCGACTCCTAAGGGTCCTAGCATCATGTTTCATAGCCTATAGCCTTTCTCCAGGGCTGGGTTATCAAATGCAAAATGATTTTTATTAATCCAACCGATACTTCCAGAGCTTCGAGCTTTCAAACAAACTCTTCAGCTTTATAATACTTACTAAAATTAGTAATAGATTAGTTCTAATAAATTATCTTTTAGCTTATAGGTACATTTTGTGGCTTATTGCTCAGCTAAGACTTGGGGCTTGGGGCTTCAAATTAATTTATTTGCTAGAATGTAGGCTTGGCGACCGGCGCGGCCCGCGGCCGCCGCGCCCGGCCGGCCGGCGCGCTGCGGGCGGCGGCGGCGCGGGCGGCGGCGCGGGCGGCGGCGCGCGGCGCGGCGTTTTATCAGGCCTCCGTCACTTCATGTACTTGCGCGCTATAATTACCTACCGCCCGGCCGAGCGGTCTCGGGCCGTTTGCGGACCATATTCAGTGCGGTTTTCGCAAGCGAAGCGCACGCACGTTATTCAATTTTAATCATTCCATTCGTTTGTACGGGTACCTACAATGCCGTCTGGTGCCTTATGTGCAGTAGATGGGTACAAATCAAGTAAAAGAAGGGATAAACACTTAATATTTTTCCATTTACCTGTCAATGAAGAAAGTTAAGTGATAAACTATTACCATTTTTTGTCGTTTCAAAATTATTATAGTCAGCACCAATTTATTAAAAACATATTTTACCTTTATACGATACAATTTTAAACTACCGAACATATTCACAGTTCTCAATAAAATAGACACAAATAGTTATGTTAATTTAATTTTTTAACACCCTTGCTCGTAAAGCTGATGTAATTCCACCGGTTTTAAATATGTAAAGAGGGTCATAAAAAACGCGTGTGTTACCAAAGCAAATAGTTAAGTTATAGTCCATACAAATTCCATAACAGCATTATTTGCCATTTCAAATTTGGAACTGATCGCCGCCGCACGACTCCAGCAGCTGTGACTCCAGCTAGTGAGCAGCGCGCTGTTGCTATTCAAATTTCGAACTAATCGCCGCGCGGCGCCAGTCAGTAGGCAGCGCTAGCGCGCTGTTAAAATGGCGGGAAAGCAACAGTGTGCATTCACAGATTGAGTTTATTTAAAATTAAAAAAAAACAGTTTATTCGGTAATTTAAAGATTCCATCCAAAACAAAGCAAATGTAAGCGCCAAAATAACTCAGACAATAAATTTGGAGCCACAAACGAAGAAGTTTTGCCCTGAGCCGCGCCCCTCTTCTACTGATGATACTTTTTTTATTTACAAACTAATGACGAATTACAATGCGCTTCTGCCGCCTTTCAAGAAGTTTCGTCGTCTCCAACATTTACCCTAACACAAAACAATGACATTATGAATAGTAATAATAATAATAAAAACATAATTAAAAAACCAACTACAACTACGTATCATTTTAACAATATTGTAATTTCACTGTTTCAATAATTAAAAATGAACAAAATATAAAATGTTTTTTCTGTTTCCTCGCAAATGTGTTAAAAAACGTCGTACGATATACGTGCGTATGGTTATAACATGCTCGGCTCAATTACGCCCTCGCCTTCGGCTCGGGCTGAAATTCCGCCTCGCATGTTATAACCATCTTTACGCACTAATATCGTAATGTACTATTATCGAAGAGGCGGCCCTGCGATTGCTGTGGGATCGCGCGGTGCGAAGCAATCACAACTGTACGCTTGAGCATTTAGGCACATTTTAGCATGCAGCGGTTGCTGACGCGACGGAGTAGGCTATTATAGCAATAGGTATTGGAAATTTTCTACTGAGTGAAGTATCTGTTACGTAGTAACTATTTAGTAATCTGTGGTTTTATGTAGGTAGTTAGCTACACAAGGTGGGGTAGGCAAGACACTCGCTCAAAGAGCGGCGCGCTAGTGACTTTCATTTTGTGCTCGTGGAAAGGGGGGAGGAGGAGTGCTCGAGTAGTAGGTATCCATACATAAACCTAACCACTATCCCTTACCTATACATAACTCGTATTGTTTGTATAACATTTTAGTTATTAGTGGTTTTAAATCTATTGTTATTATTAGTGATAATAAACATTTATATTTTATTTTATAGTAGTGTTTAATTAATAGGTATAGGTGCCTAAATATACCCTAACACACTACAAAAGCACCCTTATAATAATTGAGTAAGCAACTGACAACCCTTGTAGCAATCTACCGCCTACTCACTCTACGTTACGAGTTTGATACCTACGTACATCACAAAATACAGATACTACAGCCTGTCTATTCTGTAAAAAATTCACCATGAAAACGTAGATGAAGTGAGCTGTCATTCCACCTGATGCTAGGGACTGACACTATTCACAGCTCACTCTAAGTTCACTTCACCCAACTATTCACGGTGAGATTTGCCTACTTTGTGTTTCCATTTAGTTTTGTGATTGTAAATATACTTACTTTTTTTATATAAACAAATAAAATACTTTTTCATCATCATACACACAGTACAATAATGGAAATACTTACCTATTAAAAAGACACACATTATGTACCTACACTACCTACCTACTAGCTACTAGCAAGTAAAATGATTTTATAGTCTTATTTTTATTTATTTTATTTTATTTTACTATTTATGTACACACATATATAAACAGATACGAAATAGTCAGAACAGAAAAATAGGTACAAAGGTGATGCTTATTTCATAAGAAATCTCTTCCAGCATACCTGCAATAGGACAATAAATAGAGAGATGTAGACAGCGTGTGAAAGAGTAAAGGAGACAAAAAATAATACATACAATCTAATCTAAAAACAAATCACTTAATAAAACTAAACAAATATTATAAGAATATACTTACATAAATACAAATAAACATACATACTTCTATAATAAATATCACTAGAATGTTAATAAATATTAAAACGTAATCAGAAAAACAATAATAAATACATATACAACTATGATAAAGTGGAAAGATAGTGTTCTTTTACTCTTCTCTTAAAAACTGCAACAGTTTGGCAGTCCCTAATTTCAGGCGGTAGTGCATTCCACAGCCGCACCGCGTGCACTGTGAAGGAGTAGGAGTAGAAGTTGGTGGAGTGGGGAGGGGACTTGAGAAGGTTTTTAAGATGTGACCTGCAAGGCGCATCTGCAGGGCGGGCGTAGGAAAAACGCTCCCGCAGATAGGATGGAGTTTTAGGATTGTGAAGGAGATTGAATAGCAGACACAATATCCGAGAGTTCCTGCGAAGTCGAATGGGGAGCCACTTGAGTATCTTGCGAAAGTTGGAGACGTGATCATACTTTTTAAGATTAAAAACAAAGCGGATACAGATATTTTGCAAACGCTCAAGTTTATTTAAAAGCTCCTCTGTGGCATCCAAATAACAAGCATCGGCGTAATCAATAATGGGCTGAATGAGGGTTTGAGCAAGAGAGATTTTGGTGTTCAAGGGCAAGAAGCCCTGGAGACATTTCAACGAATGGAACGTGTAGTGCACTTTGCGACTGACTTGTGCTACATGAGCAGTCCACGACAAGTAAGAGTCCATGGTTACCCCCAGGTTTTTAACCGTATGAGCGTATTCAATCTGAACTCCATTCAAACAGAGTGGAGACAGCGACGCAATATCGAGCCTGTTCCGCATATACCTGCTGCCGATAATAATGGCCTGGGATTTCCTAGGGTTGATTTGCAGTCCAAATGACTGCGACCACTCACTAATCAAATCCAGGTCACTGTTCATGGCAGCAACAGCGGCTTCCGCATCTTCCCCTAAGAAATTATTGTAAAGCTGCAGGTCGTCGGCATAGAGATGGAAGTAGGAAGAGATGACACTGGTGATAGAGTTAATAAAAATAGAAAAGAGAAGAGGAGAGAGAACACCACCCTGAGGCACACCCGCGGTAAGAGAGCACCAGTCAGAAGACGACTCATCGAGACGGACCCGCTGCGAGCGGCCATTAAGATAGGAGTTAAACCAACCAATAGTAGAAGAGGAGAAATTTAGAGATTTAAGGATCCCTAGAAGGATATCGAAATCGACAGAGTTAAAGGCACTGCTAAAGTCAAGAAGTAGAAGTAAAGTAAGAGATTTGTGGTCCATAGCCCAGCGGATGTCATCAGTAACCTTCAACAGAGCCGTCACTGTGCTATGACCAGTTCGAAAACCAGACTGAAAAGGACTAAGGAGGTCATTTGCAGATAAAAATACAGAAAGTTGTTGGTGAACAATATGCTCAAGAACTTTAGAAAGAAATGGGAGGATAGAAATGGGACGGAAATCGGTGGGAGAGACCGGCTTAGGAATTTTGGGTAAGGGGATGATATGAGCTTGTTTCCAGGCCTCAGGAACAGTAGAAGAAAACAATGAGAAATTAAAAATGTGGGTCAAAACGGGAAGTAGTGTAGAGAGGATAGGAGAAATCATTCTTGAACAAATATTATCATTACCAACTGCAGTAGAGGAGATAGCACAAATAGATTTTTTGACCTCACTTTCATTCACTGGACTCAATTCAAAAGAAGAACACTGCGGCATTGGCAAACCAGAAAGTTTATTTAACGTTACTGATCTGACGTGCGGATCAATAGTAACAGGGGGATGTGAGAAATGTTTGTTAAGAGCACACACGTCAATGCCATTACTAGAAGCGACCGGAGACTTACCAATGCCGACAGTTTTAAGAAACTTCCAGACTTCAGAAGAGTTACGATTGTCGAGAGAATTATGGAAGTAGCGTCTCTTTGCATCTCTACACATACGCCTACAGCGATTACGCAGCACCTTATACGCATTCAAGTTACGCTCGGAAGGACAGCGTTTCAACCTTCTTTTGGCTCTGTCCCTACTTGCCATCGCATCCTTAATAGTAGGAGTAAGCCAAGGAGCCGGAACATATTTTACTTTGACTCGACGGATAGGGGCATGCCGGTCAAATAAATTGAGTAAATTGCTGTTAAAAATATGAACCATATCGTTGATACATGAGCTCTCCAAGACGTCTGACCAATCGATGCTAGCAGCATCACGCAGCAATGCCTCCAGGCATATTCCTTTGTAGTTCCGAAGGAACATATAATGCGGTCTACGCTTAGGAGGGCGAATCCTGTAGGACATAAAGATGAGGTCGTGGTAAGAAAAACAAGCAGTGAGCTGTCCGTGGACAGATACATTATTAGAGTTAGAGACTATCATCAGGTCCAACAGAGAAGGGGTGCAATTAGGAAAATGATGAGTAGCAGAAAGAGGCAGAATACTAAGGTTATAAGAGGATAAGAGAGATTGAAGTTTGTGAGTACGGCTGTCGTTTTTCAGAAGGCAAGTATTAAAATCGCCCATCAAGACTACGTGGTCATAAGACGGACAGAAAACATCTAACAGCGAATCAAAAGACTCAAAGTAATCAATAGTGAGATTAGGACTGTAAACGACTCCGAGAAGCATTTTAGCATGATGCAAGGAAATTTCGAGAAATAGATGCTCCGCTGACCCCGAGTAAGAAGATGGCGATGTGCTGATAATCTTGTAAGGAATATCAGTGCGCAAATAAATGGCAACACCACCACCCCCTTTCCCAGTTCTATCATTACGGATAAGGACAAAGCCAGGAAGGGCAAAATTGACAGATAAGAGAGAGGGCTTAAGAAAGGACTCAGAGATGAGCAAAGCATCTATATGTGCACTGTTAAAGGAAGCCAGAAGATCGGAGTAATGAGCAGGAACACTCTGGGAATTGATGTGGGCTATGTTGAGATTGTTGGGGAGGTGGGAAAACAAAGAGGAAATCTGATCGCAGAGAGTAAGAGAAGAGGTAGAACCACTCGCCGCACTAAGGAAACTACTTGAAGAGGACGAACAAGAGAAAAAATCATCGTTAAGGTCGACACCGATCATAGTTAGCAAAATTAATAATAATATATGTATAATTATGTATAAATACAAAAAAATTAAAAAAAAAAAAAAAAAAAAGATACTAACAATATTAAAACTACTTAATGCGCATACAACACAATAATAATAATAATTTATAACGCTCAAATAATATGACACCTATTCGCTGGTGTTGGTAGAGATTTTAACACAACATTTGAAAACAGGGTATGTAAAAAGTGTAAAAAAGCAAAATAAAGGCATGAATTAAGTTAACAGAGGACATTAAAAAAGTAAAATTAATTAAAAACACTAATACATAATTAACTAACGATAATGTCGGCTACAACAAAACAACCAATAACAGATGCAAAGTGTAACGAAACGTAACGTCAATATGAGGCAAAAAAATAAAAAATGACAATTGACACTGACATGACTGACAGACGTCACTGTACTACATCAGAAAAATAAAAACATCTACCGGCGAGCTAAACGTTGTGAGAAAAAAATAACTAAAAGTAAATGCTTTGGGTAGATTAGCAAAAGAAAAATATAAATTAAAAGTGTACCGACATACACGAAAGTATTACAGAATGGTGAACGAAAAACATGCAACGGGACGTCTAAATCGGCCAACTCAGCGACGAGCCTTCCTCACAACCTTGTTTTTGGGGGTTGCGGTTACAGACGATGTAGATGCCACTGGTGGCGAGGTAGAAGCGGCAGGCACGGGATCATTGGGCGCGGCAGCACTGGCCGGAGCGGGGAATAACGCGATTAAAGTTTCAAGCTCACCCATGGATGCAATCTTCCGGCGTGACTTGTCCGGCGTTAAGACGATAACTTTGCCCTCTGCAGACCAACAGCTATTGATGCTGAAATGCTTGCGAGCAGCAATAAAAACCTGGTGCCGTGTCTTGGTCAGGAACTCTGAAATGGTGATACCGCTACCTTTGAGTGTAGTTTTACCGTCCCAAACTAACCGACGATGCTCCATGTCATTGAAACGCACCAACACAGGCCTTGTTTTGCCCTGGGGGGCTCCCAGTCTGTGGCAAACGTCCAAGTGATCCAATTTAATATCATCCATCAATAGCCGTTTCGATACTATATCGAGAACCGCATCACCCAGCTTTTCATTAGGCTTCTCAGGAATACCGTGAAATAGCAGGATCTTTCTTCGCATTGCAGTCTCATGTCTGTCCAGACTCATAGATAGGAGTTCAATCTGAGTTTTGAAGTGAGCAAACGTTTTGCAAACGAAGGATTTAAACTCTGAGAAGTCCAGGGAAAGAGCAGCAAGGTCCGAGTGTGCAGGGTCCGTTCCGGCTGTGGCTCTCAGCAGTTTATCCTCGTACTCGCACATGCGAGAGCTGAACAGCTTCTCCAGTTCTTCCATACTGTGCACAAGCTTGCTGTCCATGGTTGGTTGGAGTATTTCAAGTGTTGTGGTTGTTGAAGAGTGAAAGTGAAAGGAAATTCCAAGCGAAGGTGGGTGTAGTGGTTAATTAGCACATAAATATAGTGAAAAAGAAATGATTAACTATTTTTAAATAAATATTAAATAAGAAAGCAAAAACTACGTACATATGTCAAGCCTACCCACGTAAGAAAAAAGCCTTCTTACCTTTCAGAGTTTCCAGGTAATCTAAAAAAAGTTATCTCTGGATGCGTTATTGACGAATTCATGCAACCAAAAACAGCACAATATATCCTACTCGAAAAAATCGCGCGGTTATTTTAAAAAAAACAACACAACCGCGACTGTCGAACTGCCGAGCGCATGCCGAGATCGAGGCGCGTAGGCATAGCTCGCGCTTCGTTCGTTTGTATGAAGTTGGAATACAGTATAGATAATATTACCGTGACCTTAGCGTACATCTGTGAGTATATAATTATATAGGTAGGTACTACTTTGTCCGCTGTGCTGCAAACCTATACCACAGTATAAAATATTACCGTGACCTTAGCGTACATCTGTGAGTATATAATTATGTAGGTAGGTACTACTTTGTCCGCTGTGCTGTAAACCTATACCACAGTATAAAGATCATACAGTATTGTAACTCGGTCGTAACCTTGAAATAAATGCCTACAACCGCGCGGTACGTAAACATGCGATAGGGATGCCCGCCTCCAGCATTTTAATTACATTTGCCTACTTTGTGTTTCCATTTAGTTTTGTTATTGTATTTTACTGTGTGTACATAAATAAATAAATATACTTTTTTATATAAACAAATAAAATACTTTGTGAATTGAATAGGAAGTGTTTAATAAAAATGCGTGTTGTTTTTTGATTGGTAGATTTAATTAAAAAACCATGTTTATGTTTGAATAACAAATCTTATAATTTTTTTTCGGGAGATAAAAGGAAATACTTATCCATTAAAAAGACACACACATTATGTACCTACCTACTAGTAAGTAAAATTATTTTATAGTCTTACCTTTCAGAGTTTCCAAGTAATCTAAAAAGGTTATGTCTGGATGCGTTATTGACGAATTCATGCAACCAAAAACAGCACAATATAGCCTACTCGTCATATTAAATATTTACTTTAACTTATTTTTAGTGAAAAAATCGCGCGCTTATTGTTAAAAAAAACAACACACCGTCCGTTCGTGACTGCGGCACAGTCGCAACTGTTTGCATGCCGAGCGCATTCCGAGGTCGAGGCGCGTAGGTATAGCTCGCGTTTCGTCCGTTTGTATGAAGTCGAAATACTGTATGATATTATTACCGTGCCTATACCTACCCAATAACTTTAAATACTTACATACTATATGAAAACAATCTTGATGTATCACTTGTCTTGAGATTCATAAAACTCTAGAACTTACTCAAACTATTATTTCGTTTGTAAAAAACACTAAATTTTTAAACTGTTTATTTAGTTAAAAAGATGTCAAGATTGTTTACATATAGTTACGTACTTACCTAAAGTTTTTGGGTATTGATAAAAAAAAATAAAATAGGCAAATAATTTTGAAAATAATATAAAGGTAGTCAACTAAACAGTAGGCATGGGCGTTTTTGATTTTGAACGCAAACTGATATTTATCTGATTTCCATAGCGCCAAGCCAAACATTAGGTACTACATTCTTTCTAGTTCCAAGAAACATTGAACCATCAACGTATAATCTCGAAAATGTAGTCTTTAAATAATTAGCAATAAAGATGATATTGATCGCATTATAATGTCCGTTAGATTTCCGAGAACCGAAATCTAAATCACAAAATTCGCGCTATCTTTTTTACTCCGCTAAGTTACGTTTTAGAGAGAAAGCGAATTACTAACAAAATCCAAACGCAAACTGTTCGTTTGCGTTTGGATTTCGTTTGGTGATGAGATCCAGTGATTTTATTGTCGATTCGTTTGGTGGTAGATCGTTAGCGTTTGGTTCGGCTGGGTAGATTTTTGAAATCCAATCTTCAAGTTTGAGAAATCGATACGAATCGATTTTTGTATGAAATCGGATTTTGAATTCGTTTTGATATATCGGACCCATGCCATGCCTAATAAACAGTAAGTAATAGAGAGAGCAGTGGTGGCCCAGTGGTCACGGACACGACTTACGAGTTGTAGGTCGTAAGTTCGAACCCAGGCAGGCGCTTTACTTTGTGTAAATTATTTCATCACCACTGCTCTCAAAACGGTGAAGGAAAACATCGTGAGGAAAACCGGCATGACCTAGAACCAAAAATTCGAAGACATGTGACATCCACCAACCCGCACTGGACCCGCGTGGTGGATGACGGCCCACTCCCTCTCACAGAGAGGAGGCCTGTGTCCCAGCAGTGGGAACATTATAGGCTTGTTATGTATGTATGTATGTAATAATATCACTCGCCGGACCGGACCTGCGCCAAAGAGTATAATAATAATACGGGAGACCTGCGCGTCGGGCGAGCGATTACTGTTGAATGGCGGTGCATGTGTGCATCGTCCAATGTGACGTCTTTCAGTTCGGAACGGTGTTTGTGTGTGTAAACTCGACGTTGTGCGTGTAGACTATCGTCTAACTGCTCATCACTGATACTATCTCTGTCAGACACGATGCCAGATGAAACAGCGTGCTTTTTAGCCACGCCCACCTCTGAGTTCGAGCTCGTAGCTTGTTGCGCCTTAATGCTTCTGGAGCAATGGTCTTGATGAAAATGTGTAAAGACTAAAGGAATCGGGATTTCCTTTGGTATTTTAATATTTATGCGTCTCTTTAATGATTACTAAAATTGCGCAAAACTAGAATTCGATAAGTACTTAACGTTTGCGTCGTTCGTTAAGTGTCGATCCCGTGGGAATATCGGGATAAAAAGTATCTTATGTCCTTTCCCGGGACTCAAAATATCTCTATACCAAATTCCATGTAAATCGGTTCAGCGGTTTAAGCGTGAACAGATAACAAACAGACAGACAGACACTTTCGCATTTATAATATTAGTATGGATATTTTTTTTAATTTTATGTCGTTGAGGTATAAATTATTTACGAAATGAGGAACGCCCCTGAGTATTGTTTTAGAATTTTATTAACATTCCACTGTAGCGTGGGCATTGACATTCCTTCACTCATGGCTAAAATTATCCAATCTTTAGGTACATACCTAAGTCCTTCGTCCAGACCTAGGTTATATTTCTATGACTACCAGGTGTTGCAGTTAGTTGACTGCGCCATGTATTGTTTGTTTTCATTAATAAAACACATACTTACAGTTTAAATATACATTATTTTAATACTGATCTTACAGAATTGTATCTTCCGAAACGTGGCCACAATGACAGCTGTTAAAACGTCTGGTAACGTTCCGTTACGACAATATTAAAAAATATGTCAGTCATCATAAACTTGAGAGAAATAACGTTAAGACCAATATAAAGACTTTGATCCCCAAGAATTCAGTATGACGATAAGAATAAATACATTCCGTCAGTGTGTACAACTTTGTGAAAACTTTCTCTTTCAGCTAAAAGATTGGATTGTTTCCTTTTGTCCTTTTTTATTTTGTTCGAGCTGTTCTATTTTCCTTACTGCGTTTTAACTTCTTCGGACTACGTTACAGTTTTCTGAATGCAAAATCATTTTCTCTTTAATATTTGTTTCTGTATTACTATCTGTAGTATCAAAGGCGTTAAGAAATTCAATTAGGACAATATACATTCAGTGTTTTCACTATAAAGGATCGGGTATAATTTAAACAAAACTCGTAAACTGGGTGGCTTAACGAGTAGTCACGAGTGTTTCGAGGGCCCTAGGCGGGAACTTGTCCCTCTTTATGTATCTAATCTATACAAGATAATGACTTCGCAAATAAGGTCCCTTTTGTGGAGTTAGATTTTTATTACAGAACATTACTGTAATAGTTCCTTTGTACTTTCTAGCTATTTATTGTTTGACCATCTAGTAGTATGTGTCTATGTTTAGCCAGACATTTGAACTTCTATGTCTTGTAATTCCATTTTTACTTCTATCTATCTTAGAAGTCCATTTGTTAGCTTTGTGTGTAACTATTGGTTTCTATTTTAGTTAGAAAGTCATAAATATTGTAAATAATTGTAATTGCTTCGATTATTGAATTTCGATTAATGTTACTGAAATTGAATACACTGGGTTTTAAATTATTTCCCTTATGTAAGTATTCAAATGATCTTTATGTTCTGGTTACAATTGCACCGCCATTCAGAGTCGCACCTGAACAGCCGGTTCCAAACGCAATCTCACTTACGCGTAGGCATTTTATTCCTCTATTATTTTCTTCCCGAGATTTATAAGTCGATCGTGCGAACTTGTGCGGACGGGAGCGAACGAAAACTTTCATAATAACTGTGGATAAGTGTAAGCGTGGCTCGCAGCACGTACCTACATAGATTGACGCCCCGGTTCCCTAGCTTCGCTCACGTTCCGAGAGATTTGCTCGGATTTCGTATGGAATCGATATTGGATCTAAATGACCGCGTCTTTATTATACTTAGAGGAAATTGTAGCATATCAAATGTTTTTAAGAAAATATACGAACTGAGTGACTGTTTTAGTTGGAAACTTTTTTGAATAGGCTATTTTACGCGCCATTACCGAGGAAAGGTCTTTTCGTTTTTTCTTTTGCGTATCTTGGGCCGTTAGGTCGCAACGCTGGAGATGTTATCATCAGCTGGACACCTGATGGTTATCACGGATTAAAGTTTCTTTGAACCGCAAATGGCATTATAAGTTACATTGTTTCCATGTCTTTAAATTATCTTTTCTCGTTAATAATCTTAAAGATGTACATGATTATAAATAAAGGGAGCAGTTATTGGTTTAGCCATTTGTTTAGGCCTTTAAAACCACGTACACCAGTTCTATCAACAATAAACAAAGATTAGCTCGCACAGAACGGCTTTAAGCTACTATTTATCAGCTAGGGGGTAACGGAGTAATTTCACACCAGTGTCACGTCGCCCTACTAGTTGTCGTCTAGATATATTGAGGGTGCTACTATGCCCACTACTTGTAACCTAGGGGCCGCCGCGCGCCGTGTCTTATTGTGATAATTTCTGTAGTCCTGAATGTGTGAAGTGTTTAGGATGTTACGGATTGGTTGCTCGATACTCTTTTTAACCCCCGACGGAAACAGAGGGGTGTTATAAGGTTAATGTGTGTATCTGTCTATCTGTGCACTAGGAAGTGGCGAAGGGCGGGCGTTTTGGTGGACTGTCTAATCTTGACGTTCGAAAAGGGCTGGTTCTCAGCCTAATTTGAATAAATGACTTTTGATTTGATTTAGTGTCTGTGTAATATCTGTTGTCTGTCTGCGCCATCGTAGCTCCCAAACAACTAAACCAATTTCGTTTTACTTTGTTTTAACAAATGAAGTTGTGCCTATGTATTTGGTACAAGTGCAGCATTTGTACCAAATAAAAGTTTACAACGAAATGTCGAGTTCATACATATCATAAGTACCTACTTTAATGTTAGACCTACTCTCCTACAACCACATATATCTGCGTTCGCAAGATCACGACCACCTTATTTACAAGAACCATTATTTATCACAGATGTTTAATATCCCCCATCTCACAATAGAAGAAATACAAGGATTATTCTCATGAATTTCTACATAAACGTAACAAATAACAATAGTTTCTTATTCGCGTGACTGCAATAATGGAAAACATAAATCTAAAGAGACAAATTGGTGTCCGGACAGCGACTGTGGCCTGAAGACGCGGACGCCTCTGTCTGCTTTCATGCCTCTTGACAACGCTTTAGTTGCGTACGAAAACACCTCTATCTGCGTCTTACATCACCTCTATACCAAAGAGGCAAAGTCTATTTTACCTCCCCAAATTACACCAAAATATATCACTCTCCACACCGTACAAACATGCTCTTTGCAGACTCAAGCGTCCTTGTGTCGTTGTAACAAAGTTGTGTTTGCCTCACATCGAAGCTTCGCCATCTGGTGCGGTTGTGACTGCGTGTAGTCCGAGTTAATTCCGAACCGGTCACGTCTCGTTGCCGGCGTCGGACCAACCAGACAGACTGACAAAGAAAATGTCGCTTATGTTGCTCCTGTGTTTCACGTATAACTTTTTGCGTCTATTTACTTGATACGTGAAATGGTTGCAATAGTGTTTCAATTTTATAACGTTCCTGATGAATTTGCTATGTCGTTGATACCTTCAATTTTGTCTATTTGTCGTAGTAATCTAATAGAGTTAGATTCAGACTGTCAATCTGGGGCTGAGTAAGCGTTGCGGATGGCTTGTTGGTCTGCATTCATGTTGACCGTTGTTATTATTACATTGTCGTTGCAATGTCTATATTAGCAAGACTGAGGAAATTCGATTGTTTAAGATCTTGAATTCGTCTTGGTTTATAATTTGTTTGGAAACGTCTGCCAAGAATGCGAGAGCATTTCTGAGACATAATCATGTGTTTGACTATTTTATTCACGTCTTTTTTTGGGTTTGTCTGTCTAGTTTCAACTCGAACGGAAGGTCATGATATTTACTTCATTTCTAAACACATACATATTTGTAGTAAAAAAATAAACTGTTATCTTAACTATTTTGAAATTATTGCTAACGTAAAACTAAATGAACAAACTTCACAGATGTAGCACATCAGTTAAACACCTGTCCTGTCGTATGAAAAACGCTTAGTTCGTACACCACGCTCCGTAACGAACAGATCACGGAAACAAGTTGATTCCTCGCTGTTGTGTGCTCCATCGTCGAGTGAATGTGGTGTGTTCAAAGGCTTTAGATAGCTTTTGAGTAATTGCTTAGATTTTCTTGAATTCGATGATGAACATATGAAACGTTGATTTGAGGACAGTGGATGACGATGATGAGCTAGAGATTTTCACAGCCAAGGTAAGTTTTTGTTAGTTTAAAAACTGAATCTAGTTATGCACATAATGTAGGTATGCTTAGCACCATACATCACAAAGACGTCAAGAATTTTAAAACCATGAACAATGGCTTGTCTCCCACAAATCCGAAGTTCTGGGCAAAATACATAAAACATACCTATTCGTAACAAAACGAGTATATTTCGCTGGGAAATGCATACATTACAAAACTTGCAACAAAGGGAACTAAGCAAATTCGGTCATTCCAAGACGAAGTTTGTCTTGAAGCAAATTAGTGGGGAGTAAGAAACGCTGTGCATTCTGCACTGGAAGGCCGACTTCTATGGCCGCAATTTGACGTCGTGTGCGGAAGTCGGCTCGCCTTCAATTCTTGGTTACTTAACAACCATACTGTCAACATATATCATAAATACAGTTTATTTCTGTTGATGTAGGTGGTAAGGTTCTACCGATCTATTCTGTAGAAATCTCAACGTGATAACTTAGGTGAAGTGAGCTGTCAATGGTGTCAATCCCTAGTATCAGGTGGAATGACAGCTCACATTAAGCTCACTTCACTTAAGTTTTCACGGTAAGATGTTTACAGAATAGCACTGCAGGAACTTGAAAACGAAATTAATTTCGTTCCGTTACCACTAATGTTATCGTATAACGTTCCAAAATTTGTAACTATACTAAAACCTAAAAATATCAATAGTCATCATTTTCGTAGATCAATATTATAAGTACGTCTAACGTTATTCTTCATACTTTTTCGTCTTTTTCGTCATCTTATAAGTTACGAAGCTGGCAACATTGAGTATCGAAATTTATAACGTTATTATATCGTTATACTAATAACAATATATTGATAATATTGTTAGTCTACAGTTTATGATTTAGTTCAGTTTGTCAGTATCGTTATAGCTAAGGAATTAATTTTGTTACGATCCTAGTGGAACGGTATAAATTATCGGTACCGGAACTACGCGTACAGCTCACTTAAACCTTTATTTTTTGACAAACCGTGCGAGCCCAATTTCTTGACCATCATTGATGTCGATGGATCTGTCTTTCATTTACTTTTTATTATTGCTGGTTATTAAAAGAAATGACGTATTATTACTCTAGCAATAAACGTAAGTCATTTTATACTGGTGAAGAATGTGGATATTTGCTGCAAAATTTTCAATACTAGACAAATACTTTGCCTAAACGACATGACACTCTTTACGTAACTTCTAGCAATTGTAGACAATCACATACTTCTCTATTGACAAAGTTAACTGAGCGTGTCCAATGCCAAACCACCGTTCCACGACGACTACGTATTTAAATCACCATTCTAAACTGCCTACTTGTAATGTACTGTATATTTTTGTGCACAGTACGTACATATATTTACCCCATTATGCAAATCGCTCATGTTTGTAATGCGCGATTAGAAAAACGAGCTCCAACACGGACGTTATTTGACGTCCGACGCGGTACTTGCGACCTCACGACTTTAATTCACGGTTTCCTTCCAACGTTGGACGATTGTCACTTTTTTCTTACGTATTAAGTATGAGTTTTCCGTTTTGCTCGCTGGTACCGAAAGAAGTGCTATTTTGATGAATGTAGGAGAGTTTCAGAAGTAAATTTTATTTCATTGCCGTACGCTCTTTGCATTTAATAAGTTCTTAAGTTCAGAGTCGAGTGTCGTTGTTGTACGAAAGCGCCAATTATTCTTGACGATTATGTTTGTAGTGGGCTTAAAGGGCTTTCAGTGTTTTGACTGTGTTCAAAGACTTCTAAACGGTCGCAATTTAATGTGCCTCGTTTACTGTTGTTACTTATCTATGGTAATATTATCAGGGCTTAATGTCTCTAGTATTTAAAATAACTCTCTGTGTACATTAACGCTACAGACAAAGAAAACAAAGATCACATGTAACCATCTGAAGTCCACAGAATGCCACCAAAGTTGTAGCTAGCAAGTGACTTTAACCATTCTTCGTTAATTTCCCGAATATTTACCCACCTCTTACGGCTCCCCCCGCTCTATTAGATTATCTGAATTTATTTTCCTATCTCGTAGTTCAGCTAATGTTTCTTGTTGTCACACGCCTCAAGGAAACTATTATGAAGGGGATAAAACAGGTGGTACTTAGCTGCAAATACGTGTTACCGTTAAGAAAGTTTGTTTTCCTGTAACTGCGTCAGATAGAGAAGTCAATAAGGTTTAATGTGATGTATTTGTTGTGGGTAGTTTGCTTGCGGCGCGCGGCGCGGTGGTGGGGGTAATCATTGTGTCATTAGCGGTCGAATTGTTGACGCGGACAGCCGTTATTAAGCGCGCTCTGCGTTTGATAAATCACAGAGTCGCATAAATAGCGTACACGTTTTAATTTAAATAGAATTCCCGCCACATTAAATTACTCGAAATAAATCAATACAACATAAAATATTCATACTCAAAGCCGTAAAACGAGTTAATAACGACACATGCATGTTTCCGCCTATACTAGTTTCACAGAAAACCCATAGATAACCTATGGACCTACCACACTCTTTCCAACTATGCAACTAATAACCGGGGGAGTATTTATGACTCAGCCGCAACGCGCCGTAATTGCAACTTATGATGATTTGTAGCTCCGGCTGACTTAAACTTTCTAGGCAACTCCTAGGCAAACATATTATGTTCTTTGTTGATGGGTGTTGCTGTAAAACCGATGTTTTGAGCCTCGTTATTTATGTAGTGTTGTTTGTTTGTGCAGGTAATTTTTTAAAATACACTTGTACAAGAAAAATTAAATGTCTTTTTCTACTGTCTAGTGTAAAACAATGTTGCGTAGCTGATATAAAGGCTTTTTGGTAAAGTTATCGATCTACGTTGAGTTTCATTTTGTATTCATTATCACAGCTGTGTATTGGCCTTGTCGCTTTAAACAGTCACTGCGACATAAACCGGACTAAGCTCAAACCGACGTAATATTCTCTTTACAAGCATTTAATTAATGACGTCACGATTGGACTACTAACACGTAGATGCTCGAGGGCTTTACCAACACTAAGCCAGGGTAACAATAGCCAAAATGCAATATGTAGTAGGTTGCTTTTAGCAACAGATTGACGGCTTGCATGAAATAGCACTTTGGTTATATCCATATATGTCTGGGCATAGATATAAGCCGTTCTGGAATAGATGACAGCTACATCAACCTCTGAACCTATGAGAAGATATAGTCAAGATATTGTCATGGGTTTAATAATTAAACTTTAAAATATATATAAAATAAATAAATAATTCCTAAGAAATTAGTAAAGAGCGTTAGCTGTAATCTGTGGAAAATGTAGTGGGTGGTATTTTTGATAAGTTATTTGTTTATTTTTAATACGCTACTGTTAAAAAAAAATATCAAATTCCAGTTTCAGAAAATTTCATCCCTTGTTAACCAAATAAACAAAGCTATTTCAGTTTCAATGAACAAAAAGCCACAGTTTTATCAAAAATTCAAATAACTCCTCTTCCTGCCGACGAAAGGTCAAGGAAAAATGCCAAATCGATTTCAATTAAAGTGTCTAAAATCTAGTACAGACAGAATTATCAGAGCAAACAATGAAAAACCTCACTGTTCCTCGCCCTCCCTTGTCACTGGGGCTCCGGGATAATCGAGTTGAGAATGTTGAGATCAGAATAAACAGCCGGCTTTGTAGGCCTCCCCGAAATATGGGCTAATTGATGTGCATTTAATCTGTTAGTACAAACTCAGAGATAGTTCTGATTAAATAGAAATCTGTAGATTTAGGAGCTGTTAAAGGTAAGATCTCCTTCTAAATGATAATCCGTTTACTGTTAAACGTAGCACAACAAACAGCTCTGTTAAAATTGATCAAATACATCCTTTATTCAAATTTGTCCGTAAACAACTCAATGCCAAAAAAGCAAAATCCCAATACACCCAATTTCCGTATAACAAACGAAACAACACCTCTCAAACATCAAGATCAACATAAATAACGTTATAATTCTTTTTAAATTTATTACACAATTTATTCCCACCTGCCCTCATTCCCGTCCATTTGGTAGCGTCACCCCAACTTGGGCCGATCGTCGCCCAATAAAACACCTCATTCTATGGAGATCCCTATAGATACGATCTTTGCGTTCCCTTACACTTTATTGGGTAAATAATACCGCTTTGTCCCCTTGTAATTGTTTCCCTTTTCTCGCCCTTTATTACGATGATTCAGGGTTTATTAAAAGAATTTGTTTCGGCTAATTAGGTTTTTTTAACGTGTTTAAATTCGTGTTGATTGTAAATAGGGTTTTTTTTTGTGTTAGTAAATAAGCTGGTTCTCTTTGGGATTTCTTTAGCTTTAGATTAATTTAAGCTCTAGCGTGAATAAGTACACCACGTCTTAGTTCATCTTTTAGAGAAATGAATTAATGAAAGCTGAGTTGTGGTACAACAGCTCTTAATTAAGGAAGTGCAAATTTAATTCCATCTTGCAGTTTTTCCGCAAGATGTACCAAGATTAATTTTCCCGTTTCGCCTAGACTCGTGATCTTCATGTAGTAGTTTAGCTTCTGGCTCACGTGTGGCTGCTGGCAGACCTGTTTACGTTAAATGCAGCATGTATTGAACACCTGCGCGCCGATCTATAGCAAGGACATGACCGTAATGTATTGCCAAGTTAGGAACAGCATTAGGAGACTTTTCGGTAATGGAGTGCTCCGTAATTGTGTTACGAACTTTTGTATTAGACATCCAAACGAATTATCGTAAAACGCTACTTCGGATGATTTCTACATACCGAGATAATTTCCCAAGCGAAAATAAATAATAGAAAGAACAAAGAGTTATATTCCAATAAATAAGTTGATTATTGAAGTTGACAGTCCAATAAATATTGTTTAAATTAATAATGCAATAGAATTGAATTCAATTAAAACAGGCCCTTGCCGAATTCATAAATACTGCAGCTAATAAAAACAGCTGAGGTGGAAAATAATATATTGACAGCACTGGAATGTTGGAAAATGCACGAATAATCGTTTGAAGTAAAAAAAAATACGTCTAACACCTAGTCAGCATTAAACATGGCTTACTTTTGGCAGAAAATGTTTGATTTATCCGGATTTTAATTTAAAACCATCGTCAGCGACTCCCATCCTTAATATATTCTATTAAAATGCAAAACGAAGTATTTCGCCGAGTGTTAAAACAAGTGAATATCGAGCTTTGCCCAAATTCACTCGCAAAAGATGGGAGCATTTCGGAATATTCCAGAAGGTAATAATTTGTATGCGTGACTGTTCAATGGCACTCTATTGGCAATATCTTAAATTGATATTTGACACAGTATAGCTTCTCGAGTTCTCATGTGACTTTTACGACTATATTTATCTCTCCTAAATATACATTAGCTGCTACCTATTTTTGCTCGGTATATATTTTTTCCGTTTTGTGTCGGTAGTCCTGACAGCTTCCATATATTGATTAGACATTTAGATATTGATACTGGCGCACTGGGAATGTGATCTCAACGCTCTGACATTTTGCTAAGAAAGATTGTTATTGAAGATTATGCTATCGAGGGAAAATTTTCTATTCATGAATAAAATGCTTTAACAGAATGTTTATGTGAAAATACTCCACCAGAGAATTTCACTTTGACATATTAATGTAGGGTAAACAGTGTATAAGTTTTAATTTTGGGTCCTAAATTCTAAAATATGCCTAATGAATACTGGACAGGTGTTTAAAACCCAATAGCCAATACACCCTAGTTTATATTCCGTCATCGTTGCCCGAAAATTCTAGATTCTGTTTAATTTTTTACAACATTTTGCTAAGTCATGCATGTTGGCAATCAATGTTTTCCGGTGCAAGTCAGGTAGTCGGAAAGTCTAGACATGTAAACCAACCCTGATACGTACGTTTCAAAATTTAAAGAACCCATAAACATCGCAATCGATTACTCCCGAGTCCCTGGAACCACGCGAGCCTCGCAAATCACTAAGTATATGCGTCTTACGTTGCAACTTCTCTGTCACAGTTTCGGCTGTACTTCCATCTTTGTCTTTCTTTACTCTTAGAGTGAGAGGGGTAAATACGCTGTTAATTTTTGCTCAATTCTCGGCTAACACATTAAGTTAATTCGTTCCTGGGCCCGTGCACTCAACACTAAGTTAGGAAGGACGTGAGAACTGTTCTTACGTTTGTGTTCCTGAGGCTTCCTTTATTTGTTATTTAATTATTGTTTTACAGGACATGACCTCCTTTATCTCCCTATTTCGTTTGATCGACGACTTTTTGACCACCCTGAATTTCTGTACTTATTGATCTCTGATTCGTCATTATGATTACCTATAGTATCGCTGTCAGTTGAAGAACGTATTATAGATTCCTAAGGGACAATTCTCGTAATTTTAAGAACGTTTACAGTCTGGTCTTAGTCTTAATCTGTCAAAAATACCTATATTTTCCGTACATTTTTGACATGTTTTTGACATTGATTGTCGCTGCGATGATGTTGTGACTAGAGTTTGAACGCTTTTAATTGCCTATGGGAATTAGGCTTCTGATATTGGTGAAAAATATGCTTCCGTATTTGTAAAAATCATAGAAACACATCAGTATATACTAAAGAATCCATTAATTGTAGTTTACAACACTACTACTACTACACTACTACTACACTACTACTACTACTACACTACTACTACTACACTACTACTACTACACTACTACTACTACTCTATTGTACTTTTTTGTATTGTACTTTCTTTGTACTTTTGTATTGGAATGTTCTCAAATTCTATTTGGATAACTATTAACGTGTGCCGTCGGTAAGGAATACAATGATTCTTGGAATTATTTTTGTTGCTGTTTGACTCCTCAAGGGCAATAAAATAATGACAAGTCGCGTTGTCAAGATCCAAGTGCGTAGATATATCTATATGAATTTATTAATGCTGCTAATGATTCAGGTGCTATTGAACCCCGGCTTCAATATTTTATTCCATGAACCAATTTGTGACGGAATTTTACTTTACGTTTCCGTGAACGGAATTTACCTCAACGTGTAAAACAAATGACGTATGAATAAAATGGATAAAATATTAGTAACTATTAAACTATTTAATAAACAGAATACAAGGTCAACTTAAATTATCTAGCGAAACTCCGCAGACGTGATAGGTATCGATAATTAAATATGATAAAATAAAAAAGAAATTCATTTGATGTCTTTTGTGCGGTCATCGACCGCAGCTAGTGTGGTCACTTGAAACATTCGTTTTTTTTTTTTACTTCTTCTTCACAGAAAGATCGACATCTAATATAAAAGGAAACAGATTTTCTCAACTCATACTTCAAGTAACAACACTCCCAGCTGACCAAAACAAAAACACCAAATATTTTAATTTATCGTGTTTAGAAATTGATACCCAGTTTCGCTAGGTAATTTAATATGACCCCGTATAGAAATGGTTTAGTTTCATATTGCTTTTAGCACAGCATGAAAACATCCCTGCACCTGCAATCATCACCATTGAAATAAATATCTTTACATTACCGTTCGTCTCCCATCGAATGCGTGTGTTATAAATCCATTTACTGTACCTAGTCTTATCCAGACAGGTACCTTTTTTGCCTTTTTCAGCAACTTTCCCATTTTAAAATAAACTGGTGATTTTGGGCTATAAGTTGTAAACGCCAACATGAATTTTATAGGAGTTAATGGCCACAGGTTTTAGTAGTACAAAATGAACACCTTTGCATTACGTCTCCCATTGAATGCGTGTGTTATAAATCCATTTACTGTACCTAGTCTTATCCAGACAGGTACCTTTTTTGCGCCACTTCCCTTACTTCTTTATTCAAGATCCTTTAAGCCACTACAGCAACTTTCCCATTTTAAAATAAACTGGTGATTTTGGGCTATAAGTTGTAAACGCCAACATGAATTTTATAGGAGTTAATGGCCACAGGTTTTAGTAGCACAAAATGAACACAATTTAGATGTAAGAGTCTCAGCTATGAACCGTTGCAGAGTAATGCAGCGGTCGATAGTTCCGCTCGCTAGAATCATTAAGTTTCTTTGATAATGGATACGGCTTTCTGACGTTACTGCTTGGTTTATTTCGTTTTATTTGATTCAGGAATTTGAGATGCTTTAGATACGGAAGATACTTTTGTGCTAGCAACAAATTTCTCATGTTACAGAAACTGTGATTTCAGAGGCAGTAGTTCGCAATGTGTCATTGTAGATAAACGTGCCTTTTAAAATTGTTTAGCTGATTCTAGAGTGGTAATAAAAGGTAAAAGGTTTAACAAGACACAAGAAGTATGCTACAAAAAAATTTACGAAAAAAAATCTTAAAAAAAAAACACATTTTCGCCTAAATTTTTCCTACTTTACTTACTAATTTTTTAACCAAAATAGGTTATTTTCGTACTGCATATACATCCTTATTTTATTTTTCGCCATGTTTCCTCATCATGTCTCATAACGCTTCGTACATCCACCGGGCTTATTAGCAAAGGCTTTCGCTTACTCATAAACGGTGTTCGCTATTTTCTTTGCAAGTAAACTTCGGTGGAAATAGGTTTAAGTAACGCTCGCCGGCTTACCTGGCGTTAGTTGAGATAAGAACGGGGTTTTTAATAGTGTCTGCCACGTTTTTATAAGCCCGCAATGGGTTCTTAGTGGAACCCCTACTGTGCGCTTAATTTGAAATGTTTTGTTTGGAAAATTTATTGGCGATCAGATAAATCTGTATTTATGTTCTTAGTGCTACCTAGAAGTATGAAATTGCAAGTTGATAGTGCAACTTGCTTAAAGGAGGAGTGAAAGAATTGGGTTTCTTAGAATGAGATTGGGAAGAGCCTTTATACCCAAAAGAGAAACCAAAACTGCAAACGTAACACTTCCAATAACTTCAATATAAACGAACCAAATTAAATCACGACAGTCACCACAGACGGTCATATTAAAGTCCTCTAATTCGTGCACATACTGAAATCCTACGGGGAAGCGGAGAATAAAGGAATAGTTCGCGCTGCACTGGACCATTACTTATGGAATATCCCATATTATTACGCAGCTTAGTCCGCCCCGAGTTTTTATTAGAATCGCTAGACGTCTAGGTAGAATTCCTTTTTGAGTATGACAGATCGCCTTTGTTCATACGGCAGAAATAAATTTATTTTCCTACACATTTTCTGAGGGAAATATGTTGGATGTCTAGATTTTGATTATGATAGGCACGGGCTATGCAAATAGAAGTAATTGGGACCGGGGAAATTGAAATTTTGGGTTCTTGGTTTGTATCGATTTTGGGCTGTTTTTCTGGGTCGAATTTGAAGTATAATTCGGGTGCGTTGTACGAGTATGAAACAGAATAAGCACTGTCTACGTTAGCTCAAAATGTGTGTGGTTCTGGTATACCTACTTAGCTTAAACCACTACGGGAACAACGTATAACTGCAGATGCTCCCCATGTAGTATTATTTTTATTTTTTCTACAATTTTTTTCATACAATATGGTTAAAGAAAACTGAACTGTAGAAAACTGCCCCAGAAATGTTTAGAAACTTACCAACACTTCATTAATTTCTCTCGGTATATTTTACGTTTACTATGAGACAAAATATGGAAACATTCCCCAACTGATCCCGATATCATTGACAAAGGTTTCCTCTGAAGTGGCTCCACACGGATAAAGATCTATGCTCATTTTTCCGAAACATAATAATAGTACATCTTCTGAGTCGTGTTTTTACATTCAAAAGGACTCTTTATTGAACGATGAAGGGAGGAGTGCCTTTGACATTTATGTGGATCCGAACGTTTGATATTTTTGTGTTATTATTCTCATTAAGTAGGTACCGGTTTTTCTCGGTGGAAATATGTTTATATGCGGTAAATGAATCAATTTTGTAAAATTATGTGAAGTTGTTGATAAAAGTGTGATCTATACTTATGCCTTTTTTTTGATTGCATTACTTTATGTTAATTCCTTAACAATTTTACCCATTAGCAAGTTTTTAACGAGACCTTGAAACCACGATAATCAGACTTCCTAGCCGGCATTTACAATGACGCTATAAATACCCATACAGTCATTATAAATATTGTGAACCGTTCTAAAGGGATGTAAACTCATTCAATTAAAAGTCACAACATCCAGTAACTCATTGACTGAAACGAGAGGAACAAAACATAGTTTTATGTCAACCATTTTAATACTTTTAATTCTGACGTTACATACGTTCTCGTCATTCGCGACTCCACTTTTCGGAGAGGACGTAAGAATACAATTTTCATTAAAACTTTGTTCTGTAGTAGTAAATAGGTCACGGGCTTAGACATTGAGTTCATAAAGTGGGATTTCATCAACTTTTAAAGCCGTATTAGTGTACATAATTTAGGATTCATGTGCATTAATACGACTTACATATCACACTTCACACTAATATTATAAAAGCGAAAGTTTGCGAGTGTTTTTGTATGTTTGTTACTTCTTCACTCACAAACCACTGAACGGATTTTGATGAAACTTTACAGTAATATAGCTTATACATCAGAATAACACATAGTATACCTTTTATCCCGATATTCCCACGGGATCGAAACTTATGCGGGTAAAACCGCGAGGCGCTACTAGTTTGAAATAAAGGAGTTGGTGAAACACGTATGTGACGGGTATTTCTGTTCAGATTCCACATAAATTTCTTAACGTTAACAGTTAACTGTCCATTATGAATCATTATGTTATCCTTTTATGATTCTGCCAAACTGGTCTTTTTAGGCCCTCTGATCTCAGTCTCAATCTGTCAAAAAAACCTCGAATTTCCCTACATTTTTACTTCTGGTTAGGTATAGTTAAAAGTATAATCTAACGCTGGGACTCGCATAACTTTACGTATGTCTGCTCCATAAAACGTAAAACTCCACTCAATATTTATGACCAACTTTAATAACAGTAATGTTTTAGCAATTCTAACGACCACTGTCCAGCTGTACGCCGGATTTTTGTGAGAAATATCTTTAGTTTTAATTAAAACTTAGTGTCGGTTTTACGTGAATCATATTCAGCTTCGGCCCGTGTGTAATGTCCCCCAAAAGAGACATTCAAGCTCGATCCACTTTTTGTTATAGACTCATGAAATTGCGCGGGAAAGATTTTTGTTAAAAGAATTTTACGGTATTAAAAGTGCTGTTTTTTTTTGTTGTATTCTGTAACCGCGCTGATGGATTAAAATGGTTTTCTGATTCTACCTAAAAATGGGATGGAAATAACTTTTTGGACTTCGAGGACGCTGCTCACACATACAAATGTTTTGGTAGGTGTATCCACTACCTATACAGTTTGAACTATGTAATATCAACTGTTATTATAATGCTGACTTCTAACTCTCTGCTATTACTTCAACATTAAGAAACTGCCTAATGTACCAAAGTCCAAACCATAATCGAAAATTAAATCAAGGACGTATCAATTAAACTCGTATAATGAAACAAATCTTAACTCCCTAAATTCCAACTGAGTGGTCCTTAGAGTCCTTACCAAACAAAGGGTCTGCCCAATTGTTGTCAAATGAAGATTCAATTGGCCCACAATAAATTAGTTACCCATCGCCTTGGCCGGTCCTCAATTCACAGTCACATGAAGCTCATTGTGTACCGAAGGTTCAGTACGATTGTACACAGCCTTTATTGTTCCTTGGAATTCGGTACGGGCTGCGTTTAATTGGTATTTCCTAGTTTATCGATAAGTTGCGTTGTGCATATCGATTACAACCCTACGCGTTTTCGGGTGTATACAATATAGAATTAATTCATACAGAGGTCACGTATTGGAAAACGCGGATGTGCTGTTGAATGTGAAATTCGTTGCGGGCTTTCCTTTTTCAGTTTTATCATAATCACAATGCCGCAGTGGCGCTTCTTCTTTAATCGTGAGCTAAGGGCCAGGGAATTGAATTTTTGTGAGTGCTGGATATATATTGAGGCTACAAGAAAAAGATTTAAGTATAATGCAGATTTTTATAGTAGTTTTTATTTATTTAATTGTTATCTTCAAATAACATCTCCAGGTTAACATTTGGCATAACAAAGTCGCCCAAAATTAAAAATAAATAATGATAATTACATTATTTTTAATTTATTTAGGCACTTAATGATTTTGTAGTACATGAGGGACTTACATAGTATGTATTATTAATTACATGGTGTACACACGAATTGTTGGGTGAAACACTGCTCTCTTAGCTAGACCACTGAGTAATCTGCATTTAGTAGAGACAGTTTCCAACTCAGTTCATAATTAATAATAATTTATTTATTTTAAAAAAGTGACAATATTGTTACAGACATTATATTTATAACATTCAGAAGTAGTATCTTAAACATAGGTCACTGGCTCCCATACTAGGTTTATACCTGTGACTTGGGAGTTAGTGTTCCTCCATTATAAAAGTGATAAGTAACGTATATGTCGTAAAAGGGATCGAAGATTTTTACATGGAGCTTGGCATACTATAATATCTTTTGAACTTGCGAATCTTGTTGGATAAATGTTTGATTATTTTACACATTCAGAGTGATTATTTAAAACATCTATGCAACACGTCACGTGATCAACTTTGAACATTAATTAATATCTCGAAAACGTGACACTTGGTCTTATTATGATATCTGTTTGCATTTATGTCAGTTATTGATTTATTTAAGATTGATGATGCGTGGACACCATTCTGAAAATAAATGGTGTACAGATAGGTATGTCACGGATCTTCAATGCCCTTTGTGAAAAAGAAAACAATTATCACATACGTTATTCACCACATCTGCAACCCCAATAGTTGGACCCACAATTTGAATACACCTCATAACGCGTGCCTCCTTATCTGCGAATACCACCTGGACGCATTGTTACATCTCAAGTTAAATCTCGAATGCGGGGACTTTCGAGTTTGCCCAGTCAAATGCTCCGAGTGACATCGGCCATTATTGCCTTCGTACAAACATTATCTTCTGGCTTACCCAGCTTAAGTATGGAGCCTTTGTGAACCGACTCGCAATGAACCGTGAGGACGGGAATTCTGAATAGTTTAAACGATCAATTGTAATGTTTGCTATTGTGTGTACTTCAGTTATGTTTTCGGGAGTGTCAGAGGATTCTTGTGCTTTCTGAGGACACTTTCTAGACCTCGAGTGTCAAATTAAGTAATTCCATTTGTTTTAGTAACACTTACAGGCGTATTTTTAAGAATTTTCGTGTTGAAAGACACCATTTTTGTTCATATGGTGTTGCTACGGAGATCGGCAATTTGTCTGGCAATATCAAAGTTTGCATGTCATGCTGATAAATTAAAAGGTTTTGTGTAATATTAACTTCACCATCTCCCCTTCACCTTTCTCCCTTTATCACAAAAAATGTCACGCATATTTACAACATTTCTAAGAAAATGATGAAAATATCGCCAAGCACGCAAACAAGCGATATGTACGTTCATCTCGCAAATGATATAAAACAGAATTTCGTACCAGGCAACCCGACACCTGTGCTGCCAACATAAAATACACATATCTACGTAAAAGATAAAAAAATATACCTAAGCTTTCCACCCCAGTGTTCGCAGATCCCTGATAATTTATCACCTCTATGTCTATATGAATAGGGTTCATAAAAGCCTCATCGGAATTGCCAAGTGCGGTGAAAAATATCTTATTTGAATATCCCAGTGCGGGGGAAATGGATCGGATAACCGTGGAACTTTTAACTGAAATAATATTGTCGTTTGTACTAGTAGCTCCCTCGGCTTACCGTTTGGGCGACTGCTTTCTTTTGTTTCTAATGCACCCCAGTTTTTGTGAGGACCTTATGTTGGTTAAAAGTACTTGTCCGGTCAATTATTTATTTCAATCTCTCAAAAGTCCCGCCTACTGTGACTGCTATGAATACATCTTTATTTTATTATTTTATTTTTTTTGTCTCATACTCGATTTCTCAAAATATTAATATCTGGTGGTGTTTGGCTTTGAAATGAAATGAAAATGTTTATTATGTAAATAGAATACCGTAATCGCTTTAAAAAAAGCTATATGGAGTCGACATTACCTATCTGACTACCTCTGAGAAAAAATAGCGGAGCAAACTCAAAGGTTAAAGTCACTTTTAAAGTCCAGACATAATCTTGATTAGTGCCTTAAATAGTCTTTTGAGGATAGAATCACACAGATTTGAGTGGACCAGTCCAGTCAGGGCAATTATTTGTCAGTAATCGCAAGGATTTGACGAACAATACCAAAAAAAAGGACATTTGGATAGGCCGCATTTAGTACTCAAACTACCCACATAGTCCTCACAAAAATCTTTTTATTTCTGTTTATATTCTTCCCTGTTAAAATAAACAACGTTACCATTGGTAAGCTTTTCTTTATTCCAAACTTTGACGTAATTGTGCATCTTTAAGGCGAAAGCGACAGGGTAGCCCGCGAAATTCAATTTTTTTTAGGAAAAAACGTAAGAAAATTTGAATTTCGCGGGCTACCTTAGCGCTTCCCCCTTAAGGCAAAAGCAGCGAGTATATAATAAATGTTTAAGCTTAGAGGAAGGGGGAATTGCAGTATTTGGAAAGCAAATGATGTTATAAATTATTTCCTTAATTAATTAATACTCTTGAGTTGTTAGTGGATTAACGCTGTAAATCCTTTGCGATTGCTTAAGACTAATTGATATACCAACGCGTAATTATACAGTGTGGCAGGAACATCGACGCGGACACTGTAACCATAAAGTCAGATTCTAGAACCCCTAGCGTAGAAATTTTTCGTCGTTGAAAAAAGGGCTCTTTTATAGAAAAGTGATAATGTATGGACAGCAAATTTAAAAAAAGTAATGACGTAAACAGGGGGATTCAGAATCATGTACTCAATCTATGGTAACAGACAGGGCGTCGGAGTCCCGGGATGCCACCCTGTATAAGTACTTGAAAAAAATATAGCGAGTTATAGGTAGGTATATTTATTGTGGAGGCAGTCGCTCCATGTAAAAAAAAAACCGGTCAAATGCGAGTCGGACTCGCGCACCGAGGGTTCCGTACTATGTAGGTATTTAAATAGTTTATCACGGGATTTTTTTTAATGTACCTACAAATTTACGGTTTTCGGATTTTTTCCTTTACTTGTGCTACATGATCTTGCTTATTGCCAAATTTAATGATTCTAGGTCAACAGAAAATATAAATATATAATAATAATCCCTATAAATTTTTATTCCCTTGAGAGTGTCGAAATATACGTTTTTTTTGTGGCATAAACGGCCGTATCTTTTTTTACGTTAACGTAGGTGTTTTGATTTTTTCACAGCTTTAAGGGACTGTAGACCTGAGAATATGGTTTTAAATTCAACTCGATACCTCCACGCGTTCCCTAGATATAGGGTCTTGACAGACAGACGGACGGACGGACAACAAAGTGATCCTATAAGGGTTCCGTTTTTTCCTTATGTGGTACGGAACCCTAAAAAAACATAAATTTTGGACCAAACACTTGTACACATATCATAAACCTGCAAAACTGCGTGACAGACGAGGAGCAAGAGGATGAATAGCAAACAGCTGCAGAAAAAGACGATTCTTTTCCAATACGAAGAAACGGCTGATCTTTTAAAGCAGTAAGATGAAACCATGAACCAAATCGACAGCCATCCCCACAATCTACACATAAAAATTCATTCCAACAAACCTAAGGTCGGCCCTAAGGACAGGTCAAACGATAGTCCCGAAAATGCCTTATGTATAATAATTTTCCAATGAAAACTTATAGTTGAGAGTCAAAGAGGGAAGGGACCCTCCGATATAATTCCTACTAATTTACGATCATAGCCACAAAGTTACGGCCGAAATATTTTGCATATGTATGGAATTTGAATATGTTTGTAAACCTTAACCGATCCCTTTAAAGCAATGAAAGTTAGCAGAATGTGACCCTCGACCTTAAAACTGTTTGGTCAGCGTTGAGAAAACTGATACCTAATGGTTGACGATAGCATTGTGTAATGTTAAAGATACGAAGATGGCGATAAATTTTTACCTGCTATTAAGAATCCGGGAAAAGATAGGTTGCGGTAAATTTTCGAGGCAAAAATGTCAGCAACAACATCTATTGCGTTATTCACCTTGTTGAGCAGCACATATTTTTCGAATAATATGTAAAAATTTAAGCAATGGATTAGCAATAGTCTTCAAAATGATTCAAATTGACAGTTAACGCAATTAGGGTGCGGGTCAAATCGAAGACAAAGAAAGAAAAAACTGATTAACTCTAGCAAGCAGAAACTCATAAATTCTAAATGCTTAACTAGCTTAAAGAGTATCAAAGAATTACAGATAAATTATTATGTATATGTGAGAATATATCATTCCCATGAAGAAAAATATGGTATATTCTGTAAACGATTATAGAAAACCTTAAAGATGTTTATTATACGAAAAAATTCTACGTTAAGTGCCAACGCACAGTATTCACTTGCGAAGTTCGAGAACAAAGTTGGGGGAACCTTCCGCTAAGAGCTTTATACGTGCAATATTTCATAGTTTAAAAGATGTAAGCACTGGTATACCTTTTTATTCAGTGTTTATAAAATCTACTAGTCGGCCAGTTTTTTTCATAACTTTGCAAAGTTTAACGCAGCCGGATGAAAAATACAGGTTACATCAGAGGATTTTAACTAAACTGTTCTAGAAATATACAGTGTTGGTTAAGTTTATTTTGTGGTACGTTATTTTTGGTTTAGTTGGCTGTTTAGTGGCTTTTCTCCTGCTTATTTTGCAGTCTTAGGATTTATTGAGAGTTTGTTTTAAAATATTTTTGCTCTGAACACTTTCAAACCGTGCGATCAGATTTTTCTACTATACAATTTAGGATACAGTAGGGAAGACCAAATAAACGATGGATGGACTGCGTTAAAGATGATACGGTTAGAAAGAGGATGACTACTGAGATGACGACTAATGGAAAAAAAGAAATAGACAAAGACATCACGAGAAAAAAGAAAAGGACATCTTTCAACATGATGATACAAAATTGTATCATCATTCAAAATTGTATCATCATTCTCCTAAAACTAAGAAACAAAAGATCTGTCCTAAGTAGGACAGATTTTCTGTTTCTTAGTTTTTGTCTTTAAAGGAGTAATTTCCAACATTAGACGTCTCGCCCTTAAACCTTAGAGACAATCGTATTGTACATTCAAATTTGATACTTCATCTATATTAATCCAGTTCTATTGTGGTAAGAAAATTTCAGACCAGAGCCCTCATAATGAGTCCTTGTTTGTGTAAGGTTGACCTTAACCCACGTTGTTTCATTTCTAAATTGTTATAATCTTCATCTTGCCCTTCAAAGTTTTTGTCTTTGACGTTTGGTTTTCTAGAAATAATTATAATGTTATTTATGTTTGATTTTATAAATATTATCAAAATCTTGAATAAATAAAGGGCAATTTCGGAGCTTAATATTAGCAATGCCCAAGAAGGGTGTGACTAGAAACGAAAAATTTAATATCAGAAACTTGAATAGAACACAATGGTTTTTTTTTTATTTTCTGCTGAGTTTTCTGCAAATCAAAGACCAGCGTCCAAGCTGCAGCAAAACCATCACCTCTCGAGGAATGCGAGTAGTATGCGTCACTGGTATCGGCTAGGAAGCACTTCCAGCGGTTTCTTTGTTGGCGGACGTCGTATGGTAATTTAGCTTCCTTCCCCGTGACCGTAGCCCCATAAATTAGATGCCAACGCCCGGCCCCGTGCTGAAAAATTACCAACTTCTACGGAAATCGAGGTAGAGGTAACTGGATATAGTGTCAATGTAAAGCGCAGTTTTTGTTATGATGTGAGCGTGGCTATGAGATTGTTTGGACAGTAAAAATCTACTTTTGAATTGCTGCCTGGCGACCATTACGCTTGTCCTACTGACACAAAGTGTTTTCAGTGGCTAAAAAAAATATCAAAGTGTAGAAATGGTATCTTCATCTACCATTTATAACATTACCCAAGAAAGCGCGCACTACGTTGAGTAAGTTAAAAAAATATACTCACGATTCCTAGTAATTACGCTAGTAGAAAATTATTACAATTAATTACAATTGTTCCTTTAATAATAGCTTAATTGCACAATGTTTTTTAAAGTTTTTTCATTACACGCCATTCTGAGAATAAATGTAAAACATGATGAATAAATGCAAAGCACATTGTAGTTGCCTTTTACCGCGCGAGTCGTAAAATTGTACCTACTAAGGGAAACGGTGTAAAGTAACATAACACTCTTCAGCACTTAGGAATTATTAGTTTTTTGAAACGCAACACATGTTACATAGCTATTAATGCACTTTGTAATATTTTGAAAGGTGCAATAGTAAGGTATTAGATAACGCACTGTTAGTTAACAAAAATTGACTCTTGTTTTGAAAGTATTTTGTGCTGCTCAGCTACATATGGATGACGAAAAATTTACGAACTGAACACTGCTTAGACAAATAATTGGAATTTTTTATTGTAGGTGGGTAAGTATGGTATTTTCTCCTAGGTACAGTTAGCATCAAAAGTCGGTTAATACTTCAGTTTTTTTAATCTCAGTTATTGAGCAAAATATTAACACTTCAGTTTTTTTAATCTCAGTTATGGAGTAAAATATTTATTCAAAATTGCATTGTACTTCTGCTGCAATTTTGAACAAATATTTTGCTCAATAACTGAGATTTAAAAAATTGAAGTGTTAATCGACTTTTGTTGCTGACCGTACCAATACTTAATTCATGATTTGAAGAGACACTATTCCAGATCATAACAGATAAAGTTTTAGTTTCGGTCATATCCAGTCTATAAGCATCCATATCGAACGCCGTGTAAAGTATGTGAGTTTTCAGAGTTGGTTTTCGGATCATTTAGTCAATAATGTGAGATGGGGCGAGAAAGTTTTCCTTTATACAATGCATTGTTTTGCCCACGGCGGAGTAAAAGGGAGAAATATGAGTAACTTTTTTTAATTTATGTATTTTAAATTGGAGCTGCCACTGAGCGGATTTATTTAATGAATGTAGCTTTTTGTTACTTTCAAACATAAAAATATTCATTATGAAAAATATTTTAACATTATTTTCGAGAGAAAAAAAAGATCATATAATAATACAAGGTACAACAAAGACAGCTTACACGGTCTTTGGGCTTAGCCATTGTCTCCTAAAAAAACCTCGTCGAGACAAAATGAGAACTTTTACAGTTGGATTCAGTACTACAGAATAATTAAAACAGGTTTAATTTCCAGACTTAAAGCGAAATACTACATGAATTATGTTCAAGAATATACTGGAATTAATTCTCTGGTGACAAAGGGCTTTTGAAAACCTTGGTTAATATATTGAAATGTTTGAAACAAAGCATAATACTTAGCATGTTATTTCGTGAATTTATAGTCACAACTAATTAACTGATTGTGGACGTTTACAATGAAATATTGTTGTAATAAACCTAATAGAGTGGAGAGTTGAAACCTTTTAGTTCAATCGTAATGAAAAATGGCACCTCTTATTATAAATGGCTACTGTTAATGTGAACATTGTGAAGGCCATTTGGGAATTATGAATTAGAGTTGATAGTGTACTGGCTGACCCGACAGACGTTGTCCTATTTTTGATTCAAAAGACACGTGGCGCCATCTATTATCATAATAACGTTATTGTTGTTTTCCTCGGGAATAGTACTTTTATCGGAATGAAAGGTACCCTATATCCGTTCCTGTACACCTGACAACGTATATGCAAAATTTCAGGATGACTGATTCAGTGGTTTAGGCGTGAAACGGTAGCAAACAAACTTACATTCGCATTTATGATAGTTAGGATCTTAAAAAAAACATTTAAGTGGTCAGGCGGAACAGGCCGCGATGGTACATTCATCATAATCAGTATGTGGGTACTTTTCTGAGTTTGTCTTGGATATCACTGACATCAGTGTAGGAATAACATCATGAGGAAACCTGGAATTATAGTTAATATAAGTCTGAAATCACAAAGCTTGATTAAGCGTCCGTCTCAAGGCTCCTAAAAACAGGCGTGACGCGCGACGCGAATGGCGCGCGACACAAAGGCACCGCTCGTTGCGCGACTTGCGGTGCCTTTGTGTCGCGTGTCGTGTCGCGCCTGTCTGAAGGAGCCTTTAATATGCTCCGTTATTATTAAAATAGATCATAGAATTACACGTATAGCCCCGATTTGCATTGATCTACGATTTACTTCAAATGTACGTCACGGCTACACGAATGTTTTTGATTTTTTTGTTGTATGAAAAGAAAGAGAAAATGGCATAACTAGGGGTCTTCCTTTTTATGAGTTACCTACTCGTAAAGCTACAGTGATCATACAAGTTGCTTACAAAATAGTAAACTCCCAGTATGCAGTACCTACCATGAAATACCAAATAGATGCATTGTCGTATAAGTGAACACAAACTCTGCAACGAAATTTCGTATTCAGTACAAATGTGTTCTCACAACGTTTGTCAAAGATATTCTATAGCTATACAATTGTATAGTAGCATTAGGAAAATGCATGTTAAGGTATGAGGTAGAATGTACAGAGCCGAAAATAAACCACATAATACAGGGTCAAAATAAATTATCTAGGGAAACGCAGACGCGATAGGGATCGATCGATATCGAATGAAAAACATTTTTTTTTTCTTATTCCATAGAATAGAATAGAAAAGATTTTTTTTTTCATAATTTTATTAACAACACTACCAGCGATCGTTGAGACCGTAATCAGCTGTAGTTACTTAAAATGCGTTAAGAAAATCTTCCGAAATCAAGTACTTTTTGTATCGTATGATTCTGTTACTTTTCCGCTATCGCTGCACAAAATGTAGCGTGCACTAACACGAGATAAAATAGAAATGTCTATTGGCCTTCAGAGAAAGGTACTTTTCTTTAACAGAACTGGCAGTTCATTTTATTTTTTAAACTTCGAAGGAGTTCGTTACAGTCCATAGACAATTGTGTAAAGATTGTTTTGTTGGTTTTTACGATGGAAAAAAAGTTGTAAAGTTTTACGGATGCAATGAATGAAACTTAATTCGCTTTCATTACGATGTTTTCATTGTTTTTAAATGAAGATTTCATTGTATAATAATGTTATAAGACTAAATATAATGCTTTATTATAAAAGTAGAGAAAACACATGCTTACTAAAAATAGACGAAAATTATTGCAAACATAGATAATTTTTTTGGGTTCTGTACCAAAATGGTAAAACGGAACCCTTATGGTGAGACTCAGTCTATCTGTCTGTCACAGCTGGATAACTTGAAATTTAGAATAGTTTTAGATGACATTTGCCGAACTATTTTGCAAATAAGAAAGAAATAAAAATATATGTATATTTTTAGCAACAGGGACTGAAAGGGGGTCTGAAAAATTCGAAGTGGGGCTACTAGGGCATGTGGGGAATCATATGAAAGAGCGCGGTTTGCACATTCTCAAACATTTTTCTTTTTTTTTAGGCCGCATATTTTTCGACTTTTGAGGACAATTGTAAAAAAAATATCGATCCCGTCTTATCTCCAAATTTTGCAAAGAGAAAAATCTGAAATTATTCTATGGGATAGAAGTTTATGTAAAAATTACAGGAAAAATAAAACGAAGTCTCTAAATAGCACACTTTTGCAGAAATCTTAAACAAAAGTAAAATTAGTTCCATTATCGGTCAAGAGATGGCGCTGACATAAAATTGCAATATTCTACACCGCAGTACACAGTGTTAAAATTCTCTGACGAATATAGGCCTCGCCGATGAAAATTTAAAAACATAATGATGTTATGGAACCCTCGGTGCGCGAGTCCGACTCGCTCTTGCCCTGTTTTTTTATGTAAGCAGTCTTGCTGCATTACACATGAAGCGCCCAGCCGTCTATGGCCAAAATGCACCTATACCCAAAACTTAAATTTCCCTTTCAAAAACACACATATGGTTCCAAAATTGCATTACAGACGAGCCAGTATTACGAATTTAGATACTGTATTGATCTGAAACAAAAATGTCGGAGGCGTGTAGCCCAATTAGGGTTGACACTGATCCCGTCTGCAGCAGCGCTTGAATGCGCTCAAAATAACTGTGGCGCATCGATCGAGCTCGACCCTAGCGGGGGAACTTTTAAATTCCGAATCATAACCTATTTATTAGATTTTTGTTTATAGCCATCGCACTTTGCTGTTCGATTTTTAAATGCATGTTTCTTGTAACTTCTGTTTTTAAATCGGAACGTTTTTTTTAGGGTTCCGTACCAAAATGGTAAAAACGAACCTTTATGGTGCAACTCAGTCTGTCTGTCCGTTTGTCACAGCTGGATATCTCAAGAACTACTAGATAATGCTATCAACTTGAAATTTGGAATAGTTTTAGATGACGTTTGTCTAACTATTTTACAAATAAGAATTTTTTTTTTGCAGCAGACCTATAGGGATTTTAAAAATTGGAAGTGGAGCTACTAGGGCATGTGGGGTGTCATATGAAATAGTGCTTTTTGCACATTCTCAAACATTTTTTCTATTTTTTTTAGGCCGCATAGTTTTTGACTTTTGATGAAAATTGTAAAAAAAAATACCGTTCCCTTACCCTTATCTCCGAAGTTTGCATAGAGAAAAATCTGAAATTATTCTATGTGATAGAAGTTTATGTAAAGATTTCAGGAAAAATAAAACGATATCTCTAAATAGCACACTTTTTCAGAAATCATCAACAAATATTACATTAGTTACAACACACAGTTACAATACAAGGAATACCTGAGTGTCTTATGATGAGATTATGATATGAGATATGAGATTCTTTTGATAAAATAGGGAATCGACATGAATCAAAATTGCCTACCAAGCTTTTATAGTATCATCGGTAACATACTCGTAGACATGTATAAGAAATGCGATGGGTATGTTTCTTAACTTAGGTAGCAGTTCATCATCGATTGCTGCCGAAAATTTAGGGTGAGTAGCTGTATGCAGAGCTACCATAAACAATTGTTGTTAAAAGTTTAAGAAGAAAACCGACCTACCATAAACAAATTGTTAAAAGTTTAAAAACAAAACCGATCTACCATAAACAATTGTTGTTAAAACTTTAATAAGATATCGACCTACAATAAACAATAGAATAGAATACTCTTTAATCAACAACAAACAACAACAACATCATCATCGTCATCATCTTTAACAATTGTCGTTAAAAGTTAAATCAGAAATAATAATTGTGTGAAAACAAAAGACTGGAGTCGATAATCTATTTATTTTCAAACGTCCTTCCATTTAAAAAAAATAGATTCTCGACTCCTGTCTTTTGTTCACACAGTTATTTTTACAACTTACATCATCTCTTAGGCCAGTAATTGCAAAATCTTCATAGGACCGTCCCATTCCGTGGTCAGTGCTACTCTGAGCGTGGTCGTAATTGAAATATTCCGGCCTCGTCGCCACTGACGCGACGGAGACCACACACCACATTGTTGTCAGCAAATTAACGCATATTGTGTGCACCGCGCTTTATATACCTTTACGCATCAATTTAGAGATTCGTTTTGTGAAATATAATAGCGTTTTTAATAGTGTTGGTTGATTAAGTAGTGATAATAATATCGACTGGAGAACATATTGAATTTATTCTATTTAAGTGGAATAGATTTATCAATTTTATTCATGTTCCCCGACCCGCCCCGTCGCATCGCATCGCATCGCCTGCCTGTCCTAATACTTCGTTTTCACTTAGCGTTCTTTATATCTTTTGTTCTTTTTGCTCGGCTCATAAGGGTCTTAGCGTAATGTTAAATAGCCTTTCTCAAGAATTAGGCTATCAAATGCAAAAATAATGTTTCAATATAAGTTCCAAAGATTAGCGCGTTCTAAGAAACAAACAAACAATCTTTAGCTTTATTATAAGTATATAGATTACAGCATTCTAAGCTTCGAACTATATGGCATTTTAGGAGTTTTCATCTTAGTGATCTGCTACTTCAATCAAAAGCACTGTAATTAATTCAGAATTCCAATTGCTCTTATTAAAACATAATAACATTGGAATAAGAAAAAAGAACAATCACTAACTTAGAGGATTTTCATTGTTAGAGCCTAATTAGCAGCAAAACCTTTCATAAACCATGATGCCGTCTAGGCCACGTCATAATTTCTTAAGCGCAGTCTTCACTACAAACCAATGTGCGTGCCTGTCAGTGTCAGGAAACAACGAGCTCCGTGTAATTGATGCGTTCTCTTTATAGGTAGGATTTGTAGATGTACAGTGCGTGCCACGTAAGAAGAGACTTGACCCCGCCTCCCCCGCCTCTTTCCGCCGCCCCTATGACGTCCGGTCCCGTCCCGCACTCAGACCTCATACCGCTAAAGATACCTAACATCGTGTTCTGCGCATGTCAGACCACGTGGTGTGTCAAGTCTCTTCTTACGTGGCACCCACTGTACAGCTTATTGATCTATGTGCCCTACGTCTTATAGGAGATCCCAGGTGAAATGTGAAACTAAGGGCATACTGCATCACGGTGGTACTGCGTCGCAAAGTGTAGATGACGCCTTATGTTCGGATAGAATCATTGGATGTGACGCAGACTGTTGCGACTTGGCGACTTGTTGCATTGATGAGTAAGGGCGTAAGTGTCATTTACAAGAATCGTAATCAGCCTTTGTGCTTACTAATTCCTTTAGCAGTTCCTTTGAAGGAACTACTGAGAATTTTCGGATCAGTAGTTCCTTTGCAAAAGCTAAAGGAACTACATCAGTAGTATCTACATTTAGATTTAAGAGGGAACAGGGCGTGCGATTCTTCATACTTATTGAATAATGCCTCTTGAACTATTTTTTTTCATAAAATCAAGGTCTGCTGTAAACACGTCTCTGTCATTTTCATTTTTTTTAGAAACTAATTAGTAAAGAAAATATGACCCTCAAAAAATTACAAAAAATACCCTATTTTTACCGCCGTGATTAGAGGATTACCAGAAAAATTAGAAAGTTTTTAAAATTAAAAAAAAAAATATAGGAACCTAAACATACTCTTTCTTAAAAGGTTAAAGTAAAAAATAATTGAATCGGCTCAGTTTTCGAGGAGATAAAAGAGGAATACGAAACGTCGATCTCGTCAAAATGTTTGTGATAATTTCGAGTCTGAGCTGCAGCTGTCCCTATTACACACTACGGGGGCAGACTTGAGGTAAGGTGATGGCAATAGTTTCTTCAAATACATATTTTTCAAATTCCTCGCAAGCCCCGTTCCCTCTTAATATTTGGTTCGGTTTAAGATTAACGTTAAATCTGTCAGATTTAAATGAAGACTGAAAATTGAGCATCAACTTAAAAGGTTTGCTCAAATGTAATAGGCATAGGGCACACAGCAGCGCCTAGTTGTAAAATACCGAAAAACAAAAATAATGGCTGCTAAAATAGGAATTGGAACTGGAACAAAATATTTCAAATACTTTTTTTTTGTTAATATATGTTATCCCACTGCTGGGAAAAGGTCTCCCCATATTTTCCACTTTTCTTTATACTGTGCCTTCTCCGTCCAATGGTTAGGAGCGAGTTAAAATCATCACGACCGTTTCTTAGGCCTGTTTTGGTGACCACCTGTTTTGGTGGCACCCACTGTGGGACGATCCTGGCCCATCTGTCTGGATGCATCCTATAGGTGTGGCCCGCTTCAGCCTCGCAGACTCTAAATACCTATCTAAACTGTCCTACATTTACTTTGCAACGCTTAACAATCTCGGCGGAAAAGCCACCAAAATAGTGTGGGCGCATCGACCAGATTTCGCTATTCTGGGCATTCCAAGTTTTGCGACGGAGTCACTATTTTAGTTCCTGCATATTGTATAAACCTGTTCTCTGCACTGTGTAGGAGCGCTATTCAGTGCTAGCGTTAATGTTTCGGGAGGTTTCATGTAAAAAATTAATTTCTTACTACAGCGCATTAAAGCGATTTCATTATTACTTACTGACTTTATACAGTAAGAAGAAATGTTTGTAAAACAGTAAAAGACAAAACAGTAACTTTTAATGATTGAACATACTACTTACTTAAAAAAAAGAACCACAAAAACAAAGGAAAACCACCATTACTGTAATGTAAGTAAATTCCAATCGTTTGAATGAAATCACCAAATGAATAAAACAGTTACATTTGTAACCTTTTAGCTACTTCAAACGTTAAAGTTTACTGTCATGACGGTAACATTTTGCCTCAAGCTTTAACTTGTTTCGGATCAGTAAAGAATACTGTTTTGAACGTTAGGCTCATAATATGGAACTGTTTAAAGCAGTTCAGATTAATGTTTTTTCATTTTTATTTGCTGCTTATTTCTTTCAGTGTAAGTACCTATATATATTATGGTTTTTGTAATTGTGTAAGATGTGGTTGTAAAATTAGGAAGGTTTTGGAGGCAAATATTTAAAAACCGCCAAGTGCGAGTTGTACTCGCATACGAAGGGTTCCGTACCACCATACAATATTTAACAGTAAATACAAAAAAATCAAGTTTTTTGGGGGACCTCCTTTAATTTTTAACTGCATTAAATTTTTTTTTAGTTAAAGCGGCGATATATAAGTACACACTTGGAGGCTTAGTAATGGGTTCCGTTGGCACTCTTTGGGTACGGTACCCTAAAAACCACACAGGAGGTTGCGAGTGCGACTTAGGGAACAATGATTGATAGATAATGATTCTCTTTTATTCAAATTAAGTAGGTACATATTGTTCTAAGAGCAGGATCCAAAGATTACCGGTTAGACTCGATGCCAACGTATTTGGGAAAAGACTAAAATGATGATGATTAATAATACTTATAAAACGAAAAAACATCCTTCACCACCGCGGTAACCAGTAATTATAAACCTTATAATAACCCGCTAATAATAAACGAATGTTATCAATATTTTATTAATGAAACCACAAACAATATTAACGTCGAAACTGTATCGGATGTCAAACAATGTGATAGTGCAACAATAATTGTCCTCTCAAAACCAGATCGTGTTTAAAAGCAGGTGTGTCCTGCATTATGTCGTCATGTCGTAGTACCTTTATTACCTATTTCTTGTGTCTATTCTTAATTAGGTTTAGGTTTTTTTTTTAGGTTAATCTATCTGTACTAATAATACATCTGAAGAGTTTGTTTTTTTGTTTGTTTCTTTGAACGAGCTAAGCTCTGGAACTCCCAGTCGGAATTCAAATATTCTTTTACGTTTGATAGCCCAATTCTTGAGGACTCCTTGCGTGATGGTAAATAGCCTATAGCCTTATAGGCTATTTACCATCACGCTTGGAGTCTTAGAAACCCAGCAAAAAGAAAATGTTTATTTATTCTGAACGCGGAAATGAAGTTATAGCGCGGGCAGGCTATGCGATGCGAAGGGATGTGTTGAAGAAATTTCACGCAGACGAAGTCGCAGGCAGAAGCTAGTTATATAATATTTATGTAGACTACGTTTTTACAAAATAATAATTTCAGTCAAAAGACATTCTCTCACTGGCTGGGATTAAGAAATGCCACAAAGACCTGCAAAAAAAAGGGTCGTGAAATAAGCCATGATTAACCTTACATTTTAATATAAAACAGCCGTACCATTCCCATACAAATACAATTTTACTCCGGTTGTATTAAACAACGTGTTTTTATCCACATCGATCCGGCTCGATCCGGTTGTAACCGGCCCGGAGCGACGAGGCCGACGGTTCGCGCGGCCGCGTTTCGGATTGACGTGTAATTTTGTGATCGGGCTGCACTCTATTTGCTATCGTGTCTTCCGGACGGGAATAGAAAAAAAAAAGTGAAAAGTATTAGTTGGTAATTTGAAAGGGTAGTGGAAAAATCGAGATGGGTGGGTAGTTTGAAGTTTTCGTATTTTATTTATGTACATTAGAATTGTTCTTTTTAATTTAAACTGGTGTAAACCGTTTTTTTACGAGGTATGTTTGTATCAATTTCCATCTTTTAAATGCACTGTATAAAGACTAGACAAAACTACAAAATCTTAAATGCATTTAATTTCTATGAAGATAAGATCCCAGATGATAATCCTACTAAAATAATCACCGGTTTACTCTCAAAGCTGCACAAAACCCAATCTAAATACTTATATTAGTGGACGAGCATCATAAAACACAATGTCTTAAAATCTTCTCTCTCCTTCACTCTTTAAAGTTAAGTACTGGGAGCAATTTCCCATTTTCGTCTGAACCATGTACTAACTACACTGTAGTACTTGCTACTACTTGTCGTCCAAAAGAGGGTAGATTTTGGTAGTCTTATAAGTGATGTCTTTTCGAGTTCGAGAGTAAATATTATTTTCATTGGTTTTATCTAGCTGCTCTACCTCATGTTGGAAAATCCATATCCATACATACTAACCTATTTATAAATGCTAAATCAAGTCCTGTGGGGTCTGTCTTTTACCTTTTCAAGCCTAAACGGATTTCAATGAAATTCAACGCAGGTAGACTATGACCTGGATACATAGGATTTAGGACATTTATGTCTCGGTAAATCGTTCCCGTGGGGTAATTTTCCTCGACCTCCACGTGGGCTTAGCCGCGGGCAATACCAAAACACCTGCCATCTAATCACTTCACCACCCTTGGTTGACTGGTAGAGAATGCCTAAGGCTAGTATCAAGTCCGCCTTTGTATCTTTTTGTGTGCGAAAAGTTTTAATAAATAAATAGCCAGTTCTATAATAAATACACTAACATATTCGGACTTTATATCTATTATATATTATTCAGCAGAGGAACTGAAGGCGAATTCCCGTAATTAAAAATGTTCAACTTATTCGCAATCTCATCTCAGCGACAATCAGTGTCAAAAACTTGTCAAAAATTTAGGGAATTTAGACGTGTTTTTGACAGATTGAGACTGAGATCAGCAGTGCGATTCTGTAACTATCTCACCGTGAAAACTTAGGTGAAGTGAGCGTGGAGTGAGCTGTCAATAGTGTCAATTCCTAGCAAAAACAAACTCACTTCACCTAAGTTTTCACGGTGAGATTTTTACGGAATCGACCGGCTGAACTGTGAATGTTCTTAAAATTACGAGAATTGCCCCTCTTGTGTCATTACTATAGTCAATTGTTTTTCATTTACCCAGTTGCACTCAAAAACGACAAGACTCCTTTCCCTTATCGAGAACCCTAAGTAAGAGCAGAAGCATTATGTGGATTACACGGAACGTTCCGTGACGCGCGAAATGACAACTTAAGCACCTGCTCATCGCCTAATGTCGAGGTGAAAAGATATCCGACGCGCCTGATAGAGGGCTCCTTATTGGAGACTATAAATAAACTGAGGATAGTATTTTGTTACCGGATTTTTTATGAAATTCGGTCTAAATGAAAGAAATTAAAGGCCAGAATGGAAGGTAGTAAGAAAAAACCGGTAGGTACTTACTTGGACTCGCGCACCGAGGGATCCGTACAAATTTGTAGGTATGTAACTACAAATTTAATGTTTTCGGATTTTTTCCTTTACTTGTGCTACATGACATTGCTTCTTGTCAAATTTCATGATTCTAGGTCAACGGGATGTACCTACCCTATAAGTTGTCCCTTGAGAGTGTCAATATATACGACAAAAAACGCCGGTATCTTTTGATTGCGTTGATTTAGAAGTTTGATTTTTTCACTGTTTCAAGGGATTGCAGCCCTGAGTATTTTATATTAATTTCAAGTTGATAACTCTACGCGTTCCTGAGAAAAAGGGTCTTGACAGACGGACAGACAGATGGACAACGAAGTGATCTTATAAGGGGCCGCCTCCACGAGCGAGAGAATCGCGGCGATAGTCTCGCCGTGCCATCAAATTTTCGCGGCGATGATATCGCCGTGTGGAGACACGTTCTAAGAGAGTGTATAGAAATACGTGGCATGACGATAATATCGCCGCGATTCTCTCGTTCGTGGAGGCAGCCCCTAAGGGTTCCGTTTTTCCTTTTGAGGTAAGGAACCCTAAAAAATTTGGAGAGTACTTATCAGAATATAGAATCTTTGTAAAAGATGTATTCAGTGTTATGGTATAAATCCTCGGCTAATTTTGCATACACACGAGCGACACGCGTCGACGTTAGAGGTAACTGCAGCCGACACGCGTCGACGGCTGCAGTTGCCAGTATCGGTCTAGTATATGCGCACGTATACGATATCATCTAGTAAATTATAAACATACCTACTTAAAATAGTTTTTGATTTACTCTGCCAGAATTATGTTAAACGACTCATAATAACAACATGATTTACCTTTTATCAGATGGCAACAGAATTAAAAGCAGCCGAGCATAAAAATACAAATAAAAAGCGAACAAACTCCTGTCTAGCCAACTCCATAAATCTCAATGAGACAGACTAGACACGGTCTTAAAAAAAGGAATATATTGAAATATATTCCTTTTTTTAAGACCGTGTCCCACGTATTCGGAGACAAAAGAGAGTATTAAAGCATACATTACAGTTTTTCAAAGCCCAAAAGGCTTGAAAAGTTTCACACGTAGATTTTATTCCTTTATAAATTCGCACCGGGTGTGACTTTTAAATAAGATCGTGTTACAGGGTGTGATATTTTTAAGAGAACGTCCTCTAGCGGCCCGCTCGCGAACGTTTTCATATGTAAATCGAATTCGCAGACTCGCCCCAACTTCTCTCGCTTCGCTCAAGTTGTTTTTGTTGGTAATGACGGGTTTTTTGCCCTGAATTCTAAGGAGCACAATGGTTTTATGACTGCGTTGCACCTTTGTGGAAAGTTTACCATAATTGCTTTCACGACATCCTGTTAGCATTCTCTTTTTAAAGGAAAATTTGAAGTTTAAAGGTTTTTTTTGTGACGCGATGGCGCTTATGTTTCTACTTTACATTATATTGTTTAAACAAAAACTAGATTTAAACGACTTGAGAGTTAATATCTGATTAAAGATCTAAAGTATTTTCCTAAGAATTAAAGGCTCCTACAAACAGGCGCGACACGCGATACAATCGCGCGCGACACAAAGTCACCGCTCGTTGCGCGACTTGCGGTGCCTTTGTGTCGCGTGTCGTGTCGCGCTTGTTTGATGGAGCCTTAAGGCGCTTAGGAACTTCTATGGAATCCCATTTATCGTACTGACGATTCTAATTTGGCTTTGGAAGTAGAACTGTTAATAGGTACTATTCTCGTTACGCCTCGATTTGTAGGAACTTGTGAAATTCAGTGAAGACGCTTAAAATCGATTTCTAGTACAAAACTTGCCTGCCTAACCTTTTCCCAACTTTGTTGGGGTCCGCTTCCAGTCTAACCGGATGCAACTGAATACCAGTATTTTACATGGACCGGCTGCCTGTCTGACCTACAAACACAACCCAGTGAATGGGTAATACGATACCCCTTGGTAAGACTGGTACGAAACCTATGAACTACATAAATTATACAGAGCAATTATTTGTGTGATATCCAAAGATCTGTCCATATATTATGAACGGCCTGGGTATAGTCCAGTCGAACATAAAATTAAAGCATTCCGAAGTTGCTCAGGGCTTAGACGAATAAGCCAACCTTTCCATGTCTTTGATGCGGGGACTATTATTTTCAAAAAACGATGCAGTATAAAGTTACTAGCTGACCCGGCGAATTTCGTACCGCCCCGCCAGCCGCTCTGCCCCCGCTTTTTAAATCTCTGATATCTTCTAAAATATTCATTTTAATGATATGCTGTAAAGGGCGATTTTGATCTCCATGAAATGTACAATTTAATGTATTAAATTGGATAGGGAATAATACTGTATTGTTTAAAATAGCTTGGTAAATAATCCATAATTTTTTTGTAATAAGTAAATATAAAAATGGTTACTGTGGGCTATCCTTAGGAGATAAACATATACCATCGCTGACTTATTTATCGATATTTTTAAGATATACAATTCCGTGGTACATTATTTTGATCTATCTCTTAAGGTTTAGCCAGCGTTTGCAATTTAAGCTCACAAAAATATGTTTGTTACGACATCACTTTACAAATCTTTGAATTTCTCGGCTTTTCTCTTTTATAATTTGCATGTATTATACATATAAACCTTCCTCTTGAATCACTCTATCTATTGCTGAAAACTGCATTAAAATCCGTTGCGTAGTTTAAAAGATCTAAGTTAACAGAGAGCGGGAGCGACTTTGTTTTATACTATGTAAAAATTACTATAATTGGCCGGTACTTACCTAAATTATTTAAAAAAATTGTAAGTAAGTTGATAATTTTCTTCAAGTTTGTCAAAGAGCTGTGAAAAAAACCAAACTTGAATACAACCGAACGCTCAAGCTTACCCTAATCTCTGCACAATCATTTCACGCATATCCTCCTTACTTCCAAAAGAATCCCAACAGCATCATCATCTACCTAGCCTTTTCCCAACTATGTTGGGGTCAGCTTCCAGTCTAACAAAAATAATCCCGACAATCCCTTTCAAAATAAACAGTTACTCCAAAAAAACAGCATCAAGCGGAAATACCCCAAGGTATCGTTTAGCTAATTTCGAGGTTAACCTTAGATTAAGGAGGCGACCCCATCCGGGTCACTTACCCTGCCAAATACACGTTTATGTGTCGATGTGTTTTGGCACTACTAACCGATGGTAGAGTGGTAGAAACTGTGCAAACCAGCCGTCCATGTAGTGGTTTACTTCGGAAACTAATTTGACCGATCTGAATGTTGTGGTTAAACAATTTTTGGCATATGGTTCAATGTTATTGGGATATTTTGCCTTGGTGGTTGAATTGGATTGGGTTTTGATGACTGTATCATGGAATGCAATTATTGTTTTGTTCATCATCATCATCATTTCAGCCGAAAGACGTCCACTGCTGGACATAGGCCTCCCCCAAGTACCTCCACTTCGACCGGTTCTGTGCTTCTCGCATCCAACGGGTTCCTGCGGCTTTCACAAGGTCGTCGGACCACCTTGTGGGAGGTCTTGTTATCATCTACCAAACAAAAGAGGAGAGTAAAAGAACTCTATGATTAATTTAGCATAGACTCAAACTAGTGAGGCAATAGCTAGAGTGAGTGCACCTCCACGTGACATACCATCCCTGGCGTGTCAAACATACATAGAATCAATTTCTGAAATACTTCTGGACGCTTTTAACGCGGACGTCTTTTTTACATCGTTCTCACATAAAAATATAAATTTTGTTAATGATGTAACTATTATTTTTGTAAAAATATAATTTAAAAGAGTGTCCATGGAGTTTCTTGCCCGTGTTTCTCCATAGGTACCTACGCTTCGGAATGGGCAACTGGCTTAATATTTTCTGACTCACCGACTTCTTGACGATTCAAAAGTGCATGTAAAAGGTTTAATTGAAATAAATGCTTTGAGTTTGAGTTTCTAAAATTGCCGTGAATAAAGCCACGACAACCTTTTATGGATTGGGTTATTATATTGTACTGGCACTTAAGCATATAAAAATTGTTGTGATAACCCTCAAATACCCATAACCATATTTTTTTAGTAATTTTCCCCTAATACGATATTGGAGAACAGCTATAATCCGTCGGAAAACAGGGATAATGCGATAACCGTCGGTTAAAACGACTGTTATCCCCCTTACAGCTTGTTTGCAGCTATGTTTAACCCACCCCGGATCAAATTCAGTTACTATAAATATTTTCAGACAAACTTTGTCCCTACACATGTCTCGTGTTAGCTTTCAAGTTCACTTGGTGAAAATTCCCCCATTAGAAAGTTTTGTATGTACTTACGGACGGACGGGCTCTGTTTGAGGAGTCCAACATTCTTGTTTGGTGTCGTCAGGGGCTGTTGGTAATAATAGCCGTACGGGTTGATCGATCAGGTTAAGCAGCGCTTGCCGCGGTCGGACCATGGATGGGTGTCAATCTTTACATACGTCTCTGCCTCGGGAAGCACGTTAAGCCGTTGGTCCCGGCTGTAATTCGTGGACCTTTGACAGTCGTTACAGGTACTCAGAAGTCCCAAAGTCTGACAACCAGTCTTACCAAGGAGTATCTATCATCTATCAAAAAAATGGGTGTGGAGGTCAGATAGGCAGTTGCTCCATGTAAAATACTGGTATTCAGCTGCATCCGGTTAGACTTGGAGGTTGAATTTCCTATCACTATGTGTCAAAATGTTGCTACGGTTGGTACTGAAACGTATGGAGTATTGTTGGTCATTTATCTAGATTCATCCTTCACGTTACAATCTATGCATCAAAAATAATCAACTAACCTAGCACTCTAAACTCAACATTTACAAACTCGGACAGAGTTGTCAGTCACACATTACGACAGTATGTCCCACAGGTAAGAGTTGCAACACGTTAAAACGACAACTTCACTGCTATTTGTAGAGTTGGATTTCAACGTTATCGAATTTCCACTTCATAAACTATTCCGTTGCCAGAAGTTCTACACGGAGTGCTTGTTTGTGACGTCATCACGTCGCTAAAACTAATGCGTGCGGTCTTCAATATAAAAGGTCTCGCCCACGGCGACTTCTTGTAGCGATGCTGTCGTGCATGTGTATCGATACTTCCGCGGTGCTGTCGCTGGCTGTGTACCTTCGCCCAGATTCTGTATCGCTACTGCTGCGCTTCAGTCGCGATGCAAACGCGATTCAGCATCGACACAAAAAGTGAAAGCGCCGCCTGTGAACGCTACAGTTGCAAAATGGACTCAGTCGAGATAACATTAGATGGCCAAGATTAGAAATACGACACTTTCTTTTAATTTTTGAAATTTTAACTATTCTTCAATTAATTTAGCCGTAATAGCTAGTATGCTTTAAAAATTAGGAGTTCGATTAGGAGAAATTACGATACTGAGTCCACAGTGAGCCAAAACGTGGACCAATTGGCTATATATGTATATAAGTAATATGAGTAGGCGTGTTTCACTTTGGAATTTATGTTCAACAATAAAGTTACGAATTTAATAGTCCAGTCAAATTAGTCCTTAAAATAGAGGTAAGGTTACAATAATTCCCATAGAGCTAAAAATTGGTATGAATGTTCAGAATACTATTATAAATGAATTGTGAAAAGTCCCCATCAATCCCCCTTGTGCAAAATTTTTTATTGATGGTGAAAGTTTGCAAAAATAGGTTTTTCGCGTTTTTCAGCTAAACGGTGAGTTTTACAGCAAAAATAGTTCAGACAAAAATTGTAGATCATCCGATTCTCTACAAAAAATGTATCCACACTTTTTTCATAATTATTGCCATTTCCGTGATATAGCGGTTGTAAGAATTGAAAAAAATATTTTATTCGTAATATGCACGTTAATGTACATACTTTTATATACATTTTTGAACCGTTATACGAGTAAACATATGAGTCCCTGTCTTTTTTTTTTTTTTTGTTAAGCCTGCGCTGTCCCACTCATGGGCAAAGGCCTCCCTCCACTCCTTCCATCTTACGCGAGCCCGCGCGTCCTCCTTCCAGTTTTGATGGAACCTATCCAGCTCGTCCGGCGGAACGAGCTGGATAGGTTCCATCAAACCGCCGCGACCCCGCGGGTGCCGCGGGGTCGCGGCAGACCACGTAGGAGATGGCGATCTCCTACGTGGTCTGCCGCGACCCCGCCTCACTGTCTTATACATACAAAATACCAGACATCTGTAAAAATTCATGAAAAAAGACAGGGACTCATATGTTTACTCGTATAACGGTTCAAAAATGTATATAAAAGTATGTACATTAACGTGCATATTACGAATGAAATATTTTTTTCAATTCTTACAACCGCTATATCACGGAAATGGCAATAATTATGAAAAAAAGTGTGGATACATTTTTTGTAGAGAATCGGATGATCTACAATTTTTGTCTGAACTATTTTTGCTGTAAAACTCACCGTTTAGCTGAAAAACGCGAAAAACCTATTTTTGCAAACTTTCACCATCAATAAAAAATTTTGCACAAGGGGGATTGATGGGGACTTTTCACAATTCATTTATAATAGTATTCTGAACATTCATACCAATTTTTAGCTCTATGGGAATTATTGTAACCTTCGAAGTCTTATTTGACTGGACTATAAGAGGAAATGCGGTCGGAGAGACTTTAAAAAAAGCCCAAGTAAGTAGTAAAAAGTCGTAATTCGAGGTTTGGCTGTCGCCTATTTCCTCCACCAATATTGGACCAATTTAAAAGATATTTCATAAACTGGATAAGAAAGATATTATATACTGTGACCCTTTGTTTTTCTTTTTTCATTATTAGTTGGCAAATCAAATCGGCATTTTTTGAGCTTGTAAAAATCATCAAAAAGGAAAACATAGGGACATACAAGTAGTTAACCCGTCAAGCACCAAGTATGTCCTATGTAATACGATACAATAGAAAATCAAATGTGTCTCATTAGCGGAGCTTGAGAGGTCACTATTTATTATTCTGTAAAAAACCATTGCTTTATGGTCAAAAAGAAAACAGGCAAGAGCGTTTCTGTGGAGAAACCACCACCCGCATTTCCTCTTAATCTGGCCCACTGTGTGCAATCATTTTTGGTAGAACAATATTTTTTTATAATATTTTTAATGAGTTTTTAACGTCTCTAAGGAAATGATCGAGAGTGCCTGTTCGATGGAGTTTTATGAATCGGGAAACAACAAAGTTATTTTAGGAAGCCAGTGGGTAAAGGTAGAATAGAAAATTATATACCTATTGGTAGACAGTGTGGCATCGAAGCGCAAAATGAAACTATGAATTCAGTATATGACAAGACCTAGCGTAGAAATTGTTTGTCTGTAGAATGTTAGGGACATCGACGCTCAAACCGTTACCATAGATTCAATACATGATTATTGAATCTATGGTAACGGTTTGAGCGTCGATGTCCCTATCATTCTTTACTCGTGTGTTTTAAATAATTCTTGAGAAGAATGTACCTAGTTAGATGGGTAGAACCTTTAGTTTTTCTACGCGTCTTTACATACAGCTTTTTGTTAACCAATAAATCTTGATGAGTTTTCTTAACACACATTTTTACACCGTGATTTATGGATGTTTTCGCTAACTAGTAGGTAAAAGAAAATCTTTAAGAATTTTTCACCGACGCATCTATTACTTAAAAGTTTATTCATAATAATCAGCCTAAAATGTTCCCACTGCTGGGACACAGGCCTCCTCTGTGTAAGAGGGAGTGGGCCGTAATCCACCACGCGGGCCCAGTGCGGGTTGGTGGAGGTCACATGTCTTCGAATTTTTGGTTCTAGGACATGCCGGTTTCCTCACGATGTTTTCCTTCACCGTTTTGAGAGCAGTGGTGATGAAATAATTTACACAAAGTAAAGCGCTTGCCTGGGTTCGAACCTACGACTCGTAACGTGCCCGTTTTATTTCAGCTATCTTTAGTTAAAGGTAATGGATGGAGGCAGGCGTTTTACTTTCTGTTAATTGAATCATCACTGTTCTCAAAAGGGCGAAGGAAAATATCGCGTCCAGCATGTACTAGAACCAAAAATTCGAAGACATGGGCCAATTACCAACCCGTTTATCCCGCGTGGTAGATTACAGCCCGCTCCCTTTCAAAGAATGGACGCCTGTGTCCCAGCAGTGGGAACATTATTGCCTGATTATATTAGAAGCTAGCATTCAACGAATTGTAGCGGTATCTACAACGCCACATGCAAACAACGCGTCATACTGACGTCACGCAAAATCCTGCATCGCGCAAGCAGAGTTTACCGCGCAACTAGCATAGATACAACGGCCCGACATGAATCAACGGGCAGTGGTCCGCCAGACATAATATGATATATAACATCAAAAACATCTTTAGCAAACGTGATACCGTCTATTATGAGTCTACTTATCCCTTCAAAGCCCACAGATCTGATATCCACACACACATGTTCACAAACACCCTGGATTAAAGTCCGAGCAAATAGACAGACCCGAAAACCAAATATTTAGTTCATCCGTGGCGATCGCTTGCCAAATAATAGCATCCGCATCAAGCGCCTGTTGCACGATTAGAATAATATTGCAACTCGCTCCCTCGCTAATGTATTAGTGGAACCGAGTTGCAATATTATTCCACCCTGTTGTATGACAGCCGCACGCAAATTTTACGAATAATTGGTGTTTAGAATGTACTTAGTTTGTGAAAACTGTTATTAAATAACATTGTTTTCTTTTGTGTAAATGCGAGCTGTGTTGTTAGGTAAGAAAGGAGATTTGGGTTTTGTGAAAATGTGCTGGAAGCAGTTGCACATTTTTGCTATAGCAGGGTTTAGTACGCGAAAAATACCCACACGAAAAGTCTAATGCTTGAACATTTTTAACACAACAAAGCAACCAGCAACCGGGTTTTAAGATAATCTTAGGAACTTTAACAATAGTTTTCCTATTTTTAAGGCTTTTGAAAAAAATTGTATGTAAGTACCTACTTATGTATACATAATCTGTCTACTTATGAAAATATGACCGAACACCGAACATTATTCGTTATTCAAACAAATAACGAAAGAAAGGTCCACTGTGCAAAAGATTTATTTTCTATCACTTCAAGAAAAATATCTTCCAAACTCTTACAAAGCTATAATGAGTGACCAAACCCACCATTTATTCATATCCCCATAAATATGAGATTTGTTTGATACTTCAAATTGGAGAAAAAAAGCAGTTGAATTGGTACGAGACTCAGGCGTCGGATGCCCGTAATTGAGTTAGTACCCACACTCCCGTCTCCCCTTAGAACGAAGCCATGACATCAGCGATATGGAATCGTATACAATATACATAGTACTGGCTCCTGCAGAACAGTTCTAAGTAGCGCAAGAGTCAGAGAATTCTATCATTTGTTGTACAATTTGTTTTGTATCAATAAGGGCTGATTTTTCAATCGAGATGTGTCCGGAATCAATTGCTCAGAACACAAATTGGCGCGCATAACATAAACCTATCAAACCCGTTATCGGATAATATAATTCCTGTAATAAATATGGTTAAGTTCGCCTTGAAGAACAGACCCAGAACCTAGCTGTAAAATTCACTAATGTTAATTAATGTTATTTTTTTGTATACCTATAGAGTGTCATATTCGCATTTAGCGAAAAAGCTCTTTAAAAAAAGATTAAAAAAAAAATCTGATAACTTTATTCGAGGAATAATTTTGAAATTATGACAGTTATTTCATCCTAAATCGGTCAAACGTCAATTTTATTCCTTGAATATAAGTTATCTGACGATGGAAAAATCAGTCCTAAATAACTTTATATTTTGTATTTGTAGGTATCAGCGTGTTGGCAATTCATTAATTATATTCTTGCACTGTAAATTCATTCAATAAGTGTTACAATGCGAAAATGCCATGAAAGCTCGTGCAAAAATCGAGCAGTTTTAAAACAAAGGCAGAAAGAATGAAAGAAAATACATTAATTAGCACAGACTAAAAGGCACACAATAAAAATACATCAGAAAGAATAAAAAAAAAAACGTAGTGTTTTTTTTTAGTTTTGCCCAGTTCAGCAAAAATTCCAGAGAGCTAGTACCTGACTTTTTTAACGACTTGTTTGGTGTTCACTGAGATATTTTTTGATATGTTTTATCTGCATTACTAACTAGAACTATGACCAGGAAGGTTTTGAAAGATACGTGACATTCATTATTATTGTTAACCACGCGTCCTTCGTGGCCCCTTCTTCAGGAGTTCGTGGCGGATATGAAATCAATGCGATGAATAGAGGAGAAACGAATTGCGAGGATCGCTCGGCGAAAGTTTGTAGCAGACAAACCGATGATACCGTGGCTATATCACTACGAACACTGATGTAGGAATATTATTAATCTCTACTTTTATTGAGTTCTTTATCACACTAATATTATAAAGGCTAAAGTTTGTGAGTGTGTGTATGTGTGTGTTTATATGTTTGTTACTTCTTCACGCTCAAACGGCTAAACCAATTTTTATAAAATTTAGTATGGAGGTAGCTCACACCCTGGATTAACATATAGGCTACTTTTTATCCCGATATTCCCACGGGATCGAAACTTATGCGGGTGAAACCGCGGGGCGCAGCTAGTGAAATTTAAAGAAGACTAACTGTGCCCGTGATTGCGTTTGAGTGGAAGTGGTAACATAACGCAAGATAGATAGAATACTCTTTATTATGAACACGATATAGATTACAGATTAAATGTAGAAATTACAAGAAGCTGCAAAAAATTAGGAATTGCAAGATACTAAAATAACAGCCACATTTTTCTAAAACTCCCTCGGCCCGTGTCGCATCGCTTTGCCCGTCCGCGCGTCGTTGTTTTCGTTTAGCGTTGTTACTTTTTTTTCATTTTGCTCGGCTCCCAAGGGTCTTAGCGTGATGTAATACCGCCTAGAACCTTCCTCAAGATTTAGGCTGTCAAATGCAAAAAGAAATTTTCAAATCCGACTGGTAGTTTCAGAGATTAGCGCGTTCAAGCAAACTCTTCAGCTTCTTTATTAGTATATATAGATAGATGGTGAATTTACCACCATCACCTTTTTCCTTTGAGTTTTATCTTTCAGTTCTTATTTACTGTTCTGTATCTTTTCGCCATGAAATTATCATCCTATCGGTTTTCAGGTCTATTAGGTATCTCCGGTTAGACTGGAAGCCGACCCCATCATAGTTGGTAAAAGGATAGGCAGATTTAGGTACCATCTTTAGTATTACATTGTTCAGAATCATTTCCGTGTAACCTATTCCGTAAAGCGTAGATTTCTGAAGAACTAATGATAATTAATGACCGTATTGTCAAGGAAGATATTATTCTAAGAAATATGACAGAAAAATTAGAAATCTTTCGTGACTCCACAAAAATTGGCGTCTTGATGGATCCAATGGGATTTTCTTAAAATCACTTTACTCAAAACTTTTGAGTTAAGTCTAAATTATAGGTTAACGTGGGTGAAATTATAATTATATCCTATCTTACGACTATATAATTATTACGCGTTTAAATACATATAATCGTGGCAATTGCTGTTTTAGATTCGCGACAAAAGGTAAGTAAAGATATTTGGGGCCTAAAATAAGGTTGAGAACCTATGCTCTAAAGAGTCGAACCCTCCCATACCTTAATGTCCTGTGTATTGGTACTGGTTATATATAGGTATATTGGTAGAACTGCGTCGATGACACGCGGGATCCGGATTACCTCCCCCATCGCGGGATTACAGACGCGGTTTTATGTACTTGTGTGAGTACGTGTTGTTAGTACTGTTCGGGAATAAAATTGTGTTTAAGTTGTGCAACTGGTTTAGTCAAGAGACCCTATCGACACTGTCCAGTTTGATAGACCTTGTCACATTCAATTCCAGTTCTTTACTCTTGTGCGGATTCCCTTTATCCACTTTTCGTGGTCCAAAAGGTCGCAAGTGCTGAGCATGAGGCTCTGGATTGGATCCCCGGGTCGGGAAAAGCGTTTATCTTCTCAGTAGCATCGTGGAGTGTAGATCAGTGCCCAGTTAGTGGCAAAAGGGACTTTAACATAATTGGCAAAATATATACTATCGGTACTCCTCTGCCTAACCCTTGGAGAAATACAGGCGTGATGTTATGTTATTCCCCGCTACTAACTAGTAGACCGCTTTAATTACTAAGTTCAACAAACAAGACTGTAGTTCCTTATTATGCTTACGATCTAGAAGAATTCTCTCTAGTAGAGATTTCCCTGCGCCAGCAATTCTTTAGACTTGATTCTTCTTCAGCTATTCTTAGCTGGGATGTGTCACTATCCTGTGCACGTTACTCTTTTTTAACCGACTTCGAAAAGGAGGTTCTGTATTCGACCCGTAAGTATGTATGTTCGCGATTTTCTCAAAAACTAATGAAGCAATTTTGATAATTCTTTCATTAATGTGATCTACTTACTTTCAGGAAGGATTTAGTATATAATACATTAGGTAATTATTCTTATGTACCAAGTTTAGTCATTCAAGTTTCTTCTAAAATCTCACTTGACTGCCCTCTCCAGCGACAAATGCTCGATGTTACGGACATAAGTCGGCATTTAATTGGAGTCGAACTTAGTTATGAAGTTGGGAGCGACCGATCGACTCGATCCATTATGGATTACCCGTGTTGTTGTAATGAAGCTATTCAACCTACGGAATTATTGAGCGATCGCGGTTCCTATGAATTTGTCCATAAAGTTCGATGTATTTCTGGGGAAATATAACTGTGCTATAACTGACCAATCAGCGGATAATTATGGCTTTTTTTATTGTAATCCTCTGTATTTGTTGTAGCGTGGGGTGTGGTCAGACCATGCCTCACTTAGTGGAGTATCCTTTTGCCCGTTCACCTGCATTCTGGATAGGCTAAATAATGCCACCGTTGCCGCATTCAACGTGGCCGCCTACGTGGCACAAACTATAAAAAAAAAAAATAAGAGTACCATCAATACGAAAAGAAGAAAGAAGGAGTAGCGTGGGGTGTGTAGAAATAAACACTAATACAGCAGGAATATCAAAAATTGTGAGAAAAATTGCATAAACACGGTTATCATATTGCAATGATCCACAAATTGTATAGAGAAAGAAAAACATACAGAAAATTAGTTCGTTGGTACTGCGCTTATACGGTATTTTGAACTTTGGAAATTGTAGATTCTTGATAAGTAGCAAGCTAGGAACACCTTGTTTATTATAAAGTTAAGTTTATATAGATCCTGATTTTTTAGTCCAAAATCTAAGAAAACATCACCCATTCATTACAGAACTTCAAACAAAAGCCCATCACAATCGAATCTTAATACACTATAGCCATTCCCGAACGTGCACCAATTGTAGAACCGTTTTATATAGTAATATACCGTTCATTATTCCCGAATAATATGACGCTGTGAGGCGAGCGTTCCATTACTGTGCATTACTTATTAATGCTTCGGCGGTCGCCTGCGCCGCTCCCCGCAGACGACGAACAGACGGCTTTTATTACGCTTTAGTGTGTGGAGTAGGGAGTAAATGGAGTACTAGGATATAAAACTATCTTGTCTCCAGAATAAGCACATGCACGGCAGCATTTTAACTTAATTCGTAGAATGATTGACGAATCTGAACACGTAACTCCTGTTACAAGAATATTTAGGTTAGTCTAATTTAAATACTTGAGTGTAAATACTCATTTATTTAATTCCCGCTCTTACGAATCCCTAAATACAATTTGAGTTAAAAAGTTGTGTCTATGTCTATCAATCGTGATGAATAAAGAAATTTAATTACTTCAATTCGTATTTAGAGAGTCGTTCTGTAAATGTTTGAAGAAGTATCTGCATAACAAACACCTTTGTTCCCAGAAAGGTTACGCTGGGATCCGCTATTCATAGAATTAGATGAAATGTGTATGTGTATTTATAAGACGATGCTGTTTTTATTTACCGTTCGACCTTCAAGACTGCTGATGAACTCACAACTAGTAGAGTCATAAAGCAATATGTATAGAAGAGGTCTGTCTCCGTTCAATCCCATATTGTCACTTCATTTACTTACTATTCTATGTGCTCAGCTAATGTCGGTAGTGGATACTAAATGGCGCTAGTTTGATGACAAAGTCCTTGTGGTTATCACATAATGCCGATCTGGTATAAAACTGTTAATTTTATAGATAGGCGTCATCAACAGGCGTGACCAGTCTTTAGGAAAAAAGTCCGATGTAGTGAAAACAGATTTTTTTTAAAACCGAACAAAAGAGCGAGTCGGTCTCGCACACCGAGGGTTCCGTACCATACCATCATATGTTTTTAAATTTTCATCGTATATTCGTCAGAGAATTTAAACACCGTGCACTGCGGTGTAGAATATAGCAGTTTTATGTCACCGCCATCTCTTGATCGATAGTGGAACTAATGTAACTTTTGTTGATGATTTCTGAAAAAATGTGCTATTCAGAGACTTCGTTTTATTTTTCCTGTAATCTTCACATAAACTTCTATCACATAGAAGAATTTCAGATTTTTCTCTTTGTAAACTTCGGAGATAAGGGGGCCGATCGGTATTTTTTTTTTAAATTTTTCATCAAAAGTCGAAAACTATGCCACCTAAAAAAAAAAGAAATAATGTTTGAGAATGTGCAAACCGCGCTCTTTCATATGATACCCAAGATGCCCTAGTAGCCCCACTTCGAAATTTTCAGACCCCTTTCAGTCCCTGTTGCAAAAAATATAGGTACCTACATATATTTTTATTTCTTTCTTATTTGCAAAATAGTTGGGCAAACGTCATCTAAAACTATTCCAAATTTCAAGTTGATAGGATTAATAGTTCTTGAGATATACAGCTGTGACAGACAGACAGACTGACAGGCAGACAGACTGAGTCTCACCATAAGGGTTCCGTTTTACCATTTTGGTACGGAACCCTAAAACAGCTTAATAAGTTGGAGGATCCTCCCATCCTAGGTAAAGGTAAAATAGTTCTCTCATTGCCTTGCTATGTTATTGGATAACAAACATAATTTCAGCCGAAAGATATCCACTGCTGGACTTAGGGCTTCCCCAAGCGTCGCCACATCGCCTGAAGCCGGCTCACCTGATGGTAATTTGTCCCCGCCTCCTATGGATGTCTGTGAAATTCGAGGCATCGTAGTTGCGTTGCATAGGTACCGGTAGTTTAAAGTTACACCGGTTTAAGAGTAAAATAAAATCCCTACTTAATTCCATCATCTAGACTAGACAATCGATCCAAAAAAGATCTCAAAAATAAAATTGGAAGTCGTTACAATTCCCACATTTATACAGAGCGAGGAAATCAAAGTTTTATTAGATGCCGCGAGGAATGGGACTCGCCGGTGAGTTACGAGCCTAACGTCGTCGATTGCTTCGCCGGCCAAATTGTGATAGGTCACGTGCTTACACAGTCTTGGTACTAGGACTTGAGGAGTAGCGAGGAGTATTGAATGGACGGTTTGAATTTTGATGCTATTCAGCTTGAAGGTGGATGTTGTACTTATTAGTGTAACATCCATCGTTCTTAGGTCTTAAGAAAGTCCATTATCAACTTGACCATTTGTTGTTAATAGCATAAGCAGAAAAAATCTAGTGCTCGTTGTTATTGTGACGGCATAATGACGACCAAAACACTACCTTCACTGCATCAGATGTAAAACCGTTTTCTCTGCTGGGACAGAGGCACCGAAAACAGATTGCTTTGAGCAAAATAGCTCCATAATAATCATCACTAACTATTTAACTAGACGAACTGAATACATCATAAATTTTTAGATGAACTTTTGATGAGTTCAGAAAGTATACCTGCAGTACTTTTCTGCTCACACAGCCCGAGCTCAAATAAAGGTAAATTTGTAAACCAGAACCAATACACAGAACACAATAGCAGCCAGAAAATGATTTGACTTAACCCCACCGCAACGAATGCATACGTCTTTGTCTGTACCAGGAAAACATAATTTAGCAGGGGGCGTATGCCAACCAATGTTTAAGCTCAGTTTCCTATGCAAATCGAGTTCGTCACGGCATTCGGCCAGGAACCCGAGGTGCTATGAACAATTGAATCTTCATATTCAATGGAAAGAGGTCTCACGTGTAATCTAAGAAGACAAAAAGTAGTTTTCGACGTTATTTGGTTGAACTAGGTGAAGTGGAATTGTTCGTGTGTGTAATATAATAAGAGTGTCAATTTGCTGGCTTTTAAGCAGAGTTTGACAGTATCCGATGTGGAGTATGTAACTGAGTCTACTTGTAAAAGCAAAGGGTTGAAGTGGGGTTGCTATCAAATATTTGGCATTTGGTGACACGACACTATTCATCATACCTAGATGTGGCTTTATTTTTCGCCTTAAATATCAAGTTCATTTATTGTGTTAACAGTTATCCAGATTTAAATATCTCAGTCAACTCCCACGTTTTGTAACCAGTACAAGTCGTGGGATTTTCCATCGACAAAAATGACGAACTTCCATACAGACTTTCATGTACTATTTACCCTTAAAAATAGGATAAAATCCTATATACGAGGGAATAAAAAGCTCGTATATAATAGGGAATAAAAAGTCTCCCTTAGTGCTCACTTTCGTTAAACATATAAGGAATTCTTGTGCAAAATTTCATGTTTCTAGACCCAGCAGTTTAGGCTCTGCTTTGTCTGTCCGTGAATGTATTAATTAAAGATGAAAGAAAGAAGAAAGAGGTACCTATATTATACAGGGTTTTTTTTTTTGAGGGTGGGAAATCATCATATGACCCCTCTCGCTCTGGGTGGAGCGGAAGAGAGTGTCAGACTCTTACTGACTAAAACCCACCCGTGTTCCTTCCTTAGCCCTTTATGTTCCGGGCCAGCGGTAACCCTTTCGGACAATCCCGCTGACCCGGCAGGCTTCGGCCCTGACGGGCCCCTTCCATTGATGCTGACATTGATATTATACAGGGTTACTTGTAATTCGACATTTATCCGTCAAGAGCTGATGGGGGGCCAAAATGCAACAAATTGAACCCCCATATGTATGGCCGAAATTCAATAGTTTTCTAGATATTAATAGGGTATATAGTAATTTTAGTTGTGAGAACATGTATAAAATATGCTTATAAACAAATGTGTACTGAAATGAAATTGTTTATTCTGTAAATAGGATATCGCAATCCCTTTTACACGTCATATTATAAAAAAAAAGTCCAGACATAATCTTGGTCAAATTATGTGAAGACCATGTAGGTTGATGTCGGAAATGGTCTTTTCAGATGTGAGACATTTTACTCAATTTCATGAGTCATTCACACCGTATTTATTTTATTTACCTAGGAATGTTTTCATCATAGTAAAACAAGACACTTCTCTCTCTAAATTAAGCAGTACTTAAGTGAAGTCACAAAGATTTGTACAACAGTACAGGAAATCGAGCCATTATGAGCCGAGTGGACCCAGTTCGTCTGATTATTACACATCAACCTTCAGAGTAAACAAATTACATGGTAGACTTCACTGTTGCTATGGACAGATAATAATATATGTTTTCTGAAAAATGTAAGAGTAACATTTTTACATTTTGGCGTTAGCTTCGTGGTCTATCTATCTATATAAATAAAACAAAGTCGGGTTAGTTACACCATTTATAACTCAAGAACGGCTGAACCAATTTTTATGATCTTTAATTTGTTGGATTTATCTCCGCCCCGAATGGCAGAATAACTATTAAAACAAGGGAAAATTTCACGAAAAAAAATTTATGAAAATTCATTCATTCATTTTCTTATACATTCATTCTTGTTGATTCTGATGCGGTTTGAAGTTCTTCGGGATCAGCTAGTGTAATAAGTGACATATTCCAAATATGATGGAAATAACCGTTTAGTTTTTTTCTTCAATAATGTCAACACTGAGTAAGTTTGCGACTTACTCAGTGTTGACATTTTCATGATGAAGACTTTAGTATATTTGAATTGTGTACTCTTTCATCAACATTACTTTTTACGGGACCAGATACTGGCTCACAAATAGTAGGTACTCAATGAAAGGTCTAACTGCCCTCGTTCTTTTGCTGATCCCTTTAGATCTGTACCAAACACTATATATGTATACTATACTAGCAGCACCACGCGGTTTCACCCGCATAAGTGTCGATTCCGTGGGAATATCGGGATAAAAACCATCCTATGTCTTTCCCCGGGATACAATCTACCTTTCTGCCAAATTTTATCGAAATCCGTTCAGTGGTTTAGGCGTGAAAAGGTAACATACAGACAGACAGAGTTACTTTTGAATTTATGCAGTAGCGAAAGGTCAATTTTTGTAAGAGGTAAGCCGGTTTATCTCTTACAAAAATTTACCCTTCTTCTTCTTTCTTTCTGTCTGTCTGCCTGTATGTTACCTTTTCATGCCTAAACCACTGAACGGATTTCGATATTATAAATATGATTATATTATTTGTCTATAGGATACTGACTGTGACATTTTTCAAAGGGAAGCCGGTAGGAATCGAGTTGTATGAAACCTTCGCCACTGTTAGTATGGATTAACACTATATAGATTCAAAATACTTTTTTGACAACAAAAAATACGTACAGACGCCAGCACATCAAGTTACTATAATCTGTCGGATTTCTTTAATAGATTTTCAACTTTATCACTAAAGCATAAGGTTCAAAGTTGATTGCGAAAATTTGACAGTTTCGGGTAGCTTGATGTGCTGGCGTCCGTACATTTTTTATAATCCAAGCCTGACAGGTGCATTTGACTTAAGCACCATTAAGTGAGAAGTGAATAAGCGGCACCTAGTTCGTCAGACTACACGATATCAGCTATCTGGCAAACAATTTCAGAGCTTGTCAGCGCGGCAGCGTGACGCGGCTGTCAAAGGGTTAGGGCTACTCGCGACTTCTTTTCTGTATGGATTGTTACTGAATATGGATGGCAAATTGGTGTTGAATTTACTCTGAAATCAATAAAACTTGAAAATAATGAAATGCAAAAATTGCCCCATTTTTTTATGTTTTTTACTTTAGCATTCGTGCTAATAAACGTTCTAATTTGATTGATCTTAAATTGTTTGAAAAGAAAATCACGTAAGTTAGTTCTTCTAGTTAGCAAATATGCAAGAAGTTGAATTCATTATCAACTGCTAAAGTGAGGTTCAACTTATCAAAAAGTTAGTTCAGGCTTTGTCTCATATTATATGCAAAACTAGAAATTGTTATTAAAGCAGTTAAATTAGCTTTGCAGTGTCTTCATTAAGATATGCGTATATTAGTGTTATCAGAGCTGTCGTAGAATTTGAATAATTGTATTAAATATTAATATTCGGTTTCTGAAAGTCTTATCAAGTTGGCTCACTTGCATCCATGCAGACAGCATTCACGCAAGCACGCAAGAATGTTACTTAAAAAAAAAAACATTTTTCTAAAGCCTTTGATACCCCATTCCTGGTCGTTCGATTGGCTATTCATTGGCTGAGATTTGAGATGGTATTATTTAATACGTCCCTGTGAATTAATTGTTAGATTTACAAGAAATGAGCATATTTCTGGTATGTTGTCACATATCAAGATTGTTTTTTGTTTAGCTTGAAATTTACCTCCCCTTTGGAAATAGGACTTTCATTTGAAACTAAATACTTAAGCGTCGTTAAACTTAGCTAAAACTAAAATTGGCAATTATCTACCCAATTCTAATGCAAAATTAATAATCATTAAAAAAAAATACTTAACATATTATATCTTTAACTAAAATAACCGCCAGTGATTCACAGATCGACAAAATGACGCCAATAAACACAAATCTACCAATTCCATCTCCCTTCCAAATTCAAACCATCCATCCAAAACATTTGGACATAATAATATTCAATCAGTTCGCATAATTCCAGCCCCAATTATTCGAATGCAGATTCGCCTCTATATACTATAGAGGTGCCGTAACCACAAGACTACTGAAGCAGGAACCAAGAAGTTTGCCTTCTGAATTGAATCTTCAATTAAACCCTGGCAGTTCCATTCGAACGGCACGACTTGCTCCAATCGCCCCGTTGGCCAGAAACTACGAATCATTATGAGAAACCAATATAGTTTTTTTTTTGAAGTCAAAGTTTGAAATCGATTCCTTTGCCTGTCGAGATCTAACTTTCTTCTTTATGATATAGATCTATTAATTGGTTTGGATTTTTTAATTTGAATTTGTTGGGAAATGTAGTGAGATGTTTTAAAAGAAACAGCACGATTTTTTTTCGAATTGCGTTAAAGCATCGAGTTCCTGAACCGTACTTGGAAATTTTTTCTCTATATTCTGTGACCATCTTTCCATCACGAGCCAAAGTAGTGTAGGAAAGGAATAATCTTAAGTAATCTCATCTCTCATATTGATTTTCTTCCACCTAAAAAACCACGTACAAGCAAAAAATGTATCCACCTACATTCCTAATATACAGACTGATTCAAAGATAGATAAATAAGCCCATTCATCATTGTCCGTTTTTAGGGATTTTCCGGACAAAAGGAAGACTTGCCCCAGTTCTGATTACCATCTGTTGTAATAAGTGTATGAATGGGTTCCGTCCAAATCTTAATTAGGTGTCACCCTGTATCGTTCACGGTTGAAACTTGCAGGAGCGTTATCTCTTGGTTTATAACCCTCGGCAGATTGGTTTTTTACATACGATATTGGAGGTAGAACGTGAGAGGGGTCCGTGGATAAATAATAACAGCCGCACAGGTCGATCGATCAGGTTAAGCTACGCTTGTCGCGGTTGGTCTGTGGATGGGTGACCATTATTACATACCGAGACCCCTCCGTGTCTCGGAAAGCACGTTAAGCCGTTGGTCCCGGCTGTCATTCGTAGATCTTTGACAGTCGTTACGGTTAGTCAGAAGCCCGAAAGGCTGACAACCAGTCTTACCAAGGGGTAACGTATTACCCAGTAACTGGGTTGTGGAGGTCAGATAGGCAGTCGCTCCGTATAAAATACTGGTATTAAGCTGCATCCGGTTAGACTGGAAGCCGACCGCAACATAGTTGGGAAAAGGCTCGGCAGATCATGATTGGAGGTAGAACGTCCCACGTAAACTGCAATTTATTTGGATACTGATTTAAGACCAAATTTTTAGAAATTGCGAATTCTGGACTTCATTTAGAAAGTGATGGATGAGGTGATCAAATACAAAGTGATGAAAAAAATAAATTCAGTTGCTATTTCGTTCAATCTTACAGCTTTGATCGACACGTATCTCACTCTCTTATATTCATATTTACATAAAAAATGCGATATAAACACATAATATATTGATGAGATACCACTTTTATAACTCCCCGTACATTTACGAGGATAACGGTCTAGCTGTGCGGGTAAAAAGGACGAAACGTAGGTATGCGATGACTGGTCTGTGCACTGAGGTGGAACGCGCAAAAAACTGAGAAATATCGTTCTAAAGGCTTTTAAAAATAAAACGACTATGCTTCGAAAAGTTAGCATCGAAGCAGATGGACGGTACATCCAACTGCAATAATTGATCAGCAAATCGGAGTAAACAGGCACCTGGCCGACACTCATGATTGCCTTCAATAATGCAACGTGCCTAGCACGAAACGTATTACCCTACCAAGTTACGTAGCTTGATAACCCGATACGGATTACTCTGGCAGCACGACAATCCCATTTGGCCGGATAATACGGCATTCATAATAAGCGTGCTGGCGTATGGACGAAGCAAACAAGGCTTGACTGCACACGCCATTAAGATATTCAAAGCCGATATGGAACGACTATTGACTTGACATGTACTTTTTAATTATATTTCACGTTTTATTGCACTAGTGGTGTCCGTTTTATTTATGTATAGCGTCGGATCTGCGAGGGCTGTAAAAATTATAATATTTATTACTTCATTCGTTTACTTTTACTGCTCCTCCTAAAAACCTTCGGGCTATTTTCTTGGTTATCTTTTATGTTTATCTATTCATACACTTTAGTGGTTTCAAAATTAGAGGCAGAAAATATCTTGAAATAACTTTAACTTCTACCAAGAATCCTAATACAGTTTTCGAGATAGAACTAATTTATTCTCATTAAAGAGTCAAGTTACGAGTATTTCGTTGAAATAATTCCATTTTCGGTTTATTTCTGTGGCTCTGGGAATGCTATAGCCATTAATCGTTCTTTCCCTCAATTGTGCCAAACAATTAGGGTAACAAACCAGTTTTTAAGTCATCACCGTCAATCAAGACGGTTATATCATCCCTCCACTTGCGGGGATGAACGTACACCTGTACCGAATTAATTGCCCCGCCGAGTCCAGCTAATTATAAATGGGAGTGATATATTATATGCTTAACAAATTCGGTAATTTCGCCTCTGTGGACCGTTTAGTTAAGAGGTGAGTTGACAATTGTTCAAGTAGGTACAGACTACAGCACATCAAGCTACCCGAAACTGTCATATTTTCCCGATCAATTTTGAACTTTATGCTTTAGCGATAAAGTTGAAAATCTATTAAAGAAATTTGACAGATTGTAGTAGCTTGATGTGCTGGCGTCTGTACAGTTTGAAAAAAAAATACCGTTTATATCAAAATAAAAAAATGTCGTTTTATTCTCATTTTTAATTTGTAATAAGCTCGGTTATGGTTCAAAGAAAGAATGCTATTTATTTGACACGGATTAAAATAAAAGAATTCAAAGTAGAAATGAGGTTGTGGTGTTAAAATAGTGCAATACTAAGTCTAAAGCTGTTTGCGGTCTAAAGTCTTGACTGAACAGATGCGGCATTAGATGTCTTGGACTTGTACAGACGCCAGCACATCAAGCTACTACAATCTGTCAAATTTCTTTAATAGATTTTCAACTTTATCGCTAAACTATAAGGTTCAACGTTGATTGGGAAAATTTGACAGTTTCGGGTAGCTTGATGTGCTGGCGTCTGTACATTTCTATACAAATCAGTGATGCCAGTTTGCCGACGTTCGAAGACAGAAATAAAACTAGCTTTTGCAAAAAGAGATGAAATTATATGATAAAAAAAACATGATATATTTTCTATTGACAGAGCTTAAATTTCAAATAGATCGTTTATTAGATTAGGTTTTTGATAATTTCGGAGAAATCCATCTTCAAAGAACAGAGTTACGTTCTTTTCTGGGAAGTCGAAAGATTGAAAACATATTTATTGGAAAAAGTTATGAACAAGTCGACTTGCCTGATATCAAACGATCCTTCGTTTCATGCCAGTGTTATTGGAGTTATGTTGTTTTAATTGTGACTAAAATATCAAAAAGGGGCTCTTATGGGGTAACCGAACTGTATTTTAAGGGTTTCCCTTCATTTTTGAGTTGTAGGTATATTGGAAGATTTTTCGTAGGTGTAGTAAGTCTTCTATGTTACGAATAATGTAGATATTGTATTGCTTGTGTCTAAACATAGTATATGTGGGTAACATAGTGTTTCTGGGAATTTGATACGAGGTAGGAAATGAAGCCGTTTAAAATATAAGTATCATATTAAGTAACAAGGTGTGTGAGCGATATTATTTAGGTTAAAGGGGCTTACATGACCTAAAGCGCGGTCACTGTTGGACTGCATAGAAAACAAAGGGAAGCGCGATGATACAACGCTGGTAATTTATTGCAAAATATGAAGCAATTATTTAATTACAAAAAATTTATTGTTTGGATTAAAAATTAAAACACTAGAGTTTCAGTATGTTGCTTGTAGAATAATCTGACAAAAAATCAGAATGATTGTATGTAAATTAGTAGGTATGGTTTTTATTGTAAAAAGAAAGTTTTTAGAGGTATCTTCATGATTTTTTTCTATCGTATAAAATTAGTTTTATTGTGTTTTCAACACACTATCTACCTAGCATATATCCTGAAGAATATCATATATTTTTCTGATTTTGTTTGAGTGACATCGTCCGTTTCTCTTTAGGTCTGTTTTTAATTGATGCGTAAGTACAGTAGGTTCATATGTGATCCACTATTATTGCAGTGGCAAGGTTCTTTCTATTTAATAATACCCTCAAATAATCTAAATAAACTCTCAATTAATAAATCTCCAAAATCATCAACCAATAAATTCTCTATATTAAATATCCAAACTTCACTTAAAATTTTCACTTTCCCAAAGCGATTCCGCCGGCTTACTACCATCGGAATTTTCTTTGTTAATTTAATATACATCCTAATAATAATGGGAGACAATGAAAACGAAACGAGGCTTTTAATATTCAGTCGGATTTTCCGAGAGAAAAAGTCCCGGTTCGCCGGCGTACCCTATTTGTCTTTTTACCCCATATCTGTTTTTGTAAAGCTGCTTTCGGGAAAGCCGTGACCGAAAAAACTCGGTAAATATCTGGAAAGATCCCTCTTTTTGTAAATCATTAATATAAACAATATTGTTTAAAATCGAACGCTTGGAAAATCGGTTTTGAGTTTGATGGATCGATGGTTTCGTTTGTGGAATTAATTGGCTGTATTTTTGTTTGTAGTCTGTGTTAATATGTCTGGTATCGAGGTAATTCAGTTTTAGTTTTAACTAGCAGCGGCCCGCTGTTTCACCTGCGTAAGCATCGGGATAAAAAGTATCCTATGTGTTAATCCAGGAAATAGTCTATCTATGTGCCGATTTTCATCCAAATCTGTTCAACGGTTTACGCGTGATTGAGTCACAAACATCCAAACGTCTTCACAAACTTTCACATTTATAATATTTGTAGGATATAGTGTGAAGTGTAATAAAATGAGTACGTCGTGCAATAAAGACATATATAAAATCGCCAAGGCTGTATAAAAACCTCACTGAAAGATCTTTGCCCTACAGCAGAATAATTTTAAGCTGGTATCATTAAAAATGTAAAACCTTTTTAACATTTACCAAGACGTTCTAATGAGTAAAGATTTAACCTCCAAAAGTTTTGACGACTGTTACTTTTATAATTCACTTTAAGTAGGTACTTCCATCGCCCCATTGAGGAATTTCCTTTTCATGCACTGAAATTAGTATTTGAAATAATTTCTAATGAATGAGTAATTAGTAACATATTAATAAAGTGGTCTATTTTGATGTACTACTTGGTATTGGAAATAGATCAGTCAATAAATAATTTTAGACTTCATAATACATTCTTAGTTTGTTCCCTTCGAACTCTCAGACGTCGATAATGTTAATGAACCAAGATATCTTATTAGCCAATAAGATAGCTCAAATATTATAATCAAAATTATAATGAAATTTTCCGCCTACGGCTGCCAAGGTTCGGGTTACTTTTAAGGCATCTTTAGGGAATTGTTTTTTAACGTAATTTTACGAAAATCACCCATTCATTTTCTAAACTACGGTTACTGCTTATAATAAAATGCTAATTAATGCCTTATTAAATGTTATTAGGTGGCAAACACGTGTTACCCAAATAAATTCTGTTAGAAATGAATGGGTAAAAATCCTTGCATTTGGAAAGTCTGACCACCAGTCTTAGGCAGTCGCTCCGGTAGACAGCTGCATCCGATGAGACTGAAAACCGACCACAACATAGTTGGAAAAGGGTAGGCAGATTTATTGATTCGGTGGCAAATAAACGAGCAGCGTACATTTTGGTTACCACCTATCCACTCAAACGTCCGGGCGACTATAGCAGCCCAAAATTTTTTAGCGTTGAGCGTTAGGGCGACTATGGCAGCCTCACTGACTTGTACGCTTTATACGAGTTTTTATCTGTGAAACGTTTCAAAGAGCTTTATGAGTGTGCCACTAGATGACTCTATGTTAAATAACGGGTCTAAGGTCGATAAAGCAGAAAGTTGGGTCACAGCAAGCATTGAAAAAAAAATTGTTTACAAGCTTTATGTCAAGTGCATTGAATTGTTGTAAAGTGTCTGTGAGTGCCGACTTTAAAATGTAAGTAAAAATGAGTTTATTATTCAATTGTATTAGGTGTTATATATTGAAATACTCCTGAAGATTCATTCTTTCAGAATATCTACAAATTCTAAGCATCCACAGTCAGATAGGATGTTTTAAATGAGTTAAAATCGACAAGCAAAACCTTTGCTGTTGTGTGCCGGTTTTTCGTTAAGTTTTTGTATGATATGATATGTTATATTGTAGTAAAATACTTCTTGTAATTGGAAAAATAGGTAATTATTAATATCTGTGTAGACTTAAATGAAAGGAATATGGCAAAAAATGTTAGGATTACACGTTTTTATTATTTTATTCAAATATCGATGCGATATGCGATATCAAATTCATACAGGAATGGGCAGTTTGTTTTGATTTATTGTGCTACACTGTTTGTTATAAGTAATGATATATTGGTATCAAAATAAAGCTTATTTAATCTAGTTTATTAATAAATAAATAGCGTAGAGGTATATTACAAAATATTTCGTAAAAACTTGTAATTAATAAATATTTTACTCAAATTTCACCACTATTGTAAAGTTCAACTTTTTTTTTGTACTGTTTAAGATAAGAGTTATAATTTAGTTTTCACATATTTTGATTCCTTATAATGTCAGCTCTATACAGGTATTTTTTAATTTGCCATTATAGTTGTAGTTTGTTAGAAAATAGGCTTTAAATCGGTGACGGCATTGGGCGCTCGACCGCTTCGTAAGTCCGCGCGCGCGCGGACGTATAAGCGATGGCAGCTGTCAGACTCGGAACGCTTGAGTGGATAGAGACATTGATATCTGCAACAGCAAAGGTTTCTCAGGTGCGATACCATTCCAGATACAAAGTTGATACCCAACCTTTCAAACAAAAACACATCATTGCTTCTTATTGGCAAAAGATAAATGGTGGTGATAAATGGTAACGTCATCCTTCACTAATGGTCTTACTAAAATCGTCATCAGTGGCAGCCTTGTTCCACATTGATATCTGCGACAGCAAAGGTTTCTCAGGTGCGATACCATTCCAGATACAAAGTTGCTACCCAACCTTTCAAACAAAAACACATTGCTGCTTATTGGCAAAAGATAAATGGTGGTGATAAATGGTGACGTCATCCTTCACTAATGGTCTTACTAAAATCGTCATCAGTGGCAGCCTTGTTCCACATTGATATTTGCGACAGCAATGGTTTCTCAGGTGCGATACCATTCCAGATACAAAGTTGATACCCAACCTTTCAAACAAAAACACATCATTGCTGCTTATTGGCAAAAGATAAATGGTGGTGATAAATGGTGACGTCATCCTTCACTAATATTAGGTCTTACTAAAATCGTCATTAGTGGCAGCCTTGTTCCACATTGATATCTGCGACAGCAAAGGTTTCTCAGGTGCGATACCATTCCAGATACAAAGTTGCTACCCAACCTTTCAAACAAAAACACATCATTGCTGCTTATTGGCAAAAGATAAATGGTGGTGATAAATGGTGACGTCATCCTTCACTAATGGTCTTACTAAAATCGTCATTAGTGGCAGCCTTGTTCCACATTGATATCTGCGACAGCAAAGGTTTCTCAGGTGCGATACCATTCCAGATACAAAGTTGATACCCAACCTTTCAAACAAAAACACATCATTGCTGCTTATTGGCAAAAGATAAATGGTGGTGATAAATGGTGACGTCATCCTTCACTAATATTAGGTCTTACTAAAATCGTCATTAGTGGCAGCCTTGTTCCACATTGATATCTGCGACAGCAAAGGTTTCTCAGGTGCGATACCATTCCAGATACAAAGTTGCTACCCAACCTTTCAAACAAAAACACATCATTGCTGCTCATTGGCAAAAGATAAATGGTGGTGATAAATGGTGACGTCATCCTTCACTAATGGTCTTACTAAAATCGTCATTAGTGGCAGCCTTGTTCCACATTGATATCTGCGACAGCAAAGGTTTCTCAGGTGCGATACCATTCCAGATACAAAGTTGCTACCCAACCTTTCAAACAAAAACACATCATTGCTGCTCATTGGCAAAAGATAAATGGTGGTGATAAATGGTGACGTCATCCTTCACTAATGGCCTTGTTCCAACCATTGTAGAGTTTATACCCGTTTTGTGCCATGCTTCCCTGGTCAGTGCGAGTCTCAACCAGCGGGGTAATTGCGTGACACACTATAAGGAGGAATGGCTTTCATTTTGACAGTTCAACCACATTCATTGCGTTATTTACGTTGTTGAGCAGAATTCTTTGTCGAATATATGAAGTAATGGATTAGCAATATCCTTCAAAATAATTCGGATTTTAAAGATAGTGTGTTAAGCAATGAGGGTGTTGGTCATACCCGCGATTTTTGAATGAGGGTTTTCTGAAATGACGTTCGCTAGGTGGCAGCACTGGCACGTCAGGTCCATCTGTCAAAGAGCCTATATTTTCTTTAGTCATGACGGAATGATGAACGAATGAATGAATCGAATGATGAATGTCATCATATATTTTATATTGGAAGACCTCTTGTCACAGTGGTGCCAACTGGTGTGGTAAATTTTCACGGAAACCCTCATTGTCATCCACCCTTTGGCTTAAAACACACTTACATATTATTTCAAAAGTGAATCGTCACACATAGTCAAAATTCTACATGCAATCCAACTGATAATTTAAGCAAAGAATCGCTCCCCTACTTTCCTGGTACTCTCAACTTGTCAACAAGAGATATTTCATTTCGGACACATTAAGCGCCCTTCTTTCATTCCCTAGCCGTGTTAACAATCTGTGATTGTTTCTTTTCTTTCTCCACAAAAGAAAATCTTTGTTTGTCAACTGAGAGATACTTTGAAAGTGTTTATTGTCTTTTTTGGACTACAAGTGACCTGGCTTCTTATGGTTCTGGCTTCCTGGTTTAAAGAGTATCTGCTTTTGAATTTTATAGTAGTTAGACGGAATTTTGTGTATGTAATACAATCCTACTATTATTATAAATGTGAAAGTTTGTGAAGATGTTTGGATGTTTGTTACTCAATTACGCGTAGACCGTTGAACAGATTTAGATGAAACTTGGTATATAGTTTGAGTCCCGGGAAAGGACATAGGATAACTTTTATCCCGATATTCCTACGGGATCGAAACTTACGCAGGTGAAACCGTGCGGCGCTGCTAGTATTCAAATAAATCAGCCTGTATTGTGAAAAGAAAGGGTAGACCTTCCTTTCTTTTCTCCACTCAACTCGATCCTGAGCCAATATGGACCAATCCTTGATATCGGCGTCAAGTTCATCCCGCCATCTACGCCGGGGTCTTCAGCGATGCCGTTGGACGTTTTCAGGTACTCATGTTGTGGTGGTTTAATCCCATAATGTATCCGACAAGCATTTTCTAAGATTGAGTACGAGGCTTTTGACTACGTTATGTGTGTGTATTTTATGTCTTTTTTTTTAAATTTTTTAAAAAATTATTTGTATAGTGCGTTTTTGTTTGTGCAGAATAAACTAATTTACTTTCTTTATTTTCTTTTCTTTCTTCTTTCTTTCAAACATGTCCGGCCCAGTCCCATTTGAGCTAGGCTGCTTTTTTAGTGAAGTCTGCGATTTGTATCTTAGAGCGCAGTTGGATTTCTGCCACTGACAAATCTTTCAAAATCACAGTGATCTTTAAGCCGATCAGGGTGCTTATTCTTTAATTTAATTCCGATAGATCGACATTGGAATGAGGGTTTTCTGAAATGACGTTCGCTAGGTGGCAGCACTGGCACGTCAGGTCCAGGCATCTGTCAAAGAGCCTATATTTTCTTTAGTCATGACGGAATGATGAACGAATGAATGAATCGAATGATGAACGTCATCATATATTTTATATTGGAAGACCTCTTGTGACAGTGGTGCCAACTGGTGTCGTAAATTTTCACGAAAACCCTCATTGTGACGTTTCGTACTCTTGAGTTCGATGCAAGCGCCAAATGATTTTTAGATTGGGTGTCCATTTTGGAGAACTAAGTGGAATTGGGTTCGGGCTTGGCGTGGTGTAATTGTTGACAATATTGTTTTCAAGAGTACCGAATCACGTGACTGTAAAATTAACATTGGAATCATATTGACATCTCATTGGAATTAAAATTAGTTTGGAGAGTAAGCCCCCTGGGAATCGAACTCGACTCATAAGCGTGCTTCCGACCAATTAGTCCAATGAAACAGCCATGATACTGCAATATCTCCTATTTAATTCCTGCAAGTAAGTCAGTCTTCACTTTAGACCAGTAAAACTTAAGAGTTAATCTAAAGAGAGTGGAACAACATTGCCGGGCCTCTGCTTATTTATACAACGACCGCCGTTCGGTCAGACTGCAGTCGCAGACCGCTACAAATAAGCAGTATCGGAGATGGATAAACTGATTGTGGGACTTTCGTAGGAGTAAAGTCATCTTGGAAATTATTTTGTGCGGAAAGAAAAGGTAGAATTGGGAAAAAAGGTGGTTACATGGATTGTTGCAATAAGGTAGCAATCAAGTGAATGGTTACTAAGTAATAAACGAAAATGCCTGAGTTTGATCTATGATTCATTTTGTAGCAATTATTCAAAGCGGAGCACGATAACTGCAATTTCGAACATTTTGCTGTTACAATAACAACCACAATCAGTTTATCAAAACGAAAAAATCAAATTCAGCACCCTTATTACACAAAAAATACACTCCAAATTAAAACATACAAAATCGAGCTCTTTGTGACGCGAGGCAACAAAGCAGTTAATTGATACAGCGTAGCGTCGCGGACCGTCGCGGTATCGTGACCGCCGCCGCCCCGGCAGTGCTACGACGCTCGTCGCGTAGACCGCTCGCGCGTAGCCATCGCTACGCCGTAGCCGCGAGCGTAGTGACACAGTGTAGTGAAACGTGTACAAGTACATACATGTAATTTCTTTATTTTTTTTAATGTGTTGTTGTGTATGTGTTTTCGAATTGGAATGCGCACAGTGGTAGATTTTTTTCCAGCGGGATCAGCTTTTGGATCGAAGGGATTTTGTGTGTAACCGTATGTCGAATTGAGTAGTATGTAGTTTGAGTAGTTAACACTTACACTCGCAGCGAGAAATAATATCAAGCCTCGTCAAAAATATTTATTTTATAAAAATATTTTTATGTTACCAAGAAATTCTTTTATTATTCAATATTACATTTTAACTCATCTTTTCGCTCGATAAATTACAATGAAGCCGTCTAATACGTAACTGTCAGATATGATTCGCAATCAATTACTTCGATTTGAAGCAAAAAAAATATGATTGGATGTAGCACCCGTCAATGTGAGATCTGAAATTAATCTGTCTGTGTGATCTGACAGATCTAGGACTTTTCTCTCTCTCGTATTTATAAAATAAAATATAAATTTTTATTGAATGATGTTTTCGAATTCTGTTCTCTTTTTAGAGAATACTTTTGAATTTATACAGATTTCTGCGAAATTGGATAAGTGATTTTGGCATTTCCATTCAATTTAAATCGACTAAGTATTTACGTATTTATTATTTAGAAAACTTGACGAAATACATTATAGAAAAAACATGCATGCTTTTAATACCGACTATTGATAATAATGAACCCCAGAGAACGTCAGTGACGACCATTTTTAAGACAGTTTTTATCATCCCCCGCAAAATAACCTTCATGTGATGCATGACGACGTTGTATAGTTCGTTATCATGTCTAATATTTTGATAAAGAGCGCACAGTACCCTTAGAAGTGCGTTCGGGAATTACGAGGCGTGAACCTTAAATGCATTATTTTGTATGTCAGATATTATGCCTCAGACTGAGGCATGCATCACATGCTTACCATTCAAAACGCATACGTCGCACTGTCTGGACGCCCCTTTAAATATTCAAAAGGTTTTTTTTATACCGGAAAAATAAAAACCCTTCACATTTTCATGTGTGGGTGGCAGGGACTTCGAGTGTATCCATGAATTCAGCACATGATTTTTAGACGATATTTTTTTTTTAATCTGCGGTTTCATAGAAAAGTGAAATATCTACGAGGTCAAAATGTATGGCTAAGCTAATTTTTTTGGTTCAGTAGCATGTATGGAATCAATGGGAACAAGTCTTGCGTCGATGTCACTGCCACCCTGTATTATAAAACTTCGACGTACTGCTGTGGACTAAAATTAAGTTTAACATTATCATCGCAAGGATAAGTAACATAGGCGGTTTCTAAATAAATTGCTTAAACAAACGCAAAACAAACATTAGGATATTCGTATCCTCAGTTTGAACAAATGATCTGAACCCAGATTTGGTACATTCGACATATCTGAATCCACATTCCGTAACTAGGTTTCGAACAACACAGTGAATCGAACAACTGTCGATTTGTTAAACTGGTTTAGTTTTTAGCCTGTGGTTGGCAAGACATACATTCACATCTAAAACGGTGGATTGAAACTCATTATTGAATTCATGTTTATTTACTATTTCGTACGTTACGTTTGCGTTCTTAACGTAGTGGTGAAGATCACAGCTGATTAGCGTGAGGTTTTGAGTTCGCTTCCCAGTTTAAAGAAAGTGTGTGAATGGAGTGACTGGAATTTTCAAATTGTGCACATACTCGTAACTACTGATCTATACTGATTCCAATCTGCCTAGCCTTTTCCCAACTATGTTAGGGTTGGCTTCCAGTCTAACCGGAGGCAGCTGAATACCAGTATTTTACATACACACCGATAATAACTTAATGCCAGAATAATACATTCATGAATTCAATTTCACCGTAATTCAAAATCCATGAACATTTAAAAACCGGACCAATTAAGAACTTGATATCATTTATTCGTTTAATGAGATCGTTATTATTTTAAGTGGAATCATATCATTTTCACAATTAAATCTGAGAACAATTATAATTTGACGAATGATATCTGATTTTTTAATTGTAGACCTTTTACGTTTGGATAAGTCTACAGCAATTAAGGGCCGAAAACGCTTGAAATTGTAATTATTTTTTTTAACTTTTTTGCTTCATTAGATTTTACGCTCGAACTCATAGATGTCGATTGACGTTGATGGAGCATTATCTCACTATTTCTTATAGATGGTCGGTATCTTAGCAAGGAAAATGGAAAATATATTTATCAAAGTATAAAATATAAAATTTTTCATAATTATGAGTACATGAGTTAGTCACTAAGTCATGACTTTTGTCTGTATATTTGAGTGAGTGGCCAGTCTACAATGCGTGCCACGAAAGAGAGACTTGACCCCGCCTCCCCCGCTCTTTCCGCTGCCCCTATGACGTCCGGTCCCGTCCCGCACTCAGACCTCATACCGCTAAAGATACCTAAAATCGTGTTCTGCGCAAGTCAAACCACGTGGTGTGTCAAGTCTCATCTTTCGTGGCACGCATTGTAACAAGATGAAGTCTCTATACGTAACTGGAGACCAATTCTCGTAATTAAAAACGGTCAAAATCTAGTCTCAATCTCATTGCAGCGACAATCATTGTCAAAAATGTAGGGAAATCAGAGGTATTTTTGACAGATTGAGCTGAGATCAGACACTGAACTTTCTTAAGATTACGAAAATTACCTGACCCATAGTGGTTCATTCAATTTTATTGACTTAAGTGCGGAGGTCAGAGTTACGAGTATTAGGACAAATTCTATTTTAGAGACTTCTATTTTCAAATATGTAGATTGAAGCGTGGAGGTTTGTAGGAAATACCCAATACTGGTGTTGGAACGGTGCCCGATATATGGTGACAATCTCGATTTTACTACATTGAATCGTAATATCGAATGATACTATTTACCAATGCGTATAGTACAAATATATCGGCTGTTATTCAGTATACTTAGTATCGAAGTGGTCTTTCCAGATATTTCTTTATTGTTTCTTTTCTGTACGAAGTCAGAACGCTCTCTGCTACTGTAGTCTTTCTTCACAGACAGAAATACTTACAAGTCTTGTCACTAAGAAAGCTGCTTATAACGGGTGTAAAATGACACTTAACGAAGCCAAGAGTCGCTTGCCTCATCATTGTAATCATTTTTTTTTGTACTCGACCATATTTGAGAACCTTTTGGTTACGGAAATATTGAAGGTCAAAAATCCAATTTTTACTAATGTATTTTTAAGAAAACAAAGGTTTTAATGTTGTAACAGAACTTTAAATACCCCCACGACCCCTGCACCGTTACATGCACCCATAAGCACGATGTTTTGCGTGTGTTACATTGCGCACTACAAATTTTACAAGCTTTTCATACCTGAAATAAAATTCGTTTCTCAGCAATTATTTTGTGCAATAGTGATGGGTTTTTGAAGTGCAACCTTCTTTAGGCGCGTTGGGCATTTTTTGAGATGGGAAAAAAACATTGAACTCGCGCCACTGTTACCGTAAATGACACCGCGCGTATTTTGTTTATAAGACGATTAAAAAAATACCCGCTTCGGATGTGTTCGGCTGTCCTCGGGATGTACTCGGTTTTAATGTATATCCGATATGTCAGTGAGTGATGGCAAAGTATTCTGTTTTGTGTTGCGCTTTCACTTCTGTTGGCACTCCCGGAGTGCCACTGTTTTTTTTTTACAACTTGTATTTAGCCAGCTTTTGTTTACAAAAGCTTTAGTAGACTGGATAAGCAACTGTGGCAATAATACCATATACAATAGTGGTGGTGAAATAATACCAGTTTATTATTGTCTGTCCCACTGAAGAGTAAACGCCTCGTCTCATACAGAGAGCGAGCATTGATCACCACGCCTGCTCCAGACGGGTTGGCGATTTTTCTTATATTAATAGCCATATATTCATAGTAGATTTGCCTATAAAGAGGATTACTTTTGTAAACGGAAAAGTATTCATTCCTGGCTCCTAACATATTTGAACCCAATTACACCCACAATTGACATATAATACGTACCTAATAAAATCACCCCTAACTACTTACTCGAAGGAATATCGTGGAAATACATAAGGAATTTCCTTAAATCTTTCCTCAAGCCATTCCACCAATAAAGACGTGCGATTTTTCGAAAGAAAATGAGCGAATGCTAGACGGTCGATACGCTACCGGCACGCGATGCTCTAGTAACTGTAAATCCTAAGAAACACTGAACTATGATGTTTTTACATTGATTTATTTTTATTTTACAACGAAACTGAAAATGGTGAGGTAGTGTATGCAAGGTGTTGGTTGGGCGCCATTTTTGTGATTTAAAGCAGAGACTTGAAACGTTACTCAAAATAACGTTACGCGTAGTTCCGATACCGATAATTTGTACTGTTCCACCAGGATCGTAATAAAATTAATTCCTTGGCTATAACGATACTGACAAACGGAACGAAATCTTAAACTGTTCACTAACAATATTATCGTTATTAGTATAACGATATAATAACATTATAATTCATTTCGATACTCAACTTTGCCAGCTTTATGACATTACCTATAATACTGTTCTACGAATACGATATTGTATAACTTTTTCTTTTAACGTTATTGATATTTTTAGGTTTTAGTATCGTTACAAATTTTGGAACGTTATACGATAACATTAGTGGTAACGGAACGAAATTCATTTCGTTTTCAAGTCCCTGGTTTTAAGTGAGGTTATGTTTGAATCTTGACAATTTTTTTATTATGAGAATGTTGTTATCACTTTGAAGTTTCCTCTCTGCTTATTGTAGCGGCCAGTATTAGAACCGTGTTCAGTAATGGGTGTTTTTAAGCTCTTTTGGGGTGTGAAATGTTAAAAGATCGCAATACGGAATATTGATAAAATAAATAAAACCTTATTTATATTTACGCAAGATTCAAAAGCGATTTCCTCGAATAGCATTCATAGAATTTTTGTGATGTTACGAAAATAATATTCTCAAAACCATATTATTATGTAATAGGTCTTTTGTCAAAGGTGCAGTCGTTTTTTCACGTGAAAATCACTTCTGAATTTTGCGTAAGTAGGTAAGGTATTTATGTGCGTGACTGTACCCGGTTCTGTAATGTTGCCCTGATAATGTTTGACCTATTATGAGGTTTTCCGTGAAAACTTTTATGTTCTCGTCCATTATTATGGTGAAGATTTTATAAATTTGTAAAATATTTCCCGTATTTTTTTCAGGAAAATATTTTTGTAGTTTCACTTTATTAGGTAATAATTACTTGTTATATTAAATTAGATACGAGTTAATGTAATGTAGGTAATGTTTGTTTAATGATTTTATATCAAGTTTTTATCCAGCAACTCATACTTGTCGTATAAATTTTGAAACTTATGTTTTATAAATAGGATATAAATTATTTATAACCACTTAAAAAGCTCTTAAGCCCTTGAATCTAATTCCTATGACTTATCTGAGACATTAGTCTGACAGATATTTTTAGATTATCTTTCTTTATCAATAGCACACGAACAGGTATTATTTATTGCATCTTTGTTTATGTGTGTGGGAAAAATAGGTCAGTCGGTAGGACATGAGGTCATGACAAGACTGAATGTCAAGACATTTCTATCTTGAAATAAACCCATGTCTATTCTGTGCTGGCAGAAATAGTATAAAGAGTTCGTCCGGACAAGGCACTCGCCATATTTATTAGTGTCTTCAAACTTCGAACCCAATGCATTATTCCGATTTTAAAGTATTATCTTTGAAGTTACAGGCACAATAGTTTTTTTTTTCTAGTGTGGGCAGCTCGTCTATTTTTTTTTGCCTGCAGTAGGGTTTCGGTTTGTTCCCAACCACGCAAAAAGTTATTCAATGAAGAGACCATAGTTTTCTCAACCTAAATAGAAAAACTTAATCTAAATGATTTAATTTAGTTATCAAAATTAATTCGATAATGTTTGAAAATAGGTAGCGTGTTGACAAAAGTGATTATTATTTTTTACTTTTTTTTGTAGCGATAAATAAAACCTTTTGATGTGCGATGAATTATTCCTATTAAACGTTCTGACAAAAAAGAAAGAAACAATTTTTATCTGTCCCAGAAACACGTACATACAAAAAGATAGGTTCCTTTATGGTCAAAAAGTTTGCTCACTTCACACAGGCCTTCTAAGACCTAAGGTGAGATGTTAGGTTACGAAAAAACACCACTCAACTTCGTTGTAACTCAGGAATACTTGTCACTCGGACGTGTCCTGCAGTGGTCCTATTGATGTGCGACGGATATTTCCATTGCATATTGTTATAGATTTCTTTCCCACATTTCCTTCCCACACACAACATTCGACGTCACACAAATACGGTGTCACATAACACGCCGTAGTTAGAAGAAAGCAACACGCTCGTGTGTGTGCTTCGCTCCTCAACCGTTGCGTGCTGCGCCCAGTTATCACGCCTCGTGGCCCCCCTATCCCCAATAACTTGAACCATAATTTTTACGATAAAATTACGTGAATTATATTATCATCAGTATTTGATATTTGGTCTGATCGTTTGTACGTAAGAATATGGTTATTTGGATGTAATCATCGAGAAGTAAGCGGGGCTTTATTACGTCGATTTTTTTGTTTTAAAAATATTTTCTTCCGTAACATTGATGGTTAGTAAATCTTCCAGTCTTGATATGATTTGTGTTAAACATCATTACATTTCTTGACCATGCTGTATATTATGACTAAAATAACATATCCATTAATCTTTTTTTTTGTTAAGTTAAGGCACACCAACGACTTATTTACATTATATTTACTTTTTAGGGTTCCGTACCTCAAAAGGAAAAAACGGAACCCTTATAGGATCACTTTGTTGTCCGTCTGTCCGTCCGTCCGTCTGTCAAGACCCTTTTTCTCAGGAACGCGTGGAGGTATGAAGCTGAAATTTATATCAATTACTCAGGTCTACTGTCCCTTGAAGCTGTGAAAAAATCAAACTTCTAAGCCAACGCAATCAAAAGATACAGCCGTTTATGCCGCAAATTTTCGACACTTGCAAGGGAATCAAAACCTACAGGGTGCTTCCCGTGAACTCAGAATCTTGAAATTTGGTACGAAGCAACGTCTTATAGCATAGATAAAGGAAAAATTACGAAAACCATAAATTTTTAGTTACATCACATAATATATTTTTTTTAAATAATTTTAAACTTACTACCCATTTCCTCATAAACGCGTAGAGGTATTAAATTGAAATTCATACCAAATACTCAGGTCTATAATACCTTTAAGCTGTAACAAAATCAAACTTCTATGTCAACGCAATCAAAAGAAACAGCAATTTAAGCTGCATATTTTGAAACTCGCAAGTACTCGCAAGGGAATCAAAACCTAAAGGGTACTTCCAGTCGACCTAGAATCTTGAAATTTGGCATGAAGCAACGTTTTATAGCACACATAAAGGAAAAAATCCGAAAACCTTATTTTTTTTTTTTTTTTGCAATGTTCAATGTGGTACTATTCATAACTTTTTCAGTCACCATTTACAGGTCTGGTTCAAATTTAATACTTAATTAATATTTTTGAACCAGATTTCTAAATAGTGACTAAAAAACTTAGTAAATAAATAACTTTAATAAAAGAACTTTCGCAAGTCTGCTGCAAGGCTAGTATAAGTGTTTCAGTTATATTATAGATAAATGATATGTGTTAATATAAAATAAAGGATTACTTAAACGATAAAGAGATCTTTGTCTTAAATTTATGCTCCTCCATCTTTCCCCATTGTAATGTTATGAATTTCATTTTGCAATAAAAATACCATAGTTATGACTCGATTGTCGTAATGAACGAACTTTGTAAACCTTGCAGGTTTGTACGGAACCCTCGGTGCGCGAGTCCGACTCGCACTTGTTTAATGTGTAAATACTTCACTTAAAGGCATGCACAACAATATTAAAAAGTGAAACACTATTCTATTAAATTTAAAATCACAAAAAAATTAGCATAACATTAAATCGATAGTTTAATAGCTTAGGTACTTTTAGTAGATTGAACCATTTTTTTGTGAACTCAGAAATACATTTTCGCAAAAGCGGCATCAAAACAGATTAATGTATCACAAAAATAAATAAAAAGTACCTAACCCATCCGTATCCAGTACCTTCATATTATAGAACAAAACGACGACCCCTTGTCACATGTTATCACACGTCATAAGTGACGCAAGGCTCTTGTAACAAATACGACTGACTACAGTAGTGTTGTGACATTACAACAGCCTATTTGTCGAACTACCCGCCCCGCAGCAGTCCTAAACAAACATTTTGGACATGTTTGCTACTTACGACCTCTTGTGTGTATGGTGCTGAAAATTTTAGTATAAGTTTGCACTGTGATTCCTTTCTTTTGCAAATATAGGGATTTGTTTTAGTTGTGCATTCGTCTCAATTAGTCGGCTTAAGGTGTTTGTGGAATTAAGAAAATGGTTTGAGACAATGGATGGTGAAAGAAATGTTGTTTACAGCTAAAATTCTAGACACGACGTTTGTAAAAAAAAAAACTAATTCTGGAAAAAATAAATACGGTTGAATTGAGAACCTCAACCTTTTTGAAGTCTGTTAAAAATGGAAACACATATAAAAAAAAATTAAGTTGTAGTTCTCACATCAATATCTAAAAATAAACAGCCACTATATCTATTTCTTCCCCAATTCAGATCCGGATATTTGCGCCAAAACGCTTCATCTTTCATAAAACAAAGAGGGAAAAACGATCGGCGGCGTTGTACTAGCAATATTTTCATTATTAACCATTTTCCCTGATCAATAACCGCTCCCGAAAACGCCCTTTATACATTATCGGCCTTCTTTCGTTCTCCGAATCAATGACATTATCATTTCTCGTTTAAAAAATGGAGCTAGAGTGGGAAGTCGAAGGGAAATTACTCAATTCGCCAAGATCTTTTACAGTTCATTAATCCCCCAGATTGGGCTTTTGCTCGTCCAAACTCGGGGTCCTTCGGTATGGGACGGACTTGGCGCTTCTTTAGGAACCTCGAAAGCCGAAGCCGAAATTGAAAGTTTGCTGGACTTGGTTTCTAGATTTTAGTTCGAATGACGGACTTGTCAAAGAGTTGGACCATGAGTGGCGTAAAGGACTTTACATAAGATTTTGTATTTGTAGTATTGTACGTTTTTGTTTTACTTTCCATAATTGAATATAGGTAGGTAAAATGCTTTTAATTCGAACGGAAAAACCTGAACAATATACGTATTTTTTTACAAACGTTTATAGAAAACTAGCAGAGCCTGGCGGTTTTACCCGCATAAGTGTCGATCCCGTGGGAATATCGGGATAAAAAATATCCTATGTCCTTTCCCGGGACTCAAACTTTGAAATTGGAATTGTTTGTTGAAATTATTGAAATACATACGAGTAAATATTTAAAAATTAGGGCCTTAAACTAGAGACAAGTAAGAAATAATTGGATTCTACCTGAACTAGGAATGAACCTAAACTATATACCAAATTTCAACTAAATCGGTTCAGCGGTTTCAGCGTGCAAACAGGTAACAGACAGACAGACACACTTTCGCATTTATTATTATAAATGCGAAAGTGTGTCTGTCTGTCTGTTACCTGTTTTGTGTTTTTATTAATACGGATACTATTGTTTAAAATGAATTTTATAAAAGCGTCGGTAGTGGTAGGTTTAGAATTATAATATATTTTACTTTGTACTTTTATGTTTTTTTTTTGTAGGAACATTTTGGGCAGATACCAACTATGTATTCTGTTTAGTTTTTGTTGAGGAAAAGGAAGGGGTAAACTGATGAGAGGATTACCTGACTAAATTGGAATTATTTGTTGTATCCTCAATGCAGCCCTGTGCCATTTAGAAACAGTTTGTTTTCTTTCGTGAACCAATCCAAAATACGATTTTTATGAAGCAATAATTTAAACCGCCATTTAATCTCGCGTATGGCTGCGCACAGAATTGGTTGCCAAGATTTTGTGATAAATATTTTTGATTACATTTGGACGGCCTAAATTGCATTGATGATGGGCAGAAGATAAAAAATGCAGAAATAAGAGGCGAAAAATATTGTTCGACAAGACTAAAATTGCTATTCTGTACAATTTTCTAAACTCGAAATATTATTCTAATAAATTGAAAAGTTTTTGCTCAAGGGGGAAGCACCAGGACAGCCCGCAAATTCTAATTTTCTTACGTTTTACTCTATTGAATGAATGTTCCATGAAATATTAATCAATAGGGTTATGTGAACTTAGAGGATTGTATTTTTAATATTAACCTTTTGAGCGCCAAGCGGTACCGAACGCGATGTGTCCCCCAGCGCCAAGCTATAAAGTATAAATGTAAAACGAATGTATAGTAAACAGTAGTGATGAGTTTTAATATAAAAAAGACCCCCTATTGAAATAAACATTTAAGTTTAGGGTTTTATGCAATAGTAAGAATAAGCACAAAAGCATTTGTTCATGTATTTTAATGTAATAAACGTTATTAGATATTGTCTTCTAATAAAGATGTGGCGTGGGGGGCACGGAAACGATTGTCTTCTATAGAAGACCGTGGCGGTCAAAAGGTTAATGATTATAATTCTGAAGTACAACAGTAAGTTGAGCAAAACATCAATCAAACAAACGACGATCTAACGAGGTTTGCAGGGCCAACACGGTCAGAGTTAGCTCAAGACGTGGTTTGGAAGGAAAAAGGGGAAATCTTTGTCCAGCAGTGGGAAATAGGCTAAAGAAAAAAAAAACAGTGGCACTCCGGGAGTGCCGACAGAAGTGAAAACAAAACACAAACAGAATACTTTGCCATCATTCACTGACATATTGGATATACATTAAAACCGAGTAGGCACATCCCGAGGACAGCCGAACACTTCCGAAGCGTCTTATAAACAAAATACGCGCGGTGTAGCTTACATAACAGTGGCACGAGTTCAATGGTTTTTTCCCATCCCAATCAACTTTGAACCTTACGCTTTAAGGATAAAGTTGAAAATCTATTACAGAAATTTGATAGATTGTAGTAGCTTGTTGTGCTGGCGTCTGTACTTACTGTTCTCTCTCTTCTACACCTATAATTTCATAATACTGATTCATCATCTTTTTGAAGTGACCAGTTCTTTAGGCGCACTTCGCGCTCTTTCTAAACAGTGAACGAAACTGACCCGTCACGCTTGGGTCGGTGACGCTAATTCGGGTATACTCAGGACCAGTCAGATAGGTTAGTAAGTATAGGTACTCGGCGTCAGTCGTAAATTCTTTGGATAGATAGTTAGACAAAGTAACGCTACTGCAGACAAACGGCTTTGCTACCAAATATACGTATGGTGTCGGTATAAAACAATATCTTCTTTAATATAAAGCAACTTCCACATCTGCGCACGCCGAACACAAACCGTTGCGAGATGAGATAACACGGTATATTTCAGTATATGACGACAGGGGTTTATAGAACAAGTACCTACTCTCGAAGAGTATGTAAAAATTGTCTCGTTAGTAGCATCCGTTATTCAGATGTCGGCCCACATTGAAACGTATCTTATACACAGGGATGTCACTTTGACGTATTTGAATAGACAACTGCCATCTTTATTTTAGGGAATCACACTAATATTATAAAGGTGAAAGTTTGTGAGTGTGTATGTGTGTGTGTGTTTATATGTTTGTTACTTCTTCACGCTCAAACGGCTGGACCAATTTTGATACAATTTTGTATGGAGGTAGCTGACACCCTGGATTAACATATAGGCTACTTTTTATCCCGACATTCCCACGTGATCGACATTTACGCGGGTGAACCTGCGTGGCGCAGCTAGTGTTTTATAAATCCTTCCTATTAAAGGATTGGCCCACAATCGCAGTAGACCGGGAAAAGTGGAAAAAGGGGAGGGGGGGGGGGGGGGCTTTTGCCCTGCAGTGGGAAACCGCAGGCTTATAATAAATAAAAATTTAGAAGGGGTTAGTTTTGGGCTTCATTGATAGAATTATATTGGGAACATAGGCAACAATAGGCAGTCGCTTCATGTAAGGTACTGGTATTCAGCTGCACTCGGTAAGACTGCAAGCTGACCCCAACTTAGTTGGGAAAAGGAAAGAAAGAAAGAAAAAGTATTTATTGCGACTCGTACAGGAAGATCACAAACTAAACTAAACACAGCAAAATAAAAATCCAAGTTATATAAAAAAAAAAGTAACAAAAGGAAATTGAAACAGAAAGTCCTATACGAGGCCAAAAGGCTCCTATCTCAGCAAGATGCTACGACATTTAAAAAATAAATGTTGCAGCGCTGGTATTCTGATAGGGCCCGCTGTGATGTCACGGGCAGTTATGGAAATCAATAAATAATGTGTAAAATAATAGCAAATAATAAAATAAAAAATAAATATTTTTTCAATCTGCGCCAGACGTAACCTTTAGACAAGTAATGATACTTGTCTAAAGGCTAGGCAGATGATGATAATGATGATGATAGGATTGGAAATGTTCATTTTTCTAGAAGTCTATCAAGGTTTTTTTAGTAATCGAACTTAAAAGTAACTCTCCTTAAGAAACTACCGTTTGGAGCACTTAGAATCAAATATATTTACTTGTAACCTTTTCAAATGCCTAAGTGAAATAAATGATTGGACTTTGAATCGAATTCAAGGTTAACAAATTGGTTGATACACTCAAGCTTACCGCATTTTTTAAATCAATTATTAAATCAGATTGTGTTGGTGCTCCGGTTCATTTAAATCATATTCTGTCAATAATATTGACTTCGGTCATACGTTGTAGAGATCTATTTTCATAAAAAAATGGCAACCCTAATCTTGATTATTTTGTGAAATTCAAGATGCGTAATGTAAGTAGATGAGTTCGCCCTCTGGGGCCCACCTGAGTGCTGTTTTAAAAGAAAAACATTCCCAGATTTGTTTTCGTTTGCCCAGTAAAATATACTTAGGTATCTACTGTATCGATAAATAATATTTATGTGGGCAAATTTTTTTTTAAGTGTGTAATGGGAATAAGTATCTTTATTAAAAATACAACTTCAATAATGTCTAATGGTTTCGATATCCATTTAATTAAATAAATTTAAAGATAGCAAAAACAGTAGCCATACCTACATAAACTTTATGGATAAACATACGAACAAAATATTGTTCGCTAAAATTGTAGTTGAAACACGTTATTATATATTTACAGTCATCAATTTCAATAAGGCCTACCTACTAATAACAATGAAAAGTATTTTACTCATAACGTTGCCATGTCCGGTGGTAATTTAGCGTAATATTTATTTTTAATAATAAATATAAATATTATGTTTTTTTTTATAAAAATATTTATATAAAATGTATTGAATACATATACGAGGGTGGATCAAATTTAAACCGGACTTGAGTAAAAAAAAAACCATATATTATTATATAAAAAAAAAGTGATACATCTTATTTTTCTACATAATCTCCCCTTCTATTAACACATTTTTCCCAGCGCAGGGGAAGTTTTTTGATACCATTATCGAAGAATGAAGTGGGTCGTGTATTCAGCCAATTGCACAAAAATGATTCCACCTCTTGATCATTGTGAAAACGGTGTCCTCCCATTTCTTCTTTAAGTTGACCAAACATTATGATAGTCACACGGGGACAAGTCTGGACTGTAGGGCGGGTGCTTGAGTATTTCCCAATGAAATTTCTCCAATTTTTCTCGCGTTAGAGCAGCTGTATGTGGCCGAGGGTTGTCATGAAGAAAAATCACACTTCGGATGGACATGCCTCGCCTTTTACTCCGGTAAGCTAGCTTCACCTTATCAAGGAGCTTGCAATAGTATTCAGCATTTATTGAACGTTGCTAATGAAGAATTTTTCGTGTACCGAAATTCGACGATCGGCTTCAATCAGCTCACGGATCGCACGCACGTTCGCCTCAGTAAAACTTGTTCGTGGTCCACGTGCATAACTCACATTTTCTACCGCTGTGCGGCCACTTCAAAACTTTTTGTGCCATTCATACACTTGAGTTCTTGAAAGCGTATTCTTAGCAAACTGTAGAGTCAATCGACGGAAAATTTCGGAAAGTTTTACGCCCTCCTGCGCTAGAAATTTTATAATAATTCTTTGCTCAACAGACGTGTGCACCTTCTCCTCAGACATGATGCTACTGACGCGCAATAAACTGTAATGAGCTGGAGCAGCGTTCCCTCCTCCCCTAGACAGTCCCCTTTATCATGTACAGCAGTACCAAGCGCGTCACTTCTCTTAGCGACCAGTAAAAAAAACAGTCCGGTTTATATTTGATCCACCTTAGTAAAATGTATTAAGTACGAAAATAATAAATGAGAATATAAATATTATAAAGAGGTTAAATTGTTTGTTTGTAGTAAGAGTATTTTTTTTATTCCTTGAGTATTGATCCGATTACAAAAAATATTTCGTTGATAATATTTATATAATACGCTATAATTAATAATACACTATTGCCAAGTATCATAGGATAGTACATACATATTGGACTTCTACGCGGACGAAGCCGCGGGCAGACTCTAGTTTTAAAATAAACCCACCAGTTCAAAGTTCAAACATCAAAGAAAAATGTCGCTCGTAAACTTCCTAAACGTCCATTATAAAAATTGGAAACATACACAACAGCCACACAGTATAAATCTCACGGAACCCACGTGAGTCGTAACATAGAAATTTTTCTCAGAATTTGAACATGAAGCCCGAGCACAAATTGAAAACAGTCGACTTTGGCTCGTTATACAGCCGACTCCAACATTTATCTTTATTCGGTCTTTCATTGGAATTGCTGGCGACGTTGCCCGCAACTCAAACGGTAGAACTGCTTATTATTTTGAACAGTACAGCTTAACGATTTGCGGAGCGCCGTGTACCTGTCCCGGTGCCTGCGCCAGAACTTGGCATGTCTTTGAGCTTTTTAATATATTCAAAGTGAACTGAATAAGTTTTGGGAGTTATTGTACAGACGCCAGCACATCAACCTACTACAATCTGTCTAATTTCTTTAATAGATTTTCAACTTTATTGCTAAAGCATAAGGTGCAAAGTTGATTGGGAAAATTTGACAGTTTCGGGTAGCTTGATGTGCTGGCGTCTGTACTCCGAAATTATGGGGGATTTGTCACTGGTCATTTAACACAGGTGCTCGAAGCGCAAGTTTGGGACTGCATTATTGCCATCCGTCACACTTAATACGTTTTATTAGTTCTGAAGGTATTCACTGGAAAATGCATCTTGGAATTTTTCTATAGAACTGGTCACGTTAAGGCCAGGATCTTCTAGCGTAGTAGGCATTTAGCGTTACCTCCGTCCTCGCGTGGCAAATGCCGCGAAAGCGCAGTTCGAATGAACTCGCTGAGCTTAATTATCATTATATATTACAACTATATTATAACAAACTAATATTTAGTTTAATTATTAATACTAGAACCTAAACAATATTTACAGACTGATTTTTGAAACTAATACACAAACACGGAAATTAACAATAATATAACGTATATTTCGATCGATTAGCGGGAACGCGGCGAGCCAGCAAAAGCGACACAGGTCCTACCTCGGTAACGCCCGGCGGGCTACTGAAGTGAAGCGCGCAGGCCGCCTTTTTAGATTATATTTTGTTAAGACAATAAAAATCAGTTTTGAAAAAAATTAACCGTAGAATGTTCTACTATACATCATTGCCTATTTTTTGATATATTTTTTGCGAGTAAAAGTTAAGTCTACTTCAAATACGACTTGAAAAACGATTAAAAAATTCGCTGTTTTCGATTTGTTTGCGATTTTTTATGATCGAGTGAAGTTGTAAATATCGTGTTTTGAACCATAGAATAATCAAGAATGTTAGTTAAACTATGCCATATATTTTTTTCAGATTAAAACAAAGAATATTTGATTGTTTAATGTTGAATCAAAAATAGGTCGATTCCGAGATTTCCGAGAGTCCTGGCCTTAATCGATAACTAGCTTATGCCTGCGGCTTCGCCTGCGAGGAGGTTGGAAATTATCCCGCGGGAATGTATTACTGGGATGAAAAGCTCCTATGTCCTAACCCAGGTCATGATTTATCCGTGTGCCAAATTTCATCCGAACCGTTCAGAAGTTAAGGCGTGAAAATAATAATAATAAATATTAAAAAAATTAAACATTGAAAAAAACATATTTAAACACTTGCCACATAGTAAGAAATTTTTTACAACTAGACTTGGATAATAATTTCACTGCAGTACAGAGCAATTTACCTTCATAAATAATAACTAGAATATCAACAAAATACCAGGTACTAAACTGAGAAAATTAAATTTAAAAACCAAAATAATAATATATTTATTCAAAAATTATAAGGCATGGAAATTAGTACATTTTTGGTTAAATGTAAATTATATTCCTGAGACTTACGTGCCTGAACTAGGTAATCCTGTGTTTTTGGCGAGAATAGCCTCTTAAAATTAATAAATAATCAAAAGTTGACAATAGACAAATAATTATTATACGTTGATTAGCTTAAGAGTAAACTTCTAAATTCGATAAATATTTAGCGTACGTCAAATTTGTATACCTACGAGTATATTTATTTTACCACAGAGTCCTTTCAGCCGGGGTACCGGCTTGTTAATCACTTATTACACATTTTCACAGGAACGATTTACACATATTATGCCTACCTATGGCACAGTTTACTTTACTACTTACCGGATATTTGATAGATCCAGGTCTTGATTCAGCAAGTGATCATTTTTTGTATTTTAATAAATCTTCGACACGTCTTCACAACAAGATTGCAGAAGTTTTCGATTGCATATCTCAAGATCATACTAAAATAGTCAGTATCGTCATTAATCTCCACTGGTTTTGTGGCCGTTCCCTCGATGCTTCCTCCAATCAGATCAATTTGGGACTTCTTAGAATTCTGACGTTGCTCGCAAAACCCAGGGGAACACACTAACGATACAGAATTCGGTTAATTACAAAGAACTGTGTAATGGCCGCAACTCCATATTATGTGGGTTCCTTGACCGGAGGAACAGGTCAATCAGGGCTTCACAATGCCTGTATTCTGCAAAAGGGTAGACAGAGATGTTTATTACTGCCAGATTTAAAAAAAAATGTTTATTACACATTTCTACATTTATGTTAAAGATTAAGAATTATGTATTTTAGAATATGTGTGAGTACAAATGAGTAACATGTTGAATTTCCTTCCTTTAAATTGACGCAGTGTCGTGTCAATTTCATGTACAATTAATTTCCCTGACCTGTACATATGTGTGTAATGATCTTGATGTAGAATGCTATTATCTATTAATCTTAAATTACGGTTGGTATTAAATACCCACGTACAATTTAAGGCTTCTACAAACAGGCGCGATGCAAAGGCACCGCTCGTTGCGCGACTTGCGCGTGCCTTTGTGTCGCGCGCGATTTTATCGCGTGTCGCGCCTGTTTGAAGGAGCCTTTATGGAGGCATCTCAACACTTGATCATACTTCAGTGTATATACAGCCGACCCGCATAGATAGCAGTTGACAAATATGTTTTAATTAACATATCTTTAGAATTTGCCAATTATACGGATATATTGCGGAATGTCGTTGTCGTTGGTAGGTATGTAAATGAGATGCTGTATTGATCAAGTTAATGGCTTTGTCAGAGAGCTGAATGAACAAAATTTAAAGGAACATTTTCCTGCAAGCTTTTTTGACGTGACAACGTCTAATAAATCGATGAAGCTGGTTGCACTCACGAAAAAACATGATTCATGTAGCGTTACCTCGCGGCCTCGCTCTGTAGCGTTCCATGGCGGCTTGAAGTGCAAGCGAATATTAACAAACGCAATGCAACTATTCCATCAGTATTTTCTTATGACGTTGTCAAGTTCAACTATCGTCAGTAAACCGACTTTACAGACAACCGATTTTTTAATTGATTTAAGTTGGTTTTATAAAGAAGATACTAGAAGTTGTAAAGTACACGTTAAAAAACTTATTTTTCAAGAGGTACAGCATAATACACGATTTATAAATCCAATCCAAAATATCTGAAGGCTTTCATATTTTTTTATTTGAATATGAAAAGCAAAGAATCTAAGGAAGAGCGTAAGAATCGGAGCAGGTATAGTTCTGTAATTTCTGCCTACCCTCATCGGAAGGTGTGAGTTTATGTATGTACTACAGACGCCGACACATCAAGCTACCCGAAATTGTCAAATTTTCCCAATCAACTTTGAACCTAATGCTTTAGCGATAAAGTTGAAAATCTATTTAAGAAATTTGACAGATTGTAGTAGCTTGATGTGCCGGAGCAGTGGTGGCCAAGTGGTAACGGCCGCGACTTACGAGTTGTAGGTCGTAGGTTCGAACCCAGACAGGCGCTTTACTTTGTGTAAATTATTTCATCACCACTGCTCACAAAACGGTGAAGGAAAACATCGTGAGGAAACCGGCATGTCCTAGAACCAAAAATTCGAAGACATGTGACATCTACCAACCCGCACTGGGCCCGCGTGGTGGATTACGGCCCACTCCCTCTCACTGAGAGGAGGCCTGTGTCCCAGCAGTGGGAACATTATAGGCTGATGATGATGATGTGCTGGCGTCTGTACGAAAGTAAAAATATAATTGGCTAAGTTTGAAATGAAATTACATACAAATACCCTTCTAAAGTCTCTTAAAAAAAGTAAAGTTAACTCATGTTTCAAGTTACCTAATACTATTTCAAGTTAAACAAATATCAACTTTATTTCAATGGTAATTAAGTTGATTTCAGAGTGACTAGCACTATTGAAAATCTTATAAAAATGTTTGAAGTTGTAGCGTTAACTGAACTTTATTGTGTAGGATTTAAAGTTATTTTTCCATAGTCATATTTGTTTACATTTTTGGCAAATAAATCGCAAATGCAGATTACATGGTATCAACCTTAAACAAAAAACAATCGCAAAATCAACACTCAAAGATGAAACTACTATTCAGTGCATCAGTAAGTAAATATCCCGAGCGTCGGTTTGGCTAGCGATGCCAGTGTATTTGAGATCGTCGCCAAATATCGTCGCATATAACGGTACCTAAATTGTTTCAGAATCGTTAGGTACTCTTATACGTTGGCAGGCGAACACTGAAGTTGAAACTCGCTTATAGGATCTCCTTTTGTTTTTGAAGTGAAAACTTCTTTAGCGGCGTTGTACACTTTTTTGTAATGGGTAAAAAATGTTAAACTCACGTCAGGACACGTGACCTGATCGAAAATTCTTATGACGGATGGCCGTAGCCGGTACCACGCGTGTTTTGTTTATAAGACGATTCACAAAATACACACGTAATTGTTAGTTTTCACTTCAGTCGGCACTCCCGGAGTGTCATTTTTTATTTTTTTATTTTAAAGTTTTGTAATTTATGTAGGTTTTGTTTAAAAAATTTGTCTTTGATTTTTGGCTCGATTTGAGTGGGATCGGACATGTGGCGATCCTTAACATTTATCTTACACTAAACAATGTGTGTGTGTAATGCAGAAGAAAGAGATTTTTCTATTTAGAAATCGTTTAATGAGCTTGGAAATAATGGCACACAACGTTACAATTTGTATGTTATCCAAAGACTCAAACTTACTTTTTTCTAGCTCGTGGAAACCCACAGACAAATACAGTTTTCTATGTTCGGATATGTTTTATATTACTGTTTGTATTGAACATAGTGGGGCCACGACAAAATGATACATACTGGGTTTCTTAATCAAATAATCTAAGTTTTAGAAAACAGAAACAGCATGAAAATATAAACTTAAAAACACTAGCTAACCACAATACTTATTTTATAAGAGAACATAACTTACTTACAAGCTACTTATCATTACTTCACTGAACTACCTTTTCAATAAAGATATGCAAAATATTTTTATTTAACCTTACCATTACAATACATGAGCCTTATACTAATTATTATCAATAGGCAGAGGCCACACTTATCTTGTTTTTTAATATTTACTTTTTTACAATTGTTAATGAATCTTTTTACATACGAAATTATTCGTGTTAGTTTTTCTATATTTGAATATTTATCTAGTACAGAAACCAGTGTATTTACCTTGTTACAAGTGTTACATGTTTGCGTCACAGGTTTCAATTCAGGTATATTATTCACCTCGATTTTATCTAGCTTTTTTGGATGTGTATACCGTGCACCTTGTAAATACTCAGGTCCGTGAAACCATAACCTTCCTACATTTGTCTCCAGTAATTTTGGGGACATTCCACATGACAAACAATCCGCTGGATTTTCACTAGATTTAACATAGTTCCATATAAATTGGTTTGACAATTCATTTATTTTTTCTACTCTATTAGATACATAAACACTAAGTTTTACAGGAGCAATATTCAGCCAGGAAAGCACAATTTGTGAATCCAGGTATAAAAACGTTTTAACAACATATTTTAAGGACAAGGTGTCATGCACCTTTTTGGATAGCATGGCCAATAATAATGCGCTGTTAAGTTCAAGGCGTGGTGTAGTTAGCTTTTTATTTTTAGGATTTATACGTGTTTTAGAACACAGGAGATTCACCTTGACTTCATTGTCGGCGCTGATAGACCTCAAATATAGACAACAGCCATATGCAATATTTGAAGCGTCTGCATAACCCACAAGTTCTAATAAGTTGGAAGATTCTTCATTGATGTTTCTAGGAATGGAAACACATGACATGCGCACCAATTCGTTTGCAAATTCAACCCACTGCTTATTGAGTTCGTCCGGCAGAACATCATCCCATTTCAAATCAGTAAACCACACTTGTTGCATTGGATACTTAGCTTGAACCAACAATGGACCAACAAGACCTAACGGGTCAAAGAATTTACTTATGAAGCTCAGCATTTGTCTCTTAGTGTACACATTCATCACTTGTGTTTCAGGACATTTCATATTTAACGTATCGCAAGCTACATCATAAGTGAGCCCTAACGTTTTTATATACTTACTAGTTTTATCGAAATCTACACTGTCAAAACATTGCAAATTCGAAGGAATATCCTTTAAAATTTCACTATTATTCGAACTCCATTTATGTAGCGAAAAACTGGCTTCTCGCATTATTGCAATTAATTCTAATTTTGTTGCCTGTAACTCAGATAAATCGTTACTACCACAATGTATATCATCAACGTAGGTTGAGTGCTTCAAAACAGCTGCAGCTAGTGGATATTTATTTTGATATAACTGAGCAAGCTCTATTAAACAACGAGTAGCAAGAAAAGCTGAACTTTTGACTCCATATGTAACAGTTTGCAATTGTAAGCATTTTACAGAATCATGTGTTGAATCACGCCACAGTATGTTTTGTAGACAGCAAAAGTCTTTTTCTACCAATACTCCTCTATACATGGATTTAATGTCGCATAGTAAGACGAATTTATATGTTCGAAAAAGCGTTAATATATCAAATAGTTCACCCTGTACGACAGGGCCGTTGAGTAACACGTCATTCAAGCAAACACCGTTTTTTGTTTTCATGCTCGCATCAAAGACCGCGCGCACCGGTGTAGTTTTACTATTAGGGTTGAAAACCGGGTGATGCGGAAGAAAGTATACTTGACCAGCATCCAAATCATAGTTTTTTATATCAAATACCTTTGCGTGACCTTGGTCAATATAATCCTGAATAAATTCTTTATATTTTATAGACAATGCCTCATCCCTAGCAAATCGTTTTTCAAGATGATAAAACCTTTGTAATGCAGAGGAAAAAGAATCCCCCAGCTGCACGTTTTCTAACTCCATCTTTAGAGGTAAGCCAACAGAGAACTTTCTATCTTTTAACTGAACTGATGATTGAAAATACTGCTCAGCTAACTGATGCTCACTATTACCCTCCTTATAAATAGTGGGTACCTTTTCACATTCCCATAATTTGGAAATGGCTTCACTAATGTCATGCAGCTGAGTATCTTGAGACCTCATGATAGGTGGCAAATTATTAACTTTGTTACCTTGGACATGCAGGCATAAATTAGTAGCAACAACCTTGCCAGCTGAGACAGGCAGGCTCCCCGCGACAACATAACCAAGAGTGGTGTTAACTAAATAAGGGCCGGAAGGCGTGACGGGCAGCGACTCACGCTGCAAGACCTGAAAAAATATATCACACCCCAATAGAATATCAATTTCACCAACCTTATTAAAATCCTTGTCCGCTAATTGGATGTGAGGAGGAATATTGAACTTTGTTATATCAAAGCTTTGCTGAGGCAATTTGCAGGTTATATTGTTTACCACGCAGCATGCAATCTCAGTGGAGTAATCATTCACAGAAGAATGAATAGTAATTTTTGTTTGCTTGGAAACCCTGTGAGTGCCATCTATGATACCCAAAATTTGTTGATTTGCATCATAGACACTACATCTAACATTGTTGACCAATTTTTCAGCTATAAATGAGATCTGTGAACCGCTATCTAGCAATGCCCTAGCATTTATAAATGTTCCATTTTTACCTTTTATTCGGACCATCGCTGTTGGCAATAGGACGTCTTTAGCGCATGCAGTATTTGTCATGCTGACCGCAGAATGGTCTGTACCAACACCATCATTGGAAACTGCCACATGCACTGCTTCATTTTCATTGGAGTGCAAAAGCGTGTTATGGCGTTTCTGGCACACAGCACATTTAAGGCGAAGCATACATTTACCACGGTGCTCATTTAAGCATATAGTGCATAAGTTTTTATTTTTGACAAATTCAGACCTGTCTTTTGCAGAAGCTAATTTAAACTTGGCGCATTCATACAATTTATGAGTACAATTGCAAAACTTACATGTTGCATTGGAGGCTGCTACTCCGCTGACCGCCCTTGTAGACTTTTGAGCCTTTGTTGAGCGCGATGAAGTGTTCTCCTCCTCTCCAGTATTTTCTTGAGCAATTGCTCTCTTTTCTAGAAAGGTAATGAAGTCAGATAATGTTGGTACCTCCTTAGAATTTCTTTCAAGATGAAATCCTCTGTTAGTATAATTGTCCACCTTTTTTGCTAAAATATTAATAAGTAGCGCATCCCAATACTGCACAGGTTGTTCAAGATTCTTAAGTGCCGCTAAGTGCATGCTAACATTACTTATTATAAATCGCAAGTTTTGTGCTGTGCATTTAGTGAAAGTAGGCAATTCCAGCATGCTATTTACATGAAAATTCACCATTTTAGAAGTATTAGCGTACCTGTTTTCTAGAAGCTTAAGTGCTTCATCATAGCTTACATCAGTGAGAGGTAAATTTTTAATAATATCTAATGCCTCTCCGCCAAGCAACGAGCGAAGATAGTACAGCTTTTCACAGGAGCTTAGTTTTCTGTCAGAGTGGATTACTGACCGAAATAAATTAATGAATGGATAATAATCTACAATATTTTTACCATCAAAACTTTGAATGGATATTTTTGGTAATCTTTTAAACTCACCAGCAGTAGGAGCAAATGTATTCTTGAGTTCAGCCGTTCCTATTGTTTGACGTGTCTTCAACTGATAATCCATCATCGCGACACTTTTGTAATACATATCCTCGTATTCCGAATAGTCTTCCTTATCATTCGGATCAATCAGGAGAATAGCTTTATTTTGCACTTCATAATCGTTGAAAGCAGCAACAAACCGATTACGCCTTTCTTGTAAAAGCTCGTAAGAGCATGATTTTACGTCATCCGATTCACAAAACTTCGAGAGCCGCGTAATGGTTCCCTTGATGTATCCGCGATTTGCTATCAATGTCTTTAATTCAGCCATTGTGTTGAATAATGTGTACCTAAAAGACAAATGCCGAAAACAAGATTTTTTAGAAGGAAATACCAGCCAGAACTCAACCGCGACACGCGTTATTTACCTGCTATTATTACCTATTTATTTACCTGCTATTATAGAGAGATGCTGCTATTAATTAGCAATACACAATACACTGCCCTTATAATAGTTGCAATATCCCGTGTATTCAGTTTACAATGATTATCTAATTAAGTCAGACAAGTAATTTTCCCTTTTACAACATACAAACACAAAATGGCGTAACTCAACACAATATGAACGTGATTTTTCAATAACTTCAACTTCAGATCGATGCGAATTGCCGCTTCGTGATTGGTTGAAGCGCTGCCGTGTAGAAAATTGTCTCTGCCGACCGGGTTCGGATACACTATGTTATACCGCCAAATGGGCTTGCGTTCCAGATCTTGGCTTGAGATTCTATCGCCGCCCCGCGCCGTCCTCTTCTTCCTTGCAGAGTATAATTTGCCACCTCGCTCGCACACTCAGGTATGCATATAAAAGGATACTTGCAGACTTGCCGACTGATGACTGGCAAAACGCCACGTGGAAAATAAAAATATTTTTCACTTTCTTGATGACTTGATGTTTTCTTGACTTAATCACAGATTCAGCTGGGTAGTAACACCATAAAACGCCCGAAGTACCGCGTACGTGGGATTGCCCTCAAGCCACAGTAATATTTCTCCAGGTACTTAGTAATGCACTTCCAACAGTTCCAATTAATATTTTTTTTTTAATTTGGCCGTGGCTTCCTCTGGGTAGTAACACTGAACGCCCGAAGTACCGCGTACGTGGGATAGGCCCTCACGCCACAGTAATATTTTTCGAGATGCACTTCCAAGGAAATATTTCACGGCCAGAAAACTTCTTCACTGAAGGTTTTTAATTTCAAAAACTCGAAGGACCATTTTCTTCTGTGTAATGCAGAAGAAAGAGATTTTTCTATTTAGAAATCGTTTAATGAGCTTGGAAATAATGGCACACAACGTTACAATTTGTATGTTATCCAAAGACTCAAACTTACTTTTTTCTAGCTCGTGGAAACCCACAGACAAATACAGTTTTCTATGTTCGGATATGTTTTATATTACTGTTTGTATTGAACAAATCTCAATACACATACATAAACATAACAATACACTATACACTTAGATCTACAATTCATATTTACACTTACATAGATAATTACAATATTGTTCAATATTAATTCACCGTCGCATGTCGTACACGACAATACCATACGGGTACAATGGAGGCGCGCTCGTCTACGTCACGCAGTGACGTAGTCGATGCGCACGAGTGGGGGTCGCGCTATGCAGCGCGCGGTCGGTCACCTTGGCTGACCTTTAGTCCGATCTCGCTATCGCGACGCGAAGCCCACGCAACTCATAATAATCCCGGTCAATTGTTTATCACCGTAACCCTACCGGCTTGTTATAGTGTCTCGCAATACTGAGTGTACGAACTGTTAAAAACTGTTAACAATAATATTTGTAGACTTTCTTCTTCATGTATCTACTGTGTACCAAACTATCCTTGTGTGTGCCTAACTACGTATGTGCTTTTCTACTTCTACTGTGAACGTTTCTGTGACTTGTGTTAGAACAATATAACCGTGAGTAAAGAACAATAACTTTTATTTGCCCTAACTCGCCACACAAGCACAATTATTAGTGTACCCACATAAAACACTAAATTGGTGACCCCGCCTAGAATACGCCAGAAAGGCTCTGAAAAGATCGTTCGATAATTAGAACGGCGAAGGCAAATCACAGTGGCACGATGAGTGATAGCAGTGACTCTGCAAACTCGTTCGGATCCATCCGTTCGCGTCAGCAACCTCGTCGCGCAAAGTGCGTGTCCATTGACGAGCCATCCGACATTTGTCGTGTTGCGGTACGTATACCACCATTCTGGCCGGATGACCCAGAGGTTTGGTTCGCACAAGTGGAGGCTCAGTTCGCGAACGCGAACATCACCAGCGACGTGACGAAATTCAATCACATAATCGGCAACTTAGAACACCAGTACGCCAAACAAGTACGTGATATTTTCCTCAACCCGCCAGAGCACAACAAATATGAGAAGCTCAAACACGAGCTCATTAAGAGGCTTACTGCGTCACATGAGAAGCGAGTGAAACAGCTTCTCTTACATGAAGAGCTCGGAGATCGGAAGCCATCACAGTTCCTGCGACATCTCCAAAGTTTGGCCGGCCCGAGCGTCCCAGAGGATTTTCTCCGGACAATATGGAGCAGTCGCCTGCCAAGCAACGTCCAGACCCTTCTGGCTTCACAGCCACATACTTCCCTGGAGGGACTAGCAGACCTAGCGGACAGGGTCCAGGACATCGTGACCCCATGCCAAGTCGCCGCAGCATCGACGACGGGACCTAGCATGCACGAGATGGCGAATGAGATCGCCGAACTAAAGAAGGCCGTGAAGAACCTGACAACGGAGCTGAGTAGGAGACCTCGTTCGCAATCGCGTTCAAACCAACAGCAGCGTCGTCGATCCAGACAACGGTCAGAGTCTAGCCACAAGAAGCAACCGTTCTGCTTCTACCACGCCAAGTTTGGGGCCAAGGCCCACAAATGCATTAAGCCATGCGATTACGAGAAGTCGGGAAACTCCAACGGCAGTCGGTAATGGCGGCTGACGACTGTCTGACGACCACAGGTCGCCTCTTCGTCACGGACCTGGCATCGAAGACACAGTTTTTAGTGGACACTGGTAGTGATTTGTGTGTGTTTCCGCGGCATTATCTACACGAACAGCGTGTCAAGTCGAACTATCAGTTATCGGCCGCTAACGGGTCTATAATTGATACTTACGGCTATCTGCAGCTAAACTTAGACTTAAGTTTACGCCGTAACTTCCCATGGCGTTTTATTGTAGCTGATGTCACCAAGCCAATTATTGGTGTAGATTTTTTAAGCTTTTACGATTTGCTTGTTGACATCAGAAATCAACGTTTGGTGGACAAAACCACCTCAATGTATGTCACAGCTTCCGTTGCGAAGGCTTCAGCGACGTGCTCAGTGAAGGTCTCCGTTGGTAATTCCAGGTATCACTTAATACTCAATAAGTACCCCGAGATCACGCGACCCGCGGGCACACACCGAAAAACCACACACCACACAGTACACCACATACGTACCACACCCGGCCCGCCCATCTCATGTTCCCCTCGCAGGCTAGCTCCAGACAAACTGCAGATCGCTAAGCAGGAATTTGAGATGATGCTTAGCAACGGCACTGCTCGACCGTCTGAAAGCCCTTGGTCTTCACCCCTTCATTTAGCGCCAAAGAAGGACAACAGCTGGCGACCCTGCGGCGACTACAGGCTGCTCAACGCCAGGACTATACCCGACAGGTATCCAATTAAACATGTCCACGACCTTACCCACAGCATAGCTGGTTGCAAGGTCTTCTCAACTATCGACCTGGTTAAGGCATATAATCAGATACCAGTCAGTGAGGACGACATCCAGAAGACGGCGATAACAACTCCGTTTGGCCTGTACGAATTTCCTTATATGACCTTTGGTCTGAGGAACGCAGGTCAAACATTTCAGAGATTTGTCGATGAAATGACGCGCAGCCTTGACTTCTGTTATTGCTATCTCGACGATTTTCTTATCTTCTCGAAAGACCAGGAGCAGCACGAGGATCACCTGCATCAGCTCTTCACCAGGATGCAGAAATATGGCATAGTCATCAACACCTCGAAGTGCGTGTTCGGAGCAGACGAAGTCACTTTTTTAGGTTACCGCATCTCTGCAGCTGGAACCAGACCTTTAGAGTCCAAGGTAGAAGCCATCAAGGACTTCCCTACGCCTAAAACGGTCAGGGAACTCAGGCGTTTCTTAGGGATGTTGAACTTTTACAGGCGGTTTATACCGAAAGCCGCAAAATTTCAAGGTCCCCTTAACGCCCTGTTGACTGGCTCAGTAAAGGGTCAACATCCCGTGGAAATAACGGGCGAGGCGCTCACCGCCTTTAATATGTGCAAAGACAGCCTCTGCAACGCTGTATTGCTTGCACACCCTGACTACCAAGCGAAGCTCGCCCTAGTTACAGATGCGTCTGATCTGGCAATGGGTGCAGTTTTGCAACAGTTCAGGGACGAGCAGTGGCAACCGCTTGCCTTCTTTTCACGCAAGTTGAGCCCCGCTCAGCAGAAGTACTCGCCATACGATCGTGAGCTACTTGCGATCTATGAAGGCATAAAATACTTCCGCCATATGTTGGAAGCGAGACACTTCACCGTCTATACTGACCACAAGCCGTTGATATACGCTTTCCATGAGCGAAAGCACAACTGTGCTCCGCGTCAGTATAGACACCTTGATTTTATTTCGCAGTTCACAACGGACATTCAGCACATTTCCGGCAAGGACAATATCGTCGCTGATACATTGTCCCGTGTCAGTGAACTGCAAACTCCAATCGATTTTGAGGTTCTCGCAAAATCCCAAGCTTCAGACCCGGAACTGTTGCAACTTCAACAGTCAGAAACATCTCTTCAACTAAAGAGGCTTAAAATCGACGGCAGTCCCGTCGAGTTACTCTGTGATGTGAGCACAGCCACTCCGAGACCATTCGTGACAAAAGCTTTACGACGGCAAATATTTGAGAGCCTTCATAGCCTCAGCCATCCAGGAGCAAACGCGTCCGCAAAACTAATTGCACAGCGATACGTTTGGCCTGGAGTCCGCAAGGACTGTCGACAATGGTCACGAACGTGTCTCAGCTGTCAACGCACAAAGGTCAATCGCCATGTGTCATCACCATTGGGCACATTCGAATTACCTCGTGCAAGATTTGCCTTTGTGCATATTGACCTAATAGGTCCTCTTCCTCCATCACAGGGGTACCGGTACTGCTTGACGGCCGTGGATCGTTTCACTAGGTGGCCAGAGGTGGTACCGATTGCAGACATTACCGCAGAGACAGTTGGTAAAGCGTTGCTAACCAATTGGATCTCACGCTTTGGTTGTCCTACGGATATTGTCACAGACAGAGGACGGCAATTTGAATCCGCACTGTTCCAATATCTAGCCAAAATAATCGGGTTCAAACACCGGAAGACCACAGCCTACCACCCAGCATGCAACGGCCTAGTGGAACGATTCCACAGGCAACTCAAAACGGCAATAATGTGCCACGCAGACCATAACTGGACAGAATCTCTGCCCTTGGTTTTACTGGGTGTCCGGAGCGCTTTTAAAGAGGATCTTCAGACTTCTTCTGCGGAACTCCTATACGGTGAGCCATTACGACTTCCGGGAGAATTTTTCATTTCCGGTGACAGCGGCACCACCGACATCTCGGAGTTCACCACTCGCTTACGCTCGTTTGCCGCAAAATTGCAGCCCACTCCAGCTGCACGCCATTCCAGGGACAAAATATTTGTCCATAGGGACCTTACTACCTCAAGTCACATATTCCTCAGGGACGATGCGCTTCGAGGTTCATTGCAACCAGCATACACCGGTCCCCATGAGGTTGTACATAAAGGCGACAAAACCTTTACAATAATAGTAAAAGGTAAAAAGGTAAAAGTTTCCGTGGACCGCCTTAAACCCGCTTACATGTTGGCAGACACCTCACCAACCGACCAAGATGTCCAAGACGAGGAAATACTGCCCACGGACACTCCCGTCAGAACTACCAGGTCTGGTCGAAGGGTTCGATTCCCAGACTATTATCGCCCGTAGGACGGTCTCTGGAGGGGAGTGATGTGGCGATCCTTAACATTTATCTTACACTAAACAATAATCTCAATACACATACATAAACATAACAATACACTATACACTTAGATCTACAATTCATATTTACACTTACATAGATAATTACAATATTGTTCAATATTAATTCACCGTCGCATGTCGTACACGACAATACCATACGGGTACAATGGAGGCGCGCTCGTCTACGTCACGCAGTGACGTAGTCGATGCGCACGAGTGGGGGTCGCGCTATGCAGCGCGCGGTCGGTCACCTTGGCTGACCTTTAGTCCGATCTCGCTATCGCGACGCGAAGCCCACGCAACTCATAATAATCCCGGTCAATTGTTTATCACCGTAACCCTACCGGCTTGTTATAGTGTCTCGCAATACTGAGTGTACGAACTGTTAAAAACTGTTAACAATAATATTTGTAGACTTTCTTCTTCATGTATCTACTGTGTACCAAACTATCCTTGTGTGTGCCTAACTACGTATGTGCTTTTCTACTTCTACTGTGAACGTTTCTGTGACTTGTGTTAGAACAATATAACCGTGAGTAAAGAACAATAACTTTTATTTGCCCTAACTCGCCACACAAGCACAATTATTAGTGTACCCACATAAAACACTAAAGACATTATTTCTATATAAGACGTTCTATGTTTGGAATTTATATAAAAAAAGAAACTGACGGAAACAGGGTAGCATCCAGTTTCCAATACATTCTATGTTTGGAATATATAAAAAAAGAAACGGACGGATACAGTGTAGCATCCAGTTTCCAATACGTTCTATATTTGGAATATATAAAAAAAATGGACGGATACAGGGTAGCATCCAGTTTCCAATGCGTTCTTTATTTGAAATATCAGAAGAGTCATCATATGTCTAGCCATCCATACTAATATTATAAATTCAAAAGTAACTCCGTCTGTCTGTCTGTATGTTACCTTTTCACATCTAAACCACTGAACGGATTTCGATAAAATTTGGCAGAGAGATTGATTGCATCCCGGGGAAGGACATAGGATAGTTTTTATCCCGATATTCCCACGAGACCGACCTTTATGCGGGTAAAACTGCGGGGCGCCGCTAGTTTCAAATATATTGAGGTCGGCTTCCAGTCTAATCCTATACAGCTGAATACAATTTTACATGAAACTAGTAGGTAGTCACCGAGAGAAGCTGAAGAGGTTGTAGGGTACCAATAATAAATAGACGGTCTATACCGAGACACTTGTGTTAGAGCATTACGAGGTTTTGTGATCCAGTTCTAATTACGTAGACATATTGAACTCGATTGTGTAAACGATCTTCAACTCAATATTTGACATTGACATACGCGCACGTAACTACCTAATTCGATAATCAATTTCGAATCAACTCGTGACCCAGTAATTAACTCCTGTACAGCCATTAATAACAGCTAATATACTGAAGAGTATTGCAATTCATAGTACCTATTGTTGTCTCGAATTATTATTAATTGCAACATTGAGTTACTTAGAGTACGTTGGTCGTTCTAAAATTGATTGCTTCCTTCTGTCAAGTTCTTTATTTTTTCTGCAAGTTGGCTCTCGGTTTGTCTGTTGTGGGGATGTGTATTATTGGATGTACTCGCAGGAAGAAAACAGCCAGTTCTTCTGAATAATGAATTATATTATATTCTCACCAATATCAATCGTAGACGCACGTTGTCGACTTGTCGCGGCCCGACCCCAGAGTAAAATGAACGAGACATTCAAATTAATATGGCTACCGAGAGCGCACGCTAGTGATGTCCGTAGTATTAATTTTATTTAGTAATATTTAGTGTTGGGATTCAACACTGTGAAGTTAATTTTATTCGAAATTTAAATTGTGCTTTATTCAATCGACGAATAAAAAGGTAAAGCACATTTAGGTAATTTTTATGCGCACAGTGCACGCTCCAACAATGCCAACATTAGAAATGAAAATTGTAACCCGATTATGTGAAAAGTTCTTTCTATGCTAACTTATTTAACCTTTTCGTTCCGTGGGTGTACGTATGTATGTAGTGGTTCTCTTGTTTCCTCAAATAAACGTTCTATCTCTATCTGTACATCATTTGCAGTTAATCAGTCCTGTAACACACAATGTGTCTATTTCCGTGTGTCATCAGATAGTCCCGTAGGATGCGAGCACAATTACGATAATGCAGCCGAGAGGATAGCTTGCCATTACCTAACTGGGCTGTGAAAAATGTATATAGTGTCCCCTTTGCTGGACGAGCGATAAGCGATTGGATGCATTGATAGGGTATGAGGTATTTAGGTACAGACGCCAGCACATCAAGCTACCCGAAACTGTCAAATTTTCCCAATCAACTTTGAACCTTATGCTTTAGCGATAAAGTTGAAAATCTATTAAATCAATTTGACAGATTGTAGTAGCTTTATGTGCTGTGTCGTCTGTACCTACGGTTTAAAATGAGATTAGTTTTTGTAGTATTTTTTTTCGTCAGAGTCAGAATATGGACCTGGACTGGCTATATGGTGAATAATACAAATCGATATTACTATAATGCTATTAACTATTATGAAACGTAATTTCAATGAAACGTACGGGTACTTCGTCTGTAATGTTAATTATGTATAATTTCAATATCAATGATGTACAGACGAAGAAGAAAATTTTTCAGTTTCGGGTAGCATGATGTGCTGGCACATCATGCTACCCGAAACTGAAAAATTTTCCCAATCAACCTTGAACCTTATGTTAATAGCGATAAAGTTGAAAATCTATTAAAGAAATTTGACAGATTGTAGTAGCTTGATGTGCTGGCGTCTGTACCTAACCAATATATTGTAACAATATTTTGATTTAAAAGAGTGGCCGTGGAGTTTTTTGCCTATTCTTCTCCATCTACGCTTTGGAATGGGCAACTAGTTTCATCTTTCTGACTGATCTGACCTGTTGACATTTCAAAAGTGCCTGTAATTGGTTTATTTGAAACTAGCTGCGCATCGCGGTTTCACGCGCATAAGTGTTGATCCCGTGAGAATATCGGGATAAAAGTATCCTATGTGTTAATCCTGGTTATTAACTATCGGTGTGCCAAATTTCATCGAAATCCGTTCAGCAGTTTGTGCGTGAAGAAGTAACAAACGCAAACACACTCACAAACTTTCGCCTTTATAATATTACTAGCAGCGCCCCGCGGTTACACCCGCATAAGTTTTCCGTGGGAATATCGGGATAAAAACTATCCTATGTCCTTTCCCGGGACTCAAACTATCTTTATACCAAATTTTATCTAAATCGGTTCAGCGGTTTAAGCGTGAATAGGTAACAGACACACACTTTCTTATTCATAATATTAGTATGGATAGTGTGATAAATGTTTTGACTTTCAGTTTGAGTATGTTTTTCATAAAATTTATCAATAATTCAAGAACGATTAATCATATTTCTAAAATTACTAGTAAATAGGTATTCAATTCTCCCCTAATTATTGTACGATTTGACACTCCAGCATGCTCATTAGGATTAGGAATTACTGTCTACGTTTGATAAAATACGTTGTTAACGGTCCTTGACGATTTTAGTACGTATACTTAAAAACTGATGGTTATTATAATTACATCAAGCTCCGACCACATACTGAGCGGAGTGATTGATGAACCAACGGTTAATCACACGCTTATAGAGCCGATTTTCAAGAACAAATTTCCTTATAATTACAAAATGTTGAGTGAATCTGTAAAGACTAACACCAATTGGTTGGGAAAATCCACACAGTAGGGAAATTTTGGAGTGTGTTTCTATACTATAATTAATTTAATTAAGGAAACTTGAAAATTTCGGTGTCTGGATACAATATCCAGGACAGTATACTGTCCTGGATATTGTATCCAGACACCGAAATTTTATTAATTTTAATTTATTTTGATTTTTTTTTTTTTTAGAAGTGAACATACATGTTCACTTCTAATGTATTAAAACGTGGCCTATAAACTTTTGAGGAGAATGTTATGGTCCACGGAAGACGTAGACTTAATTAACGATACGGTTCTGGCGCTAAGGAATCTTTTCGAAATGTCTTATTTAAAAAAAAGATAACCGGAAATCTCTGTTTCTATGGAAAATTTAAAATCTGTCTAATTTGGCTGTAACACTGTTTATTGAAAATGTTCTTAAGTAACTTTTTAGACCTTAGACCTTTGTATCCTGCTTATGCGTATGAAGTTTCATTAAAATCGGTTCATTAATTTCGAAAAACAAGGGCTTGAAAGTTTGTATGAAATGCCTTACGGCGTAAACGCTCTTAACATTGTGTGGAGGTTGGGAGTATAATACAGTTGGCCTATGTTTTTAATCAATTCATAGAATAAGCTTAGCATCGTTATTGTTTAATTTAGTTAGAATATAGGACAGCATTGTTTCATTTCCGATTACTTCCACTTTCATCTTTTCTAATCTGCGGTGTAGTGCGGTGCGGTGTGGTGTTTTCTTTTTTTTTTCTTTCTTTTCTTTCTTTCTTTCTTTAGTAGCGTACTGCACCATTCATTTTGACAGTTCAACAATATTCATTTAATTTTTTACGGTGTTTATCATACAATTTTTTTTAACATAAGAAGCAATAAATTGGCAATATCCTTCAAATTCATTCAGTTTGTGATTGGTCGTGTTATGCAATTAGGGTGCTGTTTGTGCTCAAAATAACTTTCTGTCCTCACATCATTTTTTGGCTTATCTTCTACAAACGCCATTCCTTCCTGATCTGTTCCTGTAACATCAAAATCCACCATTTTATCACCTAGTATTTCCAACACTACCATCAAATCCGTAGCTTTAAAAAACATGACAGCAACAAATGGCACCATTTAACAATCCAGTACAAAAGCTCTTCTCAAATCCACCACAATCGCTGTTACCTCATGCCTTAGAGGTTACCTATTGTCCTCATCCTTTGTTGGTTACGGATGATCGCGCGTGACTCCGGTACAAATGTGTCGGGCTTATCCCCCGTTTGTTGGGCTAAACGCGTTACCCTGCTTCGCCTTTTGATTGACACAGATATTTGATCGTGAGCACGACTAAGGAGATCCGAATCAGCAGTTAGGTCTTGCCTGATTACGTTGATTTAGCTGATATTGGCTTGTTAGTCTGTTTGAGCGATCTCTGGTGCTTAGTTGGGTGATAGTTTGGCGTTGAATTTTCGGGGTAATTTTACAATTATTCTGACTGGTTTAATAACTAAACTGTAGGATGATAATAGCTTTCAATTTAAGAAACCGTGGATAAAATGAATATCTTTTGCAGAGCAGCGAACGTTTGATACAATTTTAATCTGTTCTTTGTCTTTGAACTTTCAAATTGTCCACATCCTGAAGTTGGTCTTGAGAATATAGACTTAGAGATGTTCGATGAAATTTTGCAGAAAATACTGCTGATATTTCTGCTACTTAATGAGTTTCTTCTATAATCATATCTTCTGTTAGATGGCTGAATTTTGATTTCATTTCTGGATAGATTTATGTCAAAAAAGGATTTAAAGCTATTCATAACACTTCTACACGACATTCACACTTAATAATATAAATTCAAAAGTAACTGTATATATATGTTACCTTTTCACGCCTAGACCACTGAACGGATTTCGATAAAATTTGGCAAAGAGATAGATGGCATTCTGGGGAAGGAAACAAGCTAAGCTTTTTGACCCGGGAGCACGTTCCTGTGGGATAATTTTCAACATCCACGCGGGTGTAGCCTCGGGCAGAAGTTAGTCCATAATACAGTATTTTGTTTCTTTGAAAGTCTCAAGTCATGAAGCAGAACACTTTCAATCTCTTCAGCTCAAATTCAAGACATTTGAACCTCAAGAAATAAATCCCGGAATCTTCTAATTTTCTTCAACCGCTCCACATAACGTTGTGCACAAACCGATTAGTCAGTGGACTAACAAGAAAGAATACACCACGGGATCGCAATCGGAACGGGTTCGGAACCGTATCGGTGTAGCTATCGCCAATTAAGTGGGGAAAGTGGTTAACATCGCGAGCCGCGCCTTAGCGGACAGATAAGATATACACGGCTGAAAGTATACGTCGAGTTAAGTATTTGTGTTTGGAAGCTTTTTGTTGGTGGCCAGTGCTTGGAATTGAATAGCGGTTTTACTGTTTACTTTTACTGTTGACTTTTCGCTTTTGAATTTCAATTTAATAATACCATTAGGTAAAAGAATGGAACGAATATTACCCTTTTTGTATAGGTACATTTTAAAATCCACATAAAGGAGCAGTGGTGGCCTAGTGTTAACGGCCCCGACTTACAGTACCCGGCGATAAATATTGCACATCGACCTTTGGAAATTGGTGTACTTTATACAAAGAATAAAAATAATTATCAAAAGAAGCAAATCATGATTGTTTTAACAGCTCCTAATAGATACCGGACTGTTTGTATTTCGTGCGACAGAGATAACGCTCTACGAAGCCGAAATTAGCCGATTGTCTCATTCCAAAGGTCGATGTGCAATATTTATCGCCGGGTACTGTACTAGTTGTAGGTCGTAGGTTCGAATCCAGATAGGCGCTTTACTTTGTGTAAATAGTTTCATCACCACTGCTTTCAAAAGGGTGAAGGAAAACATCGTGTACTACATGAGACATGTGACATCTACCAATCCGCACTGGACCTGTGTGGTAGTCCTGGCAGTGGGAACATTATAGGCTAATTATGTAAAGTTGCTGGAATCTTGTAATAATGTCTTGGTTTTCTTGTTCGGTATGTTCAATAACAAAAAACTGTATTTTCAGTTTATTAGTTATTTTTTCAGAACGCAATTGTATCTCAGGTGAAATCTGCGTCAAATACTACAATATTAAAAAATACAAAAAAAAAAATACAAAAATATTTATTTCAACTTAAACATTGACATACATAAATTGAAACAGCCCCAGTAAGTTACAAAAGTACTTGTATCGGAGCTGCCTCGCTCTTCCCATAAGTGGTAACTTAACAATGATGAGACGTAAAAGATTTTTAAAAAGAAAAGAAAAAAATAGATAAAAGTAAAAATAAAATAAAACAATAAAGCAGCTCAGTGTCAATATTGTACCACATTATTTGATTTAGTTCTCAATGCAAGCATGCATTGCTAATTCATTTACGTTGATATAATCACAGCTGATACCGACAGTACGGATCAAAGGAATGCCATCCTTGTATAAATCAGTGTTCTCTTTGAATGTACCCTACGGGTCGTGGTCAAAGCTTTGTATTTATTCGGGACTTTCATTGGTCTAACTATGTATGTATGTTACTGTATTGTTAGGCTCGACGACTGACGTCACTATGAAATGTCGAACACACAAGTGTTTCTGAAACAAAAATATTTTTATATCTAAAGGTTTTTGTCCCAGAATTTTTAACCCCTGGAATTAGACTAACATTTTTGGAGCTCTGGAGCGACCTAAAAATCTAAAACTTTAGCATTTTTTTTATTTTTAAACATCTGCAATAATGATTATCAAAATACTGAGGTATTCTATCATGAATTTAAAAGACTCATAAAAAGACCATCACCATACCGTCTCCTCCTTAAAATGTCCAGAAGAGACTTTTATACCGCTGCCGATCAGGGGCAGTATCATCACCCCCAACTCGAACCCTCAATAAATCGAATTCAATAACCTTTTCCTACGGTGGCCGTAAAACTCGACATTTCATAGTTTTTCGGACCCCATCTCTATAAAGATTTGAGCGGTTAATCTGATCTTTAGGAGATGGATTTTTTATGACAAAAGACTGCAAGAGCACCTGATGTTTAGGAGATCTCAATCTGTAATGAAAATGTTTTAGGATACCCGATGTTTCATTCTTCGAGATGGTTGATGTTCCATTGTTTTTAGGCCAGTGTTATTACAAAACTTGAAAAAAGAACAGTGTGTGACTCGATACCTCTTAAGGGAAAAGCGCCAGGGTAGTCCGCAAAATTCAAATTTGCTTACGTTTTTTGCAGAAAAAGGCTAAGAAAATTTGAATTTTGCTGGGTACCTTGCGCATCCCTCTTAAACAAAACTCATTGAGAGACTGCGAAATAAGCCAGTAAGCATTCTACGTTTGAACTTTCTCATATCCTCTTGATTAATCGATTTAAACTCTGAATGGATCGAATGATCGAACGTACGATACACATCAGATTCAATCATAGCTCCTTTTTTAAAGGCTGTGGTGCTAGCTAAACGGGTCTTTCATGAACTGTACTAGTTGTTTCCTCATAAAACCTAGTTCTTTGAGGACTTTCTAGTCGTTCTAGTTACGAATTCTGTCTATCAAAGAAACTTTGAGCACAGCTGAACTTTTTGCTGCTGGTTCGACTCGCATTTCTATTCCACCTCTTTGGAAATTAGATAATATGAAGGCTAGAAGTTTTGATGGCAGATTCTTTTTTCAAAAGGGACTGTCGTGTTTTCTTGTGATTAAAAAAAAATTTAGGAACTGCATTTTATACCACTGTTTTCGATATATGTAGGTACTTATTATGTTTTCTACTTCTATTTAGTGCAAAACCAATCATTTTCATTGGCATCTAGCAATTGTTAATATTACAGTCGTGTATTTTTTGAACCGCAATAGGTAGTAGGTACAGACGTCAGCACATCAAACTACCCGAAACTGTCAAATTTTCCCAATAAACTATGAACCTTATGCTTCAGGGATAAAGTTGAAAATCTATTAAAGAAAATTGACAGATTGTAGTAGCTTGATGTGCTGCGTCTGTACCTATTTTTCTGTTCTGTTTTGTATGTGTGTACATAAATGGAAAATAAATAAATAAGTGTAGGGCAGAGTTGTTAAGTACCACACCCACATTCCATTCCGCAAATTATGTTTAATTTAATACGCTTAATAACAATCAAGCGTGATTGTATTTAGTACGACATTAAAGCAGAAAAAAAATAAGTCCATTTTAGTAACCGACTCCCAAAACTAATGGCACCTCGATCATATGATTGCACATGTCCTCTTATTTTTGATAACCGCCAAACTTTGAAAAGTTTATCCAAATTTAGCTACCAGCTGAAAGTTGATTTTCAAGTTCTGGACCTGAATCCAGGCTGTTTCGACGTGGATACTTTGAGTTGGCGTTTAAAGCTCGTTTCGGCTCGTATGTGCGACCTCATCTACGCTAATATCTTGTGCTCTTTAGATTTCATGTGATTCTATAAGATTTTTTTTCATAATTAGAACTAATGTATGACGACTAAGGACAATCTGAACTTAAATCGTAGTGAAATCACTTCAAGCAGCATTAAGGCTCTTTCAAACAGGCGCGACACGACATGCGACACAAAGGCACCGCAAGTCGCGCAACGAGCGGTGCCTTTGTGTCGCGCGCGATTATATCGCCTGTCGCGCCTGTTTGTCGCGCCTTTAGACTTTAATAAGACTTTCTTTTTGTCGTATATTCAAGTAATAATCGTTTGTTTTTGCGCTATCAGTGTAATATTCTCTGGCCGTTTCCAAAGTTTTAACCAATAGTATAAAAACAAACGTACCTACTCATACCAAGTCAAAGTCAATATTATCGTCTACTAGCAGCGTCACGCGGTTTCACCTGCATAAGTTTCTATCCCGTAGGAATATTGGGATAAAAAGTATCCTGGACTATGTGTTAATCCTGGTTATTAGATAACTCTAAGTATCTTTTTTTTCTTGCCTGCGCTGTCCCACTCCTGGTCAAAGGCCTCCCTCCACTGCTTCCATCTTTCGCGAGCCCGCGCGTCCTCCTTCCAGTTTTGATGGAACCTATCCAGCTTGTCCCGCCATGTATTACACCTACTGTGTATTGTCTCTGCATCACCCTAATGTAGACTGGTAGAAAATGCCCAAGGCATTAAGTCCGCCTTTGTACAGTTTTTACTTGTACATAAAGTTTTAATAAATAAATATCTGTGTGCCAAATTTCATCCAAATCCGTTTTGAAGTTTCTTCGTGAAGAAGTAACAAACACACAAACGCACTTACAAACTTTCACCTTTATAATATTACTAGCAGAGCCCCGGAATTTTACAAGCGTAAGTTTCTATCCCGGGGGAATATCGGGATAAAAACTATCCTATGTCCTTTCCCGGGACTCAAACTATCTCTATACCAAATTTCATCTAAATCTGTTCAATGGTTTACGCGTGATTGAGTAACAAACATCCAGCCATCTTCATAAACTTTCACATTTATAATATTAAGTAGTATATATTATTAGTGCGATTAATCCTAAACGTTTACTCTGAACACACACGTTATATTATAGGCACGGTGGTCATACCTATATCATCTATTATAATGCCTTATCACACACTACTCTCACGATTCCTGCTAATCGTATTTGAACGTGGTTTTAATAATACCTCATTAGCTCATTAGGACTTAATTTCAAAATGGATATGATGATAAAACATGTTCTTATGAATGTGACTCGTTTTTATATAAAAACAAAACATGTTTATGCGGTATCAAGTTTAAGAACGAAATCGTAACAATAATTTTCTTCTTTGTTTGTCATGGTGAATGAAATGGCTATAACTCGGCAAATTGACTTAGTGTGTCAATTGTATAAACAATTAGTTTCCCTGGCTATTCATAATATGACTAACGTCAAAAAAAAATATTATTTATTTGATTTATACAGCTTAAGAAAGCAATTAGATAAATCAAAGTAAATATAATAAGTACCAAAATAAACCATAAACTAATAACAACTATTAAATACTATTATTCTCACAAACATCTAGGCACGTAACCATTAAATTGGCGAATTTATTAGCGGACAGATCGCAGTCCGCGTTGGCCTCCACCAGCTTATTTAGTGCGGTCAACACGCGCGGTACGGGAGACACAGCACGTTTAAATAATAGATTGTTTGCCAAGGAATTACGTTCGGCTGCAGGAGGATGTAAAGGAAACCGATATAATTTGCTTAAAGCTATTTAATTAATAAAAATATTACAATTAAATCCGTAAAACTAAGACGCGTGACACTTGTTCGATGTGAGAATCAAGAGTGATCGACGCTATTGAAAATGTTGAGAAGGTGACGGTGCCGACGACAATGGTTTCTTTGTATTAATTATGGTCTTCAGATTTCAATCCACGCTATCGAAAATGTTGAGGAGACGATGGTGCCGGGGACAATGGGCTCTTTGTGTTAATTATGGTCTTTAGATTTAAATGTGCATCAAGTACGACATAATAGGGCGCTTTGTATTAGTCATGCTCTTCAGAATTCAAGGTGACGCAAGTTCTACATAACATCTCCCTCCACGAGATCGACAACTATTTGAAAATTCTAGTCGAAAATAGTGTCGATGGCGAAGCTGGATCAATCTCGGTGTTGCAGGCTTCCTTATCCTTAATATCGATTTCATCAGTGGCTTTCTGTAGTTGGTTCAATCTGCGAAGACGAAGTATAACGATGGTAATGAGTACACATGCACCGGATAGTAGAATGTATACCGGTATGGTAGTGTGGTATGTAGCTTCTGTGTTCGACGACTGTAGCGTTACAGGTTCTTGTAGAGCGATTTCAGAGTTACTTGAATGCAAACTCCCAAAGTCAATGGTATCTGGTTTTATAGTTTTCATTGGTAAGTACATTATACGAATTTTCCTTTGTAATTGGTAAAATTTTGGTCGTCTAGCTGCTCCATAGCTTCAGAAGACAGGTTGACTGATGTAAATTGACAGGATTTATTAATTTCTGTTGAAGTATAAGCTGCTGGATACAGTCCGATTGTTTGCCATGGTGGTGACTTAAATCATTTCGCAAAGGTGACTGTAACTATACTTCGGACATTCTGTCTCTATGTACAATAGATCTTTTTCGTGAACCGCTAAGAAAGGATTAGCTAGAATTGGGACCTTATTGTCATGATTAGGAGCCAAGGACAATTTATATAGGACATAGTTAGTAGGATAAAGCATCGGAAATTTCATAACTATCACTATTTTATTCCCATTGTAATAATATATTATCTAAGACATATTTAGAAACTGATCCTTATTATATAACATACCTAATCTATTTATCATGTCCTTAAACATAGCATAGTTTAATATAGAATTATAAATACTTCTAACCTTAATAAATGCCAATAAATTTTGCAATGTACCAAGTTCTTTAAACAAAATATCTATAATGTCTCATAATATCATTAGTAACTAAATGTGCATATTAATTGGTATCTGTTTCATATCTACTATTGTTAACTAAAATAGAATTGATAATTTCTCGATTTTATATTGGTTTTTTTACTATAATGTTTGAACTACGTGAAACCCACTGCTTACTTAAACTCATTTGGTAATTCATTTCAGCAACTAAATTATTTTCATTCTGCAAGATTGCAATGGCATTGTCGTATTTTAATGCATCAGTATAATCTAAATTACCTGACAGGTCCATCGTTAAGACTGTCTAGCGTTATTTCCTCTGCTCGGGCCAGGGTCAGGGTCAGGACTAGTATTATTTTCAGTGTCTTGTAACAAACGAACACTATTAGGTACCCGTTTTAGGCGTGATTTAGGCACGGTGCCTCTTTTCTTTTTGGTATAGATATGAATAGGCAAATCCTTTAGATAAATTTGTAGATTAAACTTATTAAGGGGGTCGTCGGAAATAGGGATTTCTAATGTGGGACTTTCTAAATTACTATGGGCGCTCAAAGTCCTAGAATCCGCGGTTTCAGTTCTAGAATCTGAGTCTGAAGGTACACCTTGTGACGTGTTAACTACTAACGAACTAGCCTCTACATGATGAATTTCTATTCGTGATAAAGCATCTGCATTAGTGTTATGCTTTCCTTGCTTATAGACAACTGTGAAATCAAATTCGCTTAGCCGTAATCTCCAACGGGTTAAACGGGAATTCGGCTCTTTAATACTCATTACCCATTGTAAAGGACGATGGTCAGTCACTATTTTAAATTTACGTCCAAATAAATATGGCCTGAAATACTTGGTTGCCCAGACTATAGCCAATAACTCCTTTTCGATAGTGCTATAATTTATTTCGCTAGAGTTGAGCGTACGCGAGGCATAAGCTATGGGTTTTTCAGAGCCAATAGACCCTTGTGAAAGAACTGCTCCAATTGCCAAATTCGAAGCGTCCGTAGTGAGTATAAATTCTTTTTTAAAGTCAGGGTATTGAAGAATTGGATCATTGACCAGAAGGGTCTTACATTTTTCAAAGCATTCGACATAATTTTGATCAAGTGTAATTTTACAGCCTTTCTTTAAGCTCTGAGTCAAAGGTTTGGTTATTTTAGCAAAATCGGGAATAAATTTTCTATAATAACCAAGAAGTCCTAAAAATCTCTTAATTTCTGTAGGGGTTTTAGGTAAGGGATATTTTTGTATTGCTGAAATTTTATCTGGATTAGGTTTTATTCCATCTTTGCCTATAATGTGCCCTAGATAAGCTGTTTCTAATTTAAGGAACTCAGATTTGTCCATTTGTATTTTAAAGTTAGATTCGCGTAATCGTTTAAAAACTCTTTCTAAGTTGACTATGTGCTCTTGCAATGATGTACTAAAAACTATTATATCATCTAGGTATACTAGGCAAATGGTATTCTGGAGTTCTCGCAACACGTTATCCATTACTCTCTGAAATGTGGATGGACTATTTTTAAGTCCCATGGGCATTCTTAGAAATTCAAAATGCCCGTGTTCTACATTGAATGCTGTTTTTGTAATATCTTGGGGGTCCATCTCAACTTGATAGAAGCCACTAGCTAGGTCTAATGTAGTAAAATACTGGCAGTTACCTAATTTGTCTAAGACATCAGCTATATTGGGGATTGGGTATTTATCATCTATGGTTTTCTCATTAAGTTTCCTGAAATCTACTACAATACGCCACTTCACCTTTCCTGATGCGTCAGCTTTCTTAGCTACCACCCAAATAGGAGAACTCCAAGCAGAATTTGAAGGTCTAATTATACCTTGTTCTAACATTTTACCTATCTGTTCTTGTACTTCCTGTCTATGAATATATGGATATCTATAACTCTTTGTATAGACTGGAGCTTCATCTGTGGTTTTAATTGAATGTTTGATTTTATTTGTAAATGTTAATTGTTCACCTTCAATATAAAATACGTCTGCATATTGCGAGCACAATGATTGTAGGTTAATGCGTTCCTCTTCATTTAAATGCTCAGTACGAAGGCGCGATAGCACGTCTTTTACGCGTTGCTCTTGCTGTTTAGTGCGCGTGCACTCAACATTATGAACTTCTGCGGGCACTGCATGATCCATTGAAAAGATTATATCATTTTTACTTGGATTCTGTACTTCTAATATACCCCTATTCTGTTTCACCGTAGTAAGGCATTCACGTATGATACAATTTGAAATAGATTGTTCAGGAATATAAGCGTCTCCATCACGAACGTTAATCGGAATCTTTATTAACTTAGATGAACCTGCTGGAATAATATTCTCATATAAATTAGTATTACGTGAATCATACATTCTAATAGGGTTTGTAGCAAACTTAGTTATAAATAATTTATTTTTATAATCTATTGTAGCTTCCCATTTTTCTAAAAGATCGGTACCAATTAATCCATCAAAGTAATCGTGGAACTTATAAATATCAAATGAAACTGTACTCGTATCGTTAAATTCATTAAAAATAGGTAAAGTAATTGAATAGTCGTTTCTAGTTTTAGCATGAACACTGTGCACTTCGAATGGAGAATAAGTTAATGGAACATCACTAAAGTATTTTTTTACAGCATTAGGACATAAAAATGACTGGTTCGCACCTGTATCTATTAAAAGCTTAAGAGGGGGTGACGCGATTTGAACATATGGAAGGTACCGTTGGGTTTGGAGATTAATTTCTATTTTACTTTGTCGGATTTCGGAGTTTTCTTTTGATTCTTTTGCGTCCTCTTTTATGTTTCCGGACGGTTGGGGATATTCTACACATTCCTGAGGGGATGGTTGAAATTCATAGTACGCATTTTCTGGGAACTCATAGTAATCGTAATAAGTTCCATCATAATCGGTAAAGTAATCATTGAAAGAAGGATCATTAGAACAATCACTGAAATGCATCTCCCGACTTTTGAAATAATTATTGGGTGGCGGATTGCCTGATTTGCTCCAATCATGCTTAGAAAAAACATTAGTAGGTGTTAATTGTCTGCTCACGAAATGGCTAACACCACTCATTGGGCGTGGTTGAAAATAATTCGGTTTCCACTGCGGTGGTTGTTGAGCTGGAAATTGGAATTGTGGAGGTCCTGGCATGCTATAATTATTAGGCCTTGGGTAATTAAAATGATCACCGGCTTGGTTATCGTTATTAATTCTTTTAACAGGTAAACGGTCATTACGATTTTGCAGATATATGGTATTCGTTTCTTCATGAACAAACTCTAGTGCTTGTTCTATACTTTGAGGGCGCATACAACGCACTCGTGATCCTACAGGATCTTTTAATCCGCGCACAAATGCCTGGAGTGTTAGTTTCTTATATAAATCCCTTTTAGCGTCTATGGTAGTTTTTAAGGTGTCGTGTAAGGAAACATACGTCATTATTGTACTAAAAAGATTCTGACAACGCTCATAGAACTCTTGCGGAGTGTTAGAGCCCTGTGTTAAAAGAGATAAATCACTATAAAGAGCGGTCTCGTCTCTTTGGTCAGCAAAATTATTTATTAATGCTTTACGGATGCCATCCCAATCACTTGCTATACCATTCGAGTTGATTAAGCGAGCAGCAGACCCTACAATTTTATTTAATATGCCATTAATAAGTGCAGAGTTAATTAACTCGGAACCACCTTGCACATTATAATATTCTTTAACTAAATGATCACACAAATTAATAAACCTAGTCAACACATTCGGGTTCCCGTCAAAGTCGGGTACCAACCGTAATGCTTTATAAATGATATCTAAATCTAAAGACATTTTTCCAGAAAACGATTCTGTATCCTCGTTTAATAATATATCTAAATTAAAATCTCTTCTAGAGTCTATCACTATTTCTCTACTACTACTTCTAACTATCCTAGTATTCCTGGATTTTCGTAGAAAGAAAATTTTGGAAAGTTATGTTAGTACGGGCTAGGATAAGCGGTCACTAGAAATAATCTAATGTACTTACATGAACATTATATCAGCCCCTTTACGTAATCAATGTCTGGATTCCTCGATACAGCACGACGTGTAGATTCTGGATACTCTGGAACGACTGGATAGCCGTACGGGCGGCTTAACGATTACGTAAATCTTCGTTTTTTTTCGCGAAACCGACCGCGAGTATCCTACCGACTGCGCCAATTACGTTCGGCTGCAGGAGGATGTAAAGGAAACCGATATAATTTGCTTAAAGCTATTTAATTAATAAAAATATTACAATTAAATCCGTAAAACTAAGACGCGTGACACTTGTTCGATGTGAGAATCAAGAGTGATCGACGCTATTGAAAATGTTGAGAAGGTGACGGTGCCGACGACAATGGTTTCTTTGTATTAATTATGGTCTTCAGATTTCAATCCACGCTATCGAAAATGTTGAGGAGACGATGGTGCCGGGGACAATGGGCTCTTTGTGTTAATTATGGTCTTTAGATTTAAATGTGCATCAAGTACGACATAATAGGGCGCTTTGTATTAGTCATGCTCTTCAGAATTCAAGGTGACGCAAGTTCTACATAACAAAGGGAGCAAACAACTATTTTGAAGGCGAGAGTGTTTCTTTGAATCCAGAGCGCAGCTAGGGATTCAAAATACGTCACTCGAGCTTAAAATAGTGTTGTTCCCGAGATGAACACTACTTTTTATCACCCTCCATGAAAAAATAAGTAAGTGCATTTTTGAGGAAGACATTCATTTTTTATAAAACTAAGTATAATCCTAAATTGAGATTACGATTAGCTATTTTTTTCTTTTTTGCAAAAAACGTTTATTTTTTATTTTGCTCGCGCGCATTTTACTTGTACAGCCTGTTACTTGTTCATACAATGTTCGTCATTGATATCTTTGTTGATTGGAACTTTTACTAACAGTATCCACATTCCAAATTCAAAAGTCCCTGGGGATTAAAGAGCTATTTTAGTCCCTGTTTACGAAGAATACACTAGCTCTTTTTGAATAGATGTGATAAAAAAATGTATTTCACAATATGACTAACGTCACAAAAATACCTATGATAATAGTAAAACTGTCTTGTTGGTCTAATGGTCGCAAGCGCTGCTACTGAGCATGAGGTCCTACATAAGACTGCAAAAGTATGTATAAATACTGTAGGGCAGCTAACAACGCCCTTCTCCAGATACAGAATGGAACGATGTTCCATGCAAAAAGTGCTAAAGAGCGTTTACGCCGTACGGCATTTCATACAAACTTTCAAGCCCTTGTTTTTCGAAATAAATGAACCGATTTTAATGAAACTTCATACGCATAAGCAGGTACAAAGGTCTAAAAAGTTACTTCAGAACATTTTCGAAAAATAGTATTACAGCAGCAAAATTAATGTGGTGAGTGGTAAAATACGGGTGTACTAAAAAGTTCACCTCTGCCCAACTCTTTCGAGTACAGGCGTGATATTATGTTATGTGATATAAGGAAAACTTTTTCACTAAATACGTCACTGTTATCCCATCAAATGCAGCCCAAAATCCTTCAAAGGCCCATCCTTTATGAAACGCTCGATCAAAAACTAAACACACAATAACTCCTAACACCGACAAAAACGATACCAGAGATCCGGATATCGAGTTTTTAAGCCTTATAAAGCTCTCTGTAAAAGCTATCGTCAACAATGTTCTCACACAATCAGTTTAGCACACACATAATCAGCTGTTCACACACATAAATTGTTCAGTGAGGCTTTGTGTGCAAAGGCTAATTGATTTCGGCAGGTCCCGCCTCGCCGCTGAAGAGTTTCAGAGGTTCGGATTAGAAAGTTGGCGAAAAGGACCTCTCGTATCTCTCATTAGGCAAACGGAGGTGTATTTGCATTTGGTTCACCACACGTTTAATTTGGGGGTGTTGTAAGGATTCAAATGCTCTTTGTGTTTATGTACATAATGTACTTACTTACTTATTTCATCAAACACAATCTAAATAATTTTAAAGGATATTGCCAATCCATTGCTTTATATGTTAGAAAAAATTGTCTGCTCAACAACGTTAATAAAGCAATGAATATTGTTGAAGTATCAAAATGAAAGCCATTCCTACTGTTAGTGCGTTACACAACTATACCGCAGAATTTTGAGTTAGCTTGAGACTTAGTATGGAATTATTCTATAGAGGATGTCAACATTATCAACATTTTCTGAGCTTGAATACGAGGCTTTTGACTACGTTGTGTGTGTGTGTGTATTTTATATCTTTTTTTTAAATATTTTTTTTTATTTTTATTTGCAATTTGCGTTTTTGTTTGTGCAGAATATACAAATTCTTTTTCTTTTAGGATCATAGTAAATTATGGCAAAACTTTTGCCCTAAACAATGATTCGAAAATGACATTGTTTTCATCAAAAAACAGACTGCTCCGTTGGCCTATTAGTCGCGAGCGTTACTGCGGAGATGGTTCTGGAGTCGATTCCCAGGGTTTTTCCATCAGCTATTTCTTAGTAGCAGCTCGGAGTCTGGATTTGGGCCCGGTTGATGGCGATAGCGTTGTAGCGGTATCTACAACGCCACAAGCAAACAACGCGTCATACTGACGTCACGCAAAATCCTGCATCGCGCAAGCAGAGTTTACCGCGCAACTAGCATAGATACATCGGCCCGACATGATTCATCGGACAGTTGCCAGACACAACACCCGTCTGGTCGGAAGATCCTCCCTTTTCTATGGAGGATGAGTGAACTTTATACTCTGTTCCTCATACCTCCATAGGGTCGCCCCCTATAGCATGGGACTTTTAACATAACTGGCGAAGCCTGGGTGTACAATGGGTCACCTCTGTCTAACCCTTAGGGAAATATAGGCTTGATGTTATGATATATAATAATAATCTTCTATCCATACTAACATTATAAATGCAAAAGTGTGTCTGTCTGTCTATCTGTTACCTCTTCACGCTTAAGTCGCTAAACCTATTTAGATGAAATTTTATATAGGCTGCCCGCCCACGTCAGACTTTTTGTAGCACCGGTAATCGGGCCGATTTTTCCTCCGATTCTTATGACCGATTTTGTGATTGACTCAAGGTACACGTCCGTCTTCAACACTTACGTCCTTCCCTAGCAAGTGCATGCGGCCGACTGTCGGTGAGTGGTGTGCGTAGGTACAAATTTGTAGGTATGTAACTACAAATTTATGGTATTCGGATGTTTTCCTTTACTTGTGCTACATGACATTGCTTCTTGCCAAATTTCATGATTCTATGTCAACAGAAAGTAGGTTATAGGTTTTGATTCCCTTGCGAGTGTTAAAATATGCGGCATAAACGGAACATAAACGCCCGTATCTTTTGACTGCGTTGACTAAGAAGTTTGATTTTTTCACTGTTTCAAGGGGTTGCCGCTTTGAGTATTTGATATTAATTTCAATTTAATAACTTCATGCGTTCCTAAGAAAAAGAGTCTTGACCGACGGACAGACAGACAGATTACGAAGTGATCTTAAAAGGGTTCCGTTTTTCCTTTTGAGATACGGAACCCTAATAACAAATGAAAATCTTCCAAGCTGACATAAGATGCTAAAAACCAAAACAAACAAAGGCGCATCTGAACCGAGTCTAATGGGTCGGATTGCTACCGTTGAATAATTAACACAGAATTAGGGCTGCCCCGCCCATCCCTGTTTGCCGGAATAATGTCTTTTAAAAATCGATTCCTTAATGGCGTCTCGATTTACATATCTTTCCTTAGCACCGCGTCGGTAATTAATTTCGCTTTTTTTTAAGCAAAATTGAAAAGGTTGAATTAGAGAGTGTTGCTTCAGGGTTGTTGTTTGTTTTTGTTAGTACTTTTATGGGGTAACAACGCATATTTATATCTCATTTTAAGGAAAGCAGGGTGTGTCGAAGGGTTTACTTATTCTGATGGCTTTTAATTAATGATTTGATTTAACTGACCGGCAGGATTCACATCACACTGATCAAATACTTACCTTCCTATTTTCGTAAACCTTTCGCTTATTGATGACATACGGCCTCGAATTGGATTCTGATACAAAGAAAATAGGTTTTTTTTTTTTTTTTTATCTTTATTTAAAGAGCTTTTTCGCTAAATGCGAATATGACACTCTATAGGTATACAAAAAAAAATAACATTAATTTACATTAGTGAATTTTACAGCTAGGTTCTGGGTCTGTTCTTCAAGGCGAACTTAACCATATTTATTACAGGAATTATATTATCCGATAACGGGTTTGATAGGTTTATGTTATGCGCGCCAATTTGTGTTCTGAGCGATTGATTCCGGACACATCTCATCAAAATATGATACGTGTCCTCATCTTCGTTACACGTACTGCAAACAGGTGATGTTAACTTATTCATCATAAAACCGAATTTATTGAGAGGCATATGTCCTGAACGAAGCCTTAATAATATGGTTAAGTCCTCCCTGGTAACAAAACACTTATCAATCCAAGGTGAATATGAAGGCTGTGAATGGATTGTTCTATACCAAATACCTTTTTCCCTGGAACGAAGATCAAAGTAGTCTTTCCAATTTTGTAGACATATCTTTTTAAGGACAGGAATGTAGTCCGTGTAATGACAATTAGCTACGAAATCTGTGCCATCCGAACATGCTTGTTTTGCCAAATAATCTGCCTTGTCATTACCATCTATGCCTATATGGGACGGAATCCACTGAATTATTATTTGTTTACCTTGAGATTTTAGTTTTAAAATTGATTTTATGATGGTGTAGGCTATCGGTCTACCTCGAAAAGTCGAGGTGCATCGAGCCAGATGTTGAATGGAACTCTTTGAGTCTGTATAAATAATATATTTGCCTTGGTCCAGGGATTCAATAAATGATAACGCTTCAGAAATGGCTACGAGTTCGGCAACCATGATAGACACATTGGTGGAAATTTTAAATTTCACGTAACATTCAGTTTGTTCGTCATAGAATGCGCATCCTATAGGTATGATTTCCGTCTTTTGATCCGTCCGTATAGATTTTATAAAATTCTGAATATTTAGACATACATTTTAATGTTTCTTCTTTTACTTTAAAAATACTATACTTATTCTTTGGTTTATTGATTAAGTCTAAGTTGGTTTTTAATACATTATTTAAATCAATATCAGCCATCCATGTGTCAAAAGAAAACATTTCTAGTTGTTTACAGGAGGTGATTGGAAATTCTTTTAATTTATTGTGAATGATGGCGAGCAGGGGCACTTTTTTATTTCTTTCATTATGATACTTGTCACTTAATTTTTGTAATGTTGACGTAACTGTATTAGAATTATAAGAGTTAATTTTTAACCAAAATTTTCCTGCCAAATACCATCTTCTGATCTCCAATGGTGGTAAACTAAGCTCGCATTCCATGACATGGGTAGGTGTTGTTCTAATAAATCCTCCAATTACCCTCATACATTGATTTTGTGTAACATCTAACTTATGTAAATATTTTTTGGCACTTGTATTGTACAAAAAACTAGCATATTCTAAACGACTTCGAATAACTGATATGTATAACCTTCTTAAGTGCTTTTGGTGTACCCCCCAACCAGACCCAGACAAAACTTTAAACACGTTAAGGAATTTATGGGTTTTCTCAACAATTTCATTTAAATGTTTCCCCCATCTAAGGGAACAATCCATCCACAGACCCAAATACTTAACACAGTCCACTACAGGTAATGAAGTACCATTTACATTAATATCAACTGGATATCTAGAATATTTACGACCTTTATAGAAGAGACATACTTTACTTTTGGAAGCTGATATTTCAAGACCCAAACCTGCTAAAATAGATATAGTGTTGTTCAGCATGTGTTGAATATCAGTTACGGCGTCTACAATACGTTGGCTTGTTACATACATAACTATATCATCTGCATATTGAGACACAACTACGTCATGATAGACTTGTTTACAAATTTGAATGGTTGCCACATTAAATAGTAATGGTGATAACGGATCCCCCTGCGCTAATCCAATTCCCGTATTTCTGTGTATAGACATAGTGTCACATTTAATGAGCAAAGATCTCCTTTTCAAAAAATTAAACAAATATGAACATATTTTAGAACCCGCTCCTAAATTATCTAAAATTATTAATAAATTATGTATATCGACATTATTATAGGCATTATTTATGTATATAAAGCAAGATAGAGTAAATGAATTCATGGCAAAGCCATGCTGTATTTTAGACACAAGACTAGAAAGACAATCCAGACAAGAGCGTGTTTTCCTAAACCCCACCATGTTGTTAGAAAATAAATTGTTTTTTTCCATGTACCACTCCAATCTTTTATTGAGAATTGTATGAAAAGTCTTGCACAAGCAAGACATCAAGGATATTGGCCTAAGTGAATCTAATGAGTCGGGATTTCTTCCTAGCTTTGAAATGGGGAAAATACGGATATCACGCCACTGTCTGGGGACAAAACCGTTTTGTAAAAATAAATTGTATAAATTAATTAATATAAGTTTAGCATTAGTAGGTAGATTTTTTAACATTGAAAAAGATATACCGTCACAACCTGGAGCTGTATCTGATGATTTTATACTTTTCTCTAATTCATGCTGGGAAATACATTTTTCTAAATCTAGATTACAGGATTTAAAACTTGGCTCCTTATTACTAACATAATCAGGTGTCAGACTTTGTAACAATTTACTTGCTTGAGTTTCACTTACATACCGGTTTCGATTATTGTGATAGCCTTTATACCATTTCATTTTTCTCCACATATCATTAGTACAGGTTGAACAATCAATTGATGAACAAAAGTTTTGAAACGACTCACTTCTCGCTCTTCTTAAGTCTCTTTGCGCAATACTAATTTTAGATTTTAACAACGATAAATTATTAGGAGTAGGGTTACCACGAAACTGAGCCAGTGCAAGTCTTCGTTCCGCCACATTTTTGGACAACGCGGTAGTCCAGTAGGGTTTTGGTCTAAAGTTATTGCTAGGGTTTTGATTTATTTTTATCACTGGAATGTGGTGCTCCGCTGCTTTATTTAAGATATCCAAAAAATTGTCGTATGTCTGTTGTAAATCATATGTGATATTAAAATCATAAAAGGCCTCCTCCAAATATAGGCGGTACTGCTGCCAATTAGCCATCTTAAAGTTTCTCCTAATATCAGGTTGTCTGGATGATACACAGTTGACTGAGATTTTAATGATAAGGTGATCGCTTCCTAGGCATTCATTGGTCACAGTCCAATCATACTTCACAGCAATATCTGTTGTTATGAGCGAGACATCAGGGGATGATCTTTGTAAGCCTCCGTCTACCCATTTAATTCTGGTCGGAGCTCCATCATTCATCACTGTAAAGTTGTGACCCAACAGGGAATCAAAAAGTTGTTTGCCCCTTGTGTCATTTTTACATGACCAGTTACTATGGTGCCCGTTAAAATCTCCAAGCAGCAAAGTTTTATCATCACAGATTGATAATAGATCATCCCAATCCTGTAGACACGTGCGCACAGAGGGTGGGCAGTAAACGGATATAATATTATTCAGGGACTCACAATTATATACCTTCACGCGTATGATTTCAAAACCGGGATTTCCAGTCTGACATTGAGCAACCTGGGCTTTAATTGAGTGGTGGACTAAAATTAAAACTCCTCCATAACCGTCCCATCTATCTTTCCGATATACATTATACCCACTAACTCGTAGGTTAAACTCAGGTTCCAACCAGGTCTCTGTCAATGCAGCAATATGTATCTTTTCTTGCGAAAGAAGGGCTTCTAATTCATTTAACTTTCTTTTTAGGCTTTGGCAGTTCCATTGAATAATTTTTAATTTATAATTACCTTTAGTTTTCTGGGCCATTGTTCGCAAAAAACTGAAAACCGGTCAAGTCAAAAATCTTATCTAAAGTCAATTGTATGAACCACTCAAATAGTATGTGAAAACAAGTTTTAATTTTATTAGTTATAGTATCTTTCTTTGTAAACATAACTGCCTTAATTTTTTTACGTAACTCCCTTATTTTGATAGTTGTAGTGTCTTTTTTGTAGTCTTTGGATTTTTCAGCATCTTCTTCTTCATCCTTTTTGCTATTATCACAATCCGAATCAGAACATATACATTCCCACTCATAGGATAAACCCGTATCAATATTTTTTCTGACTATGTTGTTTTTTTTTTGGTTTGTTAGCACGTGAAGTGGAGGGGACTACTGGATCTGCTGAGCTTTTAGTAACTTCAGTTGTCATCGAATTGGGTAGACAAGCAGAAGAATATAACTGCCGCGGCGTTTTCTGAAAAGGGGTTGTACTTATATGTTCAGTCACATATTGGGGTACAGAGTATGGTGCAGAACTAACTGTATTATAGGTTTCTTTCTCTGGAATTGGAGTCGAAGATGGAACGTACAAGGTAAGAGCTTTTTTGTAGGTACAGTTGAACTGAGACATTATACTTCTAATTTTCTTCTCCTTTTCATACATAGGACAAACTTTACTCAGTGCCATGTGATCCCCTTTACAATTAGCGCACTTATATGAAGTCGTTTCACAACATTCGTGGTCTTTGCTACATTTAGGGCAAACAATTTTCTTGTAGGGACAAATTTTTTTGTAATGACCGAATTTCCAACAATTCGAACATTGTGTGACTGGATAAACATATGGCTCCACATTTATTCTAACACCATACATTCGTATATACGCCGGTAACGAGGAACCTTTAAAGCATACTCTAAAAGTCTCACTCTCAGTCCATCCAGAACCATCTGTCTGTCTACGACTAAGCCGTTTAACGGATATTATTTCTGTATCAGACGTCAAACTATCTATTATTTCGTCCTCTCTGCAATCGAGTTCTATGTTTTTAATTATTCCGTAAGTTTTTTCCACTTCCATGGTTTTTGAGATAGCCCATTTCTTTTCCTTAAATTCTGTACAGTTAATTAACTTTTGTAAATCTATCTCACTTTCAAATTGTAACATCACTTTGAAGTGATTAACATATTTTATGCGTGAAATACGACTGATATTGTTAGCTTGCAATAGTTTAGCTAATTTAAACTGTTTAGGTAGGGCTTCCTTACAAGTGATTGAAACTTCTATTTTATCTTCGTTGTCTAGAGTAGCCAGGTTACTTAAACTCTTGTATCTTTTTCTGTTTTTATTTTTATTAATAACAGTCCAGTTATCATCTATGTCATAAATTGTTCTTTTATTTCGTGTTTGTTTGTTATCATTTGTTTGTTGGTCTTCTAAGTTTATCTCCATCTCGTCTAATTGTGTATTGTCTTCTCTCTCTTGGGCATTCGTCTGCATGTTAATTGTGTCAGTATTATTCACTAATGGATTGGGACTCGACATTGTTTACACTTCGCGCGGCCACACAGGTAGCCGTTATCGCGACGCCCGCCGACCCGAACACGTGCGGTGCCGGTGGCGTCACAAAAATAGTTTTAAACGACAAGTAATTAGCTTGCTATTGTGCACGTCAATCTCGACCGTTGGACGAACACACACTGAAAATAGGTTTATTTTCGGTATTTTAACACGACGGCGACGCAACGAAAAATTACAAACAAAAAAGCCTGCAACCTGGTTAGGTGGGGGTAAATATGCGTCACATCTAGACAAAACGGCCATCGCTCAGCATAATGCTGTGACCTTATGCTTGACACAGGCACAGAGCTGGTTTTTGGCGTTGACGGTCACCACGTCAACGCCAAAAACCAGCGCTGTGGCTGTCAACCGGACAAAATAGGAACCTTAAAATAAATACACAATATATGTTTTAAATCTTTATATAAATAAATAATAATATTTATAGCTCAATTTTCATGATTGCACCTGTTTGTCTCTGCATCGCCCAAAGGTTGACTTGTAGAAAATGTTTATATCATTAAGTCCGCCTCTGTAAAAAAAATCTGAATGATTATATGTATATTAGTATGGTTTTTATTGTAAAAATAAAATTTTTTAGAGGTATCTTCATGATTTTTTGCTATCATATCAAATTAGTTGTAGGTATTATGTTTTCAACACACTATCTACATTGCATATATCCTGAAGAATATCATATAATTTTCTTATTTTGTTTACTGTAGTCGATCATATACTTTTATTGTTTCTAAAACTTGCGTTTTTTTGTGTTTAGGTCCTGTAAGCCCCTTAAGAACTGACATTTATCCTGTAGTTTGCTTGTTATTGTAAGTTTCCTCTCTGTAAAACATCGCAACATAATCGCCTCTCCTCTCAGTATATATAAGTTACTTGAGTGCTGTGGTTTTCTTGAGATATTGCTGTAAGTGACTTCCGCCGTACCTCTCAGCTTTAAAATGAATGGAAACCCTTAAAAAAAGTTCCACATCCGTATTTATTCATTTTAGTAATGGAATTTGTGGATCTTTTTAAAATATGGCGTCGTTATTTTATAGAAAGAATTCGGAGGATGCGCTGGGGTGGTTGGGTGAATTTAATGTTTGGATGCGAAAGTGAATTATTTACGAGGTTAAGTATATTAGGGTTGAGGAATAAAAACCTGTTCTTTCTTACGGAGTTTAAAATGCTCTATGCAAGGCAACAGGCTGAAGGGCAAATGCCGTGTTATGAGGAATGTTCACAGTCTGATCTCTGTATCTGTTAAAAAAAAACCTCTAATTTCCCTACATTTTTGACAAGCTGTTGATATTTTTTTGTCGCCGAGATGAGACTGCGACTAGATTTTGAATTACATTACATTACGAGAATGTTGGCCTTTTTTTTTTTGAGGATGGGAAATCATCAAATGACCCCTCCTGCTCTGGGTGGATCGGAAAGGAGTGTCAGACTCTTACTGACTAAAACCCACCCGTGTTCCTTCCTTAGCCCTTTATGTTCCGAGCCAGCGGTAACCCTTTCGGACAATCCCGCTGACCCGGCAGGCTTCGGCCCTGACGGGCCCCTTCTTTTGATGCTGACATTTCTTTGAGGCGCGCGTGGAACACGTACGCGTCGTCCGGCACGGGCCTGATCCTGATCGGACGGTGAGCTACCCATTACTCTCCGCCCTTTTTGACATGAAATCCTTCATAATGATCCTAAACGGTGGGTTAAGTAGGTCCAACCCATTTATGAAAACTCAAATTCAAGCTAAATAATATAATTAAACACATAAATGGACACAGAGAAGATTTACTGTGAATGAAATTTCTTTAACATTAGCTGCGCCCCGCCCATAAGTCCCCATATGTCTGGATTCCGTGGGAATAGCGAGATAAAAAGACTATCCTATGTCTGTTACGTACTCTTTGGTATTTTATATTTTTTTTTATATTTCAAATTTAATTTTTAGGGTTCCGTACCTCAAAAGGAAAAAACGGAACCCTTATAGGATCACTTTGTTGTCCGTCTGTCCGTCCGTCCGTCTGTCAAGACCCTTTTTCTCAGGAACGCGTGGAGGTATGAAGCTGAAATTTATATCAATTACTCAGGTCTACTGTCCCTTGAAGCTGTGAAAAAATCAAACTTCTAAGCCAACGCAATCAAAAGATACAGCCGTTTATGCCGCAAATTTTCGACACTTGCAAGGGAATCAAAACCTACAGGGTGCTTCCCGTGAACTCAGAATCTTGAAATTTGGTACGAAGCAACGTCTTATAGCATAGATAAAGGAAAAATTACGAAAACCATAAATTTTTAGTTACATCACATAATATATTTTTTTTTAATAATTTTAAACTTACTACCCATTTCCTCATAAACGCGTAGAGGTATTAAATTGAAATTCATACCAAATACTCAGGTCTATAATACCTTTAAGCTGTAACAAAATCAAACTTCTATGTCAACGCAATCAAAAGAAACAGCAATTTAAGCTGCATATTTTGAAACTCGCAAGTACTCGCAAGGGAATCAAAACCTAAAGGGTACTTCCAGTCGACCTAGAATCTTGAAATTTGGCATGAAGCAACGTTTTATAGCACACATAAAGGAAAAATTCCGAAAACCTTAAATTTTTTTTTTTTTTGCAATGTTCAATGTGGTACTATTCATAACTTTTTCAGTCACCATTTACAGGTCTGGTTCAAATTTAATACTTAATTAATATTTTTGAACCAGATTTCTAAATAGTGACTAAAAAACTTAGTAAATAAATAACTTTAATAAAAGAACTTTCGCAAGTCTGCTGCAAGGCTAGTATAAGTGTTTCAGTTATATTATAGATAAATGATATGTGTTAATATAAAATAAAGGATTACTGAAACGATAAAGAGATCTTTGTCTTAAATTTATGCTCCTCCATCTTTCCCCATTGTAATGTTATGAATTTCATTTTGCAATAAAAATACCATAGTTATGACTCGATTGTCGTAATGAACGAACTTTGTAAACCTTGCAGGTTTGTACGGAACCCTCGGTGCGCGAGTCTGACTCGCACTTGTTTCTACTTTATGAATCTATGTTCCGGTTCTGTGCTGTCAAAAGGTGTGATTTTTCTTCATATTAATTAAAATAACAAAATATATTCTTTTACACATATTTATTTCACTTTCGGTTTACAGTCCACATCCTCATCTTTTTCAATGTCCTTATCCAGTTCCATCTCCATCTGGGTGGTTCTTTCCTCAAAATACCATTTCAGACATCAATCTACATGGTCTTCACATGATCTGACCAAGATTTGCCTGGACTTTAAAAGAGAATGTGACCTCTGTGTTTGTTTCGGCCTTTCCTCTCAGAATAGTCAGATAGGTGACCGACCGACCTCATCTAGTTTAGAAAAATGTGAGTGACGTGAAAAAGTGTTTGTACAAACCTAGTTACAAAAAATAAATGAATCATCATTTATCAGATCATGCCGTTCAGCCGTTTTGGCGTGAATGCGTAACCAACATACGAACAAAAATCAATTTTTTTCTCTTTAGAATTTTGTAGTTATTTGTTCCTCCCAACTTTATTTGAAAAAGGCTTAGCTACTAAAACCGTAAACAAAAAACAAACCAACTACAACTACATACTTACTTAGTTACATTTATATCGAGAACAAAGAACCCTGCTTAACACTTAAACTGCTTATGTAACAAAATGATCCCCTATTGCCCGTGGAATTAGCCGGAAAATAAATCATTCATTCATTCACTCGAAATCCCTGGCCTAATTCCGTTTGCAGACGAACCCGGTGGACGAAACACAGCTTGTGTAATTAGGAGTTAGTAATGTAGTGTGTCGTAACAACTGCGGGCTTCGTACTCGATACACAGTAATGTTTCGAGTGCTCGACAGTTAATGTACAGTAAAATAGCTTTTATAGATATTCTTGTGGTGAGATGGATTTTTTTTACAAAATCTTTGTTAGTTTTAGTAACCAGTAGCCTAACTAAAATTCGCTTTTAGCGTTTTAGTTTGTTTTGCTAATATTTTAGTTCCCAACTCCTATACCTATAGAATTTAGGTAGACCGTTGACTTTGGGAAGGAAATTAAAATAATGTATTATTTAAAAGTGCCTATTATATTTATAAACTTACCCAACTTCATGTTGATTTTGCACGAAGCTCAGTAACTAAAAAAATTAAGAGAACAAAGCAGAAATAAAAGAAAATATTATTACGGGCGCCTCTATTTTAATAGAAGGTAAAAAGAATAACTCGCAGCTCATATAATATTCGAGAGCTGCATTGAAATTTCCCGGCGCATGCAAAACTCGCTTGTTTCCTATCCCCGCTATTACAACGTAAATAAGAACAAGATGCCGTATCTAATCCCTTTGCCGGCTCAACCAGGCACCTCGTTAGACGCATTTTACCGAACAAAGCGCGGTCCGTTCACATTGGTTGCACCACCACACACCCCGTGAAGATGCGCCGGCACCGAATTGCAAAGTAATAAAGCCGCTTTGCCTTTTTAATGAGGTTTTAACATCCCGCGAGAGCGCTACCAAACGAGATTACAACACAAGCGTCCCTACGTGTGAAACATCGCAATTGTTTTCTCCCTATCAGCTGATTCAGCGAACCGATTTGCATGAGGAAAAAAAACGTTTTACTTTTTCCGATTCGCTGTCATCAGAACCGAATGCCTTACCTAAACAAATTGTTGACAAGGCAATACAGTGAGATGAGAGAATAACGCGCCCGCAATCAGCTAGGAACAGAGCGAGGCCGTGCTTGAAAAGAAACAAATTAGATCCGTCTCAAGAACGGGGCTATGAAATGGACGCTGGTAAAAAAGACCGCACCACTAATGAAGGGCCGACCTAGGGCATTGAGTTCGTTCGTACGTTCCTGTTTGCTCGATGGTTTGAAGTGTGGAACGTGGGATACTTAGACCCTTGTTACGAATGAGGGTTAAGTGGGTTGAATAGAACGTCGATTGACAAAACAATTTTTTATGTAGAAGTGTTAAAGTGTTCTCCAATAAAAGGTTTGTTTATTTGGATTGGAGGGTAGATTTGTAACTCAAGGGTAGTAATGTTTAGAGATGGGTCGTTACTCGAGTCCTAATTGTGAGGTAGCTTATTTTGTTACTTCATTTACAAAGGTATCCACTTCAGAGTTTTATTGAGTGGTTGTTATGTGCTTCTACAATTTAGGTAGTTTTTTTATAGACCTTATCCATCGCTTTCCATTAGTGTGATCGAGGTCAAGAGCGGCAGTAAAAATAAATAAAAAATGTTACTCAGAATATTTTCTTAAAATCCATCTCTATTCTAATCTAATCTTTCAATTTCTTCTTTGTTCGCCAATCCGTTTGTTTCACATATCGAGCTAATATTTCAATACATCCCAAGGCGCACCTTTCCTTATTTTTCCACCTTTGCTTACAAACCTGTACCTTATGATTCCGTATGCGTTCCGAGAGTGTAATTTGCCACATTTTTCTGAGTCGGCGTGTTTCCAGCGCGTTAATCTTGCTCGCCTGATCTCTCTGACACCTTGTGCCTTTCTGCCTGTAATATCCCCAATATTACAGGCAGAAAGGCTAGAGCTGTGTATGTTTTCTGTCTGAGCTTGTTTTAGGTTCTGGAATTACGTTATCTACTGGAGCATTTTCTATGTTTAGATTTTCTTAATTCCCCATGCTAGGAGATACAAAGAGCTAAAGGTAGGCTATGAGGTCAAACATCGAAAAGAAAGAAAGAAAGAAAAGAAAGAAAATTGCGTTTATTTGGCAAAACAAAAAACCCACCCCCCCCCAACGATAAAATCGATTCATGTAAATGTTGTGGCTCCGGTTTTTGTTATCGTATTTCTCTGAAACTTCAGCCTGGTATATTCCACTATTCTAAGAATTCAGTTTGTTTCTCATTATATTTAATTTACTCGGCATAACAGGATTTTCAATACCTTTCCGGAAAACGTATAGTTATACAATCCCTGAAATTATTTACAAGCAATTTTCTACCATTATTCCTTCCTCCGCCAGTGTAAACACGAAACGCAACAGTGAAATAAAAATAACGCTTTCTGCTTAGAATAATTTTATGTAGGAATGAGTTCCCAATACCTACAAAGCAGTGTGAAGTATTTATCGGAGAGCTGACGCGATGGTTGCGAGTAACAGATTTCACGATTCGATACATCGACTTCTCGAGTACTCGGCAATAGATACTGGTTTATATCTGTGATAGCTGTGTGGTTAGGCGTAGATGTAAACGAGAGCTGCTTCGAAACGGGTAGCAAAGGGAATTTCAAATATGTGTGGATAAAACTAACTTTGGATAAACAACGTGGGAATTCGTATTTTAGAAAAAATATTGGTTACCGCTTCTGTGGAAATGCAGGCTGTGCATTTGCACTGAGATAGTTGCGAACCGACACCAGACGGTCGATTCTGTAAAATTCTCACCGTGAATACTTAGGTGAAGCGAGTTTGTTTTTGCTAGGAATTGACACTATTGACAGCTCACTCCACGCTCACATCAACTAAGTTTTCACGGTGAGGTTTTTACAGAATAGCACCGCTGTAGTGTTCATGAAAAGAAGAAAAAACTGAACCAGTTTGATGACCTTGTTTGTTTATTGTCATTTCTTGGATCTTGATAAGTGGAAGAGCGGAGACTCCTATCACAAGCATTTCCTTGTTTATAAGGAGACTCCAAACGATATTAAGTAACGCAAATACGTTAATTGAAATAAACATTTTTATTATTTATTTATTATTATTTTCTGGGAAACACCAGCAAGCGGAAGTTAGAAGAACTTCAAAAACCGATAATGATATAGAAGTGGAATATACGAATAAATCTACCAATTCCTCCATACTTATTTAAATTGCAGCTAGTTAGTTGACTCGATTAATTTCTCAATCGATATGTCGATGTGTTTCGGCGTCGTACACCACCGAATTAGAGTAATCCTGTAGAGAGGCGTCTTGTATAAATTGATATAGTAATGGCGTTAGCTATATAGTTTCAATGATGGCTTGTTTTTGGTTTACGTCCGTTTCACACTGTTTAGGCGCTTAATTGGAAGTTTTCGGAATAATAGCTGCGTTTAATGGTTATAGGGTTTAACGATATTTTGATTGGAAATGTTAATGATGCTTTTGGTAGGGCAAAGCCTGGGTGCTTCTAGCAGGTTGTTGTAGGGTAGATAACCCCCTTTTAGTTTTAGGTATGTGGCACGTTATTTAGGTTCCACGTTTTTACGACTTGTAACTCATGGAGATTTATTTACTATTTTTTTTAGTACGTATATGCTTCTGTCTCTGTCCCACCTGAGCAAATGCCCCATTCCCCCAAATTCTTCCTTCTTTATTATGCCCCAAATTCTTCCTTCGAACGGGATCGACACTTATGCGGGTGAAACGGCGGGGCGCTGCTAGTATAGAATATTCAACGTCAAATAATTATATTCGATTACATAGAAATACATCGGTTTGTAAAAAGTCCCTTTAGCAAACGTTTATTACGCTACACAGGTACACTAATTTATTGGTAAACAAGAAAAAATAATCCTATCGCCGGCTGTTTGAAAAACGAACTATTTGCTTGTCCAAACAGCCAATTAGATTTTTCCTATATCCCTTGGTTTCTTTACGTTGTATAAAATAAATATGAAAGTAGGTAATTAAAAGTTTTTGAGGCTAAGTGAGCTATCAACAACACGTCTGAACTGATCTTGTAATTAATGTACTTGTATTATGTTTGTAATGAATCTTAAATAAATTGGTAATTTATTATAAACTAGCTTCAGCACACAACTTCGTCTGCTTGAAATTTTGGCCCGTGACCCTCCGCGTCGCATTGCATCGCCTGCCTGCCCTATTATTTCGTTTTTGCGCAGCATCCTTTGTGTGTTTTTTATTTCTGCTCGGCTCCTAAGGAACCAAGCTTGTTGTTAAGTAGCCTATAGCCCTCTCCTCAAGAATTGGACTATCAAATGCAAAAATATTTTTTCTATTCCAATTGGTTGTTCCAGAGATTAGCGGGTTCAAACAAACTCTTTAGCTTTGTTATTAGTATAGATTATTTCGAAGTCGAAGTATAAATATAATGGTGTCGGTAACGAACTAAAGGTCACAAATCTCACCTTCAGCCTCTGTACGGTCAAGGTAATTAATTGATAGGCAAATTGATACCCTATGTAAATTTTTCGGGTTATAAACACTTCATACAACTGTCAAAAAATGGTAGACTATGTCATTTGATTCGCAATTCTTTTTTGCACTCCATAATGTTGGTAAAGCAGTTGGTAATATAAGTTAGTATTCAATTTGCCTAATAATAAATTTCCCGGATTTCACAAAGTAAAAATCTCTGACGTTATTGAGGAAACATACGCCTGAATATATAATAACCTCACATAAAAACGATTCAAGCGACATCTGGCGTTTTCTATAGGAAGTACATTCGCGACGCCACAATATCGCTTCACTATATTGAATGCCAGCCATCAAAGTAATTAACAGTCTATCAATCAAGTTGCCTATTCATAACCTTCACGTTTTTCTTGCCGTGAAAAACGACGGTTTATTCGCTGTGTGTTTCCACGGTCGTCAGTATGTATGGATTACTATGGAAGCTTGTTGACGGACACGTTTTTTCTACTGCGCGGTTTATACGCCGTGTGTAGGCACGATCGTCAGTGTTGTATGGATCACTATGGAAAGTTGTTGACGGACACGTTTTTTCTACTGCGCGGTTTATACGCCGTGTGTAGGCATGGTCGTCAGTGTTGTATGGATCTCTATGGAAGCTTGTTGACGGACACGTTTTTTCTACGGCGCGGTTTATACGCCGTGTGTAGGCATAGTTCACCAGTGTTGTATAAGTCACTATGGTAGCTTGTTGACGGACACGTTTTTTCTACGGTGCGGTTTAAACGCCGTGTGTAGGTAGGCATGGTTCGCCAGTGTTGTATAGGTCACTATAGAAGCTTGTTGACGGACACGTTTTTTCTACGGCGCGGTTTATACACCGTGTGTAGGCATGGTCGTCAGTGTTGTTATAGATCACTATGGAAACTTGTTGACGGACACATTTTTTCTATGACGCGGTTTATACGCCGTACTGTAAAGAAACGGTGCCGTGTACAAAGGGCCTTATACACTGAAAGAAATAAGCAGTAAATAAAAATGAAAAAACATTGATCTTAACTGCTTTAAACAGTTCCATATGAGCCTAACGTTCAAAACAGTATTTTTTACTGATCCGAAAACAGTTAAAGCTTGAAGCAAAATGTTACCGTCATGACAGTAAACATTAACGTTTTAAGTACCTAAAAGGTCACAAAATTAACTGTTTTATTTATTTGGTGATATCGTTACCTTTGAAATTTACTTACATTACAGTAATGGTGGTTTTCCTTTTTTATCCTTTTTAATCATTAAAAGTTACTGTATTGTCTTTTACTGTTTACAAACATTTCTTCTTACTGTATAAAGTCAGTAAAGTCTTAATGAAATCGCTTTAATGTGCTGTAGTAAGAAATTATTTTTTTCAGTGTAAGTACTACAGACACTGAAATTCAAGAAATAATCACATATTTGTAAAATAATAACAGAGACGTAACACAAAATGTTGTAGGTAATGGACAAAATACTAAATAGTCATTATAAGTAATGACTACTTAGTATTTTGTCTATTAGAGAATTCTAATAGACAAAATACTAAGGTATTTTGTCCATTAGAACATTTTGTGTCTTGAGTCTAAATGTAATAACATCTTTCTAGTTAATGAATATGGCGCTTAATCACTACTTACTGTCACAGGCTACACTGACACGCCTCCTATATTCCATTCACAGTTATTTTACCACTGTTTTTGGATAATAGTCGAAATCAATAAATTTATCACGCTACAATAAGGTTTATTTTCGTTTCAATAAGGTTGCTGTCGGCCGCGACTTACTAATCGTATACCGTGGGTTCGAACCCTGGCAGGCGCTTTAGGTTATTTGTGTAAACTATTTCATCACCACTGCTCTCAAAACGGTGAAGGAAAACATCGTAAGTAAACCGGTAAGTCCTAGAAACAAAAATTTTAAGACATGTCATATCTACCAACCCGCACCGGGCCCGCGTGGTAGATTACGGCCCACTCCCTCTCACAGAGAGGAGGCCTGTGTCCGAGCAGTGAGAACTGATTATGCATGTTATGCAAGGTAGCCGATGCCAGCATACTGTGAGGTGTACCATACCATACGCAATATCACGCTGTTTATACATACCTATTAGTTACTGTTTTTATGTGACACTAATTTATTTTTATTTAATTATGCATACCGTACACATTACATACATCACGATGCAGTATAAAACTGATTTACATCAGTCACCTCACACATCAGGTCCAGTTGAAAACCAGCGTCAGGCACCAGTTGTCTGGCATTTTTGCTGAACTGGGCCTTTTTGGCGCAGCCGTGAGGCACACTTTCCTGCTAATGTCTTACATCGAACTTTGCACTTTTTATTTTTGTCTTAGTTTTTATCTGATGTACGACTATTATCTAACTATCTGGTGTATTGTGTGTCTTAGTCTGTGCTAAATAAATGTATTTTCTTTCTTCTTTCTTTCTATACACCTATGGAATACTATAAAAATTATAATGGCAAGTTTATCACAATGGGACACATTTTAGAAGGCCCACATTAAGCATAGCACAACTATAACCTAAAATTGTTAGTATAAACATAATTTTAAAGTTACATTTAAATTTAAATCTCTCATCTATTTAGTTTATATGAAAATGAGTTGGCAAGGCCGCTGTTATATCACGGCGGGTGCCAAGAGATGAGGAGGATAAAAACCCAGTAAAGCTGTACGACTCTGTAATTTGAGGTTATCATACAAGCTATACTAGGATGAAAAGAGAGACAGCCACGTTCGTAGAACTAAGGTCTGGTGGTCATAGTTTCATGCTGATCAAAGCCTCAAAGGATGTCATTGGTATTCCCAATAACACCACCAATCCCACGAAGTAAACACCCCGCATTCACAGCTGAATTTGATATAAATAGCTGCCCAATGTCAAAATCGATACGACGGTTACGTCCCGAGCTTTCATTCGGCGTATTCTTAATTCCCTACACAAATTCGTTCCACATTTCACACGTGAATTCGATGACGATTCTGCCCCAGCCAGCTCGAATAGCCGCCATTTTATCATTTGACTCTCGAACTAGCGATGTGGTACAGACGCCAGCACATCAAGCTACTACAATCTGTCAAATTTCTTTTATTGGTTTTTCAAATTTATCGTTAAAGCATAAGGTTCAAAGTTGATTGGCAAAATTGGTACGTATATTAAAGGTCGTCACTGGTCAATTTAAAGGTCAAACAAAATAATAATAATACGACAGGTCGATTTTCCATCTAGGATACGACCTTTTCTTACCCATACCGAGAAATGTGTAGACGATTATGAAATAGTTTCATTGTCCGTAGGCTAAGAAGTAGGTAGGCGAGGAAGGAGGAGGAGATTGTAAAGGGGAGTCTGTGTTTACCGTTAGCTATAACCTGAAGGCATACTTAAATACATTCTATCAGCGAAAACGATCATGGAAAAGGCAAAAATGTATTGTACAGCTTATGTATATGTAGGTAGGTACCGAAAACATCGTGAGGAAACCGGCTTGTCCTAGATCCTAAAATTCGAAGACATGTGACATCCGCCAACCCGCACTGGGCCCGCATGGCGGATTATGGCCCGCTCCCTTTCACAGAGAGCAGGCCTGGGTCCCAGCAGTGGGAACAATATATGTCAGTAATGTCGAAAATCATTGTAGAGATATGAAACGCTTTGAAATCGATTGTAATTCTAGGCCCTAAGTCTTTAAAGTTTCAGTCGCTTCGACCGCATCATCGTTTACCATCAGATGAGGTAGTGGTCAAACGTAAGTCTATCAATCATTAAGTTAATAAAACTATAAATTATCTATTCATCCATTTCAGTACTTAAAATACACGTGGAGTTGCGGACACCAGCCCGTCTTACTAGCACCAATCCATCCATTAATTTAATCCATTTAACCGGTTGAATGCCGTAATTACAGAGACAATTAAAAAGCCATTGTGTCTCGCGTGGATCCACGTTATGGCAAACGAAGAGTTAATTTTATCCTTATTGACTCAATTTTTTGAGACCATATTGGTATTTCAGTTAATAGTGAAACATGTCGATCTTTTCGTAATATATGAACATCGTATGCACCGTGGTTCTGACCAATAAATAACATTGACTCTGATTCAAACTCAAATTCCAAGCATTTATTTCGAATAAACCAATTATAGGCACTTTTGAATTGTTAAGGGGTTGGTCAGTCAGTCGAGATAAATAAAGCTAGTTGCTTATTCCTAAGCGTAGTAGGTTCCTACGGAGGACACTCTCTTAAATTAAAAAAAAAAAATTATAAGACAAAAATTTATAAAAAAGAAAAATTTATGGAACATCTTCTTAGCTTCTCGATAGGAATCTACTGGACGCGCCCCAGAATTCGGCTAGTTGTTTGGCGCCATCACTAGCGTCCATCAGTTCCTTTAACGTGCAGTTGACAGTACATGGTGGAGACCATATTAAGTGTCCCATCGTTTGTGGAACAGCACCATATTTACACTCCAAGATTAGAAATCATCTATGATACTTAACCCCAGTCTTTTCCTCGTTACGTACAATAACGAACTTCAATACAGAGAAAAATACTGCTCAAAGCAGAGCCAGTGGCCAGTGGCGTTTTATATTTTGATGAAGTTAAATAGCAGTGCTTCGTTCACAAACCGGCATCGCTACAGAAATATTGAGTTATTGTTGGCAGTCGCGTCGCGACGTTGCCTTTGGGAGTGTATGGTACGTATGTATGTAGGTATAGCTTTTTCATATTACGAATCGGATAAGTGGTTTGGAGAAAGATTGGTGGATGGTCTAGTATTTGAGGTTATTGGGTTATGTTAAGAGTTGAACTCTGAATGTGGATTAATTAATTGTTTCTGGGATTCTGTTGATTTTGGTACGAAGTTCTTTAACGGAGTTTGTTGTAGGAGGAAAATTGGAGAAATCGTTACATAACGAAAAAGCTTTATGCCCCCTCCATGCGTCTTTTTTATAATAGAAAGAGAGAGAGAAAGATAGTTTTCATGGTTTCGAGTGTGCTGAAGCTAAAAGTGAGAACGACACCCATGACGAAAAATGTGAAAATTTTCGCAGCCGCCATTTTGGATTTTCATTCTGACTTTATAATCGGTTTCATCACCCTTGAAAACCTTGTAAACGACACCCATGATGAAAAATTTGAAAATTTTCCTAGTCGCCATCTTGGTTTTCATTTTGAACTTCGTTCCTGCCGTGGGTTCCCCGACCCCACACGTTTTTTTTTCCAAATGTCATCACGATGAAGTGACCTTATTGGTCACTTCATCGTCATGTTGTCTGACATCATTATTTAAAAAGGGTCATAAAACATTGTCTAACCTTACTAACACTTGGACAATATAATATATAAGTTGTACTTTCGCCCCCTTACTAATAAACGTATTATATCAGATGAATAGTTACGATTTATTCCGCTCTGATCCCCTGCTAGTTATTCTTCTGTTTTGACCTCTGTCTTATCCACTATAAACTTTCTCATTTCGGTCTAACTTAACTTTCGAAAGAAGACAAAGCGTTGTGTAACTATACAGACGATATACAAAGTTTATTAGTAAGGGGGTCAGTGTTTACGGCCCCAACAAAAAAAAAACGAAATAAAATCGTAGTATTGAAAATATTACTCACACCGAAAGACGAGGCCGGGAATCGGCTTAACGTAAGCTTACTTTCAGTTTTGTCCTACAAAAAGGACACACAACATACTGCGCAAACAAAGCCTCACCATATTTATCTACACGAAACCGAAAACTAAAAATCACGTTGGCCATTTTTATTCGAAAAAGGATCTTATAAAAATTGTCACGAACCGTCCGTGAGTGCTGATCGTTTTCAACAATGTTCGTTATAGTCGCGTGCTTGCCACGTAGTGAAGTACAGTCAAACTAGCTAAGTATTTGGTATATAAGCCAAAATATTTCACAACCTACACTGCTAATTTTTTCTTAAATTATGGCATACTTATAAACCGAAAAGAAAGTTGCACATCATTGTCCCAGCAACATGTTTATGTGGTGCGAGAACAATGTGGCTGGCAACATGGAATGTTGCATTGTTGTTAGTACCCGTATTCATGGTAAAAAAAAACACATCTCGCAACATAAATGAATAAATACATTTCAAACGTTGAGTGTAATAATGTTGTTGTGCAGTTAGTTGCTCAACGTTGTTACGGTGTATACAAGGCTTCAAGAAAATTGACTACTCAGAACACTCACAACAATCACAACATTGCTTAAAAGTAGTAACACGTTAGTCGCTTGTACACCAAATTGCTAGTTTGACTGTACCTACCGCAGCACATCCGCGATCGACGGACCAGAGCTGCTGAGTGCAGGAAGGTTCTAAAGTGAGTGTAGCCAATCCCAAACGATGTTCTGTGGTGAAGGATTTCCGCCAGGAAGGTAGGTATACTGAGATTGACCTGAATGATGTTTTTGTGATATAACATTATAGAATTTAGGGTCAATTTTAGGACGTTTTTTACAAGTAAAAAAAAGGATTATCGGGTCTTCAACCATAAACAAGCAATGTTGACATGGTAACTACTTGTAAAGCTTTACATTCGCATTAACAATATTTTTGACATCAAATCGTTATACTAAATGATAAATGATTTATTTTCTGTACGTAGGTTTGTACAAACACTCCTCTCACAGAGAGGAGGCCTGTGTCCCAGCGGTGGGAACATTATAGACTGATAATGATTCTGTGTATATTATAATCAGTGATCGGAGTAGGTAGAGCTGTTTTTGCTACTTGCGACATGCGGACATAACATGGATATGCCAAATATTTCCCGGAATCCCGGGAATTCTCGGAATATTTAATAATATTTCCTTGTGCAGTAAAGTATATTTAGTATTGTTTCTAACAGTTTTACTTAATTAATTCACATTTCACGAAGCTACCTCTAACAACATTCCAGGATCCCTGTGTGTGTATATAAGTAAGTATATAATATTATTTGGGTGCTCACCTACTACCTGCTCATAACTGCCCACTTACCCATATTAACTCACTTAAATCAATCGACAATTTCGAAATCCCGGGATTTCAGAGCCATATCCATGTTAACATCAATGTTTGCAGTCATTCACCCCAAACAGCTCTACCTACTCCGACCACTGGTTATAATAATACCTTATGCACTACAATACCTTATCGTTCTAAGCAAATCCCTTTAGAAAGAAGAAAGAAAGAAAATTTGTTTATTCTGCACAAACAAAAACGCACATTGCAAATAAAAATTAAAAATGATTAAAAAGTAAGACATAAATTACACACCCAACTTAGTCAAAAGCCTCGTATTCAAGCTTAGAAAATGTTGACAATTTTATCCACTGCTTGATGTCAGGGCCAGGCACCAAAGACAACACACATTATTACTTGACAACTGACATTGAAAATAGATATCACAACAAAACGTGAAAACAACAACTTTACTAGTCTTACTGATTGACTAATCTTTATAACACAGCATGAATAAGTTTTGTACTTTTAGCGATGACAGTTCATTTAGTTACTCTAAAAACGTTTCCATGTTCCAAAGTATTTCTAACACCAAATAAAAAACTGTCGCGGTATTCTTAGCAAATATGATCCGAATTATCTGAACCATATTATCAGATCGCATCAAACGTCAAATGTTCTTTTCATGATCTTAGGATCTTTCCGTCTCACTGGGCATTAGCCCAAGGCTTGCCCTCACGTTTGCCCGGGCATTGTCCGCTGACGTATCAATAGACCTTTTTGTTATCACGTTTACACAAACAAGGATGTTTATCGTGTATATTTCATACATTAGAAAGGGGTGAGCTGGTTCATGCGTAAGTATCAAGATTGGTCACTGGAGTGGGTCGTATTTGTTGAAGTAGGTAGCTATTACTTTCCTTCGGATTATATGGCCCGGAGATTAGCTTGATTGTAAAAAGGGTTGAATATTCTTTCCTTTATGATTAATTTTGTTTAGCAACCTATTAAAAAATATTTAATACAATTTATTAGGACTCAGGACCCAAAGGGTGTCAACGGGGCTCTATTATTAAGGCTCCGCTGTTTGTCAGTCCGTCTGCCTGTCCCAGAGTATCTTTTGAACCGCAATAGGTAGTAGGTACAGACGCCAGCACATCAAACTACCCAAAACTGTCAAATTTTCCCAATCATCTTTGAACCTTACGATTTAGAGATAAAGTTGAAAATCTATTAAAGAAATTTGACAGATTGTAGTAACTCGATGTGCTGGCTTCTGTACAATGGAAATGTTCACAGAGTATGTACCATTAGGCCTCTTTAACAATAAATAATAGAAATTAAATATTTGTACGGTGTACCAACTTGGCCGCTTTTTATAACAACGAATTATTTCCGCATTCCACAGCAAAATTACAGTTCATATTCCATTATTTGTTCATTATAATTCTATCTATGCAAAATCCATCTCTAATTCCCCATTGTTTAGATGGATTGAAGCGTATGTGAAGCTATTCATTAATCAGTAACGGACTGAAAACTTATCAACGGTAACAGCTAATCCTAACTAATCTTCTATGTGCTAGCCGCGGCCGTTAACGCGGTTTTAATGAATCAAACGAACACCGTTCTGTTTTTCACACACATCGGGGTCGGCTTCCAGTTTAATCAAATGCAGCTAGAATACCAGTATTTTACATGGGGCGACTGCCTATATGACCTCCACAATCCAGTTACTGGGTAATACGATTCCTCTTAGTAAGGCCAGGCCTCCGTCACTTCATGTACTTGCGCGCTATAATTACCTACCGCCCGGCCGAGCGGTCTCGGGCCGTTTGCGGACCATATTCAGTGCGGTTTTCGCAAGCGAAGCGCACGCACGTTATTCAATTTTAATCATTCCATTCGTTTGTACGGGTACCTACAATGCCGTCTGGTGCCTTATGTGCAGTAGATGGGTACAAATCAAGTAAAAGAAGGGATAAACACCTAATATTTTTCCATTTACCTGTCAATGAAGAAAGTTAAGTGATAAACTATTACCATTTTTTGTTGTTTCAAAATTATTACAGTCAGCACCAATTTATTAAAAACATATTTTACCTTTATACGATACAATTTTAAACTACCGAACATATTCACAGTTCTCAATAAAATAGACACAAATAGTTATGTTAATTTAATTTTATCGAAGAGGCGGCCCTGCGATTGGTGTGGGATCGCGCGGTGCGAAGCAATCACAACTGTACGCTTGAGCATTTAGGCACATTTTAGCATGCAGCGGTTGCTGACGCGACGGAGTAGGCTATTATAGCAATAGGTATTGGAAATTTTCTACTGAGTGAAGTATCTGTTACGTAGTAACTATTTAGTAATCTGTGGTAAGGCTGGTTGTCAGACTTTCGGGCATCTGACGACCCGTAACGACTATCAAAGATCCACGAATGACAGCGGGGATCAATGGCTTAACGTGCTTTCCAAGGAATGGAGGGGTCTTGGTATGTAAAGATGGTCACCCATCCACGGACCAACCGCGGCAAGCGTAGCTTAACCTGATCGATCGACCCGTGCGGCTGTTATTATTTAGCCACGAGCGCCTCCTCGGTTTTTCACTCACATATGCACAAAACGTATCGACGCCTTCAAAGCGAAATACAACTACATGAAACATAAGCCCTAAAAGACATTCATCAGTGAAACTTTTATTCTTTGCGTCCAAAAAGTATTGTTTACTACCCTAAAGCCTCTTACAGTCCACAAAAGAACACCGAAATGGACTATTTCAACCGTATTCACGCACACAAACGACTGATATAATTCACTCGGTCTCCGGCCGGAAAAAAAATGACCCAATAACTAAGTAACTCCTCGGGTGAGCCGAAACAAAAACACGATGGATGGACAAATTTGCGACTGACTTATTTATCTCTGAACCGAACGTAATTAACGAAATTCCTTCAGAACAAACAACCGCAGATTTCTTTCCAATATTTTTGCTTCGAACATCTTCGGGTCTGCTCTAATATTCATTAGGAACATGACAGGCAAGAAATACTCTGTAATTATTCATCGGGCCGGTCGCTAAATCGTCAGCCGGCCCGCCTTTTAATGGAGAAGAAAATAAAAAAAGTTTTAAACATAACAAGAGAGGCATGTCCCACTCCATAAGATATTCATGAGCATCTAAAAAAGTTAGACAGAGTTTCACGAAGATTTTGATTACCGCTCTGGTGCATGGTTGAAACTAAGAGAGGTAAGAGATATTGTGAATAAAAATAAGTAACAGATTTCTAAGTGAATTTTCGTCTGAACTTACTCGTTAGGTTGTAAAGCTTCGGCACTCTGAAACTTGGATATTGCTTAGATCATCGTTAACACTCGGTTTCAAGTTTTAGAAACTAATTAATTAGTTTCGAAGGCGGGATATTTTAAAATTAATATACTTTCGCTCGGCAGTATCGGGTCTGAACTCGCTCTACCGTTAAGAAAGACCGTGATTTACTAGGGTTGTCTGAATTAAAATCCGCTCAGTTGTAGCTCGGATTTTTACTCGGTTTCCTTGTAGAGTGGTTACGTTGTTTACGGGTTTTCTTTTATTTGGTGGCTTTAAATCTTCTGTGAGTAATCCTTTGTCGTTAATGTAACAATTGGAAATAAGATCAATACAATTTATCCTGTATTTCGTTCGATAAAATTGTTACTTTTTATGTTCTAAGCATAACATCGTTTTTGATGTCCTTATTGCTTTTCAATAAGAAAATGAAAACAGAATCAATACGTGTAAGATTCAAAAAGACTTTGCAATATTAAGTTGGTTGATTTTCGAAGTAGGTAAGTACGATGCATCCTCTCACATTCTGTTAAATAAAGGCAAGGAAATACTCCCATACATAATTTCGCACCAAAAAGGTCGTGTACAGATACATCCTTCTTTAAATAATTCACTTTAGTACCAAAGTTGGGGTGCACTTTAATACTTTTTACAACATTCACCCTTACTTAGCTTGCGCCTGTATTTGTCCCGCTTTTTAACCGGGAAGTATATTGCATTACTCCGTTTCTATAATAAATTAATGCAAGATGCTCCGATTCTAAGTTGTCGTCTCCAAGAGCACTTTGCGAGTAAAGTTAGATTAAACGTGTAGATCGACGCGTAGGAAACGGGTGTTTTAGTACGGTTGTGGGGGGTTCAACCGCATTGTATTGCAAATTAGTTACGACGAGAAATTTGCGTAAAAACGCTTTGTTGTAGTTGATGCAATGCTGCAAGAACGATCACTTTGTTTGAGGAGTAGTTCGCTTTAGTTCGTGTGGTTCAATTTGTAGTGTTTTACCGACTTCAAAAAAAGGAGGTTATCAATTCGACACGTATGTATGTAAGTAATATTATTGGAACTGCATTATATTCTCATATGACAATCTATTAGGGCTTCCAAACAAATATACAAAATTTTATAGATGTATGTATTTATGTAAGTTTGTCCACGCATTTCTCCGCAACTATTAATCGGAGCGTGACCATTTTTTTTATTGGCTTACATTTACTTCAACTTAGGGAACAGTGTAAGTTTAATCAAAATCGATTCAGTAATTTTCAAGATATGGACTAATACGTGTAAGTGTGACGGCCTGGCTTATTGATACGAGCTACGGGTGTAGTGTTTAAGGGAAAAAATCTCAAAACCTTGGTCAAATTCTAGTTCAATATTTACAACAAAACTATTACCTACTTATTACAAAGTACAAACAAATATTCCAGTTTTTACTTAAAACTAAAACTTACGAAATAATAAAAAAAAGTAATTTTAAAAATTAAATCGACTTCAAAAATAAATTAATTAAAAACTATGAAATAACTTTAATTTCGGAAGTCGGTGTCTTGGGGTCTGTATTTTAGTTTTAATTTTTTGCCACTTAATTTTTTTTTGAAGTCAATACTTACAATTTTTTTAAATTTTTTTTTTGTTGTTATAATTCTGATAGAAACGACGTAAGACAATAATGTAGATAACACGTTTTACGTATATTTTGTTACGTATGATTTTACATAATTTCTTGGTTTAGTAATTTTTGCTTACTATTATACAAATAGGTACTCACATGTCCATCCAAAAATGTACTAATGTAAACAAACTCAGTTTCAAAGTCAGCTCGCAATAAATCGTAGGCTATCGCACGATAACGCGACGTCCCGCGTCCCGTGACGTATTGCGATATTATGCACCGCGATATGTATGGTGCGTCCGCGATTGACGCGGATTCCGACGCATTAATTGACGGATTTGTATTGATCAAAGTACGTTTAAAAATAGTAGCGTGTTTTTTTCTGGTGATGTTATTTGGAATAACGTTGAATTAAGTTTTCTTAAGCTAGTCAGATGTTTGACTCAACTATGGATTGGCTTTAGCTCGTTCGACTGCGCAATATTTTCAAAACATCTAGTTGAAGGAGCACACTCAGGATATTTTATTTTACGTTAAGTAATCTAGTATGCGATTGCAATAAAACTCTTATATCATTGTTATAAAGTATAAATTAGAATGATTGCCGAAAGTTACCAGTAGACCTAAAACTCACGGCATCATTCTCATTTATACTTTCCATTGACTTACTGTCAATCAATATCTTTACGTAAAAAACAGTGAGTGTGCTCCTTAACTTGGATAGAAAACTTATGAAAAAAACAAATAATATGGATTCACAAATTCTTTAATAATACCTAAAAGTCTTTAATTTTTACAGAAGCGTGAATAACGACATCATTTCAGATTTCGTAACAAAGTGCGGGAGTGTATATTTTCTATTCTTCTATATCGACAGTTTTCTTTATATCCCAGCTTAAAGTATTACCCGCGCCGTAAAAGGACAAAGGTATTATTTACCTACGACCTACAAAAAAGACTATAAAAAAAAAGAAAATTCTATACTTCGTTGTACGGTTTGCCAGCACTTACTGATTACACTCAAAGATAATTTCAACTACAGGAAGTTATTCATAATAATAATTACCTTACTTAGTTCAAAGCGTATCTTATTGGAGAACACAGCTGCATAACATGAATAATAACCTTATGAATATTTACATACGATTCTTTTGTAGTAACGTACGAACAAAGTTAATTGTAAGTCCAGCGGGAAAGGGTTAAGTAAATATGCTAAACAGGTGATTTTACGACTGTTCCGAGTTTAACTTTTGAACGCCCCAGGTGGTTGAGGGTTATGCTCGCGTTTAGAGCCAAGTTGCGTATGATTTTTGTATGTGAACTTTTATAATTTTGTTCATTTTGTTAACTGAAAGGATTAATTGAAATCTTTTTTCTTTTGCTATTTGATCGAAAGAAAAAAAGAAAATTAGTTTATTATGCACAAACAAAAACGCACATTGCAAATAAAAATATTAAAAAATGACATAAAATACCCACACATAACGTAGTCAAAAGCCTCGTACTCAAGCTTAGAAAGTGTTGACAATTTTGTCCATTGCTTGATGTCAGGGCCAGACACCACGAAGAGAAGAAGAAGAAGACAACACACATTATTATTTGACATTGACAATACATATCAACCGGTTCCCAGCCTATGATTTTTTTTCCTGTTTATAACTCTTACGGAGAAGTTCTAGTTAACTTATTGGTACTTAAGGGGACTACATGACCTAAAGCGCGGTCACTGTTGGACTGCATAGAAAAGAAAGAGTAGCGCGATGACACAACGCTGGTAATTTATTGCAGAATATGAAGCAATTATCTATTTACAAAAAATCTATGTCTTGGACTAAAAAAATAAAACACTAGTGCTGTAGTATGTTGCTTGTAGCATAATCTGATAAAAAATCAGAATGATTTTAATTATTTATACCTATTAGTATTGATTTTATTGTAAAAAGAAAGTTTTTAGAGGTAAGTACCTTCATGATTTTTTTCTATAGTATCAAATTAGTTGTATTATGTTTTCAACACACTATCTACCTAGCATATAACCTGAAAAATATCATGTATTTCTCTGATTTTGTTTACTGTAGTCGATCATATACTTTTATTGCTGATAATAGATGGCGCCACGTGTCTTTCAAATCAAAAACAGGACAACGTCATCTGTCGGGTCAGCTAGTATAATATAAAAACAAGGTGCCGATATAAAAACAAAAAGAAAAACATACATATCGAAATAAAAGTGACACTATGACGAAATAACGAAAAATACACAGTGCGGTGTGCGTCTCAAGGTTTCACCAAATGGGAGTCCAGCTCAGCTTGTCAGGAAAATGTACCTGAAGCTAATAATGTGGATGTACTATAGGTACACCTCTGCCCAACCCTCCAGGTAATACAGTGTGATGTTACGTTATGTTTTAAATAAGCAAATCTTGTAAAAAATGCAATCCGAGTGTTAAAATATTCCATCAACCTTTAAATACATTAAAAATACCTTAAAAATGCTATAAAAACATCTTTATACAATCCACAGTCAACCATCAAAGCCTTTTAAAGATACACCTTCTAATACATTTCGGGGATTTGTTTTTCATCAGTATAAGTGGAAAACAGATTGATGTGTAGTTACCGCTCTTTATCAGTCAACGCCATCTTTCGCGTGGCAGAACAAAAAGCTTTTTATCCACTTTTTTTCAATTAATCAACGTGAACGTTGCCAGTCGTTTGTAAATATTTTCTTTTTAAATAGGTACATAATTTATTAACGTATTTTCGTTGTTGATGTTAAAATGTTTCTTTGTACCTTTATGAAGGTTACTTATGAATAAATGTTTTTAAGGTAAAGGGGAAAATTGAATTATTCGAGTTGTGTAGCTTTCGAAGTCTTCTCGGTATATTTAATACTTAGCTGTTTTTATGTTATGTATAGTGAACCGTAGGCTGATTTATAGTCAACTAGAGCCTTCTTAGTACAAAACGAGATCTTACGTTATTCTAGGCTCCAGTGGCGGGCATTGGTTTTCAGAATAGGTAGGCAGGCATTGATAGACCGGGTCTAGTCTAGGCATACGCGGTCACTAATCAGAAACATAAAACAAAAAAAGCTACATAACAAAAAAGGTCCATAACAAAAAAAAGGAACATAACAAAAAAAGGTTTTACAGCCGCCATATTGGATTTTCATTTTGACTTTTATTTTCGGCTCCAGCAACCTCGAAAACCATGAAAACGACACCATAACGAAAAATTTGAAAACGTTCGCAGCCGCCATCTTGGATTTTAATTTTTAACCACACTATTGGCGACCTCAATATCCATCCCTTTCTTTCTTCGCACGGCAAAATTACGAACGAATTACAAATTACGATTTTAACATTCATACTCTGTTGGTGATTTGAGTAGGCAGGCATGAGGCACTTTAGGGTGATAAATTGCGAAGGTCGAATGTCGTATTAACTTGAACAAGTAAAGACCAATGACAATGTGCGAATAATTCGGGAGCCGAGTAGGCCGTCTGGCGACTGCCTACTGCCGCGCGTTTTTGTTTTTTGTTGGGTATGATAATTTAGTGAGTCTCTTAACTGAGGGGCATACACACTAAAATGTAATTGACAGGCTTATGGTGATTTATCGAGGTAGGCACTCCTTATATGCCTTTATGCAATGCACACCACGGCTAGGCTCAAACCGTCTAGTTTGAGTGTAGCAGTTAACAGTTTTTGTATTTCGAACCATATTAATACAAAATTGTCAACTTAGAATCGGGCTTAAAATCCGATTTTGTATTAAGAACTGGAGGGGATAAAGTTTGAAATTCAAAAATGCCTTGTGTTCTCCTCCAGAGCCACAATGTTTTCCTCCAGAGCCAGTTTTATACCCCATGTATAAAACTGGCTCTGGAGGAAAACATTGTGTTGTTATAAGGCCGACAGTAATACTTACCTTCTTACAAACTTACACTTTTTCTAGTCCAGATTTATTTTTATATTTCGCTCGAGTACTACATATAGCACTCTCAAGAACATCCCTACACATACACACTTACATACAAAAAAAAAAGACAAATTCTACTTTCCAAGAAAGACTGAACCCATTCAAACAAGTTATTATCACATTAAAACAAACATTTTTTCCGTCCAGTTTCTATTAAAACAAGGAAAATAAAACAAACGCCCTGCTATTTGTTACCCGAGAGGCTCATCAGGGCTAGTTAAGACTAGCAAACAAACTTCTAGTTCTAGCCGAAATAACTAACGTAACTTGGGCAGAGATAGAGTCTCAACCACCATTCAACTCGACAACGGAATTTCAATCTTACTCCACAAAAACTAAGGTTGAAGTTATAAGTGTGTTGCGGAATTTATGTATCGTTATACAGGGTTATTGTTTCTAAGTCGTAAATATGAACAAATGGTTTCTGTATCGCTGTAATTGAGTAACAGCCTACTAAGATGATATTGAATAGGTATTTTTATTAGATTACTATCTGAGCAATAGTTTTACCTCATATATGTTACTAGCTTCTGCCTGCGAACTTGTCCGCGTGAAATTTCTTGTTCCCTAACCCACCCCGTCGGCATCGCATCGCATTGCCTGTCCTCGCTATGAGTTTATTTTCGTTAAGCGTTCTTTCGGATTTTTTTTATTTTTACTTGGCTCCTAAGTTCCTAGCGTAATATGAAATAGCCTATAGTCATCATACTCAAGAATTGGGCTATCAAATGCAAAAAGAATTTTTTAAATCCGACTGGTAGTTCCAGAGATGAGCGCATTCAAACAAACTCCTCAGCCTTATAATTAGCATAATATGTAGATTTTATTTGAAGAAGAAACTCTCGTCTTCAAACATAGATTCCCAGGCCATGGCAAGACAAAGATCTCTTCCAAATTCCGCAAAAAGACTCAGGTTTTCACCTTCCGAATCCAGTCTACATCATCCAAACTCATAAATTTCTGCGATACCTTTCAAAACACAAGAAAAAGGAAATTTAGTAAAGATAACATGCGTACACCACGTGTGTTTTACATTACTTTTCACTCTCCTTGAAATTGATGTTAAACTTTTACCGTTTTCCACCTCAAATTGGCCATTTAAAAACTGCCCACCGGTGTATTAGCGTAACGCGTTGACGTCTAGAAATAGCGTTTATTTAATTAAAATACAGAAATTATCGTTATTAAAATCGCTTATTCATCACTAAAATGACTGATTGTATCTGAGTCGAATGGGCAGCTTTGTTCTAGTCATAGTTTCATTTTGTTAGTGCTTTGAAATTGTTTTCGCTTATTTTGAAAAAATCTATACAAATAAACTAAATTGAAGTGTATGTTCGTAATGTCACAATAACAGCTTTTTACTAAATGCGGTACTCATAACATTTTTTCTTTTTGTTGTTTCGGCTAATCTCCGAAACGGCTTGACCAATTTTGACGGAACTTTCACAGGCTATTAGCCTACTTATATTTTAGAAAAAGAAAAATAATTAGTTAAGAGTCCCATTATCGTTTACTGACATCCACGCCAACGAAGTTGAGGGCAAAAACTAGTGTTACAATATATACAGAAAGATAGCTGTAATAGTTTTATTTCTATGTTATCTGTTTGCGTCGAAGGGAAATAAAAATCAACCTGCCTAGTCTTTTCCCAACTATGTTGGTGTCGGCTTCCAATCTAACAGGATGCAGCCGAATACCAGTATTTTACATGGAGCGAATGCCTGTCTGACATTGACAACCCAATTACTGGGTAACACAATATCTCTTGGTAAGACTAGTGGTCAGATTTTTGGGCTTCTAACTACCCGTAACAATTGTCAAAGATTTACGAAAGGTAAAAACATATTAAGTTACTTTTAACGATGCATCTAATTACTTTCGGAACGCTCATCAAAAAACCTCCTCTATTTCTAAAGGGAATTGCCAAGCCCCGTATCAATGTGCTATCAACGTACAAACATCTCGCATCGAGACATTCATCACCAAGGATTTGGCTGCAGTAGGTACACCCAATAGCAAGCGAATCGGGAGCCCGCACACTGAATTCCTTAGTTTCAATTAGGCCACCAACGTTCTCCCTTGTTCCAACCGACCCCGCCAAATAACGGATGTGTTTGGAATCGCATCGACGAAGCCCCCAGGCTATAAGGCCCACCACTATTTATGTGCTATGTGAACAGAATTGGCGAAAGGATACAAGGATAGTGTGGGCTCAGAATAGAGAAGATCCAGCGAATTATGATCGAATCTTTCAGGAAGTTCTGGCGAAATTAATTTCCTTTGCCATTTATAGGGTCTTAGCAATGAGGATTATGTGTGTGGATCGGAGCTTTTATTTATTAATGTATCTATGATATATTTCTTATCGCGATATTGTGTTTCAAGAGATGTTAATATTGAACCAATCTTAACGTAACTCGTCACTAAGCTTCACCGGCTTCACTTCACGTATACTAAGCACAAACACGGTGAGTAAGTGTCCTGTTGGATACGAAACACGACACAATGGCAAACATTTGCCTTCACGTCACAGCCATAAGATACACACTCTGAGGTCGATTGAATCGGTCTTTGTGAACGGTCCTAAACGACTCGCCTCCCTTCGCCGAACCACCCCGAAGCCGTACTACAGCTTGAATTCAAATGGCAAATATCAATTATTGGAAGGAAGCGAGGAGGCCTAGCCAAGGAGCCCGGAACTAGCCCTTTTTAATATTATGTTTTGTGTATTTATAGTTTTACGGACATTCCCTATAGGCGTGGCACGTGCTTCGAATGCGTGAGAATTTTAATGTTAGTAGTTTTCTGTTGTGTACTTAGAAATTCACAATATCCGTATAATCTGCTGAAGTGGTTTGTTATAGGAAAATATTTTTTTTAAAGCTTGGATTTTTTTTTTGCATAGTCTTAACTAGATCTATCAATGTACAATCAACGGTCATAAGTGGACTGCCACCAGAATGGTCATTTTGGCCTGCACGCTAGATCTTCGTCTATCTGTGTGTGTGTGATATTTTAATGTAGACAGTAACACGCACACAGTATAACTACGAAAGCGCGACGTTGGTTGTTCAGATGCATGTGTGGTCAACACTAAATAAAGATACCTACCATATATTATCGACCACAGCCCCTTTTTATAATGTTAGTAGTTTTCTGGTGTGTACTTAGAAATTCTCAATATCCGTATACTCTGCTGAAGTGGTTTGTAGGAGAATATCGGAGCAAGCTTGGAAAACTTCTGGAAAATATTGCATAGTTTTAACTAGATCTAACAATGTACATGCAACTTCGTAAAGAGGACATGCGCTTGTGATGCATGAAAAATACTAGTGAGTGTGTGTACCTACTGATCTCACCTTGTCTTTTCACGATTCTACCTGCTTTTTAGGGTGCCAAAGGGACCCTATTATTATTCGTCCGTCTGTTTGTCTCAGGCCTGTATCTTTTGAAACGTAATAGATAGACACTTGTTTCACAGAGTGTGTAGTACTACTATGAACGCTATAACAACAAATAAAAAAGAGGTTAAAAATTAAAGGCGGTCCCGGACAAGAAACGTATTTTGTTTTTAAATATGTATGTAGTATTAAATATTGCATGGTGCTACGGAAGCCTTTGTGTGTGAGTCCGACTTACAAACAATTTTAATAATCTAAGAGCATAAAAGGGGCGTCCAGCTGTTACCTACACCCTTGAATCTACCCAAGATTAACACTAAAACAAAAGGGCAAGGGTAGTAAAAATGAGTGATGAGCAAAGATTCTCCGCTCACTCATACATCGCTAATATGGACTCCTACACCCAATTAACCCGGAGCAAATGACGTGAATATAATTACGCTGACGATGACACCGGGTCATCACAACCCAGATTTTATCGATTAATTGTCATCACCAAAAAGTAAAAAAAGAACAAGGTGAATTAACAATAAATACTAAATAACCGAATAAAAGTACGAGTATGTCACAAAAACACTACGCCAACGATGACGCTGGGTCGTATTTACCCGATTTGGGTTGCCGTATCTCCAGCTACACAAACGCTAAAATTGCACGATCGCCGTAAAAAATAATAACGACAGATATAAGTCGCCTCGGGTCAGTATGACCCAGCTTCATTGGCACCGGGTTAAAACTTGTGTAATTCAAAGTTTTAATTAAATTGACTCGTAATAAACGGAAACTATTTATCAGCTGACATGGCTGTATTCATTTTAAATGTCCCTGGTGATTTGTTTACGTCAAACGTATTGATGTTGTTTGCTAAAATGGATGACCGAAGTCGTTGATCCGCGGTAAAGTGAATTATGACGCTCAGGAAAATTATATCTCAGCGTGTGAAATATGAAAAAACTAGTGCAATAAATTGCTGCCTCCTTGTCTTGTGGTTGCAAGCGCTACTGCTGAACGTGAGGTCCTGGGTTCGATTCCCGGGTCATGTTAAGTTTTATTGGGGTTTTTCATCTGCAATTTCTCAGTAGCAGCCCGTTGTCTGCATTTAACTGCTAGGTTGATAACAATAGGCGAAATGTGGATGTACAGACGTCAGCACATCAAGCTACTACAATCTGTCAAATTTCTTTAATAGATTTTTGTGATGTTTGTACGGAGGAACGACAATAAAAAGCAGGCACCCGGTTAGCTCGTATATTTCGGACTGCATGCCGGCAGCGGCCGGTACCTAACCTACCTAACTTACATTATTTAATGATCTACCTACATTACATCCCTCCACCCTTAATTAACAATAAGTTGATTATCGTTATTACAAAATCTTATGAACTAACTTACATACAGGTACATCATTACTCAATGATAGCAAAATAACCTTTTACAACTAGGTACATACTTAACTAAATTCTTAACTAAATCTTAACTATTACTTAACAATGTATACCAAGCTAATTAATATTATACATAACAATGGAACGCAACCACGCAACCTGACCATCGTATGATTCGCTGCTGTGCTGGGAACCTGAAATACTTCCAGCCATTTGGATGTTGGGTCGGTACAGAGGCGGTAAGGCCACGCTGCGAGTGCGGCCGGGAGCGACACCGGTGTTCCAGCGCGCGCGGCCCGTACCGTACGCACTGCGCGAGCGCATCGACGCTGAGCTCGACGCCATGCTGCGCGACGGCGTCATCGAGCCCGTCGACTGCTCCGACTGGGCCTCACCTTTGGTGCCGGTGACTAAAGCAGACGGTACGTTACGAATCTGTGCGGACTATAAAGCGACTCTGAATCCCGCCTTGCTGATCGATCGATACCCCCTTCCTAAGATTGAAGATGTGCTCGTAGGCCTAAACGGAACACAGTTTTTTAGTAAAATTGACCTTTCCCGTGCGTACAACCAAGTAGAACTTGATGATTCAAAAAGATACACAGTTATTAATACACATCGAGGTTTATTTCAGTATAATAGGCTAGTGTACGGGTTGTCATCAAGTGTTGGTATTTTCCAACGTATAATGACGAATTTGTTAGGTAATATACCGAATGTGCAAGTGTTTCTCGATGACGTCATAATTGGCGGGAAAAATAAAAGCGAGCATTTATATGCACTAGAACAGGTCTTACACCGACTGTCTGAGAGTGGCCTAAAGCTAAAACAAGAAAAGTGTGTTTTCTTGGTTGATGAAGTGACTTATTTAGGCTATGTTGTTTCAAAAGAAGGGATCAAAGCGGACAAATCAAAAGTAAAAGCAATAAGTCAACTAGAAGCCCCAACTAATGTTAGCGAATTACGTTCCTTTATAGGTATGGTAAATTTTTTTGCTAAGTTTATTAAGAACTTCAGTTCCATGTTAGTACCATTAAACAGGTTATTACGAAAAGGCGTAAACTGGAACTGGGATGAACAGTGCGAGCGTGTGTTTACGCAGATAAAGCAAGCATTAATGGGTACCGAGGTGTTAGCACACTACGACCCTAACAAGCCTCTGATCGTGACGTGTGACGCGAGCCCGCGGGGCGTGGGGGGCGTGCTGGCGCAGCCGGGGACGACGGGCGAGCGTCCAATAGCGTATGCGTCACGTTCGCTCACCGTCGCGGAGAAGAACTACTCACAAATACATCGCGAAGCACTGGCGATTATATTCAGTATACGGAAATTTCATCAGTATATATATGGAAGGAAGTTTATTTTACGCACTGATCACAAACCGTTAGTATCAATGTTAGGGCCGCAAACGGGGATACCTACAATGACGGCTAGTAGGATGCAACGGTGGGCAGTGATATTATCGGCTTACAATTACGACATAGAATATATTCGCACGAATGAAAATTGCGCTGACGGTTTGTCACGGCTACCGGAAAATAATTGCGTTAAAAATGCGAAGGAGGAATCAATTCCAGAACAAACATACCTGCACTACGCACAAGATGGTTTGTTGCTTGATTATACCGAATTAAAAAAACAAACGGAGAGGGATCCGTTATTAAGTAGAATTTCAAACTATCTTCGTGACGGTTGGCCAGATAAGTGTGAAATCGTGAACTTACAACCGTACTTCAATAGAAAAGCAGAACTGTATGAGGAGCTAGGTTGTGTCATGTGGGGTCACCGGATCGTGATACCGGAAAAATGTCGGGATAAGATTTTAAAAATCATCCATGAGCCGCACATGGGTATCGTAAAGTCAAAGGCGTTGGCACGCAGCTATGTATGGTGGGCGGGCATCGACGAGGCGGTGGAGCGCGAGTGCCGCGCGTGCACTGTCTGTGCCGCGCACGCGGACGACCCCCCGCGCGCTGTGCCCCGCCCCTGGCCCTGGCCGGCCAGGCCGTGGTCCCGGCTGCATCTGGACTTTATGGGGCCCATATGCGGGATAACTTATTTAGTAGTAGTAGACTCAACATCCAAATGGCTGGAAGTATTTCAGGTTCCCAGCACAGCAGCGAATCATACGATGGTCAGGTTGCGTGAGCTGTGGAGTAGGTGGGGTGTTCCTAGGCAGATAGTCACAGATAATGGGCCGCCGTTCACTAGCAGTGAATTTGCACAATTCGTGCGAAGTGACGGTATCCAACATATATTTACAGCTCCCTATCATCCATCGTCTAATGGAGCCGCGGAAAATGCAGTAAAGACTTTAAAAAGAGTTATTAAAAAAGCTTATTTAGATAAAAAAAGTATAGCACAGGCTCTGAACACCTTTTTGTTATATTACAGGAATACGGAACACTGCACTACGGGAATAAGCCCGTCAGTCGCACTGATAGGGCGACGGTTGCGTACCAAGTTAGACGTTTTAAAACCCGATGTGGAAGCTAGAGTACAAAAAGCGCAGCGAGGGCAAGTTGAAAGTGCGGGTGGGACAGAAAGGGGGGTGAAAGTAGGAGACGACATTTGGTATCGACAATATCTAAAGGGGGAGAAATGGCTGCCCGGGACTATAGTTGACGCGACTGGGCCAAGCAACTATAGGGTACTAGACAGTAACGGTAAACAGGTGCATAGACACATCGATCAGCTAAGGCGTAGGACTAGGAGTTCTCTAATAGTTCCCACAGATTTGTCACGATCACCGGAAGCTTCCGCTCCAAGAGTAGCACCTATGTCGCCCCTCGAAGACGGGTCGGAGCGGCCGGAGGCCTCGGTGGCGTCGTCGTCGCCTGCGCGGGAGCCTGTGTCGTCGTCACCGCTTCAGATAAACGATCAGATCGACCGAGATAAAGAGGTGGAAGAGTTCTCAACACCGCCGTCTGTACCGCCCCAGTCCGCCGCTGAATAACTCCTTATATCTGTCGAGAATATTTACAATTCCTTCATTAATCTGCACACAATTTATGTTACCTAAACTTTTACAAGTAAGCGTAGGTATTTTTATTTGTAGCTCCGCTAACCATTGCCTACCTATCAAGGATGTAGTACCGTTTTTGATTACAAACAATTCTAGCTGTTTTTCCTGCCCCTGGAATCGAACACGTGGGCGTATTATTCCTAATGGTTTTATTTTAGTACCATCATAAAATTTTAAAATTGTATCGTCCTTCTTGAGACCTAAATGTGGAAAATAATGTTGGTAGGTACAATCATTTATACATGAAATCGCCGTTCCTGTATCTACTTCCATATTTAACACGGTATCATCTACAAAAATAGGCAAACTTACTGGCTTATAATTATTGAGTCCAATCAGGTTTAAACTCTCTTCGATGTCCTCCACGTCGGACTCGCTTGCGATCTCCGCGGAATATATATTTCCATTCCGCCGACCGCGACGATCTGAAGTTCCCCGCGACGATTGCTCAGCATTCCCCGGACACACCCGACGTAAATGCCCCGTATGCTGGCATTTGCTGCACACGAACTCCCTGTAGCGACAGCTCGCCACACTATGGTTAGTGGCTCCGCAAGCTGTGCAGTTGCTGCGTCCTGATGCATGAGCCGCGTTGGTCGCGCGCGCCCCGTGGCTCGCGGCTAGCCTGCCGCCGCCGCCGCCGCTCGCGCCTCCGCCGCCCGCGCCTCCGCCGCCGCCCGCGCCTCCCGGCGCGCGGCGCCCGTGCGGCCGCGTGATGCCACCGCTCCTGCTGCGACTCGCCCCGCTGCTGCCTCCCTTATTCGATGTGACCAAATGCACCGCTTCCGTGTTAGGACTTGACGTGGGCGCTCCATCCACCACCGCTGCGTCTCTCTCTGCCGCCTCCATTGCGTTCGCTATTTTTACAGCTTGTAGAAATGTTATCGAGTCATCTTCCGCAAACAGTCGTTGCCTGATAACGTCACTCTTGAGTCCGCATATGAATTGATCCCGCAAGCTTTCGCTTAAATTTTCTGCAAATTTACAGTGTCGAGCTAACCTTTTTAATTCCGTGACGTAAGTCGCCACGTTTTCATCCGCTCCTTGTCTTTTTTGCCGGAAACGGTATCTTTCCGCTAATGAAGATGGCGTCGGTTGAAGATGCTGACGCATTATACTAATAGCTTCATCGTACCTTAACTCCGCCGGTTTCTTTGGACTCGATAAATTTACGAGTAACTCGTACGCCTCATCACCGATTGTAGAAATCAAAGTAGGTAACTTTATTTCCTCTGCCACTTTATTCACCAGGAAGTACATGTCCAACCTATCCACGTAGGATGACCACTGTCCCGTTTTCACGTCAAATTCACTCAACTTCCCGATTGACATCTTGATTTTAGTTCAGTTTATTCTTTTGTCTAATTACGCACGCGCACATAAATCTTTAATCCTCGTCGCCACTGTGATGTTTGTACGGAGGAACGACAATAAAAAGCAGGCACCCGGTTAGCTCGTATATTTCGGACTGCATGCCGGCAGCGGCCGGTACCTAACCTACCTAACTTACATTATTTAATGATCTACCTACATTACATTTTTCAAGTTTATCGCTAAAGCATAAGGCTCAAAGTTGATTGGGAAAATTTGACAGTTTCGGGTAGCTTGATGTGCTGGCGTCTGTACTACCTATAGCTGCATCTCTGCCGTTATGTTAATTTATTCATTTATTTTAGGATTTCACAACAAAAGATATACACTAAACATAACATATAGTTAATGGACCACAAAGTATTTGGTATATATATCTCCTTCAATTACAGGAGACCACAGCTTGCATAATAAAATGAACAATTAATCTAAAAAATCAAATCATCACATCATTTCAGCCGAAAGACGTCCACTGCTGGACATAGGCCTCCCCCAAGCACCTCCACTTCGACCGGTTCAACAAATTAAATACCTAATACATAATAAAAGAATCATTTTGACAGTGGAACATAAAACAACAAATTCAATAAAATATTAGAACATGTCATGTACAGCACCCGGCGATAAATATTGCACATCGACCTTTGGAAAGAGACAATCGGCTAATTTCGGCTTCGCAGAGCGTTATCTCTGTCGCACGAAATACAAACAGTCCGGTATCTATTAGGAGCTGTTAAAACAATTATGATTTACTTTTTTTGATAATTATTTTTATTCTTTGTATAAAATGGTTTTGTGTAAAAAGGTCGATGTGCAATATTTATCGCCGGGTACTGTAACGTGGTAAGTTCTTCTCCAAATGAAACAACACCAGTCTGTGTTTTACTTCAACAGACAAACCAGCAACCAACCAAACCAGCGCTAGGACTGTATCGTATAGAGTCTTAGCATTATGCTGAGCGATGGTCGTTATGCGTGGATGTGACGCATATTTTTCCCCAGCTTGTTCATTTTTGTGTTGGTGCTCTTTCTCTGCGTCATGTTTTTACCGCAAATAAACATATTTTCTTTCTTTCTTTCTTATTCTCTTTGCAGCAGCAAAATCTGTAACCAAAAATATTGTGAAGGACATAAAATCCGTGAATCGCTAAAAGATACAAAAGGTACACACTTGAATCGGCCCTTTGACATAAATAAAAAAAAAACAAACAAACAAGAACAGATCCAAATCGAAAAACTTTGCTAACACATTTCTTGTTCACACGTCATGATTCTAATCTTCAGCTGGCTTCTGGAAAATATCCTTGTTGAAAACTGAAATTGTTATACAGACTTGTAAAACGAGGTACAAATTGAAAGAAGGTAGGTATTTAGAATTTGGCTCTCGTTTCAAATATAAAGAACCAAAGCTTCATAGATTAATCAGCCTATATTGTCAGACGCGGGTCCAGTGCGGGTTGGTAGATGTCACATGTCTTCGAAGGTTCTAGGTCATGCCGGTTTCCTCACGATGTTTTCCTTCACCGTTTTGAGAGAAGTGGTGATGAAATAATTTACACATAGTGAAGCGCCTTTCTAGGATCGAACTACATTTTTTTCTCGCCCACACATATGTATCTTTACGACCCATAGTGTAATATTTTTTCAGTCATTTTGCTTTGCGTTTTGATCAAGTTTTTCGAATCCTAATTCAATTTTTCCTACCTAATAGTAAAATACAGTACCCGGCGATAAATATTGCACATCGACCTTTGGAAAGAGACGATCGGCTAATTTCAGTTTCGTAGAGCGTTGTCTCTGTCGCACGAAATACAAACAGTCCGGTATTATTGTTATTGCTTCTTTTGATAAATATTTTCATTCTTTGTATAAAATACACCAATTTCCAAAGGTCGATTGCAATATTTATCGCCGGGTACTGTAGCATGTATTTTCTGCATTACACAATTAGTTCAGTTCCTGACGGGTCCTGTTTAAACACAGATCTTTGAAGGACAAGACCTGCGCAAACAGCGCTGTGGCTGGGCTTAGAAATGTCGATTAACTAGTTTTGAGTCGCAAGTTTGCTTCGGTGATAGCTTCCGAGACGTATTTAGATTCTATGCAGTCCTTTGTCAGTGGGACCTGGCTGAAACAACTCCGTGAACGTTTTGCATAGTTTCAGTACCTTCGAGTAGAGTGACACTATATTGGAAAATTAAAATTCTGAGGCATGGTTTGCCTACCTTCCAATTATTTCTCGAGATTTCGCGTTATGGTCTAGAACGACCAATGATACTCGTGCCATCCCACTTCTCATCTTTCAATAGGCCTTTTTCATTTACTATTTTAATGAATAGGCCTCTATTTAGAATGTCCTCTAGAACTTGGCATAAAACTAGAAACTTCCATAATAGACAAGTCATTATAAAGTTCTAGGTATAATAACCTAAATTGAAAATTTCGAAACGCCATCCCAAACGCTCCCAGGCTGTCACAATGATTTGAAACTGGAAATTTTATCCAGAAAAGTATATTCTGGAAAGTTTTATTCAGTTACATAAAACTTTAGTTTTGGCGCTTCTCCCATTTACTCGAGTGAAATTTTATGTTTTGAAAACTGATATCTTCACTTCAAGCGATGTACTTCCTAGAGGTTGTTTACAATTCGCTGAGCGAATACAATATCAGTAGAGGCATGTTTTCTGATGAATAAAAAAATAGAAAACAAGTCCTAAAATGTTTCGCTCTAAAGGAAGAATTTACACATTAATAATTTCCCAAGATTTATTGAACTATGAAATTGATGTTCCGACCAACCAATCAATTATTCTATTCAGCGATGATATGGAAAATTTGATTCAAATGGGAACAATGCGCAGGCTGTTGCCAACTGTGAATGTGGCAAGGCGTGTCTGCGTTTCTAAACAATGCCACGTATTTTGAAATGTGGTTTGATGCTTCCTCATGCATTGTGCTCTACTGCGACTTCACCTGCGAGTGGTGCACTCGGCTCAAAATGTAGGTACGTGTGTAAAACCGAGATCGGAATACATATATGAGATTGGGTGGACGAAAACTAGACTGGGAACCTTTGTTTGCAAGAACGCTTGGGTTTTCAGAATTTGTGATTGTCAGAGGATTTCAGGGTTTCTGAGCACACTATGAATAGTTTCTCGTTTTTTGTTAATTTTGTTACAGTTACTGTGATGCCAAATTCAAAGGATTAAAAAGAAAAATGTGTTCGAAACATTGTTGTCGAGTTACTTTGTTATTTACCTATAAATTTTCGTATTCACAGTTACTTGCTCGTTCTTTTACACAAAATTCTCTGTAAATGTTTTATCATCCATCATTATCTAAACACGTTCAACAAAATCCGACAGAACTCCACGTCCGGACCTCTGTTGGACCTTAATACATTAGTCGGTACATCCACCGTTTTCATTACCGGCGCCCATGCAAAACTTTGCATAAACTCGCTTCTAAAAGCTTTCTCAATCGTGAATAATTAAACCTATTATTACGAAATCCAAAATTGGATTAATAAAATCCTACCGTCCTGGTAGGGTTCTAGTTAGTTCGTTCTTTAATTCATTCCCTTGATAGGGCCGTCTCTAAATGATTAGCTTTAAAACAGAGTTGTAAAGTTTTGATAGTAATTGCCTATTGTATTTTGATGTTGGAACAGTCTCATTGTTAAATGGATTTGAAAACGTCAAATGCCTCAGTTTTTGTTTCATCGCTACCTCTTCATCCATCTTTTCCGAGCTTACTGCAAAACTTTATTTTCATCTTGTTTGTACGTACCTAATTAAAAATAACCTCAAAAAAAGTACGGTTTTCTTTACCTACTTAAATCTATTCCAAGCATGCGGTATATTATGTTTTAACTCGTAATTACCTCATTAGATCTAGGGTAGCTAAGCATCAACAATGTTTTTTATTTATAAACACATTTGCTCCTCTAGATATTTCTAGATGCACGTACGTTGTTAACAGTTTGCAGCGGGTTTTAGATTGCTAATTTGTAGCTGCAACAGCTCTGCATACCGTTTAATTTTCCACGAAGATTTGACCCGAGCATAAAATGTGTGAGTTATAATTACCAAAGATATACCTACACATACAGAATTCCCGAGAATATTCCTAAGAATATATTAGATTATAACTGTAGGTGTATAAGTTCAATATTTTTATTAAATCTTTCGTATATTCTTATAAAATTGAAAAAAAAAATCATATACTTAAAGGTCAATTAAAACCTATTTTGAATTAATAACTTTTGGAATCTTGTTAGCAATAATAAAAAGCCATTAGTATTCCAAACTTTGGAACTTGAATTTAGTTTCAAAGTAGAGAAATGATTTGGTATCTGTTAAGTTTTATATCTTTACATTGTAATTAATGTTAGACCCAGTTGCAAACATAATTATTAAGAATTGAACCTCTTTCCAAACATGTTTATTCGGCCATTTATCTCCAAGGAAAATGTTGACGTTCAAAACTTTGGTGCTAATTTTGATGATTTGGCAGAAAGTAAAGTTCTGGAAACGAACCCTTCTAAATACTTAACTTACAGTTGAAAACTTAAAATAATCTTACCCTCAAGTAAAACCCGTCTTGGCAAAACTTATATGTATCCATTACTTTTACATTTTGATTTGAGAGCGTTTATTTTTTACTATGATTAAAACTCGGTTAAGGCAACTATTACGTCAGATTAAATATATACGAGTACATTTCATAATTCTTTAAAAACACGAGCTTCATTTGTTACAAGTTATTTGAAGGTCTCCAAGTCATATTCTAATTAAATCTCAAAGCTGTTGACGTGCCGCTCACTAAGTCGGAATCGCAATTCCTTTTTAAAACTTCATAACTTAAATTATAATTTAATTATGGGACATTTATAATTTTCGCCCTAAGGTTATGTTTCGACGTAAATTGGTAAAGTTTTGTATTTATTACAACGAGTTGTTGAACATCTTCCGTTGACAATATCCGACGGTTGGTGGGATCTTTAATGTTGTTGCCGTTAAATTTTGAGTTACCGTGCTCCAAATTGCTTGAAGAATTGATTGGAGCCATGCCGGTTTTTCATGTTAAAACGTTGTTCCCTAGATTCTACATTTTTTCAAAAACACTTTTCCTTATTCTTAAAATCATGCTGTTAATTATGTTTCATGAAACTTAATCACCATCTGCCACTTGCTGAATGTGTCTTAAAACACTGAAGGAATGTTTTACTAAAACTCTATATCATAAATATTGAATTTAAACATTAGTTCAACTAGTTTTTCTCCAATCAACTGATAGCAGGGAGGATCCTAACTGACACACGAAGATCAGATTAATCGTGTGTTCCTTGTAATGTGAGTATCGCAACCGGCACAAGATTGATGAATGGGACACGCCTCTGCCCCACGACCGAAGAAGACAGATCGATTATGTATAAAATATATCGCACAGTTTGCTGCTACCGTTGCTCGAATGTTCTCATATATCAGGCATATTTAGGGTTGATTAAAATTAACACACTTGATTTTCACGATGTTCAGAAGCTCTGTACAAGTTTAAAAACGAGAGATAATATGGTTTTGTTTGTGTTTTATGTAAAATCTGAAGTTTATAATATCACGATGAACAGGCTTAGTTCTCCACTTATCCCTGTAACTAGAAACGTTGCCATCCTAAAGCTGCTGACTCCTGACAAGATTCGTGTCAATTAAACTTGGGTGCTAGTGCATCGAGCTGTAGCTTTTTCATGCCTAGATATGCCTGTGTTATATAATATTAATTGTGCTAAGAGACGGTAGCCAAGGCTCTTTGTATCATATTCCAATTATTTTACCATATATTTTCGCTCTAAGTTGGTATCTCAGCTTAGTAACAACATAATTTGTAATTAAATCAATGTAATTTTTACCAATATGTCTACAGATGCTAGGTTTACTTCCAAATTCATAAAATATAAAAAAATCTGGACCAAAAACAAATGTCCGCCTTACACAATCTCTCACAACCCAAACAAAGCAATTCGTACTGAATATAAGTACATCGTCAACATAAATCTTCGTCAAAACTCCTTCGTATGTCCACACTTGACCGTTAGCCAAGTCTCGAAGAAGTTGGACGAACATTAAACGCACTCAGCACATTCCTTGCAGCTTAGATGAGCACTCGTGGAGGGTTCCGTCTGTCTCTGATTACACATGTGTTTGTAATTACTGTGTGATAGTAAGCGTCTGTAGAGTCAATTCCTCGAGCATATAATTGCTTTATAACTTTTTTCGGTTTAGCCCAAGAGAAAAACAAGTTTCCCATAATATTAATAAAGTTCGATGTCCAGTATGTACCTGATTAGGACAAGGATGGTTTATTCGCTATGATAGTCATACAAAGGATAATTTGATGGCATGTACTCGAACTTATAGAGGCCATATACTGGTTTATGAGTATTGTGGTTGTCAATTCTTCGTGTTCATTAAGACAGAACAGAAATTTTTCATTACTTTAGTTGCTGATAAGGTAAATTTCATTTTAACCGACTTCTTATTGGATATCATCTTACAATAAAACAGTTGATTTACTTAAAATACGATAGTTCGATTATCACAGCGTTTTCTCAAAACTCCATTGCATAGTTTTCCATCGAATTCCTAGGTTCTTCCGTATTTTTTCCAAACATGCGTGAAAGTTATCCTCTAATGGTTCCACCACGGATTTATAGGCGCAACCGGCGAGGAGTTTTAAATCCTTTCCGTTCGGTTTGTACGCTCAATGGTTTTTGTTTCGCGTCATTTGAATTGTAAATGCGTAAGTTCGGTAATATGTTTGTCTTTTCCAAACGTTCGTGTCGCTTTATTTACATTGGGTTATCTTTACTGATTGTAAACGACTGTTCCTAACTGTCCATTGTTTCGACTTTTATTTTGGAGAGAGTTTGTAAGTTTCCATTGTCATTTATTAGAGGTGTTTCTTGGTATCTAAATTACTTGTTGTGCAAATTACCGAGAACGAACAACTATACCTATTTGAGTATTTTTGTTAAAACGAGAGCTTTCAACAACAATAACTTTTGACAACTCTACTGCCACAGTATATGGCTTTGTCTGTAACATTAACAATAATTTGTTTGTAAGTAATTACCCGTACTGTACTGTATTTGTATATTTTTAAACGATCCAGTTACTAATGATAGACTATGAACTTGTTATTACAGCAAACACAGATATACTCGGTGTTGTATTAAAACTATATTATGCTGTATATGCAGTAGAGCGTTCCAGTGGTCATGTTTAAAAAAGAAATGCTAAATGGGTCTGCTCTTGATCTCGATCACGCCTGATGGAAAGCGATGGATGAGATCTATCTATGATGGAACGAGCGTGCTCAGAAGATGCCTGTTCACACTTGAAGGCAGATGGGTTAAATTTCATGTCATTTTTGGAGATAATGCTGCTTATATGAATAATATCTGACCTTAATGAAAAATTTCGTCATAATCCCAACCCTCATTAAGACAGGCAACCATTTCGACAACGCAATAACTGCTTAAAGTTAGCGAACAGAAATGCAGCGGAAGCATCCGCCTTAGGCACGGAACACACGAATGACTTCTCGGTACCAAAACCACCAACTAAAGCCTCATTATAGCCATTTCCATACTAGTATGTGGTTACATTATAATTATGTTTCACTGCAGTCATATTGATAATATCAACGTCGTCAGCAGTCATAAGCCTCAGTTAATGGCTGCTATGAATATTGCAATGGGCCGCGGCTACAAAATGACCGCGATCGACAAGCAGATTGATGATCCGGTATGGTTTTATTTATTATGTGGGATATTTTTATCAATCTGTCAGACTTAAAACTGAAAAACGAGTAAATGTTCATGTCCACCATTTTGACGAAATAATATAGCTGGTTCGATAAATATTACAATTATTGGAAAAACTTTTATCACAATCGTCTCTCAACCTACGAATAAGAGTTGCGAGTGTGTTCCGGTCTTTACACTGATCCAGCAGCGGCTACAGCGCTGAATAAAGTTTTTGTAACAACTTTTAATACTGTTTCTTATAGCGCTTATGCTGCTGAGTTATGATAGCCGGTTGCCTATGTTTTTCTATAAGTAAGGAAAGTTTTACTGTTGTTTATTTGAAAATATGATAACATTTCTATAGAAGACAGGTTCCTTAATGTCTGTTATGCTTTTTAATTTGGATCAATACAGAATCAAAATAAATTGTATTATTTTAAAATATAATCTTGATGCAAACTTCTAGAGCAATTCAAACTCAAAAATCAAAGCATTTATTTTTTTAATTAAACCATTTACAGGCACTTTTGAATTGTCAATGAGTCGACCAGTCAGAAATATGAAAATGGTTGCCATTCCAAAGCGTAGTAGGTACTACCTATGGAGAATTTAAGTTTTAAACCAGACCATGCATTAACACCATTACAATACCAAACAAAACCATAGCTTTAAATTCAGCACCCGATAAAAAGGAGATTAACGTTTATTTACTACCGAAAATTGGCTTTTACGCCAAACAACATTTGAACTGTGGCTCTTAATACCTTTCTTCGTTGGAGACGCTGCCAAACGAGCTCGTCGATTAATTTAGGTGCCAGATCCCCCCTGATTTTATGACGAAATTCTTAGGTGATAAAATTTGCGTCTCGCAAAATTGTAGCCGATTTAAACCTTCAATTACTTGTGGATTTTCATGACCGATTACTTTGATTTCGCGTTGATATTGGTTTATAGCGTTGATTCTGGTGGAAATTGATATTTCATAATACTTTTGAGCTATTTTTGATACGTTATTCTCGATAAATATTACATTTTTAGGGTCACCTCAAAAGGAAAAACGGAACCCTTATAAGATCACCTCGCTGTCAGTCTGTCTGTCCGTCTGTCAAGACCCTTTTTCTCAGGAACGCGTGGAGTTATCAAGTTGAAATTAATATCAAATACTCAGGTCTGCAATCCCTTGAAGCAGCGAAAAGATCAAACTTCTTAGTCAACGCAATGAAAGGTACGCACGTTTATATTCCGTTTATTCCGCATATTTTGACACGCGCAATGGAACCAAAACCTATAGGGTACTTACCGTTGACCTAGAATCATGAAATTTGGCAAGAAGCAATATCATGTAGTACAAGTAAAGGCTCCTTCAAACAGGCGCGACACGACACGCGACACAAAGGCACCGCAAGTCGCGCAACGAGCGGTGCCTTTGTGCCGCGCGCGATTCGCGTCGCGCGTCGCGCCTGTTTTTAGGAGCCTTAAAGGAAAAAATCCGAAAACCGTAAATCTGTAATTACATACCTACAAATGTTTGTTTGTGTTTAGTTGTTTTTTGTTTATTTATTTAATTTATTAAACTTTATGCACAAGTAAAAAACTGTACAAAGGCGGACTTAATGCCTGCCTGCGGGTGCCCTTTATGTGCACGAGTCCTACTCGCACTTGACAGGTTTTTGTATATTTCTCGCATTTTCTACATTCCAAAAAGTTTAGCTAATGGAAAATGTACAAGTGTAGAAGTAGCATCTGCATATAAAAATATAATACATATTTATAACATTCCAAATCGAACGCTACTATCAATGGCTAATAGTGCTCCAAGCTATCAATAACTATAATTACCAATATTAATATTCCCATTCATCTGAACAAAAACTTTAACACTGACGTCACTATTCAGTATCGGGTAGTAAAACAAATACGAAACGCCATATTCCGTGTTCACCGTACCAGCTACTTTCAACAGTTTTAAAACGACCTCCTTTTACCGAAACAATTCTTGCAATAAAAGCTTTGCCTTAATATCTTACGGTTCGTATTTTAAAATTGTATATTCATGACGTTGAAAATAATCAAACCGCTTTTGTTTAAGCTGCATTATTATTTGTGGAACTGGCTGTTGAAGTTTTGTTTACTTTAGTACTATGTTCGAGGGAAATGGCGATGGTTTTTGGATCACTGTTTTTACATTAGGAGCAGTACTTCTGTTTTTTTAGTATTTTGATTACTTTGCTAAAATTCTAATTTCGTTAATGCATTCATGTGCTTCAACTAGCTTGTCTCTCTCTGTCTCTAGTAATTTTGTTGCTTTGACGTTGTTTACTTTAGTACTGTCTTCAAGGAAAAATGCGATGGTTTTCGGATCACTGTTTTGACATTAGGTGTAGTACTTCTGTTTTTTAGTATCTTGTTGCATTACAAAGATTCCCACTTCATCATTGCATTCACATGCTTCAACTAGCTGATAATTTAGTAATATTGTTGCTTTGGCAGCATCTATTACCAGACTTTTAAAACTGCTTAATATATCCCCATCAGAATGAACCCCTTAAATATTTTTTTCATTATCTCCCTCCAAATAAAACCACATCACAGTTATAAAGGTGAAACTGTTGGCTGTGGTTAAATTTTGGCGCGGCACACAGCTGCTACAGCTGTTATACAATAATGAGCCACCTGCAAGGAACGCGGTTTAAATTTAATTTCATACTGTTTAAGTTATTGTGCGTCGTGTTTGTTGCAGATTTTATTTTTGGTACATTTTGCAGTCTTTTAATAAGATTTTTGAAATCATGATATTAGCATTTGTTAGAAGCTACCTTGTATTGCTGTCATTCCACTAATTAAGCTAAATAAACATGTTTAGTTAACTTGTCTTTTTTCTGGGTTCATTAGTAGACATCAATACATATTACTAATGCAGGAGTTCGAGCTCTCGACCTTTCACTCTTTCACTCGCCAATCTTATGTGTTTTATGTGATAACCGGCAATCATGTCGAAATAAAATGAGATAAAATCACTGTCGCTTTTTAGGTAGGTTTTTTCGCTTAACCTGACTTAAAAGCCCGAAAACAACCATTACCACATACCTCTCAATCAACAAACCCGATAAAAATAAACTCGAAACAAAAGAATAAATAGCGCTTTGTTCTTAAATTAAAAGCAACTAATGAAATAAAGTGCGCAACTCGCATTCGGGGACGAGAATGTCAAGCACTTATTACTGGAAATACTTCCCACTGTACGGTTAGACTTAGAGTTAATCAACTATTCCGAACGAAGTAAATCGCGGAACTCTCGCAGAATTTAATCCAAAGAAATATAGCTAACACGTCTACGGAACCAACTAATTAGGTAATCGAGTCGCATGTATTATTTGTTACGTTTTTAGAGCGTTTTACTCTCGTCTTTTTTGTGTATGGACGTCTTTCTGGAATCTAGAATGCAGTTGATTCGAAATTCGAGATTTGCCCCTTTATTCATAAACGATGCTTTTAAAGTTAAGTTATAGTAGTTAGTGACTGTTTCACTATACATTGTTGACGATTGAATGCCACTTAACTTTAATCATCGTTTATAAATAAACCCCACTATTGCGTATTGAGAATGGTGCGATTTCCAACTGACCTTTGAACCCTTTTGAGAAGTTTTCTTCTTCTTTCACAACCATTGTTCACCCAATATTGGTTGTATGTCCTACTTTTGCGCGAAGAGTTATACAAGCCCGTGAACTATAAATAATCGTTGAACACATATGGGGTGTTTCGGTAAGCCCTTTTTGATGTCGATTCTTGGGCCAGCCTGTATGTATACCGATTGCTAAAAGTTTGATCAGTAGTATTGATTTTGGACTACTTATACAAGACCCAGTGTGCTATTTATAGGGCATTGCTATTCATTCCATACTAGCCATCGAAGCACAAAAACAGTTTTGCAAACTACATATGTATTTATTTTAATGCAACACCCAATTCCAGAACCAATTAATTCTTGTACCACAAAAAGGTAATTCAATTATACTTCTTAAATCAATTATAGTTCTATTTTCTAATAGTGTTTTGTATCAGTTTTTGTTGAACCCATCGTAGTAATTACTTTTAAGCCTTTGTATAAAAGTTTGATAATTTACCTTCATTTGTTTTGTAGTGTATTTGAAAGCGGATCACGTGGTTGAAATGGCTTTTAGATAAGGGTTGAAGTGATAAGGATGGCTGTAGAATATATTTGGCTTGTTTTATTTTTAAAGCTGTTGCTTGATTAAATTTAAAATTAGATAAGGTTTATGGTAATGATAGTAAAGTCCCCTTTATGTTTAATTTCCATAAAATATGGTTAGTTGCGTTTATTGGGGATGGTCAACGGCTTTAAGTCAACGAAGGGTCCAAGCTATGGTCTCATTGATCAATGCCAAAATATAAATTATGCATACAGCGTGGCGCTACAATGGTGACATTAATTTAACACACGTGTAGGGCTAGTGCCCTTTAATCATATTAATTTTAGTAGGTTAAAATAACTCGTAAATTGAAAAAAAAAAATTTTCAAACAAACTAAATGATAAAAATGTAACTAAAATTGGGATCACCCTTGCAAAAAATCATTCATGAAATTACTTACCTACGTTACGCTGGCTTACGTTAACTCGGAGCGGCAACGCGTCGCTTCACGCGCTGCCACTTTTCGCGCTTTAATATCGTACGGACGGTACTGTGATGAACTTGAAAATGCCTAGCGCTCTGGCGGAGGCTAGTTTTGGGTTGGTTTTGGAAATATTGTAGCACATTTTCAGTTAACTGGATTGGGTTTTGTCGTGTAGGTGGTCGATCAGGGCGTTGAGACCTAGGAACCACTGGCCGGTTTTCGCGGATGCGCTGAAGAGCTCCTACAATAGTGCGAGGATTAGTAGGGCATTGTCTTGAACCGCCATATCTCTCGCGATATGTCCTTATGGCAAGAGCGGCATTTTCACGACATTCTCCGTAAATTAGGATCATGTCCGCATATTCAGCTGCTGTGTAGTTCGGATGTGTATTTGCCATCACGATCACAGGTTTACACAAGCACTAATAACACAAATAAAAGCGCCCGTATCGCAAGAGATGTCAACGTACCTACTAAATTAGAAAACGAAAACAAAACAAAGCGTCTTTATCGCAGTACCATAATCTAATTACTCATTAGTACATTACACAAAAATAAATAAATAAAACAATAGGTAAGCGTCTTTTTCGCGGAAACATTCACAAAATTAGTCGACGTAATTATGTGCACTACTGTGAAGAAGTGTGTCAAGGGCACGAGTTAGGCTAGCACTAGAAATGCAAAAAAAAGAATTGGATTTCGCTGCGACGTGACGGGGCGGGGGGGGGGGGCACGCGTCGCCTGCGCCGCCCGCTCGCCGACAAAGGGATATCACGTTACTTTAAAGTATTGTTTATTTATTTTAATTTCATTGATGCGATGTTATGATCCGTGACCCGGCAAATGACCGCTGCGCGACAGTTCTTTAAGTACAGGTTGCTCCAAAATGCTATTTTAGAAAACTTTAAATAAATCCGCAAATAATAACGTTTAATGGAAACATAATTTCTTCATGAAACGAAAATGTGAAAACGTATATGTGTGTTAAATTAATGTCACCATTGTACCGCCACGCTGTATACAGCCTCTAATTTGGGACACTGCTGGGACATAGGCCACCACTCCGTGAGATATGCTTAAATCTATTTATAAGTTAAGATCCTAAATGTGTGGCTGAAATCTTGACATTATCATCAATCTTTTTCATGGAAACTACCGTTAAGAAATTGAGATTAGATTTAGATATTTACGCCTGTCTAGATTATATTTCAGCGACTGTTTGGTAACACCGACAGCTCCTTATCTCAAAGCTGGAAACGCAGTACACACGTAATTTATTTCAGCTCTTTTGTCGGGAGCATTTAGCATAAGAACATAATGACTAGACGGATGTCGGCTGGATTTGCTCTGTTTATACCGTACTTAAGACGCAATTAGTTTCTTTGTGCAAATAGTGCAGTAACTCGAAACATGTCTTCTTTTAGAATAATGTGAGAGTAATCTTATGCAAAATGGAGATGTTTAAGTTGAAAAATGCAAGAGTTATCATCATAACCTTTTCTTAACTATATTGGGGTTGGCTTTTAGTCATACCAGATACGACTGAGTACCAGTATTATACGTCGAGCGACTGCCTATCTGACCTCCGATTTACTGGGTATCACGATACCTCTTGGTAAGACTGGTCTTCAGACTTTTGAAATGAAAGAGTTATTTACCCATTATACCTATGCTTTATTTTTTTACATAAATAACGCCTTCATCATCATCATTGGCAACCTTATTCCACACACTGCTGACCTCCTCCTGATTGGGCTATTTGTTTATTTGACAAAAACATGCACAATATTACAGACCCAGATCCAAGTTATTGCACAGTAAAATTTCAAGAAAAACATACATATGTATTTACAACAAGGAAGTACTTCTTCCTTGTTGTAAATATTTATGTTTTTACAATAACAAATCATACACAAAATAACTAACGGAACAAGTAAAACTAAGAAACAACAATCAAAGAATATTAGCACGAAAAAAGAGATTTATTCCGGTCTGATCCCCCTCTCCACCCCCCCACCCCCAAAGTCAAAGCATTTATTTCAAATAGGCACACAAAAGGCACTTTTGAACGTCAAAATTACAACACAATGGAATTGATTTTAGTCGCCCATTCCAAAAGGTAGTTTTCGTATGGAAAAGAATAGGTAAGAAACTCCACCGTTACTCTTTTAAAATGTCCTCCTCGATCCACTGCTAGTTCGTCTTCTGTTTTAATCTCTGTCTTATCCACTTTATCTCATGTATCATCTATTATGTCACAGAACCTCAAACATGCACGACATACGTTTGTATCCATGCTTCCCTGGTCTGTGTGAGTCTCATCCAGGTCATCCCCGCGATCTTCTGTAGGGTCCACCAACCTGGCTATTGGCCTGCCAGCCCAGCGGGCGGAGAGTAACGGGTAACTCACCGTCCGATCAGGACCAGGCCCGTGCCGGACGGCGCGTACGTGTTCCACGCGCGCCTCAAAGAGATGTCAGCATCAAGGCAAGGGGCCCGTCAGGGGCGAAGCCTGCCGGATCAGCGGGATTGTCCGAAAGGGTTACCGCTGGCCCGGAACATAAAGGGCTAAGGAAGGAACACGGGTGGGTTTTAGTCAGTAAAAGTCTGACACTCCCTTCCACCCAGAGCGGGATGGGTCATTTGATGATTTCCCATCCTGAAAAAAAAAGCCCAGTGTCCTGCCCACCTCCATAAATAACGCCTTATTTGTCACAAAACCTGGTCAATACTATACAAGATTTGCATCCAATACAATACGTTAAGTTCCTACAGCGCTGTAATTTGGACAAAGTTAACATACGCCAGATACGCCCCAACTGGGGATTGTACGAACCAACTTCGACAATTAATGGGCGTAAGTACCGAGAGTTTTGACTGAGAATTTGTCGTTACGATTCCTTGTTCGTAGAACGAAACGTATGTGAATCTTGAATGCTGGAGAAAAAGAGGAAGTTTTCAAGTGTTTTTTATGACACAATCTTTTAATTAGTTAGAGGGACTTGTAATAAGTTTTTAGCGGATATAAATATTCCTAATGTTAGAAAAGTCGTTGGTCTCGGCTGTCATTCGTAGATCTTTGACAGCTGTTACGGGTAGTCAGAAGCCTGAAAGTCTGACAACCAGTCTTACCAAGCGGTATCGTATTACCCAGTAACTGGGTTGTGAAGGTCAGATAGGCAGTCGCTCCATGTAAAATAGTGGTATTCAGCTGCATCCGGTTAGACTAGAAGCCGACCCCAACGGCGGTTAACGAAACGGCTAATTAAACCAGTTGGCTGCGAGTCTGCGACATATATTATTGCACACCACAAAAATACATAACAATTTTTTTTTTATCAAACACTAAAAATATACAAGGGGCGGCCATATCGCTTATCCATCCACATAAGACAAAATAATAGACTCCGGAGAACTAAGAACCTCACAATTTTTTTGAAGTCAATTAAAAATTACCGAAAAATGGACGTCTGTGTGCAAACAAAGTAGCAACTGATACGATCAAATAAAACCTTTTATTCGTGTAATAATAATATTGAACTTACATAGTTAATACGGCAGATCAACTTATTGAGTATGAAGCGAATATTCAAGAGTCGCAATTTCATGTTCAGGGATACTGTAATAAGCTCGACATTAGATACCTATATAAATTATATGAGGTGATCAGCAGTATTCCAAGCGAAATACAATGCGCGCCACGAAAGATGAGACTTGACCCCGCCTCCCCCGCTCTTTTCGCCGCCCCTATGACGTCCGGTCTCGTCCCGCACTCAGACCTCATACCGCTAAAGATAACTAAAATCGTGTACTGCGCAAGTCAAACCACGTGGTGTGTCAAGTCTCATCTTTCGTGGTACGGCTACGCAACGGAAATGCAAAAAAAATATCTCTGATCTAAATCTAAATTTTTGACAACTTTTTATTTATTTTATTTATCCATTTATTTCAGGCGCCAAGGCCCATATAAAACGCATACAATACCATATTAATATAACTTAAAAATACTATAAATACATACAACATTAAAATTACATTAAAAACGAACAACTAAAAACTAACGCACACGAAGTGTCTGCATCGTGTTTCGCTGACTGGTGTCATGTAGCAGGCCACGAAACCGGCGGTACACAACTTTTTGATATTGCTTATCGCCGAGATGAGATTACTTGATTTTGAAAGTTTTCAATCACAGGAATCTCGCCATCTGGTTCAAAGTGAAAATGTCTGAGAGTATTATACTGCACCCTAGGGAATTAAAACTCCACATGCAAATTAAAACAAATAACATATGACAGCAGAATCCGAACTCAAATTCCGCATGTAACGTTACATAAGGGGTATTAATCAAAAACTGTGCGGATCGCAGCTACGTGCACGATTCCCTCTGATTTACTAACATACGTGCTTCCCCTTAATTTAGTATTAGTTTGTTTGCTGATAACTATATACGATCTAAGTTTTGGCGTAACGAGGTATGTTCGGCGTAACAAGAAATAGATAGAGATTTTGTTGCCGTAATAAATGTTGTTTAGGAGTCATTTGTAATCAATTTTAGGTGGTTGGTGTTTTGGTGTAAATGCGCCAATATTACTAATAAAGTTAGGGGTATTTTATTTAAGCACTAGATTCTACTTATCTTGTTCCCCCGACCCACCCCGTCGTATCGTATCGCATCGCCTGCCCGCACTATTACATCATTTTCGCTTGACGTTCTTCCTGACATTTTTTCTTTTGTGATCGGCTCTTCAGCGCAAAATTTTGGCTAACACATGCAAAGAGATTTTTTCAAAATTAACGCGTTCAAACAAACTCTTCAGTTTTATAGATATACCTACATAACATATTCACTCTGCAACGTTTCCAATACTGGAACACAGGTCTCCTTTCCCTGAGAGCACTACAATTCTCCAAATGTACAGACGCCAGCACATCAAGCTACCCGAAACTGTCAGATATTCCCAATCGGCTTTGAACCTTATGCTTTAGCAATAAAGTTGAAAATCTATTAGAGAAATTTGACAGATTGTAGTAGCTTGATGTGCTGGCGTCTGTACAATCACTTCATCGTATTAGGCATGTCACATGTTATGTCCCTATGTCATATTATTTTCCCCGAAGAATGGCAATCCATTCTTTAGAGAAAAATATTTAAGCTTTCTGATCAGCACCCAAATTGCGTGACACACTATCACTCTCAATCTGAATAATTTTGAAGGATATTGCCAATGCATTGCTTCATATTTTCGAAAAACATGTCTGTTTAACGAACGACGTACAATGCGTGCCACGAAAGATGAGTCTTGACACACCACGTGGTTTGACATGCGCAGTACACGATTTTAGGTATCTTTGGCGGTATGAGGTCTGAGTGCGGGACGGGACTGGACGTCATAGGGGCGGCGGAAAGAGCGGGGAGGCGGGGTCAAGTCTCATCTTTCGTGGCACGCATTGTAAATAACGCAATGAATGTTGTTGAACTTTCAAAATGAAACCCATTGCTACTGACAGTGTATTACGCAATTACCCCACTGGCTCAATAGTCAGGTCAGAAAGCTTAGATATTTAGCCTCTGACAAATGCTGTCAGATTGTCCTATCTATCGCAAAATCCATACTAATATTATAAATGCGAAAGTGTGTCTGTCTGTCTGTTACCTCTTCACGCTTAAACCACTGAACAGATTTAGATAAAATTTGGTATTGAGATAGTTGAGTTTGGGAAAGGACATAGGATAGTTTTTACTCCGATATTCCCACGGAATCGACACTTATGCGTGTGAAACCGCGGTGCGCTGCTAGTTCAAAATAAATTCCCATGCAGGTACTCTTTATAGTCTTCCCATAGATATGCCCAGAGACGATGCACGGAGGTAGATCGGTCTTTGAAGAGGTAACGGTGCCTCCTTAGATGTGCAGATGGTGACCACCGGAGTGGTCTTAGTAAGGTAAAAATCGCACACTCCCCCACTCAAAGAACGGGTGCCTTTGAAGGTTTCACTTTGAATAACAAAACAAAAGGTTCCGCACACAGCAATACAACAAAATAGCCTCCCGTTAGGTACCAGTCATTTGTATCTTTTAATTCTCAGCAAGCCAATAAGCTTCTAGTTAAATGCTGCCCCAACTTACTGCCTTTAAAACTACAGGGTGTAAGTGGACATAAGCATTACGCTAAATGGGGACAAAAGTTTCCGAACTATATGGAAATATATACTGAGAACGCTAAGGGAATATTACATAGAACGGGGTACTTTTGTTGGTATGGCTCTGTATCGTTATGGTTTCCTAGTACTACAGTTTCTAGTATGAGGTTTTAATACTTAATTATTTTGGATGTAACTGGCCAGTTTGCAATTTTGTAATTCTGATAACTAGTAACTCTGGTTCCGGTGTGCGTGTATGACCAAAGGGGCAATTCTCGTAATTTCAAGAACGTTATCTCGTTATCTGTCAAAAATAACCTCTAATTTCCCCACATTTTGGCAAGTTTTTGACATTAATTGTTTGTCGCCGAGATGAGACTGCGACTAGATTTTGAACTTTTTAAATTACGAAAATTTGCCTTCTGATGTATAAAGGCTCCTGCAAACAGGCGCGACATGAATCGCGCGCGACACAAAAACACCGCTCGTTGCGCGACTTGCGGTGCCTTTGTGTCGCGTGTCGTGTCGCGTGTCGTGTCCCGCCTGTTTGTAAGAGCCTTAAATGTAAACGAGGCACAAGAAGTATGTAAGGATCTAAGCAAGAGGCAGTCAAATTTCTGCCTATCTCTGTTGGAAAAAGTCGTTAGCTTACGTAAGTATATGTATATTTCGGGTAAGTAATATAGAGCGATGGATTTATTTATCGAAAGCTGCTTGTATTAGAATATATTGCAGAAGTCTTCTACAAAATTAAAAACTAATCTCCGTTCCTCTCAATTGATATTGATAGGTAAAGTCAGGGAAAGTAATTGCTGAGCAAATTGAGTTCCAAGTTACAACTGAAATCATTTACACCCAAACTGTCCGTATATTCAAATCACAACTGTCGTTCCTTGACAGTTGTATGAATTATTATAACACGGCAAGTTGACATGGGTGTCAATTGCCATACCTTTAATTTCCCTGAGGGAATGCCTAAGTTTTTAAAGATTTTTCGAAACAAAACTGGACACTACACGTAAAACGCATAAAATTGTCTCCTTGTATTAATGATTACACTCGAGCCCGGCGTGGGGCCCATTACAATAGAAAATCAATTGTGTCTCATTAGCGGTGATTAACGGGTTAATGTGGAACATATGTTTTAGAAACGTTAGTACGATGGGAGTACGTTGTGTGTGTGTGTGTGCGCAAATAAACGCGACTATAGGTAAACAGTATGGCTGTGTTAATGTTTATATTTCATAAAATCGCTGGTATTGTAAATACGAGCTTGTATGTAGGTATGTGCTAGAATATTAATGTGTATTTACACTTTCACACTGGCTTCTAGTTCAGAAATTAACTAGCCTTACTCTAAAAATAAATTAATTTCCTCACATAAAACACTTATAAAATCTTCAGTTTACGCTCAAGTAGTTCACCAATCCTTTACCTTGTAAGGTGTCGTTTATGCAAATACCAACTCTATTTTAATTGAAATAAGGTTAAAAGCCATTTGAAATGGTACACGCGTGCTCTCTAGCATGCATGCAAGACTCCACGCAAACTCAGTTAAGTTAAATTGGTTTACATTTAAAAGTCGATAAACACTGCTTAAGGCAACTAGATAACGGTGAGTAAATAATGGAGGAAAAACTAGGCGTAAAGTGGAACATTTAACTATCTATCAAGATAGGATGGTTTGTGCGTCGGGCAGGGAAATTTAAAGCGTATTGGGGTGGTATCTTGGGAATATTTTGTGGATCCATTATTTTTAAGGATCGAATACTCTGATAGCGTAAATAATGAACAGCACCCTGTTATTGCTAAGGCAAATTTTATTTAAATGAGTGGTAGTGTTATATTTTATCTGTGCATTGAAATAATATGTTTAATCTGTATGTCATAATAAATGTCAGTTAGTTGGTTGTTGCAAAAACTTTGCTGCGTTTTATTACACCCTGATTGCGTAACACGCTTTCAATCACCATCTGAATCACTTTGAAGGTTATTGCTGATCCATTTCTTCATAAATGTTCGAAAAATGTGTCTGCTCAACAACGTAAATAACGCAATGAATGTTGTTGAACTGTCAAAATGTAATCCATTGCTACTGTTAGCGTGTTACGCAAGTACCCCGTAGTTCAACAAGTTCAAATACTCGTGACAAGGCAATGATGACGTCATAAGCAGACCCTTACAAGTCACACGGAAATAATGTTCTTATATCAAAAATAGCAGGTTGCGTTCTATAGTTTATGCCTACCCCGTGTGGGAAGAAAGTGTGAGTTAATGTATGTATCAAAAATGACACAAACTTGAACCAACACAAATGCACACGACGAGCATGCACACAAAATAAAACAAATAACGTCATAACAAGTCACGTGAGCATAATGTTGTAGTATCAAAAATAACAAAGGTAGCAGAACTTACAGTAGCAACACGAACGCTAAATCACAACACGGAACATATGTCAGACAAACACGAACCGCACTCTGTCAGCAAAATCACTCTCATTTAACATCACAAGACGTTTGCTTATAAATAGAATACTAGGCTACCACGATACGACTCATCATAATGACAAAGATCTCGTCTCAGGCAGACTTAATTAATCATTGTGTTTACTGATTAACATTCGCTGTTCACAACTTGCTTAGTTAACGAATTTACATTCTGATGGAATAGTTAAATTATTTTGGATCGAGTTCTTGGACAAGAGACTGGTGGTTTGGAAGACGCGCTTTTGTTTTGGAAGAAAAATAATAGCAATTGCGTCGTCATCTACAAGACCAGCTATTCGTTTTCATTAGTGCAGTGCAGGGGGCTTACTTACTTACTTAAAACCACCACTTCTTACAACAGTATTATTTTAATTTTACTTCTCTTATCTTTATCTTACATCGAAGTAAAATTAAAATAATACTGATAAGTAAGATTATAATAAGATTTGATGGTACGCTCTTAGATGTCTTTGACCCCTCAAAACATGACAGTTCAAATATTAGGAATAAAATTTAAGTCTATTTGATGGAGAAAAGGTGTTCTCGAGGTCTAAATTTCAACAATTTCTAATACCATTTTACTTATCTGCTATGAACTACATTTAATTTCATACTATATAGGAACTACCTTCCGAGTTCTCGTATCATAGACCGTACATTTCTATGAACATAACAATGAAAGCAACGTCTCCCCGGAGCCCAGTTATCGGCGAGCAGATGCGAAACAAAACTATACACGTTCTTCTTTATACAATGTAGAATAAACTGCCCGTAATACTGTATCATAGAATGACGTCGGGTTTACATTCTCAAATGGTTAAAGTGCTATGAATGTCGTTGGAGGACTTTATGACGCAGTATTTTAAATTAGAATTATTACCATGTTACATTCTTACCAACCAGTCGAAGAGATCTCTGATATGACGTCAGATAGGCAGTCGCTCCATCTAAAAAAGGTATTCAAATTCACGTGGTTATACTGGAAGCTGACCTTAAAATAGTTGGGACAATGGCTAGGCAGATTGATGCCTATGTTGCACGCTTCTATTAAAATTGTCTTTACTACCTTGGATTTCAAACTTAGTTCTTTTGTTTTTAAGACTTCAATTACTTCTTTTTGGACTTCATATTTTACATTATAAAGTACATCATTAGGTTTTACTGCGCTTCCATAACCATTTTCATTTCCATTTTTACACTGACCTTCACACACGTATTCAGACTCATTATTATGCGGTCCGCGAGCGTGATACCGCACATATTCCTCATTCTCAGCTCTTTTTTTGTGAATCTTTGCTTTTATTTATTGCTCTTTGTCGGAATTCTTCGAGGCTACTAGTGTAGTTTTATCTATTGAAGCAGCTTTTGCTTTATCAATTAATTTGTCTTGGTCGCCTACATTATACTTCAAAGGATCATGCATTTCAGTAATCTTAGTTTTGAAGATCATATTCAATTTTGGAGTTGATATAGCGTTGATATTATAAACATCCGTAGCAGCAGCATTCAAAACAAAACGCAATTCATAAAATAAATCTCCAATCCATTGTTGTATACGCTGCATTGCTCCGTTCCCTTGGATCCGGATATTGAATTTTCATACCGATCGTTTGTTGCTACAAGTCAGTTTTTATTTATCGTGCATTTATACCAAGCACGTTTGTTGACAGGAAATTAATGCATCGGCCGAATCAATTTGTGTTAACTGCCTCCGAGTTTGTCGTTGGAATGCTTGTAGAGGAAGTTCAATATGTTAGGACCGTGCTTTGTTAGTTTGAGGATTTATCTACGCTTTTTGAAGTAACCGCAAAGCAACTTTTGGTACTATTATGTCATTTTGGGTAAATATAATTTATATCAATTTTATGATCCGGTTGATAGACTCGCCTCCTGTTTGATTTAAACGTAACTAGCGAAATTTAAGGGTGCTTAGATACATCTCTGGCTAACCCTTCGTGGAATACAGGTGTGATAATATCTTATGTGTGATATAATGGAAATGTAAAAACAAAATATGTTCTGATTGACTTTGAGTGCACTGCTTCACATGAATCTCTCTCCATATTTCGGGTAGAGTACTTAATTCATCATACATTAATAACGTTCAATGATAAACAATACAACTTAATTTTGCGTACTGTTATTCATACCGCATTACAAATTTACCGGTAATACAACCTATCCAAATGTTGGATACCATTGCTTATCGGGAAACACTAAAGTTTTATATTCCGTTGTAAAATTTTATTACTTACATCTACTTTTAATATGAACTGAAATGCTTTGTTTATGTTATTGTCTTCGGTTGCTTTTAAAAGATAACTGTGTGTGTTGTTATTACGTGTTACCTTGGAAGTGGTGTTTTGTTTCTTATTTTTGGTTTCCATAATTCTTCTCTACGCCAGTTTCTACTTGTTAGAAGAATTATGATTTTAGTTACTTAAGTATCTTCTGTTCTATTTATATTACTGAGTGAATTTTTCATTCTTAAATTTTAACACATCATCGTCACTGAAACATTAAATTGCAAAAATATATAAATGTTTGATTTGATTCGAATTCGCTGTCATGATTTTATACAACTGAATTGAAATTGTTGTAACATGATGGCAACCTGTGTTTAATTGCCGTTCACAAGTTTTAATCAACACAATCGTTTGCAAACAAGTCATTCGTGATTTTTCCCGAAACAACAATTTCCGATGCAACCTCCCATTATGTTCTGCATGCATTCATTACTTTATCATCTGATAATAATCAACGCTTTTTGAATTCAGTGTCGTCGTAAATTACAAATATTGCTCGGTATGTCGAAACTTTAAATAACACAAATAATGGAACTGTTACAAAGTTATCTTTGCAGTTCAATATCCATACTGTACCCATTTCAAAGGTTTGGAATGAACTGAATAAATTTAATAATGGTGTTTATTTTTGTAGAATCGACTGTTTTCATAAGCTGAATAATTCCAACCAATTTGAATTGTTTGGCTAATGAATATTTAGTGATAGTTTATAATGGTGAGACCTGGGAATTCTATTTGGGAGTAAAGCGAATCTATTAGAAACACAACGCCTACGATCGTTGTCATGCATAATTTATAATAATTGGTATTCAATAAAAGGAATGAAGGTAGAAGTGAATTGAATGCTGGAAGACTAAATTGAGGGCGTCTAAATTAAAGCACTTGGATGCTATTATAATTATGAAGCCTTAAATTAAATTGAAAGCATTTTTGAGTAATAAAATAGTGCTTAAAACATTGTTGAATGTTGTGTAAAAATTTAGTTTAATATATTATATTTTCCTTCTGAGTTTGATGTACAAAAGTGAAATGTAAATACCGGAAAAGGGAAACAAATCTGCCATTTAAAACTCAACATTTATATAGTTTACAAATGAAAAACAAAACGCTGAGGATGCGACACGTAGCGTTTTGCTCATGGCTACTTTGTTTCCAACTACAAAACACAGTGCTTTACAAAACAGTTGACGTAGAAAAAAACTTTTGGGAACAAAAAAAAAGCTTGCTAAAACTTTGTATCGTGCAGCTTTAGCGATGTCGCTGGATATTTCTTTTTTAATTTTGTCGTGTAATTATTTCGCTGGCGATTCCTCTTTTTACGTTTGTAAATCTAAATAAAAAATGGAAACCGGGTTTTGCTCGTTCATTTTCGGCTTTGGACAAGAGTTTTCCGGCAATTTTTCGGTGACTAGATAAAAGCTATTACACGATTTAAGAGTTGAAATTATCATGGTAGCAGAGGAAATCTTTTATATACACAATGTTTGAAAAGGATTTAATTATTTAGGGTATATCAGTAGCGCTCCAATGTTTTAATGGCGAAAATTTATTAGGATTTAAGCGAACCCTAACTTATTGACCAAGATAATTAAATTTAACATTAACTTCGAGTAGAACGGTAATGTTCCGGTAAATTACCTCCTCCCCGTTCTTTGTTTTTCTTCAACCAGATTCGGAAACATTTAACATTTGGAGCATCATTATACCGAGCTGAAGTCTCTGAAATAATTTATTATAGCACACGGTTATACAAATACGTGGTGTAATTTATATGAAGAACGAGAACAAGCTCATTAGGTCTGACGTTACATAAGTGCTCGTGTAGGTTTATGTGAAATAAAATATTTTGATTATGATTGAGGCGTTTTACAGACATATAACTATGACAAGGAATAATGGCAGGTATAAAAAGTCTTTTTCACATTGTACTTGTGTTTTATATCAAAAGCTAGGGTGGATTTGTGCCATGCCGAAAAATAAGAAGATTTAAACTGTCTTCGAAAATATATCTCCAAAACGACTTTGCCCACACAAACTAGACACTGCACCACAGTGCACTCGCTCGAACACACAAGCTAAATGGCAATACTCGTAAATCAATCGCTTGTTCAGCAGTAGGATCACGCTGCGTCATCGAATCATCGTACTCTGTCGGATCCGCGGTCGAAGCGATAACTGGCGGGCGCTCGTAAAATTAAACACGTTTAACACTTTGGAAATAAAGCTGTATTTAATGCTATATTTTAGGTAAATATGATGACGTTAACGACTGAACGTGAAATAGGTAATACATTTTGGGGATTTTGATGGCGGTGAAATTTTGGCAAGAAGTGTGGTTGAACGATATTGAAATGGGCTAAATGAAAAGAGCTTTTTCGATTATGTTATGTTCACCTTGCATCTTCTTCATAAGATCAACTTAAAGATATGCTTCTTACCGTATCTTGTTTTACTTCCAGAAGAACTCATAGTAATATTCATATAATTGCGTTCCAAAAGGTAAAACAAGATTTCAACAAAAGGCTTAGAGCTAAGAGCTGTTGGTCAGTGTACAGCAAAAAATATTGTTTGATACATAGCTATTACTCAAAGTTAAAAATCTAAATCGTAGAAACTAAGATTAAAATAAATAGAAAACTGAATAATTACATTCGCATGAAACGTTATTAACAATAACATAAATTATTCTAAAATTGGTAAATATGTAAGCTATTTTCCTAAAATACTATTATTGCATTTAGATACGGTTATATTTACTTAAGTAATATTATTACAAACAATTATTTAATAAGTGATCATATTTTAAGATTACAAATTATTAATAAAGATATCAGTTTTGCATGTATTTATACTCTAGATGTCTGAATTTTTTTATGTATTTTCTGGCTATAATTGAAGTTTCAAACTATAATTATCGTAATAAAACTAATACACACACACACACATTGGCTTTGGATTAATTACTCTTAACCTAACTGAAACAACTGACCACAAAGGCTATGTGCTCATTAGTTGTAGCCTCTACATAGTTCTATGTAACGGCAACATTCTGGTTTAACAACTGATTTTGGTGTCAGCTTAGAGCTCCACTGAGCAAAAATTAAATAATATGCTTGTTAGTTCGGCGTCTACAAACGCTACGGTGCTACGACGCTACGAACTAGTTGCTACGATGCTACAAACTAGTTGCTACGACTCGTAGCGCATGTTCTAAGAATTCGCTACGAACTTTGTAAAGCTAATTTTACACCGAATGGGAATTCGTATTAGTACTTGCAAAGTGAAATTGAGCTTATTTGACGGGGTTTTAGTAACTTTTAACATATCATCCCGCCTCTCTTCTTCGTAGGTAGACAGAAGCGCTTTGTACATCTTACAATTCAGCAATATTTTTTACAGGAGGTCACTCTTAATTGACGGATGAGCTTCTAGTCTCTGTAGGCCTATTTTATGTAATACCAAATCTTATAATAGATAATTGAGGGGCAATTCTCGTAATTTTAAGAACATTCACAGTCTGATCTCAGTCTCAAACTGTCAAAAATACCTCTGATTTGCCTACATTTTTGACAAGTTTTTGAAATTTGTACGTCGCCGAAATGTGACTGTGTTCCTGACGTCACATCGGGCCACATACCACACCGCGATCGCAAGCTTCCCCCGCCTTCCACTCGTTCGCCGACACCTTGAGCGTGCGCACACAATCGGTTGTCTGTTTGTAAAATCAGCAATACAGTACTTGTAATATCGCAGTCGTGTTTTATTTACCAAGTCAAGACCACCAGCAGCACGATACTCAACATATGGTCCTTCGAGCCGGATGGCAGACAGACGACTAGATTTTGAACGTTTTAAATTACGAGAATTGGCCTTCTGATTTGTGTTGCTGTTGCCTATTTCACTTACTAATCACTCAATTCGATCGGGTATACAGAGTTATTCTAGTTTTTCTGCATGAGGTGCACAAAAATCAAATCAATATTGGCTTTTAAATAGCTACTAATGTTTTATCATTATAACCTTTTATTACAAGGTCAGGGTATCGACGCGCAACCTGTTCGCATGGATTCAGTAGGTACATGATTCTGAAATTATGCGTTGTAAATTTACGTCGATTACTTAAAAAAAAGTCCCTGCCATCCTGTATTCTTATCATTTTTAGCTATGTTTTATTATATATATTTTTATTTTATTATATTTTATTAAGGTGTTAATATACACCGTGTTCCGGACAATATATATAAACTTCGACCAGATCTTCAGATCATGGAAATAAGCATTTTTCATGGACACATTCATGAATTCTTATTTTTTGTTAATTTTCATACAAACTATTTTAACTTGACGTAAATCACCCGATATACATGCCTCTTTATCCGAATTCGCCACGAGGTATTTTCATTCATAAGATTTGGTGGGCTGAAACTTGTCAAAACTAAGTAAAGACCCTTTCTTACTGCATAGCTCAATTGAATTTCATTAAAGGAAATTACAAATATCTTTGCAACGAAGCCTTTTTAAGTACTACTTGCTTTGTTAAATTTTATTTGTAAAAGCTATAGAAGCGATTGACAAAGTTTATGGATAATGTGAAGAACACTATGTATATATGCAAATAAAACTTACCTAGCCTACGACCTATTCTCAGACCTACCAAATAAATATACCTACACAAAAAAATCATAAAATCGGTCAAGCCGTTTCGGGGGAGTTCGATAACAAACACTGTGACACGAGATTTTTATATATTGGAAAATTACTTAAATATTAACACCCTAATTTCATTACTACACATAAAATATTCGCCTCGTGAATGTAGGGTCATTGAACGACCATCAAAGCGAGGGCTGACTGAAATCATGATCGATATTACGAACATCAATGTTACACGTACTTACGTTACACGAGTATGCGTAATTAGTGATAACCGAGGGGTCTGACCTGTATTTGACAGCGGTTAATATTGAGTTATTATTTTAATTTTTTTAATTAACAGTTGTTTAACAAGACCGTTTTGTCGCACTACTGAGGAAACGCCTCCATATTCTCCTTCCACCTCTCTTTCCTCTCTCTGTTCAGAGCTGCCAAGGATCAATCTTTGTTAAGGGGGAAGCGCTAAGGTAGCCCGCAAAATTCAAATTTTCTTACGTTTTTTGCAATGTGCTGGTTAGTATTAATTTGTACATCGATCAAAATATGATTCGCGGCCGTAACAAATATGTATTTACAGAATCATAATCATTAGAATCAGTAATACAACTTGTTATTATAATCATAAAATGTCAAGATGTCATTCAGTAGGATTACTTGGTCTTAGAGAGTTGTGTTGATGACTTTAGTTATTATAATTCTGTAAATACATATTTGTTACGGTCGCGAATCATATTTTAATCAACGTACAACTTAATACTGACCAGAAAATTGCAAAAAACGTGAAAAATAATTTCGCGGGCTACCCTGACGCTTTCGCCTTAATAAGAGAATAAAATAAAAGTGTGTACACGGTTCACAAGTAATCCCAATTTTAACAAATTTTAATTAAATTTTTATCCCCCTGGCATAAGAACTACCCGTCAATTTCGCACTTGTCAAACAAAACATAGAACATCAGTGCTCTCATATTTGCACCCGTGATAACTCTGACACTGAGCCGGATTAGCTCCGTCGGTGACGGCGCGCTATTTATATTGCAACCTCCTTTTGTTTGCTTGTAATTACAACGTTTTGCTGCTAGATCAATTAAGTGTTGATTACATAACATCACGCCTGTATTTTCTAAAGGGTTAGACAGAAGTGTCCCTAAAACTACACTCGCATTTCACCAGTTCTCATTAAGTCCCACCTAATAGGGCGGGGGGGGGGGGGGGGTATTATTGAGTTTTTACATTAGGAATATCTTGGTAACAGCCCCGAGTTTGGATGTTGGCGGTGTGATACCCCCCTGCCTCGGAAAGCACGTTAAGCCGTTGGTCGCGGCTGTCATTTGTAGATCTTTGACAGTCGTTACGGGTAGTCAGAAGCCCAAAAGTCTAGGAGTATCGTATTACCCAGTAACTGCGTTGTGGAGGTCAGATAGGCAGTTACAGATGTTCTATGTCACGAAGTCCGTTTGGCTATGAATGTTGTCAAGCGTTTTACAAAAATTATATACTTTTAAAACCAAAATTTTATTTCGATTATTAAATCTCGACTTGAATATATATCAGATTTCTTTGTTAACGTTACCCACTTTTACACACACAAGCGCGCTTGTCGGGATACGTCACTACTACGATCAAAGCCGAACGGACTTCGTGAAGTAGAATATCTGTACTCCATGCAAAATACTGGTTTTCAGCTGCATCTGTTTAGACTGGAAGCCGAAACCAGCATAGTTGGGAAAAGGCTAGGCAGATAGATTGATTATTGGATCCGACAAAAAAATGGTAACAGTTAAATAGAACAGCTTCATACAAAAAAATTCTACCAACAAAATGTCGGGTCTCCTAGTCGACCGACTAGTCGGAACCGGCTTCCCTACTAATTAAGATTGAGAGTTGATTAAATGTTTCCGTATTCTGGCATGATAGATGATTATTGCAGGAGAGAGTGACTTTCGTTCAGCATATATATGATACCTATGAATGTGGTTACATGCCTTTTTAATTAAGATACCAACTAATTTGATAACGAAGATTTAGGTTAAAAGTGTACTTGTGTTTGACGGCTTAAATGTCATGTTTATTTGAAGTTTGTGTCAGGATTTGGATGTGAGGAAGTTATGCTTGTCTGCTTGTTTATTTCTACCTTTGTTTTGGTGACAATTAATTCCTTCAATTTGTCAGTGTTGAGGCAGCTTATTGTTTTTCTCATCGAAAAGCGAGGATTTTAATAATATAGTGTGATGCTTTTTAAAATTTGTTTTTGGTTTTTTAAATTTCTTGGCACATAAAGGGTAATCCCCAAAAATGCCTTAAATACGATATTTATCCATTACAATCAACCCTTATTACTAAATGATCAACGAAAACACTTCTACACCCCGTCATTGGATAATAAGCTTGCCGTAATAACTTCAGAATGCGGGTAAACGTCCGAACGGCCGTCATAATGCGTTCCTACAACGTCCTAATCAATTTGACGTTCAGTCTGGACATTTGACGCCACCAAATAGATGGGTACAGAAGGTCAGCTCTATACAATAAACGAAACGTACACTCATATAGACACACTTCACGTACAGCGAGTGCAAACGAACTCGCGATTGGCATTTGTTTTGGCCGGCGCAAATCTGACTGTTATTATTTCTGCTAAAGAAATGTCCGTTCTTGCGTTTGTTGAAATCATAAGTTGAAATAGAATTAAATGTAAAAACTTACATTAGCCCGAGATCTAAGCGGTCAGACGCGTGTCTCAAGTTAGAGGGATGTTATTTGTTTACCACTTTATTTTATGGAACGCAACATTGATATTTGTTTGACAGTGAGTTCGCAAGTTGTGCGCGCCGACCCTTTGAGATCGCCGTACGTAGGTATGCGTCTATGTGTGCGTGTGCCTGTTTTCCCTAGCTGTATGGAGTTGGCCTTCTGTATGTAATGTTGTACACTTCACGTTACCAGTCGTCTAACTTCACCGTTGTTAAATTTTAACAGTTCCTCGCCCGTTCTCACAGATTTGCAAGTTCGTTAGAGTGCAATTTATCAGTTCGTTGGAACTGTTGATCTGTTTACAGTTGATGCTTTGATCAAAATCATAGCGCACTATTTTGTTGTTCTTTTGTTACTTGAATTTGAAATAGCTTGACTGTGATCGGCTTCAATTGTTTTTTTACGAACTTTATACACCACAGTGGCAATAAAATTGATCAGTAACGTAAGGAACATTACATCACATTGTTCTTACATAAGTGGAGCAACATATTTTCTTAGCATATATTTTTAAGTTAGTAATGAAACATGATTCGTTACTTATTTTTTTTTTTAATAAAATATTGTAGTATCCTCTTACATAACTCGTCTCCTGCCTAACTTTAGTAGATACCATGTTTACGGCCTAGCCTAACGCTCGCAGCTCCGCCAGGACTGTATTTGTAACCACTTAGCAACACTAATTTAATGGCTGAGTTCTCGAATGGAACAATGAATTAATCATTGTGTAGCGATAAATAAACTGACTACCAAATTACTCTAAGGGAAATACAAACTTGCCTATTGCGAATTTATTTCTGCCTAAAACAAGACCTAATTTCAACTTACGAGTAACATTAATGTAACCCCAAAAATAAAACATCCATGTTTCGCAAAGGTTTATTAAACAGAATACAACTGCTACTTAAAACCACAGACCGCTGGAACAGTATTAACAGCTTCCAATTTCGTAAACCAAGATTCTTGTCGGAATTGAATCTCGACCAGTAGACGAGGAAATTATTATAACTATGAGTTACATCACCAAACCAATTTCAAGAGATTGTATGCAAATAGCTCTATTCGTGGCATCAGCCATCACACCTGGCCAGTCTTATTGGAACTTATAAGTTCTGCAAACTGTTCCACGTTGCGTCCCACTCTATATCATATAATATTTAGTTCTAATACATCTATCTCTCTCCTACAGACTCCTTCATATATCTCTCCCTCTCACAGGAGCCGAGAATTTGTCTCGGTTATTGGAATTTGTGAGTTCATGTCCAACTTTTATGTACATATATTCGTCTTACGGAGTCAATCTTTAAATTCTGAAATTTCTAGTCCTGGTTTAGGATGCCTGAATTTTTATATTGAATTTGGAAGGAATTGTTACAAACATAGAAGTTTTCTTCTATAATAAAATTGATAAGTACTCACACTAGTCACTGAGTAGTGGTGTCCCAGTGGTAACGGCCCCGACTCACGAGTTGCAGGTCGTGGATTCGAACCCTGGCAGCCACTTTACTTTGTGTAAATTACTTCATCACCACTGCTCTCAAAACGGTGAAGGAAAACATCGTGAGGAAATCGGCTTGTTCTAGAACCAAACATTTTTAGACGTGTGGCACCTAACAATCCGGACTGGGCCCGCGTGGTAGATTATGGCCCACTCCCTCTCACAGAGAGGAGGCCTGTGTCCCAGCAGAGGGAACATTATAGGCTGATTTTGCTAATGCTAGTACCTAAATACATCATCATCTGCCAGCCTTTTCCCAACTATGTTGGGGTCGGCTTCCAGTCTAACTGGATGCAGCTGAATACCAGTATTTTATATAGAGCGACTGCCTATCTGACCTCCACAACCCAATTACTGGGTAATACGATACCACTTGGTAAGTAAGACTGGTTGTCAGACTTTCGGGCTTCTACCGTAACGACAGCCAAAAATCCACGAATGACAGCCGGGACCAACGGCTTAACGTGCTTTCCGAGGCACGGAGCGGTCTCGGTATGTAAAGATGGTCACCCATCCACAGACCAACCGCGGCAAGCGTAGCTTAACCTGATCGATCGACCTGTGCGGCTGTTATTATTTAGCCACGGGTCCTCATTAGGTACTAATACTAGTACCTAATGAATGAAAATACATTTACCACATTACTCAATAGTGTCATGAAAATGGCGCCCACTTTACATAATTACTTATTCTACTTTTATCCACTTGTAGGTATTGATAATATCCGTTTGAATAAATACGTACCTTTAGTTTCACAATACAATTGCTCCAAAGTATTCGATTCTATTTTCTATGCTTCATTCAGTTTTATTGGTATTAGGATTCCGAATCGCTGTCTATCGCTACAAACAGAGCCAGATGTGAAAAAGCTTAGATTTCAAGGGAGTAGACTTCGTTCGGCTAATTGTGAAGGGTGCGCATTCCAATTCGACTACAATGTTATTTGTCAGCATGAGAATGCTTCAAAGCATGCTGACTTCTAACATTATACCCATCTGTTTGCAGGTAAAATGTTAAGCGGGCGCGGCACATGACTTCAGATATAAACAGTAAAAAATGTGTTTGATTGAGAAAAGATCTAGTGTTAATTGTGAACGACGGACGCGCCAGTGTAGTGCACTCTCCGAATCCAGTTGAGAAGACCGAAACAGTGTATAACAATGGAATATGGTTGAACCGTTGAACGCTCCTGGTACAACCAAACTGTGCTTCCTATAATGTTCTCGCGCGGTGAAGCCAACTAAACCAAAACGAACGTATATAACCCTGACATTATAGCAAACCTAAAGAATCATTGTAAATATAGTTAAATTTTAAAAAAATCCTCGTCGTTGTCTACGTGTTTTTAAATCTAATAAAAAACTCTAGTCTTAAAAATTTTGAAAATTTTTCATCGAAGCGGTTGTCGTATTTTTGTGATAAAAATTAAATGATATCAATTATTGTAGGTTATGTTAATATTAAGTGGCAAAACTGGTTGTGATGTGTATATGTAAGGAGTAAGTAAGATTTGCGCTTAGCTTGCGCATTTTTGGGGTGGGTCTGCGCGGGCGCCGCGCGGGTATGTTGGGGGCGGGGCGACGTAGTGACGTGTGTCTTGGCGCAGGCGCGGCCCGGCGCCGGTAAGATGCGAGAGCGGCGATGTGCGCTCCACCGCACCGTCGCTCTACTGTTTGCCTACCTCCTCTTCCTCAACTGTCAAGTCGATGCTGCTGGTGAGTTACATTCCTTTTTTAAATATTCTAGACGCTCATTTGTTTACGTAAGTATAATGTTTTTTATAGAGAAGACTGATCATTAGATGACATTTCAAATTCGCATTTAAAAGTATTACTTAAAAGCAATACGGTAGTTAAAGTTACATAATTATGCGATTTAGTTTCTGAACTAGGTTTTAAAGTACCTACCTTACAAACTGCTTAGTAATCTCAAAAACGCGGCAACGTGACTTTCCCTGTTGTCACTATTGAAACTTCAGTAGGTATCATTAGTGTTAATTAAAGGAGTTTAGTATCCCTGTAGGTAATTATCAGGGCGTCACTTCCTAAGTGAAAATCATATCGGATGTCGAGGCAATCAGACATGTAATTAACTGTCAAAGTTCAGTAAACGTCATTAGCCTATTAAACAGTTAGTTTGCTCATAGTTAATCGCTTTAGATAAGAAATATCGATGATAAAAATCGATACTTTGCTTTTTAGATCTGAGATATCGATAAAAACATAACTTTTATCTATACTTATTCTTGTAATGAGTCGCCATCTTGAAATGTCCTGAATAATCATAAAAAAAACTTTTAACTTACAAACAAATGAGGGTCTACGCTAACTTGCATGGTAATTTTAAGGTATTTAATAAGTATGAAAATGTAAAAATGAACTGACGAAATAACGGTATAAAAATCTATTATAACATTTACAGAGGTCTTAATACGGTAATTACAGTTCAACTGAATATTTCGTGGAAATACTGACGATTGTCGCGTGCCTGATACATTTTTGTTCCGATTTATTTTTTTACCTAATGCTGGTATAATTAAAAGCGACGATGACAAATTAAGTTAGGCTGCGAGTAGTCTTTAATATTAACTTTTAATTATTGGGTCCGTTACAGATAATTTGACTTGAAATTTTTTTGCAAATATTCCTATTAAAACTACCGAAGCTTTGAATTCCTCACCCGCGCTTTCTGCTGACTTACTTAGAAAGAATGTTGAAGCATGCCCTTCGGAGTTTGGGTTTCAACATACAAACCCCCAGGCTGTTATAAAAGCTTTTAAAGATCTTAAAATAAAATCAACAGAAGATCTTTGGGGAATGTCTGTAAAAGTTTGTAGATCTATCATCGAAACGATTGCGCCCTATTTAGCTTTCATATTTAACATCAGTGTAGACCAAGGAGTCTTTCCGGATCTCATGAAATACAGTAAAGTAGTTCCTTTGTTCAAATCCGGTGATAGTAAAGAACCCAACAATTATAGGCCTGTCTCAATTCTGCCGGTTCTCAGTAAGGTGTTTGAAAAGTTGATGCTCAATCAAATGTTACGCCACTTTAATAAAAATTCCATCTTTCATGAACAACAGTACGGTTTCACCAAAGGGCGTTGTACCACTGACGCCGGTGTCAACCTAATAAAGAACATTTTTAACGCCTGGGAGGAAGCACAAGATGCTATTGGAATCTTTTGCGACCTCTCTAAGGCGTTCGATTGCGTAAATCATGAGACACTTCTGCTGAAACTTGAGCACTATGGGATTAGGAATTTAGCTCTTGATTTACTAAAGTCATACCTAAAAGACAGAAAGCTTAAAGTACAAGTAAACGGCGTAAACTCAGTAGGGTCTGAAATAGCAATGGGCGTTCCTCAAGGTTCTATATTGGGTCCATTCCTCTTTTTAGTTTACATTAATGATTTACCCCAATTACTTCAAAATCAACCGAAGATGGTGTTATTTGCAGATGACACCTCATTGATCTTTAAGATAGACAGACGGGCACAAAATCTTGACGACGTGAATAACTCTATTCTTCAGGTCCAAGATTGGTTTACGGTAAATAATTTGGTACTAAATGAAAAGAAAACCAAATGCATTAGATTTAAATTACCTAATGTTAGAAGTAGTGAATGTGACATCATACTGAATGGAGAAAAACTGGAATTTGTTGATCAAACTGTTTTTCTGGGAATCACGCTAGACGACAAATTACAATGGGGACCTCACATAACATCTCTTGCGGGGCGGCTTAGCTCGGCCGCTTATGCTGTTAGAAAGATAAGACAATTAACTGATGTAGAAACCGCGCGTCTAGTCTATTTTAGCTACTTTCACAGCATTATGTCGTACGGCATTTTACTATGGGGTCGAGCTGCTGACATTGAATCCATCTTTATTTTGCAAAAAAGAGCTGTCAGAGCCATTTATAATCTACGTCGCCGCGAATCTCTCAGAGAACTTTTTAAAAAGATTAATATTATGACGGTACCTTGCCAATTCATTTATGAAAATATTATGTATGTAAGAAAAAATCTACATCTTTTTAGTAAAATAAGCGATAGACATAATTTTAATACTAGAAATAAAGATAAAATACATCAACCATTTTTCAGATTAGCCAAGGTACATACATCTTTTATGGGGTACTGTGTTAAATGTTACAATAAAATACCTTGTGATATATTGCAATTAAATGAAAGAAAATTTAAAACTCACATTAAACGTACACTTTGTAAACAAGCATACTATAAATTAGAAGATTATATCCAAGATAAGAACGCTTGGAAACATGCTGGTCCTGCTCCATAGGACAATCTGGAGCCTAGACAAAATCAAACTGGTTGCTAATTTAATTGTAAATTTATACTTTTTTTGACATTGATTTACATTCTGTAACTACTTTCAACTCACACACTGACTTATTACTTGTAATTTTTTTTTTTTTTAATTTTATGAAAATCGTTTACTTTTACCATGTTTGTAAATATGTGAGCACCATGTATCTATCAGATAATTTATTTATATGTCATGGTTTCATTTTTATGTCTTTTACCTATTGTGGTATAGTAATTTTATTTTAGGTGCATCGTGTTCACATATTATTATTATATAATTAATGTATGCAAAATTTTGTAAAATATTTTAAAAGAGTAACGGTGGAGTTTCTTGCCCGTTCTTCTCCATACGAAAACTACCTTTTGGAATGGGCGACTAGAATCAATTCTATTTTTTGTAATTTCTGACGTTCAAAAGTGCCTTTTATGTGCCTATTTGAAATAAATGCTTTGACTTTGACTTTGACTTTGACTTTGATTATATAATGATGTTAGTTGATTTTCAAAATAATAATTTTATCGACAGAAAACGCAATCTTGCGCTCCCATCACTACTATTATTAGATTATATTGCATAGGTATATTTTTACCAAGGGATATCGTATATGTACCGTGTTACCCAGTAACTGGGTTGTGGAGGTCAGATCGGCAGTCGCTCCATGTAAAATACTGGTATTCAGCTGCATCTGGTAAGACAGTAAGCTGACCGAGAAGAGATATATTTTTAAAAACGTGCTTGTTTTGATGAGTACCAATAAGTACCTACATTTTATAACAATTGTAACAATTCATAACTCCAAGATACAGTTTTCCGAAACATCATTCCCAACTTAAATGAAAATTAAACACCAGGTACTAAAAGTACCTACAACCAAATTTTAATCAACTCAAGAACAGCGGAATACCAAAGTTGGCTTATTAAAACAGCATTAATTCAATCACGATTTTGTTTGAATTCACAAAAGGGAAAATTATACAGCCGAGTTTCTGCTTATATTTGCTCAGAAGCACCAAGGGTTAAAAATAGTTATATGAGTTGTATGAATATGACTCATATTCACTCATTAGAAAACCGAGGGTGAATTCACATTAACATTAAAATTCAGACTAAAAATCGCATCTCGGGTCTAACTCCCCCGCATAATGGTGTCGCAGTGCTTTATGAAAATGAGACTTAAAACATTTTTATGGTAGAAAATAAAACGGGTGTAGTAAACTGTTGTTCGTCACACGTTTCGTTGAGTGCCGTACGTACTTAGTATGCGTGTGGTGTCCCAACCCGTGACGCGCGGCAAAGTCGCGGAAATATGGCCAATGTGTGCATACAATAAGGAGTGAAAAAGCCTGCGTGTGCATAAAATATGTTAGGCTATTCGATTTTATTGGAATGGATGCGGGGGACGGGACAAAAAATGTTACCGTACCAACGTCTTTTTTTTTGTCTTTCATGCTTACGTAATAAGAATAACCCCTGACATGGAGGAGGCCTGGTTCCTAGCAGTGGGAACAAAATAGGCTGAATTGTGAATAATAAAAATAAACTGATGTCACCAAACTGTTGGGCAAGCGTGGAGATTATTAGGAAGTCTCATCATTAGAAGAATGCTTAGCCGTTAACTTCACAGACTTGATTATGGTTCCTTAAAATCAAATGGTTCTAATTGCCGCTCAGACGTATGAATGGAGCATCCATTGCTAATATTGTCAGTTGGTAATTCAGTGACACCTTTTAAATACTTATAAGATGAAAGGCATTACCTTAAAATAACCAAATAAGCATTAGAATATTAGTGATTGAAGAGCTAGCAAGGGCACGCCCGATGATTATAAGCAAGTCTCATCATTAGAAGATTTATGCTTAGCAGTTAACTGTAGACTGGATAATGCTCCCTGAAAAACAACACAAGAATCTGTACCAGATTTTTCGCAACATTGTGTAGGATAAAAATCCGAATTATTTAGAAAGCCACATTTTGGGTCAAGCGGACCTAATTTCACAAACCACCTAAAATATAAAGATATTAGACACACTTATTGTTGTTTTACGTCTTAAATTGTTATAATGTTGGCATTACTGACACTCGGTGGGCATCATTTGCATAACCGGCGTCGGCTGGGCCCGCGATAAAATGGCTACCGTCGAACTTATGACGTAATTAATGAACCAAAATGATACAACGCGGATAGCTGGGCAAATTACACTTTTTGCCGACCCCGTTCTAATGGAGTATTGTAACTGTTGGCATGTGGTCGTGGTTGTAATGGGTTGGGGCTTCAATTTGGTTGGTATGTGGTCGGTAGAAATAATACTGGCTGGATTTCAATTCGGACGGTTGATGTGGGAAGATCAAATAGGTTAAATATTAGACCTAAAATGAACAATGGCAAACATACTAGTTCTCGCGCAGGAGATGCTGCCGCTAAAAGCTAAAAGTTGGTGGTTGGTGATTCATAGACTCCCTTTGAAATACCCGCGAGATGAAAGGTATTACCTAAAGGACCATAATAAGCTGTTATAATTAACAAACTACGTGGTCTTAAGTAACCCAACGTAGCAGTCGCCGAGCTAGTTTTCTGACTTTACCGAAGATGAGAACTAAGATTGGCAAAAAAAATGTTAACTTTTGAGGGAGTACAATTATACAGTGTGTTAGGTTAAACGAGGGACATACTTTAAGGGAGTGTAGTACTCATAAAAATGAAGAACTTTTACTAAGAAACCAACATTAAAATCGAGAAAATAAAACCAGCCGCTCTATACATTTCTGTTCGCATAACTGGACAAAATGTGGGGAACAGCTGTTTTTTTTTTCATATTTTTGAGTCAGGCCCATATTGAAAGTTGTTCATTTTCATGAGTACTACACTCCCTTAAAATATGTCCCTCGTTTAACCTAACACACTGTATAAAAAAATACCCTCATGTATAAAAAAGTTGCACTCATTCAATGAATTCAAAACTCAATGAGCTGCATATTTAATCACAATTAACACTCTTCCTACAAGCTGAATGCATTCGATGGGTGTATCATAATTGCTACCGTGACGTCTGTGACGCACTTTATGTAATTTACTTTAAGCATTGTTCTCATGTAAGTAAGTGACTTTGTGTCTTTTTTGAGAATAAATATCTTTAAACCTAAGTATCATCACTAATTAAAGGCTTTTTTATATGAGCTCAACTGTGATTAATGAGACACAATTACTTTTCTATTATCATAAATAAAATTTTGATTTTCCTACAGGGTTATTTTAAATTGGCTAGCTAAGCTCAGTAGATGCGATGGATCGATGAGAATGGACGCGACGAATATCTAAACAAGATAAAATAAATTAGGTAAAGGGTCATCGATCGCAGTTATACTATAGTCACTTAATATCTTTTTAAATAACTGGTTATTTTTTTGTGTAAACATCTCAGACGTCATAGGTAATCGTATATTTAAACACGATAAAATATAAGAAAACAGTTTTTCTAAGCTCCTACTTCAAGTAACAATACTAACAGCGCTCGTTAAGGGGGAAGCGCTAAGGTAGCCCGCGAAATTCAAATTTTCTTACGTTTTTTGCAATATGCTGGTCAGTATTAAGATGTACGTCGATTAAAATATGATTCGCGGTCGTAACACATATGTATTTATAGAATCATAATAATTAGAATCGGTAATACAACTTGTTAGGTTAGTATAATCCCAAAATGTCAAGATTTCATGAAATTGGCATTCTTTGGGATTACTTGGTCTTAGAGAGTTGTGTTGATGACTTTAATGATTATAATTCTGTAAATACATATTTGTTACGCCCGCGAATCATATTTTAATCAATGTACAACTTAATACTGACCATTAAATTGCACAAAACGTAAAAAAAATGAATTTTGCGGGCTACCCTGGCGCTTCCGCCTTAAACTCTCAAAAAAAAAAAACATCAAATATTTTTATTTTTTATTTTATCGTGTTTAGATATCGGTATCCATCGCCTCTGCGGAGTTAGCTAGCCAATTTAAAATAAACCTGTATACATCCCCCACTCATAAACAGGAGGTCCTAGGTAAAGCATGAATATCAAACGGAACTGCTATGGAATATTCCATGAAACTTCAATATTAAAATCCCAACCTTTTTTTTTTATTCGAAATGGGTTTGCTCTTGACTCTAATCTAGGTCAGAGATGACACAGACGAAGTCTACAATGGAGTGAGCTTACCCAGAAGAAGCCTGTTCACTCTTACTTTGAAGAGATTCGGGTTGTATGCACTCGGAAACACAAACGCAGGTAGAGAGTTCCACTCTTTTGCTGTGCGCATTATAAAGGACATTTGAAAACGCTTAGTGCGAATTGGTGGAATACTAGCTTTCCATCCATATACTGTGCTCATCTAACGCTAGTTTCGCAATTAGTATGATGATGAGAATTTCAATTATTCGTCAGTGAATGATGCTGCGTTATGCCGTCAATTATGACATTATTTGAAATCAAATGGATGACACGTTCATTAGAGCTTGCATCGCGTTTCTAATGGATGGGTGAATTAGATTTTGATTTAGCAATAATTGGTCAGAAAGTTACTATTTATTTAGTTTTTTTTTTTGTTAGAAACCTTAGACTTTAACAAAGCAAAACGTTAGAAAAATTTCGTGAAAATGTTAGAAATATAAATCAATCAATCTGTCCAGACTTCCCAAGTATGTTAGGGTCGGCTTCTAGTCCAGATGCAGTGTTTTACATGGAGCGACTGCTTATCTGACTTTCACAACCCAGTTACTGGGTAACATGACACGTTAGAAATAGAAATATCGAATATAAAATCATTGGAAACAGTAAAAAAAACTTCTCGAAAAAGTAATTTCTATTTAGCTATTTACACTATTTTGAACATAATTTTAAGAAAGAGAGCAAATGACGTCACCGAATAGCGTCGGTCGTTACCGCGCGCTACAGATCTTTAAGGTGCTCTAAAATTGACAAAAGGTGAGGGCTTTGTTACGACGTCAGATGGCACCCTGTCGTTATAACCCGCCTCAATGGCACGCCTCTGCCTTGCTTAACATAGGATGGCGCTAAACAAAAAGAAAACAACACTTCCTTCGCCGCACCTACTACCAACATCAATTCTCGATTAAGAATTTTATTACAATCGTAAAGGAAAATGCTTTACTTTGCCACATATATAAGTAAAAAAGATTTCGTATTAGATGTCTTTACGACACCCCCAAATATATATTACAGACGTGACTATTCGCGTCTATCTCGATTACGAATGTCGAATCGATTTGCGGAGGAAAAAAATCGGGAATATGCGACGACGCCAGCTACTGGCTTTGATTTGCATTTTAATATGCACAAGGGAACAGGGAACGAACCTGTCATATTGTGCAAAAGTGATCATGTAAAATTGATGTGTGTTCGAGATCGATTGGAAAACAATCGATAGGTATGAGACGTATCGAGGTCACGTCATCGCTGAGAAAAACGAGACCTCTTTTCACTACCTTTATTCGAGTTTTTATGTCAACCTAAGGGACGGGAAGATAACATTCTACGATACAAAGAGCGATATGGAATTTCTTCGGAAATTCATTTTGGATGCGAATTCTTTATCTAAGTACGTAAGGAAATTTTCTTAAGTGAATTCTGTAAATACTTGTAAATAAGAAAGTATTTTAGCTTCAATTGTAACTCATCGAATTCCTTCATTTGACTGGTACATCAAAAGCAGCAAAACCCTTCCACATTCTTTATTTTCATCCCAAACAAAAACCACAATTGAATCATTCGTCAATAAAGATATATCATTCCTGGAAATATTGAACCAGAACGGTACACCGAGCGTCAATTACCGTCAACTTCAACATTTATAATAGCTTTGCGCCGGAATTTCTATTTTCATTAAACGCGAGGTACGTCCATTTCCGGAGGAGTGCCGAGGACAAATCAGAGGTAGGCACGAACGACAGCACGTGTCCTCTACTGCCGGAGGACATAATCTAAATGCTAATATATCTGCGTCACGGGTTTGACGATATGGCGGGATTTGACGCGCCGTTTTGCACCGGTTTGAACCGGTGTAGACCGGAATGTTGCGGTGTAGTTTTGAAGGGAAAGGTTTGTGAAAGGCATTGTGCTGGAGTGGGTGCAGATGTGCGAATGTATGGTGTTTTTGGTGCTATTTTTTATGTAAAGGTGGTTTTCTGAAGGCTTTTATGTATTTGTGAACAACAGCCCTATACTGTAGAAGAGTATGCGTTATTATAAAGTACCAAAGCCTATTGGGATGTTTCTCTCCACCGTTTGTGAATTGTCGCAGAAAGATGATGGCCGATTTTTTTTAAATAAAATTCCGATTACACTTATTTTGTAAACATACGAGTTCGGAGGATTGCAAAATATTTAATTAAAACAAATGTCGACCTATGATTTTCACTCCCATTTAGCACAACCAGAGGGGCAATTCTTGTAATTTTCTGTCTGATCTCAGTCTCAATCTGTCAAAAATACCTCTAATTTCCCTACATTTTGACAAGTTTTTGACATTTGTTTGTCGCCGAGATGACACTGCGACCAGATTTTTAACGTTTTAAATGAAGATAATTGGCCTTCTGATAAGGTCAGATAATAGACAGGAGATATTTACCGCTTTGATTTAAATTCCCATTAATTAAGGTCTCATGTTCTCTCCAGCAATAAATTTAGCTGTCTAACATTTAATATAAGTGGTTATTCAACCCGCAAAACAGTTACATGGGCTCACAATTCAGGGGTACCAACTGAACAAGGGTGAATTCTCGACATTTTAGTTTCAAAGTTTGTAGAATATTTTTAGCGTTGTTAAAGCTGGAATTTTTGTTCGTTATTCTCTTATGTTTTAACTAATAGAAAATCTATTTATAGAAGTAACAAGAACAGGGACAATTTTTTTTATGAATTCGATAAATGGTAGATCATTAAAATAAGAAGTTTCCAAGTTTTTGAAGTGAATGGTGAAACTTGAAAAAAATCAATTTAAAATCTGGTAACCCTTGTTCGATCAATAGCGCCTGCGGCATTCAACATAATTATGAATATGAATGAGCGATAAATAAGCCTCTTGAAGATAACAGTTATTATTTGTATTAGAAATCACTTTGTATTCGGTGAATTAAATTCGAAAATAATGAGTATATTTACTGAAAAGACTTTATTTGCACACAAATAATATCATCGACTAATAATTTCCGTAGGCAAAAAGTAAATAGGCAACGACACACAAAATTAAAAAAGTAAAAACAAACATTTCAAATAGAGAACAAAAGACAAATGAAAAGCACAAACTGAATTAAAAAAAGTTGTTAATCGAGATTCAAAAATAATATGCTAACCAAAAATCAACACTCAATTTTGAAACGTTATGTTCAAAGTCAATTATTTGTCAGCAACCATTATTTTACTTTCCTCCATTAATTCTCTAACAGCCTCAATGAATATTGAACTTGACAATAGCCTAGTTAGCCTAAATCAGATAGGCTTTCGTGTGGTCCACCAATAATATTGTTTTCACCGCGAGCACCGTTGAATGGTTCGAATTGAATTTCCATCGGAATGGAATTCTTTCCACGGTATTGATTTTAGATTCGGTCGGAATGAAGTTTCATATGCCGAATGTTTAAAAATGATTTACGTGGACGGTGTGAATGCTTTGACTGCGTTTCTCTTATGTTTACATGTTAAATATTATCATTATCTACAATGTTCTATGCCTAAATTGTGACATTGACAAAGCGCTGCTCGAAAACTTTGTTAGCCAGATATCAGATTTCGTCTTACAAATTAAGGAATCTAACACCCAATTGATTTATAACTATCAAGAGGCAGCATAATAAAGGGTCTATAATTATCTATTACGAGTCCAGCTTATTCCGTCTTGTTAAGTAAGCTAAACAAGACGTGATGAGCTGGGCTGGATGGAGCTGGTGAACTCTTATTCACGAATTTTCCACTAAGGGAGGGGAGCCTACGAGCAACTTTGGTCTCAGCAACTAATTTGTCTCTCACATCAAAAGTATGAAAGTGGTTTCTTTGTCGCGTCGCTACATGCGCGCACTTACATACAGAATTCCATAAACTAAAACATAATAATGACAACCCCGATCAGAAGGCCAATTGCCGTAATTAAAAACGTTAAAAATTTTCTCGCAATCTCATCTCAGCAACAATCAATGTCAAAAACTTGTCAAAAATTAAGGGAAATTAGACGTGTTTTTGACAGATTGAGACAGATCAGACTGTTAACGTTCTTGAAATTACGAGAATTGCCCCTCTGATCAGTGGATCCGACCGGAATAAATCACATTATCCTAGAGTACTGGCAACTAATAAAAAAAAACAAAAGAACCCCGACACCGCAGAGGTTTTATCGTCTGATCGAAATTCCCATCTCTGCTCCTGTCCGCACACAGTTAGATATTAATCCCGGCCCAATAATCGCTTCTGATAAGAGATTTTCTTTCGATCCCAAGTAATAGGAAGTTTCTGCATCGATGGTCCCTTCTATTTAAGTTTAATAACGTTTTGCAGCGGATCGTACCGCTATTGTTGCGCCCGCGTGACCACAGTTTGCAGCGCCAACTATTGTTTAGAATTTGATAGTGGTTTCGGTAACAGACTGCTACTGATAAATATAATGGGATTGCTATGAAGTTACATGGTTTGTTTTGTTATTGCTGGTCATAATTTTCGGTTTGTTTAAGTAGTTTGGTGTTGTTGTTATCATTGTTTTTGTTTGTGGCTTCAATTATGTTAAGCATCGAACGTTTGTTCATTAAAGATAACACATGTAGCATTGATGGAATATTAAACATGCTCACTAATGACATTTTCAATTGTTTCCGTATGTATTTTACCTGAAGTGGAAAACACAGTAAATTCTTCTTTATGACGACAATGTCCAAGTCATTGTTCCTTTGCCCCATTTTCCTCATTCATGTTTTTTGATTATTTTGTCCGTTTTACATATTCACGGGATCGTCGAGTTTTTGTTTCTACTTTTCGACTATTGTTGGCTTAGTCTCCCACAGTCTTACGAATTTGGGAATCCATTCGCGGATCCTTTTACAAACAAAATTTTAACCTCTCCTCAGCCATTCTCACCGATAGTAATGGTATTGAAAATCTTTAGTTGAGCTCTAAAACGATCGTCTAAGTCTATTGTCTCCGGTTTATCCGAAGAATTTCACTTCCGTGCCATTAATTTTCCATTCCGCCCCTAAATCGACAATTGAGAGGCTCAGCCAACGAATTTTGAGCGACAAAATTCTCGGTAACTTACTATTACGTTGGCTTCAATAAACGATTACCTAGACATATTTCGTACTCACTTTCTTCTGCTATAGAATTATCTGCTTTACGCTTCATTACTCACTTTTATGTTATTTGATATTGCATTTTTAGATTAGATATCATAAGCATTACTGGAATTACATTTCTTAAAAAAAACCGGTCAAGTGCGAGTCGGACTCGCGCGCCGAGGGTTCCATACTTTGTAGGTATGTAAATAGTTTATCACGGTTTTTTTATGTACAGACGCCAGCACATCAAGTTACTACAATCTGTCAGATTTCTTTAATAGATTTTCAACTTTATCACTAAAGCATAAGGTTCAAAGTTGATTGCGAAAATTTGACAGTTTCGGGTAGGTTGATTTGCTGGCGTCCGTACCTACTAATTTACGGTTTTCGGATTCTTTCCTTTACTTGTGCTACATGATCTTGCTTCTTGCCAAATTTCATGATTCTAGGTCAACGGGAAGTAGGTACCCTATAAATTTTGAGAGTGTCGAAAGATAGGTTTTTGCGGCATAAACGGCCGCATCTTTTTTTTTACGTTAACTTAAAAGCTTCATTTTTTCACAGTTTCAAAGGACTGTAGACCTGAGTATATGGTTTTAATTTCAACTCGATACCTCCACGCGTTCCTGAGATAAAGGGTCTTGACAGACAGACGGACGAACGGACAGCAAAGTGATCTTATAATGGTTCCGTTTTTTCCTTTTGAGGTAGGGAACCCTAAAAAGCGTTTGATCTTTGAACTTTTAAATAAAGTCCAATACGGAAACACGCTTACAGAAATTCTGTCTCTGATTACAGATTTATATGCACTTTGCGAAGCTCTTTGAAGAGAATGCAAAAACAATCTCCATGAAACAAGAGATAAATTTATCAAAGCACACAAAGACTATCTCGGCTTGCGTTCATAATTTACAACTAACGCTACAAAAATTGGCGTGTGACGTAGTACGGTGGGTCTTTTACGGAGGGTGTAAGCAAACAAGTCCGGAGATAAGCTGCATTCAAGGCGAAATTGTGAAAGCGTCGAGTGGCGACAACAAAGAACCTTATTAACCTGCCACTAACTAATGGACGACGATAGGGTTACAGAATGACCCGCCGCGAAAGGACCCTTTGTAATGTTAATAAGGCATGTACCTTTATTGTAATTTTAGGTCCATTCTCAAAGTTTGTTGTCGCTGCATCCGTGTTCCAATTAAAAATATTCGTATTCAATTTTTGTATTGGAACTTTGTAGGGCTGGTATGAAAAGGTTGGAAGTTGAAAAGGTGAACGTTAAAGAGATCGAATTCGCGCCCCTTCTAAAGATGGAATCTTGAGTGCTGTTGGTAAACCTGTTCTCTTTGAGTCGACTTTTTTCATCCCCTTATAGTCGGGTCGGCAGTATCTTAACTAGTGTGAACGGTGGGCACCGAGCGATGAAAAGAGATGTACACACGATACATGCATACTTCAGTCGCGGCCTTTGCTTGCCAAAGTTAATGGAACTTGTAAAGGGGTGTGTATAAAAGCGGCTGTCTTATCTTGGACGTTAAAGACTTGAGTCTTGATGTTTATTGTGAGAAAAAGTCGGCATACAGCGAGCTTTTGTTTTCAAAGATAAGTGGGTTAGCTTTGCTTAGGATGTTATTAATCGGTGCTAATTAACTACAGACACTCAAAGAGCGCTGACATTGGCCAGTTTTTAGATTAAAAAATGGGATTGACTGGCAGATCACTTAGTAAATTCTATCAATCTGTTTGTCAACTCTGTTTTTGATGACTTTACAATTGGAGAAACGAGCGAGCCAGGGGATACTGGGAGGTACTACAATTTACAGATAGTGCCATTCACGAAGACGCGCCCAAATCTTCTTCCTGATCGTTAGTAGTTATCGCTAGGTAATTCCGCCAGTGTTATAGTTTTTTCTATACACACTAATGGGTCATGTATGAAAATATTAAATTGTCTCGATTTTTTTTCTGCACTTATGAATAAGCTAATACTATCTACAAAAAAAGTATCAGATTTATCTGATTAGTATTTCCAGAGAAATAAATTAAATTCTGTTAGAGGCGGCCATCGACAGTAACCCACGGATTTTTATTCAATTTCCTTAGCCTACTCAATTAAAAAGTAAAAACTGTAGATAATCTGTACCGTCTGACATTCATCCATCATAACAAAGGTCTCTCAAAATCTAATCCAGTGTCCAAAGCGTGGGGGTCGTCGCGAAGGCAGTCGAAATCTAATCCAGTATTCAAAGCGTGAGGGTCGTCGTAAAGATATATCCATAAAATCGCAAACAAACACAAAGCAAGAGGTGAAAAGTGAGGTTATGTTATGACAAATTGACAAGAAGTTATGATGGATGGATGTCAGACGGTACAGATTATCTACAGTTTTTACTTTTTAATTGAGTAGGCTAAGGAAATTGAATAAAAATCCGTGGGTTACTGTCGATGGCCGCCTCTAACAGAATTTAATTTATTTCTCTGGAAATACTAATCAGATAAATCTGATACTTTTTTTGTAGATAGTATTAGCTTATTCATAAGTGCAGAAAAAAAATCGAGACAATTTAATATTTTCATACATGACCCATTGCCCGCTAATAATAATAAGCGTGTATCGATAAAACTAAAACACTAACGGAATGTTGCACACTTGTGCTGTAAACATTAGGAAAAAGAGTGGTCTGCGTGGATGGCACTATCTGTACACAACTTCTACACACTGCCGAAGTGACACGAACCGCTTCGGGTCCCTTCGGTTCTTCAACGCTATCGCACCTGGCCAGTTGAGAGGTACGCGTATAACGATGAAAAGAAGTTCGTTTTGTGAATCCTCCTTATAAAATATATAAATTTTGCAACCAAAAAATGTACTATAGAGGCTTTACCTTGCATGGCGTTTCCATGCAACCTCCGCGAGTATTTTATAGGATGGCATAATATTATAACATAAACATTATTTCGAATTTTAGAGGAATAAAAAAATAACAACAAAATAACAATGGCTTTTATATTGACAGTTTAACTACACTGATTGCGTTATTTACAATGTTGAGCAGACAACATTTGCGAACATATAAAGCAATAGATTAGTAATATTCTTCAAAAGTTGACTGTCATAGAAAGTGCGTTACATAATTAGGGTGCAGCTTGGAGAGCCGACAGAGGGGGTCATCATGTAAATAAAGTAAATTCTTTTGATGGAAATATTAAACAAGCTTTTTTATTACCATCCCTATTACAGTACCTGAACTATTATTATCTTTTTGTTGTTATTAAGGGCTTACATGACCTAAAGCGCGGTCACTGTCGGACTGCATAGAAATGAAAGAGAAGTGCGATGACACAACGCTGGTAATTTATTCCAAAATATGAAGCATTATTTAATTACAAAAATTCTGTTATTTGGATTTAAAAATTAAAACATTAGTATTTTAGTATGTTGCTTTTAGAATAATCTGACAAAAAATAAGATTGAATGTATATTATTATGGTTTTTATTGTAAAAAGAATGTTTTTAGAGGTATCTTCATGATTTTTTTCTATCGTATCAAATAAGTTGTATTATGTTTTCAACACACTATCTACCTAGCATATATCCTGAAGAACATCATATATTTTTCTGATTTGGTTTACTGTAGTCGATCATATACTTTTATTGTTTCTAAAACTTGCGTTTTTTGTGCTTAGGTCCTGTAAGCCCTTTAAATGACTTATTTCACAAATATTACTATGAAGACCCGGGCCATCCGTCACCTTTTAATTAGACACTATCAACTCTATCATTTAAAATATTAACCATCCCATTAACTGTGATCGTCCATTCAATATCACAAAACAGGTTTCGATCGAGAGTCCACTGCAACGCAGGCTTTTTTTTTAAAGTAAACGCCATGACACGAGATACTGACATTACTTCCGAACGAATGGCTACGACTTTATTATTTTCATTTTAAATTAAGTACGGAATATGTCATGTTGCATTACAGTTAAGTATAGGGTGTTTTATTTGATGACGGGGTTCTGCGGAGTTGTAATTGTTTTTAATTTTGTTTTTTTTTTATCTCCGTGTTGCAAAATATGACGGAGTCTCTGGCCAGTAATTCTGCTACCCTTTCTGGTGACCGAGTAACTATTTTTTTTTTCGTGGCTAAGTAATAACAGCCGCACTGGCTGATCGATCAGGTTAAGCAACGCTTGCTGCGGTCGGGCCGTGGATCTTTACATACCGAGACCCCTCCTTCCCTCGGAACAGAAGTTAAGCATTTTACTCCGGCTGTCATTTGTCGATTTTTGACAATCGTTTCGGATCGTTAGAAGCCCGAAAGTCTGATCAGTCTTACCAAGTTATAGTGTTACCCAGTAACTGGGTTGTGGAGGTCAGATAGGCAGTCGTTCCACGTAAAATACTGGTATTAAGCTGCATTCGGTGAGACCCCAAAAATAGCTAGGAAAAAGCTAGGCAGATGAGGTAGATGATGATATTATATAAATATATCTTGTTTGAAAATAAAATATTTAACTTTAAAATCTCCTAAAAACACCTAAAATGGATAGGTCAAGCAACATTTTTCGAAAGCTCCCCGGCAGTATTGTAGAAATCCATTTTTATAGGAAATGGTTTCCATCAGATTATTGTTTCCGATATGTCACATGAACCCCATTAAACGATCAGAATGGTGATGGGAAAATTATGACATGTCAAGTGTTATCACTTGTTACCCGGATGGACGTTTATCTTGATAGAACGTCCCTTTACATGGAATAAAATTAACATGTTATAATTATCACCAATGGAGAATAATCATTAATCGAGTCGAGTACTTAGATGGGAAGGGTGGAAAACTTATTTAGACGCACTTCGCGCTCTTTCTGAACAGTGGATGAAAAGAAGGGGGTCTACTCTCTAAGTCCGTTAACAAAGATACGGACCGTACAAAAGTCGTTGCACCGTCAAACCAAATGTCAAATATTGTTTTTTCGGACTGTCAAAAGGTCATCGGCCGTAAGGACAACTGTCAAATCTTGTTCCCATTCATTCTTAGTTCGATAAACTAATCTTAAAAGCGATACAGAGTAGGCCCCGAAACACCAGACTTCGTGCTTACGGAGTAAACTCCTGAACTGTCACGCTCGGGTCGGTGACGCTGATTCGGGTATACTCGGCTCCAGTCGGTTGGTGACGCTGAGTCCAGTATACTCGGCGCTGAATCGCGTATACTCGGCTCAGGATTATAGGATTTTCTCACTTGTTGCTGTTGGATTCACCCGATCAGTTTCGAACTCGAACCTGCCGGTCGATTCTGTTAAAATCTCACCGTGAAAACTTAGGTGAAGTGAGTTTGTTTTTGCTTAGGAATTGACACTATTGACAGCTCACTCCACGCTCACTTCACCTAAGTTTTCACGGTGAGATTTTTACAGAATCGCACCGCTGATTAGTCTTACCCCCTTACTAATAAACGTTGTACAGCGTCTGTATAGTTACACAACTCTGTCTTGTTCTTTCGAAAGTCAAATTACTGACGTCTGAAAGAGTGAAACCGGTGTGTAACTATTCATCTGATATAATACGTTTATTAGTAAGGGGGTTAGTCAATAGTGGCGAAAATCCAATGAAAACTAAAATACGGCACATATTTGACACTAAACCTAATAGTCTATTTTACTTGCACCTGCAACCATTACTTGACAAGAACGGGAATTTAATTTGTAGACAAATAAAGCAGATTACTATGATGTTAAAACTTTGTAACATTTCTGTTTAAACAGTTGTCGGAGGGTAAATTAAATGTGACAATTGAAGTCCATTCGAGTCTTATTTGACATTAATTTGTTGTTAAAAGCCCTGTTAAGAGCGTTTATACCGTACGGCATTTCATACAAATTTTCAAGCTCTTGTTTTTCGAAATGAATGAACCGATTTTAATGAAACTGCATACGCATTATAAGCAGGATACAAAGGTCTAAAAAGTTACTTAAGAACATTTTCGAAAAATAGTGTTACAGCCAAATTAGAGCGATTTTAAATTTTACATAGAAACACAGATTTCCGGTTATATTTTTTTAAATAAGTCCATTTATTTGAAGCCTTTCATGCCGCCACATTACAGTAGATAAAACTACATGAAAACAAACGCAAATAAATTGGACTATTCAAAATACTGTAATGGCCGTACCAATGCTTTTAGCAAACTCTTTTATTTTTATTTCTATTACTATTTTGGTGTGCTACATTGAATTCGGCTACAGCACTTATTATTGGCTAAGCCTTAAATGGTATGGACCATCTAAGTACAGTCAGAGAAATTAATATTGTGAAGCAAATTGACACCCTACCTACGTCAATTTTCCGTGTTATAGCCATTTCACAAAACTGTCAAATAATGACAGTTGTGATTGAAATATAGGTACGGACAATTTAAAATGGTAGTTAATTTGTTTAAAAATTAATTTTACTGACTTTACAAATTTTACACGGCAAAACAAGAGTTAAACGTGTGTAGAACGTACAAAACAGTCAACTAATCAGCATACTAGACCAGAGTCAACAGCAAATCCATTATAAATAAAAAGTCGTAGCCAAAGTATTGAAACAAGGTCAGACATAATTTCAACAAGCTCAGAGTGCTCAGATGTATCTGAGCACTCTGAGCTTGTTGAAGAGTTTTAAATACCTAAGCGGGTAATTAGGAATATCTTGACACTACTATTCTATATATTTCTTTCTTTCTTTACCTAATCGTTATTTTCCCAGTGTTTGGTGAGTATGCTACATACTCACCCACACATTTGGTGATGCGCCTGCGTCTTGTTTTCACTCAAACGAACTCACCCTTCGCTCCAAAAAAAAAAACGAGTACATGTGTGCAATGTCAGTTAGTTAAAACTGTTTCCAGTGCCGCCATCTTGCGAGAAATTGGTACATCGATGCATTTAGAAATTGATCTTTATCATTAGCAAAACGTTACGGTAACGGAACAGTACCTACACACTTGCCTCTTCTGCCGTCAGTACACCCCATTCATCACTTTTGATAAAAACATTATAACAACAGAAAATTAGACCAGTACAAACTGGTCAAAGTTGGCAACGACCACAAAATGGTTGCGATTTGACGGTGAGCCTATAACTTGTCCCCTTTTCCTTGTACCCCGCTGTCCCCCGTATGTCCCCGTGTGCAGTGCCCGTGTAATTATTTATGTCGCGACGCCTGTGCTTAACTGTTGGCAGACGGTGTTTTACGTCCCCCAAATGCCCTGAAGTGTGGATTGTCTGTGTAGGTAACCCTAGGTAGCGCAGACTCTTTTTATGTTACATCAGCTGAGCATTTTTTAACCCAGCTCAGCGTTTTTTCTAACTGGAATAAGTTGCTAACATAAAAAATCGGGTTTTCGGGCCCGGCTCCCTCTGCAGATCTCTGCAGGTTGAGTTTCGGAAACACTTTCACATGTTTTACCTGTTTCATTATCTGTGAGCGCATAAGTTAATGTGGGGACTATTTTACCCGCACCGATCCGTACCGACTTGTCTTAACCAGGAACCTGCTTCTTTTTGCAAGCACCCTTAGAAGATGTTAGCCAATGTTACTTCGTTGCCGAGCTGTATCGATAACTCAAGACCCATTAAAAAAGTAAAAAAAAAAATTAATACCTGCACCCTAATTGCCTAACACACAATCAAACACAACCTGAATTATTTTGAAGGATATTGCTAATAACACTGGTCAACAAATTTTTTCCTCTGAAACCAGACTATACTTTTCCGAAGGATTTTGACGCGCTGAATTTGAATCTGACCTCAAAATTGCTCTATCACGTCAGGGTTTCGAGATATCCTAACCTAAAAGTGCAAAAGATACCGTTTTTTATCATTTTTGAGGTTATGTAGCACGGCCGATCCTTTTTTCTTTCCAAAATTATTAATAGCATCTCAAAGGACTAGTCTTCCTCTTTAAAACGACGTTGAGTTTACTCAAATATCTTTTTTTTCGCTGAGATAGCGCATTTTGAAATTTTCGTGTACGGAGATTGTTCTACGTTTGAGAATTCATACACATACAGTCTATTGGAAAATTTCAAAATTCAATTTCTCAGCGAAAAAAAATGATATTTGAGTAAACTCAACGTCATTTTAAAGAGGAAGACTAGTCCTTTGAGATGCTGTTAATAATTTTTGATAGAAAAAAGGATCGGCCGTGCTACATAACCTCAAAAATGATAAAAAACGGTATTTTTTGCACTTTTAGGTTAGGATATCTCGAAACCCTGACGTGATAGAGCAATTTTGAGGTCAGATTCTCATCCTTCCTCAAGAATTGGGCTATCAAATGCAAAAAGAATTTTTCAAATCCGACTGGTAGTTCCAGAGATTAGCGCGTTCAACCAAACAAAAAACTCTTCAGCTTTATAATATTAGTATAGATAAATTTTTTACCATGTTTCGTCTCTGCATCTCTATTTAAATAAAGAATACGCCACCATAAAGCGTAGGTAAACGTTTTATTTCAGTCACATCAACAGTTTAGCGTGTCTAAAATCACAGTAAATTCATACTTTTACGATTATTTACAATCGTCCGTCGACCTTCCAGAGTCACCACACGAAACCATAAACTACCTACCCTAACATACGTACCTTTTTTAACCCCACAAATGAAGCCCCGACATAAAATGACTTATCAACTGAGCCCAGAAGATAACGTGTCACTAACAGCTAGGTTAACGCAATTTAGTCTAAATTAGTCCATCATGAGTTTTTACGGTATGTGGGTAAATATTAGTAATTTTGTGGAGGCGTCTGTGCTTCAAATAAAACCCAAATACAAGGTTATAACGGAAGGCCGTTGACCAATCGTCGTACTTTTAGGGTTACGTAGGAAAAGGTTCTTTACAATAGCTGTCAACTGTCAGTCAAAACAAAACGTCATTTTTTATTAACATCTGTTTTATTTTTTAATATTTAGATGTAATTCTGCCATTATCTAGATGCAAAAAGCAGTACACACCGCCAAAAAAAATATGCAAATGCAGATGCGATGATATGTAATAATAATACAAAACTCAACCCAAACCTATACTTAATCAGATATCTGAATAGCTTTAATACCTGATTCCATAACTTACTTCCTGATTTGCAAACCGATTCGTGTTTACCATTGACAACTTTAGATTGAACTATGCAGAACCACTACTAAACTATCAAAGTATATATTTGGTCGGTTTTTTTTTAATTAACATCGCGTGAGCCGGGCCCCTGTCGTGACAAGGGGTAACTTTTACAGCCCACCGGCTTCTCTCTTACAATTCATTATACTTTGACAGTAGACGTTTACAGTTCAAAATGCACCGGCGGCGATGTAATAACTAGATTATTACTATACTTACATTAACTTGAATTGACTCGTAAACTAGCGTTTGAAGGCTATTTTTAGCTTTTTGGGGTATTTTTTTAGGTTATGAATAGAAATTGGCTAACGAAAGTACGGTAATTAGTTTGAATGGGCTTGATTTGAAGCCTGTTTTACTTTCTAAGTATTGCATACTAAGAAATTCTCAAAAGAAAAACCGAATAACCTGACCTGCCTGCCTGATGTCTCTTCGGTCGTGCCGGATTGTCGACCCATCGCACTATAAGAGTGAGAAAAGAGGGAGTGCACATGGTGCCTACGCGCACATTTGTGCACTATAATATCTCCCGCGCCGAAGGCTAGTCTCCGTTGACATTGGCCGCCGGCCCGTTGCCGAAATTCGGTCTGGAGGAATTTATTTATTTAAATATAATCCATACTAATATTATAAATGCGAAAGTGTATCTGTCAGTCTGTCTGTTACATCTTCACGCTTACACCGCTGAACCGATTTAGATGAAATTTAGTATAGAGATAGTTTGAGTCCCGGGAAAGGACATAGGATAGTTTTTATCCCGATATTCCCACGGGATCGACTCTTATGCGGGTGAAACCGCGGATCGCTGCTAGTTATTAATGTATTTTTTCCGTATATTAATTTGAATATTTTACCAATACACTTAACTTGTTATTAAAACACTAGGCTATTATTGTCCACTGCAGCGCAAAGGACTCTTCTCATACTAAAAAATAAAGAGCATTAATCACCGCGCTTGCTCAAGACTGAATGGCATAGCTATAGCTATGCTAGTCCAGGTTTCCTCACGATTTTGAAAACACTTCTTAAAAAAAAAACCCCCATAATATATATTTTTTGAAGAAAGAACGCAGAACACCAACATGAACATTTAAACACAAACGCACGAAACTAAAATTCAAAGATCGAACAATCGAAGCATCAAAAGGAGAAACTTTACCGATACTTGTCGGTAATCCCCAGAAAAGGATACCCGCATACGATATACGGAGGAGAAAGTTCGATTTGATCCAAAAATTGACCGACGCAAGTGACCAACGGAATCCCGGTAATAATGTCCGACCTACTCGTATATCTGTGGGACTTAATAAAAACGCACTGCTGTGGATTGAACGTAACCCGGCAATGGGCTTTTTTTCGTCGATGAATATATGGCATGTGAAATGTGGACCATGGCATGTGCTGGGGACAGGTTTTTTCATAGCTTTTTTTAGCTTTAAGCTGCGTTCGTGTGATACGATATACATAATGCCTTTATATCACAAATATCTCAAATACTTTTCAGAAAGATATTTTTGAATAGACATACATGCTAGTCTCGTAAATGATTGTTCTGCGTTTTCCCGAAGTCGAGAAGCAATTTAATTATTAATTTATATTTATTTTTCCTCTTAATTATCTTTACAGAACTTAGACCTAATTCTATTGTGTGGCTATCAACTATAATTACCTAATGTATACAATTACATTATGCTACACCTACAACGCTCCGCGATGCATGTATGCGATTTTCTTTAGAAAGGTCAGTAGCGTGTATGACCAGGGGGCCATGAATCATAATATAGCGAAGATGGTCTGTGTTTTTCTTTTTTTCGCTGCACTACGTAGGTATAATCAAAGAGATTGGGATTGAATTTGGATTGGATTGAATGGTATTTTAGCACAGACAAAAAAAAATAACTGAAAAATCCTTCACCAATGGGATTTGATACGATTAACTCGACAATTAACTGTCCAATATGATTCATAATGTTATCCTTTTATGATTCTGCCAAAGTGGGATTTTTAGGCCCCCAGATGTATGAACTTAAATGTTGCAAAAGGTATATTGTAAGGATTGTAGCAGGTGGCATTCTGAAATTTCTCCCTCTCCCAGAAGAACGCGTAAGTTTATGTATTTTTTTTTGTATGTAGGTATAAAAGAACACCCACCCTATTTAAATTCTAACTCTATTTGCTCATACATAAGTGTCATCATCCACGACACACTCCCTCTCATCTATAAACGATCACATATTTGATATACAACACATTATTACGTCGCAAGTCACGTCGACTCCGGCCCTAATCTCCACGTTCTTCATAAAAATAATAAAGCTCTGCAATAAAGACGGGTCATAAAAATTGTTCTTTATGTATAGGTACTTATTATTATATTTACATGTTTATGTCACAATTCGCAATATCATCTGCGATGGTTTCATAAGTACGGTAGGCGAGGTTGCTGAGGTAGCGACCGAGTAATTTATTTTTCACTCCTCTTGCTCAAAAAGACCGTCATTGTAGTATACAAGAGCGAGGAAAAAATAACATATTTACCTCTAGGGGAAAAAGTTTTATTTTTTTATTTGTGTCTGTTACCAATGAGCTTACAAAAATGAAAAAATCTTTATTCGTAGAGTAATCATGAATAAAGACTCGACTTATTAATGTTTCATAAAATAAAGAACAGTTATTTTTTTTAAATTGGAACTACAAGCGGCGATCTCTTCTGTAGAATGCGTGCATTGCGTTCAAGAAACTTATAGATAAAATATTGCGTTGCGGCTACAGAAAAAATTTAAATTTTTCGCGAGAAAAATTCTAAAGATTTCGCGAAAAAATTTAAATTTTTCGCGAAATCTTTAGAATTTTTCTCTATTCGATGTCGGATATCAATAATGTGTCGCTTTGAGAAGATTTTTTCTTTAAAGCATTTTTTTTTGCGCGGTACACTTTCTTTTTCTCAATATTAAGAAGCCTGAGTTACATGCATGCATACATACATGTATATATATTATAGGTAATATATCATTGCTTAGTCTACGGAGCGCTTGACCTACATTGATAGAATTTGCGTCATTTAGGGGTAATTATAACGTGGTTTCTATTTACAGGAGTAAATCGCTAAAGCTCGGGAGTAAAACTAGGTACCTCGTATACTCCGACATATGTATTATATAAAAAACATACAAAAAATATCTCTGTCGGCCAGCCGTATGAATCACATAAATTATATTTTTGTTTGTTTTGGTAAATCTCATGCTACATCCAGTCAACATGTTAAATTATAAATATAGGTATATACATATACGTGTCTGTGTCAGTGACAGTCGGGACCAGGTGTAAGCCCTGCCTTAATTACGAAATAATTTGATGTGGGAAGTGGGACATCGTTTTTTGTGCTTCCTATTAGGGACATTATTTATTCACTTAACCTATAATTATGAAGAAAATCGTATGAAATTTGATCTACATTTGTAGGAATTTAGTTAATTTCTATTATCGGGCTAGACCGAATAAGCCGGATTAGACCAGAGACAGAGTTACTCGTAGATATAAAAAAAAAAAAAAAACTATGGCCGTGAAAATTGTATGTATTTAGAAAATTTACTTCTATTCTTTATTTTGTATATACCTGTCCCTCACCATAGGCTTTGTTATATAAAAAACGAACCTGCATTGATAATTACGCTTCACAACTGCGTCACAGCAATTCCAGACCAATTAAAAAGCATTAAACAATTGACGACTATGTTTAGAGCCAATGCAAACACGGTTGCATAATTTTATTGGTTGCAGTAGGTAAATTTGTTCGAATCGTCGTAAAAAGTTGTTCGAATAGCGTGTACTGTGACAGACACGAATCAGTAAACCTGTGTTTATAGTTGTTGATAGTACTGAAGTTATTTTCAAACATCTTGTTTGCTTTCTATTCGTTGTGTAATAAAATGTCGATGGATTTCTGAAGTTTAATAGTAGTCGACTTGTTTGATGTTTGGTTATAATTTTGAGCTCAATATTTTTCTTTTTGTGATAAAACAAAAACAACGAATTTTGTGTTTTTCCTACATATATTTTTTAGTCAGTTTATAAACAAAGTAACAGGATCTTTATTGCTACCGGTCGTTTAATAAAAGGTTCAAAATCACGAAACGACTTTGCAGGCGCCATCTTGAAGCAAAAATAACATTAAATAATTCAGAACACCATTTCCACGCGTAAAATAACAGCTCCTATAACATAATTACACCCTACTTATTACAAAAAGCGGGTACCTACTTCATAAATTTAAATCATAATTCTTTTGTAAAAGAAAAATACCTTTGTAACGATTTCATAAAATGTCAAATGAGGTTTGTTGCAAAAAGGTAGGAAGAATTGCAGTGTACCTACTGGAATTGTGGGCAGTACGCAATTACTGTGGAGTGTAGAAAATAAAACATACCTAGTGCGACACGGCGCTACCTCCGCTGGAGTATTACGAATATGGGCAGAATGTCCACTACCATTATGGATTTAGAAACAAGAAAGAAAAAAATACTTAACCCTGGTTAAGGCACACTAGTTAGCTAGCAAAACTCTGCAGTCGTGATGGGTATCGACATCTATTCAAACAAACGGCATGTACAGACGCCAGCACATCAAGTTACTACAATCTGTCAAATTTCTTTAATAGATTTTCAACTTTATCGCTAAAGCTTAAGGTTCAAAGTTGATTGGGAAAATCTGACAGTTTCGGGTAGGTTGATGTGCTGGCGTCTGTACTACCCGTTCGCGATAAATCCGTGGAATGTGCGTCCCCGCCCCCCAACCGCCTACCGCGTCTCTGAGTCGCCCTCTCAGTACCGGCAACAATGCCATAGCAAGCGCGTGTGATTATTACTTATTCGGTACCTTAATATTCTTCAGTTTTCTCGATATTTATTAGTTTTGCTGACGATCACCGACAAACTTCGAACGAACGGGTTATACAATCCATTCGTTCTAAGTTTGCCGCTGACATACGTATCGACATCGAACTTTTTAAGAATTAGAACTCTATAGTGTACTGCAATGTCTCGATGTCCAGGACAAAATAATCTTACCAATAAAGCGCACATTTTCCAATATTTCTACTGCATTTATTTGAGTAAGCCCTGGCTTTTCCGAATTTCCAAATCTTGGTGTTGAGCCGAGCTCATTGAGAATCCAATGGAGCTCATCCAGTGCGTCAAAATACATTGTTGCATTTTCAACTCTCGTCGCTCAGCAGTGTTCAAAATCCGCGCGACAAAAAAACGCCGCGTTTTAAAATCGCCCGTTGGTAAGAATAAAGCTTGAAACGTTGTGGTACTTCTGTCGTCATTTACATTGTGTGCGTATTGTCATTAGGCGACACTGTAAACTTATGTTATAGCGCACTCAATATTAATGATATATGCGTTGTGTGACTTTTCTAATATTTGTGTAGCTTAATTATTGTTCTGTTCGACATTTTGTTAATACATAATGAACTAGTTTTTTCTGTTCAAGATTATAATTTTTTCTTTTTATATTACTTGCTTGATGTAGTTTTCTATTACAAGCCATGTAGTATGTAGTTGTCTTTGTAACTTAATTAAAATAAACGCTTGTACCTTACCTTGCCCGACAGTTTGACAATCAGTCTTACCAAGGGTATCGTATTACCCAGTAACTGGGTTGTGGAGGTCAGATAGGCAATCGCTCCATATAAAATACTGGTATTCAGCTGCATCCGATTAGACTGGAAGCCGACCCCAAAATTGTTGGGAAAAGGCTAGACAGATGATGATGACGTATAAAATGACGCTATCATACGCAAGCGTTGCGCTTCCATTATGCGCAGGGTACGCGCCAGTCCCAACAACATCCTGAAAACTATAGCTGATAGGTGGGACAGCCCCATACTGGGACATTGGATGCGCCTACATGCCACTGTGGGGTATTAATTAATTAATAGTTTGTGTTGTTTTTCTGATAGATGTAAGTACTAACACTAGTTTATAAGTTCTATGTAGGAATACTAACCAATTGGCTAAGCACTGTATTTTATCTACTAACACTAGTAATAAGTTATAATTTATTGTTTACTAACACGCTGGATCACTGTTGTCCGAAAATAAAGATTATTATTATTATTATTATAAATAATGGGTACCTATTTGTCAATAGTGTTTTATGTAAGTCGGGTAATCACAATCTCTCGCTCTATTCTCTTAATGGTTAGTTATGGTGTTGGTAGGGTTATTGCCAATTCAACGTAAGATTACAACAGATTATTGCTCTTGATAGCCATCACTTTGATCTTTATATTCCTTCCTACCCTTTGCATCCATGCACTTAATTAAAGAATGTCACCTACGATCTACACTGAGCATTCCTCTGTTATTAAAGCGGAACCAAATCCTATTTTCTCGGAAAACGTACCACAATTCACCCACGGTTCAGCGTCACGCCTGTCATGAGTGTCCCCATTGTCACTTACGCAGAAAACGGGAAACAATACTACAGTACAACGCATTGTTAATGTGTATTACGTTCACAGCGCAGAGATGTGCACAGTTTGTTTGTTAAATAATTGGAATTTTATTGCGTGGAATAATTGTGTAGCTGATTACGTTGACTTCAAATTGGTTGCTGGAGTGTGTAGGGCAGATTTTGCACTTGTATGTAAAGAAAATGATTGTCACTTGTTTGTTTAACTGTAGGGTTATCTTACTTGCAATCTCTCTCTTATGGTTGGCAAACTTTATAACGTTAGGTGTTTTCTAGGTAGTCTAACCGCAGTTTTTTAAAATTAATTCTTATTGTCCCACTGCTGGGAAATGTCTTTCTACTCTCCTTCCACCTCTCTCTGTCCAGTGCCGCCATGTCTCGCTAGCTCATCCTGGTGGGCCTGCCGCTATATCGCTTGGCACATTGCTCGTCTGACATGCGCCAGATGTGTCCAGACTAATTCCATTCAAGGGTGGCGGCACTGATATTGCTGACTTTCTAATCTCTACACCTCGCCTTTAACTACTTTCTCGTAGGCATAGTTAGTGTCGCCACCAGAATAGAAGCATGCTTCACGATACAAATTTGCACATTCTACACCTCATGCTGTTATCAAAATGCATCGTTTATCTCGACGCGTTTACAGTTTAACCGTATGTTCACGTATAAACATTTTATAGCTCGGTATATCTTAACTAGGCAACACGGGAAGTGTTAAGGATATCTTAGCTGTTAAAGCCTAGATTCTGAGATGCCGATAACTGGAATTTATCAATTAGATAGTACTTGGTTTGATAAGTTAACACCTACATTCAGGCGCGGATGCAGGAGGTGCAGCAGGTACAGACTAAACTGAAAACGACGACGATAACCTAACAACCAGTTATTGAACAAATCATGGCTAAACAAAGTCTTCAAACAGGTCAGCTGCACTAGTTGCTATGCTAGGGTTGCCCAAACGAAGGCAGACAAATCTTTGCGTTGCTAATTGAGAGGAGTATCAAAATATTGCTCTTGATCCTTTTTTTGTAGTTCACAGTAATTGCTGTTTATTCTTGATGAGTGTTTAGAGCCGGTATTCGGAACCGAGAACCGAGATCTGAAAGTTTAATTTACAACCGCGTACGGAAGTTCAGGGAACCTTCTGGTTACGGAGATATTGAAGGTGAAAGTGCCAAGCACCCTTAAGCACTATAATGGTTAGAAAACAAGAACTGAGAGTTCAGAGTTTTATGTAGTATTTTTTTAGTAATCACTTTTATTGTAGTGACCACTTTTCGCCCTCATTAACAAGGTTGAAAACCGTTCAAACGACAGTGTTCGTGGTTGTATTTCAGTGATACAATTATTATCGGGAAATGGAAGAGTGCAGAATGTTGCGAGTAACACAGGGGATGTAAGATGAAAGGAAATTAGCTCTTCAAAGAAAAGACATTTTGAATACCTAACACGTTCTTCGTTTTTCCTTTTTATTTGACTACTTGTTTTATTGTATTATTTTAAAATAAATGTGGATTATTATCGTTTTGAATTTGTTATTTTTATTATCTGTGACATGTTTTTTTTTCGTTTGTTATATTTTAATGGTACTGTTTTATTTTACAAAATTTCCACACAATGTATATTGTTCCGAAATAAATGACTTATGACACAATATCAAGCTTGTATTCTTCGGAGGTTATGCAGATGGGAGATACCACATTTAGCCAATTATTATAAGTCCCATAAAACTTGGGCAATTTTAGTAGGTATAATGTATTTAAACACAGTGCCAGAAATGACCAACATTTTTCTAATACCCAAAACCTTCCACACGATTTTTTCTAAAGACTACCCTCCTTATTATACCTCCACATACTTTACCAGGGAAACATAAACCGCCTCAGTAACACTAAAAGTTCACAACAGGTGTGAACGGTGGCTGGCAAATTGGCAAACACTGGCAGCCCTGAATTTGTAAATATGTTGCTACGAAAAATGGCGCAGGCACTTGATACTTTCGAATTTAGAATGCTCCGGTTGGGTATTTATTTTCGAAGAGTCGTTTGTAATTTAAATGGTTTTTAGACAGTTTTTAGTTCGGTGTGTACTTTTTATAAATAGGTATCACAACTAATATTTCTTTGTACCAGCAGTGCTATTCTGTAAAAATCTCACCGTCAAAACTTAGGTGAAGTGAGCTCTGTCAAATGTCAATTCCTACCGAACAATTCTGTAAAAATCTCATTGTGAAAACGTGGGGGAAGTGAGCTGTCATTTTACTTGATGCTATAGGGATTGACACTATTGACAGCTCTCTTCACCTAAGTTCTCACGGTGAGATTTTTACAGAATCACTCGGCTGGAATCAGGTTGATTGACAGCTCACCTTAAGCTCACTTCACCTAAGATTTCACGGTGAGATGTTTTCAGAATAGACCGGCTAAAATAAAAACGTTCTAGTTCAGGAACGCTAACTAAACCACGTATTGCATGCTTAAATTGGCAGCCATTTTTGAAATGACTCGTCAATAAACATTTAATCGAATCTAACCATCCTGTATTTTACCATTGCAGGGTAAAGGCCGCCCTCACCCTTTTCAACATAATTATGTCTTTTGCAGGTCCGGCAAAATACATAATTTCAATAATTATCACCTACTAAATCCCTAGAGGAATCCTTTGAATGCTCACGCGACGGTCAAAATACAAAGTAATTATGTCATGGCCATACCTATCTCTAGCCATAAGCCATGCGGAAGGGATGATAAGCTAAAACACAACCACCTGCGTTAAGGCTCCTACAAATAGGCGCGGCACGCGATATAATCGCGCGTGACACAAAGGCACAGCTCGTTGCGCGACTTGCGGTGCCTTTGTGTCGCGTGTCGTGTCGCGCCTGTTTGAAGGAGCTTTTAAACGAAGTTCCGTACTAGGCGAGTAGGAACTATGTACTAACAACCTTGAGAACTTATTACACATGAGTGTGATTTGTGTATGTAATGTAGGAAATGTTTATTGCCGGGGAATGTAAAGATTAAGCATCTTTTTACATTACATGTGCATGTGTCTTATTATATTATTATTACTAACTTTCGTCCGCGTGAGATTAATACCTATGATTTTCTTTCTTAAAAAAATCTAAGCATAAGTTACTCTTTATAACATCAGCTATCTGCCAATGAAAGTTCCTTCAAAATCTGTCATAAAAATTAAACCCAGCAGAAGCTAGTATATTAATATTTAACTAATTTTCAATCCGATAACTTTATTCGAGGAATAATATTATGAAATGTTGACAGTTATTTCATACAAAAACTGTCAAACGTCAATTTTATACCTCGAATAAAAGTTATGTGGCGATGGAAAAATCAGCCCTTAGAAAAAGCATATTTATTATTCGATGTTTAGTTATAGAATAATATTTCCAAAAAAACTGGCCAAGTGCGAGTCGGACTCGCACACGAAGGGTTCCGTACCACAAGGCAAAAATGCCGAAAAATCACGTTTGTTGTATGGAAGCCCCCCTTAAACATTTATTTTATTCTGTTTTTAGTATTTTTTGTTATTGCGGCAACAGAAATACATCATCTGTGAAAATTTCAACTGTCTAGCTATCACGGTTCATGAGATACAGCCTGGTGACAGACAGGCAGACGGACAGTGGAGTCTTAGTAATAGGGTCCCGTTTTTACCCTTTAGGTACGGATCCCTAAAAGCTGCCATGTACCCACTATGTGTGTGTATGTGAACTGCATAACCTTTACGTACCGTTACTATGTATTAAAAACGTGTGTGCGTTTCCTGTAATGACCACCTTCTTTTCGCGTCTTTTTACACGAAACCGGACCTTTGGCCCTCGATAAAAGTTCAAGTACGAGCTTCCTTAGAAATGGTAGACAATAGTGTTGGTGTACACGTAATATTTGTAGTGTTTCTTTTAGCGAAAAAGGTTTCGCTAAGTAGAGAAGTGTTGCCACGTAGAGGTTTTTAGTTCTTACTTAAATATTAAAATCCGGTAATGGAGCACTTCACGGAAAATGGCGCTGTTTTGTAGCTGATATTTTTTTAGGACTTTTTGTATGTCCTTTATAGTCAGTTGAAGAGCACGTTTATACTAATATACATATTTATACTAATATACATATTTATACTAATATACATATGTCGCAGGTTTTTCATAAAATTAGGTTTTTAACGAAAAACCTAGGTTTTTGATGAAAAACCGGAAGATGACACATTTTAAACTCAGTTTCATCATAAACCTGTAACAATCCAGATTTTTTTCATTTTTGCGACAAATAATTACGCTAAATATAATTATGTGAATAAATCTCATTAATATTGTGCTAGTGCTTACTATCATAGTTTACGTAATTATTTGTCGCAAAAATGAACGCGGGTTGCCCGTCTGAGTTGTGTTTTGTGACTGAAGAAGCGTGGAAAGGGCGGGGCGCGCGCGAGCGCAGGCGAAACAAAAGCAGGAGAAGTCCCCAAGTCCCTGTCAACGGAAATGTCTTTCAGATTGATCATAAACCCAAACTAGTTCAGGTTTTTGATCAAAAATCTGGATTGTTACAGGTTTATGATGAAATTGAGTTTGAAATGTGTCATCTTCCGGTTTTTCATCAAAAACCTAGATTTTTGATCAAAAACCTAATTTTATGAAAAACCTGCGACACACACTAATATGGTGGCAGGAACAGGACGCGTAAACAGTACCCGATGAATCATTATCATCATCATTATTTTTATACATTTTTATAATTTAATATTAATGTTAGTTGTTATTTTTTTTAGATTATTTAACTTTGTATATTTTTATTTTTTATGAAATCTTATTTTTATACATTTTTATAATTTTATATTAATGTTAGTTGTTATTTTTTTTTAGATTATTTAACTTCGTATATTTTTATTTTTTATGAAATCTTATTGTCTTCCGACCTAATTTGTACACCAAATACTCAGAGCGGCCATCCTTTGAAGCAGTGAAAAAATCAAAATCATTCAAATCAAACACAAACAAATCATTATTATTATGTGATCAAAATTATACATACTTGAAAAGCTTACAAAAAACATGTTTTAATGACATACGCTGTTTTTCAATTTACCTGAAAAACAACCTGAAAATTCCTGTAAATCACTTTTTGAGTTGTAACCCTATTTTATCGGAGGTACGATATATAGATGATAAATAAAATATGTGTACTTTTGCAAACTATTGCATTCGGGCATCCTGTAATCATAAATTTGAGATATTTAAATAAACAAAAAAATATAAATATTGGTGCCGTTTCTGTTGTTCACAAACTAAACTAAATTTAAATTCAGTGCATCTTTTTCGTCTTATTTGATTAAGAAAAGGACAGAAGATAAATTTTAGTTTAGTCCTATCAAAGTAATCAGCACCTAACGTAATTTTAGGAGGCAAGTTTTTAATCACGTCTAAACTTGTATGGAGTAGTGTGCACATTGGTAAAAAAATTCCATGCCAAAGTTACAAAAAATATGAAGAAATAACGTCTCTTTAAAAACATATAACACGCCGTAAAAAAGTCGCTAAGAGATTTTTTAGTGGCGAGTCACGCCGACCGACTAATTAATTACACTTACGGACTTGAGAAGTAATTAGCTAATTAATTAATTAAATAATGAGCATAGTGGACAGCGGTCTTGCTTGCTAGAACTTAGTCGCCATCTTTATTTAATAACTAGCAGCGTCCCGCGGTTTCACCTGCATAAGTTTCAATCCTATGGGAATAACGCAAAAAGTATCCTGTGTATTAATCTTGGTTATAAGCTATCTGCGTGCCAAATTTCATCTAAATCCATTTAGTAGTTTTTGCGTGAAAGAGTAACAAACATTCATCCATCCTCACAAACTTTCGCGCTTATAATATTATATTATAATTATATATTATATTATAGTAGGAGTAGGATAGTAGGAAGTACGATATATTACTATCTACCTTGGCTTTGACTACGTGTATAGCATCAAAACAACCCAAAACAATTGCCTAAACCCCTAACTCATACTGAAACCCAGATTTTAGTAATATACTCGTAACAAGATTAGTATTTCCGATGACACGTACGTGTAATAAAGTCGGGAACTTACAACCCCCTGATTTCGCCTAACACCAAAAAACACCCGGCTCCCTTCAAATACTCATATGTACGGTTAGCAGCAATAGTGAGGAAAATTTCGGGGTTCCGAGATTAGTTGATTGTTGGAACCTATCTTTGTTTTTTAAATTGGCTTTCTCATGTGCAAAGGATTTTTATTTTAGGGCAAAAAATATTCTTCTGGTATCCAGTATTGTGCCAAAATCGTTTGCAAATGTTAACAAATACACCATAATCCGTCTACAGCAATCCACTGCTAGATATAGACCTCTCCCATTACACGCCATTTAGCTCGATTCTCGGCAACTCTCATCCAGCTACTGCCAACCACCGTTCGAAGATCGTCGCTCCACCTAACCTGAGGGCACAAGAACGAATTCACAGACAAACTCTATTTGCATTGTATAACTTATGTGCAAATTAAATTAATCTTAAATTTATATACCTACTACATCACCTGTCTTACTAAACAAACAACATTCTTAACCTAATTCACACTGTTAAACAACTCACCATTTCGAACAATCCCTTTTATGCTGACTCTACAGAACCCAACCACACGGTATACAAAACACAAATACCCTCAAATTTTGACACACAGCGCTAAACGGAAGTACTTAAGGCGGAGGCAATATTTCTTCGCGGGCAATAAAGCCAAGACACACTGATAACCGTATTTTTCCTAATCTTGCGCGTGATTTATACAGAGTGGAGCAATAAGGAGTCATTTTGATAACAATATGCAGTTTGGAATGCTTTATTGGGAGAAATGATTGCTATTGGGTTTGTGTGAGTTCATACCTATCTATCCTTGTATCTATCCTTACCGGAAAAATGTATGAGAAGGTATGAAATTATAACGAAGTGAGAAATAGTAGATTGTTTGCCAAGGGAGCAAACAACTGTTTTAAAGGCGAGAGTGTTTTTGTTGTCTTCGAATTTTTGGTTCTAGGACATGCCGGTTTCCTCACGATGTTTTCCTTCACCGTTTTGAGAGCAGTGGTGATGAAATTATTTGCCCAAAGTAAAGCACTTGCCTGAGTTTGACTTTGAACCCATAACCTACATCTTGTAAGGTTGGGCCATTAACTGCTATGAGCATGAAGTATGAAGTAGGCATTAATCGTAAAAAAATAAACTAATCCTATGACACAATCTTCAATCTATCGATGACTTTACGATTTTCCAAAAAAAAAAGGTTCGTCTAGTAATAAACTAGTATTTTTCATAAAAGTAACCACTATATTCAGAAAGAAAATACTCCTAAAATATGAGGTGTAAAAACTACAAAGGGACTTCTTCAAACCAAATGGACAGGCATAAAGCCTCCTTACAAAATATTACAGTCATTTTCACCGCAAAAAGAAAATATTTATTTCCACACAAATTTCCTCCTAAACCTTTACAGAATATATTTAGGCCGCACGTTATTAAAGCCTAGGCTACACTTTATGTTATTAGATTACCGTAGACGGCGTCCAATAATCCGTAGTAACTGTGAAAGTAAATAGATTAGGAGCAAGAAGTCTCCGGTCACTTAGTACGATGATGTTGTTAGTGAATAAGTTTTTGTCACGTGTTTTGTTACGTGTAGGCGTAAGCTAGTTACGCACGTGGCTTTAAGTTTGGTGGTTAATTTTGTCAGTGTTTGTTTTACCTATGTCTTATTGCGTGTTAAATATTGTTAGAAAATCGGTTGGTATCGGATTGCAAGTACCAAGTACGAGGTCATAGTTTCAAACTTTTTTTTTTGCTAGCTTATAATATTTTCCCACTGTTGGGCTGGACACAGACCCCCCAAAACCTTCCAGGTACTCTTCTACTGCGCCACCTCGAACCAGCCCTTGCGGTCATCTCGCCATCTTTTTCTGGGCCGGCCTCAGAGGCGCCGTCCATATTCAGGTACGCATTGTGCGGTGACATTGGTTCACGTTTGTGTACTAAAATTCAGTTCGTATTTTCTGAGTTAATTTGAGTTTACATAGAGAATAATACAACGCAATGTTGTTTAAGTACCTACTAGCTTCTGCCCGCGACTCGTCCGTGTGAAATTTCTTGTACCCCCGACCCACCCCGTCGCATGGCATCGCCTGCCCGCACTATTACTTAGTTTTCGCTCAGCGTTCTTTCCGACTTCTTTGTTTTTGTTTGGTTCCTAAGGGTCGCACCGACTACCGTGATGTTAAGCCTATAAGCCTTCCTCAAGAATTGGGCTATCAACTGGAACAAGAATTTTTCAAATCCGACTAGCAGTTACAGAGATTAGCGCGCTCAAATAATCAAACTCTTCAGCTTTATTATATTATTAGTGTAGACAGAATACATTGATATAGATTAATTTCATTTATATAATTATCACTTTTATAAATTACCTTTAATATTTATGAACTTATTAAAAATGTCAAGGAGTAAATAAAATAAATATATTACACTAATATTTTAAAGGCGACAGTTTGTGAGTGTGTGTTTATATGTTTTTTACATCTTCACGCTCAAACGGCTGGACCGGACCAATTTTGATAAAATTTGGTATAGAGGTAGCTGACGCCCTGGATTAATATATAGGCTTTTTTGATTAGTTTTTATCCCGATATTCCCACGGGATCGAAACTTATGCGGGTGAAACCGCGGGGCGCAACTAGTTATAAATAAATAAAATAGTTATAATTAAAAACGTAAAGAAATATTTTCATGTATCTATTCTCTTGTGTCATATTTAACACAAATGGTATTATGTCATTTATAACTAAATATAATCGTTGTATATTTAATATCCAGTTAATTATTATTAATTAAATTTATATTGACATGCGGTCGCTTTATTAGTTCATTATTCCATTTTGCTATTGTTTACTCATGACGGCTATTATGGACACGATACATTAAATAAATTAATATTAGAACTTTATGTACCTACATAGATTTACCAGTAAAGCTGTGTTTAATCACAGACCGCACATGCTAATTCAATAAATTAAACTATTTTTCAGTTCATGAAACATAGTATTTGAGTATGGAATTTATAAACGAGAAATCATTTTTATTGAATGCCTGAATTAGTTATAATAGACTAAAAATGTTGACGTAAGTTTTTCGAACGGCGCTGTTCATTTATTACGTAAGACAATTATTTGAGGGGGTAGGGGTCCAAATAAGTCTTATTTTTTCTTACATGGAGGTGGGAGGGGTAAAAATAAATTTAGGACACAAAATAAGACTAAGCAATTTTTAAAATATTTCTTTCTTTCTTTCTTTTTTTTTTCTTTTTTCTTTTTTTTTTTAAACGTTGACAGTTGACGTTACAGGAGTAATTCCTAGGGTGGGGATCCTAGGAATTACTCCTGTATCGTGGGTGCGTTTACAAACATTTAAATTCAAATACACAAACAGCCAGACCCGGAACAACTACCTGTAGGCAATACAAATATTTGTTCCGTGCGGGAATCGAACCCGTGACACGCAGCGCAGCAGTCGATCGCAAAGCCACTGCGCCAACCGTGTCGTCGAAAAAAATATGTTATTAACATTAAATAAGTAAATATAATATTTTACTTTATTGAGATCAGTCTGTTATAGATTGTTGTTGGTTGCTATGGTCTACTTATGTGCCAAATTTTATCTAACTCCGGTTTAGCGTGAAAGCGTAATATATAAACATAGAAACAATCAAATCTTTTCTCTTTATAATATTAGTTTAGATAAGTCCAGAGAGGCGATTCTCGTAATTTTAAAAACGTTCTTAGTCTCAATCTGTCAAAAATACTTCTAATTTGACTACATTTTTGACAAGTCTTTGACATTGACTGTCACTGAGATGAGATTGCGATTTTGAACGTTTTTAATTACGAGAATTGGCCTTGGAGAGGTTTCCTCATGACGATTTCCTTCACTGATGCCAGTGAAAAAAACTTGCGAGTAGGTATAAAAATTGTCTTACTGTTCCAATCTGCTCTATGGTCATAAAGAACCATTACTCCAATAAGGAACGCGATGAGGCCATGCGGCCTTTTTATTTACCTCTTATACATAAGGTTATGTAAAGGCATACCTATATCACGAACCTAATTCCGAGATAATAAGTTTATGTTGACGCTGTGCGGATTAAGTTTGGGTAAGTATACATATTGTTTTGTTTCTTACGAGGCGGCGTTATGCGTCCGTGGGGTAAGAGAGTGACGGTAGTTTACGTTTTACTGTTTTCGCTTGTGGTTCAATTTTCTTCACTTCGGTGTAAAAGGACGTATACAGTGGTGAAATTTCATCAAGAAGGAGAATATAGGTCTGTTCTGGGACAACCAAACACGTTTTTCTCGAAAATTGGTACAATTCTTGTTTATCTAAACGATATAATTAGTTGAATAAACAAATATGATCGAAAGACGGTTTATCTTGATTTAAAACGATTTTTAAAGAAAGCTAATTAAAAAAAAAAAAACGTAAGTATGTTGTATTTTTTAGGTTTTTTATATTATTTTATTCGGATGAATGTTATTCCCCTTAAGTTTACCGATTTAATCGATAAAAGGCAAACGGTTTGGATAATCGAGAGCTCGTCGCTCTAGACTAGAATCTGCCAAACTATGACGATGAACTCATTAACTGGATCGCAGAGCTCAACGAGAAATCTGCGGTCTAACTCTGAGTTGAATCATTGTAAACTAAAATAAGGCTTGAAGCGAAATTTGAATTTCAGTGGGGTTTGCCGTTTTTTTGTCCTCTCTTTTGTACTCATCTCTTGAAATGAAATCTGGTAGATCTCATATATTACGTTGTAATTAGTTGGCAAAATATCACCAACCAAACTTAGCACTTGATATAAGGTCTGAAAACAGATTAAATGGCTTTCTGGATTTTCAGACTCCGCGTGCCAGATCTAAAAGTGTCTGACCACGATGTTCAGAGAAGAAAAGTGGGTCAAAATGAGCTAATAATGACAATACACTCTGCCTACCACACTACATCCATATAATTAGGTAGGTACCGTACCGTTTTTCAATACTCATAAAACATTGATAAAGTTTAAAAGTTTTTATTCCCTAAAGTCGGTCAAAACATAATTCTCTGAAAAGCAATCCCGGCCGACTGAAAATGGGAAATGTGTACACACATTCACCGATTGACCGATGTGTGTCTACAGACATTCACCGATTAGCTTGGCAATACAAAAATATGAGGCATACCCGAACTCCGGCTCCGTGCATATTTAGATGTGAATGCTACCGGTTTATACCAGTATAACACCAGTTTCACAATGTTACATTATGTTATTTGTACTCGATCGTTAATTTTTCGCTCGTTTATAATCGGGATTACGATTAGTATAATCGGATTTTTTTTTGTGTTTCAATTTTCAATTAAATTTTTTCACTAAATTTGTTTTAAATGTTATGTTGTTCTCTGAACCATTCATTTACCATTATTTCTAGCCTTTTGATATGAAACTAGTTTGTTTAAGTTTTAGACATAACATGTGTCTATTTAGCCGACGCACAATAAATTCTCCGGAGTATGGGCGTCGTTACCGAGACAGGCCAAAGAAAAACTGGTCCACCACAACGACTCAGACTTGTTCTTGACTGATAGGCCCGAAAAAGCAGCAGATAAATGAATGAATAAAAAAATCGTGCTCTAGCCTAAAGATAGATGATTAATGAATACAGTTGATCAAAAGAAGCGAAACAGCATGTTTCTATTGGCCTTTGAAGCGTTTTAACAACTCGACATGTAAGTGGGGATGTTAGGTGCAAATATTGCAATCTTATTTTGAACAACTTCCTCTTGTTCCATCAAGTTGAATTTTCGTGTTCCGCTGACAAAACATTAATAATTCCAAGTACTGAGTGTACGACATAATCTCTTCATCGTCCTAGCATTTTCCCAAGTATTTTAGGGTCGTTTTTCAGTCTAACCGGTTGCAACTAAATACCAATATTTTACATAGAGCGACTGCCTATCTGACCTCCACAACCCAGTTGAACAAAAAAGAAAGAAAAATTGTTTATTCTGCACAAACAAAACGCACATTAAAATACACACATACAAAGTAGCCAAAAGCCTAGTACTCAAGCAATAAAAGGTTGAAAATTTTGTCCATTGCTTGATGACAGGGTGAGGGACCAAAGACAATACACATTAATTAAGGTAATACACTGACCTGTATTCTTGTATGATAGAGGTCAGTGGGGTTATACGATACCCGAAGAGAATGGTTATTAGACTTTCGGGCATAACCATTCCTCATAACGAAGGAGGTTCACCTTAGTTTAATAGACTACTATTAAAACTAAGTTCTTTTCTTAAAAAACTTCTTTTTCAAACAAACTTCTAGAAGTAACATTAATATTAGTACAATATTGTAGAGCTCGGATACCATTCCATACAGATGTTTGTCCACAATATATGTCTTGGGACAAGTTTATGTTCCGCCAACAATTACATAACACTTGAAAATTATGTGACCCATTCGGTATCTTGTTGGCAGTATGCCAGCGAGCTTCTCTCATTAAGTCAAATGAGGGAGCCGCGGTAATCTTGTATTATTTACTTGTCATATTTATTATCTTTTGCTTTGGTTTTACTAATTTTAGTTATCGCAGAGGTAGACAATGATAATGGCCTGTTCCTATAAAGGGCGTTCCTTTAAAGCTATTTTACAAATGGTTTAATTATAGAATGACTATCATTTTTGCACCTAAGTAGTATCGACTTCAATACGGGATGGCAACGACTTGCGAATCGATGCACCTGCCATCCGTATTGAAGTCACTGAAGTACATATCTGTTCGCGCTATCACTTCGCTTTCGCTCAGCGTTCTTTCTGACTTTTATTCTTTTCGCTCGGCTCCTATGAGACATAGCGTGATGTTAAATAGCCTATAGCATTCCTCAAGAATTGGGCTATCAAATGTAAAAATAATGTTTCAAATCCGACTGGTAATTCCAGAGATTAACCCCGTACAACCTCACAAACTTTACCTCCTTATAATATTATAAAGACAAGCCATAAAACTAATGTAGGTACGGTTACAATTTGATAGGTAAAAATAAAATAATATAATGTGATAAATGATAAAACTGAACAGGCATGGAAAAATAAAGATTCAGTCTAAGAGTTAAGAGTATTACGGTGCGATATCCAAAATAGTTTCACGAACAAGGCCCCTAAATTTAACAGTTCGAAAAGCGAAGATGTCATGATGATGGATTTATCTCCGACAATGTATTTCTTCGCCCTAACAATTTTCTTATACCTAAGTATACCTAATTATAATCCCCCTAACAAAGTATAATAACTTATTGTAAGTTATAAGTTTTTTTTTGCATACCCCCCAAATCTTGGAGGGCTCTTATTAATCACTTCCTGTATTTCTCTCTCGGGGATTTTCCATTTTTTCTGACCGCAGGATAATAATAAATTTGTATAATTTGCATTTCATTTTAGCGTAATTTCTCGGTTGGCCTACATCTACACCGTCGAGTAATTCTCGACTCGTTTTCATTTTAAAATATAAATTAGGTCGAGACATTCGGATTTTGCCCTATTACACGGATTAAGTTTCCAATTTGTGGCAGATTATTAGGAGATTTATTATTCCTTTCGATTTTTGGGTAGGCTGCGGCATTATGACGTCAATCTCCTTTTAGAGGCTTTTGTTACGTCACTTTTAATATATTATCTGCTTTTAATATTTAACTTAGTCTGTTATCTTTTCTTGATACGGGTTTTTTCTACTGTGACAAACCGTGTGTTCGATGGGATTTCCCATCATCGGCAACAATGACAAACTTCCAAACAATTTTTCGTTTCATAAGGAAAATGTGCAAAATTTAATGATTTTACATCCAGCAGTTAATTAATGCTGTGCATTTTCTGTCAGTGAATTAATTTAGAATTTTAGAACGGTGAAGGAAAACAGCGTGAAGAAACCTGAAACCGGAGATGTACTAAAACAAAAAAATCAAGACATGCGACATCTACCTACCCGCACTGGGCCCGCGTGGTGGATTACAGCCCACTCCCTCTCACGGAGAGACCTGTGTCCCAGCGGTGGGAATTTTATAGGCTGATTATTCTACTAAATAGAAGCTAAATACCAACAATCAGTTAAACATCTGGTAAAGAGTAAAACAATTCAATAAAAACAGCAACTTCTGCTAGGAATAAATAATTCCAAACAACATATGACACAGAAACTTTCGCTTCTTCGTGTAACAAGGAGGCTATGTGTCCTCTACAAAACTGAACAAGGCAGACATCAACAAGTGTCCTACGATAAATATTAGCTTGCTTTACATCCTTCTTGTTGCATGTTCGCTTGTACGTTGTCATTTTAGTTCAGAACAACAGCTTAATTTGACACAAAGGGCGCTTGGTCTTGAAAATTAATGTGAAAATGCAAGCTTGTGACCAAGAGTTTACTGTGAAAGTGACAACGACAGACAGTCTTGAAAATATGGTAAAACCGAATTTCAACTCGCAGTGATGATAATATTAAGATAGAGGGTAGCATGAAATATCGTTAAAAAAAATGAGGATTGTTACTTTATGCGGGCTACACAGGTGACTAAAGCCGCACGGGTTTCGATGGACGGCAAAAATCGACTGTCTTAATGGCAATTCGGCTAAGCCGCAAGTGACTAAAATCGCAAATTCCAAAGTAGTTCGACTTTTGTCGTGCAGCGAGAGGTCGTATGTGATGAGTTACTAAAATCTACCGTATAAATAATCAGTGGCAGGCGATCGCCCGCCGCATGTAGGTCAACATTTCCAGCCGCACGACGAAAGTCTATCTAATGTAAATCCTCCATTATACTTCAGGTCTCGTCCGAAGACCATTTATTACTTGCAGCATTACGAGTTGTGGTGCTGTCTCTGTCACACTTCAGATCCAAGTTATAAAAATACTAAACCCATCTGTCTCACTCTCATGCACCCGCGCATGCGGCGGGCGCCGGCTGACCGGGAACGAGCCTGTAACTTGTCATTACGTGTTTTTGTGTTATCTAGGTCACACAAAAAGTTTTTAATTTTCTCCAAAAAAGGTGTTTTTAGTGAATTTACCATGGGAAAGCGTAAGCGTTCACATCTAGATGATGACGAATACAAAAGTATCAAAAAGAAAGTGAAAAAACTCGAACGTAAACTTCAAAAGTGCAAAAGACCGAGTTCGAGTAGCTCGTCATCATCAGATTTTGAGGGCCGCGAAGGTCCCTCGTATCGCGACATTAACTATGATGATGGATATAACGAAGAATTTCGGGAAGTACAAGGTATGTAAGCCCAGTATTGTTTAAATTGAGATTATGTAGTTCTCAAGCAAAAAATTCAAATACCCACATATGGTAAAAGATGTTCAACGGATTTCGATATTTTGGAAGATAATGTCAATGTTGAAAAATGGATGCTACCAAGGTCTCACTTGTATATCTTGTTGAGAGTACGTATTATTTTCTTCACGTAAATCGTGTTGAACGTATTTTAGGATACAAATAATCGTACCTACCTTGAAGTCCTCCGCGTATATCGCGTTGAGGGTTTATTTTACGCATAAATGATCAATATTTCAATCGATCAATACCCTCGCACGTATATCGTGACGAGCGTGCCTACCTACCTACACAAACATACCATGCTTCTTCATGTAAACTCTGCGTATATCGCGTTGAGTGCCCGTCTTATCCGGAATAAAAACTAATACAGAATCATATTCTCGCATGTATATCGTGTCGAGAGAAGGTACCTACCTAGGCAGCTAGGCACATACGATACTGTGTTTCCACGTGAAGTGTGTTAAGCGTACCCGTGGGTACTAAGCAAATAATCAGACCTACTAAACAATGGTTTCTATAACTTCAACGTAATCTGATGATCTGAACGAGAAATTCTGAAATATTTAGTAGATACCTATTTTTTCTACTACATTTTATGTCCTTACAGAAGAAAATGTACTTCAGGAAGAGGGTGAGATCATCGACACTGAGGGACCAGTATTGGAACCAACGACTATATCAGCTGTGCAAGACAAACCTGAGGAGGTTCTGGACCCAGAAATCCTAATGATATTAGGCGAAGATCCTTCAGTACAGAAAGAACATGGTGTGGATTTACACACAGATATTGCTGCCCGTTGGTCACATACTTTAATGAACGGTTTGTCCAAAGAAATAAAGTCAGACCTCTTGAAAAACTATTTACCAGCCGAGAATTGTGCCAATATGAAAGCGCCCAAACTCAATTTAGAAATCGAGGCGGCGTTATCACCGTTAAATGTTAAAAAAGATATCTTCAGTCAAAGCAAGCAAAATCAGCTATCTAGCTGTTTAGCCGCTATTGGAACGGCACTGAACTGGGCCTTGTCATCCAAGGACGCGCTACCGCACGCACAAAAAATCATAAAGCCTTTGAGCGACGCTGGACGACTACTCTGTGACAGCCACTATCGAGAGTCACAGTCAAGGCGATATGCCATAATAAACAGTCTCAACAAAAAGACTCAAGATGTTGTGAAGAATACAAAACTCGATGAAACTTTATTTGGCGCTAACCTTGCGGAGCATCTCAAATCATCAAAAGCTATATCCCAGTCGGGAGCGGAGATGAAATATAGCGCGGTACAGCGCGCCACATACAAACCTCCGCCATCTACAAGAAAACCTCAGCGAGGTGCTTTAAACTCGAGGGGGATGTCGCGACCAGCAGTCGGCGAGCCGCGTCAGTACCCCAGTTCCCGGAAACCGACAGCAGCACCGCGGGATCAGCGTCGAGACACGTATCGACGCAGCCAGTCGACGCGCCAGAGGACATCGAGACGCTGACTTCACCATTGCAGGTACCTATCGCAGGCAGACTGCAATACTTCTATGACCAATGGCGCACCATAACTGACGATCCTGTAATATTGTCCTGGGTTCGAGGATACAATATACCCTTCAAAAGCGAGCCTTTACAAATATCTTCCTTTCGAAATTCAGCTAAATCGATACCTGAAATCAAAATAATCGATCAATGTATAGAAGGTTTACTGCAGTCCGATTTTATATCAATTTGTGAACCCTGTGAAGGTCAATTTTTATCTCCCATCTTCACGGTACCCAAGCCTAATGGCCAGCATCGCTTTATTTTGAACCTGAAACATCTAAATAAATTTATTCAGCTAGAACATTTTAAAATGGAAGATTTTAGAACAGCGTTAAAATTAGTAAATCAAAATAATTTTATGTGTACGTTAGATTTAAAGGACGCCTACTTTTTGATCTCTATTGATAAACAGCATAGAAAAAAGCTACGTTTCGAGTGGAAGTCACAACTTTATGAATTTAATGTTTTATGCTTTGGCCTATGTACAGCGCCTTTTGTATTTACTAAACTGATGAAACCTGTTTTACAGTACTTACGTTCACAAGGCCTTATTTCAGTCAATTACCTAGACGATTTTCTTTTAATAGGGCAAACATACAGCGAATGCGTTAGCAACGTCAGTAAGACAATGGAGGTCTTACAATCGCTAGGTTTTGTTATAAATTTCAGTAAAAGCCAATTAATACCAAAAACAGATTGTAAATTTTTAGGCTTTATTTTTAATACTAACGATATGACTATCTACCTTCCTGAAGAGAAAAAACTGCGCATTCTTCAAAAATGTACAGAGTTTTTAAAGCTTAAAAGATGTACCATAAGATACTTTGCCGAATTTATCGGTCTATTGACATCGGCATGTCCTGCCGTTAGATATGGGTGGATGTATACAAAGTTATTCGAAAGACAAAAATTTTTAGCCTTGGGAAACTCTGATGACTATAATAAGAAAATGATTGTAGAGAGCTCATTGAAACAAGATTTAGAATGGTGGAAATATAATATTTTACGTTCAAAGAGCCCCATCTTTTCTAGTAATTACTGTATTGAAATATACAGCGATGCATCAACTACAGGTTGGGGCGTAGCCTGTGACAAACAAAGCTCACACGGTAACTGGACGCTATCAGAACTTACCTTGCATATCAATACTTTAGAATTAAAAGCCGCATTTTACGGTCTAAAAATTTTTGCTTCTGAACTTCGCGATAGCAACGTGCTACTAAGGGTAGATAACACCACCGCTATCTGTTACATAAATCGCATGGGCGGAATACAACCCACACATCTGAACGATTTAACCCGTACTATTTGGCAATGGTGTGAGTTAAGAAATATTAACATATTTGCATCATATATAAAATCTTCTGACAATGTCATTGCTGATCGAGAATCTCGAAAAATTATAATAGATACAGAATGGGAACTTGCAGAGTATGCTTTTACAGAAATAACCAATAGACTTGGCAAACCAGACTTTGATCTTTTTGCAAGCTCCCAAAACTATAAATGTTCAAGATATGCATCATGGAAACTTGATCCTTATTCTGAAACAGTAGACGCATTTACATTTAACTGGGAACATCTATATTTTTATGCTTTTCCCCCTTTTAGTATGATAACCAAAATTTTACAAAAGATCATTACAGATAAAGCGGAGGGTATTTTAGTAGTACCTCTCTGGCGATCACAGCCTTGGTACCCGCTATGGACTAAACTTATAGTCTCTAATAAAATATACTTTGGACCTGATAAATATTTGTTACACTCGCCTTTCAGAACTTGTCACCCGCTTCATGCAGACCTTGTCCTGGTGGCGGCGAGATTATCAGGCAGGCGTTGATAGCTCGAGGTATTCCAGAGGCATCGTTAAGTATTTTCATGGCGTCTTTTGCGGAAAAAACTCTCAATCAGTATAGTTCATCCCTTAAATCATGGTGGGCTTATTGTGAAAACAACAGCTATGATGTTTTCAATGCTTCAAGTCCCCAAGTGATTTCTTTTTTAACCATGAAATTCGAAGAAGGAGCTGGTTATAGTACTTTAAATACACATCGTTCTGCTCTATCTACTATTTTAGGATCAAAAGTAACATTAGATGATAGCATTCATAGATTTTTAAGAGGTGTGTATAGGTTAAAACCACCACAACCTAAATACGCTGTCACTTGGGACCCCAATGATGTGTTAAGTTATGTATCAAATTTTTATCCTTACACTGATATTACGCTTGAAAATTTATCATATAAAACAATATCTTTACTCGCAATAGCCTCTGCACAGAGAATGCAGACATTAAGTCTGATAAAACATACAAATATTTGTATGACAAATGATATGATTGTAATTAAAATACCTGATCTTATTAAAACATCGAGACCTGGGACCCTTCAACCACTAATCAGGCTACCTTTCATTCGCGAAAATCCATCGATATGTCCTGCGACAGTATTGCAAGCGTATATTAAAAAAACTTTAACCCTGCGCCGTGACAATGCTGACGATCACCTGTTCATAAGCCTGAGAAAACCTCATAAAAAGGTTTGTTCACAAACTCTTAGCCACTGGGTGAAGAAAGTTTTAGCAGATAGTGGTATCGACATATCGGTGTTTGGAGCGCACAGCACCCGCCATGCTTCGACATCAGCCGCTCATCGGCTGGGCGTAAACCTGGAAGTGGTTCGAAGGGCCGCAGGTTGGTCTAATACCTCAAATGTTTTCTTAAAATATTATAACAGGGAAATTCATAATTCAGTTAACAATGATTTTGCTGAAGTCATATTTAATAATTTATAATTTATTGATTAGTTATAGTTAGGTACAGTCCTTATTCAGGTACACTTATTGTATTAACAATTCTGTTAAGATAGAGATAAATGTATCATGACGAGGTACGGATACTCTTGCTAAAAATAACTACATACTCGAATAAGTATTTAAAATTATTTGTTACATATTTTAATTAAGGTTACAGGAACCCATTAAATTTATTTTTAGTTTAATGCTTTATGTATTATAATTATATCAATTATGTACAATGTCTATGTATTTTCCTTTTATTTGTCAGGAATATGACATTACTTTCTCTAAACATCTGCAAGTAATAAATGGTCTTCGGACGAGACCTGAAGTATAATTAGGAGTCAAACGAACTTACCTAGTGATGTTTGATTCCAATTATGCGAGGGTCTCGTCCGAAGACCATTAGGATCCCGCCCATCCCAATCGCTAACCCATTGTCGTGGAAAAGTAAAATACAAATTACTGAGACAGGGTGTAACAGGGTTTCTCTGAAAGTAATGACAAGTTACAGGCTCGTTCCCGGTCAGCCGGCGCCCGCCGCATGCGCGGGTGCATGAGAGTGAGACAGATGGGTTTAGTATTTTTATAACTTGGATCTGAAGTGTGACAGAGACAGCACCACAACTCGTAATGCTGCAAGTAATAAATGGTCTTCGGACGAGACCCTCGCATAATTGGAATCAAACATCACTAGGTAAGTTCGTTTGACTCCTAATTATTGGTTTAGCAAAGTAGATTAGGATACTCGAAGTCGTTGAACACTACCAGAAGAAAATCAGACGCAAGCAAATCGTTTTCAAAACAAAAGAAAGCCTAGTGTATGAAATCACAACATTTACGCAATTTGCTCAAATAACCATGTTCTAATAAGGTAAAGTGGGTCAACCTCACATGCAAAATTCAGGGTCACGCATTCTGCCCCGTCATATACATCAGACGAGTTATTTTCCCGAAAATGATCCACAATTTTCACGTACCCAGCAAAAATCACAAATCAGGGCCGAATATAAACGGGGTTCGATGGACCCGTAAGCGGTCAGTGAATCTCATCAATCATTAGCCCTTCGGTGTGATAGATGTTCCTGGAGGTCGATTGTGCCCCCCGTTTGACGTATCAATTTATAAGAAAGAATGTTGGTAGTTGTAGATAGTGTCTGCGGCGCGACGGATTACGGGGTAACATCGGCGCGCCGCGGGCAAGCGTGTTAGAAATCTGGTGGGAAGAATTTTTTGGAGTCGTTTTTGAGTCTATTAACTTTTTCTGCTGATCACGAAGCCTTCGTATTTAGTAGAATTCTTTTAAACCTTACATATTATAAGCATTACCGACTCTTTTCTTTTTATAATCATAATCAGCTTATAATATTCCCACCGCTCGGACACAAGCCTCCTCTTTGTGTGAGAGAGTAGGCCATAATCCACCACGCGGACCCAGTGCGGGTTGGTAGATGTGACATGTCTTCGAATCTTTGGTTATTTTTACAATACCACATTAATATTCTACCAAGCCAAACGATCGCAGTTGAAGCGAAAAACACGCAACACGGGGTGCAATAATTGCTCAAAAAACATTCGAGCTTTGCAGAATACGGGAAAGGCGGCCATTTTTGTTTTTTTGCCCAACTCACAACAGGACAAATCACAGCGGTAGCGCACAAAGTTCGACAGCCGAGTGGCAGATCATACTGGCGACCGAAAATGACAGCAATACGAGCTTTTCGTATACAAAGCTAGTCGGAAAAGGCTAGTATTTATTCTGCTGCAATTACCTAAAAGTGTAGATGGAAGATAAATATGGTGGAATTTAAAAAAAAAGGAACAGTGAAAATACAGTGCAGGCATAATCGTAACTTAGTGATCGATTCAAAATGGACTTAAATGTAGGCACCTAAGTCATATTATTGAATGTTCTCACTTCGTTTACGAAGTCCGATATAATTGTTGTTGAGAAGGGATAATGGATACTTAGTTTTTTCGTTGATTGAAATCTAAAGGTTGGAAGATCCTTATTTTGGGCAAAAGACAAACTTATTTAGGTAATTAATTACAGCGGTACAACGCCAATTGCTGGTCCTATTCAATGAACGCTAGCAAATTAAAAAAAAATTGATCAAACATATTTATTAGGCACTGAGCTAATAAAATAAAATGAAGTTTACGATGTTAATATTTATTTTGGCTGTATTTGAGTGTATTCAAACACTTTATGTTATTAATTTTATATTGAACTAATTTTTATAATGTTAGTCCAGGAGTAGCAACAGGCCGTAATTTGGAGGTTACTTATAATGTTATTTGATATTTTTGGGGACCATGGGTCCCGGAGCTTTGGAAGGCGTTCGAGGGGCCGAAACCAACTCGCAGGGGCCCGTTAGACGCTTTTAATGAAATGAGGCACCAACCAAGGATTATTCCAGTTCACACTATGCAAGTGCCCCAAGGACAACCCCCGGTTGGTGTATGACTATTGTGGGATATGGAAACAAAGATATTGGACTATGGCTTTGGGTGGCTAAAATGTGGTTATGGACTATGGAAAGTCTATATATAGCCTGACCAATGTTTTATACCAATGTTTTTTGTAAAATTACTGGGGGTGACTTGCACATTTAATAATGGGCCCCCGAAAACGGTTGCTAACACATAGTGTCGTAGCAACAAGGGGGTAAATAATACAATAAATATATTATTATTATGTATTTTTTTACATCAAAATTATTTATTACTGGTAAGACTGGTTGTCAGACTTTCGGGCTTCTGACTACCCGTAACGACTGTCAAAGATCCACGAATGACAGCCGGGACCAACCGCTTAACGTGCTTTCCGAGACACAGAGGGGTCACGGTATGTAAAGATGATCACTCATCCACAGACCAGCCACGGCAAGCGTAGCTTAACCTGATCAATCGACCTGTGCGGCTGTTATTATTTAGCCACGAGCCCCTCCAAAAATCCAAAAAAATTTTTTTAAATCCGGCTCGTAGTTCCCGAGATTAGCTTTTATTAGTATAGATTGGACGTGACTTATCTTTATACCCTTTTCTAACAATGATCCACTCAATCCTTATCAAGATCAATGTTACTACATCCTCCAGATTTTGCAAAGCGTTAACTAAAAAATCAAGCATTTATTAGTAAAAGAGGAAGGACCAAGTTCTAATCACAGAAAAAACGATGTTGCCCAAAAAACATTCAAATAGGTCGGATATTTACCGAATCTATTTATATCCGGCATTTCCGGGCCGCAAGATGATGCATCAATCATTACGACGGATCATCCGAGTCCGGTCAGAAATAATAGATTTTAACCCTCCATGAAGCATGAAGACATTGACAGATCAATTTGTTGAGAAAGAAAGTTCGCCGGATTTTTCGTTCTGTTTTTGTACTTTTTGACGTGACAACGTCTAATAAATCGATGAAGCTGGCTGCACTCACGAAAAAACATGACTCATGTAGCGTTACCTCGCGGCCTTGCTCTGTAGCGTTCCATGGCGGCTTGAAGTGCAAGCGAATATTAACAAATGCAATGCAACTATTCCATCAGTATTTTCTTATGACGTAGTCACGTTCAACTATCGTCAGTAAACCGACTTTACAGACAACCGATTTTTTGGAATATTTTGGGCTTATTTTGTATACTCTGTACTTGATTTATTTGTATTTGACTACCTCGTTGGTCTTGTGGTCGCTGCAACTGTTGACTGCTGAGCGTGGGGTCCTATGTTTGATTCCCAAATCGGGCAAAGTGTTAATGAATTGATCCATTAGGAATTTCTTAGTAACAGTCCGGATTTTGAAAGTTGGTGGTGTGATACCCCCGTGCCTCGGAAAGCACATTAAGCCGTAGGTCCTTCACCCGATCTCTCAAAGCCCCCTCGCACTGATCCCTCTCTCTCCTCGGTCGTGTCGGTTGATGTCCCATCAGAATAGTCTGAAGGGACATCAATCGACACGACTGAGGAGAGAGAGGGAGGGATCAGTGCGAGGGGGGGGCTTTGAGAGATCAGGTGAGACAGGTACACTCTCTCTTCCCTCACTATCATAGTGGTGTGGTAGTAGGATAGTGAGGGAAGAGAGAGTATACCTGTGTCTGCGCACACGTTTAGCAGGATACAAAGGTCTAACAAGTTAATAAAGAACATTTTCGTGAAATAGTGTTACAGCCAAGTTGGCCGATTTAAAATTTTCCATGGAAACAGAGATGTCCAGTTATCTTTTTTTAAATAAGACATTTCGGAAATGTTCTCTGCTAACTTTTTAGACCTTTGTATCCTGCTTATGCGTATGAAGTTTCATTAAAATTGGTTCATTAATTTCGAAAAATAAGGGTTTGGAAGTTTGTATGAAATGCCCTACGGCGTAAACGCTCTTAATACACTTATTTAAACCACCATTTTCACCACAGATACCATTAAAGCAATATCCTTATCGTACCGCCACAATTTTCCCTATAATTCGATATAGCGTTGTTTATTCAACAAATTTATTCAATAGAGCGTAAGTTATTACGGTGAGCCGATTAAATAAAATTACCATATGTTGTATGAGTGGGTTCGTTCGCGTGGCTTCGTGTCTAAGTTAGGTGATAGGGTTGTCTGGTACTTGAGCTACTATTTTTGCAGGTTTTCTTTGAGAATGGTGGACTTTTATTACTTGGGCTTTTTAAGATTAATTATAAAATTAAATTATAATATAATTATAATTACATTCTTTTAAGTTAAAAAACAGTTCTTAGTAAGACTTCTCTCGATTAGGTAGGTACTATAAGAGGTAAAAAGCATTCTAGAAATAACTGTAAAGCCTGGAATACACATGCTACTAGAAGAGCACGCTTGTTTGCTACAAGGTAGTATGCTCATTTAAATCATGCTCTCCGAGTGTGTACAGACGCCAGCACATCAAGCTACCCGAAACTGTCAAATTTTCTCAATCAACTTTGAACCTTATGCTTTAGCGATAAAGTTGAAAATCTATTAAAGAAATTTGACAGATTGTAGTAGCTTGATGTGCTGGCGTCTGTACATTTGCTCATGAAAGCACAGACCTCAGAAGCATACTTCTTTCTAGCACGTCTGAGATACACTTGTTCATTATTTAGAATTCTTAACGAACATTTCTTTGCGGAATGAATTAAATTCTTTGATGATGAATGAATTACCTGTTAGGGTTAATGGAGGAACACCAAAGGAAAAACCGTTGTAAGGATTTCAATTACGTTTATCATCCTTTTATTCATATATATTGGAAGGTGTGTATAACTTTTTTTGTATTGTGGTGGGCGTGTATTCCATAAATATTCATAATGTTGATTTAGAAATTAAAAAAAAAAGGTCTGTCATCGCACACGTGTCATCGTGACTACGCAAACAATCAAGTAGCATGCTCGCATAGAACACGTTCAGACTTGCTTTGGAGCCACCCCTCTCACCCGCGCCTTACACCGTGTGCTAGTTAGCACGAAAAAATAGACCGGCTTGCGATTGATTAGCGTGCTAATTCACAAGCACGCTCTTTTCGTACACACGTGTTAATTGTAGCATCTGCTCGGAACTAGTATGCTTATGTGCATAGCAGGCTTTATCGACCTTTTTATTCCAAAATTATACTAACAAGCTATAGTAAAACATTCTAAATGGCAAGCAAAAAAAAACATCATCTATTTCGTCATAAGATGAAAAGAAAGAAAAATGCGTTTTAAAGAAAATACTTTAAAATTAAAAAATGCTAAAAGAGCGTCAGCTCAGCGTAATTTCAGATCTCAAGGAGCGAGGTATTCCACTCATTCAAAACGAACATTTCTGATTTCAACCGCACTTGGACGAATCGCACCTGAGCACTTCCACTAACCGCACTGAAACAAAATTTCGTAACGTGCGGTTCGGTGAAACATAATACAATAAATGCAAGACCATAAGTCTGACACTACTAACGCGCATTCTTTTTTCGAAAAAAAAAATTTAAACGGAAATTCTTCTCTATGATGATATTTTTATTTTGACCTTTTAATCAACCAGCCAGCCCTATCTCAGTTTCATATCATCAACATTTTCTACGGTATTACACGCCGGGCGTCGGATAGTTTATGGTCGACTATGTAATACTTTGGACTAACTAGTTCGTCCGTCAGTGGTTATTGTGTTAAAAAGTTGGGCTCCCCATCTACATACGTTTGTGATTTTGAAATCTTTTGTTCAGAATTTCTGTTAATGTCAAATGTTCCTGAACAGTTTTTTGGATATTAAACTGTGATAGCATGGATTACTTCTAAAGAAAGATCTGGGCCTTGTTATATACTTAAAATGTTGTCCCCAACAGTCACTATTCGCTTGCTAAATTAAAAACCTGGATCCTGACCTCGAACGGTTTAACTTCTGCAGTAGGTACTTTAAAACGAAGCGTACTGGCAATTTTCAGAGAAATTAACAGAAACGAATAAAAAAACAATCAACACTCCAGAACTCGACTCAACTCACCCATAAAAATCAATTAACACGAACCGATTCCGAAATAAAATCTCGATTAAATTCTCGAGTGCCAAGAAAATCGGTATTGTCTTGAACGCTCCATCTGTTTATGCAAATATACTCGAATCTAGTTCGCCGTCATCGTTTTAACCCTGTTCCATTAACCCTGTATTAATTGATTCGTTGAAAAGCCGAGGCTGAGAGCCGAAGCTTAGGCCGAAAGCTCGGCGGGCGGCCGAATTAAAAATCGGCCGACTGTTGACTGTTGTTTTGAATTGAATCGATTCGATTCTATTGTGTTTATTGTAGGAGAGTTGTTTAATGGCTTTCATGTTTTGATGATCAGAATTTAATTTAGTTTATTGAACGAATTTATTACGGGTGGAGCTGAGTATACAATATGAACAACAGTCCATTTGTTGATTGTGCCGTTAAAGCTATACGACGATAAAGTGGTTAAAGTAAATGTTTTATATTGTTAAGTACTTACTTAATTCCAAGTAATTGCCATTAGTCGAAGCTAGCAACTTTATAAAAGCAGAGAAACTACTTTCTCTAAAGTATGACATGTGATTAGGTATTTCGTGTTGTTTTCTGATGCAGTATTTTTAGCTCACGAAGCAACGGGCGCTTTACTTGTGATAACCAAGTGTGAATGTGTGCGTGAAGACGAGTGGCGTCAGCATACACACACACACACACTTCAGATTTCGCCATTGTCTTGGATGGTACCGAGACACCGCGACCTTACACAGATTCACATAGTACACTCGGTAACCACAAGTAAAGTGCGTTAACAATACTATACAGTAAGTGCGTAAGTGCAGTCAGGCAAAATAATTGTTAATCAAATTGACACACTATGTTAATTTACCGAGTTATACCGTTTTCGCGCTACTATCGCCGCCTTTGTACCTTTTTGTGCGAGAAGTTGAAATAAATAAATGACAGTGTTGACTCCTTATAAAATCAGCTATCTGCCAGTGAAAATCTCGTCAAAATCGGTCCAGCCTTTTCGGAGATTTGCCGAAATAAACATAAAAAGCTAGCAGCGCCCCGCGGTTTCACCCGCATAAGTGTCGATCCTGTGGCAATATCGGGATAAAATCTATTCTATGTCCTTTCCCGGGACTCAAACTATTTCTTTGCCAAATTTCATCTAAATCGGTTCAGCGGTTTAAGCGTAAAGAGGTAACAGACGGACAGACACACTTTCGCACTTATAATATTAGTATGGATTGATTTTTTGGTAAAAGTACCGTATATACTTTCATATGTATTTAGTAAAAACCTGTTATTTTGCCATTACAAACTTTCACTTCTATTTTATTTATTTGTATAGAATTGCGTACAATTTATTACTTATAGTACTGTTGACATTACAATGTATCAGGCCGCCAGTACAGTACCCGGTGATAAATATTGCACATCGACCTATTCGATCCTATCGACTTTGTACAAAGAATAAAAATAATTATCAAAAGAAGCAAATCATAATTGTTTTAACAGCTCCTAATAGATACCGGACTGTTTGTATTTCGTGCGACAGAGATAACGCTCTACGAAGCCGAAATTAGCCGATTGTCTCTTTCCAAAGGTGCAATATTTATCGCCGGGTACTGTAACAATCACAATACCGCCCGTACTAGTTGATACTATTACAGTGACATATTTGTAATCCCCACCTAGCTAACTACCGCTACCAGCCTTTTTACCTACTACCCTTAATTACGTCTGTCTAGACAAAAGCTATATACAGTGTAGGCACGTAAAAATGAGCCCGTTTTAATAGTTTTTATCCACATAAACGTCAGAGAACATATAAAAAAATCCTTATTGCTACGCGTTTTCAATTATACTACGAGTACTTACGTTTTTTTTTTAGTCGAGGCGGTTACAAGATAATTTTACGAGACACAGGGAAACAGCTCAAAAATATAAATTATGTAATAAACATAATGTTTTAAGATGTATTTTTACGCAGTCTCTATTGAAATACCGGTTAAGTGCGAGTCTGACTCACACACCGAGGGTTCCGTGCAAATTTGTAGGTATGTAACTACAAATTTACGGTTTTCGAATTATTTTTCTTTACTTGTGTTATATTCACATTCATATTGACTTAGAATTTTGAATTTTCACTGATTTAAGGGATTGCAGCCCTGAGTATTAGATATTAATTTCAACTTGTTAACTCCAGGCGTTCCTGAGGAAAAGGGTCTTGAGAGACGAACAGCGAAGTGATCTTATAAGGCTTCCGTATTTCCTTTTGAGGTATTGAACCCTAAAAAGCAGAAATTAAACGCGAAGCGAAGCCCCTAAAGACAATAGCTTGGAGTAACAAGGATAGATAATTGTTTTCATGATTAATTCAGAATGGGAAGCACTCCATTCTCTCTAGATATCGTCTAGAGAGAATGTACTCTGTTTGTGTGAAATGTGTAATTAAAACCATCAATGTTGTGTTGTAATGTACGGTGTTATAAAAAAGATTTGCTGCTTGAAATGTTTTATAGATACCTATGGGGCGTCGAAAAATACGTCCACATCGCTGTCAACAGGAAAAGTGCCCAGAAGGCTGGCAGCATTGCCACGTTGGATAGCAATGCTGATTCTAAATAAAATTTGATACCTATTAAATTTTTTTGTTGATTTTACTATTGTTGTAGTAGGTTATGAACTTTGAATATTTTGGCTCTACACTCTGATTTCTTATTTGCTAGACGAATATTACAGCTAATTATTATACAAAAAAATGTAATTTTTCTTTTTTTATTTTAATTTCTCGCCGACTGGTCGACGCTTCACGTGACCAGAGGGCTGGGTCGTTCTTTAGCCAAAGAATTAGCATTGCCATTCAACGTGGCAATGCTGCCAGTCTTCTGGGCACGTTTCCGGATGACAGCGATGCGGACGAGTACTTCGACGCCTGATTTGGCCTTTATTTTTATTTGTATACTAAGTTAGTTAGTCATTTAATTTAGTATCTAGTGTAAATAGTTTGTAATAAAATAAGTTAATTGTATATTAACAAAATAAATATTTTTTTGAAGCGTAAAAAATGTCATGTTGGCAAAATAAGATCGATCACAGCTGTAATTTTGGTCTAGCAAATTAAAAATCAAAATCTAGTTGTTCTCACTCTGAAGGACAATTTTCGTCCTTTAAAGACAAGTTTTTGAAAAATTTTAATTATGAGAATTGGCCTTCTGTTCTGGCTCTTCAAGTTTGAATAATACTTATACAAGACTCTAGTATTGCTAGTCATTTGTTTATACTGATATTTTCATTAAATACTTCTTCTTCTTGTGAGTCTTAGGTCAACTGGACCCACTGGATCACTCGACTTAATCACATTTTGAATAGATCGACTGGAAACCGCTGTACAATTCTATTTTCAAATGAAAAATATAAATATTTTATGCCAGCACGATATCAAAGTGCACATTGGTTATTGTTATTTGTTTATTACGACTGCGATCATTGTAAACCCGAAAGTTTTCAATTCAATAACTACTTCCCTCGATATGCATCCAATTTTGAATCCATGTCAGAATTTTTCGATTCCAATTTTCTACTCTAGTTTTAATACAGTTAAGTGCTCTCCATTTTTATATGCTTGCGAATATTTATTGGAGCAGGCTATTTGATTTAATATTTTCATACAGAATTTATTTTATTCGATATTATTGAAAATTGTTTAAAGTGATAGTCCGACTGGAAAATTCTTAGGAAATCAGCAAGAATTTCGGTTCGAACGAAAAAATTAAATGAAGACATTTTCTATATTTTTTTTGTTTTGAAATCACGATTTATCATATCTTAAGTACTTAGTTCAGTGCCATAGACAAGGACCCAAAGTTTATAAGCTTCTAAAAAAAAACAAACCAACTCATAACGAAAGAGTTTAGAAACACAGAAATAATATGAAAAAGGAAATAGAAAAGTTATATTCAAACAAATTCAGCTTATATACCTACATGTACCTTATTATGAATAGAAAACGGTCTCTTTTCAAATGTCGGGAAATACAAATTTTGGTGCTCATTATAGCCGGCCAGTACGTTTTCTATAGTCGGTAGGGTTGCCTTCTTTGTAACGCGAAATAAAAGACTATTGTGTCTTCTTCACAACAGTGATATTGATTTGAAGAATTCTGTTTTTCGTTAAACAAATACAGATGGATTTAAAGATAAACATAACATAAAATCACGCCTGTATACCCGAGGGTTGAGCAGAGGTGTATCTCTTGTGTATGGCCGATCCTATTGTCATCAACTGGGCACAAATCCAGACTGCTACTGAGAAATCTCAGATGAAAAAATCAAATAAAGATAATAAAGAAGAATGGGGTAATATCCTCCAGATGGTACGAGGGATAAAACACGGTGACTTAATTATAGTAGACTGTATTATAAAATTCAACAAAGAGAAAACAAACTGTAAACAATAAGATTTGAATTGGTGAGAAAGAAATATGCAGTCGCTCAGTAGCGTGGACGATGACGCAGTGCGGTGCCGGCAAGTGCGCGCCCGCACGTCGACGCTCCCTCCGCGACCGTGGTCGCCCAGCGCGGCGTGATATTCTCAACAGTATTATTTAAATATTATGTCTTTGAAAATTTAATCCCAAATTTGCACCTCAAATATATAAATGCATTTAGCTCTAAACATTTTAAAACATCATTGTCTCTATCATCTTCAAATGATTGACAGAAACAAAATAGTTTTATATAATAGTCTTATGTGCAGCATATTTTTAGGATAAGATACTCAACATTTATTTTAAGTAATAGGTAGGATTTCTACACAGACACAAATAAGTAAATATGTAAATAGGCGATTGCAGCATATGTAAATTACAACCCTAACGCCGTAAAAGTACTTAAATTTTAATAAAATATGATGGACGAAACGATCCAGACAATGTTTGGAAATGTATATATTTATGCCCCATCATTAGTTCGCATTTTTATAACAATTTATTCATTACCTTTTATGTATCTTCTCTGTTTAATATATGCTTTAGGATGCATATCCGGTAGGCTCTTAAATCCTTCACTATCTTACGGGCACGTCTTTGCTACCATTACCGCGCCTCCGGTTTACTCCTTGATATGCAATGTTCGCTTTAGCACCATTAACAGGAGGCTACAAGAATCAGTGCGAACCTTGGGTTAATTCGATTGATCGAGTCTGGTTTTACCACGCTGGGGTCGGTACATTCATTCATTCAATCATATCCCTTATGTATCTTCTCTGTTAATTGATTGGTTTAAGACTTTTAGCAATCCCCTGCCCAAGTAACATTTTAAACTGTATAAAAGCTGTATTATGGACTATTTGTTTACTGCAGGCTGTTAAACGTGCTGTATAAAGACTGTATAGCAAGCTATACAGCCCTTGTAACTCTGAAATGGGCCCCAAAATTATACAGCTTTAAGTGTAGATTTAGCTGTATAACACCTGCATAATAGCTGTACTATTTGGCTGGCTAAGATACTATTTAGATACTTTTATACAGCTTCCATTCTCTAATTTTCTTTTTTATTCTTTTATACAGACTCAGGCTTGTGAAAATCTAAATAAAAGAATAAATATATTATAATTGTGTTCGTGGTTGAATTCATTCTCCATTTTATTTACTATGTGCCATATCTGAAGTGAAAAAATATTTAATAACCAAGTGGTACTCTTTCCTGTTTATCGTTGTTGTTATGCTTGCGACTGATATTTTTATGTGATTATGTATACTAGTTTTAAGCTCAAAACTCACGCCCCTTCGAAATAAGGAATATACATACATTTTTTCTGTAACAACAAATATGTGATCAAATCTGAAAACAGTTTTAAGAGTAACCCGGACTGTTCTATTGATAGTAAACGTAATTGTGTGTACTATACAGTTAAAATCTTTTGTAATTTTGTACTGAAATTTCAAAAACAAACAAAAAAATATCTCGTAAAATTGCAATGCAATTTATAAATTATTATAAAATGGCGTCCTTAGTTTATACAGCTCTTGCTCTTCTAGTACCCCTTAATACAGCTTTTTGCATAACAGAGTCGTTATTTAAGAACGTATCTCAGCCTAAAGAGTAACATTGTCTGTACATTAGTATTTAAGTACTGTAGAAGCTGCCTTAAATTCTTATTCATATTCATTAATACAGTTAATTAGGGTTCAGTTGAAAATATAGAAAACCTCATTATGATCCAAGGCCCGTAAGGCGGTGAGCAAGGAATCGGATAATAAATAGACTGATTTTAGGTTATATTAGTTTCAAAATAATCGATAAGCTGGATAATTGTGTATGCCAACACTATAATAATAACTTTAATCTTCTAAAACACGAAAAACTGTAAAAAGGGAAAAATGTACGCCAATCGCATAAGGCTTTAAAAAGGAGTAAATCTAAACTCTTCTACATGAGACAGAATTGAATTAAACTATTATAAAGGGAACTGCTTGCTAAGAGTATCCTAGATTTCCGTTGTACAGCTATTATCAAGCTTAACTTGAAGGCTGAACAATAGAGTAATTTTACACCAATATTCAGGCTATAACAATATTTAATGCTCTCGTGCAGAAGTAGGTTATATAAAAGTATAATTTGAGAGCAGTATACAGTTATTGTCTTATAAAGTTGCTGAACGCAGTTTTTTACGCCGCGGTCTGTATTTTAGCATTTTCCAATGCTATTTAAAAGCTAAAGGTAAAAATTTAGGCTCTATACATCCGTTAATCAGCTATACTGTATACAGTTGTACAGTTATACTAAAGTACAGTCCTATACATATTTTTACACTCTTGTACATCATTTATTAAGCTTATAGCTGGTAATGCGCTGGTAAATATAATATTTTTCCGCTAAAATGTTACTTGGGTGATACTGCAACTGCATTCATAGAAAATATTATTTTAAATATTAGACTTATCTCAAAGATTAAACCGTAATGATAAGCACACACCACAAAGAACGTTATTATATTAATGGAAGATGCGGCTAGCTTTCTTATCATCATAAAGAGGGCATTAATTTATTTGGATGACAACTTACTCACAGCACTTGCATGAGATATAACTCTAATAAACTTACTGGCACCACTATATTTTCACGTTACGGGTCTCATCAAGAAAAAATATGATGACTCCTTAAATGTAAGTGGCAATATTAAGTTAAAACGGTGGAGTGGTTTAGTATTCATGGAATCTAGTAGAGTGGATACCTAGCGAGGCACTCAGTGAAATTGTATGCTATGAGATCGTTCATTTCTAGTGGGAAAGTACCTACTTGCGATTTGTCGCACGACTAACACCCGGTTTTTGAATTGAGAATTTGGGTGACTTCTTCAATGTAGCCCGCGAAATTCAAAATTTCTCACGGTTTTTGTGAACAAATTTTGAATTTCGGGGGTTTTCACCTCAAGTAGGCTCTAATGCTTTAATGCTCTATTCGGAAACTGGATGATGTATGTCACATGTCTTCGAATGTTTGGTTCTAGGACAGTCCGGTTTTTCCACGATGTTTTCCTTCAACGTTTTGAGAGCAGTGGTGATGAAATAATTTACACAAAGTAAACTGCCTGCTCGGGTTCGAACCCACGACCTACGACTCGTAAGTCGCAGCCTTTCCCACTGAGCCACCGCAGCTCTCTATCCGTTGTACAGACGCCAGCACATCACGCTACCCGAAACTGTCAAATTTTCCCAATCAACTTTGAACCTTATGCTTTAGCGATAAAGTTGAAAATCTATTAAAGAAATTTGACAAATTGTAGTAGCTTGATGTGCTGGCGTCTGTACATTGAACGTAATTAAACATTTCACTTACCTACCTTTTCACTATTCATCAACAAAAAGCGTACCCGAACTATCGTTCACAAAGAGGAGATCTAACCCTCCAGATAAGTCCCCATGTGATCTCATAACCCCCCATACATCACCACAGAGGTTCATCTCAATAGATGTACACAATTAGACCCCTAATTTGTAAGCGGTACACCCCTCCCCGATGTCACAGAGCGTATGTTTATTTTGTAAACAAACAAGTACATTTGGGTAGCGAACTTGTGTGGAGATATGTACCCGGCGTGGTATTTGGAGGACGTGTGCTGCGGTTAAATATTTGTTGAGTAAAAGAGACGTTTTGTGTGGTTGATTATTTATTTTGGGGTTTAGCTGAAATATCATTTTAGTTTAATATATCTAGGTTGCGTGATGTATTTCCTACAAGCATAGCTATTCACAACCATTCGATAGGCTGTCGTATCGAAAATGACACATTTCGATAACCTGATTTGCCTTGCCCCTGACAGCAAACAGCTGTCAGAAGAATTACGGTCATATATTTGATTAAAACTGACAACATTTTTTGGTTTTGGACATGTGAACAGCGTTTAGTGGTGTCTTTTTTTTTTTACGATAACATTGATTGATGTTCAATACAGTACGAAAACGTATCGAATGGTTGTGAATAGCTATGCAAATCTCTGAGCAAAAATATTGGAAATTAAAATGATTGCCTAGCAAACGGACTGTTAACTTAAATTTCACAACAATACAACTGTAATTATTTTACAGGCGCATGAAATGGCTATGACACGTCAAATTGACGTAGTGTGTCAATCTCCTTGACAATTGATCTTCCTGATTCTACAGACTGGCAGCACATCAAGCTACTACAATCTGTCAAATTTCTCTAATAGATTTTCGAACTTTATCGGTAAAGCATTAGGTTCAAAGTTGATTGGGTAAATTTGACAGGTTCGGATAGCTTGATGTGCTGGCGTCTGTACATTCTTACGGAGTATATTACACAGCATCACGCCTGTATTCCCCAAAGGGTAGGCAGAGGGGCACCACCAATGTAACATGGGACGAGCCTATTTGCCATTCCTTTATTTTTTTTACTTTTATTATTAAAATAAAAGTACAATAATATGTTATCTATTTAATATTCCTCCTCACACATACTTAACTTTCCATCTTTCAAAAGAGATCTAGGTTTTTATTTTCTGGATCTAAATCGGATACTTCTGAACAAAGGCGGCATGGCGTGGAAAAAATATTCATAAGTTTGTACGTGATATGAAATTAATATGAAGTAACAGCTGTACTGGCTTTAACAAGTAGTAAGAATATAATATACTATTTCTTTACGACATGAAGCGAACTGAAACATGAAAAAAGTTAATACAAAACGGTTTATGAAGATGTATTGGAATGTTTGATTTGCTTTTGCTCATGGCTAAGTAATAAAAGCCGCACGGGTCGATCGATCAGGTTAAGCTACGCTTACCGCGGTCGGTCCGAGGATGGGTGACGATCTTTACATACCGAGACCCCTCCGTGCCTCGGAAAGCATGTTAAGCTGTTGGTCCCCGCTGTCATTCTTGGATCTTTGACAGTCGTCACGGGTCGTCAGAAGCCCGAAAGTCTGACAAAACAACAACGTAAATAACGCAATGTACAATGCGTGCCACGAAAGATGAGACTTGACACACCACGTGGTTTGACTTGCGCAGAACACGATTTTAGGTATCTTTAGCGGTATGAGGTCTGAGTGCGGGACGGGACCGGACGTCATAGGGGCGGCGAAAAGAGCGGGGGAGGCGGGGTCAAGTCTCATCTTTCGTGGCACGCATTGTATGTTGTTGAACTGTCAAAATGGAACCCATTGCTACTGATAGTGTATTACGCAATCACCCTGCAGTTCCGAGAGAATATTGGGATAGTGCTCGGCTGTCCCATTTCAAAACCTAGTAAGGGACGCTTTACAAAAATCGATTTATTGCATAATCTTGCTAACCTAGAAGGTCTCTACCAAATATACGTACAAAAACACCAGCGCTTAAACTTACATAATAGGAGATATATTTAAGCATCGATACCTAGTAAGTGCACCTTTCACTCCCTAGTGACCATTTTAAAACCTAGTAAGTCACTTTAACCAATTCAAAAAATACATTCCATTATTAGGCTGATCAATATTACGTTTATGCGCTCTCCTGTAAAATTTCATCTTAAGTCCTTACTAGGTTTTGAAATGGGGCAGCCGTGCTGTGCTGCTATCAAAGGCCCTTTTGTATCCAATATTCCTAGAAAGGGCACTATAGATGAACATGATGTGATTGCCCCGACTTCCTCTAAGTGCTCAGACACACGAGCGACACTCGTCAACGGCGGAGGTAACTGCAGCTGTCGACGAGTGTCGACAACATGCAGCTCGTGTAGTTATACCTACCTACTTATTTTTATAACTTCACGCCTATAATCTTCGAAGGGTAAGACAGAACCTCTAGTATTTCCACATGTCGCCAGTAATATTTTAAGTCCCTCCGGGCCGCTACTGACACATTTCTGATGGAAATATCCAATAGCACTTTTACCGATCTGAACATCTAACCCAGAACCTCTTGCTCAGAGGTCGCGCTTTGACGATTACGCTAACACGGCAGTTAAGGCTCCTTCAAAGTCAAACAGGCGCGACACACGATAAAATCGCGCGCGACACAAAAGCACCGTAAGTCGCGCAACGAGCGGTGCCTTTGGCTCGCGCGCGTTTCGCGTCGCGCGTCGCGCCATTTTGCATGAGCCTTTATACTTCTTTAATTATTTTATATTAAGCCTTTCGCAGATAGGCGCGACGCGACAGTGCGACGCGATTTTGGTAGAACAATTTCCATGAAGTTTTCACTGATTTTGTTGTAACTTTTAGCCAATAATTGAGCCTTCATTGTCAAAAAGTTCCCACGAGTACTTTAGTATACTTTCGACGCATTCTGGGCATCTATCCCCGTTACTTTACTGATTGGCAGTGCTGATTACATTTCCTCATTAACACTTTGCGGGACACTTAACGCCTCTCGACGTAATAACAATAAAACTTCTATTGTGTCTCGTTCAGTGTCCTTCAATATGTTAAGTTATTAGGTCCAATATTGTAGTAGGTAAGGTTCATTTTCTTCGAGCCTTTTCCCATGTGCGGCTTAATATCAATATTTTACGCAAAACAATTTCCTTTTACTGCCATTCTGCAACGTTATACTGTCGCCCGACCACATCAACGACTTTGCGACATTCACGAAACAAGTGAAAATCGAGCTTCTAAGCTTCACGAAACTGGCGTGCATCCAGATTGAATCATACAATTATTCTGCTGTCATAATTAGCAGTAAAATAGGTTCAGTCAATGAGCGACAACCGCGTTAAACAAATATTCCTTTTCCACGCCGAACGCATGTCTTTTCAAACTATTGTCAATTTAATTCATAATGTGCGCAATTCGTAGTCGTAAAAATAATAATGTACAAGTAAAAACTAACGTTAAGATTTTTTTATTATGCAGCTGAAACTGTTTATTCCTTGACTATACAAACAAAATAAGTTTCGACTACCCTCAAAAGTACGTGATCTTTTTTCTATTTCGACCTTTTTGCACCACTCTATTGTATTGTCTACGGTTATTTCGAATTTCGAAACTCATTCTGGCACCCTCTTTAATTGGTCGTATATAGCGTTCCCCCCTTTCTCTGTGAGCAATGCTTTCGGCGATTGCAGAGGTGTTGATAGCCCTTAAGCTGAGCAATGTTTCAGTGGTTCTTAAGTAGTTTCTAGTAGTTTAATCGCTGGGGAGTTTTACTTTAATGGAACTCAATGGGAAACTATTTAACCGTAAAGAATTTTACCGGCTTGTTTTGCGTCTGTAGGTAAGAAAGATTGATCGATATGTTATTGGCACGCTATTGGTGACTTTAGACTATTAAAATTATAAGTTTATTCGAAATCGGCGTGCGTGTATGACCCAGAGAGGTAATTGTCATAATTTTAAAAACGTTCAAATTCTGATATGTCTCAATCTGTCAAAAATACCTCTGATTTCTCTACATTCTTGACATATTTTTGACATTTCTTTATCGCTGAGATAAGAATGCGACTAGATTTTGAACGTTTTAAATTTCGAGAATTGGCCTTCTATGCATGAACGTAAATGAGACAAAAAGAGTATATAAGGATCGTAGCTGACGTGTTCCACGCGCGCCTCAAAGAGATGTCAGCATCAATGGAAGGGACCCGTCAGGGCCGAAGCCTGCCGGGTCAGCGGGATTGTCCGAAAGGGTTACCGCTGGCTTGGAACATAAAGGGCTAAGGAAGGAACACGGGTGGGTTTTAGTCAGTAAGAGTCTGATACTCCCTTCCGCTCCACCCAGAGCGGGAGAGGTCATTTGATGACTTCCCATCCTGAAAAAAAAAAAGGATCGCAGCTGGTGGCGTTTTGTAGTTTCTGCCTACCCTCATTTATGTATATTTTTTTTTTCGTCTCGTTCTTGAGAATCCTTTCCTTTACCGTTTGATTAACCTTGGTAAAGTCCCAATTTCTATCATTGGTAAATAAAAAATACGCCCACTAAACTATCACTTTAAGTGGATGGTAAGCAGACAAGTATCATGTAACATAATTCATGTTGTTAAAAATAAAAACCCTAAACATCGAATATTCAAACACCAATTACTGGCCGCTTACACAGCGTTCGATTTTTAAATTACACCAAAACTAAAAAGTAGTGAGTGCGTTTCGCTTTCCGTTTATACTGAGCGTACACTATCCCTAACGCGTATTCCAGTTTATTTAATTGCTCCCTATCCACGTCGGGTTTTCAAGGAGCTTTGTTACTTTCCTCTGCACCAAATAGGCAACGGTTGTTTAATAATAATCTGTAACAATCGCAGATTAGTGGTACGTGACTCGAATGCATAATACCGCGCCTTTGTTGGAACTGTTCAGTTTCGTAGTTAGGGGGGTTGTGTTTTCGTTATCTTATGTTATTTTTGTGTTATACGTATGATTAGAGTCTAGTTGAAGTCACGCACACATTGCTGAGTATAGTTAACGTTGTGGTTTAACAATGTAAACAGTAATTTTGCTATATTGCGAATCGAGGAAATGTTCGGCTTAGTAGAGAAAGAGTACAGTTAATAATCTTTTATATAAAAATCTCGTGTCACAGTGTTTGTTACCGAACTCCTCCGAAACGGCTTGACCGATTTTTATGAAATTTTTTGCGAATATTTGGTAGGTCTGAGAATAAGGTCGTAGGCTCTTTTTTTACCCCTGGGTGACAAGGGTGGCCCTCTCCAGATTTTATTGGAATCGAAACTTGTGAACATTTTTAAAATTACGAGAATTGCGCCTCAGATCTACTGCACCATCCTTTCACTTTGCAACAAAATAAACTAAAAAAAAAAGTCAGACAATTTAATCGCGTGTCCCGTCTGATCGCAACGACGGTCGAGCGTGCTCTCCTTAATAGCGTTTGATGATTATGTGGCGTATCCAGTGTAATTTACTTCTACAGCCCTGTACTATTGAGCTGTATATTTTTATGTAACATACCGATTACTATCAGCTTTTACAGTTACGGTCTGTATAAATAGGCAATTCTGTTTATCTTTTATCGGTCCCCTCTCAATGCTTTGTAAAGTTTTTGTGTAAATATTGTAATGTACAAATGGAATATTAAACTTTTGAATTAAATTAAACGGTGTATTTGCGTACGAGCTGCATGGTTGATATTTTGTCGTGTTCTGATATATTACGCCATTTTGTTTCAGCCATTTTCTTTTTATTATTAAAAAGAAAATGCGGGGAAGTGGTGGGCCAGTGGTATCTGCCGCGACTTAAGGCTCCTTCAAACAGGCGCGACGCGATACGCGACACAAAGGTACCGCAAGTCGCGCAACGAGCGGTGCCTTTGTGTCGCGCGAGATTCGCGTCGCGCGACGCGCCTGTTTGCAGGAGCCTTTACGAGTTGTATTGTAGGTCGTGGATTCGAACCTAAACAGGGACTTTATGTAAATGATTTCATCACCACTGCTCTCAAAAAGGATGAAGCAAAACATCGTGAGGAAACCGGCATGTCTTAAACCCAAAAATTCGAAGATATGTGACATCCGCCAATCCGCACTGGGCCCACGTGGTGTATACAGGGTGACTGGATCTGGACCCGCCATAGCAAATTCGCATATAGAGGAGGTCATTTACTAAGTATTGAACCTTACTTTCCCTAGCTTAAGTTTTATAGGGTGCCACTTACTGCGCCGTCATTAATGCGAATCGCAAAGCAAAAATGACCTTTTTTTTTAAAGCCGTTAAATAATATGTAATCACTGATTCAAACCCTATCCACATTTTCACACTTCTAAACGTAACTGCATTATAATTTAACTTTCGCGCCAGTTTTATCAAATAAAATGGCGTTCTAATGCCATCCATTTCGATCGTCCGAACATTAAATGGGACAATTACACTGGACGTACAAAATAACGGCGCACTGTTAAATATCCGGGATTTTTTTTTGAGGATGGGAAATCATCAAATGTGTGAATGAATCCCAGAGCGGGAGGGGTCTCCCGCTCTGGGTGGAGCGGAAGGGAGTGTCAGACTCTTACTGACTAAAACCCACCCGTGTTCCTTCCTTAGCCCTTTATGTTCCGGGCCAGCGGTAACCCTTTCGGACAATCCCGCTGACCCGGCAGGCTTCGGTCCTGACGGGCCCCTTCGGATGATGCTGACATCTCTTTGAGGCGCGCGTGGAACACGTATGCGCCGTCCGGCACGGGCCTGGTCCTGATCGGACGGTGAGCTACCCATTACTCACATGCCGTCCATTTCGATCGTCCGAACATTAAATGGGACAATTACACTGGACGTACAAAATAACGGCGCACTGTTAAATATCCGGGCTTAATAAATATTGATAACAGTACTGTGATTTTCTACATTTTAAATGGCTGTAAGTGCGACCACTAGACCAACGAAGCAGTCTGGTGTTGTACAGACGCCAGCACATGAAGCTACCAGAAACTGTCAAATTTTCCCAATCAACTTTGAACCTTATGCTGTAACAAACAAAAGTTAAAAATCTATTAAAGAAATTTGACAGATTTTAGTAGCTTGATGTGGTGCCGTCTGTACTTATTGACATTGTATGAATTGTACAACCTACTTAATTGCATAATTATGTATGAAGTGTGGGAGTGTGGCGTACATTTCTGTATTTTGTATAATCCTGATTTTTTTTATACCACAATAGGAAGAAAAAAGTATATTGTATGATAGATAAACGATTTTATTTTTGTAAGTAGGTTTGCATAAACACTTATAAATAATAAATTAATTCAATGTTTTTTGCCCACGTAACTTTGCACCTTTTCGACATTCTTTGGCTTAATTTCTTATTACCATAACAGCTGCCGATGGTCCCTGATAAGCAGAAATTGGCTTACAGCAGATTCGCTTCCCGACGCTTCGAAATCGGCAAAAAACGTAAGTTCCTCGAACCAAAAATTGCGATTACAAAGATGGGGATGGCGTGTTAATTTTTTACTGGAATTCTCTCCTGTGCTCAATTAAATTACCATATGTTTTACTATCTCAGGTTTTTTATACTTTGATTTTTTTTTTCGGATATCTGAGTCCTTTACGGGGGCAATAAAATCGAACGGCGGTCAATACGGCAACTAGTGCGGTGCTGTTGGGAAATCACGGATAGCCGCCATCTTGCTTTGTTTTGTTTCGGATACGTTTAATGTTTAAAATGCTGTATAGGGACGTTGGACTGACGTTTTCTTGCTAGGTGGCATTTTACCTTGGTTAAGTATTAATAACGGAAAAAGTTCATGGAAACGTTACCTTTGGCGAAGAGGTAGTTAGTTGTGAATTTTGCTATAGTTATTGTTTACTTATATAGAATAGGAATTAATAATCAATTTTATATTAGGTATTTTATCAATCATGTATTTTTTTTTAAGTGCTAAAACGTATTAACACTTTCTGTCTGTCAAACAGTTGAGTACATAGACAATTAGACAGTCGTCAAAACGCCAAATTAAAATAGTATCCAGTTTCGAAGAAACGCATTGAATGTTATTAATAATAAAACCCTACCAATATATTATTAAGTCATAACCACACGTCTCAATAACTCCGCACTCAAAAACATAATCACCACACACAAGAGGTTAATAGCAAAAAAAACCCCAATCCGAAGTCCAATAACGTTTTTAATGAAACAATTCCACCATTACGATACATTTGAAGTCTATACGTACTTTTTTCCTCGTAGTGGCTATGGCCATTACGACGGGCCATAAACGGAATGGTGGCCAGAATGGCCGACGAAGTTACTCCGCGGACTTTCGATGGTACAACACTGGGTTTTGCTTTTGTGAGATTTTGTGTGTAATTTTAATGTAAGTTGAGTTTTAGTGGAGATTATCCGAATCGAAATGGATGCGTATCCGAGTATTGTTTCTAACCTACTTCAATGTGCTGCAGTTTTCGTCATCAGTACTACATATTCCTTATTGCCAGGATTACTATTTAGGTACTAGAGTATAAAAATGAAAGAAAAGCAAAAGAGAAACGCAACTGAACGATAGCAAAGTAAAACTATAAGTTTGCATATTGACAGCATTAATAACCCGTCCCTGGGAGGGTTAAATGAGTTCGTATATTTTCAACACTATCCATAATACCTACAGACCAAAATCAACTTTAAACAGTGTTTATAATGCATCTAATTACCTGGCCAGTTAATTTGAGTACCACCGCTAATATTAATTACCTATGTATTGTGTATTATCTGACTAGCCGTATTGAAGTGATTGCAATGCTTCACAAGATACATATTAACCTAATGCTCTTGAACATGTCAATCATGGTATGATACTCGTATTAGCATATTATGGAATAAGTTGGTGTAATGGAAGTGGATAATAAAACGGGATCATTTCTCTGACATTAATCATGGAAAAATTCGAAGTATGTATGTATGTGTCATCTAAAAACCCGCACTAGGCCCGCGTGGAAGATTACACTCCCCTCCCTCTCAAAGAGAGGAGGCTTGTGTCCCAGCAGTGGGAATGTTATAGGCTGTTTATGAGTCATGGAAAACCAGACTGTACAGTACCCGGCGATAAATATTGCACATTGACCTTTTTACACAAAACCATTTTATACAAAGAATAAAAATATTATCAAAAGAAGCAAATCATAATTGTTTTAACAGCTCCTAATAGATACCGGACTGTTTGTATTTCGTGCGACAGAGATAACGCTCTACGAAGCCGAAATTAGCCGATTGTCTCTTTCCAAAGGTCGATGTGCAATATTTATCGCCGGGTACTGTACTATGATGACACATCCACCAAGCTTTAGCAACGTAGAAGGCTGCTTATTGAACTTACCCACATATTATCTGCTTGTTAGGGTTCCTGACCCAAAAGATGCCAACAGAACCCTATTACTAAGCCTCCGCTGTCCGTTCGTGCTTCTGTCTGCCAGCGGGCTGTATCTCATGAACCGTAATAGGTAGACAGTTGAAGTTTTCAGTTGACTAATAAAAATAAAATAATGTTAAAAATTAAAAGGAAGACTCCCTTTAATTTTTAACATTATTTTATTTTTATTTTTCTATACAAGAAACGTGTTTTTTTTAGACCTTTTTTGTCTCGTGGTACGGAACCCTTCGTGTGCGAGTTGTCCGGTTGTTTTACTTGGTTGCAGCGGAGTTCAAAATGGCTTTATGTACAGTAGGTAAATAAGTAAAAAAAAATCAAAATGGAAAGCTTAAGGCGAAAGCGCCAGGGTAGCCCGCGAAATTCATTTTTTTTTACGTTTTTTGCAATTTGCTGGTCAGTATTAAGTTGTACATTGATTAATATATGATTCGCGGCCGTAACAAATATGTATTTACATAATTGTAATCATTAAAGTCATCAACACAATTCTCTAAAACCAAGTAATCCCACAAAATGACTATTTCATGAAATCTTGACATTTTGGGATTATACTAACCTAACAAGTTGTATTACTGATTCGAATCATATTTTGATCGACGTACAACTTAATACATACTGACCAACAAAATGCAAACAACGTAAGAAAATTTGAATTTCGCGGGCTTCCTTAGCGCTTCCCCCTTAAGCATTTATGCTGAAACTCAAACACCTACAATTCAAACAATACGAACAACTTGTACAATAAAGACTACATGAAAATCACACGTCGCTTACAAAATATATTCACGAACGATAATTTCCGATCGTTACCGAGCGTTGCCGAACGTTTCCGAAACTCGCCAAGTTTCAGTGGCAGTAATTCTTGATATTTCATACGCATTAATTCACTCGCAGTCAACGACTGTTGGGCGGTGTTTTATTTCAATCAATTCATTTTAATTCGCACCCTTGCCATCAAGTTTTATGCCTTTTGCGTCGGATTGGAGAGGTGGTTATGTTTTGAGCGGAGCGAGGAATGAGCGAGGTGAGATATTTAAGTAGAAAAAATTGTGCGATCGAGATTTCGTAATTTTTTCGCGCGTTTTAGTTCACGTCGACCAGCCGTTTGGAGATTTCATTGATCAAGCCATGAGCACTCGGACCCAACGGCCTGAGGGTTTCAACCACAAACGGATCAAAAATATAATCCCCTGATTGTGTCGACCGCCCGACACACCTCCCGCATCAACAAAATACGCCAACGCCGAAAAAAAAATACCAATACATTTCTATGACTGTTTATCCATCTACATACATAGAAATAACGTCTTGAAACTCCCCCCAATACTGCAATCGAAGTAAATACAGCACAAATAGTTCCTCTTCGCTTCCCTTGCAAGATAACGAGACACATAAAAGAAACGTAACCTATTTCAATGGCTTCTTTTATATCGCCGACTGAGCTCATTCTCGCGATACCGTTACTCTCAAAAGGTGGCTTGGGTAAAAGAAGTGGTGGTAGTAGAGGTGATGTGATGATAATGACAGACTAAATGTCTGTCATTAAGAGGAAATGCGGTCGGAGCGACTTTTGAAAGAGCCTAAGTAAAAAGTCATAATTCGATGTTTGGCTCTCGCCTATTTCCTCCTCCAATATTGGACCAATATAAACGATATTTCATAAACTGTATAAGAAGGATATAATATACTGTGTCCCTATGTTTTTCATTTTTCGTTAATAGTTGTCAAATTTGTACATTAGGCTCCTGTTGACAGCGATTTAAATCGGCAAATATAATGGATCATCAAAAAGGAACACTAAAGGGACATACAAGTAGTTAATATTTATTATTCTGTAAAAAGTCATTGCTTTATGATCATTAACTAGAAAGAAAATAGGCGAGAGCGTTTCTGTGGAGAAAGGACCAGCCGTATTTCCGAATCGCGCGCGACACAATGGCACCGCTCGTTGCGCAACTTGCGGTGCCTTTGTGTCGCGCGCGATTTTATCGCGTGTCGCGAAGCGTTTGAAGGAGCCTTAAGACGACCCACTGACTAAACAATGTTTAAAGTTCATTTCGCAATGAAACCTCTCTCAAGCCTTCATACCTATAAACTTTATACGATGTACTTCGTAATTGATATGGCATGTTGTTGATTTTTACTCCCAACGTTTCATAAATATTACCCGGCGGGTAAAATTTGCGGCGGTAAAATTAGAGATTACCTTCAATTTACTTTGTCGGTTCACTTTGTTAATTTTAAGGTTAATGTAAATTTAATCACCGCAGCGCATTTTGGCGAATTAATTTTCGGGAAGGCATTTCAAAGAATTCCTATTTAGTTATATCAATTTCAATGAAAGGAAATAAATTGATTTCGTACCATCATAGTTCCAGTTCAGTTCTTAATAGTCGGGGGGTTGTGGCTAAGTAATAACAGCCGCACGGGCCGATCGATCAGGTTAAGCTACGCTTGCCACGGTCGGTCCGTGGATGGGTGACCATCTTTACATACCAAGACCCATCCGTGTCTCGGAAAGCACGTTAACCCGTTGGTCCCGGCTGTCATTCCTGGATCTTTGACAGTTGTTACGGGTCGTCAGAAGCCCGAAAGTTTGACAACCAGCCTTGCCAAGGGGTATGGTATTACCCAGTAACTGGGTTGTGAAGATCAAATAGGCAGTCGCTATATGTAAAACACTGGTACTCAGCTGCACCAGGTTAGACTGAAATATTTTTACTAACACATTTTTGAGTCCATTGTCACTTGTTAATTAAATATAAATAAAATAGTCCGAATTACCGAATTGTTTTTAGAATGTTAATAGTTAAATACTTGAGACAATAATTCAATTGTTTTGTATTGGTAATCTACGCAATGTCCACTAGCGTACAATTAACATGACTGTCCAAAAAAAAGAGTTTTATGTATTTGCACATTTCTATGTCAGACCAGCTGAAAAAATCTAACCGTGAGGCGAAGTGTTGAAGTGAGCTGTCAATAGTGTCAATCACCTTAGCATCAGGTGGAATGACTGCTCACTTCACCTAAATTTTGAGAGTGAGATTTGTACAGCATTTGATTGGCAGATTTTTGTAAGTACGAGAATTGTACTTCAGATTGCTATGAACAGTGCACGCGAATGAACATAAAGTTCCTATCTTAATCTAATACCATGTAAGTAATTAAAAACACAATATTTTAAAACTTTATATATTATTCTTTTGCGACCAGTATTTTTTTTATTACCAACTAGGCGTAACCTCTTCAATAAAGTAATACATACGACATTACATAGTCCTTTCGCAGAATACCCATTCGCGTTAGCTAAACAAAAATTTCCATGAACTCCCAATGATTAAGTACAGTCTAGGAAAAAAGTCCTGCATGTACACACGAGTAAAAAAGTGTAAAAGTGTTTTTTCCACTCGACATTCGTCCGCGTGAATTATGGCAGAGTAGTTGTGTTCAAGGAGTTAGGCTATGTATAATGTGTGTGTTTTGTTTTTTCTGTCTACCCTCCGAATGGGAAAAATAATTTTTAGTATTTTTTTCTTTTGTGTGTGTGTGTGGGGGTGGTTTAATTAAAACTGGTTTCACGCGTTATGATGTTTAAAAAGATTTTATGGTTCATTTTAATTAACAATGATGAATTGTTTTTAGCATTTTCATTTGTATAAAATAAGTAAATGATACTTAGGTAAGTTATGGAAGAGCGGAGTCTCCTGACACAGGCTTATCTGCTTAAAAAGAGGCTCCAATAAAAATTTCAAATCAATAAATAAAACTCAAAACTCCTTTTTGAAGATCCCTTATTTATTTATCATGGAGCAATATTCATATTGAACCAATATCCAAACCCCGCTTTTTATTAAACAAAAAAAAAAACACCTGTTTTTTCAATATCATCAAACCTTAAGGAAACGCAAAAAACTCAAGTCTTAAACAGATCCCATAATAATTAATCGCGAGAAAAACCTTCAACCGCATCTTTAAAAAAAAACGTCTATTTTTGAATAAACCCGATGCACAAAAGGACCGATTCTCTAAGTCCTCAATCCCGAAAATATCAACAATAGTCGTTGGGTCACCATCCAATCAATTTGCGTTAGATGTAAGACATACCCAGGGGCGTTCTCCTTTGGGTCCATTAGATCGAAGGTAGGTACCATTTGACTTTCTTCCTTTTTTGTTTTTGAGGGATCATCCATTACAGAGTTAAAAGGTTTTGGGAGTTCCCAGAGGCACTGAATGTTGTTTGTGTGTTTAATGAGTGATAGGAGTATCTAAAGAGTACCGATAAATGCATTCTGGAAAACGGAAATATTAAGAGAAGTGCTCAAGAAAATTTGTAGATATTTTTATCTTCCAAAGTTCCATTGTAAACTTATTGGTCTAAAAGATTTATTAGAGTCATACAGAACAGTAGAACGTAGAACTTTGACAGTCGTTATGGGTAGTCAGAAGGCCAAAAGTTTGACAACCAGTCTTACCAAGGGTTATGGTGGTTCCTAATAACTGGGTTGTGGAGATAAGACAAGCAATCTCTCCATGTTAAATACTGGTATTTACCTGCAGCTGGTTCCATGTTAAATACTTACATGGTATTTAGCTGCAGCAATCTGGAAGCCGATCCCAACATAATAATTGGGTGAAGGCAGTTTTTTTGAGAACGGTAGAAATAAAATGGACGAAATGTATCATGGTCTTTAGTAGATTTCTTCCCGTTAATTTTCGCATTTTAAAACCAAATGCAAAGATCTAGGGGCTCCCGAAAATGAATACATGCTATTTCTTAATTCAATTTATTTGAAGCAAAGAAGTGACCTACTCAAGAACTGATCGATCCAAGAAATTGAAAAGTTCAGTTACCTACCTATTATGTATGTATGTTCTTTGTAATTTTTCGCCTTTATTGAATTATATTTTCCTCCGTACTTTCCCTACTTTCCCAAAGGGAAAGATATCTGTCAAAATTGTTAAGAAAAAATTTGGAAAGTTTCAAAAGTCGACGACTTTGCCGAAGTTTAGAATGACTTGAGGCTATAGAAGCCTTTTGCTTCTTCGCCTTTTGATATCAGAAGAAACGTTTGTTTATTATTTCGCAATTTCAAAAGAATATTTCGGGCTCCCATTTATTGAAGTATTGGAAACATTTTTCGTTTTAGAAACACATTGCGGTTTGTTTACAGTTTCGTTTTAAATATGGTGGGGAAATTCTTTTCTCAACTCTTTCTCATTTTTGATTTGGAAAAGACAGGTTTAAAAACCTCCGCTTTCACGTTTGTTGTAATAAAACATTTCGATATTTTAAGGTCAGAATTTTACTTTTGTTGTCTAAATATTATCAGAAATACATTAGCTACCGCATATAACTTTCATGTATGCAATATAAAGCATGCGTTTGACTGCCAATTATCCTAATGAATAGTAGTCGCGTATACTGCGGTTTACTTTGTTGCGTTTAAACATTGTATCTACATACATAGCCGGTATATCCACTTCGCAAACATTACATACGACAATATGTCAGCTATTCCCTCACTGCAAATGAAGCCTTGTTTAATTTGCCATACATAAGTAAGCTTGCTTGAATAGGTATTTATATTACTGTTTGCAGAACAAATGTTATATTGGCGCCCAACGTGGGACTTAGTCTTGTGTCTTTATTAGCATATTGAAATAACATTTCGTTATCCTACCAGTTAATTATGAATTAAAATAATTTGATAAACCAATGTTTGAACAGAATTTTCTATTTGGAACATACTTTTTTATCACCTAGGTATATTTGGTTGGTTGGTAAAAAAATTAAAAAAGAACTGTTCAGTTTACGAGGTGTCGTTTGTGACAGCAATATTTTATGCAATAAAAAAGAGAGATGTTATAAACAATGGCAGCTATCGATAGCAATCTAAACTTGCGAATACCTAAGCGAACTAATACACGTATCGAACAAAATTTTAGCGTTTTACGAGCGATTGTAATATTTTATGTGGAATCATAAAAACCACTGTTGAAATATATGTCAAACGGGTGTTTTTGTCGCATTCGTAAGTTGACTTCATTCCAGTTTTATGTTATCGCATTTTTTTTTTACGATCTAACAGCATTAGTATGAAAAGCATTCGTTGCGTAGGTCCCTTTGTGTTCTCAATAAACATTTTCTTTTATTTTTCGCATTTAATCCGTCACATCGTATCCTGTGCACAATAGAGAAATCTTTCTTTCTTTCTTTTTATATGTTTCACGCGCAATAAGTTCGCGCGTGGATCTCAGTCGTAATAATACGATATTCGATTATCAGATCCCCCATTCCGAATTTCTCGAAACAATAAGTGCGCGTCAAACCGAGCGGCCTCCTCAAAAGACAATGGTAACCTCGCAGTCAAAGGTAAAGAAAGAAAGCGACGAATCTAATAAACGGGCCACGTATCAATTCCGTTTGTTGCTACACATCCAATAAATAAAGGTCTCCCGAACGTCTTACTTCCTACCGTCGTTAGCGTTCATCAATATGATTTGCGGGGGACCGCCAGAGATCAGGCTGAATTGGCTTCGGTGCTCGTCCAATTCTACAAAATGGAAGGGTACACCCATGGGACAGGCTTTCACAATAGTCCTTTCCGAATGAGAGCCATTAATTCGCATCTTTGTTTTGCAAAGCCCGGAGTGACACGAATTGACGTTATGTGAGCTCATTTTAACAATAATTCAGTTCGAAAACGCTTTTGTATAAAAACGTTTAAGCTTTGAGCTTTTCGTAAATCTGGTCAACCTCAACGAAGGTCGGTTCGCAAATTGTTTTGACAACATTAACCTTAAATTCGGGATAAGTATCCATAAGTCTGAGAGTAAAATCAAACACAATGGGGTGTTCCTTCTGGCAACAACAAACAAAGAGCTACGTAATTGAACACAGAAATTAACTTAGAACAAATAAACCTACCAGATTCGAACACATATAAAACACGTTTACATCACATAAGACCACTTCATTGAAATAAATTACGTCCACCGCAAACAATGCCGTATTTCGTTTGTATTTTTTATTAAACAATAGTGAGCGGATCAGAGCAATGTTCGGGATTTACGACTGTTTGCGGAGCAACGAATGTGTTCATACCGGTTGGAAGCGGTTCGAACTGGCCCGCATGAGGCACATAAAATCTCTTCTGCTATTGAACCCATCATAAAATTTTTCCTTTTTATTTCTTCCCAGTATAGATGGCCACTCGCGGCCCTGGAAACACCGATTTATATGGCAGTTGTCAATTCTTGCCAACTTTATTCAGGGATGTTTATTCAAGAAAATGCTCCGTCGCATCCTTTTATAAATTCGAAAGGACGACTTATTGTTTTTATGAACAGAAAGCATAATCTTTCTAAAGAATCTAAACTTTTCATTTGTGAACGGTCTTTCAATTGTAAATAGAAATTTAAATTTCGGGTCCCTTTTAATCCTTTTGTTTCGGGGACACTTTAAGAGATTATGATAAGCAGCCTAAATAAAGTAACAACTTAAACGTTTCGTATTACGCAGCAATTTAAAACTCATTGCTGCAGCCGTCATGGCTGGGGTAATGGTCCAAAAAACTGTTCCACAAAATTAAACTAAGGTTAAACCGTGGGCTCGCTTCCTGAATAGTCCCTTTATACGATTTACATCGATAGAGGGGGTGGGGGATCAGAAAATTTAACATTTACGACTTGCCCGTTATATTTTTATAGGCAGTTCATAAAATAACTTTTCCGAATACATTATAAGGAACGTTTAGCCTTCCAACGTTTGCTCTCAAGTAATATATTTAACGTTTATAGGTGTTTTGCATAAGCTTCGAGTGTATAAAATGTTTTCGGAATAAGTTTTTGATGTTTGTGTGAAAGTATACTTTAATGATAATGTACTGACGCCAGCACATCAAGCTTCCCGAAACTGTCAAATGTTCCCAATCAACAACAACACAACAACTTTGAACCTTATGCTTTAGCGATAAAGCTGAAAATCTATTAAAAATATTTAACAGATTGTAGTAGCTTGATGTGCTGGCGTCTACCTTTTGGGGACATTCTGGATTGCTTGTAATATTTCCATTAACATTATTTCAATGGCATCATTTCCTTGTCTATAAAATTTATATGACTCATGGTACTTTCGGGTATAAATCGAAGATATTGACTAAATCGATTTGAGATGGTAACAAAAATAGAAAGAAAGAAAATAGACTTATAACTACGCTTGCAAGTTTGCACATCAAAGAGGTCTTATCCCAAAGAGTTTTAGTTGATAAACCTATAACAACTTAGCATAAGATAAGATCACGCCTGCTTTCTCCGAAGAGTTGGGCAAACATGTACGTATATTAGTACACCCACATTCTGCCAACTATGTTTAAATCCCATATAATAGGGGGCGATCCTATTTCTATCAATCGCGCATACCTAACAACTTCTTGCCACAAAAATTTGCCGCAAAATTTCCCTAACCACACCAAAACTTCAAGCCACTGTCAAACTAAATGAAATGAATAATCTCCATTCTTCCCTACAAATAATTAACCCACCACATAATATCCCACAAAGTTAGCATAAAAGTCATATACGAGATTGAAACGCGCAGGATCCCGCCATTTTTCACGCCACTCCTGAATTCATAACTCCTTCGTAGCACGCTCAGTCTCGACTCATTCCCCATGGAGCTTCACTTATGACGTTGTCATGAGACTTTTATATACCATGACTTACATCAGCAGTGTGCGTATGTGGTGTAGTTCTATTATTAGTTTTTCTTTGTTTATTTGTATTTGGTTTTTCGTCGAGATCATTAACTATATGTTGTATCTATATTTCTAGTGTCTGTATGTTTTGTTTTTAAGTATTTTCGCATTCTGAATAATGTGGTGTAGTAATATTATTAGTATTTGCATTTTGTTTTTCCTTCAGATCATTTAGGAATTTAGATTGCATTTGTATCTCATTCATCCTTTTTCTTTCTTCGTTTTCCATTTTAATTGCAAACGGTGCTGTGTTTACTATGTTTTGTTCTTTTTCTATAGTATTTTCTACCCCACTATAGGATTTGTCTGTTTGTGGCAGATTTTTTCCTCAGAAACGTATTCTAGCTAAAAATTAAACAAGTATCATAAAAAAAATGTCTGAACACAGTCGTTCTACTTCAGATTTTAGCTAAAATGAAATTATAAAGACCTCACCTTTACTTAAGTTTTCCTCAAACGCTAAGTCTAACTGAATAATTCTTATTCTAATTTGAATGGAAGCGTGAACAGGCAGTCCTTCACATCTTTTAATTAACTACAGTGGGAACAGTCTTCACTGATTCCCACTGGGGATATTGTACAACCGCAAAAAATGGTTATAGCGAATTACAACACGGTTTAATTTTGTTTTATTGGACTTTTTATGGCGGGAACGTGTAAGTTGGATTATATGAATTTGTACTTTATTATTAACGCTTTCTGGGTTTACTTTCGGTTGTGGAGTTAAAGTATATTAGTCTAATGACCGCCATTGTGGTAAATATGTGTGGAATTGAATATTACATCAAGGCAAGTAGTGCGCTGTTTATGTTTGGTTTTAATTAAATGTATAAAGTTAATGAAATAGAAGAATGACGAAAAGTCACGATGGAAGTGTAACTAGAATAAACATATTGAATTTTCGGGCTTCTGTATTTCTTAAAACTACAGCTCCCATAAAGTGACACAAATATGTGTATAGCCAATAAAGAGGTCTATTTTCTCACAATCTACAAGATGGATAGAGAACCGTGACACGCTCAATATACGCCAAATAAAGCTTTATCATCGCTCCAATATTCCGCATTCGCGAGCCGAATATGCCACTTGACACACTGCCAAGGATAAATCAAATTTTCTTCGAGACCCACCGAAGAAGTCCTGCTAACTTACTGTCCTATTCCATTTGCTTATCTATAGCACCTTATCACTGATAGTTTAAGGCCGGAAATCCTGTGACTGCAGACGAGCGAGTTTTGTAGCAGCTGAGAAGTATTAATTGGAGAATGAAATTAAAGAAGGCAATTAAGTGTGGATGTACGAGCAGGTAGAGACTCGTTCATTGCATTGTGAGAGTGCTTCAACAGTAATTATAAAATATTGAAAATAATTTTGCTTTTTCAGCATTTGCAATATAAATACCTACCGTAGAGTATTATTTAATTTTCATAAAATAAAATAATAAGTAACCAAATAATAACTAATAGGTACTTATTAATAAAAACAACAAAATTTAATCCTAACTTAATTAAACTATACATAAACTAAAATATAGCGTCGAAAACATCATCCGCAATTCATTCAATACCTACCTATATTTGTCTGTATTTCTGAGTGCTAGGATGACGAATAAAAACATTACTTTCAATTTTTAAAAAATTATTAGTGAGTTAGATAATTATATTTTTTATAATTTAATTATTATCTATAAATCTGCCTGTAATGTTTCCACGGTTGGGACACTGACCTCCTCTCGGTGAGAGGGAGTGGGCCGTTATCCACCACGCGGGCCCAGTGCGGGTTGGTAGATGTCACATATTTTCAAATGTTAGTTCCAGGACATGCTGATTTTCCTCACGATGTTTTCCTTCACCGTTTTGAGAGCAGTGGTGAGGAAATAATTTACACAAAGTAAAGCGCCTGCCTGTAATCTGCATATCGCTATCAGAAATTTCAAATTAAATAAAAAGTATTTACCTACCTTCGTTACATTTTTGTATAAAAATTTAACTGGCAAACATCAAACGAACCTCGTAATTGTTCCATTCGACTGACACGGTCGGGATATTCATTATTTTGTGAAAAACTCGCATTGTTGAACCAACGAAAACTATATCTGCACCCACCGTATTGTGGATAACATTTGCATACCGCTCTCAGTTTGTTTTCAAATTCCCCTCCGTTGAGCTTGAATATCCAACAAAGTATTGTTCAACTGTTCCAAGCACAACCAGTCATTATACGATGCGATCGTGTTTAACGATGACAGCCACTCTGACGTCTGTTCTTTTGTAAAGTTCTTTAGCGATTGTTAAAGTCTTGTCTTCATTCCACTTGGATTGCTTGACGGGTACTTGATAGTTGAATATTGAAATCTTAACAAGAATGTTTTCATTTTCGATTAAGTTTCCTATTGTTTCATTCGTGTTCATTCTGATTTCCGTTTGGTTTGATGCCTTCTTGCTCAATAAATGTTTTGATTTCAACTCTTTCTTGTTTTTGGTATTAACAACTTTATCCTGTTTTAAAACAAAGTCCTCACGAAGCATAACAAGCTCCCAAGTTGCGCTCGCCGACGATACATTGCCGTCTTCAGAAAGTATTAGTTATAATCGTCGGGACCCGACCTCGATTATTCATTGCGGCACGTCCTCCGGCTCTATCTGCTAATCCCCCATCCCTTACCAGTGCACCCCAGGATTCTAGTTCAGTTTTTTTTTTCAACATCAACAAGAGATGAAAACTTTACCGCAGGCCCCCGCGAAACTTTTCATCGACTAATCCCGTGGTGGCCGCGTTAAATTCTCGATTTACTTTGTTGCCGAGCTCAGGCTTATGCGGTAGCATATTTTTCAACCAATTCCAGCGGTTTTATAGTGGATTTGTGAGGGTACTTGTTATCGTTAGTTGGCGAAGTTCTCGTTCGCGATCCATCCGAGAGTTTCCGTATCACTGAGCTCACTTCCAAGGCGCTTGATCTAATAACAAACAAATGATTGGTGTCTCATCTCGACGGTTTTTTACTCAAATGTCAAAGAAATATAAACTCTCGTCTGGTTCAAATTTATAAAAAGATACAAGATAGTCCCAAGGTAAAATTACTTTCAAACTTTTATTGACAAACTGCGCGAACCCCGACCGTAACAAAGTTTCTACTGACCAACGTCCAACTTTTACATCGTTTGCTTCTGTTATTGATATTGAGAACCCCGCGGGGTTGTGCCTATAAAGCTGCAGATGCCGCACAAAAGGTCTCTGTACACGGCATCATTCCAATAAATAACCCGGAAAATTGTCTCTGCATACACACAAACAATATATCATGTGTAGTTTATATTATACGCGGGAGTCATCTTTCTTAGCTTTCACGTAACTTTTCACCCGGGTGGCGTTATGTCTAGGCGTAAAAAGTAAGTTTTTGGGTTGTTTTTTTTTTCTTCCCCCTCCACGTTCCCCCGCCACCCGTTTGACGTCACTCTGTATTTGGCGCCCATGCCGAGTGCACGTGCCGATCTGATTTATGGCTACTGAATAAATAAGTTAGATAGTATTTTTTAGCAACTTCCCGTTAAAGCTGTTTGTATACAGGCGGATTATTTGTATCGGTGGAAAATAGGATCCGTAAATATTTGATCGGTATCCACTACCGCTATTAACATAAATTCGACGCGTTATCGTTAAAATTATTTACAGATATTATTAATTGATATCGAGGGAGACGCCTAATAATTACTGACGGGATATAACATCGCACGCGTGGTCATTAACCAAATCCGAATAATTAATTAATTTTGGAGCGATTCGGGCTGCGAATTACAGGTATTAATTAGTATGGGAAACAGTTTCTTTTATGTAAACATTAGGCTTCACATTGTTCTACACGTATGTATTATGTAAACGATGTGAAGTCTAATGTTTGGTGATTTTTCTCATGATGTTTTTTCTCTTGTATTTAATAATAAAGCTATTTAACTAGTTAATCGAACCACGAAAAGTACATATACCTACTTAAAATAAATATCAAAAAACCTACATGTTTTTAAACACAGCATAGAACCAAAAAATCATAACCAACAGCAAAATTTTCTTCAAAATAAAAGCTCAAATAAACATATCGTTCAGAGACTCCAAACTAGAAATGCACTACACACACGCGCTCTAAATAATTCATAACGTTCGTATATCGGATATAGAGTCGCGAACATTCTCTCAATGTTTATTTACCCTCTCTGCTGAAGCTTTATACATAGAACCACAGAACAGATAGGTGCAGAAAGGCTGCACCATACTGCGCCTGAAACCGCAAGCACACATACATAAAGTCAAAGACAATTCATTTATTAAGGCAAATAAACATATAAAAAGCACTTTTAAATGTCAAAATTTCCAACAAAAAAAAATGATTCTAGTCGCCCAAAAAAATCTTCAAATCTTCGATAAAAACCTCATTTGAATTTCCGCTAGGGCCCTATGTCATATTATACAAATACAATGAAAATGGCGACTTCAAAAATGTGAAGCATTACCTACATCAATTGACAAGTAACCGAGTAACGAGTTTAGTCTAAAGTGATTAAAATTTTCCTATTATTTCCACTCACATCTGTACAGCAAGTTTAGTGTAAGCGCACTTACAACTGGCATTAATTTTAGATTGTAGAACGTACAACGCTACAGGGTCCTTTTGACGCGTGGTCAAAATCGGAACTAAAGCCGCCATCTTGTGATAATTTCACAAATGATTACGAACAACGCCCCCTGTGAAGTGTTATTCAGACGTCAAAATATCCTTCTTGTAGCACTCTATGCGCCTATGTGCGTGCACTTGTTTTACTCGTAATATTGAAATGCATCAATGTTATTTTGGTTTGATCTGTTTCTTTTTATTTATTTAATGTTTACAATTTGTGTTTTGGGTACCATTTGAAAATGAATGACTTTATTATTGAATGTAATTTGCACGCTTGCTTGCAGGCGGAATACAATAACGTTTAGGCTTTAAGATCTTCCCTTGTTGAACAATGTATTTTCTGGCAAATAAAAAAAAATTTCATTTGAATTTGTATTCAGCTAGCTTTCTGTACCTATCTGTTCTGTGGTTCTATGTCTCACCTGACTCTGACGACTTTGAATTATTAAGTCGACTATGTTATTGCATTAATGTGACTCAAATACAGCGTCTAATTACGTTTAGTTATAGAGCAGCTAAGATGGCGGAGAGTGTTTCTTTTTTGCTTTTAGACGCGAGATGAAAATGTATTTTTACTGTAGTTAGTAGGTGTTTTAAGTAGCTAAAACATGGAGATGATTAAATTTAACTGACATGGTTTTCGTTGTATCCTTGTGGCTATAAACTGTTAGCCCTTGGTAGTACTAGTATATTGGTTTTTGCCGCCAATTAGCACTGCTGTGTTCTGGTTTAAAGGGCTTGCTCCCCTGCGGCTGACGATGAGGCTCGACGACTCTGATGTGGTTGGGAAGTGGTTACCGCTAACCACTTCCCAACCACATCAGAGTCGATTATTATGCTGTGCACTTTCTTCCCATGAGTTTAGGCAGAAACTACAAAACGCCACCTTTGTACGATCCTTATATACTTCCTTTTGCCTCGTTTACAATGATTTCTGGTCATTCAAGCTCGTGGATTGCGAGTTCAACGCACCTGGCCTTACGTCACCAAAAAGGCCACTATATCTCCTTCTAGGGTGTCCCCTACCCGGCGTTTCCACTCACAAAATACCTCTTGTTAGTATCCTTTCATTCAAGTTCTCAAGATGTTGCTAATAATATCCCTAAGAAGCAATAAAATGTCCCCATTTGTAAATCAACCACGCCTCACCCAAATACAACAAAATATCTAAAGAGAAAAAAGAAAAAGTCTCAACAATAAATCCTTCCATTAAAAACCTCTTCTACATAAGAGGCATTACAAGTGTCGACACAAACAGACAAATGCTCAAGTCCCCTGCATAGCTCCACGCAATTTGTTTCAATTCGCGCCATTCACCCGTTCTTTCGTTCACTTGTTCACTCGTTCGGTCACGGTGGTTGCGCGTTCATCAGTCTTCGGTACACCTCTATTGAATGTAGATTAGGGTGTGAGCGAGAGGGAATATTATGGTTTTTGAAGGGTTATTAGTTTTCTTTGTCTTTTGTTTGGCTTGTAGGTAAGTAGTTCAACATAAAAAATCTTCAGTTCTAAATCAAAATTCAAGAGCAATCAATACTCAGATTAAATGTGCCAGTATATAGTATATGCAGGAACGCAGGTGTTCTATAAATTTACTAAACTCGGAAATTTATACTGAAGGCTGCTGGTGTCGACCTCAGGACGACCTGCTTCTCACACGGATACCTGTACGTCGCTTGCTCCCGCGTCACCACTCCTGACTATTTTCATATTTTGGCTGCTGAGACCAAAACTAGAAAAATAGTATACAGGAAAGTTTTATAAAAATGTGGTTGTTATGTTAGTATATTGTGGTGTCTTACGACTCCCTCGAACGAAGTCGCGGACAGAAGCTAATAAAGACACAATTATTGATGTTATAAAAGATTCGTTTAAAATTTGCACTGGTCCATAAAAAGTCCTATTTCTCAATACTTGCAATATTTGCTGAACCAACAACATTTTTACGAAAACTATGCCATGCACCTCCACAACGTTGCACCAAGGACTTGGCAAGCTAACTCACTATAAAATGTTATTAGCTCCTGTTACCAGGTTTCGCAGACGAAGTAATAAGAAAATTGTAATACATTATGTTCTGAGAAGTTAATAATAAAATAACAACGAAGAATTTTTGTCCGTTTGTCTGTATGTTCCGTATTGGCGTAAAAACGGCTAAACGGATTTGGATGAAATTTGGCGCACAGATAGTTTATAATCTGGATTAGCACATAGGGTACTTAATCCCGGTAGTACGTTCCTTCGGGATATATTCTGACATCCACGCGAGCGAAGCTGCCACTGTAAAGTCCGATAATGTTCTGAATCAATCTACCGCGACCTAAAACATGTTCCAATAACAAAAAAAAACCATAGATAGTTTATTGTTTGGGGATATGGAGAGATATTAGGGAAAGGGCAATGACCGTTAATGCTACGCTAAAACGCAACGACTATACCAAGTATCTTCTCTCGTGGAGGCTCTTTTATCCGGTTAAATGCTGTATTAAAATTCAATATGTCCCGCGTGAAAGAAAAGAAAGAAGGAAAGAAAATAGGTTTATTTGCGGTAAACATGACGCATAAAAAGAACACAAACACTAAAAAAAAACTGGGGGAAAACATGCGTCACATCCACGCAAAACGGCGTGGATCCACGTTCCGTACACGAACGGTTAATACACTGCAAAGAATAGTTTAGGAGTTATTGGCCCATTTACAATACCCAAACATTAACGGGCTGATAGACATGTAAATAACCTTAGATCAGATTCCTCGGGAAATGTCAGCCAAAAATAGCTCCAGAAACTACACGAAAAAAAAAATGGGTAATTCTGTAGTAACAAGATACGTATGATTGATTTTACATACCTATAAGTCTTGTACGAACTGATCAGACGTTGTTACATTATTCAGCTGACAGATGTGCGAGACTTTCAGTACAGTACAGTCACGAACATAAGTATGTATCCACTTGGCTTTATTCAAAGACGATTTTCTCCTATCGTTTTGAATGAAATTTTATGTTATTATATTACGTACAAAGTATTTTCGAACCCAAAGGTTTGTGTAAAGTCTCGTATTTCAACGTTGCATTCGTTATTCCACGAAAAAATCCCCTGTAAGCCCTTTAAGTTATTATAGTTTACTAACTGTACAGCATGTTGTTTTTATTTGGACTTGGCATGAAACTTCAGAGCGATAAATAAAGGTTGAATAATGTGTAAGACAATTTACTTAAATACTTTAATGGGATCCTATTATGAAAGGTCTAACACGTGTCTTGCGTAAAATAAAATTGGTTCAAAATGTTACAAAATTGCCAGTCATCACACGCACGTGTAACAGTTCCACACATTTTACCTCCAATTTCGAGCACGTTTTACTTCGAACACAAATAAAGAACAACCTCTTAAATCGCCCCGAATCAAACCTCAATGGACTACGAACTTACCAAAGACAGAATCCGAAGTGTACATGTTGCCTTCAACTATTTAGAAGACAACCGGGCGCGGCGTGAAACTTTCAACTTTAGTTTCTAGTGCTAAGGTCGGTTTTTCAGTGTGTTCACGTAGGAGTTCTTTGTTAGTTCGCTTCTTGAATATTGAGAAGGAGCTCTCGGGAGTTTGAGAGTGACATGAACTGGGATACAATGTGTCATATACCTAAAGAGCATGCGAAAACAGGCTTTAGTGTGAAACTTGACTTAGTAGAAAAAACATGTTGAACATTTCAACGAAATTATTCAGTGTACGTTAAGGTATTTTGTTAAAGTAGCGATGTTGAAACGGAGTATGTTGTTCGTATTTATAGTTGAGTATGTTAACGTAAAATATTGCTGTATGAGCGTCTTATAGTAGATTAGTGCATTTTTCATAAACTTGTAAAAAATATGTTTTCGTTGAATTTTTTGATGCAATGTAATGTTAACCATAGAACATTGGTGACCTAGCTTACTAGGTCACCACGGGCGGTCGGGCGGTCTAGGTCTACTGCTCTTAAGCAGTGGTGGCCAAGTGGGAACGGCCGCGACTTACGGATTCTTAGGTCGTAGGTTCGAACTTAGGCAGGCTTTGCTTTGTGTAAATAATTTCATCACCACAGCTCTCAAAACGGTGAAGGAAAACATCGTAAGGAAATGTCCTAGAAACAATAATAAATAAAAAACAACAATAGACCAACGATACCTCCATATTGTAATTTTGAATTAAGAAATAAACGATTATTATTATTTTTTTTAGAGTGTTTTCTCTTCTCAGCTCTTTGGCTGGTTTTTTACAACATTTACGGACCGAAGCCAAGTAAATGCAGCTTGTGGTGTGTTATGTTAAAGATGTATTCTGATGAGGACCTACTTCGTTTTCATCTATTTGCATGAACTTTATTATTTATTATTAACAAAGATTCGAAGACATGTGACATCTATCAACCCGCACTGGGCCCGCGTGGTGGATTACGGCCTACTCCCTCTCTCCGAGAGGAGGCCTGTGTCCCAGCAGTGGGAGCATTATAGGCTAATTATACAATGCTAACAATTGTTGATGACCCTCAATTTTGAGCAGCAGAGCATTTTCAGTGAACATTATAAATACACCTACAGTACCCGGCGATAAATATTGCACATCGACCTTTACCTTTTTTGTATTTTATACAAAGAATAAAAATAATTATCAAAAGAAGCAAATCATAATTATTGTTTTAACAGCTCCTAATAGATACCGGACTGTTTTATTTCGTGCGACAGAGATAACGCTCTACGAAGCCGAAATTAGCCGATTGTCTCTTTCCAAAGGTCGATGTGCAATATTTCTCGCCGGGTACTGTACTATAGTGTATTCATAGAGACGAGTTAGTAGAGCGCTATCTCACTCACACAATTTTTTAACTGCGATTGGTCAGTGATAAACGCTAAGGCGGTGTACACAGTACGAGTACTTTTTAGTCTACTCATACTTCCCGTACTGTGCAGACGTGCTCTTACTTGTGACTGTATGCTCAACTTGTGAACCGGCTGGTGTATGTGTGAACGCACATTTACATTTCTAAGGTATTGTTAACGCCCACTGACCCTAAAAAAGTTTTTTTTGTCTTTGTTATTTGTATGATAATGTGCGATAGAGAATGCGCTACTAACTCGTCTCCGTGAATACACTATAATTATTTTCTTAAAACTGAAACTTGAGACACTTAGCTAAACATTCATAGGATCTCATGTACGCCGCTGTACCTAATTTATTTTTCAAAGCCTTAACTGGTACTGCTAGCCAATAGATAAATCAATAAAATTAAACAAACGGTTGAACAGAGTCCGCGTTTTCACGGTTGTATCACAGAATCCGTTCGGGGCATCGTTAAATTTATATTGGATTACCCTATTAATTCTGTGTAATCGCCGGCCATACTAATTAATATCACCCACTCTGACGAGGATTGAAATTTAATAGTTTATCGTGATTATTAAGTCGGTGCTGCGTTTTTTGATTAAAGGCTCCTTCAAACAGGCGCGACACGACACGCGACACAAAGGCACCGCAAGTCGCGCAACGAGTGGTGCCTTTGTGTCGCGCGCGATTATATCGCTTGTCGCGCCTTAAAGGTTTTTTGGTTTTAAACTTCCGTGAAACGTGATTTTGGGTGGAAATGCCAAAATTATTATTTTTGTTTAGTTTTGTTATTTTATAGTTGGGTTTCAATATTGTATATTCCCGATTAAAAACCGTTATAACGACTAGTGCTTTAATGTAATCATATGCTAATCCCGATTAATAGTAAAGCTGAAAAGTTTATTTGTTTTGTTTGAACGTGCTAATCTCTAGAATCACCAGTCGGATTTGAAATAATCTTTTTACACTTGATACCCTAATTTTTGAGGCAGACTTTAGGGTATTTAACATAACGCTATGATCCTAAGGAGACGAGCAAAAATAAAAATTAAACATCAGAAAAGACGCTAAGCGTAAATGAACTAATAGCGCTGTCAGGTGATGCGATGCGACGGGGTGGGTCGGGGGAACAAGAAATTTCACGCGGACGAAGTCGCGGGTAGAAGCTAGTCATAATTCTAAAACTGCAAAATAATCTTGTTACTGATTAGTGGTCTATTTTTCTTTCTAATCTAACTACTGTCAAGATAATAGGCGTGGCGACAGTATCAAATAATCAAAGATTTAATGATTTTAGGGGAAGTACACATTAAAAGGATTTAAAACACTGATTTAGTTTTATTTAAAAACTTGAGATTAATCGGATTTTCACTAAAATAAAAGATGAAAATACGGCATTCGGCCATTTTGACTGAAACGCCAATCACAGCGCATGACGTCACGCCTATGTAAACATCACTTGCGTTTTGTTGACTACTACCGATTACGCATTTGGATCGATTTTTTATTAATTTAAGTGTAATTTATCCACTCCACTTGACTCTACAACACGAATCTATAACAACATGGTTTCGCCTTGCGAGCTTTAACCATTGAACTCTTATTATTTGCTTGTTTGGGACATATATAAACACCTTGTTGGGAGTGGTTATTGATGTGTTTTTACACTGAGGCACTGCACACGACTTATACACTTTGGAATTCATTTTTATCAGATGAAATATGCAATGTTTGTTTTGTCAACACGCGCAGTCAGAGGAAAGGTAAACACTAAACGTAAAATGTGTCAAATGTGTCAGCTTGACACATTTGACGTTTAGTGTTTACCTAGGCGTGACATCAGACCCGACGCCATGACACTGCGAGCTGTTTTCGCGCGCTATTGAAAAAATATTAGAAAAATGTCTTTAAACTTCGTTCAACTTTATTTTATAACCGAAATATAGGTTTTTTCGTAAATAGTAAATGTGTATGTACATTACGGAAGAGGATTTCAAAATCATTCGTCATCCCTATTTAGCACCAATCTCCTTTCGATCAGCAACTTATGAAAAACTGGGCTCAGAGTTCTACAGGTGAGTAGCCATACGCCTAAATGCCCGGTAGCTAACCAACCTTGTTTTTGCACTCACATGTAGAGAGCGTACCAACGATAAATCAAGAACACCAAAAAAAAAAAACAAAAACAAATTCCATTTTCAAGCTCGAAACCCGCTAAAACCATGCCATGAAAAACTGGTCACAAATAAATACATCATTTTAAAAAAAGAAGCGAATGCGGCACGTCACATCACAATACTGGTATATTAAGTGACGTCTCATCTCAGGTGGTTCACGATACCTCTATTAGGGCTATTAGCGTAATTACGGACCTCAAAATGTCCTCAGAGAGGCCTCGACACTCGTTAAGGCCTGTACGGACCGCGAGCCCAACCCGGGCTGGCTCGAGGGAATTGCTAGGAATTTTCAATTGGCTCTCATGCGTAAATATTGTCGAGTATCGTGATTCTTGTGGAAAATTCTGATATTGCTTTGTGTATATTTCCAGTTGATATTGCTGACTCGTGTTTAGAAGTAAAGTTTTATTGATGTTCTGAATTATTTAGTTTGCTATCTATATTGGAGCGGTTTTCCTGTACATTTATATTTCATAGCTAAATATTATGAATGGATTATTTGATATTGTTGCGCTCTATAAATGCCAACAAAGTTCCATGAACTGAAAGTAACCAATATTTAATCTGATTTAAACTGTTTGAATATTATATAATAACCGACACTTAAGCACCGCAGTATTTAATATTTTTAATGTCATATCGTCATATCTAACCACTAAGATTTTTCACTGATATGTCTTTTTAAATAGTCATATTATCGTCAAACTTTTTTCAGTCATGCTAATCATTTATAACTTATAACATACATAGTATACATACCTACGCGAACCATTCATAAAAGCCATGCAAAATCTGTCAGACGACCAAAAATATAGCACAAAGCATGTGCATTGTGCATGGGCAAGCATGAGTATGTCTATTTAGACATACTCGTGCAGGTTGGTACACGACTGAAGCATGAATTGACGAATGACTCTGCCTCAGGCAATGAAATACAGATATATACTCCATTGGTTTGTTTCCGATATTGTGGACGTTGCCACACTGTAACTAAATGTATTTATGGTGCTAGGAATGTTGGGGAATTGAGGTAGATTTAAAATTTTATGCGTAGTGCGTTCACAGTTCGACGGATTCTTGAAAGTTACCTTATTATGTATGGAACGCGATTTAGAAATGTCCGATTTCAATTCAAACCTATTCATGGCAAGTTTCGTTCTAGTATAGAGTATAGACTTATAATTTTTGCGGTCACAGATAACTCGACAACTCTTAAAGTATGTAAATATATATATATACTCTTAATGCCACATTTTCCAGGACAGAGAAAGTCCACCGGTGACGTAATTGTGTCTTTTGTAAATTAAGCGACATGAATGGAATGAAAATCCTACTAAGTGTATATACCTAGAAAATAGATAGATAAAACGTTTATTCAGTGCAACAAAAGACACAATACAGGTAATAGGTAATACGGACTGGTGTTCGCAACTCCACGTCAATGCGCGTATTTTGCGTACAATACAGGTATTAGAAATACCAAAAAAGGTGAAAAAAAAAATAACAAACTTTAAAAAGATAAATTGCCCCATAGACACTTAGCTCATAAACATCTATAACGGTCGATCACTACTGGGCGGTGTGTGTGCCAATCCATGGGCTACCTCGACGGGACGGCAGCAGGGTGTGGATGTGGTGCTATGTCGCAAACTATGCTCCACCTCCTATCCTGCCCTCTGTGTCCCAAAACTTGCAGTCAAAGTGATCTCTGCGCTGCCACCGACGACGCCGTGGAAGTGGCGAACTTTGGCCCAACGAAATCTGAGAAAAGACATGCCAGTGACACGAAATCTGAGAAAAGAAATGCCTGTGACACGAAGAAGAAAAAAAGAAAAAAACGCCAGCCAGTATCTGCCATGAACATTCACTGAAGCAGTCATTAGCAGGCCTATGTTCACCCGAACGTGCCCAAGTAATCAGCGCAACAGTTCAAACAGTTAACGAAGATATACAACCCAAAAAATAATCACTATAACATCGGCCAGGGCAACACGTAAGGGACGCGCCGTACCGAAACATATATTTATTATTCTCTCTACTTTGACGGGTACAGGTAAAAGCCTTTTAGATTAACCGTTGCACCGTAATGAAGATAAAGGGCTTCGTTATGGTACTAAATAGCACCAGAAGTACCACTCCACTTAATTAACGATAATAGCTGTACACATATATGCACACAATCATAGAAGCTTTCTGCAGTTTCTAGTATAACAAATAAGCGGTTAAATATCAATGTTTTTCTAGATCTAAGTACTGAAATAATGTTTTAGACTGTTTATCGGAGCTATGCTTAACCAAAACTTTTGTAAAACATTTTAAAAGGGTAAGTTTTTAATCCTTCATCATTCTTCTCCACACGAAACTACATTAATAAGAATCAAAACCCATGAAAATGCATACAGTATATACCTACAACAACCTAGGGCAAGTTCGATTTCAACAATTTATCGGGAAATCACACTATTATTGTAAAGGCGAAAGTTTGTGAGTCTGTGGGTGTATGTGTGTTTATATGTTTGTTACCTCTTCACGCTCAAACGCCTAGACCAATTTTGATAAAATTTTGCATGGAGGTAGCTGACACCCTGGATTAACATATAGGCTACTTTTTATCCCGATATTCCTACGGGATCAACACTTATGCGGGTGAAACCACGGGGCGCAGCTAGTAATGAAATAAGCCTTCTGTATCTTTTCGCACTGTGGTAATGTTGTCTAGTTTTTGTTAAAAGAAAAAACGTAACAATGCGGTGTGCTAATTGGGCAGATTTATTTCTTAATTATTCAGTGTAATTGTAAAGGAACTAGGAGTTATGTTCCACGATTTGTTTGTGGTAGAAGTTTTTACAGTTCCTTTGTAGTCAGTGTCTTGTTTGTAATGTGTTATAGGTTTACAGAAGCATGTCTTGTCTATGAATTTGATTTATTAGTTGGTTATAACGTTTGACATTAATGAATAGATAGAAAACACTTATATACTCTATTGGTTTAGGTAATTGACAAAAGGTAAACAAAAAACCACGTGATTTATGGGTGCTAAACCTTTTCTTACAAATTTTAAAATCATTTTATGTATTGAACAGGACTACTAGCTTAAATACAAAAATTTCACCAAAACCTTAACCACACACACTTTTAACGAAGTTATTTTAGGTTTATATTGCATTTTATATTTATGAATACGTCAAGTTTCACATGATGACCGGCAATGTTTTGAGTGAATTTATACTTAGCAAAAAGTATTGACGTATAGTTAAATTAGTCCAGTAATTAGTTTAGCAATTTGATTTCGATTTTACTCTAACTAAAGCAATTCAATCTCATGTTCCAAATCATGTTTTCAAACTTAATCTCAAAGCATATTTTCAAACTCAAACCATTTACTTCAATTAAACCATAGACACTTTTGAATTTGTCAAGGAGTCGATCAGTAAGAAAGATGAAGCTTTCCAAAGTGTAGTAGGTTCCTATAGAGAAGAACTGGTAAGAATCTCCATGGACACTTTTAAAAAAGCTTTAAAAGTAAGATACTTCTGATGATACTTACCGTAGGTGCCTTATTTATAGTTAAAACTATGACACTCGTCAAAGCAAAGACTATTCTCGAACCAAAAAATCCAGAGAGGATTTTTTGGTTCGAGAATAACTTTAACAAAATCTTCGTTCTCCTCGCTTTCATTCCAAGATTCCAATGAACTGAAAATTCGTTAACCCTCCGTAGTCCACGACTTTTGAAGTCGTTTGAATTTAATTTGTAACTCCTCAATATTTGATATTTGACTTCCAAGTTGGGCCGGAACCCACTCCGCGATTTTCTTTACGTATAAATAATATTCATATTGTTTATTTTCTGTAGTATTTGTTGTTTGTTTGATTGATTACAAGACTTCATGGTTCACAGTTTAATAAAACTTGTTATACAGGAATATAATATTTTACTGATAGCAACTCTGTTGACATAATGGGTCTATGGATGGTGGTCCTATCGCTACATCGGATCTCTCGTTGGCCTCTGTATTTTCACAATATTTTGTAGCCCGTTGCTGGGTGCAAACTTCAGTAATTCTTTGTACTAAAATAAAGGGTAGGTACTTGCTGCATTTTTGAAACGGTCGTCCAATAAATGCTAGTTGTTACTTTAGTCCTTTTTTGAACCGAATTAACGTCAGATGCAAGAAGTACATTAATAGAAAATGTGATAAATAATACTGTTTTACCACCTGCGAATAAGTTCCAGCTAATGTTAGCTGTAAATATTTGTATAAAGCTACCTGCGTGATATGTATCACGCAGGTAGCTTTATACAAATATTTATTCATCTGTTAGATAGTGCATATCTGGACATTGTAAAACAAGACTCCAGTCTTCACAATGGTCAATGGTATCCATATCCTCGCTAACGAACCACCTAGTTTCTTTGAACAGAGAAGGCACAACCTAATTAATAGGCTCATTTATATATATATATATCACGGAAACTAAATCGTAATGGCCTTTTCAGTCGTCAATCACACTTATACTACAAGACCTTACAAGATTAACGTTTTTATAAGTCCTCTAAGGGCCTGGATTTAGCCCTAACCTCGGTGAAGACTTTAAGGGTTTAGATAAGATTTATTCTGCTGCCATTTTCTTGTATTTTTGGTGTATAATGTTGCTTTGATGTAAATGTACTACTTTACTACTGTTTTTAAAGGCTAGAGAAGGTAAAAGTGGTTCTTTTTAAAAAAAAAAACTTAATAGGTAAGTATATTTGTCGCACTATTTGTGACTTAAAAAAAAAGATGGCTGAAATTCCAAAATCAATATCATACGAGTACTTTCTCCTTACCGTTAATTTTGAATTTTTTGTTGGTTTACAAGTTTAGTCAAATTTTATATAGGACCTGTTTTATAGTTTCAACAACAACTGCAAATGAAAAAATTGAAAACCATGAACAAATTAACTTTTCTCAATCTTTGACATTTGAATTTCGTTGTTATGTAATTAAATAAAAATCGACTAACTGTACAATTTATTTTTACGTAAATTGTTATAACAGTGATATACCTACTTAGCATTTTACGTAACACTACAAAAACACTATTTTAAATTTTTCACGATTTACTGACCCACTTCGTTGACCCAATTACAATATTATTGACACTGATAGATTGGATTCGAGTAAATATTGGTGTTGATGTCAAAAACAACGGGCTGTAGTGATAGCCAGGTTTTTGTGGCCACGCTTTGAAAGTGCGGTTATTGCTGGGATATCACATTTTGTTGGTTATTTTTGAAATGGATAAATAAATATTGTGGGATTTATTGATGGATGGATTAATATGTTTGTTACTTATTCACGCTCAAACGGCTTGACCAAATTTGATAAAATTTTGTATAGAGGTAGCTGACACTCTGGATTAATATATAGGCTACTTTTTATCCCGATATTCCCACGGGTTCGACATTAACGCGGGTGAAACCGCGGGGCGCAGCTAGTAAGCCAAATATAACCAGCAGCTCTAAAGTTTTCACCATGAATTGAAATTCTGATATCTGATCTACCTACCAAATAACCACGAGCGCGGTACCAGGGAAATTAATTTGAAGGTATTAATTTACGGAACATCATTTAAATTACTGCTATCAAGGCGGGTATTCATGTCAATAATTACTGGTAAAACATCAGAATATTGCGTTTAAATTTTTGGCCATGGTGTATATTAATACTTGTAGACTCTATTTTTTTTTTAACCTTTATGTTTCCGACCTTTTTTAGCCTACTCCGCGACATCACAGAGCCCGTGTTCCCGCCGTAAGCGGCAGAGGAGGACACCGTGGAGTTTTAGTGGGTTAGAGTCCCACATAACTGCACTATCTCCCCGTGGTAGTGCAGTATGCATGAACATTTCTCCACGATAAAAAAAAGGGTTATGTTTTTCAGGCGTACCTATTTATTTTTGTATGTGGGATGCTTTATACCCTCGAAGCATCCTAATAGCTGGATGGATTTTATTAATAAATAAACTAGCAACGACCCGCGGTTTCACTCGCATAAGTGTCGATCTCGTGAGAATATCAGGATAAAAAGTATCCTATATGTTATTCTGATGTATAAGCCCTATTACTGTAAAGTTTAGTCAAAATCCGTTCTGTAGATTTTGCGTGAAAGAGTAACAAACGTCCATCCATCCACACAAACTTTCGCATTTATAATATTATATTTAATATTTATAATATTATATTAGTAGGAAGAGTGTGTCGACTGGGCTGGGTCGCGCGTTGGTCATAGCTAGATTTTGTTTTTATACAACCAAAATGGCGGATTTTCGACGTCAAACACAGCCAATCCATTATACGTGGGACACTCAGAAAGTTTTGCGAAAATAAAAAATAAATCCTATAGGTAAATATTTTTTTATTACTTAAATCTTTTCAAAGTACTCTCCACTAGCCTCTATACAAAGTTTCATGCGTCTGAACCAGTTTTCGAAATACTTTTTCTAGTCCGCCGCAGACACCTCGTTTACAGCCTGCTCGAACGCTGACAGCGCATCTTTCTTCCGGCGCCGGCGACGAGAATTGTATCCCTTTGAGGTGATTTTTTATTTTCGGGAATAAAAAGAAGTCACACGGTGCTAGGTCAGGGCTGTAAGGAGGGTGACCCAGGAGTTTGACCGGCGTGCTGTCCAGGAAGTCCCTCGTTTTGAGCACGGTGTGCGAAGGCGCGTTGTTGTGGTGGAGCAGTAGCCCGCGGAGCCCTGTTTGGTGGCTTGTTGCTCACAACAGAGAAAACTTCCGCCAAGCATTTGGTAGTATGTCATTCAGCGTTGATGCTTCTTTGGTTCCGTAAAGGAATTGACACCAAGTAGCCAGTAAAATTGAAAAAGCTCGCGATCATAATCTTCCCTCCGCTTCTAGATCGCTTCACTTGGGTAGGCATTGATTCGTTTTGAAACACCCAAACCGTCGACTGGCGCTTCGTTTCTGGATCGTATTAATAAACCCAAGACTCATCACCTGTAATGAAGTCGTAAACACGCCTAGAAGAGCCTGCTTCAAATTTGTTTATCATATCACGGCACCATTCCACCCGGGCCTGCTTCTGAGCATCGGTGAGGTTGTGCGGCACCCAGCGTGAAACTATCCTTCTCACGCGAAGATGCACGGGTAGAATTTCGTGAAGGCTTCCCGATTCAACCTGTAGTATGTGCTGAATCTCTTGATACATAACTCGCCTATTATCTTCGATTAAATTTTTCACTGCTAGCACTTTTTCTTCCGTAATAGCCGTCAAATAGCGACCACTTCTTTCTTCATGCCCCAAAGTTAGTCGACCGCGCTTGAATTCATTATAACAACGATACACGGTTGCCTTAGAAGGGTCTTCATCCAAGAATGCCATTTGAAGTCTATCGTACGATTCGTCCGGTTTTAGGCGACACTTGAAATCGTAAAAAATCATAGCGCGAAAATGTTCGCGGCGCAGATCCATTTTTTAATGAGACAAGATAATTGAAATTAGCTCGCAACAATGTGGAGGGAAATTTTGAAATTGGAACGTACCTATTTTTACTTACAAATAATCATATTTTCAAAATAGATTATAACTGGCCAGTCTCTCATACATAAAAACTTTTTTTGCGATACTTTCTGAGTGGCCTGGTATATTTCTTGATCTTATAACATACGTAAGATCATCACAGTTTACACGCACACTGGCAGCCAATACCCTCAGATCTTAGCCAATAGGATAACATTAGAAAAAGAAAACGGGGCTGACGTAAATGGATACATCTTAGTGCGAGTTCGCCATTTGAATTTACCCTGCTAAGTCGAGCTGTCGTAATTGAAACCCCCGCCTTGACTTGGCCCGTAGTGGTTAATGTGCACTCGCCCTTACAGTGTTTTTTTTCGTCGCCATGATTCGAGTTCTTATTCCTCTTTTATTTCACTTTCATAAAGCGGCTTGCTGAGGTTTTGTGTTCGTTTTATTCCTTTTTTAAAGAGGACGTAGTTATGAGAGGTTAATATTGGTGTTATTAGCTTTTCTTTTGTTTATTACGTTTTTTTGTGCTGAAGACAATTTTGTAGTACTCGTAATAATTAAATTTGTTACTGCAATTTCTAGTGAATAAAAGTTGACTACAATATGGCCGCTCTACATTTTGCTTGAGAGCAGCGGAGGCCCAGAGGTAGCGGCCCCAACTTAAGAGCTTGTAGGTCGTGAGTTCGAATCCAGACAGGCACCTTAATTCGTGTATTTATTTTTATTACCGCTGCTCTCAAAACGGTGAAGGAAAACATCTTGAGAAAACCGGCATCTCCTAGAACCAAAAATTCGAAGGTAGGTGTGACATCTACCAACCCGCACTGGGCTCGCGTGGTGGATTATGGCTCACTTCCTCTCACAGAGAAGGGGTCTATGTCCTAGCGGTGAGAACATTATAGGCTAATTTTGTTTACAAACAAATACTATTGATTTATTGATTTTCATGTAAAGCTAGCTCTCATACAAATAAACACTGCGGGACACTGAAGGCCTCCAGACGTAATAACAATAAAACTTCTATCGTGTCTCGGTCAGTGTCCTTCATGGGTTAATAAAGGTAATAGGTAATACGGGCTGGTATCCCCAACTCCACGTCAATGCGCGTATTTTGCGTACGGGTGGGAAAATCGATTATTCGATCCACCCCAGCTTCTCAAGGAAGGCCAGCAACGCCTTGGTGTTACTGACCGTCTCACGGAGGGTACCTGGGTTACCGAAGTACTTTGCCCTATACCTGGCGATCACTGGGCAGTTTAGAAGCACATGAGCTGCTGTGTCGTCGTCAACCATGCAGGCCCTGCACAGCAGACTGTCTGTGACTTATATACAAAAAATAAAATAATAAAATAAACAAAATGAGATTTAGGTAAACTTCAACAAAATCTTAAGCATTTAACAATCCCTACCTCATAAGCTCAACCACCATATTTCACCGTAATTTCAAAATTCGCCACGGAGTAACCATAATACGAGTTATCGCGTTAACCTACTGACAAATTGGCTTGCCATGAACTTCGGACTTCCCCACTCATAGGTACACCCCGAACATATATCACACAGATAAGACTATTACTCTGTAACCAGAGATAACTTTTATTGAGTTGAATAACTGCTGTAATATTTCGTTCGATCTGGTTCCGCGTAAAAAGTGCTATGTAACGTAAGATAACCGTTTGTGCAGTGTGGACTAGGGCTAATGGGACGCCATTTTCTTTGTCGACGTCTTAAAAGGCGGCGAAGAAATTGTATACGGAGGATAAAGCTGAATTTTCTGTTTATTATACGAAATCGCCTATATTTTAGCCAGTCTTGGTTTAATGACTGATAGTTTTCTTACAACGATGTCTTTCGTTCATTAATGGTGTTTTGTTGGATAGATAGTCCGGAAAGTATATGAAGTATTTCAGAATTATAAATACCCAAATCTGCTCTGCCAAAATCGGTTGTATACCAATTTGATGTCTAATATTATTCAAAATGTTATACAAATAAAAAAATTGTCTCACTTACATTTTCGTCCAAAATTCTTGTATCATAAATTTCTTCATCAGTATTTAAAAAATCAACCCCTATTAAGCAATCCACAATTACCCTCATAATTCCGCTTTCATCCCCCTCAACCCTATTCCTACATATTATATAATCTCCATAAAGATTATAGATTTAATTTGCAAAAGCAACCGACGGTGTTTTTATTTGGACGGCGGGCGCTTCGCAAATGAAAGGTAAACTAATTCGCAAAATGGAGGGTAGATCTTGATTCGTATGTACTTTCAGTTTGTATGAACCTTTTGTTCGGTTTTGTCGCTATGCTTTTGTTTGTAAAGAATTCGTTATGCGTCTTGTCTTTCAAAATTAGAATTTAATATGACCTACTTTTATGTTTGTTAGTTTAACATTACCGACGGGTTTTAACATTCTAGGTCTCAGTGGTCGTTTGTTAAAGCTGTCAAGCGTCAATTTTTGCGAGACTCGCGGCAGTCCTATTTAGATTTTTGTTGAAACGTATTATCGTATTGAAACGTTCTTACTGACAATTCTGTCTGGTCAAATTAAATGCCCGATGCGAATAGCTAGTTTCAATTCCACCAAAACACACGTACCATAGGATATAATAGCTTAGCATAATCAATCGACCTAGCTAGCTAGAAGCTAGGATACATGCCTCCTCTTTCTCTAGAAGGGAGAGGGATGTAATCCACCACGTGCGCCCAGCGCGGGTTCGTAGGTAGAACATAAGATGAATTCGAAATTAATATGTACGAGAAATTGTAAAAATATGTAAATAGAAAAAATCTTTAACACCGACTTCCGAAATTAAAGTTATTTATCACTTTGTAGTTTTTTTTTTAATTCGGTTGTTTTTTTTTTTGTAAAAAAGTTTTTATTTTTCTCTTTTTAGTTGTACAGACGCCAGCACATCAAGCTACCCGAAACTGTCAAATTTTCCCAATCAACTTTGAACCTTATGCTTTAGCGATAAAGTTGAAAATCTTTTAAAGAAATTTGACAGATTGTAGTAGCTTGATGTGCTGGCGTCTGTACCTACCCCACTCAAATTCAATAAACACTAGTGCATTGAATTATTGAAGACACCAACTAGAAGAATCATCAAAATTCACATAGAAATGCCGGAGATGCAGTACATTTATGTATATATAACTTCGTACATAAGAATAATCACCTAATGTATGATATACTACAACCTTCCCGAAAGTATGTAGATCACATTAATGAAAGAATTATCAAAATTGGTTCATTAGTTTTTGAGAAAATTGCGGACATACAAACATACATACATATACATACGAGTGGAATACAGAACCTCCTTTTTTGAAATCGGTTAATAATTAAATACTTTCTACTTATTCATTAAGTAAGTCGATACTTATTGATGAAAGAAATATTCTAGCCATTAAAAGTAATAACAAATAAGTATTCAATCTTCGAGGCCAAATAAATTACCTTTTATAAGGCCTCATCTGCTATTATTCAGCTGTAGACTAATATGAAATCTATCAGACTAATATTAAACTTATCGGACTCATATGAAACCTATCAGACTAATATGAAACTTATCAGACTAATATGAAATATATATTTTCTTGTAACGTTACATCGTGATTTTGATACCTAAAAGGAGAAATTCGTTTTACAGGAGCTAGTGCGAATCTTGGGGTTCATTCGATTAATCGAGTCTGGTTTAACCACGCTGGGATATTCATTCATTCATTTATTGTAACGTTACATCGTGATTTTGGTGTCTCATTATGTGCCTAGCCTTTTCCCAAATATGTTGGGGTTGGCTTCCAGTCTAACCGGATGCAGCTGAACACCAGTATTTTACATGGAGCGACTGCCTATCTGACCTCCACAACCCTAACTGGGTTGTGGAGGTCAGAGGTCAGGGTAATACGATACCCATTGGTAAGACTGGTTGTCAGATTTTGGTGCCTATAAGGAGAGATTAATTTTAATGTTGTCAATTTGAAGGAAATTGAAGACAAAAGTGACCTATTTTGTAAGGTTTTATTAGTCTAAAGTAACAGAAAAAACTTTGTTGGTTTTAACTTAATTTGTTTTTAGGGAGGTCCTTACCTTTTGTATAATGTAGCTTGAGTACCTGTCGCCTTTGTATTATGATTGTTTACTTAGCGTTTGTGTTATATGCTAACTTATAACTTACATAACATTAGCCAACATTCGTTGTAGCTTTAGCATTAGCAGGATATAAATATTGTATAACTGACGGAGTGGGCTGTAAAATGGCCACGCGTGCCCAGTGCGGGTTGGTAGATGTCTTCAAATTTTTGGTCCTAGGACATGCTGGTTTCCTCACGAAGTTTTCCTTTACCGTTTTGATACCGTTCAGACTTTTTTTTTAAATCCATAGTGTTAGTACAATAGAACTTCAATGGTAGTGTTAGTACGATAGAACCTAAATGGAAGTGTTAGTACAGCAGAGCTTAAATGATAGAATTAATAGAATCCTAAATTAACAACAGGACCATATATCTTAAGTTTTTTAAATTTTATACTTCAATGGATGTAAAAGATAGGTCATAAAATTTGAAATAAGACGTTGTTAGACTGGCTAATGTTTATAGTAAGGCCTTTCAATGTAGCGTAAAATAATGAATCCAATTTTCTTTGAACAACACTCGTAGTAACTTAATTCTTACTGTAGCCTCATATTTCAGTTGACTCAAAGCAAATGGCAGAACAGTACATTTCTGCGTCTCATAAAATTAACCAAACGACAACAATTCCGTATTTGTCCACTAAAACAAACGGCCATCGCTAAGATTTACAATAACTTCATTGAGACAAATATACCAGGGCTGCTGTGCAGGGGTCCGTACGGCGCGGTTGAAACACGACCAATTTTAAATGTACCCATAAATACAGGAGGAATTTCACGTTATTCCGGGAATCTGTCGCGTTCCGCTTTCGACCGGTTCGTAATCCCCGCTCGTATAAATGTCTTAGCAGGGATTGTGAGTCATGGTGAATTAGTATTTGTTTCTGATTTTTGGAGTCGTCTGTAGGGTAATTGCGGTTTGGATGGTTTATTTGACGCTTTTGATACCTAACTTGAGGAAGAAAAGGAAGGAACAACGAAATACGCATTTTCGTTTTTGTTTGATTGTCGTTGTTTTCACGTTTTGTTGTGATATGTATTGTCATTGTCAATGTCAGTTGTCAAATAATAATGTGTGTTGTCTTTGGTGCCCGGCCCTGACATCAAACAATGGACAAAATTGACAATATTTTCTAAGATTGAGTACGAGGCTTTTGACTACGTTATGTGTGTGTATTTTATGTTCTTTTTTAATATTTTTTTAATTTTAATAGTAATGTGCGTTTTTGTTTGTGCAGAATAAACTATATTTCTTTCTTTCTTTTTTTTTAAATAATGCTGCTGTTTTACACGAAACTAGGGATTTAATGAGAACTTAGGCAGTTCTTTTAGGGATTGGAAATAACCTACTATACGTATTTTGATAACATAATAATAAGTTTTATTATTTATATTATTTTATGTTTCCTCAAGCTTTGTGAATAACTTTGTAGTAGCACTCTTTTTCCTTGGTTGTGTCCTTTAATATTCAAAAGAAGACACATCTTCAAACGCAGGCCACACACAAATACAACCAACACACATGACCACAGGCAATCACAGAATTCTCACACTGTTCTCAAATCGGTTGAAAGTGGAGCAAACTTCAAAATCTGCGCGTTGTTCGCGTCTCGTAGTTTAATTAAATCGGATAGTTGTTTGTGCGGAACCCTTTGTCTAAGTCTCATTATGTGCAGGATTGTCGCCCCACGTCCCCCTTGTGGGAAGTTGGAAACATGCTGTATTTTTAAAATGCATCGTGAACCGTTAATTAGTTGGGGCTTTATTAGCCTAAAGTAGTGTATGCTAATAAAAGGAAAATGTTGCTAAAGATTACTTGGCTACAGACAGCTAAGAACTTCTTATCATTATAATAAAAATTATTTTTATTTCGAGCAACAAGACTCATAGTGTTAGTAACAATATGCCTACAAACTATGTTAGTAATACACTTACAAAAACAAAACCAATAACAGAAAACCAGCCGAAACCTTCCAGCGGTGGTTGACAAACGCACAATCAAGCCTACGGACCAAAGATGCGCACCGCTTCTACATTACCGTGTAGAAACAGTCCACGTGAGCTTCAGCGAACATCCCTGATGCGCTGCAGTATCGGGGCACCTCCATCAACACCCTGAATGCATTATTGTATTGGCCGCGAAGAGCGCCATATGATTTTTAAGTATAATGAACCTACAGACTGCAAATGTAAAAAGACGTACAGTAAGCACTAAATATAGTGCGCTTGACCTCTTTAGAGGCACGCCTGAATCTGCGGGCAATCATGTTAGCTCTCACACACAGCGCCCTCCGCTCCCTGTCAATATCCTCATCGTATTTGAGGCTAGTGGTCAATAAGTGACCCAGATATTTAAATCGGTTTAACCTCACAAAGGGTATACTGTTCAGCTTTACTGAATGTACTGCTTCCAGGTATTTACCCCTGTCCCCAAAGACCATGACCACACTCTTCTTAACATTATATGCCAAACCATGTAGTTTGGCATATTGCTCGCAAGTGGCTACGAGTGTCCTAAGCCCGCAGATTGACGCGCTCCGGAGCACCATGTCGTCGGCGTAGCTAATGTCATTCCAACATACGCTAATATTATTATAACAAAAATCATATTAAGTCAAAGGTAAACCTTAAAAATGAACATTTAACAAGTTAAGAGACTTGGTTTTAATTGTTTAATGGACCGACATTTTTGGTATATTAATTGTCGTTGATATCAAGGTCTTTCACCCCAGAAGCCTAACCTTCAATATAAATAAGTTAAAGAAAAAAGCCGTAAATCAATTAAAATAATAACTCGCTTTTCAAGAATGAAAATCAGCCAACTGCCAATACCGACCCACTTCATAAACACTTTCAAATTAAAAGGTATCTGAATAATCAGATTTCTTCATAAAAACCGGAGCGTTACCCTGAAAATCCATTATAAAGAATCATTTGAGCCTGTTACCGTCAATTACTGAAACTTTCTTTAGGAATTTCTTTCAGGCGGTACTTTCTTTATTAAAATAAATACACGGGGCACTTAATTCTGAAGTTTGAGGGGTAATTGTAGGCAAATTCATGCATATCCAGTAATTATTTAACTGGAGTAAGAACAGTTGAAAGTTTTTGGCTTCAATTACTCTTTGGGGTGACTCCGTGATGTTGTTCATTAGTAGAATTGTGGGTTGGGTTCTGTCGGTTTTAATTTGCGCGGTCTTATATACAGAAGGCTTAACATATATTTATTGTGGGTGAAAACAAAAGCAGAAATCATTCCCTTAAGTGGGTAATAAGGTAACCCGATTTACTGACGTTTTTTTGCAATCTGCAGGTGAGTGTCAGGTTGTATGTTGATTCTAATTTTATTCGCGACCGTAACAAATATGACTTTACAGAATTATTATTATTAGAATCTGCAATACAACTCCTTAAGTTATTATTTTTTACTTAAGTATATATTTCAATCAAAGTAGTAGAAAGAAAATAAACTTTTTTTTTGAAAGTTAAAAAAAATTGGTCATTCATTCAATAGGGTAATATGAACTGAGAGAGTTGAATTGATGATTTTTATGATTAAAATTCTATGAATAAAGTGCTACGCTGACGCTTTCGCCTTAACGTCGATTCAAGGCATAGAAAGATAGAGGCTGTTGCTCAAAACACATTTTGAAACTCAATCATAAGCAGACGAAAATTCGTTAGTCATAAGTGCCAATTTCAGAATATGTGTTAGTATTTTTTTTTTTTGTCATGTTATTGGCAATAAACATCATCATCAGCCTATAGCGGTCCACTGCTGGACGTAGGCCTCCTATTGCACGCCATGCAAATCGATTCTCGGCAACTCTCATCCAGCTCCTACCAGCCATCCTGCGAAGATCATCGCTCCACCTAGCCTGAGGGCGTCATAGCTTACGTTAACCGATTCGCGGTCTCCACTCAAGTACACAAAACAAACAAGACAAAACATGCAGTGTCGTTATTCTAGGTAGTGAAACCAACATTCCTCGGCTATATGAGTATTTAGTCTACATTTTCTTATCTCTAAAACACCGCATCCTAATATAAAATATAAAATTGTGAGCCTTTGAATTTGGTCTATAACTTCATATAATTTCCTCGTACTCGTATACAAATATTCACTTCAAAGCTACCTACATTATAATTATTATATATTATAAATTGCCGCTTCACTTCGATTCGAATTGCACAATACTATACAAAACACACAATGTACAGCAAAATTCTTTTAAGCAGAATTCTCGGTTTTACATATTGAGGCGCTGTTATTGGTTAGTTCGTATGCCTACTTTATTCAAGATTTTTTTCTTTATTCTCAGTATAAAAGAGCCTCCAAGGAGTTTCTCCGGGAAGTTTTAATGTATATAAAAGCTTGGTTTCTTCTTGTTCGATACTTCATCGAATATGGTATATGTGCGAGTATCTTTGCGATTTAAAGGTTTTTTTTTATTGAGAATTTAGCGAACGTATGACGAAACGTGGAAATCGCAGAATCGGTTGAAGTGGCGGTGCTTGGGGGAGGTCATGTCCAGCAGTGGACGTCTTTCAGCTGAAATGGTGATGACGAAACTGCTTTCAAATTATTTTTTGTTTTGTGTTCCGTGTCGTTTCCAAAGAACTGGATATTTCTTCCAGTCCCCTTAAAAGAAAAGTTAATATTAACACTATCTAATTAAAACTAGAATTAAGTCAACTTCTGAATGAAGGAAAACTATTAGAAAGGTCATTACAATTTATGTTGTAGATAAACTAAACTATATGTTAAAGGAAACACAATATTGAGAATGGCACATGTTTACGTTATTCATCAAAAATTCCCAATTTCTTTCTTACACAAAATGCCGCTAAGTATCAAGTTTCGAAAGCAAACAAAAAAACAAGACGCACCTTAAAGTAACTGAAACTCTTGTTTTTTCAATTTGGAACTCGTTTCGTATTACGATCAACAGTTTTCTTTAAAACAACCCTCAAGTTCTTTGGTTTAATTTCTTTTAAAGGTCAGAACGTGATGTAGGGAAAATGTAGAAGGTTGACTGCGAGCAACTGTGAAGTAATCGTGAACATTTTCACCGGACAAAAAAGGATAACAATCGAAAGTCGAGTTCAGCTTCTGTGTTGGTGTTGCGTCGAACGTGATAAGCCACAGAAAACTAATTATAAATGTTAAAATTAATAACATATGGCTCCTGAAAAACCACTGACGACCTAAAATTGCTTGTGTCACAAAAGATTAGGTATAGGTAAAAATTATGACATCGATGAAAAATAGAGAGGTGCAATTTTTTACATTATATTCAGTTCTTGTCACACAACTGACATAGCACAGTTGCAATATTTTTCAAAAATATTCGTGTATTTTCATATTCATCTCTGTGTCGAAGTATTTTGCCCTACGTTTTCAGAAGTGGTCTTTCTGTATCTTCCCGCAAAGCGGTCAAAGTGCGAGCGGAATAGCAAATTATCAAACGTTTATTCATTATGGGCTGTCGCTCATTAACATTTATTTAGCCGGAAGACACACTGGTGCTGAGAGTGGCGAATAAATTTACGTACATAATGAATAGGGTGGTTAGTTTGCGCAAGTCAATCTTAGAGGAACATTATCATTTACTGTGTGTTCTCCGCCTTAGAATATTTAATTTCGTCTCCTCTTATTGATTTAGTGAGAGAGTCCTCTTCCGCTCTCCTACTTTGCTGTGCCCGATAGGGGGTCCACGATGATAGATAGATAGATAAAACGTTTATTTAGTGCAACAAAAGACACAATACAGGTATTAAAAACATCAAAAAAGGTGAAAAAAAAATTAAAAAATAACAAAGATTAAAAAGATAAATTGACTCATAGACACCTAGCTCATAAACATCTATAACGGTCGATCACTACTGGGCGGTGTGTGTCTAATGGTTGCATGAAATGGGAGTCCAGCTCAGCATATGCCAGGCACAATACCTAACGCTGGTATTCTGCTGCATCCCGTTAGCAATAAATATATTACGTATGGAGAGCCGTTTCCGTTGTTATGGCGAGAAAAAAGTCATTAAAGAATTGTGTTTTTAGGCTCCTTGAAACAGGCGCGACACGACACGCGACACAAAGGCACTGCAAGTCGCGCAACGAGCGGTGTCCTTTTTGTCGCGCGCGATTATATCGCGTGTTGCGCCTGTTTGTAGGAGCCTTTAACGTCAAATTGTAGATACAGTGGTACACATGTAACATAAATATAATCTTGATTGTAGTTTGTATAAAGTTAATACGTACATCAAAAGATAACAGCCTAATTAACTAAACAAGACTGCTTAATCATTGAAATTGACCACCACAGACTACCTGCAGTATTATGTCTCCTTTATTCCACACAATGGTTGTCTTTAAAAGATCGCTTTTAGCGATAAGACCGCCCATTGTGTCGTCCTATGTAAAATGAAAGAAAGAAATAAAAAAATGATTATTCTGCACAAACTAAATGTAAAATAAAAAATTTACATAAAATATACACATACAAAAATATCAACAAAAAAAATGTTTATATGTGTATATATGTAATCCACATTTTATAAATAATAAAGATAATTCTATTTTATTGAAATATTCACTGACTATTTTTCACTATCGCTGGAATTTTGCTGGCATTTTCTGCCACAAATAACTATGTTCTTAATCAATTGATTTAAAACAACATTTATCCTTATTGGCTGTCATCATATATTTTTCGTGAGTCAGTAAAAACATTTAAGTTGTGAGTAAAATCAACGTTAACTTACAAGAGTTGACTCGGGAAGTTTTTAACTAAACTCGGAAGCTTGTAATTAATTCCCGGCTTCATCAATCGTTAAGTTTTAATCAGTCGGTGAATCCATCAGGGTTGGCGGATAATTTTATGATTTTTTAAGAGTTGGGTTTTAATCAAATCATTGACTTTTGTGAGTTTTAATTTGAAGATGGTTTGTAGAAAGCCGTATTATTTTTTTATACAGCTCCCACGTTATGGTTGTCATGGTCTTGCATTGAAATAGACTAGAATGGTTATGATAGTATAGTAATTTAAAAATCAATTTATTTTTGAAGTGAATACTTCTTTAGGCGCGTTGGGCATTTTTTGAGTTGGGAAAAAACCATTGAGCGACACCACGCGTGTTTTGTTTATAAGACGATTCAAAAAATACCCGCTTTGGATGTGTTCGGCTGGCCTCGGGATGTACTCGGTTTTAATGTATATCCGATATGTCAGTAACTTATGGCAAAGTATTCTGTTTGTGTTTTGTTTTCACTTCTGTCGTCGGCACTTCCGGAGTGCCACTGTTTTTTTATGCATTTTACTGACGTGTAAGTTTAGTAATATGTACATATATGCACATGCCTTTTCTGTATGAGAAGAGGCGTTTGCGCTGCAGTGTGCAGTGGGACAATAACAGTATTTTTATTATTTATTTGTATTGACATTATTGTTTCTTTAACTTGTACTTATTTGTAGATTTTTTTCCTGATATTCGGTTCGTATCTTGACGTAATCTTCGCGGGTTGTATACCGAATGTAGATTGTAAAAAACTTTCATCAAAACGCTGCTTATATCTTACTTAATTACTGTTTATAACTTGTATGTGTGGTGTTAACTGTTAGTATAAGTTGGTTATTAATAAATAAACTTATAACTCATAAGGAGGCGTTATCTGACATCCTAACAATGACAAGATATTCTTAGCTACATTAACATCACGAAAAAACAGGTATCCAGCACAAAGGCAATTTCTTATTAGTTTTGTCAAAGAGCATAATGCCCAAACCGGCTTCCATTCAAAGTCTACGCCAACGCTGTCGCGTAATTTATGTATTGAAGTTAAATTACCCTTCCCACAATTATGAGACAGAAAAGAGGAAAAAATCGTGATTCCACCAATTCTTTTCATACCAAAATCCTTCCGAACTTTCCTTTTATATTCCAAAATTCCAACTTAAAATGTCTTAAATGAATTGTCCCAGGCTCTGTTCACTCCATTCTTCGTTGACAATCCCTTGACGTGTTTTATGTCCTAATTTAAATTGCTTTTATCGCGAACACGACCGTTACGTTTGCCCTAAAATGGCCGCGGTGGAATCCCGTTTTTCACTCTCGAAATACCAAGTGCTTCTTGACTTCTCTAATTGTTTCTACGGTCTATAAAAAAGGTTTTAAATTAGTCGTTTTCCCTCTTAACTGTGTTGAGATTTAAAAAATTAACCCTCGTAAGTCCATGCGGCAATTGGCGTAGACGCTAAGTTTCTGTAGAGCCGCTACGCCCGTAGCACATAAATCTACGGCGTAGCTAAGGCTACGTTGTGATGTCTGACTTCAACAATATATTCAAATGTATGCGAATAATGTGTTAGGAAATGTATCCGGATTTTCCGAATTCTTTAAAATCGCTTATGTTCTGATACCGCTTAGAATTTTGATCATTTGTGGAAGAAAATTCTTATTTTGCTAACATAATATTTACTGCGTTGTCCAGAAAAACTAAGAATGTAAATAATGGTGTAAGAACCAATACTTATGCATTTCAGATCCAAATAACTGCCATATACTGAATAACTAACGCTCTAGAACCCCCGTAGCGTATACTCGACGTGATTTGATTGAGAAGGCGGCCCTCAGTCTGGGTAGAACAAATGAAATCCAAGTCAAAATTTATTTCCAATTCGTATTTTACCTTGCATTCCCAATGGCGTAGGTGTGCACAGACGTGGACTAAAATGTTTAAAGCACCTTACGTCTACTTTTGTTTGCGCTATTCAAGACCCTGGGTAGGCATGAGCAACGTAACCGTATTTGAAAGAATAAGTGTATGAAAAGCGTATGTTAGTTTTGTATAAGAATGTTCCGTAATTAAAGACATTAAAATGTAGTTTCCATCTCAACTCATAGCCAAACACTGTCAAGAAATTGTCAAAAATGTAGGAAAATTAGACGCATATTTGACAGGTGGGGACTGAGATTAGAATGAAACGGTCTTTAAAGTACCTACAGGAATAGCCTCCTCAGATGTTTGTACTAAAACCACACTTTTCTCAACAGCTCAACTGACCACAATATAATATAAGGTATATTACAAACGTGAATACACCAAACATCATAAAAAAACTTATATCTTACTTCCTCAATCTCGTGTGCACCCCGCCTAATAACGATAATAAGTATTTTTCCGACGCTGGCCGGTCGACGTGAAAGATTGATGTTCAGGAAATACTTCGTTCTTACGACGGCTATGTACACTCTGTTACATTATGTATATATGCGAAGAGTATAATAATATGTATACGCTGTGCATGAGAAGAAGTAGCTTAATATTAATACACTAGCTTCTGCCCGCGACTTCGTCCGCGTGAAATTTCTTGTTACTCCGACCCACCCCGTCGCATCGCATCGCCTGCCCGCGCTATTACTTTGTTTTTGCTTAGCATTCTTTCTGACTTTTATTCTTTTTGCTCGGCTCCTAAAGGTCATAGCGTGATGTTAAATAGCCTATAGCCTTCCTAAAGAATTGGGCTATCAAATGCAAAAAGAATTTTTCAAATCCGACTGGTAGTTCCAGAGATTAGCGCGTTCAACCAAACAAACAAACAAACTCTTCAGCCTTATAATATGTATTAGTATAGATTGAGAAAATCTGAGGCAGTTCTCGTAATTTTAAGAACGTTCACAGTCTGATCTCAATCTCAATCTGTCAAAAATAACTCTAATTTCGCTACATTTTTGACAAGCTTTTGACACTGTTTTGTCGCTGAGGTGAGATTGCTATTGGCCTTCTGGACTCGATAAGAGAAGAAACAATTGAAAATTACACCGCTTCGATTTTTTCATGTATGTAGACCAATGTTAAAATGAGGCATACTAGGGCTGTCTTTGTTCTCACGCGTGACTGATGAGCGCAGAATCCTTTCTGGGAAGGTTCAATTCCTAACTGGCAGCAGCCAAAGACCAGAAAAAAATTTCCGTGAATTTAAAAAAAACACCGTTTTCGTTTACATCTCAAGTTATACGCGCACTTACAGTCAGACATAGACAAGTTATGTAAAGGTTAGGTATGGTTAAGCAGACGGTAATCATTACTTAACTTCAAGCAGCGTTTATGAATCAACCTCAGATCTCTCTGAGACCTCTCTGCACTATATAATATGTAAGGAATAAGGATAAGCACATACTTACATCCAGACGGATCAATACTTACACATGCATCTCATAAATAAACCTCGCTGCATCGAACCCGGTAATATATTTTATACACATAATACTCTTAAGGAAGGTGTGAATAACCGTTCGCGAACTAAGGAATATAAGGAGCCTCTAAGAAAAGTTGTTGAAGCGTGAATCATATCTTACGTCATTATTGAGGAGGTATGCCTACCTTTATTGTGTGCGTGTTAAGGAGATTATCGTTGCGCGTGCAAATGCCGCTATGTGTTATTTAGTTATTTTCGGTTCTTTATGCAGTTTTAATCGTTATTTCAATACACACATACTATATAAACAGCTATGTGATAAGTGCAATATTTAAAGAGTTATGGAATGTAGATATGTGATATTGATCGAAGTATGTGATATTCATACATCGAAAGTTCCGTATAAACACGCTAAATGTTATAATTCATAGCTCAAATAAGTTCACTAAAAACACATAGCGACTTATGCATGCGCAAAGACGTTACGAAACGAACATTCTAGAACGATGTTTATTTGTTTTGATTATCTATTTGATACTGTCAGATTCTATACTAATTTCAACTCATTGTAATAGTATGTTGTTTGTTTTTATAGTTTACTAGCAGCGCTCCGCGGTTTCACCCGCATAAGTGTCGATTCCGTGGGAATATCGGGACAAAAACTATCCTATGTCCTTTCCTGTGACTCAAACTATATCTGTTCAAAATTTTATCTAAATCGGTTTAGCGGTTTAAGCGTGAAGAGGTAACAGACATAGACACTTTCGCATTTATAATATTAGTATAGTATGGATTAATGTTAAGGCTATTCCACGAATAAAAATTATCTGTCGATTGAAAAATCAGGCCCTAAGGAAATATAATAATTACTCAAATAATTATTGTATTCTATCTATCGTTTGTGAATTGTGACGCCCTTCTACTTATTCTGTCCACACAACACAATTTTTGCTATACCAAGGCCAATTAAACGTCAAAGTAGCCACTTTGATAAACCGTCATGTCATCGTCGAGGGCAAGCGAAATTAAAAGCCCCGAGATAATTTACTTATTATCGCATTTGTTCCGAGGGCATGTGCCCTGACATTTTTTTATACTGATTGCGCGTTAAGGCTCGTACACACAGGCGCGACTTGTCGCGCGACGTGTCGCGTGGCGATTCTGCGAAATTATCGCGCCGCAACACCTTTCACACAAGCGCGACGCGAATCGCGGCCGCGACGCGACACAACCTAACCTAACCTACCCAGGTACTTACTCATGTCGCGTCGCGGCCGCGAATCCGCCGCGACACCATACAAAATGAACATTTAGTATGGAGTCACGTCGCGCCGCGAATCGCGGCCGCGACGCGACACAACCTAACCTAACCTACCCAGGTACTTACTCATGTCGCGTCGCGGCCGCGAATTCGCCGCGACACCATACAAAATGAACATTTAGTATGGAGTCACGTCGCGCCGCGAATTCGCCGCGATATCGCCGCGACACGAGGGTATTATAAAAGGCAGTACAATCCAAACCGAGCTCAGTAGTAGACGATCTTCGTCAGAGGACGAAGGCAGGTCTGTGCGTGTTTGCTGAGCGTGGGTCCCAGGTTCGATTCCCCGGCCGGCCGACATAACCCAACATAAGTTTGACCACACAAGCACGAACGACGACACTGAGGAATTCGACCAAGGTGCTAAGTGCCTTAGGTATGTGTAATTAAGTATTTTTATTACGGAGTTTTCAATTATATAATATGACTTCGTAAAAGTAACTTTTACTCATAAAGTTTACTCTAGCCTGTAACACATGTTTATGGCTTTGTTAGAGGACGACGGTAGATCTAGGCGTGTTTGCTGAGCGTGAGGCCTAATGATGGGTTCTTCATCAGATGACGATGACCTTTTGTTATTAGCAGTAGCTAATAGCTATTGATGAAGATAGAAGACAAGAACACAGTCGCATTAAACGCTGGTAAGTCGCAACATTAAATTATCTATTTGTCTAACTGTTTCTCGCCTTGTGTACATAAAAATGTGGGGTACCTAGGTACGTTTGAATACCTACACAGTTGGGATGCATCGTAGGTATCTTTTATAGCTTCACTATAATAAAGCTCACGGCTGAAGTTTTTTGGAAAGGTTTTTAATATGGAATTAGTAAAATGCGATAAATAGCTACTTAGCATCAATACGATTAGTAAAAAAAAATAAAATAATTAATAATTCGATAAAATAATTGTATAGGTAGTGTTGTTGTTTGTACCTACTTATTATAATTTAATTTCTTCTTGCAGGAAAACATCGGTCCACCCAATAAATGTTATTTTTGTATTAACAAACAAATTAAATACCTATTTTATATTCAATCTATGTAGGTACTTAACTCTAAATGGGCGGGCTGTGGCCCGTGTGTCGACCTGTGAACACTAGGCGTTAGTGTAGGATCCTCAACACATTCTGCACGTAGTTTCGTAAAAACGCTCACTATTTCTGCCCCGCATTTCATCAGCACTGTCGCATTCCCAATAATCATGTTGCCGTATTCACGAGCACAGTTCAGTTCGCGTCAAATAACTTTGCCGCTCTGAAGCTAGGGTTTTCCCTAGCCGAGCATGCATTATATTTTATTACATACGATTCAATAGCTATCGATCGATTAAACGTAACGCACGTTCGCTCGCGAACCGAATCGGGAAGGAACTAACTAAGTACCTACTAACCAGATTACTAAAAATACTAAAGAATTAGGTACTAAGAAGATCAAACATGCCGCCTGCGTGCGGGGCCCGCTTTCAAACGTTACCGCCGCGCGGACGCCGCCGACGGACGGCGCGGCGAGTCTTTTGATGTGCAAAGGTCAACAATTTACAGAGGAGAAAATGTTTAAAGAATAATTATGAAATCAGAAACTGTTAGAAAATTGTACATAGGCTTTATTAATTATTATTACACACTGTTTTCATTTTCTAACTTTTAAATACGATTAACGGGTTTCTTAGATTAAACTAAGTTAATTATCCACTTTAAATTGATTGGGTTTACTTACCTAATAAATATTGTACCTATATATTTATATTTACAGTTAGGTATTGCAATAAACGAGCGCGCGTCGTGTGACTCTAATTACATTGACATAAAGTTCAAATTCAAATTGATTCACGATTCAATAGATTCATGATGAAGATTTTTTAGTAAATCACGACTGAAGTCGCGATCTTTTATTTTATTAATTCACTAAGTATCGATTATCGACTGACATAAGTACAAAACTTTTATTAAATGCACGACCCAGTGCATCAATTTGTTAACGGACGGCCCTGTTAAAAAATCTTGGTTAGTAAACAAAAATACTTCGTAAAAGTACGTACGTCCGAATTCACCAGTGTCACAGTATAAAGACATACAGTATTGTGTCTGGGCCGTAACCTTGAATTAAATGCCTACAGCCGCGCGGTACGTAAACATGCGATAGGGCTGCCCGCCTCCAGCATTTTAATTACATTTGCCTACTTTGTGTTTCCATTTAGTTTTGTTATTGTATTTTACTGTGTGTACATAAATAATAAAATAATTCGTCATTTCGAATTAACCATTTATTTAACATTAATCTGATTACAGTTTATTTCTATGAAAACTTGTTCATGTGTATTTTTAAACAAATTATGTTAAATTATTATTATTATTATAGTTAAATCAAACGTTCAAGAACTACAAATAAAATTCAAAATTTGTATATTAATGTTTTTTTAATCTTTCCTATCATCGTCCTATCCTTAACAGAATAACACAGATTGGAAGAAGTTAAATAGCAAACATGTATAATATAAAAATTATAATTAAAATAATCTGTTCATTGAAGTAATAAACATATGTAAATTAATGAGTGCAAATAAAAGCAAATTTATCAATTAAATTGTAGATTTCATTTCACTCCTTCCTCCTTTCTTTCCTCCTTCTTTCCTCCTTCTCCTTCATTCATACAAAATATTAATAATTCAATAAAAATAATTAAATTTTATTCATAAAAGTATGCAATCATTTCATTAATGTTTTGTTATGATGTTGTCACGTTAAACTATCGTCCGTAAATCGACTTTACAGACAACCAATTTTTTTCTAGTATTATTCATACACACAGTACAATAAACAACTATTATTAATAATAAAAACCACGTCTTTACTTGGAATTATACAAACTAACAAAACACACATGCCCCGAGGTTTTAACACCAGCGTACCTACCGTTTAATGATTCATGAACCGCCTATAACTACCTACCTCACTCGTGTTTATCACTTTCCTTTACTCTATTCACTTCATTTATTAATCCAGACATCTTTTTTTCGGGAGATAAAATCAAATACACATTATGTACCTACCTACAAGTAAGTAAAATTATTTTATAGTCTTACCTTTCAGAGTTTCCAGGTAATCTAAAAAAAGTTATCTCTGGATGCGTTATTGACGAATTCATGCAACCAAAAACAGCACAATATAGCCTACTCGTCATATTAAATATGTACTTGAACTTATTTTTAGTGAAAAAATCGCGCGGTTATTGTTAAAAAAAACAACACACCGTCCGTTCGTCACTGCAGCACAGTCGCGACTGTCATCATGCTGAGCGCATGCCGTGGTCGAGGCGCGTAGGTATAGCTCGCGTTTCGTCCGTTTGTATGAAGACGACGTACTGTATGTCTTTATTTATACTGTGCCAGTGTCGTCGTTCGGCTTAGGTACCTAATCTAACCTAAGTGTGTAGATGCACATGCACATAGTTTCTGTGTGCGTTAGCTCCTGAACGTTCAGGGCTCAGTCAGTATCGTCCACAAAACATAAAATAATATCCTAACGGGCTACTAGAGCTGTTTTGCGCCAAAATTTTACAGGCGTAATGTTATGTAAGTATGTGTGTATGTTTAAAAAATATGTCTAATGAATGAGTGACCTAATTATAAATAGACTGCCTCGTTGGTGTAGTGGTCGCAAGTGCAACTGCGCGTGAGGTCCTGTGGGAGCTGTAATGTAGGTACCTGAATGTAACACAGCCGTTGGCATTCAGACGTCGAACTCGAACTGACTCACGCACAGCTGATATCACTAGCACTCGACTGCCAGCGGAGCCCAAGCGGCTCTCAAAATGACTATAATAAAATGTACTATAACAGACCGCGTCCGCTAAAAGTACGACAAACGCAGATCATTCCAACTCGCGTCGAGAGTTAAGTAGGTATACATAGATTAGATATACTTAATAATAATTTAATTTGTATTTTAATACAAAAATAACAAACAATATTTGTATTGAACATTTAATGATTTCAGATGTCTTACACAATGTTAATTATGAGTTGCAGGCAATAAATTGTAAAATTAGCTTCTGCCCGTGACTTCGTCCGCGTGAAATTTCACCCTCCCCACATTCATCCTCTTAGGGGTGGAATTTCGAAAAACCCCTTTCTTGGTGGATACCTACTCTTCATAAAGAACACACCCTCCAAATTTTGTCTCTAGGATCAGCGGTTTAGGCTGTGCGTTGAAATATCAGTCAGTCAGGACTTTGAATATAGTTATGTCGGCCGACCGGGGAATCGAACCTGGGACCCACGCTCAGCAAACAAGCACAGACCTGCCTTCGTCCTCTGACGAAGATCGTCTACTACTGAGCTCGGTTTGGATTGCACTGCCTTTTATAATGCCCTCGTGTCGCGGCGATATCGCCGCGAATTCGCGGCCGCGACGCGACACCATACTAAATGTTCATTTTGTATGGTGTCGCGGCGAATTCGCGGCCGCGACGCGACATGAGTAAGTACCTGGGTAGGTTAGGTTAGGTTGTGTCGCGTCGCGGCCGCGAATTCGCCGCGACACCATACTAAATGTTCATTTTGTATGGCGTCGCGGCGATATCGCGGCCGCGACGCTATTCGCTACCTGACGCGCCGCGACACGGTCGCGGCGCGACAAGTCGCTCCTGTGTGAAGTGTCGCGCGCGTTTCCATAGAAAATGTTCTACGGATATATATCGCAGAATCGTGTCGCACTGTCGCGTCGCGCCTGTGTGTACGAGCCTTTATGTTGTTTCATTATGAGCGAGCTTGTTTCCTCGAGTGGCAACTCTGAGTAATGTAAAGTAAACAATGCGCTATTAGGATTTGCGATTATGTTTACTTTTGAATGTGGTTAGCTGAGAAATAGGTTGATTATTTTGTATCAGTTACGAATTTATTCATCATCTCTCTAGCCTATTCCAATGTTTTTGGGGTCAGCTTCCAGTCTCACCAGATGCAGCTGAGTATCAATATTTTACATGAAGCGACTGCCTGTCTGACCTCCACAACCCAGTTACTGGGTAATACGATGTCCCTTGGTAAGACTGGTTGTCAGACTTTCGGGCTTCTGACGACCCGTAACGACTGCCACAGATCCACGAATGACAGCCGGGACCAACGGCTTAACGTGCTTTCCGCGGCACGGAGGGGTCGTGATATGTAAAGATGGTTACCCATCCACAGACCAACCGCGGCAAGCGTAGCTTAACCTGATCGACAACGTAAATAACGCAATGAATGTTGTTGAACTGTCAAATAAAAGCCATTGCTAGTTCGACCCCCTTACTAATAAACGTATCTATTATATCAAATAAATAGTTACACAACGATTTCTCTCTTTCAGTCGTCAGTAATTTGACCTTCGAAAGAAGAAGACAAAGCGTTGTGTAACTATGCAGACGCTATACAATGTTTATAAGGGTTAGTTAGTGTGTTACGCAATTACTCCGCTGGCTTTGATACTCAAAATTCAAAGTGTTATTGGGTCGAGGTGCTTCCATTTAGAAATTCTCAGTAACAGACTGGAGTCTAGATTTGTGCCTAGTTAATAGCTATTAAATGTTACAAATATGTTATGTTACAAATTATATTAGTTTGAAGCTGCATGGAGCTTGTTACATAACAGATATTTATACAGGGACAGGGGATATTTATACTCTGTGAGAGGGAGTGGGCCATCATCCGCCACGCGGGCTCAGAGCGGGTTGGTAGATGTCACATGTCTTCGAATTTCTGTGTCTAGGACAGTGACAGTGGAGCAGTGGTGAGGAAATTAAATACACAAAGTAAAGTGCCTGGCTGGGTTCAAACTCCTAACTTTTAAAGGCTCCTTCAAACAGGCGCGACACGCGATAAAATGGCGCGCGACACAAAGGCACCGCAAGTCGCACAACGAGCGGTGCCTTTGTGTCGCGCGCGATTCGCGTCGCGCGTCGCGCCTGTTTGTAGGAGCCTTAACTCGTAAGTCGGGGCCTATACCAACTGGGCCACTCATCCTTAATCCACATAATTAACACGCTATCGACCTACACCTACACAAAATTTCTTACAGCAATTTCTATTCCAAAAACCATTGCTGCCTTTAAACAACAGTATCACGTGACATTAAGTCATTACTACCCTCCATATTGTAGGTGAGAAATACCCCCTAGTTTGTTTTATTCACTACTAGCTTTTGCCCGCGCCTTCGCCTGCGAGAATGTCCCACGGGAAATTACTACCGGGATTAAAAATACCCTATGTGTTAATACAGTTTATAAACCATCTGTTTGCCAAATTTTATCCAAATCTGCTCTGCCGTTTTTGTGTCATGGAGTAACAAACATTGAAAAATACAAATTTTCACGTTTATAACTATTAAGTAGGATAAATAATTTAGTGTTGTTGCTATTAATAATAGGGTGGAGCTCTAAAATCGTTGGTTACCCGTGCATTGGTTACGGATAGTGCTACCAATTTTGTGGAACATGGGTTTTCGAATACCCAGTTTATTTCAACGAAATATTTTGCCGTCAATGCTAACATTTTAGCTGAATTACATACTTTTAAGTATCTGTAATCAGTTGATTTGGTCTGTTTACTTGTACTGGGCATGACATGTTTAATATTATTCCGAATCCTTTCTGTAAACGTGGTTAGAACCCAAGCAGACGTTTTACTTTGTGTAAATTATTTCATCACCGCTGCTCTCAAAACAGTGAAGGAAAATATGGAAACTGGCACGTCCTAAAACCAAAAAAAACTGGCACTCCGGTAGTGCCGACAGAAGTGAAAACTTGAACAATTACGAGTGTATTTTGTGAATCGTCTTATAAACAAAACACGCGTGTTAAGGTGTGTTCCTTATTTTATAGGGTTTTTTGCAAATCAGGTATGATGACCAAAGTGACTGGTTTATTCTTCTCGTGAAAGGAATTTATTCAGATTTACAAATAAGCACACAGTTATATATCCGTGGTTCAGCGCCATCTCGTCGTTGTTGGATGAACTACGTAGTTAGTACGCGAGGCCCTCGTAGTTCTTCCCGATGTGCATAGATGGCGCTGTCCTCAACAACGCGCGTCTTAAGTTTTACGTCTGACGTTAGTACGCGAGGCCCTCGTAGTTCTTCCCGATGTGCATAGATGGCGCTGTCCTCAACAACGCGCGTCTTACGTTTTACGTCTGACGTTTTACGTCTTACGAATTTTCGATCAGGGTCACGTGACCTGACGCGAATTTAGAAGTTTTTACCCATTCCAAAAAAAGTACACAGCGCCGCTAAAGAAGTTTTCACTTCAAAAATCGAAAATATGAGACATCCACCACCCAGTACTGGGCCCGCGTGGTGGGAGGAGGCTGGTGTCCAACCAGTGGGAAATTAACGGCTGATTATGCGGTTCCGTAAACATTATGAATGAAATTACAGTTCTAAATTGTAAACGTGAAAATTGCTAAACCTTTAGATTACCTACTCGAGTGTATACCAGTAAAATACTGATATTCAGCTGCATCTGGTTAGACTAGAAGTTGACCCGAACATAGTTGGAAAAAGACTTGGGGTAGATTGATTTATTTTTCAATCATCCGCAACACAAAAGCTGACATAATGATACGTCACTAACAAGTGACGTCACGCAGTCGGCGTCAAACTCGACACAAAAGGTAATGAGCTCAACCGCTGTTTTGTTGTCAAACTCTAAATTAACTGTGCATGTCGCTTGATTACTGAGTTTTATACTGATTGATGTTCTAATAAATTTATTCGTGGTTTAACGGGTAAGCAAATAATCAAGAAATGGAATATAAAGTCATGAAAATTTTATGAGAAAGCGACTATAAACTCTATTCACATATTACAAAATGAGTTTAAGGCGAAACCGTCAGATTAGCCCGCGAAATTCAAATTGTCTTAGGTACCTACGTTTGTGACGCGTTTGTTACGCGAAATTCAAATTGTCAATTGTCTGACGTCGTGCAATTTTCTGGTCAGTATCAGGGGGCCTAAAAAGGCCACTTTAGCAGAATCATAAAAGGATAACATTATAATAAGGCGAAGACAGTCTGTGTTTTTCTTTTTTTCGCTACACTACGTAGGTATAATCAAAGAGATTTGGATTGGATTGATTGCTATTTTAGCACAGACAAAAAAATAACTGAAAAATCTTTCACCAATAGGATTTGTTACGATTAACTTAACAGTTAACTCTCCATTTTGATTCATAATGTTATCATTTTATGATTCTGCCAAAGTGGCCTTTTTAGGTAGGCCCCCAGGTTGTATGTTGATCTAAAGTGATTCGCGGCATTTTGCGATTCTAATGATACACCTTTTTGTTATAATTGAGCCTCTTTTCAACTTTCTGGCGTTTTCTGACAGTTAGCCGCAGTAACTAAACTAACTACCCCGACCAAACAGGTTAGGTCAAGTTGGAACTGTGACCAACCACTCGCGAACTGAATTGGTCGCTGTAACTAAGCTAGGTGTCCCCCCGAATAAATAGGTTTGGTTAGGTTAGAACCGTGACCAACCGCGGTCGAGCCGAGGAAGTAAAGTGAGCGGTGAAAGCAAAATCAGAATTATTTGAAGTATGTAAATACATCCCAAAAATATTATCACCCAATCCACAAATTGTTCGCGGGCGCAGCTTAAGTCCCTCTCTAGTCATACCGCACGATATTTCTCTCTAAATTGTTTATTAATTTAATAGGCTTATGTAAAGATAGCTCCCCCCAATGTGAAGCCATCTGTGAAATCTATGTAAATATTTAATGCCTCGTCAATAAGACGGCTTGTAACTTTGCATTGGTGTTCACAATTACGAGTATACATTTATGGTGATTTATACCACTGACAGTACCTACTGTTTCACGTTTGTTTATGAAAAAGAAATACAAAGAAAAGTTCAAAGAGACAAGAGAGAGAGAGAGACAGAGAGAGAGAGAGTCTAGAGTGTATAGTCTTTTATCGTAGTATTTGATAAAAAAAACTAATCATCGTCTTCCTGCTCTTATTTCATGTAAAGACCGTGACGCGACGTTGGTAGAACAAATTCCATGAAGTTTTCATAGAATTTTTTCTACTAAAGTCGCGTCGCGGCTGTCTGCGGCCTTTACTTGGGTTCGGCGCAACACGTTTTCCTGTTTCATTCTCCCTTGTCAACTGTCTCATTGTCATTCACTCCCGTTTCTTCCATATCATTCCTCTCACAACCCATCTAATTGAAACTTAATGACAGATAATATACCTCATTTCATTTTCATTAAGCAAAGTAAAGAAGAAGAAAGAAACCAGGGCCGTCCAAAAGCGCGCTGGTTTGACGATATCGTCAAAGTCGCGGGAAACACCTGGATGAGGGACGACGAACGATGAGACTGATGAAGCAAACTCGGTTGTAGAGATTTAGGGGCAATTCTCGTAATTTTAAGAACGTTTCACAGTCTGATCTCAATCCCAATCTGTCAAAAATATCTCTATAATCCTACAAGTTTTTTTTTTTATTATTATCGTTGAGATGAGATTGCGACCAGAATTTTAACGTTTTTAATTACAGGAATCGGCCTTCTGAATTTCCTAACGATACATAAAGACTATCGAAATTCTCGTTAAAAATGGACCAACAAATAAAACGTTCACACATTTATTAAAGGAGTATTTGCCTTTTAACAACAATTTCACACTCAAATACACACCCATTTTATATCTAACAATAAAAAATCACCATCCATTCACTGCAATTACTGTACTAAATATCACAAAAAAACGTATAGGAAAAATAAACGTCTAAATCACAATAAAAAGGTCTACGATTTATATCGCCGAAGACAATTTAATATCGCGTCGGACATTCGGCCTTTCGGGAAGTATAATCGAATCAAACGACACCCCTTTAGGCTGGACGATAAATAAAAAAATCGCGCCATAAATAACTCCGCAGCTCCAGACCGATTCTAATGAGTTAGAGGGGAGACTCAGCCAGAATTGAAAGTGCTCACCCCTAAACCATTTGTATTCAAACGAACCCGACGGCCGGCCGCATTTTAATTTACTTACTCGAATTAAAACTGCGCGTGATTCGAATTCGATTCGATTTTACTACGATACTTTATTTTTATCGTTGATTGAAGACGTTCTGTTATTATTACTATTACTCGGGTTTTCTCTAGAACCGATTCGTATTCGATCGGGACAAAGAATCGGTTACGTTTCCTGACTCGGAGCGGCTCAGCAGCATATTTTATAAATTGACGGTAACTTTCTCATGATCGAACCGATTGTCTGCTATCGTTTGTCCTTCCAATTTGCGTATTCAATGTCTTTGTTGTACGGGATAGTCCTTTTTGTACAATCGCATGGAAAATGATTTCGTATGAAATATTATGCGGGTTTTATTTTTGTTGCTAAATGTGACTGCAATTCTTTCGTTTTATAGTAGCTTAGTTATCAATAACTTTTGGATGTATTTTTAACATACGAGTACATATAAATCGGGTTTTTGTTTTAAACATGTATACATATTTAATACAATTTTTTATTTTTTATAATATTAAAAACAAAATTTTGAATACAAAATATAGTATGTGGGCGTACTGTGGGTAGTGTTGGTTATTGTGCAATAGAAAAACCGTTTGCAGTTCAAATCAGATTATAATTTACTATCAAATTAATCACACTAGCGAATCACACACTGTAGGTACAGGACACAACAATACGGAACGCGGGACAGTTTCCGAGCACTTGTTGTCCGTACGACGTCCGAGGGTCAAGAGAGAACTGCTCCATACCATTGCATGCTCTCGTCGACTCGCACGAACTCAGGCTAGACTCTGTCGAGCGCCGCTTGGCGCTTTCGTCCCGAATAGTCCAACGAACTACTGACGTATTTCCGACATATATATTCATGTAGAGATTGATTACTACTACGTATTAAATGTAAACAGCTGTACACACCACACACTCCACAATCCCTTTCAATAAGCGAGGCAGTTAATTTAAATCGCTGCCACCTACAGATTAGAATGTTTATTGTCTGTCGTGTAGTCGTTATCATCAAATTCGATGTTTATATTTGCACAACAATCCGTTCTCGGCGACGTTCGTCTCGCTTTGTTGTGGTAATTTCATTAGGCGCGGTCACCAAACGTTGAATATTAATAAGAGTTTGTCCAGCACTTTTGCTTTTGATTGTACTGGAGAAAGAATTTAATATTGGGATGTGAAGTTAATTGAAATATTTTGAATCCCTTAGTATAAATTGTTTAGGACTTGGGTATCAAAAATAGATAAATCGAACACGGAAACACTAAACTTTCGTCTTAAGATGTTTTGGGATATTTTAAACATAATGGCTACCTATATATACTGGGTTATTTTAAATTGGCTAGCTAAACTGTGCAGATGCGATGGGTATGTCTAAACATGACAAAACAAATATTTGTTGTTTTTTTTTGTGGGGGTGCTTCTAAACTATTCTGTGGACCATTCCGGAGGGTTTAAGTGTATATTATGTAGATTAATATTGCACTTAGATATAGCACAGAAATTCTGATGTTTTGACAACATGTTTCTACATCATTGGATTCTTCTTAGCGTGTCGATGGCAAAAATAACGCGAACAAAATATATAATTATAGTTTTTTAAATTCTTTGGCCCAAAATTCAGCAACGCGAATACCTTTGCATCCGTGCGAAGCAGGGGCGGCTCGATAGTTATTTATAATGTAAATAAAAAGACACTAAAGCTTTAGTTTGAAAAAACTAAAATGCTTTTTCTATTATTTACATATTGTTAAGTTCTCACCTAATTAGAACTTACGTTTCTCTAACGGTGACATGAATGTAAGTACATTACAATTGTACCTAATTACTGACCGGGGGCGGGGTCAGTAATTGGGTAAAATTGTCTTATGTAGGTATTCAGCTGCATTTAGTTACTAAATAAGGCACTCCCTCACCGGGAACATTCGCTTGTAATGTAACAATCCAAGATTTCATTGTAGCGGCTAGGACTTTGCAAGTAGGCTATGCAGAACGTCAACTGCTAAGTAGTGTGTTTCTTAGAAACAGTCCGAAGGTTGAAAATTGGCGGTGTGATACCCCCCCCCCCCCCCCCGTGTCTCGAAAAGCACGTTAAGCCATTGGCCCTGCGCCTGATCCCTCTCCGGTCGTGTCGGATTGCCGTCCCATCGGATAATGAGAGTGAAGGAAGAGAAAGTGCACCTGTGTCTGTGCACACACTTGTGCTGTATAATATCCGCCGCGCCGAAGACTGGTCTGCGCTGTGATTGGTCGCCATGGCCGAAATTCGATCTGGAGGACTTCATTTTTTTTTTATGTGAGATTTAATTGAAACCAGCAGGAAATAATAAAATAGGTTATAACGAAATAGGTAGAAGTAACACGGCTGGGTCGCGGGTAAAGGTTACATTACAGGCGAAAGCTCCCGGTGAGAGAGCGCCTTTAGAATAGAAGTCGACCCCAAACTACCAACTATCTTGAAAAATTGAGTTTGATTACAAAATAACGATTTTATTATTTACTTGGCTCTAATGCTACTTCTTAGTCTACAATTAAGTAACTGCCCGAGGCTTAATAATAACAGCCGCACAGGTCGATCGATCAGCTTAAGCTACGCTTGCCGCGTTTGGTCTATGGATGGGTGACCATCTTTACATACCGAGACCCCTCCGTGCCTCAAAATCACGTTAAGCCGTTGGTCCCGATTGTCATTCGTGGAGCCCGAAAGTCTGACAACCAGTCTTACCAAGGGGTAACGTATTACCCAATAACTGGGTTGTGGAGGTGAGATAGGTAGTCGCTCCATGTAAAAAACTGGTACTCAGCTGCATCCGGTCAGACTGGAAGCCGACCCCAACATAGTTGGGAAAATGCTAGGCAGATGATGATGAATTAAGTAACTGTCACAACTCAAATAACAAGTCATACATTTTTGATAGCAATTATTGTAAAATAAGTCATTGTAATTAGTAAATTACAATGACTTACCATTGTAATTTGTAATTTAATCATTATTACAATGTTATAGCCTACGATAACGTTGTAATAATGACTAAATTACGAGATTGAATTAAAAGATTGTATCCCTAAATGACTATTGACCTATCAATAGTCAATTAGGGATACAATCTTTGAATGATGTTATTATGTTGTAGGTACATGAGTCTATATGATTAAAAAAAAAATACAAAATTGCATTTTGTTTTTTTTTTTGTTTTACTGCCCATATTTTATTGTAGCGATAAAGTTGTAAATCTATTAATGAAATTTGACAGATTGTAGTAGCTTGATGTGCTGGCGTCTGTACCTACTAGGATCCATTAGGTAGCTAGGACTATAATTGCGATTTCAAAGATTTCCCTTTTTGAATAAAACAGTGACGGAAAAAATCGTGAGGAAACCGGCATGACTTAGAATCACAAATTCGAAGACATGTGACATCTACCAACCCGCAGTGGGCCCGCGTGGTTCATTACGGCCCACTCCCTCTCACAAAGAGGAGGCCTGTGTCCCAGCTGTGGGAAGATATTTATTCTATTTGAATAAACAGGTAATAAACACAATTTTAAACTGCAATAGATAAAGATTTTTTTCAAGAAAGTTCGCGGATAGTGATACGACCGGCCTTTGTTCAATTCCATGAAACCATAATAATTATATTTCAATTAATTGAAGCAATAAGGAAAAATAAAACAAATTACAGGACAGCTTAAGTCGAGTCTTAATTTGCGTAATTTTTGCATAAAAGTAATTAATTATGACGAATATAATTAGGATATTAAGCTAAGAAAAAGGTAATGAAGGAACATTTGAAAATCACACTATATCACACTAATATTATAGAGGCGAAAGTTTGTGAGTGTGTGTGTGTGTTTTTATATATTTGTTACTTCTTCACGCTCAAACGGCTGGATCAATTTTGATAAAATTTTATACGGAGGTACCTGACACCCCGCGCAGCGCCCCGCGGTTTCACCAGCGTAAGTTTCGATCCGGTGGGAATATCGGGATAAAAGTATCCTATGTGTTAATCCAGGAAATGGTCTATGTATGTGCCAATTTTCCTCCAAATCTGTTCAACGGTTTACGAGTGATTGAGTAACAAACATCCAAACATCTTCACAACACAACTTCTTTTACCAGTAGTATGTAAGTTTCTGTGAAACTGATCTTTTTGTCGTTTTCTGACAAAACCTAGTTTCTTCATCAAATTGCCTCAGAAATCTTCATCTAGTTAATGATGGAAGATGATTTATGGTTCCCACATTTTTGCCGCGATATAATTAGATTTTACCTGCAGGGTTGCCACTTTCGCAGTGAAAACAATTGAATTGTGTCCTTGAAGTTGATCGATGGCTTTTTAGAAGTGAAAAATTACTTGGACAAGCGTTTTTATCTGGGTGGCTCAGTTAGCACACCTACGTGTCTTTGGCACACCAAAGACACGTAAGTATTTTTTTAATTCTACTCAATCATCGCTTCACACAGCGATGATTAAGTAGAATTAGGGCTGATTTTTCCAACGCCAGATAATATTATCGAAGGTATAATTTTGAATTTTTGACAGTTATTCGATACAAAATCTGTGAGAGGTAATTTTTAAACCAGGAATAAAAATTATCAAATCGAATCCTTTGTTTATTATGGGGTAGGAAGCAGTTATATTTGTTATCTATTTTATTTTAATCTGATGATGACAACCTTAGTTAATTGAATGCGTACCGTATTCAAATTTCCACAATCATAGGTACCTACATAGAAATATATACCTACTGATAGAAATAGGTCTACACTAATATTATAAAGAGGTAAAATATGTGTTTGTATGTATAGACGCCAGTACATCAAGCTACATGAAACTGTCAAATTTTCACATGTTCACAATTGGAACACGTACGTGCCGTCCGGCGCGGGTCTGGTCCTGATCGGACGGTGAGCTACCCATTACTCTCCGTCCGCAGTCTCGCGCCTACGATGGCCGGGAGTCGTCATGCGGCTCCCGATGCCCGGAGCATCACCCGCGGCGGCTAGGACGTAAGGCTCTGTCCCTCAGCCATCCCGCCATCTCCTTCGCTGGCATAACTGCTTCGCAGAAGGAGGTGACTGCCTCCCACTCTCTCTCGCTCCGGACCATGGCTTGAACCAGGGCCGGACGCGAGAGGTCGCCTTCGCTGCCGATCGCCTCTACCGATACCGCTGTGCTGATTCTGTACAAGGTTTGGAAGTCGCGGGCAGAAGCTAGGTACTAAAAAACTTACACCGCTTAACAGGAAGTCTTTATTTCTAGATTCTTGATGGTCTTTATTTACCATGAAATAACATTCTAAATCAACGACAAAAAAATTTCCGTCTCACGAGATCTAAACAGTTTGTCATCGCAATGATGAACATTCTGAATTAAGTAATTCGTCGTAGCAACCTTTCGTAGTTCTGTACATCGAGATGATGAACATTCTCAATTAAATACTTCGTCATAGCGTACCTTCAAACTCACATAATAATTCGTACTTTTAAACTTTAACCTCATTACTAATAAATGTTGTATAGCGTCTGTATAGACACAACGTTTAAAGTATAGACACAACGAAAGAAGAAGGCATCTTCTTTCGAAAGACATATTACTGACGACTGAAAGAGAGAAATCGGTGTCTAACTATTCATCTGATATACGTTTATTAGTAAGGGAGTAAGTATACTAAAACATTGCTATCTCATTCGACAGCCCTATGACGTAAACACCTCACGGCATCAGGTGGCCTGTAATGTACTAACATAAATGTGCTACCAGCATAATATAATTATGTAAATGTGCGTAACGTGAGAACACAATGCTTTATGAACTCGTGCATGTGTGTGTTCTGAAGTGAATTTCCACGCCCAAATATATTACTTAGTTTAATGAAAAATATTTTTGTTTTGATGAAATGTTGCGGTAGAACAAAGAATTTGACGTGATTTTAATAAACAGGATGGCAGGGACTCGGCACACTTCTAGACCGTAGCGTAGAAAATGTTCGTCGGTAATAAAAAAAAATGCTGTTTAATAGAAAAGTGCACCTCATGCATCATCATCTGCCTAGCCTTTCCCCAACTACGTTGGGGTCGGCTTCCAGTCTAACCGGATGCAGCTGAATACCAGTATTTTACATGGAGCGATTACCTATCTGACCTCCATAACCAAGTTGCTGGGTATTACGATACCCCCTGCTAAGACTGGTTGTCAGACTTTCGGGCTTCTGACTACCCGTAACGACTGTCAAAGATCTACGAATGACAGCCGGGATCAACGGCTTCACGTGCTTTCCGAGCCACGAAATATGTAGTGTAATAAGTGCAATATCTACGCGGTCAAAATGTATGGAAAAGCATTTATTTTTAATTACCGACAAAAAATTTCAATGCTGGGTTCAGAATCATTGTATCCATTGCAATAGTTTATGCGTCGACGTACAGACGCAGCAGCACATCAAGCTACTACAATCTGTCAAATTTCTTTAATAGATTTTCAACTTTATCGCTAAAGCATAAGGTTCAAAGTTGATTGGGAATTTTGACAGTTTCGGGTAGGTTGATGTGCTGGCGTCAGTACCTGCCACCCTGTACAATTCATTTGGGACAATATGACAATGTGTTGAGGCTCCTACAAACAGGCGCGACACGACACGCGACACAAAGGCACCGCAAGTCGCGTAACGAGCGGTGCCCTTGTGTCGCGCGCGTTCCCGTCGCTCGTCGCGCCTGTTTGCAGGAGCCTTGATCGTCAAATCATACAATTCGACACGATTATTACCTTTTGCATCCTAATAATGACTTACCGAAGCCATAATTACAGCAAACAACACTGATTAGTGATTGATTACACATACATTATTTAAACTGCATTGAATTTTAGGCCACAATACCTGTATTCTAAATTGCTCTCATTATCAACAAAGCAACAATACCTAATTCTAATTTAAACGCGGTCAAATTCAAACAAAAATAATAACAATTTATGTAAGTATTGGCAATCCATTCAATTTGATGGACGAAAAGGCGTCGGTAACCGCCTCGTATTTTTCCAGTAGCCCTCGACTTTGGCACGTTATTGCCGCTCATGCAATATGCATAGCAATATTTGAAGACAGTGGGTTCACCCCCTTACCTCCCCGTAATTGGTGAGTATCAGACGTCCTTGTCTGTCTGAAAAAATCCAAAGAAAAAGGATCTTATTTACTTTGAGGCCGTGAGTCAAAAGGCTCAAAAGGTTTCTTTAGATGAGGCTCCGTCAAGACTATTGATGCCTCGATTCAAATCGAGGTAATAAAGGGAGGATTTTAATATGGTATTATTAAATAAGAAGGTACTTATCCAGTGATAAGTACGACGAACCAAGCATGTCAATATTACGTGATTTTAAAGTGATGTCGGGTAAATTAAAATTGATTGATAACAATGATCCATAAAAAAAACTTAAAATCTATGTTAATGTGTTAATATATCTAGGTAAGCTCACGGAAAAACAATTATTACAAAGGTACAGACGCCAGCACATCAAGCTACTACAATACATTTCTTTAATAGATTTTTAACTTTATCGCTAAAGCATAAGGCTCAAAGTTGATTGTGAAAATTTGACAGTTTCGGGTAGAATGATGTGCTGGCGTACATTCACATTTCACTGGATGTACCTGCATTAAGTGATTTATTATCGGCTAGTTTTTGTCCACATATCAGGATGCCATCTATAGGAATTGCCCGCGTTCTCTCCAGAAGCGACGCCGTTTGTCTCCTCACGATAGCATTGAAGTTGTGAACACGCGAACATGCCAGAGGGACTACAAAAGCGCGGCAGCCCCAAAAGCTTTCTGAGCCCGTCAGGACCGAAGCCTGCCAGGTCAGCGGGATTCTCCGGAAGGGTTACCGCTACCCCGGTGCAGAAAGGGCTAAGGAGATAGACAGAAGGAACACGGATGGGTTTTAGTCAGTAAGAGTCTGACACTCCCTTCCGCTCCACCCAGAGCGGGAGGGTTCATTTGATGATTTCCCACCCTCAAAAAAAAAAAGTTTTCTGAAGCTGTTATTGTATTGGACCCTCAGGGCGTCCATTGTTTTCTGCGTGATGCTGACCCACAGGCGGCTTGTGTAGAAGGTCTGGCAGTAAGCGATTTTAACCTCCTGACTAAAGCACGCTAACCTGCGAACCAGTATTTTTTTTTTTTTTAAACGTTGCCCCACACTAGGAGTTACTCCTGTAACGTGGGTGCGTTTACAAACATTTAAATTCACATACACAAACAGCCAGACCCGGAACAACTACCTGTGGGCAATACAAATATTTGTTCCGTGCGGGAATCGAACCCGCGACACGCAGCGCAGCAGTCGATCTCTCAGCCACTGCGCCAACCATGTCGTATTGCTCACAGCAAGAGCCCTGCGCTCGCCCGTGGTTAGCAGCGTACCTTTCACAACACTGCAAAAGCTCCCTTACGGATCCCTCCCGCGTAGCTGAGGTTATTGACGTAAACGCTGTCAATCCAACGTCCAATTCGTTTACTGCTGACTCCAGAAACAGCTCATTGACGTAAAATAGAAATATATTTTCTTAACAAAAATGTATATGCCTTTTCTTACGGGTGATGTGAGTTTGTGCCTCGGTTAGCAAATTGGGATATTGTAGGTATGATAGAACAAACACCCGAATAAAATTACCCAACACAATATTCCATAAGTACGAGATTTTAATATTGCTTCTTCAATAGTAATTCAAGAAAGCAACGCGTTACCCTTACCTCTATTTAAGGTATTTTTTCATATAAAACCCGCCCATCCCGAGGCATCCTCATATTAAGCCATGCTTTTATAAACCACTCTACTAGCCTTATAAAGATTTTAAAAGCAAATACACCTTAATTTTGAAACTCATAATTCTAACGTTATTATTATAAATGCGAAAGTGAGTTTTTTTTTGTTTTTTACGCTTTCCCGCTAAAACGGCTAAAGGGATTTAGATGAAATTTGGCACATAGACAGACCATGACCTAAATAAGGATATACGCTCCTTTTCATCCTGAATCGCAGACAAAGTCGTGAGCAATAGCTAGTAATAAAATAAAATGTACATTTTTTTATTAAGCAAATTTACTTGGAAATCTCGTTTGCTATTAAACGTTGATGCTTATTCCTTTTACTTTATACAATGCATAATGCATTCGTAACTTGAAACCAAATAAAGGAAAGAGTTTCCACGTTCAAATAGAAAAATTATGATCATTTAATAATGTTTCCAATGAAAGAACATTACTAGAAATTAAAAATAAACTAATAAAAGGTAAGTTTCGTTTGAAACAGTCATTGATGTGTTATCTGAAACTAAAGAATGCTTACATTTAATAATGTCTCTTTTATCTTATCAAGCTAATGACAGGCTTATCTACGAACTCACAACCCGACTTTATTAACTTTATCGTTAAAATAAAATGAAAATGGATATATCTCATAAAAAAATCCTGAAAAAAAATTCATATATGAAAGACAGAAAGAAATTTCATAAAGACTATAAAAATATATCTTTTTAATTTTCAAGCGCGACGACCCCAGATATCGTGAGTTCACGTAATTACATCAATCTACGCAGTAAAAATCTTAAATTCACCCGTTCATCTAATTGTGATTGGATGAACGAGTGAATTTAAGATTTTTGCTCTCCAACTGCTGCATAGAAGCAAGACATTTTGCACAAAAGTCCCATAGAAGTCAACGAATGCAATAAGGAAGGATCTTTGAAAAATCGAATGGAGAAAATTAAAAAGTTTGTATGGAAATTCGTAATTTTTGTCTATGGGAAATCCCATTGGGCTCACTGCTTGTAGAATAGAAATTACATACGTCATTACATGAATCAGACCATAAATGTGTAAAGAAAAGGTAGCTTTCCACCACTCAATTACCTAGCCTATTCTGACTACAAAATACTTCAACCCATATGCTACCTTCTATACGAGTACATTTACACAATTTTCACGAGCCGTGGCGTTGAGTGAGCCATACAATAATAGTACATAGGAGCCTATATAGAATACATAACATAGGCACTCTTTATGCAAACTCAGTTCTACACATAAAGGTCAGTTCACACCGAGACGCGACGCGAAAATGTTCTTAAGTAACTTTTTAGACCTTTGTATCCTGCTTACATGTATGAAGTTTCATTAAAATCGGTTGATTCATTTCGAAAAACAAGGGCTTGAAAGGTAGTACGAAATGCTGTAAGTCGCAAACGCTCTTAATATATTAAAAAAAAAATGCTGTTCCCTATACTTTGATCGCATTTGCTTGGCACTTTTCTTTGAAACAACAGTTTTTTTTTTTAAACCCACCCTGCCGTAGACTAGGTTGTTTAGAATGAATTCATGATGTACTGAATTCATGGTTGCGGTTCACGCGTCTAATCTGCATTCGCGATTTACTTGCCAAAAATATAAACAAATATGAGTTTATGGGAAAATAACTTCAATTCCTACACAATAAAGTTCAGTTTACGCTACAACTTCCATCATTTTTATAACTTTTTCAATAGTGCTACTCACTCTGAAATCAACTTAATCAATTTAATTATAGATAATTAAGTTGATTTCAGAGTGACTAGCAAATAAATATCAACCTTATTTTAATGGTAGACCATTAAAATAAAGTTGATATTTATTTAACTTGAAATAACATTAATTTGAAACATAAGTTTGAATAGACTTTAAGGGTGCCACCCTGTATAAATAGTACTTGATTATAAAAGGTAAAGATTTTAAGTGACAGTATGAAAGCGAACGGGAAACGTGTCAAGTAACCGCGTTGCGCCGCTCTGTTTTTAGTAGCCGCCTGTTTTTAGTAGCCGCCTGTTTTTAGTAGCCGCCTGTTTTTAGTAGCCGACTGTTTTTAGTAGCCGACTGTTTTTAGTAGCCGACTGTTTTTAGTAGCCGACTGTTTTTAGTAGCCGACTGTTTTTAGAAACCGCCTGTTTTTAGTAGCCGCCTGTTTTTAGGGGCAATTCTCGTAATTTTAAGTACGTTTTCAGTCTGGGGGCTTACTCTCCAAACTAATTTTAATTCCAATGAGATGCTAATATGATTCCAATGTTAATTTTACAGTCACGTGATTCGGTACTCTTGAAAACAATATTGTCAACAATTACCCCACGCCAAGCCCGAACCCAATTCCACTTAGTTCTCCAAAATGGACACCCAATCTAAAAATCATTTGGTGCTAGCATCGAACTCAAGAGTACGAAACGTCACAATTCCAATGTCGATCTATCGGAATTAAATTAAAGAGTAAGCAACCTGATCTCAGTCTCAATCTGTGACAAATACGTCTAATATCCCTTCGTTTTGACAAGTTTTTGACATTTGTTTGTCGCCGAGATGAGACTGCGACTAGATTTTAAATTACAATGCGTGCCACGAAAGATGAGACTTGACCCCGCCTCCCCCGCTCTTTCCGCCGCCCCTATGACGTCCGGTCCCGTCCCGCACTCAGACCTCATACCGCTAAAGATACCTAAAATCGTGTTCTGCGCAAGTCAAACCACGTGGTGTGTCAAGTCTCATCTTTCGTGGCACGCATTGTACGAGAATTGGCTTTCTGATATTGTTGACGATATTTTCTAAACGCGAAGAATTGGCTTTCTGTCGACTATTGTTTCCATTTTTTGTTGTTTTTTTATCTGTAAGTCTTCCATAATGTAATAAATAAATATATATATATATATATTATTATTTAGCTTTATAATTATTGAAATTTCCATTGTAAGGTTGTCAAGAAGATTTCTACGGCTTGTAAACTTCTTCAATTAGCGAGTACTACCCAAATATTAAATAATTTATCATTCTAATTAATCTTTTTACACGTCACAGCATCATATTCTTAAACAGAAGAACGCATTCCCACTTTAATACTTTTACCGTTACATACATACATACAAAATGACATGTCATAACGCGAAAAAAAAATAAAAAGTATATGCTAAGGTAATTCCGCTAATGCACGGCACACACTGAAGCTGTGCAGACAATATTTTGAAGTAATATTGTTTATGGTAAGCAGAAAATCTTGTCACGGCTTTATTTTGCTCAACGAGTATTCATGGACGGCAGAATACGGCTGTAGACACACAGGTCGCAAGTTTGATGAAATAGAGATATTGGGAATATATGTTGTTTAATGGATGCCATTTTTTGTGGCTTAGGTAACTTTAGTAAATTTTGCCACAAAAAATGGCATCCAAAAATGGCACATCAATAAATATTGTCCCTGTCACTCACACATCTGTGTGGGTGACAGGAACAATATTTATAACACGTTTTGGCATCAGTTGTGTATATCAAGTCTGTTCGAAGATTATTACCATTTTCAAACGAAATAGCCACAAACGAAATCTACCACATGTCTAATTAACGAAACTCACAAAAACATGACGCGTCTCAAATCGTAGACAACATCTGTGAGTGTAGCCATATCAGCTTCCGCTACGCCGTAGCAATGACATCATTAGTTACGCCGCGGCGCCGTAGCAATCATGTCGTAGCGTTCATAGGCTTAACAATACAGTATTTATATTAATATATATAGAATATTAATTGACAGTCAATATTGTATATCGGAATATGGCTATAATGACCAGACAATTTATTACGGTTATTGTCATCCATACTAATATTATAAATTCGAAAGTAACTCTGTCTGTATGTCTGTCTGTATGTTACCTTTTCACGCCTAAACCATTGAACGGATTTCGATAAAATTTGGCAGAGAGATAGAATGCATCCCGGGGAAGTACATAGGATAGTTTTTTCCCGATATTCCCACGGGATCGACACTTATTATATTTTTTTATAGAACAGTTTGCTCGCGACTATGCCTGTGTGCGTAATCTGTATTATTTATCATAAATATCCAAGACGAAAAGTAGCCTATGTAATTCTCCAAGTCCCAGGCTACCTCTTAGTCCAATTCCGTTACTATCAGTTCCGTAGTTTGATCGTGATGAAGTAACAAACATACAGACATACAGAGTTACTTTCGCAATTATAATATTACGCGTCCCGCAGTTTCTCCCCCGCATAAGTTTCGATACAGAGGGAATATCGGGATAAAATGTATGCCATGTCCTTTTCCGGGACTCAAACTGTCTCTATACCCAATTTCATCCAAATCGGTTCAGCGGTTTAAGCGTGAAGAGGTAACAGACAGACAGACAGACACATTTTCACATGTATAATATTAGTATGGATATAGTGTGAAATATAGGCTCCTGCAAACAGGCGCGACATGCGACGCGAATCGCGCGCGACACAAAGGCACTGCTCGCTCGTTGCGCGACTTGCGGTGCCTTTGTGTCGCGTGTAGTGTCGCGCCTGTTTGAAGAAGCCTTATCTCTCTAAAAACCCATATGTCTCGAAACTAAGAAGCTAAAACATCAACTGCTGACGTCACGAGATTCACAAGTAACTTAATGTTTTTATAGTAGATTTAAGTTCTTATAGTTGCCGTGTCACCAGAATACTTGGATAACTCACTTCGCTCCGCCGGGTTATTGTAAAAATACTCGCGTTTCACGGAGCTAAGGATTTTGTATTACCTCGGCGCGGCGGTGTCCCATATTGGTAATCGTCGTCTGTGTGCGGTTTATTTTCGGAACATGTTTACTTTTATAATGTGTAGGTAATAGTGAGTGTTTTTCTAAGGTGTTGTGAATAAAGGCTCTTTCCTGCAAACAGACGCGACGCGCGACGCGAATCGCGCGCGACACAAAGGCACCGCAAGTCGCGCAACGAGCGGTGCCTTTGTGTCGCGCGCGATTTTATCGCGTGTCGCGCCTGTTTGAAGGAGCCTTAACGCTGAAACAAATACTATATTCGGAATTAGCACATCTGCCGATCATTTCTGTAAAAATCTCACCGTGAAATCTTAGGTGAAGTGAGCTGTCATTCTACCAGTAATGCTATTTCGTAAAAATGTCACACAAAAAAAAAACTCAATTAATTGATTTTTTCGCAAGCTACAACGTTTTCAGGTTTTACACTTGATTGACGGGATTTTTTTTAAATATTTTCATGTTTTTTTCTTCTTTTTAGGGTTTCGTAGTCAACTAGGAACCCTTATAGTTTCGCCATGTCTGTCTGTCCGTCTGTCCGTCCTCGCTTAATCTCTGTGACCGTTAGCACTAGAAAGCTGAAATTTGGTACCAATATGTATATAAATCACGCCGACAAAGTGCTAAAATAAAAATTGGAAAAAAATGTTTTATTAGGGTAGCCCCCCTATATGTAAAGTGGGAAGTGATTTTTTTTTTATTTCAACCCTAACGTGTGATATATTGTTGGAAAGGTATTGAAAAATGAATAGGGGTTTACTAAAACATTTTTTGATAATGTCAATAATTTCGGAAATAATCGCTCCAAAATAAAAAACAATGTGTCCCCCCCCCCTCTAACTTTTGAACCATAAGTTTAGAAAATATGAAAAAAATCTGAAAAGTAGAACTTTATAAGGACTTTCTAGGAAAATTATTTTGAACTTGATGGAAACAACAGTTTTTGTACAAAAAAGACAAAAAGTTGTACAAAATAATTTCTGGACTAAGTTTATAGTATAATCGTATATGCAAGAATTTTTTTAACTTGGTTTACATATTTTATTATCCTGAACGTATCTTTTTTCAAACAAAAACAAAAAAAGAATTATTAAAATCGAATCCCAATATTTTAAGATCTATGATCGACTACAATTATTACGCGAACATAATGGATACCCACCTTTAAACTCATAAGTGGGAACACTTATTGTGACGGACGGGAAACTACGGAACCCTACACTGAGCGTGGCCCGACACGCTCTTGTTTCTACTGCATTAAATCTATTTTTGAAAAGTACAGAATTAATGTCCATTAAATTATCTTTACAATGGTATATAAACTAAGTAGGTTCTGTGTACCAGCAGGAGTATAACAATGGAAACAGTTGCAGAAGGCAGGCAAAAATAAAATTTCGATCGTAAAGCATTCTAATGCTTCGTATTATGAGTCGCGCAATAAGGCTTTCTAAGTTATACCTACAATTTTATGCCAATATTTTCGTCAGTTCATTTTATCGACTTTATTGCTTTGTAAGTAGTTTTAAGTTTATTTGTAAGCTAAGTGTTATTTAGGTTAAGTGTGTTACAATATTGAAGGCATATTCATTGTCATGTAGTCCCACTACAAAATTGTTGCTGGTACTTTTTATATTGCGTTTTTATATTGAAGAGATAAATTCACGATCGAGAATAGTCTATGGTGATTTTTTTCTTCTAAATTGTTCCTCAAACTTTTTCATTTTAAGAGAAAGTAATTGTTACGCCAAGTCCTTTTTTCGTCTAATTTAAGTTTTAGTCAAATTCTCTTTTCGTCAAGTCTTCAGTTGATTAAAATACTTCTACGATAATTCCACCATTATCATACATAGATACCTACTCCGAAACGTCTTACACGACGTTTCAGTTTTACATACTCTCAAATACACCATACATCCAAACGACGCAACAAAAACACCACAAGAAAATGTAATCAAAATTCTTAATACCGCATCGTGTTCACAGTGCATTAAAGTGGGACTGTGGGTGCTGCGCTTGCGACTCCATCAACCTCAATGACGTTTTATGTGCTATAAAACTAGAAGTGCACTCTGTGAGCGCACCTCCGCTAATGAACCGCGTTTTAACGTAGAAGCAGCTTATCTAGTGTCGTAGTTTGTATGTCTATGTATGCACTGAGAAAAACGGGCTACTTAAAATTGGCAAATTTGTAATGTACCGGCAGCCAGATACGTATAATGTGCTTTTCACATGAAAATTATAAGAGCCATACTTATAATGAAACGACACCATGTTAAGTAAGTATGCGGCATAATGCTCTGTAAAGACCATGTAAACAAGTTACTTGTAATGAGGCCGCATCATGAAATTACTGTGCCCGCATTATAAACGTTTACGTATGCGGTTTAATGATGCCGCATATGTATTAACAGAGCAGCATACGTAATTTACTTACCCGGAACCAGGAAAAATGTATGCGCTATACGAACGAAGTTATACAGCCGCATTATTTCAGTATCTAGGCTCTTTACAACAGTAACTGGTTGCCAAATCATTGTACTGACTCCGACTCATTAAGTAATGGTTCCGGTTACGTACATAATATACGAGCATGCGTCGGGGATATGCCGATACATTTTACGCACACTGGATAATTAATAATGTCTCCGCCTACATCATCATTTACGTATCCTGGCTCATTTTACGAACTCCGTTTACTTACTGACTGTGTTCGGTGCGTGTAATCTTTATGACGTCAGCCGCATCATGAAATTACTGTGGCGCACTCTTACCATTTACGTATGCGTTTTAATGATTCCGCACAGAGCAGCATACGTAATTTACTTAACCCGTAACATAAAATATGTATGCGCTATACGTGTGACGTTATACAGCCGCCTTATTTCAGTATCCAGGCTCTTTAAAACAGTAACTGCTTGCCAAATCATTGTACTGAATCCGACTCATTAAGTAATGGTTCCGGTTACCTACGTACATAATGTACGAGCAGAGTAAGGGATATGCCGATACATTTTACGCACACTGGATAATTAATAATGTCTCCGCCTACATCATCATTTACGTATCCTGGCTCATTTTACGAACTCCGTTTACTTACTGACTGTGTTCGGTGCGTGTAATCTTTATGACGTCAGCCGCATCATGAAATTACTGCGGCGCACTCTTAACATTTACGTATGCGGTTCATTGATTCCGCACAGAGCAGCATACGTAATTTACTTAACCCGTAACATAAAATATGTATGCGCTATACGTACGACGTTATACAGCCGCCTTATTTCAGTATCCAGGCTCTTTAAAACAGTAACTGGTTGCCAAATCCACTGGGCTCATTATAATACTTCATGCTGAAAACAGCTTATGCTTTAAATAATGTTTTTTTTTTCATGAAATAACCTCCATCCTTTGAGTTTTCATTCATATTTTAAGGTTAAGTATGCCCTTTTTCTTGACACAGGTAAAAACTATCCAAAGGCGTGGAAGATCGAATACCTAAACATAATATTTATTGTGTAATTACCTTGCTTTTTTCACTCCCTTTATTTCAGTAGACGTAAAATCCGAATTTGATGCGAAATACGTGGCCATCATAAACACATCAATTTTCGGAAGATTGTCCGATTGTGCCTTGACCGTAACCGATATCAGTCATTTTCGTGTGAATCTTCTACTACTCTATTATAAAACGTGGTCATGGGCGTCATGACCACCCCGCCCTGGGCTGGGTCCAGGCTATCCGATCATTTTTCTGACCTCTTTGACTAAAAAAAATACATGGCGTGATGGCAAACGACTACTGTGTGTAATCGTGTCTCTGTATGAAAGCACCAAAAGACCCTAACGTAATCGAAGGCCAGCTCACTTCGCTCGCTATTGCATTATCTTCATTTAGAGCTTGAAATCAAACTCATCTCGGGAAACCTCCTCCCCCCTCGCCCCGAAATTGAAGCGATCATCGTATCCGAGGTGAATGAATGAAAAGAATCAAATTTATCCGAGGATGTTAAAATATGTGAAAAAATTTTCGAGCTCGCTACGCTCGCTCATACAATTTTTCTTTTCTTTCAAAGGTTTTCACATTGGCTGTTTAAATACTGGGTGCTCGACAAAGTAGGTACTTCTTGCATGCATCGACACACAAAACCATAGGATGATCATCTGCACGTTTGCATAAGTAAACTTTTGGTTTTCATAAGTTCGGCTCTTTGTGTCCCCTCAAATCGTAGGCTGGGACCGCCCCTGTGTATGTATGGCCCACATCAGTTCTATTTTTCTTCCAAAATATTAGATAATTAATTGTTCCACCAACTAGCACAGGGCGCAGAAAAGGCTATTTACGGCACTGCAGGCACATTTAGTCGTTTTATTTTCCTGACCCCCCCCCCCCCCCGAATCTAAAACCACCGTGTATGGTATGGTATGGACCACCGTGGCCTGATGTGTCTGGAATGATCAGAATAAATATATTTTTGTTTTATCTCATGAGTTTTAAACAGCTCGATAAAGAAGTTTAACAATAAAATAATTTATTATTTTTCTTTTATTGACAAAATCATAAATAACGATATCTTTAAAGTTCGTCTCTGAGACGTAAAAAAAACGTGTAAATAAAAGACTTTTAATTTTGCCTTTGATTACAAAATATTTTAATCAATAACATAAGATCAGGCTGCATGTCCTTTCCCTTGCCTTCCCGCAAGGGTAAGAAAAAAAAAAAAGAAGCATCGTGAAACTCGAAACGTTACCAAATATGGTAATGTGTTGCATCAGCCGGTGACGCCACTCCCGCCAACCGGCGCGGGCGGTCCCACTCCCACCCCGGCCGGCCGGCTCGCGGCATTCGCATTTTCGCAATTCGCATCGCATTGTGTGTGCAGCGGTCGCCCGTGCGTAGCGGCAGTTTGATCCTGCAGTCTTCTGAGAAAATTGGAGTGATTTTGTGCTAAAACGCGTCGGAGCGTAACCATCATGGAATTTATGGAAGAGATATTAAACGCCGGTTTAGATGAAATAATAACAATCCTTGAAGGTACGTAAGCCAGTTGCTTGGTTTTATTTAGTCAAGATTTTTTTCTCTGGTGTGGCATGTTTGAACTGAACTTGTTTGATAGCTTTTTCACCGACAAACAACAGACAGACGTATTTTTGACAAGTAGGTACTTGTATTGTTTTAGTAGGTTTTGTTTTTATTGATTATTGATAATTTTACTAATTTACTAAATTTTCAATTGAACCTGACCCTCCGACTGAACATGTAGGCAATTATAAGTAGTAGGTACCTACTTACATAAAAAGTTTTGTACATGTTTGTATTTGTATTTTTCAGACAATCATATAACAACGCTTGAAACTGCCATTCTGTTAAACGATGAAGATTTGAAAGAACTGATTCCAAAGATTGGCCCCAGAATAAAATTTAAAAATTGGCTACTACAACATCAAAAAGCGACCGGTGTCAATGTACGTACCTACTTGTTTACTTGTATTTTAGCTAATAAAAATGTTTTCTTTGTTTTTTCTCTTGGACCGATGCCGCATACTTTTGTAATGCATTGTAATAAAGCCTTTAAATTATTTTTCTAGAACCTTGAAATTAAGAATGCTGAGCTACTAAACGACTACTCAAAACGCTGTACGGGACACTGATGTCAGTGATAATGCAAAAATCTCTACAGATTGTACTATTGCAGATAATAACACTGTGAGTTACTCATAATCATAACATTACTCAGCTTGATAACAAAACGTATTTCGTCGGCCTAATTCGTTAACCTGCTAAGTCCATTTTTGCATAGTTTACAGTAATTGTAATACAATACTGACAGGCGGCCCTACCCTTTTTTGGTACTTGTTATGGCTTTCTTATAGGTTTTCCTGTAATCTATTAGGCAAAGAACTATTTATTGTATTTTCTTGAAAAGTTTAGGCCTTGTACAGTACGATTAATTTCAACTCGATAGGTCCAGTATTTTCAGAGTAAATGTCTGTGACAGATGGACAGACAGACTGACACTCGAGTGATCCTATAAGGGGTTCCGTTTTTCCTTTTGAGGTACGGAACCCGTACCTGCGTATGTTTGTAATAATTCTAAGATTACGTTTTTTTTTGTTTCAGGTATTGAAACTATTAAATGTAATGTTATTTTCTTTAGTAGATTTTATGAGTATTTAGAAGGCACTAGTCAAAGTTAGTTAATAACACTTGTGTTGGGGTTGTCTCGCTCCTCTCTTGAATTGCTAAACAGCATTGAGACTGACAATAATTAAGCTTGTGTTTTTTTTGTATGTCTCAATTTTACGATTGAAAATAAATAATATGAATATTTTATGTCTATTTACTTAAAATTACTCTTTACACTATTTCTTTCCTTGGCCCGTCCCATCCCCTCTGCCCCGCTCGACCGCCTGCTCAAGAACGTACTGTGGCGGACACAGTAAAGCACGGTGAGCCGTACGTGTGTACCACGGCGGATGTGACTTTCGAGTGTTTAATATTCAAAATAAGTATCTGAACACATTTGTATGTACCATGCGCCAGCATAAGGAAAGATACTCGCACCTGTATTTTCCTTATGCTGGCGCATGGTACATACAAATATGTTCAGATACTTTTGAATATTAAATACTCGAAAGTCACATCCGCCGTGGTACACACGTACGGCTCACCGTGCTTTACTGTGTCCGCCACAGTACCGTACGTATACCGCCGTGGTACACACGTACAGCTCACCGTGTTTTACTGTGTCCGCCACAGTATTGTACGTATGCCGCCGTGGTACACACATATGGCTCACCATTATTTACTGTGCCCACTACAGTGTCGTACGTATTCCGCCGTGGTACACACGTACGGCTCACCGTGCTTTACTGTGTCCGCCACAGTACCGTACGTATACCGCCGTGGTACACACGTACAGCTCACCGTGTTTTACTGTGTCCGCCACAGTATTGTACGTATGCCGCCGTGGTACACACATATGGCTCACCATTATTTACTGTGCCCACTACAGTGTCGTACGTATTCCGCCGTGGTACACACGTACGGCTCATCGTGATTTACTGTGTCCGCCACAGTACTGTACGTATGCCACCGGGGTGCACACATATGGCTCACCATTATTTACTGTGCCCACTACAGTGTCGTACGTATGCCGCCGTGGTACACACGTACAGCTCACCGTGTTTTACTGTGTCCCCCACAGTACTGTACGTATGCCACCGGGGTGCACACATATGGCTCACCATTATTTACTGTGCCCACTACAGTGTCGTACGTATGCCACCGTGGTACACACGTACAGCTCACCGTGTTTTACTGTGTCCGCCACAGTATTGTACGTATGCCGCCGGGGTACACACATATGGCTCACCATTATTTACTGTGCCCACTACAGTGTCGTACGTATGCCGCCGTGGTACACACGTACGGCTCATCGTGATTTACTGTGTCCGCCACAGTACTGTACGTATGCCACCGGGGTGCACACATATGGCTCACCATTATTTACTATGCCCGCTACAGTATCGTACGTAAGCCGCCATGGTACACACGTAAGTTTCACCCCGTTCTACTGTGCCCGCAACAATAGTAAACGGGTGTTGCAGTCGTAGTTTCAGGAGTATTCAGTGCGACTTGCGCACTACGTATTACGTAGCCGGATGTCGGGCTACGTACGTACGTACAAAAATCGACCACGAGTAAATTACGTAACCCGCTCCATGATGAGCGTCAGTATGCCGACTACGTATGACTGACTACTTACGCGTAATGGACCGGGTTACACACGTCATGGTGGTCGATTTTTGTCCTTATTTTACGTAGTGCGGCAGAGGTAATTTTTCTCAGTGTGTGTAGATGGTTGTGTTGCATATGGGTTTTAAGTGGTTTTGAATGTGTTACGGGTAAATTGTGGACTAGAAACCACAGATAATTTATTTTGTGACAGAAGTTATGAGTTCTACGTTCTTGTTTTTGCTCTACAAGAAAAAGGGATTTCGCAAAATTTGTATATTATCTATCTCTACAGATACACACGAAAAAATAAATGTTTTTGCCAATCTGATGAATCCTAGGCTGGGCACTTGTAACTTCCATAGGCTATTTTTAAAGTCCTTTCACAGTTATTTTACCTCAGACAGCAACAAACCATTAGCAACTTTATTGAAACGATAATAAAGATCTCTGAATTTGACAAACGTGCCAATGGCAGCAACCCAAATGCAACCTTATTGCAACGGCAATAAAGGTCGCTGTTTTTGACAGTGATGCAAAGGAGATAATTGTGAACTGTGCCCTAAAATGCTGTTATCCTAAAAAAAATCCTACATAAAAGCCGCTAAAACGCAACATTTTCCGCTTCAAGCGCGCTGAACCAAAAATACATAAAAAAATCATACATATCGTCTACCATTAAGGGAAAGTCGAATGGAAACCATAGTTGGTGTTTAATGGCCCTTAAGGAAGACTCTATTAGTTGTTACGATGGATCGGATTTATGGACCAATCTCTCATCTTATGTATGAAACATTGAGGGTATCTCGAGATAGGAAATGCTTGGGTACAATGTAAATAGCGCTTTTTATCGACCGACGGCTTCTCTGTAAAATGTAGCGGTAAAATGTTGCATGATAGGTTCTATATAAATATTTTATCTTTCAGATGAAAGATATTCCAGTTTACGTAGGTATTATCTCTTGCGAAAAGATTGATCACTTTTAGACTTGGGGCTGATTTTTCAATCGATAGATAATTCTTATTCGTGGAATAAAATTGACGTCTGACAGATTCTGTATGGAAGAACCGTCAAAAATTCAAAATTATTCCGCGGGTAAAATGGTCTGGCGTTGGAAAAATCAGCCTTTAGTCACAGTAAACTAGTTACTAGTCAGTTCATGTTACGGTACATGTTTGATGACGCCTACCCGAAACTGTCAAATTTTCCTTAAACAAAACTTTGAACCTTATGCTATAGCGATAAAGTTGAAAATATATTTAAAAAAAAATTACAGATTGTAGTAGCTTGATGTGCTGTTGTCTGTACCTACTCCTACTCCGTGCGTGACCCACTCACACACCCCATAAAAACTTTTAAACCCAATCGCACCCACTTACCCCGTGGAAAAACCCTTCACCCCAATTACTCACAATTTCACAATACATTTTTTTTTAAATCGCCAAAATTTCTAAAGCATTGTCTACATAAACAAGCAACGGAGCGTAGCACATTAGCCTCGCGGGAGCGGGCGCGATTCATATTAATGTTAGCTATTAACGGAATGCACGATAAATTCCCCGGGGCGATAGAATACCGATTTATTCGCGTATCGCCCGCGTTCCATGATATATCGCGGCCGCGTGTTCCTCTGACGATGTACCGGTGTTGTGATCATGGCTTTATGCCCCTCGATTAGTTAGGGTTAAGTTTTGGTTGTGTTCGAAAAGGGCGGTTACAAAATGTGAGGTTACGAAGAGCTGTTGCGGTATACGAACTTATCACCTGATCCTTTGACTTGTGCACTTTTCAGATCAATCCCAAGCAAAGGAGTTTCTATAATACCAAAAAAATTACAATGTTAATATACATTTTCATCTCCGTTATTATTGGATTTTTCATAGATTTTTTTTATCACGAATTTCTCAGTACCTACCGGTCGATTCTGTCAAAATCTCACCGTGAAAACTTAGGTGAAGTGAGTTTGTTTTTGCTAGAAATTGACACTATAGACAGCTCACTCCACGCTCACTTCACCTAAGTTTTCACGGTGAGATTTTTACAGCATAGCACGGCTGCCCGGAGTCTGGATTTGTACTCGGTTCATGGCAATACGCTTGCAAAACTGGCGAAATATGGGTATACTATAGGTATGCCTGCCTAACTCTTAGAGGAAAGCCAGGGATGGTATTATGGTACAGACCCCAGCACATCAATCTATCCGAAACTGTCAAATTTTCCCAATCATCTTTGAACCTTTGCTTAAGTGATAAACTTGAAAATCTATTAAAGAATTTTGACTGATTTTAGTAGCTTCATGTGCTGGCGTCTGCGTACTTTGCTCAAATAAATGAAATATAAAAGAATTATGAAATTCTATCAATTCGTATTCTAAAAAATTTCAACCATTTATGCAAAGGTATTATTGCTATAACTGACGTACTAATCTGCAATATCATCATCATCCATACCCTCAAATATCCTGTAACCAAGTAAAGTCCTTCCACAAACGATGTGGCGAATCGCACCTGCAGTACAGTGCACAAATTACTGCTTTGAAACCTTACCTTTCCAGCTAAACTTTGACGCTAAATAAGCACTCGAATAAATACAATTGGATTTGTTTACCGAACTCCCCATTTGCACCACTATTTTCCTAAACATCTTTATGCAATCGAAGCCAATTCAATCTCACGTAATCCTTTGCCATCCCATTTATTTTCGCTAACGACTTTAAGCCACCACACCTTATATTGCCTGGATTCTTTTCTCTACAATTTATTGGCGATATTCAATTTCTCATTTTGTGTGCTTTAACACTTTGCGGGACACTAAACGCCCCCAGATGTAATAACAATAAAACTTCTATTGTGTCTCGTTCATCATCAACATCTTCATCAACATCATCATCAAAATCATCATTATCATCATCATCATCGTCACCCACCGCTGAGCATTGGCCGCTCTTTTCATGTGTCAATCCCCACGCTCCTGTGCCAGCGTCAGCCAGGTTTAACCCGCAATGGTAACAATGTCGTTCGCCCATCTCGCCGCCTGACCGACTCTTTGTCTCTTATTTCTTAAACGCCACTCGGTCACTGCCTTGCCCCACTTGTCATCACTGCGCCTTGCCAGGTGTTCTGCTCAACTCCATTTGAGTTCCATAACTCGTTTTCCGATATGGAACACCTTCGTACGAATGCGAATCTCGACGTTTGGGACTCTGTTGTCTATAAGCCTTATGCCAAGCATGGAACGTTCCATGGCTCTTTGTGCCACTCTCATACTGTGTTTCGTTCAGTGTCCTTCAATTGGTTAACCTGGGTTTTTTTTTTCTCCTTTTCCAAGTGTCAAAAGCAACCCTTACATAACACAATGCGTGTGTTGTTTTTTCCTAGTCAATAATTTTCATTTATTTCTAGGGTTAACATCGTAACAGACAAACAGTCGATTCACAACAAACAGCATGACGGGTGGTCGTTTGGCATAGAGTGTCAATCGATTACTTTGACATCGATTTGATATTCTATGGGTGCTAATCCACCTACATTATCGAATAGAAAACCCTATTACGCTAGCCTGCAGTCGGGTTGTGCTCGTCCCAAAGCATCAAAAATTTTGAAAGACTCCTCTAACGTTTCGCTACTGCGCTCGTCGATTGTTTCACTTCTTAGGAACTCCACCGAATATTTGCGCCATTTTCAGCACCTCCATACAAGTGAACTCTAACCATGTTCGTCAAAAACAATTCCACACATCAAACTTACCCTGAAGGGCAAATTTCGCCAGTGAAACTGAACGCGACATCTAAACGATCATCTAAAAAACGCATTCAAGAGCTATGTTACGGACCTAAACTGTCACACGACAGCAGCCGAAGGTTGCCGGAGGCGCCCGAACAGCTATCAGTGTCAAATTTGTGGAATATTGACACTGACTTAATGGCAAACGACATCGCGTCAGACCCAGAAGGAGATGGCGGGATGAGCTGGACTCCTTTAATAAAGATTGGTCCTTGGCTGCTCTGGACAGAGAGAGGTGGAAAGAGTGTTGGGGGAGGCATTTGCCCAGCAGTGGGATATTAATGATTTATAATTAAAAAAAATTGACACTGACAGCGCTTGAACGCGGTTTAAAAGTGCTAATCGCGTTCAGTGTTATTGGTGAAACCGCACTAAGTGGTCACAGTCACTTTTGAGTAAGTAATTCTTTTTTAACATTTCCTTGTATTTTTTTCTCGCTTCGCCTTTGAGGGACAAGTCGCTTTGTTTTGCGTCCATTGTTCTTGTAGTGTTTATGTTTAACCTTTTTGTGCGAGTCGACTGCCATTCATTAGTGGCATTTGTAGGACGGAATTCTGAGTGACGTGTAGTTGAGTTCTGTTATCTTATCATAGTTATCATAGAGACTAGTTTTGTACAGCAAGGGTGAGAGGCTAGTTAGTAGTAATTGATAGATACTGTGGTTATTTTAAATCATCATTCATCATCATTTCAGCCGAAAGAAGTCCACTGCTGGACATAGGCCTCCCCCAAGCACCTCCACTTCAACCGGATCTGTGCTTCTCGCATCCAACGGGTTCCTGCGGCCTTTACAAGGTCAGACATAGCCCGAAGAATTGCCAAGCTTAAATGGCAGTGGGCAGGGCACATAGCTCGCAGAACAGATGGCCGACGGTTATTTATAAAATATGTACTTACTTATAATTTTACTGACATGCTTTTCGGTTTTGGTTTACCCAATAAAAATCCTAGCTTGGCTAACGGTTACTATAAAAATATTTATTAAAACTTCTGTCAAATATGGTTAAAGGCTCCTACAAACAGGCGCGACACGCGATATAATCGCGCGCGACACAAAGGCACCGCTCGTTGCGCGACTTGCAGTGCCTTTGTGTCGCGTGTCGTGTCGCGCTTGTTTGAAGGAGCCTTAAGAGCGTGTATACAGAAAGTGGGCAACGTCGCAAATAGCTGTCAAATATTTCGCTGTTTAGATTAATTTGTCAATATTACTGTATGAAAATAAGAAATATGGCTAACTAATGAACTAGAATATTGATTATGAAATACAATAATTAATATCGTAACACCGAATATTTAGTTTTAGATGTAAAAAAAGTATTTGGAAACTTTACAAATGCCTTTTTTACACCTAAAACGGTTACAACATCAAATTCAGTGTTTTAATTGCAATTCATTATTAATATTCTAGTTCATTAGTTAGCCATATTTCTTATTTTCATACAGTAATATTGACAAATTAATCAAAACAGGGAAATATTTGACAGCTGTTTGCGACGTTGCCCACTTTCTGTATACGCGCTCTTAAAGCTAAAGCATTGTTTGGAATTACTGGTGCTTATTTCCGTTTACATGATGGTTGATGGTAGCCATAGACGACCTATTCCTTTCCATTAGCAGTTTCCCAAAGGCCACGTTCGCATGGACATAAAAATATCTCGACGGGATTTTATTACGCTCTGGATTTGCAACTCTTGGTGTTGAGCAGAGTGTTGAGAATATCACACAGCCAACAGAGACCATCACAGCGCGTCAAAAAACACACATAAAAAAATCGCCGCGGGAAATACGCCCGTGCGTACCTGTTCTTGCCTTCTTCTTCTTCCTTCTTCTTCTTCTTTATATTTACAATAGTGTAAAATACCAGTGGCGAAGGTTCCATACAACTAAATTCCTACCGGCTTCCCTTTAAAAAATGGTACAGCCAGTATTCTATAGAGAAATAATATAATCATATTAAAGATATCTACTCCGGCTTACCTCTTACAAAAATTTATCCTTCACTACTGATACATACCCCTTTTCCTTTCCTTTTCATGCAGTCGGTCAAATCAGTGAGTGTCATAGATAGAAATGAGAGCAACAGAATCTCTTTAAATTTCCATACTGCAGACCCAGTCACTCATAGTACAGACGCCAGCATATCAAGCTACCCGAAACTGTTAAATTTTCCCAATCAACTTTGAACCTTATGCTTTTGCGACAGAGTTGAAAATCTATGAAAGAAATTTGACAGATTGTAGTAGCTTGATGTGCTGGCGTCTGTACCTTGCAGAACAGGAGCCACGAACAACAATAGCGAATAGACTGCTCAGTTTGCAGTGCACTGAAGTACTATGGAGTACCTACCTAGCATAGTACTTAGGTAGGTTAGCTATTGTCTGCAAGCACTGTAGTAATCAATTTGCCTCGATTGGTTGCTACAAACTGTGTTGTATGTGGGTAGTTCAATACTGAAACTAGATATTTTCATTTGATTTTGTATTAGGTGCTTGCAGCCTGTTCTAGATCGAAACGTCATGTTTATAACTCCTAGTGAATGTGTTTACAGAGTGGTTTTAATTTTAAATACATTATAAAAACTATGTTAATATTTTTTTTTTTTAAAGTGCCTTTTGCGCAATTTCTTAAAATATTTTTTATATTGATGATTTCCAAAATGACAAACTTTATAATAACACATAAGATAACATGACGACTGCTTTCCCTGTAGGGCTAGACAGAGGTACAGAGATGTACATATAGTACACCTATATTTGGTCTGTTACGTCTAATTCCCATGTAAATAGGAGGAGATAATCCATAAACTGATTCTTAATAACTGGTCACTATCGGTCTTTGTTACACCTAGCCAAGCATATACTACATAATTACTAAGTACTCCAATCTATCAAATTTCTTCAATAGATTTTCAACTTTATCGATAAAGTATAAGGTTCAAAGTTGATTGGGAAAATTTGACAGTTTCGGGTAGCTTGATGTGCTGGCGTATGTACCCAAAAAAGGCCACTACCGTCGCTGATTGAGTTCGGAACTTCACATTCTAGTTGCAATATAATCTTGGCAATCCAAAAATAACACGCCAAACCAGGCTATCTCACTGATACAAAGATTAAACACAACAGAATCGTTATCAATATTTCCAGCGAGTTCTTTGCCCACGATACATTACTCTGCGCACTACAAAATTCAAAAGAAACTCGTTTCCATTCGCTCCAGATCGAAACATAAAGGGGTACTCCCATTATCCATTTTTATCGTATCTTCATACAATGAAACTCGATATGAATAATGACAGAACTATATACGTCAGTGCGCTGAGATATAAATCTTTCAATAATCGATGTTGTTCCGATGTTTATTTATTGCATCGATGCTGGATATCGAGATCTCGCGCGAGTGTTTTTTCTCTTGGAGATAACAATGGCTGATTTATTGTTTTGTTGCCAGGTTAGGCTTTTGTTGTTGTTTTGATCTTTCGTATGCTTAGGTATGCCCCTGGCAGTATTTGGGCGGGAAGGGCACAATATTGTGGTAATATCGTGAAGCGATTTTAGTTTGCAGTGCAGTGTTGATGCCGAAAATGACTAAAATTTTTTTAGGTTCCTACTTCCACAAGTTCTGAGTTGAGCTACACGATAACTAACAAATGCTTGCACTGACTGGACCGGTCCACTTAAATCTGTGTGGTTCTTTCCTCACAAGACAGAGTATTCAAGAGTATTCTATTCTATTCTATTCTAAGACAATAAAAAAAAAAACAAAACATAACAACGGCGTGTGACAAAGTACGGGATGCCTCCTTATGATTTAAAATAAATGATAAGTCATAGCTATCAATATCAATAAAAACGTTACAGTGCACAGTTCAAACATTTAAAAATAGAACTCCAAATCATAATGTGGCATCACAGCTGAAGTGGAACAATGTCAACCGATTTTGGAATCCACTGTAGTACGTACACACACTGAACCCCAGTAAAAATCACAAAAAATATCCCACACACTTATACTAAACATGAAATATAACACTAACTACCTTATTACTGACCCACTCAAAGCCAAGTACTTGTAAGTATCGTGAACCAAATAAGGTTATATTGTTATGTCCACCCGCCTCCATGTTTGCTTAGGTCAAATTTTATTGATCATACGTACGTGTTGGTTACTTCTTTACGGAGTGTTAACGTGTTCCTATTGGCATGAAACGTGTTTATATGTCGCACACTATAATAAAAAGTAAGACTTGTGGTTGTTTGCCTGTTTCAATGGTCACTTTTTTTTATCGATAAAATGTTACTGCTCGTACCGCTTATGAAGCTGTGACTACCCTACTAATATTATAAATGTGAAAGTTTGTGAAGATGTTTTGATGTTTGTTACTTAATCACGCGTAATCCGTTAAACAGATTTGGATGAAAATTGCCACATAGACAGACTATTTCCTGGATACTTTTATGCCGATATTCCCAGGGGATCGAAACATACACGGGTAAAACCGCGGACCGCTACTAGTATACCATATTTATGCCACTGGATTCATTTTGAGGGGCCCGTGGGTAAATAATATTGGTATGGGTTAGTGAATATCTCGAATTAATTTTAATCATTGTTATAATTCGCCGTAGGTATGTAATCGTCCTTAAATTTCTAAATAGTTAACTAACAATTAATTAATAGTTACACAAATAACATGTCTGCAAACAATAATTGGTAAAATTGGTTACCTCAATTCCTGGAATAATTTAACTTTGATGATAACAATTAACTACAGTTTGTTTTCATTGCCGTTTGATAATTAACAACAGTTTGTTTTCATTGCCATTTGATAATTAACAACAGTTTGTTTTCTTTGCCGTTTGATAATTAAATGACAGCAACAATTGGGAACTATCTAAATTATGGACGGTATGATAATGAATGTGCCATCAACTCATTGTAAGTAAAACTTTTTATCGAATTGTAAATTCTCAGTCATTTATAAACAATTTGTTGATATATCAATTGAAATATACAGCATGTATCAGAGCGGTGAGGTCGTATTTAGGCGTGGTACATCACCTGCACTAACACTACCATCAACTGACCAACCTTTTCCATGGGACTAAAATCGTAATCCCATGTATTTGGGTCTAGTATGTACAGACGCCAGCACATCAAGCTACTACAATCTGTCAAATTTCTTTAATAGATTTTCAACTTTATTGCTAGAGCATAAGGTTCAAAGTTGATTGGGAAAATTTGACAGTTTCGGGTAGCTTGATGTGCTGGCGTCTGTACAGACGCCATCACTACAATCTGTAAAATTTCTTTAATCGATTTTAAACTTTATCGCTAAAGCATAAGGCTCAAAGGTGATTGAGAAAATTTGACAGTTTCGGGTAGCTTGATATGCTGGCGTCTGTGCCTACTGAAGTTTTGTTGTTGGCCCATGGAGAAAGTTCAGTTTGATGGTCTGTACTGTACGACATCCTTAAGAGGAAACGCAGGTGGTCTTTTCTCCATAGAAAGGCTCTCGCCTGTTTTCTTTCTGGTTAATGACCATAAAGCAATGATTATTTACAGAATAATAAATATTTAGTGCTTGTATGTACCTATGTTTTCCTTGTTGATGACACATTATTTTTATAAGCACTAGAACCCTCAAAAATGCTTAAAATTGCCGCTGTCAAAAGAGGCCTAGTGTACAAATTTAAATTGGTCCAATATTGGAGGAGGAAATAGGCGAGGTTTAACCTCGAATTATGACTTTTTACTTAGGCTTTTTCAAAAGTCTCTCCGACCGCATTTCCTCTTTAATATGACCACACTTTTCTGATACAGGCTGTAGGTTACTTACCTATACTTCGGCCACATGCTGTTTGCCAACGAAACACATAAGAAACCGGTATTTAATCAACAGCGAATTTTTATTATGACTTTGAATAAACCTATTTCTATTTACTTTTACATGTAGTTATATAAGAACAAATGTAAGCCAATTGTTATGAGAAAAATGCAAATATTTAGATAGGTACTAATTTATTCTACAAACAAAAAACTAATAAAAGAAAACACGTCACAACCTCCAAATTCAAAATTAAAACAAAACGAAATCGCGAAAATACGACAACCGCTCGCGCATCCAACACCAATTCTTCTCGACAGACGAAGAAGAAGACACCGAGCCCCCAGAAGGGTTAGTGACAGAAGAGATTGAAGAAGCACCGCTCCCCCCGATCCTGGCGCCACAAATGCCAACTGTCAACGACACTGGAAATATTTATATACGATATTTAACACGTAAGTTTTGTTAAAAGATTCTTCTGTTACAGGGCTTGCGATTCTTCTTTGGCGGTGACACAGTGGTGTTTTTTTACAAAATTGACGAAAATTAATGCCTATTGTATTTATCTGGTTTTATCGACATTCTTTGTTTCCTTCTTGATGCTGTGTGGTTAGTTAATAATTTACTTATTGACATATACAACCTTATAAGTTATACAACATATGAAATTCACAATTTTTACGCAAAAAATTAGCAGTTATCCGCAATTTTCAGCGGCCAAATAGAATTATGCAAATGAATACTCCGACGTACAGTTCAATATAATAAATTTCATACAGTTTAAATCGCAATACACTTCTATTGGACCCGCAAAACCGGTTATATCCGGAAACGTCCAGATTATTGTCATAAATTGCCTATGCGGATATATGTGACCAAGCGGCGTATGCACATTTCGATTAACTCTATTGGGGAACGTAATGAAATGCCCCTGTACAATAAAATTAAATCCGACGTTGTCATAAATTGATTACACCGACGTAATAATATGAAATAAAAAATTTTGTAACACGCTTTGTTTTAAATGGATTTTGTTATTGGATTTGTATTGTTATGTCCGATGGCATTTTATTGGTATTTAAATATTGAGCACTCTAATTAACTAGAATTGGAGCAATTGAAAAACGAAAGATATTGAATGAGAGCTAATCAAATCACTAAATATTAGTCCAAAAAATATACTGGCAACTTACAAACTCAACAATCCTATATTTTAATAATCAAATTCTAAAATCAAACGACCCTTCTACCACCGTTTTTAATCTATATTCTAAATAGTGTTGGACACACTTCGTCGATTTTTTATGTCATCGCAAACGAACGGCAATTCTGCATTATCGAATCGCAAGTGCTATCATAAAGCAATCAAGACTGCAACGACACGATTTCGTTCAGTTGAATAATGAATACTCGATAATAATTGATCGCCATATTTCTCTTTTTGTTCGAGTTTCATGTTTGCGCGAACTTTATGACGTCATTGCTCGGTAATTGGTATCAACCGTCGAACGTGTAATGATTGATGAGCGTGTGTGAACCTTTTTTAAGCATTAGACGCATTAATAATGATGAAGAAAGGGATTAGGGGAGCATTACTTTCAAGTCAAGTTATGATAGGGAAAAGCCATAAAAAAAACATTAAATGCAAATGGCAGTCTATCTGCTTGATTAAGTTTTAGCGAGAAAACTACATTCCCATTTTTAAAAAGTCTCACCATGAAGATTTGCCGCTGAATTTGTTATACTGGGTTAAGTATTTCAAATTGACTAGCTAAACACCGCAGACGTAATGGGTAACTAGAAGTATGGGATAAACGGTTTTCTTGTTTTATCGTTCAGTTACTTCTAGACTAGCGATAATTTAATCCGGCAAGAGCGGCGCGAATGACGCGTCAAAAAAAATGGCCGAGTTTACTCTGAATGCGTGCGTCGGCACGTACGGCGCTCGTTTCAATCCTGCTCACATATGAAACGTGATCATTCACCTCTGCCGCCGAGGAATAAACATATCCGTCATAGTTTTCCCCGACGCGACGCCAGGGGCGACGTGATTCTAAAGCAAATATTTGAATGGCTAGGTGCGTAGGGTGGACGGCAGCCTGGATTACTGTTAATGCGACGCTTTCAAAGTGGGCGGTAAGCTTGGTGAAAAATTGGAGTACATATTACTGTTTGTCTTTATAGCTCTTTGGATGTTTATTTTTAATTTAGTGTCGTGCTTATTCTCTAGACGAAAAGATCTGAAAGAACTTACTTTTTTGCGTTTAAAGAACCAACTACACTACTGAATGGGACACTTTAATGGTAGGTTATGTACCTAAGTAAATAATAAAAATAAAAAACAATAAATTACTAGTTGACTTAAATAAAAAATAAAGGATGGCAGTATGCATTAATTGCAACAGTAAGATTTAAAAACACTGTCTGCAAAATTAAAGGGCGTATCCTATCAATGCTCAGACAGTAAAAATCTTTTTCATTATCATTCGTAATTGGACATCGAATGTGCGACCATTAAGTGTGTTAGCGGGTCCCGTACGCCTGAATTTAGATGGCGTTTTTATTTGTGGCACGAACGAAAAGGATTGTCCACTATTGAAAGAAATAAATAGGGATCTATTTTGAGACTGGTTGATACGAGGAATAAATAGTTCTTTCGCGCAGCGTAGATACCAATTAATGCTGTAGTAAAAATCCTCAGGCCAGTGAATCCCAAAGATTCACTGGGCAAAGTAGTGAAATGAAATAGTTTCAGTTGATGTCAACTTGGTGATAATGCAAACTCAATAATCAACACTTCTACTATTACCTATGTATATGAGTCGATATGACTGGGCATACAATAAAAGTCAATATAGCATTGAAAGTATCCATCCACGCATACCATAATATAACGGTATCAAAGCTCTCTTCAAACGGATATTAGCACATCAGCATCCAACTCACAAGTGAACAGAACAGAATGTTTGTAACTGTACACCAAACCTTATTTCGCGTTACTTTAGTTGGTTATTGGCCACAAATTCGCCAGAGTCTCGCCCTGCGACCCGGCTCCGTTATTCAGTATGAATTGTTTCATATCCCCCTACATCCTCCGATATCGCGCGCAGATCCGATCTACCTTTTTTGATTTCTCTAATCTGAGCCACTCCGCGGTGTCCGTTCTATGAATATATTAACTCCTGTATGACAGTTCTCGAAAAAAATACGTTCCTCGATACGTTTATTAATGTCGCATCGATCGCATCGCCCGGGGGAATACGTGGAACTAAATAGGATTTCATTTTCTAGTTCAGGAATCAAACGCTCCCGCGGCGTTTGTCCAATGTTCTTTTCGAGATGGTCCGTTAACATAGGATATTTTTATTCCGGATCGTTGAGCGGGGTACAGCTAATAAGTACGCTACGTGTACATAATTGTTTCGTAGCTGAACTCGCATTTTTCGACAAGATAATGCCATTAATCTCGTCGCGACGCGAATAATGAAAATGTAGCGCGGGTGTCTCCGTTCCTGTGTAATTTTGTGGAAAACAATTCGGTGGAATTGTCTCCGTGTGTCGTGAGAGCGGAAACTTTCCAAAAACTTTCAGCGAGACTTCGCTCAAGAAATTAAATTTATTTGTCGCAACTGTTTAGAGTAGGTTACGTTCAGAAAGCCGTAGTCGCAAATTGGATCTAAATAGTTGGAGTGCACCTTAACGCAGTTTCAGAATAATGAGATTTTTTTATTTTCGCTTGGCATTTTGCACAAGAAGTCACTATTCAATTCTTATTATTTCTACATAGAGCGACCGTTGTCCAACCCTCAGGGAAATCAGGATTTTGCTGTGTAATGTCATGGAGCTTGTGGATAGGCAAAATGTGTACACTGGCGCTCAGGTATTTTGTTCTTTCTAAATAACTTATTGCTATTTGAGTGTATTATGTTCATGAAAAGAAGATGTAAGATGCTAGTTGTAAGTGTAACCACACAGCATATTATCGTTTATTATTTGTGGTCTTTACATTATTTTGTTTTGTTATTTTAAAATGTGTTATTATTTATTTTACAATTTTATTGTTACTGTGTTATTTTTATGTACCAATTTATATAATTTTTTCTTACCTGTAACTCTAGTGCTTAAAACTACATTTTTCTTTCAGCACTCTCAACAAATAATTCAAACCGAAATCAGCATTACCCGCAACTACATAAAGCCCTTTTCTCCTCCACAGACCCGCCCGAGATCACGATCCGGCCTCGCAACCTGCAGGTCCGAGCGAACGGCATCGCTGCTTTCTACTGTGCCGCGAGAGGAGACCCCATACCTAACATACAGTGGAGAAAGAACGGGAAACGAGTCTCGAGTAAGTACCTATAGCCTAACGATACATTGTGTTACTTTGAAAGAAAAAAGAAACGTTTATTTGCGCTAAACATGACGCTGAAAAAGAACATAAACACAAAGAAGAATTAGTTGGGGGAAAATATGTGTCACGTCCTCGTAAAACGGCCATCGCTCAGCATAATGCTATGACCCTATGCGAGACAGCCTCAGCGCTGGTTTTTTAGCGACAGCCGGCGGGTTTAACACACAGGCTCCCCTAAAAGCGAAAGCCCAGGGTAGCCCGCGAATTTTATCCAAGTTCAAATTACATAAAATCACCACATTAAATTTGAAGCCACTTCCAAATCAGAGAGCTGTATGATTCTAATGACTATAATTCTGTAAATACATATTTGTTACGATCGCGAATCATATTATGATCAACATAAAAACTGACACTGACTTGCAATTTGCAAAAAACTCAGGAAAATTTGAATTTCACAAGCTACCTTATCGCACCCACTTTATAATAAAGTGAAATCAGTTTTTTTTAGCTTACCCCTCTTTTTGAGAATGACTCATCTTTTTTGCAAAATTTTTAAACGCATGGGAGGTAGTCCGCTAAAAACTTTTACAGCCAACACTTAGCAAATCTATCTAGTTAAGGGCCTTACTCTCGTTTAGTACCGTAACTCGGTCACATTATGAAGCTTATAACTCATTAACGGTTTGGTTAGAAGGTCTGTAAAAAATATATGTTTGCTATAGATTCATGTACAGCATTTTTGAAACAGGGTTTTTTCATAAGGCTAATACTTTTGCCTTAAAAAAATATTTACCAAAACGCTATTTTCGCTAACATTTGCTTATAACTTCTAAACGGCGTTGATGTTTGGAAATATTTTTACACTGAAAAATTGGTGGTTAGAGGTACTACATATTTGAAATAGCGTTTTTAAATCAATCAACAGTTGCAAAGACAATGCCCCATTTTGAGATATAGGTTCAGAGGTGCTCTGCGCGGGCGCGGGCGGCAGTCGTGCGTTAGCACTGAGACGGGGTGGCTGTGTCGCTCGCTGCTCCGCCCGGCTATCGATCGACTACGCGCGTTTGGCTGTGTTAGTGCAAATATTTATGAACGAATTGTATCAGTATGCGTTTATAGATTAGCTCGCTGCAGAGGGCCCATTTCTATTGTCCGCATGGACGCTTTATTAGTGGTGCCATTTCTAAATACTGTTTTTTTTTTATATTGTTTATTTTGTAAATATGTATAAGATAATTTGTAAATAAATAAAAATGCCAAAGCAAAGCAAGTCAAGAAAAATACGTTTTCTCTACGACGACGCACCGTTTTATAGATATTAGCGAAAAACTCAAAAGTGGGAATTTTTATACCCCCCACTCCGGCTCACCTCCTAGACGCGGGGACTTTTAGTATGTTTACTCCCTAAGCACTGAGCAACTTTCTGAAGAAATCGCTCAGGGCCCAGCTCAAGCACTCTACACCTCTTTTTGGTTTATTCGTTGAATGGACTAATAAGTATCTATCTATCTATACTTAATCTTATAAATAAAAATCTTTAAAACTTTATCTAATAAATAAAATTGGAGTGTCTGTTTGTAATATTAAAACAACCGCTTCAGGCCATTTTATTTTGACTGTTTAGAAAATAACTACATACTTACTCACAATAAAAAAAAAATGTTTTCAAATACCTTAATTTATAAAAAATGAGCATTCTTAGTTGTCAATCTACGAGTAGGTATTTGCATTACTGAGTTTATTGATTACTACCTTCTCATATTCTTGTGCGGATTTATTTCTGTGACTGGGACTTTCACTAGCAGATAGGTGAATAAGGAGTAACTTAGGCTACTTTTATTTTAGAAAAAAAAAAGAAAATAGGTTCCCACGAAAAAAAAATTAAAACCTATGAAATGAAATATTGAATAATATCCGATTCAAATAGGGAGGTTGTATACTACGTTTATTTAGGTACTTAACCAAATGTAAATAAATCATATAATAAAGAAACGGAGTACTTAAAGTTTTTTTTATTTTTTATAAGTGGATCCTACTATACGTGAAGATTCCTTAATTTCCAATGAAATTGATTGGATAAATAATAAAATAATATAGTGTTTTTGTTTTAGCCCAAGGAAATCGTTCACCAAATATTGTATATAAAAATGCTAATACGAAAAACTAAAAATAAATAATAATTAAACTAAAATGCAAAAACGATCAAAAAGAACTAAATGGAGAAATATTAGAAGAATTTCAATAAAATTAGCATAGGTATTACTTTACGTGGCGGTGAATAGACGACTTTTATGAATTTGAGGGGGTGAAGCAGATGAAGTGGGATACGAATAGTCCCCGCCATCGGCGGGGTGCACCGCGCGGATTTCGTCGATGAGCGACTTCCATTATATTTTAGAAGCGTAATTTCGCGACTCGAATAAGATACACGATTGCCTCCGCGCTCTACTGTCCGGATTCTCACTGCGTAATCACCAGGTTCGAATCTCAGTAGACGGCATAATCTTTAGTTTTGTTATTTTTTAATTATAATGTACTTATCTTTTGTTTTGTTATTTTTTAATTATAATGCGCATATTTTTATTTTCTTATTTTTAAAATAATTCAATAAGTAATTGTTATTTTAATAAAAACAATCATTTTTATTCCTATAGTTATTTTTCTTCAGAATCTAGAGTAATATAATAAAAATAAAATAAAAACGTCCACCAAGCTTGATTCGGAAAAAATTATATACCTACAGTGTTTTACAAAAGAGTGTAAGCAATAATAATATAGTCTGAAAATTTTCAAACAAGAAAATCGGCAAAAAGTAAAATAATAATTAAAAAAACATATCAAATAAGAAAAAAAAAAAAACAAATATGGAAAAGTTTGGATTTGAAGACGGGCGTTAGTGACTAAACTATAGTGACGTGACGCACGAGACCACTAGACCAATCGAGCTGTTGTAATGTACGTCGAAATTACGCGTCATAATCTGTACAAACAAAATATGGTGTGTACAAAAAAGTAGGTACCTACTTACTTTACAATTTGTTTCGTCGAATAAGATCTCTTTATTGCCTTCCGTTTATTTTCTTGTTGACCATTTTTTATATACTGATAGTACAAACATTTACACCAACAACATAACTTAGAAAAAACTAATCAAAAAATAAAATATAATAAACAGCTTTCATCAACAAACAGATACCAAAGTACGTACCTACACTAGGTACCGACTCGAAATAATTGCAAGACTTCAAAGTATTTTATACGGCTACTCGCTCAAAAACTACATAGGTACCCAACGCGTCAGTTTTCGCAAATGCGATCATTCTCCTTATCAATTAGAGTCTACGGAACAATTTCGTATGAAAGTATTTTTACTGAAAATATTAATTGTAAACGCGATTGTGCTCCTTATTCATAGAAGGTAACGGGTCAATTTCCTATGCAAGTATTTTTACTTCCAACTAAGATTGAAAATAATAATTGTAAAACAAAAGAATCTTCGTTTATTTGTGGAATATTTAACATAATTATTGGTTAGCAACTCGGCATTCTTATTTCACGTGTAAACGTGTAATACTTAAAAAATATTTTTCATGTTTGATGTGAGACTCGAACCCGAACGTTCGCCATGCGAGGTACAGTGTTAACCACTTTGGCCACCGTAACGCTTACGAACCTTATTGAAATTTGTAATAACAATCATGTGGCCAATTTGTAGTGTTGTCAAACGTTCTTATAGAAGAAGGTCATTACATTAGTACTAAAGTGGAGTCATTGTAATAGGTAACATTTGACAATTCATCAAATATTCAACAACGTAACCTTGTAACGGCGGGCATAAAATAACATATTTTTTCGTTTTGTTAGAACTGCACAATTGCTTACCTTTTTTCAATTACGATTACATATTTATTGTAATAATGACCGATACGAGTAATTTTACGATTTGCTTTCATTAATAAACCATTCTTAACATAATAAACAATTTCTGATCTAAAGAACTGAACGTCGTTACAAGGTTACGTCAGTTAACCATTTTTCTTTTTAAACACTAGGGATGTTACTCTAAAAATCGAAAGCTGATAAGTAGAATCGAATGCAATGATGACTTGTGAAGAAATATCACCATAAATTAATAACCACGTTGTGATTATAATAAAACATTTATTTATTATTCTTTTAACTAACTAGGTATAAAAATACAAAAAATAATGAAATAGAAAAAAAAAAAGTAATTTAAAAAATTAAAAAACCCGACTGCGTAAAAAACTTAAGTTAATAAAAAAACAGAAAAGCTAAAAACAAGTCCATTTTAAATTAAATTAAAGTTGGAAGCAGGCGGGACCCATTTGAATTTGAAAATATAATAAAAATGGTATGGGTCCCGCCTGCTTCCAACTTTAATTTAATTTAAAATGGACTTGTTTTTAGCTTTTCTGTTTTTTTATTAACTTAAGTTTTTTACGCAGTCGGGTTTTTTAATTTTTTAAATTACTTTTTTTTTATTTCCAGCTTTTTAGTTTACAAAATAATGTGATTGTAATAAATATTGTAATATCGCAGACGATTTAGTTCTTGGTACGTGTTTTTTTATGATTTGTCACTTGGAATTACTTTTAACCATATAAGTTGTATATATTTTTGTAATCGCTTTTTAAACCCTTTATTTTGATACCCCAATCGATATGTTTTGAGAAAAAATAAAAAAATTGAAGACATAATATGGCGCCAAAAATCGGCCATTTTATTTTTTTTCAATTTTGATATGCCCAGTGTCACTCTCACAGTAAATACGAATCTAATGACACCTCTCAAGCTAAAATCCATCGAGCCGTTCAGGCTGCAGAGCGTGCCAAACAATTATACATACATACATACATACATACATACATACTCTCGAAAAACATAACCCTCCTTCTGGCGCAGTCGGGTAAAAATCATTGATGTTAGGTACAATTTAGGTGGTATGTTGCTGGCAACACCAGTGCCTGTCGATGACGCCATGTCATGTCGCCATTACATGACGCAGTCTTTTGTCGTTGTGCGAAGTGACTGTGCGTTTTTGGTGTGCTCTCTGTTATTTTCTTCTGACCCGGCTTTTTTATTGGACTGATCTTACTGACTACGTTTACCTGGCTATAAATTGGACTCCGATTGCTTAACGATTAGTAAACAAGAACAACATTACAGTCTTACCATGTCGAAACGGGGGAAAACGCTAAACAGTCAATCTCGCGAACTAGTGGTGAAATTGTACAATTATTTTGAACGGGAATCAATTAACGATGGGCCTCTTTTACCATTGACACAACCGAGAGAACGCGTTGCCGAAGCATTGGGAATAGGGAAGAGGACAGTAACTCAAATTCTGAAAGAGAAATACGGACCATCAGGCTCAGAAGATAATACTTTACGTACACCGAAAAAAAGAAAGAGGGACAAGAAAATTGTTGGCATTGATAATTTTGATGCTGCTGCAATTCGCAACCACATTTATGGATATTACTCGAGAAAAGAATAGGATATTCTTTTCTCGAGTAATATCCATAAACACGGGAAAAGCTAATAAGTTCGTTAAAAGACGCAGGCTTATTTTTTGGCGGTAAATCGTCTCTATCAAAGGTTTTGAAATCGATTGGCTTTAGTTTTAAAAAATCTGACAAGCGGAAAATCCTGCTAGAACGCTACGATATTATTTTGAAGAGAGTAACATTCTTACGTCAAGTAAATAAAATTACAGATTGGGACAATGTCGTGTTTATTGACGAAACATGGTTGAATGTGAACCATACGGTTTCGCGGACATGGACCGATGATACAGCGGCGTCCACCTCAAAAGTTCCACCGGGAAAAGGAGCCCGACTTATTATATGTCACGCGGGATCAGCTTCTCAAGGTTTTATTCCAGACTGCCTCCTCGCATTCGCCTCTAAAACTACAAGTGATTACCATGAGGAAATGAACTTTGAGGTTTTTAAAGAGTGGTTTGAGAAGCTGCTAGTCAGCTTAGAAAACCCATCGAAAATTATAATGGACAATGCACCGTATCATTCTGTACAAGTTGATAAACCACCAACTCAAGCAAATAAAAAGCAAGAAATTGTCTCGTGGCTGGTAAGAAATGGTGTGGATGCAAGTCCAACTTTATTAAAAGTTGAGTTGTTAAATCTAGTAAAAGCAACTAAGCCGTCCAAGCTCCGCTATGTAATCGATGAACTAGCCCTAGAGCATGGACACGAAGTTATTCGATTGCCTCCCTACCATTGCCAGTATAACGCCATCGAGCTTATTTGGGCACAAATAAAGGGTTATGCAGCGCGGAACAATACTGAACCACCCTTCAGTACTGCTAAAATGATGTCTCTGCTAAAAACTGCGTGTGCAGAAGTCACTACAGAAGACTGGAAAAAAGTCGTAGAGAAAACAAAGAAAATAATTTTACAAGATTTTGAACGAGATGTGAGAATAGACAATATTATTGAAAATGAATTAATAATATCTCTGAGTGCTGACAGCAGTGATGAAGATGACAATACTTTTAACAGTTCTGATAGTTCAACTGAATAAATGCAATTTTTTTGTTAAATTGTGTACTTGTCTTATTTTGCTCCTTAAATTTACGAAAAAAATAATAATAATGGGACAGGGATTCGCCTGATGATTTTTAAAATTCGCATATGTTTCAAGTCCGTATCGATTCATTCACTTTAATCGATGTTTATAAGCAGGTCACCTCACTATGAGGATAAAACTGACAGACGTCAAATGTTACCTATTAAAATGACTCCACTGTAATATTGCTATGCCATAGTTTTGTGAGATTGCTAGTCGACTTCTGACTGTTTTTGTAATATACCAAAATATTTTTTTTTACAATTTTTGTCTGTCTGTCCGTCTGTCTGTCTGTTTGTTCCCGCTAATCTCTGAAACGGCTGGACCGATTAAGACGGGACTTTCACTAGCAGATAGGTGAATAAGGAGTAACTTAGGCTACTTTTATTTTAGAAAAAAAAAGAAAATAGGTTCCTACGAAAAAAATTAAAACCAATGAAATGAAATATTGAATAATATCCGATTCAAATAGGGAGGTTGTATTATACTCCGTTTAATTAGGTACTTCCAAATGTAAACAAATCATAATAAAGAAACGGAGTATAGTTATGTTTATAAGTGGATCCTATACGTGAAGATTCCTTAATCTCCATAGAAATTGATTGAATAAATAATATAATAATATAGTGTTTTTGTTTTAGCCCAAGAAAATTGTACACCAAATATTGTATATAAAAAGGCTAATACGAAAAACTAAATATAAATAATAATTAAACTAAAAATTGGTGGTGGCCAAGTGGTAACGGCCGCGACTTACGAGTTGTAGGTCGTAGGTTCGAACCCAGACAGGCGCTTTACTTTGTGTAAATTATTTCATCACCACTGCTCACAAAACGGTGAAGGAAAACATCGTGAGGAAACCGGCATGTCCTAGAACCAAAAATTCGAAGACATGTGACATCTACCAACCCGCACTGGGCCCGCGTGGTGGATTACGGCCCACTCCCTCTTACTGAGAGGAGGCCTGTGTCCCAGCAGTGGGAACATTATAGGCTGATGATGATGATGATGATGAAACTAAAAATGCAAAAACGATCAAAAAGAACTAAATGGAGAAATATTAGAAGAATTTCATTAAACATGCATAGGTATTTCTTTACGCGGAATACAGAATTAATAAGTTATCGTAAACTCTGCGAACTCAACAATAACTTTTTTCTTAAATTCCACGCGGACGAAGTCGCGGGTAACAGCTAGTACAAAATATATCAGTCTTGCATCCGCCATTCCCTTCTGGAATCGTAGGCAAAAATGGCGACCTACGTGCGGCATGTCTGCGCTTCTGCATATTCTTTGAATTTCGTTTTAGTGTACCGCGCCACCGCACGCGTTTTACGTAGGACGCTTAGCTCCGCCCACATGCACAAGGTCAGTGAGCCATCTATACACCTTAAGTGGGACAGGCTGAAAAGATATTTTGCCATACATATTTCGTCATGAAGTGTTGATCCGTATTAGCATCGCGTGCAGGAATGGTTGAAAACAACACAAAATGATTTGATTTCAAAACAAAATACTGAGGATCAAATAGAAAAAAAGGGGCAAACTTGAGAACAACACATCGCAAACAATTTACGAATAAAATATCACCACAAACAAGCTCAAACTCAAAGCGTAAACAATACTCAAACTTACGAAAACCCGAAGAAATATCCCGATCACAAATCCAAAGTACAGAACATTACTTCCACGATTTTATCCTTGATTGAAATGTAAAGCCACGTTTTTATCCCATAAATATCTTGGCCGGTAATGACGTCTATAAGCCGTGGGCAATGAGCTGAAAAAACGTATCGTTGGCTACGCACGCGAAATCCCTCCCTTTACCTGATTCGCCCCCTCTCGGGCCAGACCCTCTAAATAGTTTCATCGGTGCCTATGAAAAATGTAATCGTACATCATTGGTTGAAGCCAGCGACCATAAAAGAGTAATGGTCGCGTTTACACTGGTCTCATTCCATATTCAACGTTATCAAAGTTACTTACGATTTGTCCAACTGTCGACACGTGCGATCCATCAAACGTTGTCAGGGTTTGTGCGGATTCCTTTGAGCATGCCATTGTTTTTTCTTTCCTTCTTTTGTTTTTTTTTTCTTGGGTGTATATTTTATTGCTTTTTCGTGGTTATCTTTTGGATAGATCTGTTCAGTACCTACCTTAATACCTTTTCTTCGTACTTTTGAATGAATGTGACTTATGCAAAGAAATTGTTTTATATTCCTAATGGATAGTTTAAGAAGCTTAGACCCTGCAGACCGAGGGTTTTGACTGATTGAGATGAATGCTACTCTGTAACATACGAGTATATATGTCATTTTAAATTTAATATTTAGCCAAGTTATAACTATTACTCCACCTAGGTACCTCCTACCACTAGCCACTGTTGATCTTTGCATCACCAAAAGGTTGACTGGTAGAGAATGCTTATGACATAAGTATGCCTCTGTACATTTGTGTGCTTAAAAAGTATTAAATAAATATACATATTAGTCCTTACCGTCTGTCCAACATTTAAATCTTTTCAACTAAACTGAGAAAGATTGCTTCAAGGTAGGAAAAACCTCCAGAAAATACATGTGTTTAAAAAAATTGCCAGACCTTCCGTGAAAATAACAGGAAAACGATACAAAACGCAATAACAAAATTTTGTTTATCTGTTTGCTTGAGTTATTGTCTATTAGATAGTTTGACACTTTCGCGCGTGACCTTTTATACTCTGTGGCAGTTACTATTGTGGGACGTGTGTTTGTTTTTATTTTTTTATTTCGTTATTTGTGCTGTGGCCTGATAGGGACAAAAACGCAGGCACGAATGGTTCCATACAGACGTACAATATTGAATACTGCATTTTTTTAAACACATTTCTTGTATGGGGACCTACTTTCATTTTTAACTTTATTTTATTTGTATTATTTGTTGTTATAGCAACCTTTAATTGTACACACTGTCTCTGTGAAAATTTCAAGTCTCTACCTAATACACTTTAAGAGATACGGCTGTGTCACAGACGGACGGATGGACGGACATCTGAGACTTACTTAGTAATAGGGCCCCCCTGAATTACTGTTTGGGTATAGAACCCTAAAAATTAAACTGATTTTTTCATGTTTTTCACTTTTATTAACTAAACAACCCTGTCTTGCTCATCATTATATTCAAGGACTTCGTGCGAGTATCCTCCATATTATAATTACATATTATATTTATGAGGTTACGTAATTAAACCGTAATAATTACGTAGATCTTTAATGTAATTAATTGGCGAACGTTACCAAAGAAAATATGTTTAATCGTGCAGAGCACATTATTATGACGTTTGACAGAGCATCAAATTCTTATTTAATTATAGCCACGAAGTTGTTAAGTCGACGTTTAGCCGCGCTAAACTTTGACAGGTTTCAATCCGTAAGTAATGACTTTATCCTTATAAAGTCATTACTTACGGATTGCAGATTCGATTTTTGAAGCAAAAATACTTTGAACGGCCTTCCGTTCAAAGTATATTTGCTTCAAAAATCGAATCTGCATTCCATAAAATTCTAATTTTACCGACAGCGGTGTACAGCGGTGTACTAAATTCGCTGCTAGCTGCGCCTGGTCCAATAGTTGCCTGGAGCTAAATACCTTTTTTGTGACTGTCAAAATGCTAAACTGTGACAAAAAATTATCTTATTTAGTTTATTTTTCCTGTAAACTGAACTAATTCGTAAAAGAATGTTATAGTTAATAAACGAATGAAAAATAACAATATGAAACTCGACTAATAAATACCTATTGGTAGGTAGGACCAGCTACTGGCAATATTTTTATATTTTTAAATATTTATTGTTGATTTAAATATTTGTTGAAGGCCTGACTACGAACCCCAAATTTTCTGCTGCACAGCTTTTTCATTTTCACCAATTTCGCCCAGCTCCCGAAAACAATTTCAAAAGAAAACCACCTCTAAATGGTTTAGCCGCCATTTTTCGGGTCTACATGCGGCAAACAATTTGAACGTTACGGTTCCAACAAACTGAGCAATAAAACCGACGACGGAGCAAAGTCACAGCGCGCGTCACACGCTAGATTGACAATCACGAGTCGCGTCGACATGTCGGCCCGCCATGATGGATGACGCCTGTCCCCCGCCGCAGATAGGGATGGGCTGTGATACTAAGCCGTACAGCCTTATGATCTTTGCTTGTAGGATTTATCTTGGCATTTTTTATAAAAATAATAATTAGTTTTTTTTTTCTGATTTTTATCTGTGTCCTAACATGCTTTAATAACGTTATCTGAGGGCAATTTTTGTATTTTTAAGAACGTTCACAGTCTGATCTCAGTTTCAATCTGTCAAAAATACCTCCAATTTGCCCACAGTTTTGATAAATTTTTGTCATTGATTGTGACTGAGATGAAATTGGGACTAGATTTTGAACGTTTTTAATTACAGAAATTGGCCTCCAAATAAATGAAATACAACTTTGTTTCATAGTTGCTTCATACTGAACTCATCTTGAAGGATTGGCTATAAAAAACAGACTTATTATTTCATGATGTATAGGAAGTCCGGCTTTCAAGGTACAAACTTATCAGTAAAAGGCATCCATATAATGAAAAGTTTTAAGATATATTAGTACTGTCTATTTTTGTAACCATTTAGACGAAAAATGAGTCCTAAAAAACGTTTTTTTTTTTTTTGTAAAAAAATAAATTCGCCGTGCACCCTGCGTCCTTGATGTTCCTGAAAACTCGATAGTCCTGAGCTAGCATCTCTTCAAAAGACACATTTTACACTTTAGTGCAGCGCTAACCTGTAAAACTTCAGCTTCGCTGGAAAATTGCCCCGATACCGTGTTTATTTGAAGAGTTATCGTGTTGCCTCAGCTCTGAGTCGGGGCGAAAAAACAAACTGGAATTTTGTATGAAAGAAACGGGTACAACCAGCGATGTAATCTACATAGGGTTTGTAATATCTTTTCCATTAAAAATATGCCGAGAGGAAACGAGATTGGTCCTAGAAAAAAATGTAGCATTTATCAACCCACACTAGGTAAAATTGCGTAACGACGTACACGTGTACAATCAAAGAAAGTAATTGCTGAGAAAATTGACACCCTTTAGAAATTTTGACAGTTGCTATATATAATATACTGTACTAAAAATAAAGGTGAAGAGATTTTTGTTTGTTTGTCCGAACGCGCTAATATCTAGAATTGCCAGAAGGATTTGAAAAAATCATTTTGCATTTGATAGCCCTTTTCTTGAGTCATTTCCCATCACTTTACAGCCCTTAAGAGTCGAGAAAAAAGAAAAAAAAATCAGAAGGAACGCTAAGTGAAAACGAAGTAATAGCACGGGCAGGCGATGCGATGTGACTCAGTGGGTCGTGGAACAAGAAATTTCATACGGGCTGAAGCTAGTTTGAATATACAAGGTGTAATTTAAATGGTGTTGGACCTGAAAAGAGGCCATTGTATTCATCGTTACGAACAACTTTTACTATGGGACCAAACCTGAAATCGCGAAAAAAATCAGCTATTCCCTACATTTTGACGAGTTATGTGAACATAAATGTAGAGAACAGCTGTTTTTTTTTCCCGATTTCTGGTTTGGTCCCATAGTAAAAGTTGTTTATAATGATGAGTACCTTTTTTCAGGTCCAACACCATTTATAATTACACCTTGCATAGACAATTTAAATTGGTAGTCAGTTTACTGTCCACTACAGTTGACGGCCAACAACTTTTTATTCCACATCCCATATTTTTCTCTCCTAGAATCTTCATCATCATCTTCTCGCACTTTTCCCATGTTACTTGGGGTCGGCGCAACACGTGTTCTTCTTCCATTCTCCCCTGTCAACCGTCACCCTATCATTCACTCCCTTTCATATCATTCCTCTCACAATCCATACATTTTTCGGCCATCCTCTCCTAGAATGATAAATGATAAATTATGATAACCAATCCCTCACATGCATATTTCATCACACACCTTGTCTATTAAACGAGATTTTCAGTTACTCACCACATCGCACCCCTTATATAATATCACATGCTGGCCACGTGTATCTGATATTGCTTTACGACTGTATATTTTTTATTACCAACCCTAGATCCCGTGTACGGGAATGTTTCTAGGGTTGTACACGTGTTCTTGAGTATCGACAAACACTTTCTTGACAATTGACTGAGGAGTTTGTTTTTGAGCATGTTTTCACTTTGCTCGTGTGTATGTTGAGAAGGTTTCGAGCTGTAAAAGGATACCGACCCTTTCACGACTTGAAACCTTCTCAACATATGTACCCGCTTTGCCTGAATTAGTTAGTAAAAGTTATTAGGTACTAAACACAACGGTACATAATTAGAAATATGATATGTGATTATCAATACTGAGAGCCAAGTGTATCGCGTGCCACACACGACAAAATAAAATATATATCGCTCTGATTGTATAGGCCTCCAAAAGAACCATTATGAAGTATAAATCATAATAAAAACTTACATACATATATGTTGCAAAAAACAGAGCACTATGATGTCATTTTAATTGTATTTAAGTTGGATCGTACTTGTATCGTATTTTAAATTAATAGAAGAACTATCTTTATTTACATATTTCGTTTACTACCTGAGCAAGTGGGCACATCACTACCTCCACCTATACACAAGTATATTGTGTTTTGAAGCGGCCGCACGGATTTTACTGTGTATTTTTATTGCGTTTCATTTATATGTTGTCTCGGAAAACAGTAGGTGTTGCGCAGAATTCCAAGCACTCTGTTCTGTCAAGTATGTGCTTATGAGTCGGTTGATTGGTTGAATAATACATCGATTTATATTTTAGTGCTTCGTAGTATCGATATATTGCTAGGGATGTAGCGAATATCAAACATTTGTTGTTGTAACTGACAGGTGACTCTGAACGAGATATGTGCTTGATTGATGGGTTAGTTCAGAATGTATGAGTATACTCTTGGATTTATGTAGAGGCTTTTAGTGGCTTTTAAGGGAATACGGAACATGTGAAGGGAAAACGGTTGGATTTATTATCATTTTGACAGCCGGATAATAAACGGATATGGTCTGTTTCTTCATCATTCATTATCAGCCTATAATATTCCCACTGCTGGGACACAGGCTTCCTCTCGTTGAGAGGGAGTGAGCCGTAATTTACCACGCGGGCCCAGTGAACTTTTGAAAAACTTCTCATGCTTTATTCTACTTATGTCAAGTCAGACGTTTGCGATGCATTGACACATCGACCTTTGGAAAAAGACAATCGGCTAATTTCGGCTTCGTAGAGCGTTATCTCTGTCGCACGAAATACAAACAGTCCGGTATCTATAAGGAGCTGTTAAAACAATATGATTTGCTTCTTTTGATAATTATTTTTATTCTTTGTATAAAATACAAAAAAAGGTAAAGGTCGATGTGCAATATTTATCGCCCGGTACTGTACCTCCCTTTAAAATCTAATCCATCTGTTGATGTTTCTCAGAGGTGGTAGAAATAAAATAGCGGACTGTAAATCTAAGTAGGTTGGTATATTAACGGCTCCTGCAAACAGGCGCGACGCGCGACGCGAATCGCGCGCGACACAAAGGCACCGCTCGTCGCGCGACTTGCGGTGCCTTTGTGTCGCGTGTCGCGTCGCGCCTGTGTGTACGAGCCTTAAGATTATAAGAACGCGCGCCTCTGTCGGTGTCGTATGTGTCAACACATGCATATTTTAGTTCTTCATTTTTTCTTTTACTAGATATTAAAAGCTCGGCTCAGGCAACTCATAAATGGAAACATATCAGCTTAAATACTTCAATATTTATTCATTCCAATAACCATCTAGGTCTAAGTACCTGTTATCTGCAGTATCGTATAATCGTTATATTGTTTTCAAACTGCTCTATTTATTACAGCGTACATACTTTCTGTTTTTTTTTTTCTTGAAAGAATTTAGCTAACAAATGCAAAAAGAATTTTTCAAATGGCAGTTAAAAAGGGTCTTGACAGACAGACGGACGGACCACAAAGTGATCCTATAAGGGTACCGCTTTTCCTTTTGGGATACGGAACCCTAAAAACAAATTCTTCAGCTTTATCATATTAGATAGTACAGCATATATTTTATGCATAATTCTAGAGATTTTATTTCCTTTCACATAATAATTCCACGTCTTTCTCTTTAAGTAGATCGCGTTCCTTCACTAGCTCAATATCAAAGGAAGATTCTTCGCAGGATTGTAAGAATAAATTGCTTTTTATCTGGAATATCTGCAGTTATTCATCGCGAGTTAAATCGAGTAAATGTAATTCAACACTTACTAATGACAAAGCTTCAGAGTTTGTTTAAACGCGCTGAACAACAATACTGAAATAGCAAGTCCAGCGAGTAAATTGAACCATTATTAAAATTGATCGTAGTTTCAGTTCAAATATTTCCCGTTGCACAAAAAAAATCCATCTACTACGTACAACATGAAACTATAAATCAGTCCTTAATCTCTGATGCAACGTACTAAAAACAATATGTCAACGCCTTTACGAATTAGTGCTGCGACAGTGAAATCCCGGACTTTGCCGGGATCCCGCAAATAAGACTATATACGTCATGAATATTTCGATTATAATAAATTATTGCATGATATATCTTTAACGGGTATTCTAGTACTCATGAATAATTCCGGGAACGATTCCTCTTTGCTTAATAGCTTGATTGTTTGCTCACGTTTCATTTCCCATATTGTTTTCTGATGCACTATTATTTCCGACACTTGTATTTGCTTGTATACGTGTTGTGAGGTTACAGTTTTAAAGTATTTGTGAGATTTTTTATTGCTAAAGAGAATTGCTTTTATTGTGATTGCATTGATTTTTTTTATTTGTAAGGGAATAAAACAGACTAAACTAACAACTTAAAATATATGTATAAGGAAATAAGTAACAATAAGCATAACAAATATAGTACCCACTACATTTTCCACAGATTACAACTTAGATTTAAATTATTTTTAATTAATTAAAAGATATCTAAATGGGATTCTGAAAAAGTATTTTATCTGTGGATTAATTTCCTTACAAAGACACATAATTGTTAGCTGCATAGTATTCCACCTTTTTACAGGTCCGCCTTTCAATGTTTTTAACCTTCGCGATCTGAGTCTTCGGGAATCACAATTTCATTTTATCTCGGACATTTCTTACTGAGCATAATGGCTTCCCATGATCATATTTAACTACGAAATCCCGAGTTCACTACACAAATTCTCCTAACTTTTTACACAATTCCGTCTGCTCTAACTGACGTACAAAAATGTGTTAAAAATCGCACGTCCGCTAGACAACTATTACTCTCACTTGTTGTGAAATATATTTTCTTGGCGCTTACCACTGGTGGCGATTTAGCTCTGTCGTCCCGGCCCGCTCTACATACCGCTAGGGATGTGAAAATAGTATTGGGAATGTGTAGACCCGCTTTTTAAATATGTATTGTATATTAGTCTGGATTTTGATAAAGTATGTGTTCTTAAAATTAATTTGAAAAAGAGCAGATAATTGTTTCTTATTAAAGATAAGTTTGAAATAAAGTTCTAAGAAGTTCTAAAAACTAAACTGTCAACGTTAAGTCAGTGGCAGCAATTGAAATACGGAAAACGTCCTTGCTGCTACGCAACAAAGGCACTATCAATGTCATATTGTCGCCATGTATGTATGTGCGGTTTGCTTGTATAGCAATATTAGCCAACACATGGTGTGAACACTCGCTAAACCACTTAGTGAATATTCGTTCCATAACCCAAAATCTCAAAATCAACAATTCTAAAGCTATTCCCACGAAAATGCCAAACGGAATATTGGGGCTAACATCCACGAACACGGTGACACCAAATGTCTGGAATTAGTCGAATAATCGCCAAAACGAATCAGTCCGCATTGTAACGAACATCCCTACTACGTCCGGCCAACTTCCCCGCTAACTCTCAACATCTGGTGCGATGCAATTTAAACTTTATTCCCTAAAGATTACGATCCATAACGACTGCAAAGTATGTAAGCTGTTGTTGGTACAGCAATCTCGGGAAATGCAAAGTGCAAGGATGCGCAGAAGAAGTGGGACATTAATCCGAGACGTTTTCAAACTTTTTCATTGAAAGTAAAATGTGATTTTTTCTAAAGTTTTCTTTTCGTCGGGCAAAAGAATATTTTTCAGTAGGTACCGGTGTTATTATCCTGCTGTTGAATAACGGTCATTAAAGGTTTTTTGATACTGCTTTTAAGTTAAAAGCACAATTAAAACAGTGTTGTAAAATGCTATGAAATAATAACGGGATTGCTCTGTAGTTAGAGTAATTGTTATCGTAGTTGTTATTGTAGTCTTCCAGAAATACATTCCTATCATTTATACAGGTTTCGTGTTTAAGCTGCCACAAGGGAGAATTCTGTAGCTCATGCCTTAACTATTTTAGTCAGATGGGATTTACATTATAGCTTTGCCAATACGTAAGCAGCATATGTAAATTTATACTTAACATGGTGTTAGGCTCTTTGTATATACACGTTTTTCTTGCCGTGAAAAACTACGATTTATTCGCCGTGTGTAGGCATGGTCGTCAGTGTTGTATGTATCACTATGGAAGCTTGTTGACAGACACGTTTTTTCTACGGCGCGGTTTATACGCCGTACTGTAAAAAATCGGTTGTCTGTAAAGTCGGTTTACTGACGATAGTTGAACGTGACAACGTCATAAGAAAATACTGATGGAATAGTTGCATTACATTTGTTAATATTCGCTTGCACTTCAAGCCGCCATGGAACGCCTCCACGCTACAGAGCGAGGCCGCGAGGTAACGCTACATGAGTCATGTTTTTTCGTGAGTGCAGCCAGCTTCATCGATTTATTAGACGTTGTCACGTCAAAAACCGTGCCGTGTATAAAGAGCCGAAGGGTGTACTAGGGTGTATTACATCATTATTATTAGTAGGTACATATTAGTAATATACAGGGTTATTGGAAAAACACCAACAACCTCTTAAGAGGTCATTGAACTCATTATTATGAACGACTTTTACTATGGGACCAAAGGTGAACCAAAAAAATCACGTGTTCCCTAAATTTATGTTCGTATAACTCGTCAAAATGTAGGGAACAGCTGATTTTTTTTCGCGTTTTCGGCTTTAGTCCCATAGTAAAAGTTATTAGTTAGTACAATGTCTTCTTAAGGGGGAAGCGCTAAGGTAGCCCGCGAAATTCAAATTTTCTTACGTTTTTTGCAATTTGCTGGTCAGTATTAAGTTGTACGTTGATTAATATATGAATCGCGGCCGTAACTAACATGTATTTACAGAATTATAATTAATCATTAAAGTCATCAACACAACTCTCTAAGACCACGTAAGTCCGAAGAATGATAATTTCATGAAACAGTTATTCTTGGGACTTACGTGGTCTTAGAGAGTTGTGTTGATGACTTTAATGATTATAATTCTGTAAACACATATTTCTTACGGCCGCGATTCATATATTAATCAACGTACAACTTAATACTGACCAGCAAATTCCAAAAAACCTAAAAAAAATTGAATTTCGCGGGCTACCCTGGCGCTTTCGCCTTAAGAGGTTGTTGGTGTTTTTTCAATAACCCTTTAAGGCTGCTCTCTCGAAAAAAGCTTGAAAAATGCATGCAGATGAAGCCATTTTTTGTCGGCATTTACAGAGAAATTACATCTGAAAAAAATCCTTAGTAATCTTCATGATATAATACGTAATTTGGTTTAGCCATAATTTTTCTACCGATATCACATAATTTAAAAAAAAATCACCAAATCACCTCCAAATCATTGAGATGAAACCGTTTTACTCCTTCATTTTTTATCAAAAGAGTGTAAAAAAATATATCTACATCTTTGCAATACAAAGGAGAATAATTTGGTTTTGTTACTTTTTTAAAATATGTATTATTTTTATGATAATAAATTAAAAAGGCCTCTGATAAAGGACTGCGTCTACATCACCCCCGCACTCGTCCATAAATTTAGTGCGGGGCGCATCGTGTTGCTAGGTGGACGTATGTCGCGTTGCGAGAACTCCGCACTACGAAATAAAATCGTAAAATATTACTGCAAAAACAAAAAGTGTACCTACCCAAGCGGGGTTTTATGAAACTTATGCGCTGTCCATTACTCTGTGTACATAGGTACTGTTTATAAAATACCTACCTCATTCAAACGAAAGTTGTAAGTACTAGTAGTGAATGATCACAGAAGGTCCACGTCCACGAAATGATTCAGCCAATATTATAAATTTTACTTTTCGGTGCCTAAGTAAAGTCTATTATTCTGATGCGTTGCGATTATTTGTGACATATTGTGACACAAAACTGAAAATGCTCCTAAAGTAGGTATTAATTATGATTATAGGTTACGTACTTGCTAATAATTTGTCAATTTATTGATTACCGGCGTAATTATTTTCAAATAAAAAAATCAAATCAAATCATTTATTTGCATAAAACAGGTTCAGTGGATGTTAAAAAAGGTCAAATGGTACACTGTTAATAACCATAATATAAGGTGTGCAAATATAAAACAAGAATGTTAACTGTTAATTTCACTATTCAATAAAGTACGGACGCCAAGCACATCAACCTACCCGAAACTGTCAAATTTTCGCAATCAACTTTGAACCTTATGCTTTAGTGATAAAGTTGAAAATCTATTAAAGAAATCTGACAGACTGTAGTAACTTGATGTGCTGGCGTCTGTACAATGTCATTGAAAATAAAATTATCGTAAATACAGATCAGTCAACAAAATAAGGAATTAAAAATAATAATGTCATACAATAGTAAAAAGTAGTAGTTCAATAGTATATAATTATGTATATACAGGCTGGATTTTTTTAACCTCACCTAGAGGGCAAGTACTCTAAACACTGGAGATAGCAAATTTTACTCAAAGGAAAATCCCTTCATTAAAAAAAAAAAACAAATCTGCATTCAAAGATTTTCGAAAATTCGCTTGCCGTTCTCGGGAATCGAACCGGCTAAAATCCGAAAAAATAATACCCTGTACTTTTATGGCATCAATCGATAGGGTCAATCATAAGGATCAAATCTCTCTATGGCAGATCGAAAGTCGAATACTTTTTACTCGACTTTTATCGTCGCGGGTGACATCAATCAATCAATTAAACCAGCCTATCGCAGACCGCGGGTGGCTGACTACATAAAATTAGAAAAACAAATTGGTAGTCATGTTTTTTATTATAATTATCACTTATCATTATAAGATCCATGTGGGCTAAAGTGGGTCAATAATATTATTCAACTAATTAAATCAAATAAAAAAATCATTACCTATACGTAGTGAATCAATTAGTTCTACCAGAGAAGTTGAAGATGATTCTGTTGATTTGGATGTGAATGTATTTTTTTTTTACAAATTATGAACCTATATTTTTGTTTTACTTGTAAATATATGTATAACTGCATTCATTTTAGGAACAAGATGATTTGGGCATTCAAAAACTACGGTCTCTATTGGATGACAAATGGTGACTCACAAGCATCTTGTAAGGTCTGTCGAAGAACTTGAAGATTATTCAGCTGAATTTTAGTTATAATATATTTGTTTATAAAAAATATAACAAATAATATGACATACACTAGTGATAATTATACTACCTATACCTACCTACCTACCCTACCTGCCTACCTATCTACCCTACCTTCCTATCTGCCTTACCCTAACTACCTACCTACCCTACCTACCTACCTACCCTACATACCTACCTACCTATCTACGTACATGCCTACCTACCCTTCTTCTCTTCATAGAAACCTTCCTAAGACTTCAACGAATATTTAAAAAAAAACCGAATTGGTCCAGCCATTCTTGAGTTTTGCGCTTAGCAGCACATTTAGCCATTAATTTTAGTTAAAAAGATACATTAAGTTGTTTACCACATGGCAAGCCAGGCTGATTTATATTAAGGGTATAGCTTCTATTCACGGCCCGGCCTCGAAAGCTTTTAACAATTTTATTCGTAACCATAGCCCGAAAAGTACATCCATATCAATAGATAATACCTAAATAAAACCAAAACTGGACCATTGTAAATACAGGGTGTCCCAGAACTCAACGTCAAGCCGAAACGGGGTGACAGGATTGATCATAACCATCACGAGAAAAATCTGAAAAAAAATCTATCCCATGCAGTTTGAAAATTATGGGCATTTTAAGAAAAACCTAGAATTTTGATCAAACTGTAACATTTTTCGGTTATTGTGGTTATTCTTTTTTATTTTTGTTCATTTGAACTTTGGAAACGTAATCCTAAATAACATTTCTAGAATCCCAATAAAAAATAATGACACAATTGCCTCAAGTTTCCGAGAATTGAGACTATTCGTTAAACTACGAATTTAAAATTTTCAAGATTCGTCGACTCTGATAGTCCCTCCTTTAAAAAAAATGTACTAGAGTGCCTTGGCAAGTGGCATTAAAAGTTGCCGCATTTAATCAGAATTCTAAAATGGTACAATACTTGTTAGTTCCGTACAATAAAAAAGAGTAAAAAAATTAAAACCTCAAGTAACCCGATTTTTGCTATCTCAGTTAAAATGTTTTTGATTCGCACAAGCTCTAGGTAGGTTCTTAATTTTAAGGCAAAATGATGAGAGAGATGGATAGTGGGTATGTTTGCCATGAGTGAGCGAGACAGATAGTGACGCCACTTTTATTAAAGTGAAAAAAGTGAAAAAAAGTTAGTAAAATAATGAAAAATCTTGATCTAGTTTAATTTAGGTTTGTTGGAATAAAAGTCGGATAGAGAAATAACGTTTTTTATTACAATAATGTTCAAATTGTTTACCATCAGCCTCAAACTTTTTTTAATTTTTTTACTCTTTTTTATTGTATGGAACTAACAAGTATTGTACCATTTTAGAATTCTGATTAAATGCGCCAACTTTTAATGCCACTTGCCAAGGCACTCTAGTACATTTTTTTTAAAGGAGGGCCAATCAAAGTCGACGAATCTTGAAAATTTTAAATTCGTAGTTTAACGAATAGTCTCAATTCTCGGAAACTTGAGGCAATCGTGTCATTATTTTTTATTGGGATTCTAGAAATGTTATTCAGGATTACGTTTCCAAAGTTTAATTGAACAAAAATAAAAAAGAATAACCACAATAACCGAAAAATGGTACAGTTTGATAAAATTTCTAGGTTTTTCTTAAAATGCCCATAATTTTCAAACTGCATGGGATAGATTTTTTTTAATATTTTTCTCGTGATGGTTATGATTAATCCTGTCATCCCGTTTCGGCTTGACGTTGAGTTCTGGGACAGCCTGTATATGTGGTACACATAATTATTTAACTTTCACGATGACTTGACCTTCTGTGATTTCGATACTCTGTGACGAGACTAGGCGAGGCAAACCGTGGTGGCGGCGCACACAACCGCACATTTTCTGTTGCATGCGGGTAGCGGAGTGGCGCGGAGAAGGGGTCGTTAGCTCCGCCCAAATGCTCAAGGTTATCGGCATTAATACAGGCCTTAAGGCTTGTTATTAAGTTAAAACAGCCGCACGAGTCGATCGATCATGTTAGATACGCCGTGGATGGGTGACCATCTTCACATACCAAGACCCCTCCATGCCTCGGAAAGCACGTTTACCCGTTGGTCCCGGCTGTCATTCGAGGATCTTTGACAGTCGTTACGGGTCGTCAGAAGTCCGAAAGTCTGGGAACCAGTCTTACCAAGGGGTATCGTATTACCCATTAATTGGGTTGTGGAGGTCAGATAGACAGTCTCTCCGTGTTAAATACTGGTATTCAGCAACATCCGGTTAGACTGGAAGCCGGGCCAGCCTAGGCAGATGATGATGATGATGATGGTAAGCATATCATTGGAGAACATCTGGACCTATTTGGCTATACAAAGCATATAAGTACAGACGCCAGCACATCAAGCTACTACAATCTGTTAAATTTCTTTAATTGATTTTCTACTTTATCGCCAAAGCACAAGGTTCAAAGTTGATTGGGAAAATTTGACAGTTTCGGGTAGCTTGATGTGCTGGCGTCTGTACATTACATTTTAACATTTTTAAAATGTTCGTTTAAATGAAGTCTAAATTCAGCTGCATCCGGTTAGACTGCTAGCTGTCCCCAACATAGTTGATGGTTAAGGTTTTTAATAGTTTTAATTTTAAAAGCATTAAATAAATCTTTAAATAACACATAATCTAGCACCACGCCTGTATTCCCCGAGGAATTGGCCAGAGATGTAACGAAAGTAACAATCTCTTGCTTTTAATCCTACACAATGGAATAACATTTATTTCAGACCTTTGCCCACTCCCAACTTCTGATCGTAACCCAAACAAAATTACTAACAAATCAAAGATACCGAAACACGTATCCGATACCAGAGGGCCCTACTTATCCCACTTAATAAGCTTAGTAACATTTATGCTCAGACCGAAATAAAACAGACATTTATTTTGCTGAAGCTCGATATATTCTTATACAATACTCTATGGAGTATTGTTTCGCCTATTTTGAGTCTTATAGCCTTGTCAGCGGGGTAATTGCGAAACACACTATCCGTAGGAATGGGTTATTTACGTGCGTTATTTACGTTGTTGAGCTGACATATTTTTCGAACATAATTATGAAGCAACTAGCTGAGCCCCGCGGCTTACCCGCATAAGTGTCGATACCGTGGGAATATCGGGATAAAAAGTAGCCTATATCTTAATCCATGATGGCAGCTACCTCGATACATAATTTTATCAAAATTGGTCCAGCCGTTTGAGCGTGAAGAAGTAACAAACATATAAATACACACACAAACACTCACAAACTTTCGCCTTTATATCATTAGTGTGATGAATTAGTAATATCCTTCAAAATTATTTAGTCTGAGGTTATTAGTGTGTTACGCAATTAGATTACTGGTTTCTATTTAGCCTACGCTGACAATTATTGTTATATTTGATTATTCGTCTGTAACGTGATCTATAAATGAAGGACGTGGTTAATTAAATAAAAATAGATCAATAAACGAATTTTTCTTTTCTTCTTTCTTTCGATAAATGTTTTTAAAGAAAAATTGTGGTTTTTGCACCTAAAGCGTGAATCGGACTAGAAGATTTTTTTTTTGTTCGGATTATTTCTATAAACAGTTCGATTTTGAACTTGATAATAAATATGACATCAATCTTAATTAGATTGAAGTCATAGAGCAAAAACTTTGTATTTTGAACGTACCTATATAATGCGATGCAGTATTAATATTAATTTTAGGAAAATATCTCTGGAACTCTTTTTAAAACCCCATCTTAATGATAAATGATTTGTAAGTAAGTAGGTGTGTACAAACACTTTTACACGTCAATCATATTTTTTTAAACTAAATGAGGTCGGCGTTTCGTATCTGAGAACTCTGAGATGAAAGGCCGAAGCAAACTCTCAAGGTCGCAGTCTCTTTCAAAGTCCAGAGATAATCTTGGCCTTGGATGTGAAGACCATCTATTTTGACACACCACTGAATCCGCCATTTTCTTCCCACAGGCATGCAATCCCGTTACCAAGTCTCGCCAATGGACGCGGCGGCTGGCCCAGCAGCCAATGGCGCGGTGTTACGCATAGAACCTGTGCGTGCGCAGCGCGATGACGCGACCTATGAGTGTGTGGCGGAGAACGGAGTGGGGGATGCCGTGACTGCCGTGGCTACGTTGACTGTTTTTGAAGGTAAGTCTTAGATATAAGATTTCGTATAAATGTAGAAAGACTTTCGCGTTTCAGAGTTTCGGATTTACGTCAACGTATCAACGTCCATTCGATACTGTAATATCAAAGGGACCGGTTAAAACTATATTTATATAAAGATGTTAAAACCATAGTGATAAGTATAATCTGGGTGTGGTAATCGTTGCTCTAATTATTTTCTCGTGACGGTATTAGCAATACCACATCAGCTCACGCTATGGTAAAAGTATTAAGCTGATCGGCAGGCAGCATCGGATGCTCTTATTGTGGAGGCAAAATACAATAGTATCATTCTTTGACGTAGTGATGATTACACCAGTTTTTGGTATCAACAATTAGTTTATTGTATGAACTTAAACTAAATTTGGCTCGACAGAAAATTCATCTAAAACTTCTAATTCCCTATTCTGTTCCTTAAAACACCGTCACAATACTTCTAACGCTCACGGAAACCGCTATTCTTCCCAAAACGTCCGAGAGCACTAAAAGGAAGCGAACGACTATATCTGCTCGTAACTACCCACATTCAGCTGCTGTAGACGAAAATCCAGTGGAATGTTTACGAGCTACTACGTCCTAGGACGTTCTGCTTTATCCTATCTATCCTTCATATACTAGGCGCTATCCCGTCCTGGCTTGTGTAAGGTATGGGAGAATAAACTGTACGGTATAGTTTTATCGGTGTTTATAACTGGCGACCAAGGATTCAGAAATAAATATGTGTTGTGTGGACAACTGTACATTATGGGACATTAAAACGGAAAATTCTAAGCAAGAGGTAATTGTAGCATTAAAAACACTTCGATAATCCAAAAGTTCTCATTTGATCGTATAAAAACCATAGATATAGATATTATATTCGTTAGTTTTTTATTAATTATAATTAAACTACTGTGAATAAAAGAGCCATTTTCAATAGGGTTCCTCCTATGGGTGAAATGAATCTATTAAAAAAAAAATGACTCAATTAATTGATTTTTTTGCAAGCTACAATGTTTTCAGATTTCACACTTGATTGAAATTTTTTTTGTTTAGAAATATATTGATGTTTTTTTCGTTTCTACTGCATTAAATATTTTTCTAAAGTAGGTAGGTACGTAATTAATCTCCATTACATTATATATACAATGGTATATAAATTAAGTTGGTAGGTTCTGTGTACTAGCAGGAGTATAACAATAGAAACAGTTGTAGAAAGGAGGCAAAAAACTTTTTCGATCGTAAAGCACTCTCTGATGGTTCGCATTAAGGCTCCTTCAAACAAGCGCGACACGCAATAAAATCGCGCACGACACAAAGGCACCGCAAGTCGCGCGACGAGCGGTGCCTTTGTGTCGCGCGCGATTCGCGTCGCGCGTCGCGCCTGTTTGTAGGAGCCTTTATGAGTCGTGCAATAAAATAATCTTTATTATGTACATCATATATAAATAGAGACAATTATATTGGTTTGAGATTAAGTGGTACCTTTTAACAAAAACTGGGGTCAGTCCAGAAAGCCTACCCAAGTAACATTTCATTCGGGCCTAGGTTATAGAAAATGCCTTTAGGTTTTCCCAGGGTCGTAAAAAGGTTAATGCTTTGCTATCTAGTCATATTAAGTACTTGAGAATGATTAATAAGTCCTAAAACTAATTGTTTATTATTACAACCTTGGAGCCACTGACAAGAGTTTAAATTAACGTTATTTTGACTTGTGTTTCAAGAGCATATAGTCCTAGGAACTTATAGTTGTCGTAGACTCTTGATTAAGTTCTGGAAAGGCTAGCATTATGCTAAAGTGAGATCTAAAGGTTTAATTTTTAACTTTGATATAACCATAAAGTTATGGAATGTTGAAATTGCTTATAAGTAATTTCTAAAACCTACTTAAAACTTATAGGTAGTGTTATAGTTGTCTAAGTAAACAAATTAGGACTGCGTGGTGAAAACCTAAACCAATAAGCTATTTTTATGAGCTGAAGGCATGCTTAAAGTCCTACAAGAATATTTTAAAGCTTTAGAGGCATCCTTAAATAATGTTAGTTGTGTCTAGAGTTGCCAACCATACTTTATAATAACGTATCCTACTTTATTTTTGGTAATAAGGTATACTTTATACTTTTACATACAAATAAAGTATGCGAAAATACTTTATTTTCAACCTTTACTGTGATGCGTAAAACATACTCATCATGGGTACTTAACGATTTATAATTTACCTATCCCTATATACCTATAGTTTTTTCTATAATGAATCTAAAGTGGCGAGAAGAGAGAAATAGAGCATCAATAAATTTAATTAAAAACGAATTGTTTATTTATTTTTTAAACGTTGATTGTCAAACAAGCTTTGTAACATTTAAAGACAACAAAAAATTGTTAGTATGTGCTAAAAGCACAGAAAAATACGTGTTTAAAGCAATAAAAACATAAGTTTGAAAAATACTTTTTTTTCTTTCTAATACTTTATTTTTTTCCTATTCAAACCACTTTATACGTTTTTTTTGTCAAAAAAAGTTGGCAACCCTAGTTGTGTCCGCGAATTCAAAGCATTCCGTTGTATTAAAGTCTTGAAGTCAAGTCAAGTAGTCAAGTCTTGAACTACTCCTGGCGATAACCTTAAAGCTGCGGAAACAGCCTTGTAGTTTTAAGTAGCTCCGCGAGATGATCTGTAGCTCTTATTTTGGCAAACATTAAGAGCTTTTAGCTGTTACAGTTCTGAAAATGTTAATTTTAATGCTTTCTAGTAATTTCCTAACGCCAGCCATATTTTTTTACTGAAATGAAAAAAAATCTAAACAAAAAGCAATATTTTAAGTCATCATGGCAAAGTTAAGTAACGTGTGCTATGTGATTTAAAATATATGATTTTTATATGAATAGAAGTTTTATTTCTAATGCAACTTACTACCAACCACCTAATTTTATAATTTTTATTTCATTAAAATATCTTCTAAATGTTTTACTAACGAAAGGCCCGTCTCGTATACAGCACTATTATCCTAAAGTTTCACGATAAAGTGCCAGTCGCACTATTTTTTTGATTTTTCCTGACTTCAGCAAGCAACTTATTATTTTTTATGAATATAATAACACTTACATCTAGCCATTTTGAAACTTGGTATAATGACAGGGAATGGCGCCATTATAAATAAGTACTTAAATCCACGATTGGTAAAATAAATCTTACACAGAAACATTTTAAAACCTGAGAGTCCTGGAAAGGCATTAATTCATGTCCATCAAAAAGGTTTTAAGTTGTCATTGAGTTAAATCCATGACTAATTTAGAACTTAAAAGCTGCCTTGTTAGGTCATATTAACGTTAAATTAAGGTTGTGAAGGTTATATTTGGGTTCTGTGTAAGTAGTTTGAAAGGTTTTGAATTTGAGCTATAGGTTTTGCTGTAGCTCTCAGAAAGGTTCTAAAACTTGGGCCCTTTTTGCACTCAGGAGGTTAATATAAGCTTAATATAACGTTATTAAGTCTATTAAGACTTACGAACAGATTTCCATACAAAGGTTCTAGAACCTTTCCAAAACCTTTCTAAAACCTAAAATGTTACTTGGGTAGACAAGTGACAATCGCGTTCAAAGCGTTTCGTTTTTCTTCAACGACTTTCAATAGGTTTGACATACCTAAGCTTTTCGGTAGCTTTGTCAATTCAATGCGTCTTTGAATCTTTCGTCATTGTTATCGCTGATAAAGAAAGCAAGGAAAATATTTTATTTGGGACAAGCACAGGAAATACAAACAATAAAAAATACATTAAATCGAAAAAAATCATGAAAACAATAAAAAAGAACATGAATACTTTTAAGTTTATCTATGATTAATACTATCGTCTGGCTCTACTACTACGTCTGGCGCAGATTGAAAAATATTTATTTTTTATTTTATTATTTGCTATTATTTACAAACTATTTATTTATTTCTGTAACTGCCCGTGACATCACAGCGGGCCCTATCAGAATACCAGCGCTGCAACATTTATTTTTTAAATGTCGTAGCATCAAGGCTCGTACACACAGGCGCGACGCGACACGCGACACAAAGGCACCGCAAGTCGCGCAACGAGCGGTGCCTTTGTGTCGCGCGCGATTCGCGTCGCGCGTCGCGCCTGTTTGCAGGAGCCTTCATGCTGAGATATGAGCCTTTTGGCCTCGTATAGGACTTTCTGTTTAATTTTCCTTTTGTTACTTTTTTTTATATATAACTTGGTTTTTTATTTTGCTGTATTTAGTTTAGTTTGTGATCTTCCTGTACGAGTCGCAATAAATACTTTTTCTTTCTTTCTTTCTCTCTATCAAAATAGTGAAAAAAAAGAACACCTGTGCGAGGTCAAAAAGTGGCATTCTATTAAAAATATCGCAGCATCATGCTAATCCTATCTCAGCACGATGCTGCGATATTTTTAATAGAATGTCACTTTGCCCTCGAAATGCAACAGTTGGATTGGATTGCTTTCAACAGTCACATAAATGCATACCGTATCAGTCTCAATCAGCACCTCATCGTTCACTAGCACTTGTCACACCATAACTTCCATTATCTCTATTAAATCCCCCGAAATCGAAAACCAACCAACCCTCCATAAAAAAACTCTGTTACATAACTCCATTACCATACAAACACTGGGCTCATAATAACCCTCTCCATAAAGCGGCCTTGCATTCTTCACCACCTCAGTGATTCCTTTTCTATTGTGGCTCACAGTAACTGCCGACTGGAACATAAAACATGGCCGGCGAGGACACAATGATCCTTCCGGAATATAACTCTGCCCCAAGACTCTGGGCTTTCAATAAATAAGCATTAAAAAGCCGAGGCCAACGTTCGAGCGATAACGAGCCACAGACTGAGATATACGGTAGACCAATGCTGCTAATTGGTTCGTATGGTTGCGAGATTGTGCGTCGTAATTGGTATCCTGATTTGTTAGTAGTACTTTTTTGTACTGTGTCCTTTTAAGTATTGTGTAATATGGTCACTGTAATAGTGTGACGTTGGAAAATTTGAATTGATTGCTTTGTAAACTTATATTTACAGTTTAGTTATATAGGCTTTTAGGCGAAGGGTTAGCCAAATTACGGGGCTTTGTAGTTAGACCCATTTAGGAAATACATATATAAGTTTGATGAATCTAAAGGTAAAAAAAAACATGTTTCAAGAATTTTCAAAATTTTAGTTCTGTGCTCTAGAGACACTACATAGAAATCCTATGAAGGTGTTGCGCTTGTATCCGAAATAGGGGAGGCGTATTTGATCAAAATTTCGAATTGTTAAATACAAAAACGAATATATTGTTTTGTTTCATTTCACTCCATTTTCCCCTAAACCTTGTTTTTTTGTATTACATGTGGCATTATCGTTATGATGACAAATAACTACAAAACTTTTTAAAAGCATTTGAACTTCTACGAGTAGATCCCTCTTATTATAAATTATTTTAGTTAGTTAAAGTTGGGCGTATTGAGTTTTTTACTTTGAGAGCTTAGAACTATTTATTCAGTTCTTATTTGCATCTACCATTGCCTTTGCAAGACTAAGGAGGCAACTTAAACTAAAAAAATCCAAAAAAAAAAAATAGGACACATGTAAAAGAAATTTAAAAAGCGCTAAAAGCAAAAATTATGAAAATTCCTGAATAACTACAAAAAACATTATATAAATGAAATAACCTTTAGGGTCTTCAAACTAAATATGTATTTCCTAAATGAGTCTACCTACGTACCCCCTTGTCTGGCTAACCCGCTATACATTAGGCACTTTCTCAGGAAGCTCATAATTTGTGTGTAACATAATTTAATCCTACAAACATTATACAAATTTACCTGGATTATCTAACTGCGAATCGCCAGTCTCTGTCACAGCGAAAATTGTCGACTACCGACAAAATACAATGACAATTCCCGTTGTAAATGAAAGTTGTGGAATTATTATCGTGATAAGTTAAGTTCCCTACTTACTGCGGTGCCACGTCGCGGTGTAATTGACGACTAAATCGCGATAATTACGTCATAACTCAGATCTGTCGCGAGGCACATTTAGCCCCTTTGCATATATTTACGGGGAATTAGTTGTTTCCGGTTCGCTGTGAAATGACGTCACGTGTTAAAGATGATAATTGATACTTTGATGTTGCGATAAAGGGTGTTCTGGTAATTGTGCTCGCGTTTTGTTAGGCTGTGGCGTTTCGTAAGGCGCTGAAGTTTTTAAAGTAAGAATGATACCAAGTTTTCGTGCCTACTCATTAATAAAACAAATTAGGCACTCTCTGCATCATCATTATCTTCTTGTCTCGTTTAAGCATAAACTTTATGAAACCGGCATGTCCTAGAACCAAAAATTCGAAGAAATGTGAAAACTTCTTTAGGCGCGTTGGGCATTTTTAGAGATGGGGAAAAAACCATTGAACTCCCGCCACTATTGCCGTAAGCGACACCGCGCGTGTTTTGTTTATAAGACGATTCCAAAAAATACCCGCTTCGGGTTTTAATGTATATCTGATATGTCTGTGAGTGATAGCAAAGTAATCTGTTTGTGTTTTGTTTTCACTTCTGTCGGCGCTCCTGGTGTGCCACTGTTTTTTTTTTAATAACCGACGAATTTTGTCTACTCTAGGGGCTCTAGGATCATGTGCTGAATTCCTGGTAACAGTTTGCGCGTCGATGTCGCTGTTATCTTGTACAGACGCCAGCACGTCAAGCTACTACAATCTGTCAGATTTCTTCAATAGATTTTCAACTTTATTGCTAAAGTATAAGGTTCAAAGTTGATTGGGAAAATTTGACAGTTTCGGGTACGTTGATGTGCTGGCGTCTGTACTCTTCATCCAAAATTACCTAAATCAAACATATTATATCACCTGTCTTTTAACAAAATGATCTTCACAAAGACAGAGTCCGCGCAGCAACTAGTGAGTACAATAACATAATTATTATACAATATTTACTTTTCCTCCGTCTGAAGTTTCTACAAAGGTTCCGTAGTCTGAAACTTGCCGCAAACTTGTTAAAAGTCAAAGCCTTATTGTTCTATGGAAAGCAGATTCAAACTGTATATCTTGTTTGAATTTTTAATAGAGACAGCTTTTTTTTTAATATTTATTGAAAAAAAAGAGGATTTGATCATACATGATCATGTCATCCCCATAGTTACATACATCTTACATATTCACATCTTATCTACGTTTTAGAGCACAATCAACCATTTTATATACGAATCTCGCTTCCTCTGATAAGGGCATCACTAGAATAGTGTTACATAGACCGGTGTCGTGTAAGCTAATGCCGTAAGCAAGCCTAAAAGATAACCTCTCGGCGTCGTTCCGAACACATTCCACTAAAATGTGAAAAACGTCCTCAATAAAATCGCAGTCAGTACAATTCTTAGAAGTAACTTTGCCTATTAGGTACGCAAAACTATTCAGTGGGATATGTCCGGAACGCAGTCTCATAGCAGATACTATGGCGTGTCTAGACAGTTCTGAGTGAGTGAGTGAGTGAAAAATGGACTGTACATCCCCCGTTCACAGTTATTTTACCTCTGACTGCGGCAACCTAACAGCAACTTTATTGTAACGAGAATAAGGATCACAATGATTTTGACAGACTTGTCAGTGGCAGCAACCTAACAGAAACCTTATTAGAATGAGAATAAAGATCACTGTGATTTGGACAGTGATGCAAAATCAGAGGTAAAATAACTGTGAACGGACTATAGATAGTGTTTTGTTTTTTTTTTTTTTATATCTAACCAGTTGTATATTATATTGTCCCAGAAGGCATTTGCCTATCATTCTTATTTATTCACTGACTTCTGTCATCTCCTAATGAGGGTCAATTCTTTCAGTAGGAGTCAAATTCGTCCCGCGAGCTTTGTCTATCACGTCACCTTCAATAGGACTCAGTTTATGTTTTACTTCTGCAAATAATGAGGGTTTTCTGAAATGACGTTCGCTAGGTGGCAGCACTGACACGTCAGGTCCAGGCATCTGTCAAAGAGCCAATATTTCTTTAGTCATGACGGAATGGTGAACGAATGAATGAATCCAATGATGAACGTCATCATATATTTTATATTCATTGTCGAAATGGAAGACCTTTTGTCAAAGTGGTGCCAACTGGTGTCGTAAATTTTCACGAAAACCCCCATTGTGACCATTTTTTCTTTACTGGCTATGGGTATAATATAATTTAATAAGCATTTCTATATTTTTTTATACAAAATCACAGCAACATTTATGGATATAATTCTGAAATAAATTATTCTTGGGGCTGATTTTTCCAATGCCAGATAATTTTATCCGAGGAATAATTTTGAATTGTTGACAGTTCTTCCATACAAAAACAATCAGAAGTCAATTTTATTCCACGAATAAAATAATTGATCTGTCGATTGAAAAATCTTCCCTTAGGGCTGATTTTTCCATCGCCAGATAACTTTTATTCGAGGAATAAGATTGACGTTTGACAGATTTTGTATGAAATAACTGTCAAAATTTCAAAGTTATTCCTCGAATAAAGTTATCAGATGATTGAAAAATCAGCCTTTAGTCTTATTAAATAATGTATTTATTTCGTTTTCAATTTTGAAACTGTTCAATAATTCTTTATCACTTTTTTATGTTTACACTTAAATAATCATGAAATGATTTCATGCTATATAAAATACACTAGATTCTAGTGTATTTTATATAGCATGAAATCATTTTGGCGTTCGCATTTTAATCGAAAATCCTTTATTCTAGTGACTAGAATAAAGGATTTTCGATTAAAATGCGAACGGTTAGATGATTTTTTCCATATTTCCGTGAATCCCAGTGAACCCACTTAGAATAAAATGAAAAAATCGCTTGTTTTTTTTGGTAGGTACTGGCCAGTTTGTTCCTATGAATCCTATGTAATATCTTTTTAATTATTTCAAGTACCAGACGTTGCCCGCTGTGTCAGTCGCAACCTAGAGTTAACTACTTGATGTTCCCGGTTGAAAGAATCATATGAAGTACCTATTGTCTATTTGTTTGCCAAAAGTTGTCACTTGCTAGCCAAACTGTCACTGTAGGTAATACTAGTAAAGATAAAATTACTCCAAGAGTACTTCTTTTAAAATTCCTTATTCAACGACAATTTCAATACAATTGGTCCACCGGTCAATCACACATCAGTGATAACGATTTGACATTGACAGGACTCTTATGTCGTTGTAGTAAGGACGATTGTCGTGGTGCACGTCTACACGGTTCACTACATTTCATTAATTTCGACACGTAATCTTGATAGGCAAATCTTGCAACCTATTGTAGGTAACTGTGCGAAAAAATAAATTGGGTCCAGGTTTAACTTATAAATCTTATTTCAAAAACGAGATCCATGTCAGAAAATCGCTCAAGACTCGGGCAAACAAGACGTACGAGTATATGTATACTGAGTTATATGCAGCTCTAAAGAAGTGGGAACTGACAGAGAAGAATGGGCTTTAGCAGCGAAGTTTTAGTGACAGAAATCGATACATATTGCTCTGCTAGTGCTAGTGGGTACTGCAATATGTAAAGCGCTACCTTGTGAAATATACGGTTTTAAAGTATCTATTCTCTTAAGGCTTTGTTTTCGCTTTGGATGATTGACTTCGGCCCTATCTTCATATTACAAAACGAGAATTATTAAAAAATAAACAGTTATTTTATCTGTGAATTGGAATCACTGTCAAAGCAAAGTGATCTTTATTTTCGTTGAGATAAAGTTGCGGTTGGGTTGCTACCATTCACAAGCCTGTCAAAATCACAGTGATCTTAATTCTCGTAACTATAAGGTTGATGTTGGGTTACTGCTGTAAGAGGTATCACACTAATTTTATAAAGGCGAAAGTTTGTGAGTGTGTGTGTGTTTATATGTTTGTTACTTCTTTACGCTCAAACGGCTCGACCAATTTTGATAATTTTTTTTTATACCGATATAACCACGAGATCGACATTTACGCGAGTGAAACCGCGGGGCGCAGCTAGTTATAACTATAAAAGGACTGTAACTTAGTTTTAGTATAAACGTTTAAGACAGTTTTTGTATTTCGAACCTTATATCGGCAAAGGTACAGGGGGCCTAAAATGGCCACGTTTGGCAGAATAATAAAAGGATAACATTATGAATCATAATGGACAGTTAACTGTTAAGTTAATCGTATCAAAACCATTGGTGAAGGATTTTTCAGTTATTTTTTTTGTCTGTGCTAAAATACCAATAAATCCAATCCAAATCCAATCCCAATCTCTTTGATTATACCTACGTTGTGCAGCGAAAAAAAGGAAAAACACGGACTGTCTTCGCCATATTATGAGTCCACCTGTTCTTAATACAAAAATTGCGACTTAGCACCGGAGGAAGTTGTCAGTTTTGTATAATGAATTGGATTTCTAGTACACGGTAAGCATAGTAACAATTATGCCAATCGCCCACGAAGCTAATCAAAAATAACGTGTTACAAACTAGTATTTCAATGGCGCTAGGTCCGTACACGACGCGACTTACAAACGCGTTATTAACACTTAATAGTTTAACACCTAACCTAACATTACATAGTTTGTGATTGGTTGCGTGGTGCACGGACCGCCTTTGAAATACTAGTGTGGTATTTTGGCTGGTTGGTTCCTTTTGTGTGGACAAGAAATAAGCCTTTGGTTCTTAATTCAAAAACTGAACCTGAACAAAAGAAAAACGTTGCTTTTAAAAGTATCCTATGTATTAATCTGATGTATCTATACCTACTATAATATTATAAAGCTGAAGAGTTTGTTTGGTTGAACGCGCTAATCTCTGGAACTACCAGTCGGATTTGAAAAATTCTTTTTTATTTGATAGCCCAATTCTTGAGGAAGGCTATAGGCTATTTAACATCACGATATGACCTTTAGGAGCCGTGCAAAAAGAACGCTAAGCAAGAACGAAGTAATAGCGCGAGCAGGCGATGCGATACGAAGTAGCTAGTAAGCTATATTACTGTAAAGTTTCATCAAAAGCCGTTCGGAAGTTTTTGCGTGAGAGAGCAACAAAAATCCATCCGTCCAACCTCACAAACTTTCGCATTTATAATAATAAGTAGGATATAGATATAGACTTGTCTAATATCTAATCGATTTCTCATCTGACCTTTGAGAGTCAGGGTATCTACATACATACGAGTACATATGTACATAGGCAATGCTTATATATCGTGCCCTCGCGTAGATCGCACGATCACAGGGCTTGTCCCAAAGGGTACAACGTAAAATTGCGTTGGGACATTAGCCTGACCCCGTTCGGGACACATGCTAAATAAAATCAGAGTTACTGCGACCTTTTAATGTACTTACATGGTTTCTAATAAATGTGTTTTTCTTGTTATGTTAATTTTGTATAGGGTTGTAAACTTTCATAGCTGAAAACGTATCGATAAATTGGTTGTTGTCCTTTTTATGATCGGCAAACATACGTAACTTATGTTACTCTTTTTCCAGTGATACTAAAGTACAGACGCCAGCACATCAAGCTACAACAATCTGTCAAATTTCTTTAATAGATTTTCAACTTTATCGCTAAAACATAAGGTTCAAAGTTGATTGGGAAAACTTGCTAGTTTCGGGTAGCTTGATGTGCTAGCGTCTGTACGTAATAAAGAAATCATAGACCTTGCAACTCAAACTCAAACTCAAAGCGTTTTTTTTTCAATTAAATCATTTACAGGCACATTTGAATAGCCAAGGAGTCGGTCAGTCAGAAATAAGAAGTTAGTTTCCTAGGTACCTATGAAAAAGAACGGGCAAGAAACTCCATGGACACAGTCTTATAAATTACTAGCTGCGCCCCGCGGTTTTACTCGCATAAGTTTCGATCACGTGGGAATATCGAGATAAAAGGTATATCCTGTGTTAATCCAGGGTGTCAGCTGCCATACCAAATTTTATCAAAATTGGTCCAGCCGTTTGTGCGTGAAGAAGTAACAAACATATATACTCACAAACTTTCGCTTTTATAATAGTAGTGTGATATCTTGAAGGTAGTGAAAATGTGCATTCGAGAGACATGTAAGATCTCTCTCGAATGCACATTTTCACTTCCTTTAGGTACCTACCTAGATTTCAAGTAGTGGCAAGTGGAATTGCCTAGAAATATCGTATTCAGAAATCTAAAACCCTAGAAAGAAAACGAAATAATTTATTTGCTTATAATGTAGGTATACAGATAAGATGTTTTTTTAGGGTTCCGTACCCAATGGGTGCCAACGGAACCCTATTACTAAGCCTCCGGTGTCCGTTCGTCCGTCTGACTGTCATCAGGCTGTGTCTCATGAACCGTACAAATTAGACAGTTGAAACTTTCACAGACCGCTATAACAACAAATAATAAAAATAAAATAACTCGCACTTGAGCGATTTATTTTTTATCATTATTCTTCATAAATAGCCCTAGGTTAGATATAAAATGTAGAAGCGAAAAATATTACACACCTAATTTGACAGCCAAACAAAACCTTAAATGCGTATTAAAAGCTTCCATCAACAATTCAATTTATAATTCGTTTGTTTCTGTTCCACTAATGACTTAACCCTCCAGTGCCCGAACAATAAAAAAAACCCTTAATTTTAATAAAAGCCCGTTTAAAATTTACTGAAATTATATTAATCACTTGCACTGCACAATGGCGGCCGCCAGGCCTCTGCATAATTTATAGTAAATCCGGCCGTTGAATGATTTCGAGCAATTTTAAATTTAACAATGAGATCTGATGACTTACCCAAGATGGATGCAAACAGAATTAAATTCGTAATACTGTGGGTATTTATTTTATTGCCTTTTTCGCGGTATTTTATTGGCTTCGAGTCAAACTCAATGCGTCTGCGCAAACTAATACCCTGCGATAGGTCAGAATAGGTTGAAAAAAAAGATATCGAAATGTATGCGTAGCGACAGTCATTTGACCTGGACAACCCCAATACTGGGGCATATCCTCCTCAAATGCCTATCATGAATTTCATACGCATGACAACCGAGACCAACTCTAGACAGTTCAAAATGTTTTCCAACATGCAGTGGAGTTTTTAAAGAAAAGAAAAAGAAATAAAATATCCGTTTATTTGCGGTAAACACGACTCATAAAAGAACATAAATAGGTACACAAAAAAAATAACAGGTTTGAGTTTGTGTGTGTGTGTGTGTGGTGTGTGTATGGTGTGTGTGCTGTGTGTGTTGTGAATGTGTGTCTATAGTGTTTGTATGTTAATTTCTTTAAAAAAAACTAATTTTGGAAGGGTATATGACTCTGATGTCGTGATAGCCCAATGGTTAAGGCCTCGCCTCTCATCCATGAGGTAGTGATTTCAAATCCGGGCAAGAACCAATGTAACTTAATCAATCCTATGGGCAGATGCCAGCATATCAAGCTACTACAATCTGTCAAATTTCTTTAATAGATTTTAAACTTTATCGTTAAATTATTAGGTTTAAGGTCGATTGGAAAAATATTGCAATTTCGGGTAGCTTAATTTGCTGGCGTCTTTACTTTCGGAGTTCATCTTGGAAACTAGTGACATCGGTGAAGGCAAAAAATCATGAATAAACCTGGACTTATAGTTAACTAGCTAACCCGACAGACGTGGTCCTGTTTTTGATTCAAAAGACTCGTGGCGCCATCTATTATCATAATAACATTATTGTTGTTTTCTTCGGGAACAGCACTTTTTTCTGGATTAAAGGTACCCTATGTCCGTTTTGTACACCTGACAACGTATATGCAAAATTTCAGGAGAATTGGTTCATTGGTTTAGGCGTCAAAAGGTAACAAACAAACTTATTTTCGCATTTATAATATTAGTTACGATATACGGAAATCGCCAACCCGTCTGGAGCAAAGTGCCTTCTCTTATGAGAAGAGATATTTTGCCTGCAGTGAAACAATTTATAGGTTGGTATCATGGCTCCTAGCGGTAAATACTTAGCCATAAAACCATCTCCAATATTATATAAACTACATTTCCTCATAAATGTTACAATGATATATTACCCATTAAACTTTTTCTCTGACTTCCGCTTCTTTTCGCCTCGTTTGAGTTGTAAAAGTCAACTAATCCTAATGTATTACTGTTGTGTACGTGTCTTTCAGTGGTACAATGAACGAAACAGAAAATTCCGCCATTAAAATTGTGGGCATAAGAACGTAGGTTCCTGCCGGTCGATTCTGTAAAAATCTCACCGTGAAAACTTAGGTGATGTAAGTTTGTTTTTGCTAGGAATTGACACTATTGACAGCTCACTCCACGCTCACTTTTTTTTCAGGATGGGAAATCATCAAATGACCCCTCCCGCTCTGGGTGGAGCCTCAGACCAGAGTGTCAGACTCTTACTGACTAAAACTCACCCGTGTGTCTTCCTTAGCCCTTTATGTTCCGGGCCAGCGGTAACCCTTTCGGATAATCCCGCTGACCCGGCAGGCTTCGGCCCTGACGGGCCCCTTCCCTTGATGCTGACATCTCATTGAGGCGCGCGTGGAACACGTACGCGCCGTCCGGCACGGGCCTGGTCCTGATCGGACGGTGAGCTACCCATTACTCTCCGCCCTTTTTGACATGAAATGACGCTCACTTCACCTAAGTTTTCACAGTGAGATGGTTACAGAATCGCACTGCTGATGACAAAGACTTGGTACTAAACACCATGTAGGTTTGCGAAGACAAAACTTGAATTAACTTAGGACTACTTCGTTGATCTAGTCCTGTTGGGGAGGTCCTGGGTTGGATTTCCGTTTCGTACAAAGCGGGATGGGTCCATCTGGAATTTCTTAGTAGCAGCATTTGTGCCCGATAGATGGAGACTTGGCCCCTTTTTATGTGGGGCTTAAACATAGCTGTTGAAATAAGGGTGTACAGTACCCGGCGATAAATATTGCACATCGACCTTTGGAAAGAGACAATCGGCTAATTTCGGCTTCGTAGAGCGTTATCTCTATCGCACGTAATACAAACAGTCCGGTATCTATTAGGAGCTGTTAAATCTATTATGAGTTGCTTCTTTTGATAATTATTTTTATTCTTTGTATAAAATCGATAGGATCGAATAGGTCGATGTGCAATATTTAGCGCCGGGTACTGTACCTACTACTGATACACTGTATCATTCTTAGCTTTCGGGGAATACCAGAGGGCTAATTCTTAAGGGTTAAAGGTTAAGGTGGCTAATTTTCGTAATTCAAAACGTTCAAAATTCAGTCGCAGTCTCATCTCGGCGACAAAAAAATGTCAAAAATTTGCCACAATGTAAGGAAATTAGAGGTATTTTTGACATATTGAGATTGAGATCAGACTGTGAACGTTCTTAAAATTACGAGAATTGTCCCTCTTGTGTGACATTATGTGGGGTGTAAAACTTTAAACTTTCACCATATAGATGTCAATTACACTGAAGAATAGAGCAGTGGTCGCCCATTGGTAACGGTTACGACTTCGAGACGGTCGTAGGTTCGTACCCAGACAGATGCTTTACTTTGTGTAAAGTATTTCATCACCACTGCTCTCAAAACGGTGAAGGAAAACATCGCGAGGAAACCGGCATGTCCTAAAACCAAAAAGTCGAAGACATGTGACATCTACCAAGTCTACCAACCCGCACTGGGCCCGCGTGGTGGATTACGGCCCACTCCCTCTCATTGAGAGGAGGTCTGTGTCCCAGCAGTGGGAACATTATAGGCTGATTATGACGTTGAAAATTAACCATTAAATTATATTTTAGTTGCCTGTCAAACGTAATCCAAGCAAACGTCTTGCACCTTCAGGTATCAGCCCTAATCATTTCTCATAAAGGTCATACAATCAAATCCATTTGCCACAAGTAGACGCATGACGTCTCCACGTCAAGCAGGTAACATGGGAATGATTGACGTTTCACAGAGTGGGGTACACCAGGCCCCAGTAACATAGTTACTGAAATTCTGAGAATTATGCAGTGGGAGGTTTGAACCTTATTTATGTAACATGAATTCCATTTTGTATTAAATTGTTTGGATTACTTTGAATGAAATAGATTTGCGGTTTCTAGCTTTGCCGTTGGGTTGTTTTTTTTAAGTGAATAAACCACACCACACTCTATAATTAATTTGTAGTTTCAATTGAGTGTGGGATTATTGAATAGTGTGAATTTATTTTGCAGGAGTTAACATTCAAATTTTTTAATTGACTACAAAAATTATGCAAGTCAAAAGGTTTGAACAATTAAACACTCAACGGATAGAAATATTATATATTATCAATGTTACATAATATTTCTATCTGTAGTTTCAACAATATTTTATCTATTTTAATTTTAAATCCTTTTCGCTCTTGACACTAGAGAATCCTTGACCCGCCATTACATATTAAAAACAAACCTATTTTAGACATGTCAATACCTGAACACAAACGATACATAATTATTTTCGATTTATTCCGGTTCACTAACAATAACACTATTTATAGCCATGAAATTGTATTCATTATTCCAATGAAAATTGAGTACAATTAATGAATGAAAAATACGATATTTCCTATGAAGTATCGTATTTTCCCATTCATTAATTTCAATGTTCACGATCTGTTCCGTTTTGTAGTCTTTTTGTCGATGAATGGCTTCGGAAAAGAGCCTTTTATGCAAATGTTCTGTTTGAATATAAATTAATGTATTTTTTCTGTGGCCAGTTCGTTTGTGTGAACTTTTTTAGAATGAGGTAGCCATACTTCTAGGCTTTATTATGTGATGTGTCTAGCTATAAATAAACTTTTTCTTAGAAGGAATAATGGAATGTGAATCGTGCAAAATGTTTCTTTGCTTATTTATTCCGGCTATCTTTACCGCAAACAAATGTATTTTCTTTCCTTTAAACATTAAAAATGAAATGATGTTGATTGGTAAGCACATCATTTGAGAACATCTGGACCTATTTGGCTATACAAAATATATACCTACCTTACATTTTTAGAATGTTCGTTTAAATGAAGTCTAAATTCGTTTTTATGGATAGACATTGGAAAAACTTTCCGAAAAACTTTCCAATACGGGAAAAAACCGAACGTCCATTTTGCTATACCTACGGCATTTTTGTACGAACACAATACCATTCTATTGAAATTTGGACGGGACATCTGTCGGGTCAGCTAGTTGCCAATATTATTTTACAAAAAATCCACAATATCTTCTACTACCCACTCTAAAAATATTCTTATATAAGAAATAAAAACCCATATTAAGTTTCCTTTAACCTTTTCCCAGCTATCTCGATTTCGCGATAATAATAACCGAGTAATCGATTCTCGCCTGCTTGGATGAAGCCGTTATAATCGAGTTTCTGGAAACTTGCCGTGTACACTAGTCGATACTTCTATTTAGGTACGTGCCTCGGTAAATTAATGTAAGGTTGAGCGACTTCATGTAATATAAGGTACCTGCTGGTAACCCATACTGCAAATGTGATTTTATCGTATATCCGCTTGAGCGCTTTGCTTTTTATGCATATCAGTGGCAGTGTATCTGACATTATGCTGAGCTGAGGCCCTTTTGGCATTATAATCATTGTTTTGTGTTTGTTATAAAGTTTTAAGTTTTTTTTTTGACGTGAAAACGTCTAATAAATCGATGAAGCTGGCTGCACTCACGAAAAAACATGACTCATGTAGCGTTACCTCGCGGCCTTGCTCTGTAGCGTTCCATGGCGGCTTGAAGTGCAAGCGAATATTAACAAATGCAATGCAACTATTCCATCAGTATTTTCTTATGACGTTGTCACGTTCAACTATCGTCAGTAAACCGACTTTACAGACAACCGATTTTTTTTTGCTTTAATGCCAGTAGACGCATTTTTCTTTCTTTTTTTTTCTTTATATCTTAGGGCACAGCTATCGACTTCCTTTTAGCTCTGTTTTAACCAAATCTGGAGGGTTTGTTATAGTTTTAGAAGACTTTTTGTTACGTTGGAAATCATTTTTCTTCTCCCTTTCCAACTATCTGATTTGTATCTTCCTAAATGTTGTAAATTTGACACATACCCAGGTGACAAACGTATTGTCACCTGGGTAGGTATGTGTCAAATTTACAACATATTCATAAGAAAGCTTCCTGCTATCTGGGCACAAGTTACCGTAACCTACTTGGAAATTCTTAAATAGACTTAATACCCTAGTCGGCCGCAGCAAGGATAACCTCCACAAGTGGGGTTTATGGACGGCTCAGACCTCCGGTGTGTATGGTGCGACTCTCCATAGACAATGGCTCACCTCCCATCTTGCACCGTACGCCCTGTCACCTCCACACGTGAGGACCTACTGGCTGTGTCAGTGAACGGTATTGACGTTGCTGAATTTAGGGCAAAAGAAATCTAAAAAAACTATATACCTATAGTTTTTCGTGTTATTTTTGCCATTAACACACTAAGAAGAAGATAGGAAAGTTTCATTATATAAGTATTAAAATCCGCAAACCGCTTAAATCAAAAAGTTTCAGTGAATTTTAACACGTAGGCAAGTGCAATATCCACAAGTTTTGATTAGTCGATTTGCTACTGATCCGGATATCGGCGAAGTTATAATGACAATGGGGCTTCGGAACCAATGTGAGGCGACTGTTGGTCTTACGATCTCCATATAACGTTGGTGCAGTTTTGAAGGAGAATTTTCTTTATTACTGAGGTTTTTTTTGCTTGAAGTAGGTATGTTGTTTTATCAATAGATCTCTTCTTATTAAAATGATTTTTCTTTATTGAAGCAAAGAGTATTTTTCTTATAGGCCTTATACATATATAAATCTTATACCTTCTTACATCATATTGCATCTGAGATAATTTTCGACAGCTCTCTTAAAGCGTGATCCTTCTTCACCATGATATCGCTTCAGCGCACTACGCCAGACAGGCAATCGACTTATTGATTACGGCAGGTGCACAGATAATTAAGCGCCTTAATTTGTATTTATTCTCAAAAATCAAAGTGTATTGACGTTTACGACGTACGACTTAATGACATTATAAACCCTGAAGATGCAGTGACTGCTATCAAAAGGGCTGTGGTAAAGATCTCCAGTTAGCGCTTTCCACCAGGCAAGATCGGAAGATTCTTTCTTATCAATGGAGGAGTGGTACCTTCACCATCTCTAAGCGACAAATTATTATTTTTCGACATGCACGCGAACGAAGACGAAAGCGAAATAAGACGACAAAAGCGCTAAAAAAAACTAAACAATGAAGGCTCCTGCAGACAGGCGCGACGCGACTCTAGTAGATTCTATGAAACCACCACCATTACGAAAACTTGATGAAAATTGTTCTACCAGAATCCCGTCGCACCGTCGCGTCGCGCCTGTCTGCGGGAGCCTTGACGACTAAACTTATAAACCACGTTTAAATAAAGATATAGCCAAACATTCGCTCAACTCCAACGTTAAAAAATCTCTTAAAGTTACACTCTTTAAGCATATTACCCTTAAACGTCTTTAATCTGACGTTTTATTACTGAAATCGTATCATTCGAGGTATACACGAACTGCGTCGTATGAGGTTAGGTTAGACTGAAAGCGGTGACGGCGGCGAACAACAGGCCAATTCTCTCAATACTTAAAGAACGTTCAATTTAGAGCCCCAATCTCATCTCAGCGACAGACAAAACCTTGTCTTAAAATGTGTTTTTGTCAGAATACGATCGTTCTTAAATACAGGAAATGCCACTGCTGTAGGCCTGCTAAAAATGTATAGTGATGTTCCGAAAGCTTCGTACCACCGCATTTTTTAATGCCTAAAAAGCATTGTTTTGCCTAAATCATCTTATCTGTTATCCGATTGAACTCGACAACATAGGTCTACGCATTACGCTTTACGCATTTGCTATATAACGACTTTTATTTTGTGCAAATAGCGTAGTCCCAGCAGTGGTTCCCACATTATAGGCTGATCATGGTACGCATTTGCTCTTTTTTCATTAGCTGTTCAACACATCTCTCTGGTCAGAACCCGCTCCCGCTCCGCCTTCAGTATAACACCTTCTCTACACAAGCTACGACAGTCTATCAGGATTATATCGAACCCAAGCCGATGTTAACGCCTATTATTGTAAATCACGGCCAACATCGTTGTAAGTCAGACAGTACGCTGATTGCCATCTGGTTTATGTCGGCAGAATTAGGTCTATAGGTTTTAAATTTATTGCCTTAAGACATTACAGGAAGGTGTTTCGAAGATTTGTGTCTCAGGCCCTGTATATTAAAATGATTATACAGGGTGGGTCTCGATTATAACTGACAGATTTAATTCTCTCATCTCGAATGTGTTTATAATCGATGTTATGTTTAGTTATGATCGAGAATGTTCTGGAATACGCGACTTTGATAGATTTAAATAATACAATGCCTGGATTTTCCGAAGGGTTAAGTAGACCTAAAATAATATATATATAAAAAAATTTATTCAAGAATAAAATAAAGTAAAAATATGATTTACACTAATGACAATGGAGGAAATTAAATTCTAACTGAACCTATAGTCACCCATAGATCGCGAGGTATTTTTAAGGCGAAAGCGCCAGGGTAGCCCGCGAAATCAATTTTTTTTAGGTTTAGTAATTTGCTGGTCAGTATTAAGTTGTACGTTGTTTAAGAGCGTTTACGCCGTAGGGCATTTCATACAAACTTTCAAGACCTTATTTTTCGAAATGAATGAACCGATTTTAATGAAACTTTATACGCATAAGCAGGATACAAAAGTCTAAAAAGTTAGTTGAGAACATTTTCGTAACATCTTATTTAAAAAAAGATAACTGGAAATCTCTGTTTCTATGGAAAATTTAAAATCGGTCTAATTTGGCTGTAACATTATTTTTCGCTATTTTTTTTTTGACAGGGCGCTATGGCGCTCATTAGGGGAGGCCTACGTCCAGCAGTGGACTGCTATAGGCTGATGATGATGATGATGATGATGATGACTATTTTTCGAAAATGTTCTCAAATCGATTCATTCATTTCGAAAAATCAGGGCTGGAAAGTTTGTATGAAATGCCGTACGGTTAAACGCTCTTAATATAAAATTATGATTCCCGGCCGTAACAAATATGTATTTACAGAATTATAATCTCTCACATTACAGGCAGATTATGCTATGCTTATTTATCCGTTAAAATCTAATCTAATAACAATTACAGTAAAATCTCAATAAAATTTATTAATCACTAGCAGCGCCCCGCGGTTTCATCCGCGTAGGCTTCGATCCCGCGGGAATATCGGGATGAAAATTATCCTGTGCGTTAATCCAGGAAATGGTCTATCTATGTGCCAATTTTCATCCAAATCTGTTTAACGGTTAACGCGTGATTGAGTAACAAACATCCGAATACCTTCACAAACTTTCACATTTATAATATTAGTACAGTACCCGGCGATAAATATTGCACATCGACCTTTGGAAAGAGACAATCGGCTAATTTCGGCTTCGTAGAGCGTTATCTCTGTCGCACGAAATACAAACAGTCCGGTATCTATTAGGAGCTGTTAAAACAATTATGATTTGCTTCTTTTGATAATTATTTTTATTCTTTCTATAAAATGGTTTTGTGTAAAAAGGTCGATGTGCACTATTTATCGCCGGATATTGTAGGATATTTCCACGGGATATTTCCTTATACAAATTGTGAATTTCGATATTCGACCATTAAAATCGGGTACGGTGCATAATAGAGAGCATAAGACCGCGACAGCACCTGCCGTCTGCTTTAATCTGAATATAAATTGTCCGTAATTAAAGTGGGCTCGGACATGCGGGGAATAAATGCGACCACTTGAAACAAAGCCTTGGGGTGTGGTGCAAGTTACGGAAGAATGGCGGGCGGGAAATGGAGAATTAATTAGGTTAGTATTTAGCCTTGGTCGATTTAAAATAGACTAGCTTCTGCCCGTGACTTCGTCCGCATGAAATTTCTTATTCCCTCGACCCACCTTGTCGTATCGCATCACCTGCCCGTGTTATCACTTCGTTTTCGCTTTGCGTTCTTTCGGACTATTTTTCGTTTTGGTTGTCTTCTAAGGGTCATAGCGTGTTGTTAAATAGCCTTCCTCAAGAATTGGGCTATCAAAGGCAAAATTTATTTTTCAAATCCGACTGGTATTTCTAGTTATTACCCCCTACATAAAAATAAACAAATTTTACCTCTTTATAATATTAGTATAGATTAGTTAATAGGGTTAGACAGGATACGGAAAGTTTTCCCTTATTTCATTATAAACATATAAATATTTTCATAATCTCTTAACTAACTATTTATGGAAAGTAGATTGCAAGATAGACGGTGCCTATATTAAGAAGGAAACTGCCTGTGGCTGTTTTTCGGTAAACAAAAAGATTTTAGGATGCCTGTAAGCGGTCTGTAAGTTGAAACAGAGCTGCAATTTCCTTTTCTTAGTTTTCATGTCTCTTACTGCAAATGGGGATAATTATTAACCATCGGAAACACATAATTTATATAAATTACTAGCTGCGCCCCGCGGTTTCACCCGCATAAGTGTCGATCCCGTTGGAATATCTGGATTAAAAGTATACTATGCGTTAATCCAGGATCCGTGCTAAATTTCATACAATTGAACAAATTTGTACGAAATTTGGCACACGGGATACAAAGTCACAGATTTCCACATTTATGCTAACCACTAGTTGCGCGCCGCGGTTTCACCCGCATAAGTGTCTATCCCGTCGGAATATCGGGATAAAAAGGAGCTATATATAAAAAGGAGATATATATTAATCCAGGGTGTCAGCTACCTCCATTCTAAATTTTATCGAAATTGGTCCATCCGTTTGAGCGTGAAGAAGTAACAAACATATAAACACACACACACAATCTTTCGCCTGTATAGTATTAGTGTGATTTAATTTTTCATAATATTATTTGCCAATACTGCATTAAAAGAAAAACCGTTTAGAATTAACTTTACGTAATTACTAAGAGTTTACGCTTGTGACTTGCACCAATCATATCTCGCTGAGCCCTTGTAATTCGAGCTCAAACGGCGCCATATTTTTTCCAGGAGCTTTTGTGGGTAATGGTACTAAATTTAGCCGTATATGTCTCATTAGAACGACTTCTAGATAGTGCGCTTTTATGAGGATGGCAGTGCACTTTATTCATTCTAGTATATTTAATTAATAAAAAAAAAAATAGGTTTTACAATCAATTAAAATTTTTGTTAGATATACGTAAGGAAAACGTCTAATGATTTCTTTTGAACAAAAAAAAAACAGCTACAAACTCCCAACAAAATCTTTCAAAGAATGTTATGAAAACATTTCCAACAATATCGAGATAAAATTCCTAGAAAATTAACAATCTCGAACAAGTGAACTATGAAAGTTAAACATCAACTTATTATATAATAATAAGAATATAAGAATATACTCGTTGTTCAGCGCTTTGTCGAAAGTTCACAATGCTAGCAAACTATGATCGAACAGTGGGCCTAACACGAAGGCACGTCGTACCGTCGCGTCGATTCGTCCAACGATTTTTAAATGCTGCTGTTAGCAGCTGAATGTAAGTTGCCGAGAATCGAATTGATTGGCGTGCAATTGGAGAGGCCTATGTTTAGCAGTGGACTGCTGTAGGCTGATGATGATGATAGAAGATAAATATTGCACATCTACCTTTACCTTTTTTTGTATTTTATACAAAAAATAAAAATAATTATCAAAAGAAGCAAATCATAATTGTTTCAACAGCTCCTAATAGATACCGGACTGTTTGTATTTCGTGCGACAGAGATAACGCTCTACGAAGCCGAAATTAGCCGATTGTCTCTTTCCAAAGGTCGATGTACAATATTTATCGCCGGGTACTGTATATTATATTTACGTCGCACATTCATGCTAGGCCCACAGTTTGGACAGAGTAAACGTATCGATCGGCGCCGGCGCTCCGGACAAACTTTGTTTACAACTTGAACCTCTTAACATGTTTTGTGACACACAACCCTTTCAGAATTCTTATTCGAACAGAATATTGATAGTAACAAATTGTAATGGCTCCATCGGGGGTTTGTTTTGAAGTACGTTTCTATCCTCCCTCTCGCAGAGAGGCCTGTGTCCCACTAGTGGTAACACTGGCACTAGTGGCTGATGTGTCTATTTACTATCTATTAGGCTGGAGATTTTTATGGTCTGAAATCATAACATTTAGGTACTGTAAGTAGCCCCGTAGAAGATGGCGAGGCGAGCTAAACAAAACAAATGACCAGTGTCGTTCTCACATTATATAATTTTAAAATCAAAAGTAATGATGTCACTAATATTTTTGTAAAATATAATTTAAAAAGAGTGTCCATGGAGTTTCTTGCCCGTTCTTCTCCATAGGTACCTACGCTTTGGAATGGGCAACTAGCTTCATATTTTCTGACTGACGACTTCTTGACAATTCAAAAGTGCCTGTAAATGGTTTAATTGAAATAAATGCTTTGAGTTTGAGTTTGAGTGATCCACTTTAGCCCTGGATCGAAAGAGCTGGAAGTCGTGGGGAGAGGCCTTTGGTCAGCAAGATAATGCAGGCTAACAGTAACTGAAACTAGCAAGAATATTCTCCACAAGTGAGGGTTCATGAACGGCTCAGACCTCCCGTTTGTATGCGGCGTCTCTCCACAGACAATGGCTCACCTCCCACCTTGTGCCGCACGCCTTCTCATCTGCAAACGTGAAGGCCTAAAGGTTACGTCTGCGAACGATATCCGAGCAGATGAATTTTTGAAAAAAAAATTACGATGTATTATTATTTAACGTTTTTTTTTGGCATCGACACGCTATAAAGAAGGCTACCTGTACGAGATTTTCTTTAGGCAGACAATAATATTACGTTATGTTTGGGCCAGTAAATTGCCATCATTTGCAGAAATACAGACTCCAGAAGGCCTATTCTCGTAATTAAAAATGTTCAAAATCTAGTCGCAATGTCATCTCAGCGACAATCATTGTCAAAAACTTGTCGTAAATGTAAGGAAATTTGAGGTATTTTTGACAGATTGCGACTAAGATCAGACTGTCAGCGTTTTTTAGAATTACGAGAATTGCCCCTCAGGTTGCTACTGAGAAATTTCTAATGGAAAAACCCATAAATTACAATGATGGTCTTAAACAGCTTGTAGTATCTCGTTCTATTAAACCAAAATAACTTTACTTATCTTAGACCGTTTACTAATTCTGTTTACTTTTGTTGTATATCATGTACAGACGCCAACACATCAAGCTACTACAATCTGGCAAATTTCTTTAATAGATTTTCAACTTTATTGCTGTAGCATAAGGTTCAAAGTTGATTGGAAAAAAATTACAGTTTCGGGTAGCTTGATGTGCTGGCGTCTGTACAACTGCCAAGTGGTGCTTACATCTCTAAAATAATATTATAAATAGAAACGGGTATCGGTAAGAGAAAGGCTTTGGATGAAATTTGGCACATGGACCTGGAGAACATTACGAGTTACTTTTCATCCTGGATCGCAGATAAAGTTGCGGGCAACGGTTATACCAGGGATGTTAGGGAGCTCCGTAACCGTAACCGAAACTATCGGATATCCGATATAAAAAATTATCCGTAACCGTAACCGAATCCGAAATAAAAGTTTCGGATAATATCGGATAGGGGCGGAGCCTAATTGAGACACAAGATAAAGATAGCTATGATTGTTATGTTAAACTTAAATCATAGTAAATAAATATGTGCAATGTGCATTCTAAATTTAAATCTAATTTTAATATTTTCTTTGAATACGAAATTACTAAATAAGTAATAATTTTATTATTACATTTTCATTTTAGGTAGATTAGATAACACTCAACATTTATTTATAATCATTTTTAATTTAAATAGATGTAATAACTCACAGACTGATTGTAATTCCTACCAAATAGTTACATATAAATAAAACTATTTTGTTAACTATTTGTATTGTACTTTTGAAATTCCTAAAAACATTAATAACCGTAACCGAAATTATCCGAAACTAACGGATAATCCGAAATAATTTCATATCCGTATCCGTATCCGTATCCGGTATAATAATCATTCCTATATCCGTAATTAATCCGTATCCGAAATTTCATATCCATAACATCCCTAGGTTATACGTAATACTTTTAACACGGGTATATTTCACGCGTGGAAGGTTTATTCCAAAAGGTTTATATCATACAATGAAAATGATTTGATACCTAAAGTTATCGTGTAATTGTTTTTCATATAAACGTGTAGTCAAACAATGGAATCAATTGAAAACACAATTTATTAATATAAATTTATCTGCAATACAAATTACAATTCTCATTAATATCATGATATAATTTATAATCAGGCACATAATGAAAACTTTTAAAGAGAAATTATGTGGTGAGAACTTGAGCGTACCAGTAACAATGAGTCAATTAATGTGAAAAACAGCGTTCTGATGAAATATAAAAATATATGATTGAATACTCTATGCACCCTTTATTAAGCCCGCAACGGTATTAAACCAGTAATAAATCAACAACGAACCATAATTTCTCATTATACACTGGACAATAAATCATTTAACTAGAAAATGGGCTAAAATAACCTTTACTGCGATTGGCTGTCGAAAAGCCTTAGGCTAAATAATGTCGTTTGCAGATATTGGCATTGTTATTTTATATTAGAGGTTTGTGATTGGAGATTATAAGCGTTAGGAACTTATGGATTTAATATACCTACTTTTAAAATCAGTTTTGTTTTTGAGGTGTTATTTTACTTTCCCGGGTCAGCGGGATTGTCAGAAAGGGTTACCGCTGACCCGGAACATAAAGGGCTAAGGAAGGAACACGGGTGGGTTTTAGTCAGTAAGAGTCTGACACTCCCTTCCACTCTATCCAGAGCGGGATCATTTGATGATTTCCCACCCGGAAAAAAAAAAGTTGCTATTTTACTTTGACTTACGTCATCAAGATTCATCATAATCAGCCTATATTCTTCCCACTGCTGGGACACAGGCCTCCTCTCTTTGAGAGGGAGTGTAGTGGGAGGGAGTGTAGTGTAGTAATATTGTCAATTGCATTTGGTAGACGATCAATTTGCGCATCAATGTGTATCGTGTGTGTGTGTTTCTTTATGTATGTATTTATTGTATTATGTAAATGGTACACCACAGACTACCTACAGTATTTGTCTCTCCTTCCCCTTTTAAATCCATCCAAAGGTTGTCTTTAAAAGATCGCTCTTAGCGATAAGACCGCCCATTGTGTCACCCCTTGTAATATTTATTTATATTTATGTCTGTAATTTATATGGTGTACATAACAAAGAGTATTTATTCTATTCTATCAAACACGTAAATATTGATATTTATTCAGAGACCCTTAAGAGACATATAAGATCTAAGTTGAACTGTAATTTCGTCTGAGACGTGACCTTTTAGGAACATCTTTAGAAATATTAAGTATAACTTAATAGCACATAGGACCCATCTTAATATATATAAATTACGTATCACGATGTTTGTCCGCGATGGACTCCTAAACTACTTAACCGATTTTAATCAAATTTGAACACCGTGTGCAGTTTGATCCAACTTGAAAGATAGGATAGCTCACATCTCCATTTATAATCGCAATATTATTTTATTGCACAAAAACGTTAGCCACAGCAACGCGTGGCCGGGTCAGCTAGTAGAATATAATAACCAATCATGTTCCCACCGCTAGGACATAGGTGGGAGCGCGATGTAATCCACCAAGCCGACCCAGTGTAGGTTGGTAGATGTCACATGTCTACTTTTTGGTGGTTCGCACATGTCGGCTTCCTCACGATGTTTTTTGAGAGCAGTGGCGACGAAATTAATCGCCATTTTCTCAGACGTTACCGAGAGCTCTAAATTGGCCCTTGGCAGCTCTGGACAGATAGGTGGAAAGAGTAGGAAGGCCTGTGCCCTGTAGTGGGACATTAATGGCTAATAAAAACACAGTGGCACTCCAGGGGTACCGGCAGAAGTGAAAACTTGAAAAAGCATAGTAATTTCATAAACAAGTTTGAAGGTCATTCTTCCCAAAGAAAATGTACCGCGCGTTGATGTCTTTATAATGGCCAAAACTTAAAACAGAGGTGTCGGTTAAGGTAACAGTGTGGTGAGCTCAATGGTTTTTTCCCATCTCAAAAAATACCCAACGCGCCTAAGGAAGTTTTCACTTGAAAAAAAGCGCCTTCATGGGTTCGAACCCACGACCTACAACTCTTAGGTGGAAGCTGTTACCACTGGGCCAACACTGCTCACTGATCGGTCCCAAGCAACAATAAAATTAAGAAATCTATGTATACATACAATTAAATTAAATTAAACAAAGTGTCTGTTTATAATGTCAGAATAACAGCTTTTTACTAAATGCATATGAAAGTACAGTACCCGACGATAAATATTGCACATCGACCTTTGGAAAGAGACAATCTGCTAATTTCGGCTTCGTAGAGCGTTATCTCTGCCGCACGAAATACAAACAGTCCGGTATCTATTAGGAGCTGTTAAAACAATTATGATTTGCTTCTTTTGATAATTATTTTATCTTTTAAAGGTAAAGCCTCCTGCAAACAGGCGCGACGCGCGACGCGAATCGCGCGCGACACAAAGGCACCGCTCGTTGCGCGACTTGCGGTGCCTTTGTGTCGCGTGTCGCGTCGCGCCTGTGTGTACGAGCCTTAAAGGTCGATGTGCAATATTTATCGCCGGGTACTGTAATGGGTGCGTCTTGAAGTTATATGGTATATTTTCATTTTAATAATGTTCACAAGATATAATAAATGTGAGATATACCAACTGTTGAAATAATTTCTTTACTTACAAACAACATTTATATATGTACTCTAAAACTTCGTGACGTCTCATCCGTCTCTCCGTCGAGATATCTTGGCAGGTAGTAATAAATCACTAGGTACCTATAACTACTCAGGGTACTAACTATGATAGACATAAAAAAGTTTTTATCATATTAGACTCAATAGGTTTGATGTCTTTTGAGTGGTATATCAAACGATTTTATATTAATTGTCTGTTAAGCTTATAGAAATGAGTTACTTCAAAAATAAGTCAATCGTTTATTATATTAACTGATCATTATATCAAATAAAATTATAGATTCAGTTGTTATAATAATATCTTGTAAATATAAGAGGTTTTGTAATTACAATAATATATTACTTACCCGAAAGTAATACGGCACTTATAACAAAAAACTTTTTTCTGTCTGTCTGTCTGTTTGTTACGGCTGATCTCCAAAACGGCTGGACCGAATTTGACGGGACTTTCACAATGTTATAAGGAGTAACTTAGGTTAATTTTATTTTAGATCGCGGGTGAAGCCTCGGGCAGAAACTAGTACAAAATAAAGCAACACACAATAACAAACCTAATATGTCTTATACTGTAAACTATTTGCATATCAAACTCCACCGAACAAATTTCCCTCCCAGCACCATCAGGAAATACAGTGAAAACTGTCATTCCACATTCAAATATTTCTACTCAAAACGCTACAAAATATAGTCGTAATACTCGTAAATAGAATGTAGTACTATTCGATGCAACAAATCGAATTTGCGTCACAACGAATATAAACTTGAATGCAATGGCTTTTCACGAGTACTCGCATATTACACGAACATATTCAATAGAAGAATTTAAATTGAGTGTAATGCCACTTGAAAGTCAATTTTTGTGTCAACGTGTTCTTTATTTTCTTGTTTTAAGGTAGAAATAATTATGCGAGTGCTTTATGTATGTTGAGGCAGTAGCAAGTAGGTAATTATAATTTGGTTAAGGCTACTAAAATCTTGTTTCAAGCTCTGCTAATGGTCAGCGGGATTGTCCGAAAGGGTTACCGCTGGCCCGGAACATAAAAGGCTAAGGAAGGAACACGGGTGGGTTTTAGTCAGTAAGAGTCTGACACTCCCTTCCGCTCCACCCAGAGCTTGGGGTCATTTGAAGTTTACAAGGCACATCGAGTTTTGGAAAGCGACTTTCACACAGCTAAGAGTAACAGAGTTGTCTATATACGATGTAACTAATGCTTTAATTGTAAGCATATTATTTTGATTTAAAAGAGTGTCCGTGGTGTTACTTGCCCGATCTTCTCCTTAGGTACAGATGCCAGCACATCAAGCTACCCGAAACTGTCAAATTTTCCCAATGAACTTGGAACCTTATGCTTTAGCGATAAAGTTGAAAATCTATTAAAGAAATTTGACAGATTGTAGTTGCTTGATGTGCTGGCGTCTGTACCTACTACACTTTGGAATGAGCAACTAGCTTCATCTTTCTGACTGACCGACCCCTTGACATTGCCTGTAATTGGTTTATTTTAAATAAATGCTTTCAGTTTGATACAAAGCTACACTTTTTATAGAAAGCATGGATTTTACTGATTCTATATTAGCTCAGGTGAGAATACTATACACGGCATACTGGCAGAATACTGGCAGTTTCAATAATTAATGTGGCCTTCCCAAATGTCCTTTCTTTGGTATTGTTCGTCGAATCATTGAGTTCCTTAAGTATTGAGTTGAGCTGCACGATTTCTGACAAATGCGTGCACTGACTGGACAGGTCCTCTCAATCTGATTGGTTCTTTCCTCAAAAGACCATCTCAGACATCAATCTACATGTTCTTCATATAACCTGACTAAGATTATGTCTGGACTTTAAAAGAGACTGTGACCTCTGAGTTTGTTTCGGCCTTTCTTCTTAGAGTAGTCAAATAGGAAACGCCGACCTCATCTAGTTTTAAAAAAACATGATTGACGTGTAAAAGTGTTTGTGCAAACCTACTTACAAAAATAAAATCATTTATCACGACTCTATAACAGACACTTAACTAGCTTAACACTGACGAGAACAATGCCATGAACTAGGAATAGGCTAGTTTGAAGTGCCCTGAGCAAGTGAGTTCATATGAAGTAACTTATTTTCAAACTCCCGGGATTTTGAACCAATACTCAATTCAGTTATAAGGCCTACACGTGAACCAAATTAAAATCACAACAGCGTACGCTAAAGTGCACATTTTTACGAGTCAAAGTTCGCACCGTGTTTCGCCTTGCCTAATTAACAAAGTTCCTGATTAACCCTTATTACAATAAAATTTAGCGGGAGCCGAGTGGCCCGGGGGCGCACCATCAACGCGCTAAGTTTATTTCACGAGAAAGTAACTACGTACTCGCATTTTGTAAAGTCGCAATCTGTATTTTCAGTTTAAGAGATCTCTCTCCTTTTGCTTATAAGCCATTGGGTGGAGGGACGTTCAAACGGCTGACTGCAGCGATCCAATCAGTAATTCAGTCTCTGTACTTTATGTTGCTTCTTTAAAGTAATATCAAATACTAGACAGTATTTGATATTTCTCTACCAAGTGGTGAAGATGCGAAGAGTTTGTTCAGGTTCATAACCTAAATATATTCCGTAGCTGTATGTATTTAGGGTACGATGTAAATGCCATACGCATTGCGGTACTAAAAATCCCTAAGTAAATAAAGAATTAAAAAAAATGTTTAATAATGGCTACCTTTTTGCACAGATACCGCAAAAAAAATTACTAATGAAACCTACAAAATAAACATTCGCTACAATGCGCGCCACGAAAGATGAGACTTGACCCCGCCTCCCCCGCTCTTTCCGACGCCCCTATGACTTCCGGTCCCGTCCCGCACTCAGACCTCATACCGCTAAAGATACCTAAAATCGTGTACTGCACAAGTCAAACCACGTGGTGTGTCAAGTCTCATCTTTCGTGGCACGCATTGTACGTGGCGTTGGTTGCGAATACTAGGTGCGAGAAAAACATTTAAAACTTCACACAGAATAAAATTTAACGTTAATTCTTTAAAATGTTAGTCTCAAAATCCGCTCGCGCCTAATCCTTGCGTCATCTCCCTTACAATATTGCGAATCGCAGCAATCTTCTTTGCTTTGAAATTGTTTGTGATTACAGCAGTTTGTGTTGAGTCGAGGTGTAATTTCGCTTCCTATCAGTATCGTCGGCTTGTACCGTTTGTTTTATATTAAAAACGCCTCTAGTTGTGCTAACATTGGCTTACACAATTTCACCCAAACTTGGTGCAATCATTCATGCTTGGTTTCTTTTCAAGTTTTCTGCCAATAGATTTGGTGGTTTTCTTATGTGAACCCAGTCAAGTGTAGTTCTAAAGGGTTTGTAGTTTGCAGTAGGTAATAGTTTTCTATTTTTTCTTTTATGTAAGTAGATTTAACCAGAGAGCTGCTTATTAAACTGCATAAGTAAGCTTAAACCTTAATTTAAAATTTTTGAGTGTTACTTCTCACATCATCATCTTCAGCCTATAATGTTCCCACTGCTGGGACACAGGCCTCCTCTCAGTGAGAGGGAGTGGGCCGTAATCCACCACGCGGGCCCAGTGCGGGTTGGTAGATGTCACATGTCTTCGAATTTTTGGTTCTAGGACATGCCGGTTTCCTCACGATGTTTTCCTTCACCGTTTTGTGAGCAGTGGTGATGAAATAATTTACACAAAGTAAAGCGCCTGTCTGGGTTCGAACCTACGACCTACAACTCGTAAGTCGCGGCCGTTACCACTTGGCCACCACTGCTCTGACTTGGCCACCACTACTACTTCTCACAATGTCTAATAAATTAAAATAACCTTTTGTTTTTGCGGTGAACCCTACAAAATGTGCCCGCTCTTTGGAAATAAAACCAGAGAGTGTGGGATTTTTACCTCACCAAAACCACCCCGATGGTCACCATCTGCACATGCAATTAAAATACACCTACTTCTTATTTTTTCATCCTAGCTTGAAATGAGAGTTGCCCGTAAAACAACCAGATTTAGTTTTGTATACATAGATGATATGCTTTTACCTTTGTCATCCGTAAACCGAAACACTGTTCTAGTCTAGCTAACACTACAAATGATAGTACTCCTGTTTCGAAGCTGCTCCATATATTCTGTACAAAAAGTTCAGTTAGTACCACATTGTCCCTGTGGCGCCATCTGTCCGGTGCACCAACGTGCATCGCCACGGGAGATGTTTGTCAATCCACGTCTACCCTGACACGCATCACGGTTATATATGGATTAATAATGAAGCTCTTATTGTGTCTATTACCCCTATGTATTTGGAGCTGTTAAATTACGGCTATGTTGGAAGATAAATGGTGGCTTGAAAGGTTGAGTATGTTGTGTAATTTGACGTTGTTGACGCAAATTAGTGTGGAATGTCAACATTGAATTTCATACAGAAATATTGAGTTTTCTTTAGTTTTGACTTTGAGTAACCACAGTAGAGATATACCTAGTTTTTTCAGGTTATTTTCAAGAAGCTTCACTATTCCTAATTAATATCGAGAGTAATCAACTTTATTTTTATTAATAAAATATATAAAAATCCTTTAGCTGCAATACAACGGACACAATTTGCGAACTTAACAAATTTTGACTCATAGAAATTGTTATTCGTTAAAATTTCGACGCTGAAACTGAAAGTTTACAGGGTTTACTTAATTGTATCATCCGACAGGCGTAGAGCCTTGGAAAACGGAATGAAGTCAGTCCGAACTGGTCGCGACTTTGTGAATTATTAAATTTCGTCCTCGCTGCAGAACAAAAAATATTGTTTTGGAAGTTGAGAACAAGTTTCAAATCTGATAAAGGGCTTGACGTCCTTGCAAAACTCGTGCCGAGTTCTGTAAATAAAAGTAACGATTCGACAATAAATGAATTATATATTGCGACATTTGAGGTTATTTTGAGAGCTTATTCTTTGCTTGGTAATTTGACTACCATGACTCTCATAAATGAGGGCCCTAGTTAGTTTCTTATCCCTATAATATAATAATTGCTAGTTTATGCCCGCGGCTTCGCCTGCGTTGATATCGTAAATGATAGCGGGAGCGTTCTACCGGGATAAAAAGTCATGAGGATATCCGTTGTGTGTTGTGTGTGTTAATCTAAGTTATGAACTTGCTATGTGCCAAATTACACCCAGGTCTGTTCAGCCGTTTTTGTGCGAATGAGTAACAAACATCCAAACATACAATCTTTCACATTTATAATATTAATAGGATTCTCTATTAATATTGTATCGTGAGTACCTTTACAAGTTTATTTTAAGACTATGTTTATTTCAAATCAATTACGAGTTTTTAACGTAATTACTAATTAGGATCTCTATTTATATCAATAATAAGGGAAATAAAGTAGTAAGGTATCTCTCGTGAAATTTCATTTACGACCTAAAGTATCTTTCAAAACCTGAAAAGGTTGGAAAAAAGGAAATATTTCATCAATTCCTTTGAGGAGCCTACCTAATAAGGTTCTTATGTCTCCAATCTCATTATTAATCTTCGGGGCACATGTAAAATTTCCCTTTTATTGACTCAAAGGAACGGTGGAACGCGTCACTGAATAAATTAAATTTGGAAGAAGAAAAAGCGAATCCCTAGCGAGGTATTCATTAAAAAATCAAGCATATTTTGATCCAAATTAAGGCCAGGATCTTCGAGCGTAGTAGGCATTTAGCGTTACCTCCGTCCTCGCGTGGCAAATGCCGCGAAAGCGCAGTTCGAATGAACTCGCTGACCCCTGTCACGGTTATTTTTATAAGTATAGTATTGTGAATCGGCCCTATTCTTGAAATATAGGGCTGCTCGTCTACAGTATTTTAATTTCATCATCCTACTTTAGTTTCTTTCTAGTTTTGTGATTGTAAATATTATATTTTTAACCGACTTCGAAAAAGGCGGAGGTTCTCAATTCGGATATTTTTTTTTTTTTTATGTATGTTAGGGCATAACTCCATCGTAAATAGACAGATTTGCAATTTTTTTTTTTTTGAAGTGAAAACTTCTTTAGCATCGTTGTGATTTGAAAATTTTATGAAACGAAAAAGCAACAGTAAAAAGAGACATGAGATTTAACGTGGGAGAAAATGATTAGGAATCATTATACAGTGTTTTTGTTTTTTATTATTACAAATGACATCACATTTAATCCTATGCTACTAATTTGTGGTGATGATGATTTTGAGGATGATGGTGATGGTGATGGCGATGGTGATGGTGATGGCGATGGTGATGGCGATGGCGATGATGATGATGGTGATGGCGATGCCGATGGTGATGGTGATGGCGATGGTGGTGGCGATGGTGATGGTGATGATGGTGATGCGATGGTGATGGCGATGGTGATGGTGATGGCGATGGTGATGGCGATGGTGATGGCGATGGCGATGGCGATGGTGATGGCGGTGGTGATGGCGATGGTGATGGCGATGGTGATGGCGATGGTGAAGGCGATGGCGATGGCGATGGTGATGGTGATGGTGATGGTGAAGGATGGATGGATGGATGGATGGATGGATGGATGGATGTTCTTTAGCATCGTTGTGATTTGAAAGTTTATGAAACGAAAAAGCGACAGTAAAAAGAGACATGTAAATTCATAAGATTTAACGTGGGAGAAAATGAGATAGGAAGCATTATACAGTGTTTTTGAAGGTTTCACTTCTACCACGTGTGAATTGCACACATGCTGTTTTTTTATTTTTGACTTTCGGAGACAAACAACGGAACTCTTCAATAAATGCCAGCAAATCAACCGCGATTGCTGCTATAGCATATGAAATCGCAATCACACAACATAACATCACGCCTGTACCCTTCAAAGGGTAAGGCAGATGTGTTCAATAGCTTTGTTACTGATATTCACATAGCAAGTAGTGATATATGAATTTGTTTGGGGTAGGTAAGTACAACTAAAAAGTGAAAAATAAAAACTTTTTTACAAAAAAAAAACCGACTTCCAAAAAAAAACACTACAAAGTGAAAAATAACTTTAGTTTCGAAAGTCGGTGTCAAAAAATGAAAATATATTCTTCACGTAGTAGTGTTTTTTTTTTGAGTCGGTTGTTTTTTTTGTAAAACAGTTTTTTTGGTTGCTTGAATTCGTCAATAAGTTTTTTTAATTAAATCTACTAATCAAAAACACCACAATACGTATTTTTATTGAACTCTTCCTATTTCATTCACAACGAATTTCATATTTTTAAATAAAAAAACAGCATGTGTGCAATTCACACGTGGTAGAAGTGAAACCTTCAAAAACACTGTGTGTATAATGCTTCCTATCTCATTTTCTCCCACGTTAAATCTTATGAATTTACATGTCTCTTTTTACTGTGGCTTTTTCGTTTCATAAACTTTCAAATCACAACGATGCTAAAGAACATCCATCCATCCATCCATCCATCCATCCATCCATCCATCCATCACCATCACCATCGCCATCGCCATCACCATCACCATCGCCATCGCAATCGCCATCACCATCGCCATCACCATCTCCATCGCAATCACCATCACCATCATCATCATCGCCATAACCATCGCCATCACCATCGCCATCGCCATCACCATCGCCATCACCATCTCCATCACCATCATCATCATCGCCATCGCCATCACCATCGCCATCACCATCGCCATAACCATCGCCATCGCCATCACCATCATTGCCATCGCCATCACCATCGCTATCACCATTACCATCGCACCACCATCGCCATCACCATCACCATCGCCATCGCCATCACCATCGCCATCGCCATCGCCAACACCATCACCATCATCATCATCATCACAAATTAGTAGCATAGGATTAAATGTGATGTCATTTGTAATAATAAAAAACAAAAACACTGTATGTGTATAATGCTTCCTATCTCATTTTGTCCCACGTTAAATCTTGTCTCTTTTTACTGTAGCTTTTTCTACTGTAGCTTTTTCGTTTCATAAAATTTTCAAATCACAATAATGCTAAAGAAGTTTTCACTTCAAAAAAATATAATATTTTACCTATACAATCACAAAACTAGAAACACAAACTCAAAAAACTCAAATTTTGCAATTGAATATAAACCTTATTCCGTTGTAGTAAAGTTGAAAATCTATTACAGATATTACGATAATTGTAAATTTATGGTAGGTACCGACCTGCTACTGCTAGTACTGTGACGAAAGCAAGAGAACCTCAACTACAATATTATTCTGTCGCGTCACTTATAAATACGTAGAAAAATAATAATCAAACTTACCTTTTTTTTTAAGCTTTGCTGTTCAATGCTGAACATTTTTTTTTCTTTCTTCTGTTTTTATTCCCCATAATTTAATCTTAATTATACAACTATATTATAACAAACTAATATTTAGTTTAATTAATAATACTAGAACCTAAACAATATTTACAGACTGATTTTTGAAACTAATACACAAACACGGAAATTAACAATAATATAACGTATATTTCGATCGATTAGCGGGAACGCGGCGAGCCAGCAAAAGCGACACAGGTCCTACCTCGGTAACGCCCGGCGGGCTACTGAAGTGAAGCGCGCAGGCCGCCTTTTTAGATTATATCTTGTTAAGACAATAAAAATCAGATTTGAGAAAAATTAACCGTAGAATGTTCTACTATACATCATTGCCTATTTTTTGATACATTTTTTGCGAGTAAAAGTTAAGTCTACTTCAAATACGACTTGAAAAACGATTAAAAACTTCGCTGTTTTCGATTTGTTTGCGATTTTTTATGATCGAGTGAAGTTGTAAATATCGTGTTTTGAACCATAGAATAATCAAGAATGTTAGTTAAACTATGCCATATATTTTTTTCAGATTAAAACAAAGAATATTTGATTGTTTAATGTTGAATCAAAAATAGGTCGATTCCGAGATTTCCGAGAGTCCTGGCCTTAAAGCGCTCTCCGCGGCTCGGGCCTGTGCACGTTTGGTGTCGTAGAGTGCTCTCGAGACACCGTCTGTAAGGAGACACTAGTGTGTAGTGTCGTGACACTCAGGATTATGAGGTGCGATGTTCTTATATTTTAATTAGTTCGCGCTTTTCGGCGCGGGTGTCGCGAAATATTTTTTATGAATTCATTGTTGAATATTTAGCGCCCTGACTGAGCTAAAGGAGAAAAAACCATAAATCTATACATAGTACAAAACAAAGTCACATTTCGTGTCTTTCTGTGTGATCGCTTTCTGCTGTCTGAAATCTTCCAAACTGTACAATAGATTTTGATGTGGTTTTCATCATCATTTACGGCCGATTCCTATAATTTACTGTCTGTGTGTATGTCTAAATTAAGACTCTTACATCTTTACCAATAATGAAGCAAAATCCTCATTCCTTTACATGGTAGACCCTCCCATATGAAAGTAGCTATCACATGTAAAATTAGCTTACGAATCAATTTATGCCCAGTTTGGCAACAAAAAATGCTACCATTGGTAAGCAAAGCGATTCGTTTTTGTTTATAGGAGCATTAGAGCATGTTCCGGAAGATTATGGTTACATTTAAGAAATTGATACACATCTTTGATTTAGGACAGAAATCTTAATATTTTGACAGGTCGCCATTGCACCCATGCGAGGCAGGAGTGAATCGCTAGTATAAATAAAAGTAAAGAACAAAGACAAGTAAATATTATGATGATACGCTGCTAATCAGGAGCTTGTCCAGTTTTATTATTAAGCTGAATATAACTTATTTGACTTTCATCTCCCTTCAAATCCAATTCACTTAGAGTTTGTAAGCAAAAGTACGCGAAGTACTATTCTGTTACATGTCAGTTCCTATGTTACACGTCAGTTCACAGAAAGATAACTCACCTTTATGAGAAACATGTATTTTATAATTTCTACGCAGCGCCGTTGTGAATTCCTAGTATAATAAATCCGTTTCCTTTTATAATAAATTATGCAAAATGTTATCTTAAGCATAATTATAACAGAGTCATGTCCATTGGACTTTCATAAAAGTTGTGATTTAATCAAAATGAGTTTTGTTGAAGTAAAATTTGATACCGACTCAGAAGTAGTTGGTAAAGTCATTATTATTTTTTGCGACATTCTAAGAAAGACACAACTTTGTTTTACGTAATTAATTTTATCAGAGAATTATGTATTTTCTATTAGACTGGTTCTTTAAGAAGTTAATGTCAACTTGACAATATAAATTAGCTTTGTGGCTACAGCGGAGTGAAATACTTTAGTGTCTCTAAATCTTATCTAAATGATAATTGACAAAAGAATCTAAATTTATCCTGAACTTACTTTTGACTTTTATTATCAAGTTTTAGTATTATTTAGTAACACAAAAACATAAGGTAATAGGTTTTTATTTATTTAACCATGTCATCATCATCTGCCTAGTGCTTTCCCAACTATGTTGTTGTCGGCTTCCAGTCTAACCGGATGCAGCTGAATACCAGTACACTGAAAAAAAAGAATTGTTGAATGTACTAAAGTAGCGTAGGTTGAGTAATGAACTGCCATAGTCAACCCTTTTCATAGTTAATTTTACCTTTTCATAGTTAATTTTACTATAACAAGAGTGAATTTAACAAAATCCACTTTGTTGATTTTCATAATCAACCAGTTCTATTTGGTAAAATCAACAATTTCGTGTGTAGGACCTATATAACCCGCGGATTTGATAAAATTTACGCGGAATTTAGTAAAATCAATCATTCTTTTTTTCAGTGTATGTATTTAACCATTTATGCACAAGATAAAAGGAACAGAAAAATACGTAAAAAGGTGATGCTTATTTCTAAAGAAATCTCTTCCAGCATACCTATGATAGGAAAACCGATGTAGGCAACGAGTGTAATAGTACAAGATAAAAAAAATACGTTCAAAAAAACTAATTGAAACAGACAATATGAAAATACAGTATGTTAACTAACAGAGGGCGTTCCCGTTAACCCGCAATAGTATAGCATCCATACATGCTAAAAAAAATATTACCATTCGAAAATAAAATGTTTTTATATTTTTTTATATTAAAATATTCACTAAAAATCGTAAATTGATACTCTATTTATTTAATTAATTCTAATTTATTTAATTAAATAAATTCCGACATTGCTGTACTTCAAGTACGCGTGTACAGAGTGTTTCTTTAACGTATCGTATCGTAGTTCCAGAGATTAGTGTGTTCAACCAAACAAACAAACTCTTCAGCTTCATAATATTAGTATAGATAATGTATTTTAAAATAATAAATGCAACTATGACGAAGTGGAAAGATACTTTCAAGCCACTTCTTTAAGACATTGCAAAAGCACATTTATGCAAATGTTTACCATACCTACGCCACAACTTAGCATGCCTCAACGCAATATCGATGAAGCAGCGCTTTTTAAAAACAAAAATAAAAATCAAGTGGTCGGTTATTATGTCCCGATCTCTACCCGATGTTTTCCGTTAGACCCGTACTTGAAGTAAGCTGTATGAGCTGTTGAAACTTTATTCCAAGTACGTATTCGGGTCAGACAACTAACAATATGAGGGGTTTCTTTAATATTATGTTCTGTGTCAGTTACACGTATGTACTTCTACCGGTATGTAGGTACACGTTCCGCGAGTTAGTGGGTACTTGTTTTCAAGTGAGAAAACTATGCGATGCTCTGTATTATCAGCTGGTTAGTTAAGTACTGTTTACTTGTTGAAGTTTATATGAGATCTTTCCTTCATAATATTCTTCTTATGTTGCTGTGAATATAATGTTCGTAGCTAAGTTTCATTTTGGATTTATTGAATAGACATTTATTCTGCAAAATATAGAGTAATCGTTAGGTTGTTTAAGAGAAATGGTGGCCCACTGGTATCTGTCCCGACTTATGAGTTGTAAGGTCGTAAGTTCGAACCCATGCAGGCACTGTAATTTGTGTATTTAATTTCATCGCCATTGCCCTCAAAACGGTGAAAGGAAAACATCGTGAGGAAACCGGCATTTCCTAGAATAAAAAATTCGAAGACATGTGACATCTACCAACCCGCACCAGGCCCACGTGGTAGATATGTCCCAGCAGTGGGAAGATTATAGACTAATTATAATGCTTATGAATTTGGTTGTACAGACGCCAGCAAATCAAGCTACCCAAAACTGTCAAATTGAAGTTTGAACCTTATGCTTTAGCGATAAAGTTGAAAATCTATTAAAGAAATTTGACAGATTGTAGTAGCTTGATGTGCTGGCGTCTGTATCATGCCCACTGTTGGGTTTTGATTGTCATATAACAGGTGCATGACGCACCAACTCGAACATCTGCCATATCTATACTTATCTTAGGGCTGATTTTTCAATCATCTGATAACTTTATTCGAGGAATAAATTTGAAATTTTGACAGTTGCTTCATACAAAAACTGTCAAACGTCAAATTTATTCCTCGAATAAAAATTATTTGGCGATGGAAAAAATCAGCCCTTAATATTATAGGTATAGAGGTGAAATTTGTGAGTTTGTATGTAGGAGGTAATCTTCGGAACTACTGATCCGATCCCGTATTGCAGTGTCATAAGATATATTTTTTGTTAAAGCAAGAAATTTCACACGAACGAAGACGCGTCAGAACCCAGTCATGAATAAAGGAACTTGAAATATCTAAGCCAACACTTTGTTGAGAAAATTCTAGAATAAAGTGAAAGGTTTTTGCTATTAGCATTTTACTTATCCCTCGCAGAAAAAGCACTGTGACACTTTTAAAACGCTAACCGCAGAAAAAATCTATCTGACGAACATTAATGAGACAGACTTACGCAAAAACTGTAAAACCAGCAAGAAAGTCCTGAATAAACTAAAACGTAAAACCGAGATGAAACGAAAAAAAATAATTCAAGAGAAAAACTAAGAGATTACAAATCGCACAATAATTCCAGAACCGTAAAAGAAAACCGTCAGACAACAAAAGCGGGGGCGAATAAAATAAAACGCTGTTGTGAACAGTACCTACTTTAGTCCCGCATTAAACAACAACAGCTAAAAATTAACACAACGTTTTAAATTAATTCGATGTCCGTCTCGAAGGTACAGTCGAGTGCAATCGCCTTTTTGTTATAAAGCTGTCTTCCGACGGACTAGTTAGCACTATCTCAGAGACCAGACGTGGTACAGTCGCGTAGAATTGCGATTTCTTCTCGAGTCGTATGTACAGCGCACGTTCGTACTGTCAGGCACATACGGACTTCGAAAAATCGTATTGAGATTTTTATAAAAATGTTTACTGTTCCAATGTAGGAATTATTTTCAGACTGCCAGGAATCTGAGCAGCTCTATTTCTGAATGGGGAATATTTTTAAATTAAACTGAAGTAATTGGATTACGTATACGGCGAGTATGTTCGTAGGCATATGTATACGTTTTCCTTTTGAATATTGCGTCGTTCGCTTACCGTTCAATTGCTAAATGATTTTCGTTATTATTTTGGTAGTCAATTTTTAATTATTATTAAGACTTAGTACCTACCTTAAAACTTTTAGGAAACAGACCTCTTTACTGCGCCGACAAAATTTTAGTTATAGGTATATTTATGTGTCCTTATAATTTATATTTTACGGGATAATAATCAGTATTCCTAACGTATGCTGTGCCTGAAACAACAACAATTTTAACTTTTCGACGAAAACCTCGATCGCTAGTTTAAAATATAAACAAAACTATTATAATAATTTTATAACAGCTTTGTTTTTAGGCAATATCTACCTAAAGTTGTACAAGGATCTTTTGGCTCGTGGCTATAATCAAAACGAACGTCGCCATCTTGTTTTTTCTCAAATATTTATCGACAGCGCCCTCCTATCAATGTCATTCAAGCGCCAATATCCTTGTAGCACTGTATGTAGTTATTATTTTTTCAAATTTGAAATACTTTTATCTAATTGATATTTTAATAAATATCACAAAATTATTCGTACATCTTTGAGTGTCACTTATTATCTATTTATTTATTTTATCCTCTTCCAACTATTTTTACAGATCGTAGACCTTATTCGATAGTTTTGCTCTAAACTATTATTAGTTAATATTATTTCTTTCAGATATATTTATATGTACAGACGCCAGCACATCAAGTTACCCGAAACTGTTAAATTTTCCCAATCAACTTTGAACCTTATGCTCTAGCGATAAAAATGAAAATCTATTAAAGAAATTTGACAGATTGTAGTAGCTTGATGTGTACATTATGATTATACTACTTCAACAGCTATACCTACTAAATTACAATTAAACAAAAAGTACATATTTAATTAGCTATGTAACTACTAAAAATTAATATGATTTATTGATAAGTAAAATTCGATCAACAGTGACCATGTGAAACTTTTTAGGCACGTGGTACGTTAATTAAAATTGTGTTAATACACGAACCTGTTAAGAGCCGATTAAGTACACACAGCTATTATTAAATATTAAATCATAATTAACGGGGGCTTGAGATTATGAATAAATAATTACCTACTCGTTCATGTGGATATAAATTTAAACCAATTTAATTGCTTAATTATCTTACACGTGTATCTACCCACATCACATAAAATCATCCTATAATGTTTTAACTGCTGGGTCACAGGCCTCTCTCTATGAGAGAGAGTGGGCAGCAATTCACCACGCGGGCCCAGTGCGGGTTGGTGGAACTATAAGAAGACCATATAATGTACCATATTATATGGTCTTAAGAATATTATATGGTCTGACAAATAAATGATTATGTACTTTAAAAAATCAAACAAAGTAATTAATTCAGCAATCATTTTGTTTTTGTCTAGACTCAAGATTGACCTATGTAGCAGGCAGGACCAGCATGTCCCAATCATTCGTATCTTACATAATATAGTCCTTTTATTAGTAATGTGCTTGTTTACAAAGTTTACTTGTAATATAAATTTTCTTTTATATATCACAAGGTACAGACGCCAGCACACCAAGCTACCCGAAACTGTCAAATTTTCCCAATCAACATTGAACCTTATGCTTCAGCGATAAAGTTGAAAATCTATTAAATAAATTTGACATATTGTAGTAGCTTGATGAGCTGGCGTCTGTACATTGTTGTAACATTTAACACAGTATCCCAAATAATGAGTGTACTCAAAAGAATCTCAAAAATGCAGCCTTTCCAACAATCATAAAATTAATGTAATGATGGGCAACAATTTCCATATCTTTCAGAATAAAACAAGCACAATAAATAAATAAAACACCAACTATATATATAACTATATACTCTGAAGGCAGACAAGTCTCATAAAAGCATGAAACGCCCATAAAAAACAGTATTTTTAAACAATGCAAGCGAAATCGCTCGTGAAGTTGATTAAATTTAAACATATTAAATTCCCAGAATATCGTAAAACATCATTCACTTATCATAAATTAAACAATATAACACATTATTTCATCGATATAAATTGGTAAGAGGACTAATGGATTATCATTAGTCGGCGTACCAATATAACGTTTTAACTCAACAACTCGTATAAACGTATTAGAGTATTAATTCTCCTCTATTTATTTTCACTGCGAATGTATAATGTTTAATGAAAAAGCCTTAAAGTGGTTATTGACAGCACAACAACGGATTTCACGAATATTTGATGAAATGAAGCTCGACAACTCGATATCAATTTCAGTTTTGTTTATGCAGCCGTCAATATTATTCCAAGATAAATTCTCCTACTAGTTATATGGGCATTCATGTCGGATTCCCACTGCAGTACTTGGCATATAAAACACCATTTCACAAAGGAAATAAAAGATCTTTTCATATAACACTTGTGAGCGTGATTGTACGTATCTACGGCGCAGGCAACGCGTCTCGGGGGTAATGAAAAGAAGTGTCCCTTATAACAGAAGCTTATATTACCGCTTTAGTTCGGTTAAGAAACGAAAAAATAAAATTAAACACGTTCGGGAAATCTTAGAGCTAAGCCGTGGGACCCCTGCCTAAGCTTTGTGTGGTTATCATTGTTTTTTTTACTTTTTCGGTTGAGATTTTGTAATCATTTAAATAAGTTATTATATTTATAGAATTTCTAATTTCTATCAGCAACATATTTCAAATTCAATTTTATTCAAAATTATTTATTTTGGGACAATAGATCAACCGGTTAGAATACAAAAACTTAGAAACTGTTGTTAGTACCTACTTAAAAACAATGACAAATCACAAATGCCGTTGTGCTGAGACACCCCGCCCCGTCAAGATAACCAACAGGGAGATACAATGCGTGCGTAAGTAGGTATTTAGATTTTAGGGATTTTTAACGTAGGTTATTTTATGTTATAATAGTTCTTTTAATTTTAGATATTGCAATACGTAGCCCTGTCTAAATCACAGTGATCTTTATTCTCATTCTGATAAAGTTGCTGTTTGGTTTCTGCCACTGAAAAGTCTGTCAAAATCATTTTGATCTTTATTCCCGTCACAATAAGGTTGCTGTTAGAAGTAAAATAACTGTGAATGAAATGTAAATGTTTTATCACACCGAGGGCGCGTTTACACGAGCGCGATTTTTAAGCGCGCGCGTCGCGTACGCATCCCTCCCCCTTTAGAAAAACATTGGAATTAAACTCACTGGCATACTGGGCCCGCGTGGTGGATTACGGCCCACTCCCTCTCACCGAGTGGAGGCCTGTGTCCCAACAGTGGGAAAATTATAGGCTGATTATCATTAGGACCTACCATAATATTTACACAATTCTCTTATTAATTTCCGCAAAAACAATCGAAAAACAAAATCCAATTGATCGTCTTTACCTTACAAAAACGCCCATCATTCCATTTCGCCTAACATTACAAGATCGTCTGCTATTCTTGGCGCACTGTACCAATGCGGTGTTCTAAGCTTATTTACCAACACACGTATGCTCTTAGCCGACTGTACCTCCGAAGTAATCTTATAACAACAATGAGGGTATTACGAAGTCCTGGTTTTCTTTCCCGTGTCATGTTTGGATGGGTAGAGGAGGAAATGTCGCGAGAAAATGTCACATTGTTTGATATGTATGTAATGATACAGTACGGGAGGATGTGTGATTATTTGCCTATCTTAGAAGAAAACGTCCTCTAGGATATTTTCCTGTATCATCCGTGCTTTTTTTATAGCACAGAAACAACCAGACCTGCAACAACAACAACTGTAGGCATTGAACCCGTGTCTCAGGTAAAGAGTTCAATTCCCATACGGAGAAGCCGGCTGCCCAGCCACTGTACAGTCAGCAACAAAAGTCGATTAACACTTCAGTTTTTTTAATCTCAGTTATTGAGCAAAATATTAACACTTCAGTTTTTTTAATCTCAGTTATTAAGCAAAATATTTGTTCAAAATTGCATTTACTTCTGCTGCAATTTTGAACAAAAAGTTTGCTCATTAACTGAGATTAAAAAACTGAAGTGTTAATCGACTTTTGTTGCTGACCGTACCAACCATATATGTCCGAAAAGATTGCTAAAGTCTAGCATAGGACCTAATATGGATTATTAGGTTCTAAAATCTCTCCACTTAACTAATCTTGGCAATACGCCACTGGCCCGCAAGCACTCGCTGCGAATCGCAGCTACCCCTATCCAGACCAAAATTCACATCAATCTACCTAACCTTTTCCAAACAACGTTGGTACCGGCTTCCAGCTGAATAATGCACATCCCAAAGCTTATAGTATTTATGCTTACTTACACTTTACTTTCATCACGCATAATACTATTTATCATCCTTTTATTTGTTTATATGTTTACATTATCTTCTTCTTCTTCTCTTCGTTTAATGGCTTTTTATACTTTTACTCAATTTTCATGTTGTGACACGTCAATGAGGGTTTTCGTGAAAATTTTCGACACCAGTTGGCACCACTGTGACAAGAGGTCTCCCAATACAAAATATATGATGACGTTCATCATTCGATTCATTCATTCGTTCATCATTCCGTCATGACTAAAGAAAATATAGGCTCTTTGATAGATGCCTGGACCTGACGTGCCAGTGCTGCCACCTAGCGAACGTCATTTCAGAAAACCCTCATTGTGAAACTGTCAGTTACTTTTTAAATGTCTTTCTAGTTTAGTCTATGATAATTACTCTTTGGTCTAAATAACTTAAATTATTTTTATCAATATGTTTAGCTATTGTATTATTAAGATTATTACGATTGTTTAGTCTAAATAACTTAATTTTAAATTAGATTTATAATATTCTTTACGCACTCGTGGATATGTCTTGACCGACTACACTTGTCAGATGAGATGGCCACAAAGAAGGAATCTGATATTTGAAAAAGGAAGACTACTTGAAAACGAGCTCACGAACAGCTGGAGGCTGCTGGCATTCGAGTCTTGGGACTATTAGGAGTCTTGGGACTGAGACATTAAGCATCAGAAAACTGCTTGGTTTTGCTGTGACATCTTGTACTGCTTGGTTCTGCTGTGACATCTTTGACTAACCCAGGGGATCCAGCTAAAGATTCCACCTGGGACCTTCTACTTCTAATCTTCGCGAGCTAACCACGTATAACTTGCTACCCTGACGCCTGATTCCCGTTCCTACAGTGCTGAGCTGATTCCATAACGTGATCTATAAAACTCCAGAGAGTGCGCGCGTGTGTTAACTATAATCTTCCGTGAGTGCGTGCTATTTAGTACTTTTATAACTAGCTGTTTTTATAACTTTATGTAATTTATTCTTCCCTAATAAAATTTATTGGACGGTCTGCTTACCCTCTATTTTAATAAGGTACAGAACGTTACAAGCTTAATATCAATATACCTACCAAGCTTGGCCATAGTATAAAAAATAATTATCAAACAAAAAACACAATCTAATCCTAAAACAATCCACCGTAACGTTATCCCGTCAATGTCCCGAAACCTAATTCGGGAGACAGAGCCCAAACCTTACCTCTGACAGACGTTACTCTAATAAAATAATACTGTCACATACATGACAAAGAGCTACATTATCCAATTTGTTTCATCAGAGGGTACAGAAGCAATGAGCCAGTGTATCGGTAAGCCAACAATTGAGTTATATACTCGTATAATAAAATAATAACGAAGATTTTTTGTCCGTTTGTCTGTTTGTGGATGTACGTATATTTCCAGAGCAGTGGGGCCCAGTGGCAATGGCCGCGACTTACGAGTTCTTCGTCGGTTCGAACCCTGGCAGGCACTTTACAGTACCCGGCGATAAATATTGCACATCGACCTTTTTACACAAAACCATTTTATACAAAAAATAAAAATAATTATCAAAAGAAGCAAATCATAATTGTTTTAACAGCTCCTAATAGATACCGGACTGTTTGTATTTCGTGCGACAGAGATAACGCTCTACGAAGCCAAAATTAGCCGATTGTCTCTTTCCAAAGGTCGATGTGCAATATTTATCGCCGGGTACTGTACTTTGTGTAAATTATTTCATCGCCACTGCTCTCAAAACGGCGAAGGGAAACATCGTGAGGAAACCGGCACGTCCTAGAACCAAACATTCGAAGATATGTGTCATCTACCAAACCGCACAGGTCCCGCGTGATGGATTACGGCCCTCTCCCTCCCACAGAGAGGAGGCCTGTGTCCCAGCAGTGGGAACATTATAGGCTGATTATGTGATTTGGTTAAAATTTAGCACACAGATATTTATAATTTTCCCAATTAACCTTGAACCTTATGCTTTAGCGATAAAGTTGAATAATCTATTAAAGAAATTTGACAGATTGTAGTAGCATGATGTGCTGGCGTCTGTACATTCCCTTGGGATATTTTCCGACATCCACGCGAACGATACCGCGCCCAAAAGCTATAGTCGAGCCATATTCTCGTAACAAAACATTCGGAGCCTTCACGCATAACTGTATTTCCTCCTACGACCAAACGAAAGTAAGTTTGTCGTCAATCTTTTGACTTACAATTTCGTTAGTTGCTGTTATTTCGGCATTATCGGGTTTCGGCAGTTTCGGCATTATCGGGCAGTACGAAAATGTTGTTTTTATAAGTATTTATGTGAGTTGGCTCCTGAAGGTTTGTAGCTGACACTTGAACACTTGTCTAGTGGATAAAAGTCGCCATTGTGAGCTAAAAATACATATTTACATTGCCAATATCAAAGCGGGATGAAATCAGTCGTGAGAGTAGTTACGTGAAAAACATAAAAAAGGATTGAGTGCAAAAAGGTGGTTTACAATTTAATTTCATCTGTTCACAAATTATGACGAAATCTATGGCGTTAGTTTATTGTCACTTATTGTTCTAAGAAACTTGCTACCTGAGTAATAAACATGTAAAACTGACTCCGAACACTTAAATATAATTCACAACAGCCGAAAATGTTATTTATATTCAAATAAACCTAGCAACGCAGCTGAGCAAGCCCTGCATGTTGGCTGTCCGACCCGGTTCTTGTCAGGACCGGGTACCCGGGTCTTGTCAGGACATCCCAGGGATTATTTGACCGGGTCAAACCTTCCAGAGACGAGATACCACAGTAAGCTGCCATACCGACGGTTTTAACTTGAAATATTCGTGGTAAACAGATTGGAGAATTATCATTAATTAACTTTGGCAAACTTATTCGTTTCTAAAGGTTAAGTTTCTATTTTTAATTAAGCCATTTAAGTTTGGAAAATGTCATTTTATTGATCGGCTTTTGGTTAAGTAATAATGGCTGCGCGGTTCGATCGATCATGTTGCGGTTGGTCCGTTGATGGGTGACCATCTTTACACACAAAAACCTCTCCGTACTTAAAAACCCTAACACTAAAAAAAAACTTCTGAAAGTGAGCACGTTAAGCCGTTGGTACCGGCTGTCATTCGTAGATCTTTGACAGTGGTTACGGGTGGTCAGATGCCCGAAACTGTAATAACCAGTCCTACCAAGGGGTATCGTATTAAACACTGGGTTGTGGAGGTCAGATAGGTAGTCGCTCCATGGAAAATGCTGGTATTCAGCTGCATCCGGTGGACTGGAAGCCGACCCCAACATAGTTGGGAAAAGGCTAGGCAGATGAAATGTAATTTGTTCTGTTAATTAAAAGTATAAGCTTTGTCGCAGCGTGGCCTTTTTTTTCTATTAAGAATTATAATTATGTTTAAGTTACTAGCCGACCATAATAATAGTAGAAAAAACTAGCTTACTTATCTATCACACTAATATTATAAAGGCGAAAGTTTGTGTGTGTGTTTATATGTTTGTTACTTCTTCACGCTCAAACGGCTGGACCAATTTTGATAAAATTTTCTATGGAGATAGCTGACACCCTGGATTAATATATAGGCTACTTTTTATCCCGATATTCCCACGGGATCGACACTTATGCAGATGAAACCGCGAGGCGCAGCTAGTAAGAATAATAAAGCTGATGATTTTGACTACCATTTAGAGGATTTGAAAAATTATTTTTGCAGTTGCATTTGATAGCCCAATTTTTGAGGAAGGCTATAATAGGCTATTTAACATCACGCTAGAGCCTTAGGAGCCGAGATAAAATAAAAACAAATAAAAAAAGGACGCTAAGTGAAAACGAAGTACAGATATTCTATTTCACGAAGTCGAAGTTGGCTTTTCCCGACAAGCGCGCTCTCACAGCGGCTGTCCCTTGCTGCCGTCGCATGAGGCTATTTCCGCGAATGTGTACCGTTTTACTTCACCCACTGTTGAGTCTCTGTTGATCACAATGTGCATGTGCACGCTTGACAACATTCATAGCCAAACGGACTTCGTGACATAGAACATATGTACCTAATAGCGCGGGCAGGCGATGCGATGCGATGGGGTGGGTCGGGGAACAAGAAATTGTACGTGTACAAAGTCGTGGGCAACAGTTAGCTAATTATATTAACAAACGAAAGCTCCAATTTTAATAATAGAATATTTCTATGCCCGGATTCGATATTTACCAGATTTTATTATTTTGATAACAGCAAAATATAAATTGAAACATAGAACCAATGAAATGGTTATTAATTAAAACTTTTTTTTAACAGCAACAAAATGTAATGTATTTTTCAGTAAGCACATGTTTGTATAATTAATTATACCTACATTTTTGTGAACCCGTAACAATTTTCTATTATTATGCAAATATTTCGTGAATGTAGGGTGTTTATTATTTACAGTGACCCGCGGAGACTTAACCCCTTGGATATTATTTACCCGGTAATGGTGTAGCGATTAATAACACTGGAGTCTTACCGAAAGTCAACGTTGTGTATATCTTTTCTTATAGAAGTTAGAGGGTTAGCCCATTTTCACATAGATTAAGTTAGATGCAGACATTCGAACTAAATACGGTTAAAGATATGTATTTATTTCTCAAAAGAATGACAAATTCACTTATAGAGAAACATAACTAGCTTTTAACAATATTTTGCCATTAAGCGTAGCGTATCTTATAACATCACAAAGAAAGAAAGTACGATTATTTGCGGTAAACAATATGACGCATAAAAAGAACACAAACACAAAAAAAAACAAGTTAGGGGAAAACATGCGTCACATCCACGCAAAATGGCCATCGCTCAGCATAATCCTAAGACCCCGAGATGCTGTTATAATGACACTTTTACTTTTTATCAAGCTAAACAAATCTCAAAAATCACAATCAAATAACGCATCTATACAATACCTTCAAGCAGAAAGCTCTAACCATAACCCGCGAAATTCAAATATTCTTACTTGTTTTGCGATTTACCGGTCAGTGACTTTGTGTATGGTAATAAAAAAAAAGTTAAATTCGCCCTTAACAAATATTTATTTACATACAGTATAACAATCATTAGGAATTGACACTATTGACAGCTCACTCCACGCTCACTTCACCTAAGTTTTCACGGTGAGATTTTTACAGAACAGCACCGCTGTACCTACTATCTGTCAACATGACGAAGTTTAAGAGTTCCCACATACTTATGGTAATAAGAAAACAAATACCTCAGAAAATCTTGCCAAAATTTAAATCTTTATTAATATTTATGGTGTTTCGCATTACCAAAGAGTAACATATAAATAAAATAGAAGCGACTCTCATTTACTTTTCTTCGTACATGCGATGATGCCGCTGAAATAATCATCTTTCGTTTCCCACCACACCGCTATGACCAGCACTCGTCCTGGCAAAAACTTGCAATATTATCGGAGATCAAACACGTAACTAAATATACGTATATCGAATGATTTTTCTTCTTGTTTATTTATTTAAACTTTTCGCACACAAAAAAGGTACAAAGGCGGACTTAATGCCTTAGGTATTCTCTACCAGTCAACCACGGGTGGTTAAGAGATTAGATGGCACGTGCTTTGGTTGAAAGGAACAATTATAAAAAACAACTATTAAAGAAATAAAGATAAAATAACTACCTATTAAAAATATATCATAAAGAATTATAGATAAAATAGGTTATTTAAACTTCTTCTTTTTCGTTAGTCTCTCATTGTTGAGGATCGCGACCATATACGACACGTGTCCAAGTGGACTATTCGGAACATGCTGCCTCGGCAGCATGTTCCGAATCGCATCTGGTCATCTTGGCCCGCCCCGGGCGGCACGTTTAGGGAGCGGCAAAATTTCACAATAAATAATAATATCTTGTAAATATTTGAACCATTTCATATTTTTGTCGCACCTACAATTTCGACCGTTCGAAATGAGCACGGATTTTTTCAATACGTACACTGTGACGATATCAGGGATCCCCTTTCTTTAAAAGAATGTTTAATAATATATTGTTAGTTTTTTAAAATCCTAACTTTTATAATTACGAAAGTAAGTTTGTTTGTTACCCTTTCACGCCTAAACCACTGAACCGATCATCCTGAAATTTTGCATATACGTTGCCAGATGTACAGAAACGGTCATAGGGTACCTTTCATGCCGAAAAAAAGTGCGGTGATGCTCCTCTAAAAATTCTTGATCTATGGTATAATAATTATATAGGTACATATACGTTGAGTACCTTCTTATAACGCTGTACTTAATGTTCAAGCCTCATAATTAACGCGTACCTACCATACGAGCCTCGTTCGCACAATCGCGTGTGTATGAAAATGTTCGCGAGGAAGATTTTCAAATTACGCAACAAGGATAATCTTGTAACTTGAATCGCTTTCATTTATATCGGAGGATAGTGTTGACTTCATTTAACGCAAACGTTCGCGTTCAAGTTAAGTGTGTGGTTGGGTTTACTTACACACGTTACCCAGATTTTTATAAAAATGCTTATGGATCCCGTTTGCGCTTTCCGTTAAAATCTGAGAAGGCGACCACGAAAATATTTTTTAAATGAACTTACAGACGCCAGCACATCAAGCTACTACAATCTGTCGAATTTCTTTGATAGATTTTCAACTTTATCGCTAAAGCATAAGGTTCAAAGTTGATTGGGAAAATTTGACAGTTTCGGGTAGCTTGATGTGCTGGCGTCTGTACAAAGGATGACCACTGTCCAACTGCAATGGTTCCATACATTTTTGGTAACATCCTTAGATTAACTAATATTTTTGGTCCTTTTGTTTTGTATTTGTTCAGCAATTAATAATTTTACTGACCAACAATGAAACGAAACTATTTCCAAACTATTTATACAAAGAACTCTACAATACAAATCACAGGTAACTAAAAACAAATGCAGCACATCTCGAAGCTCTTACGGTTATCAACACCACTCAATTTCAAAACCGAAGACCAAACATTGGCACACTAACATTTTGCTCCAACATTGGCCACCAACAAAATTAAAGCGAATACTGCCATATTTAGGGAACGTAACACAAAAACCATCGCGGAATCCCATCTAATCTCGCGAAGGAATCTTTGGTTAAAGCCTCCTCCACACGGCTGTCTATGTTAATAAAGGTAATTATGAATTTAGCATGCGTGAAATAAGCTCGGGTATCTACAATATTCCGGAGATTGCGTTATTATGAATGGAATTTATAAATTCAAATTGAGACTACGGTGTAGGTTCGTTTTCTTTTGTTTAATTAATGTTTAAGAGCAATTATGGCCTAAGTGGCTTACAAGTTGTAGGTCGTGGGTTCGAACCTAGACAGGTGCTACACTCTGTGTAAATTATGTATTTCATCAACAATGCTCTTAAGGTGAATGCGCAGTGGTAGACCACGCGTGAAATTAATTTTTTCTTACGTTTTTTGCAATTTGCAGGTCAGTGTCAGATTGTATCTTGATCAAAATATAACAGGTACATATTTACAGAATTATAATCATCAGAATCATTAACATCTTTCTAAGTTAGATTTGTACCATAAGAACAAATCTTTTATGGAAAAGTATTTATGATACAAATCTAATTTAACGAGATACATATTTTAATGATTTTAATGACTATAATTCTGTAAATATATAACAATTTCAATCATATTTTGATCAAGATATAACCTGACACTGGCCTGCAAATTTGCAAAAAACATAAGAAAATTTAAATTTCGCGGTCTACCACTGCGCATTTACCTTAAAGGCTCCTTCAAACATGCGCGACACGACACGCGACACAAAGCCACCGCAAGTCGCGCAACGAGCGGTGCCTTTGTGTCGCGCGCGATTATATCGCGTGTCGCGCCTGATTGTTTTTAACCATGCAACCAAGCAGAAGTTTTAATAAATATTTTTATAGTAACCGTTAGACTAACTAGGAAAATGTATTGGGTAAACCAAAACCGAAAAGCACGTCAGTAAAATTATAAGTAAGTATTTTAAATAACCGTCGGCCATCTGTTCTGCGAGCAATGTGCCCTGCCCACTGCCATTTAAGTTTGGCAATTCTTCGGGCTATACCCGACCTTGTAAAGGCCGCAGGAACCCGTTGGATGAGAGAAGCATAGAACCGGTCGAAGTGGAGAGCCTTAAGACGGTGAAGAAACGCATCGTGAGAATACACAGGCATGTCCTAGAACCAAAAATTCGAAGATTCATCTACCAACCCGCACAGGGCCCGCGTGGTAGATTATAGCCCACTCCCTTATAAGAGAGGAGGCCAGTCCCAGCATTGGGCACATGGTAGACTGATTATGTAATTAATGTTTTGGTAATCTTCGTTTTGGGGAATAATTATCAAAAATCATTCGTTACTCCATATCCTGTAAAAATACATTGTAAATATAAGCCTTCCATTGATACCATCGTAATGATCAAAACTTTAATTTAATTCGGAGAAATATTAATTTCAGTGGCCGAAATTTAACACAGTCTCTTTAAGAAGATTTACATACATGGTGTTGTTGTTTCTTTAATTAAATGTTGCTTTTAATCAGCTTACTTGTGATTGGTCTAAGTTTTGTCGGTGCACACTATGCGATTATCAACTGTGTTGCCAATATTGCGGTACGCGGGGCGAAAGCCTGATTGGATTAGAATATTTGATGTAGCTGGGAATTATTTGAGGTAGATAATTAAGCGGCTTTTCGTGGGTTTTGAAATTGGTGGTGTTTCTTGTGAGATTTTATTATTTATGTATACACAGTAAAATGGATACAGATATATTAGTATTGAATACAAAGATACTGCATGACTTATTCTTCTTGAGGACAAGAAGAGAAGAATTTTGACGACACGGTTGGCGCTGTGGCTGAGCGATCGACTGCTGCGCTGCGTGTCGTGGGTTCGATTCCCGCACGGAACAAATATTTGTATTGCATACAGGTAGTTGTTCCGGGTCTGGCTGTTTGTGTATGTGAATTTAAATGTTTGTAAACGCACCCACGATACAGGAGTAATTCCTAGAGTGGGGCAACGTTTTTTTTAAAAAAAAAAAAGAAAAAAAAAAATCTGATTTTAATGATGAAACACTTTTTAGTTTTCTTCTTTCTCTCTTTTTTAGAACGGTGTTTGGCCGTTGTTTACATTATGACCCGTTCTAAAAGGATTTAATGAAAATGTAAACATGGGTCAGAAACCGTACGTCAGTCACACTGAAAAAAGTATTTTACAGAACTAGTTGAGTTAATTGACAAATAGCCAAACCTTGATATGATAATTGCTCATTTCGTGGTAGTCAGACAGCATGGGTAGTTACTACCTCAATCAATCAATTCGCGTAGCCTTTTCCCAGCTATGTCGGGATCGGTCTAACTGGATGCAGCTGAGTACCAGTATTTTAAACGGAGCGACTGCCTACTTGACCTCCACGACCCAATTACTGAGTAACAAGTAGTTACTACCTATCAGTCTAATAATAATAATCAGCCTATAATGTTCCCACTGCTGGGATACAGGCCTCCTCCCAGAGGGAGTGGGCCGTAATCCACCACGCGGGCCCAGTGCGGGTTGGCAGATGTCGCATGTCTTCGAAGTTTTGGTTCTAGGATATGCCGGTTTCCTCACGATGTTTTCCTTCACCGTTTTGAGAGCAGTGGTGATGAAATAATTTATGCAAAGTAAAGCGCCTGTCTGGGTTTGACTACGACCTACACAGCTCGTAAGTCGCGGCCATTACCACTTTGCCATCACTGCTCTCAAGTAGCAATGGTGGCCGAGTCTTATTCGTTTTTCATTAATTATTTTAAGGGCTGATTTTTCCGACGCCAGATAATTTTTTTCGAGGAATAATTTAAAACTTTAGACAGTTCTTCCATACAAAATCTATCAGACATCAATTTTATTAAATTTATCAACGTTTTGGGATAGACGTTGAACCTAGAGGCGTTTCATCGTTTCCTCACGATGTTTTCCTTCACCGTTTGGAGAGACCTAATAATAATGCAAGTCATGAAATAAAGTTATAGCAAAGGTGATAATAGTTAAAATATATAGTCATAAAACTGGATGGTTTCCATTGCAAAATAAAAGGCTATAAATAAAAACTGACAACGTAAACAAAACTCCGAAGACAAAATAGCAACAAAATCCGTACATTTCATAACCTAAACAACTCAACGTACCATTTCTACAGAACAACCTCTTGAAAATCCTCTCAACCAACATTGTCACCTCGTCCCAAACAAAGTCCACTTCCACAAAAATGAAAAATATGACGTCATTATATAAGATCCAGTCCACACGGGGCGAGTCACCCTAAGCACGTGTATTCGTCACTTGTTCGCGTAATCCCAGTTGCCAAAAGCCAGAAAATTGCTCGACACGTCGCCGTGTTATTGTCAAGATTTGAGCCACCATTGTGCGAAATGACCCTTCGACTTTACTATTGAGCTGCGTTTGAGCCGAGGTCGTTGATAAGAAAAGTTGGTTGTTTTGTTAAGGTTGGCATTACGGAACAGTTAAAGTTACGCAATTTAATGGCTTATAACTGGAAATAAAATATGTATTTTACTCGGAAACTAAATTAGGTTACAGGAGGATAAAATAAGATAAACGCCTGTCGCTGAAAACCAACGCTGGGGCTCTGTCTCGTATAGGGTCTTAGCATTATGCTGATCGATGGCCGTTTTGCGTGGATGTGACGCATGTTTTCTCCCAAATTATTATTCCGTTTTTTTTTGTTTGCGTTTTTTTTTTTTCATTCGGTAAATATGCCGCAAATAAACGTATTTTCTATCTTTCTTTTTCTTTCTATAAAAGACTGCCTCAATGGTCTAGCTAGACCAACGAGGCAGTCTTTTATAGAGAGGAAAAGAAAGATAAAAAAAATGGGGGAAAGTGTGTAGACTCTACACAACGCCCCCATTTTTTTCTAGGTCTCTTACTCACCCCCTTTAGGCCTGCAGCGCCCACAAGGGGGCGTTATCACCCACTTTGGGAAAGGCTGGTCTAGACGCAAGCGCTACTGCTAAGCATGAGGTCCTGGATTCAATTCACAGGTTGAGCAAAATGTTATTGGGCTTATCCATCTGGAATTTCTCAGTAGCAGCCAGGAATCTGGATTTTTGCCCGATTGACGGCAATAGACTCGTCCCCATTACATGGGATTTAAAAATAACTGGCGCAATTTGGGTGCATGATCTTATGTTATGTTATGAAGATAAAAATGTAAACATTGATTCTAACTGATTGGCACAAGTTCAAGCCAATCTGTAAAAAAAATCAATCAATTAAAAGAAAAAAAACATCGTAAGTTTGCAATGATTCCATTCAAGTGCTCATGATTTTTATCTACCATGTGCTGTTGTAAACGATTTTCTCTTACACAAAAAAGCAATGAAGACTGACTAGAAAAAAAAACATCTATCGCCAAAATCCACATGTGCACAACAATGTCAAAGCTATGAAAAAGCAAAAACTTTTTTTCCGCGATCAGTATCCAGGCGATCTTATCTTAAGATCAAGTTAACTCTCCTATCTAAGCACACCACGAGGTATGTAACCCCTCAAATGGTAGGATTTGGAGTGTGTTACACGTGTAGCTTCACTTTTTAGCGGCTTTCCTCTAATGGGTGTCACATTTTGTCACAAGATCCCCTTTGTTCATAGACTTCCGTGTGTAGGTTTTGTCATTTGAATTACCTAAAGAGAATGTGAAGAATGAACGAGAGGCACCTTTGTGAGTTAAAAAGGGTTAACTTATAATTAAAATGATACAATAACGAAGGTTCGTATTTTTTTTTTGGCAATTACGCTGATGTCGATATTATTCTGCCTATTCTGTCAGTGTCCCGTTTAGACGGCTGCGCAACGCGTGTCTTAGACAACACGACACAATAAAATTCTAATGTGTCAATTTTGACAGCCATGAATGTAGCAGTCGAGTACAAAGGTGGTCCCCTCATAGTTAGTCACATAAAATTGTGGTAAAGTGTCGGAAATATGTTGAAATTGGTTCGCTGCTGTATCGACATTTTGCACTTTAAAATGTATTATGCAAAGCTGTATCGGTGCAATTCCGTTTTGCCACATCGCCGTACTGGAAGGTTACGGTTTTGAAGAGTAACATTATACCTAGAAAGAAAAGACTTAGGGCGCGTTCACACGCCACTTCGCGTACGTATCGCTGCCTCAAAAGAGTAGCATTTAATTCCAATGTTTTTCTAAAGAGAGAGCGATGGGTACGCGACGCGCGCGTTTAAAAAATCGCGCTCGTGTCCCGCGCCCTTAAGTTATCTACGTGAGTGTGTATGTGGGGGTGTGTGCGTGCGTGTGTGAGAGAGTGCGTGTTTGTATGTACAAGCAAACAAAACATTAATACGACAAAATATCTAATAACTGATATTTGAGATAACTGACAATTATTTATATCTGAAAATACATACAGTCCGGCCGTCGAGAGTGAAATATGAGTACACACGTGGCATCCAAGATGTTACAATAAATGATAATTATGTCATGTTTTGCCTTAACGGCATGCGAATAGAAGTAGATAGGATGTTATATAAACATCAATTAATAACTAAACGAAGGACTTTCTACGTTTGTAGAAAAGTTTCCAAGATATTACGAAAACATTCTATTAGTAATTAAACATTCAAAACAAACTCTTCACCGACTGAAAGGAGAACTAACGACTTTCTTACTTCTTATTCACAGAAAAATCAACATTGCAAACAGTTCATTGTTCTTGACTATTCAAAATATTTATACTTGCGGAATTGAAGTTTAACTTGTACTTACAGTACCCGGCGATAAATATTGCACATCGACCTTTACCTTTTTTTGTATTTTATACAAAGAATAAAAATAATTATCAAAAGAAGCTAATCATAATTGTTTTAACAGCTCCTAATAGATACCGGACTCTTTGTATTTCGTGCGACAGAGATAACGCTCTACGAAGCCGAAATTAGCCGATTGTCTCTTTCCAAAGGTCGATGTGCAATATTTGTCGCCGGGTACTGTAATATAAGTATGATCAAGATGGTGTACTTTGTGTACTTGTTCTTGAAAGAGTTCTGCATCTTATTCTGTGGGGTATTTGCGTAACCCACTAACAGTAGCAATGGCTTTCATTTTGATAGTTCAACAATATTCATTGCTTTATTCACGTTGTTGAGCAGACACATTTTTCGAACATATGAAGCAATGGATTAGCAATATCCTTGAAAATGATTCTGATTGTGTTTCAAAATAAAAAAATAAGTGCACAACTAATCAATCTGCCTTTCTCCACTATGTTCGGGTCTCAAACTCAAAGCATTTATTTCAATTAAACCTTGTACAGGCACTTTTGAATTGTCAAAATTAAATAGTCTGTCAGTTAGTCAGAAATTTGATGCTAGTTGCCCATTCCTAAACGTAGATCTCTATGGAGAAGAACGGGCAAGAAACTCCATGGACACTCTTTTAAATCAAGATATTACAAAATCCTTGGTAAATTATTCTTGTTGCTTCTATATGTGAGAACAATGTAAAAAAAGACACAAATGAATAAACAATTCAAAATAATAAGATTAAAAATAAGCCTTGGCAGTTAAGAGATGACCAGTATCAACCGACGGCGCCCGTTCACGAACATGACGCGTGGATCAGCACCATCTAGCTCAACCATTTTGTAGGGAACCGAGGGTCCAGTCTAACTGTATGCAGCTGAATTTGGATCTTACATGGAGCGACTGCTTATCTGACCTCCGAAACCCAGTTACTGAGAAATTAAGCGCACAAATATTATTAAAATGTTTGTCGGGGCTTGAATGACGTGAGGAGGTCATTGCAGTTGCTGATTTTTGTCAAAGTTGGCAAATATTTCCAGAAAAGCATTGAGTATTATATACGAACCGATATCAACAAAAAGCCATATTGTATAGAACAGATACATATCATTTATTCATATAAAAATGTCCCAATAACCTCTGATATTCCCTACTTCATTTTCTCCAACAACTGTGATGTCAAAACTGGCAACAATTCGTGGAAATGTAATCATATTCAGCTGAGCGGAATCCTGTTATTGAAGATATCGAATAGTGACATCACAGTGTACCAGGGATGAAACCAAAGGCACACGTCAAAAAATCTTTGACATCTCAAAATATTTTAGGGGTAGGTACCTACGTATTATGTCACCCAGTAGTTACTGGCAATCTGACCGAGGTCAGATAAAATCGCTCCATATAAAAGGACAAGGACAAGGTTTACTATAAGTGTCGCTATCATTCGTTCCACAAATCTTAGACTAACTTCAAGCAAATTATGACCACACCTAGGTCACACACGGCCCCAACCGTCAAGCCCCGCCCTGACCAATAGGTCACACCCGATTCACGCGGCTTAAACCTCTATTACTACTTTAAAATAAGGTGTAATTTCCTGAGAGGCAGTTTTACTCTATCGTCCGGTAGATAAAAACGACTAAAGGGATTTTTCAATCATCTGGATAACTTTATTCGAGGAATTATTTTGAAATTTTGACAGTTATCTCATACAAAAACTGTCAAACGTCAATTTTATTCCTCGAATAAAAGTTTTCTGGCGATGGAAAAATTAGCCCTAAATTAATGATTCAAAGAGAAAACAATTTTTTTATGAGAAGGTCGTAGACATGTCGCGCATTGGGACGTCGGTGCGTGACAGATGTTGACGTCATAAGTGATTCGTTTATAAATTGGGACATATTTGACGTTTTAAATCCCACCATCCTTAAACAACACGAATACAAACCCGACTTGGCATTAATTTAAAGTTTGGACGTGTTCATATTCAAGCGTTAAGTTTAGCCATTTGCAACGTATAAACTAAGACATGTTTTTGAAACACATGCCACGAGTGTTTGTTAGAAATAAGTTTATAAAGATCAATTTCCTACGAATTTGTTGTATATTTTCCGCTTCGTGCTCGAGTAAAATTATATATGCTACCAGAATACTATTAATGCATGATTCATGGCCTCTTAACCCTTCGGAGATTAGAGGCGTGATCCCCGAATTCACACTTAAAACTTGTGTATAAAATAACATTGATTAACAATCAAATATATATATTATAACTACATATATTCATATATCATATTTTTCACCTCACAAAAATCATAAAACATTTCACACATACGTACCCAAAAATATAATCAAATATCTACACTCTACAATATATAGATTCCAAATCTCACAGAGTCTTATTAACCTGTAGAAATATTTAATCAAGTCTGCGATAAGCCTTTAAGCCTAGTCGAGTTTCCTTGAGTATATAACATGGTGTCAAATGTACCGGGAAGACGAAACCCAGACTGCTAAATCCTTGAAAAGAATTACCAACGTTGATCAAGTAACACGAGGCCTTTTGTGACTCGCAAACTCCAATTTTATTGGAGAAAGGCCTTGTTTAGACGGAGATACTACTTTGTGGTTGGTTAAACCGCTTTGGAATTAAACTATTTAAGCTAATGCTTACTCCATGAATCACTAAATGTATGTCTCTATCGTCTTCAAACAATTAACAGGAACAACCATGTATGTGAAAACTAGGTATGTGATTCGGTTAGGAAAACTAACGGTTTATCAATTGTCACACTACGTCAACGTCAATTTGCCGGGTAATACCAGTTTCATGCTGCTGTCAAAGAATGACAGGTGTGATTTGAATATACGGACAATTTGAGTTGATAGTCAGTTTGAAGTGAGCAGTGGTGGCTCAGTGGTAGCGGCCGCAACTTATGATGCACTGTCCACCGAAATCTTCATCATATAGGAGGTAATCAATCATATTCTTTGATCAAATAAGAACTTCGTACATCGACGAAATCGTTCTTGATTTAAACAAAAGATTCAAACATTCTTTTCTTTTTCATCGTTTGACAGGTACAGTCAGCCTGTCAGAATGACTGCCACGTATGAACGCGTCTTTATCGATCCTACTTCAATATTTGAGTGTCATCGTATTTTATTAACTCCGAATTCAATATTCTCGTGTGATAACGTGATCAAATTTAATCCTTCGGCGATATTAAAAAAAGGATATTTTTTTCTGCTTATAGGATTTTTTACATTCCTCAATGTAGGGCTAAAAATTGTATTATTACTTTTTTACAAGAAAGGTCCACAAAGCAATTCAATCCACAAAGCAATTGATTGTTTTGAAACAAATCGTCTTGAACACTTGGACAAGAAGCGTCAACTACGCAAAAATTCTCCCAATGCCTTCATATATCAGCTCTTCTGTACACGGTGTGACCAGGTTTTCAAGAACAAATTTGGTTTTTCAAGTCATCAAAGAGCTCGTGAAAGGAATAAAAATTTGTCTGGGTCGCTGTCGATACGGTGAAGAGGACTATATTAGAATAAAATAGAATAGAATACTCTTTATTATGTACACCATATAAATTACAGACATAAAAACTACTACTACTTCTACTACTACTACTACTACTATTACTTTTTTAAAGCCGTCATTATTAATATGTAGCATTAAATGTTATTTCTTCTTACGAGTATAGTATTTTCTTTCGATTCTATTCTAATAAATTCAATATTAGTGATGTAACTAATATTTTTGTATAAATATAATTGAAAAGAGTGTCCATGGAGTTTCTTCCCGGAATGTCTACCAGACTACTTTAACGTAACTGAAAACAATATAATATTTAATCAAAACAAATTCGAATAATAAACTCCATATCGACTTCAATTCATTCGAAACAAAATCCATTCAATTACAAAAGCTATAAAAGATCGTATCAAATCGATCCTCGGAAACAAATCAACAATAATTTTATACTAAAACAACCACAATATCTTTCCGTTGTATTCATTTAATTGAATTAATTAACCGTGTGAAGTAAAAGCAATTTTTATACATAAACAATAAAGGCATTGTTATGGGAAGTCAAAACTCGTTCGATACGAAGAGCTTTGAAAATTTTAATTAAAGATACGTAGGTACGCCTTTATGTGCTGTTATTAAATCTTTTCCATGTAAATATGAAAAGCATCGTTTAATTTGCAAAGGAAATATTCATGTTTTTAACGGTTGCGGATACGATAGCTATGGATTCCGTGGAAGCGTTTGATTGGAAGAGGTAACGAAGGGGTCAGCGGGGTAATTGCGTAAGGGCTCCTGCAAACAGGAGCGACGTGTGACGCGAATCGCGCGCGACACAAAGGCACCGCTCGTTGCGCGACATGCGGTGCCTTTGTGTCGTGCGCGATTTTATCGCGTGTCGCGCCTGTTTGAAGGAGCCTTAATACACTAACAGTAGGAATGGCTTTAATTTTGACAGTTCAACAACATTCATTGCGTTATTTACGTTGTTGAGCAGACAATTTTTTCGTCTAACATATGAAGCAATGGACTAGCAATATATTTCACAATGATTCAGATTGTGATCGATAGTGTGTCGATAGTGTGTTACACAATTAATAGGATGCTGGTAAGAAAGAGGTATTTTTTTGTTATGACTACAATGCGTGCCACGAAAGATGAGACTTGACACACCACGTGGTTTGACTTGCGCAGTACACGATTTTAGGTATCTTTAGCGGTATGAGGTCTGAGTGCGGGACGGGACCGGACGTTATAGGGGCGGCGAAAAGAGCGGGGGAGGCGGGGTCAAGTCTCATCTTTCGTGGCACGCATTGTACGTCATATTGTTAGGTATCGATTTTTATAAACCGTATCAAAGTTAGATAGAAATTATAAACCTATTAAACAATGGTTTAGTAGGTTACTAAGCTAGGCCACTAAGCTAATGAGCTTAGTATGATCATCATCTGCCTGCCTTTTCCCAACTATGTTGGGGTCGACTTCCAGTCTAACCGGATGCAGCTGAATACCAGTATTTTACGTGAAGCGACTGCCTATCTGAAATCCACGGCCCAGTAACTGGGCTAACTACCTCGCCCCTTGCCCCTGGGTAAGTCTGGTTGGCAGACTTGCAAGCATCTGACGACCCGTAACGATAAAGATCCACGAATGACAGCCGGGACCAACAGCTTAACGCGCTTTCCGAGACAAGGAGGGGTCTTGTCCGTTAGTCCGAAGACCTCTTAGTGAGCACATCCCTTCTTTTCCAAATCATCTTATGCACTTATTCGATTAAACTGACACATGTTCACATGTCCAATTCTATTAAATTAACTAAATACATTGGACCCACACATAGAAAATGTGTAAGAAAACGTACAAAGTGCTCCTGTTTCTTTTCCTTATTAGATAAATGGAAGTTTAAACGGTATTGGTCCCATGTGCACGCGCCACTTAGAATATCGTACAGCAATAACGTCTCAGTTTTATAGCACCCGGAGTGGATAACCCTTCACTATGTCTACACTGTTGCTATTTGAAATTCTTTTTGAACAATCTTGTTACACAATGTTTGTTTTTATCTGCCCCCTTGGTCTCGTGATCCCAAGTGCGACTGCTAAGCGTGGAGTCCTGGGTTCGGTTCCCGGGTCGAGCAAAAGTGTTCTTGGGTTTTTCCATTGGGAATTGCTTAGTAACAGTCCAGAGTTTGGAAGTTGGCGATGTGATGCCCCCGTGCCTCGAAAAGCACGTTAAGGTTAAGTGTTGGTCCCGGATCTTTGTCAGTCGTTAGGGGTCGTCAGATGCCCGCAAGTCTGCCAACCAGACTTACCCAGGGGTAAGGGGGGGGGGGTTAGTTAGCCCAGTTACTGGTCTGTGGATTTCAGATAGGCAGTCGCTTTAGCGCTACGCTCTTTGTCTCTACGCCTGATCTCTTTCCAGTCTTGTCGGATTGCCATCTCATCAGACGTGCACTATAATATCTCCCGCGTCGAAGGCTGGTCTCCGCTGATATTGGTCGCCATGGCCGAAATTCGGTCTGGAGGACTTTATTTATACACTGAAAGAAATAAGCAGTAAATAAAAATGAAAAAACATTGATCTGAACTGCTTCAAACAGTTCCATATGAGCCTAACGTTCAAAACAGTATTTTTTACTGATCCGAATACAGTTAAAGCTTGAGGCAAAATGTTACCGTCGACAGTAAACTTTAACGTTTTAAGTAGCTAAAAGGTCACAAAATAACTATTTTATTCATTTGGTGATATCGTTCAAACCATCGAAATTGACTTACATTAAAGTAATGGTGGTTTTCCTTTTTGTATGTTATTTTTAGGATTCCGTAACCAAAAGATAAAAACGGGACCCTATTACTAAGTCTCCACTGTCCGTCTGTCTGTCTGTCACCAGGCTGTATCTTTCACAGATGATGTATTTCTGTTGCAGCTTTAACAACAAGTAATAAAAATAAAATAAAGTTAAAATTTAAAGGGGTATTAAAGAAACGTTTTTTTCGGCGTTTTATGCCTTGTGGCACGGAATCCTTCGTGTGCGAATCCGATTCGCACTTGGCCGGTTTTTTTAGTAAATAGTATGTTCAATCATTAAAAGCTACTGTTTTGTCTTTTACCTACTGTTTTACAAACATTTCTTTTTACTGTGTAGAGTCAGTAAGTCTTAATGAAATCGCCTTAATGTGGTGTAGTAAGATTTTTTTTTTTTCAGTGTACCATGTTGATCATTATTATGTTATAGTGTAAATTACGGTATGACAGTATGGATATTGGCGTGTGCTCGCTTGATGTTGATTAGGAAAGAAAAAGTCTGAGGATTCGGTACTGATCAAAATAAAGGCTTAATAATGTCATCTGATTTTTAAAGCTACATCGTTATTCTGTATAGCATACTCAGACCAAATAAAAAACCAAGACAGAGTGCTGTCAACAGTAAAGTGAAGCCGGTTTCGTAAACATGTGGGTGTAGGTGTAGTTTGATTGTAAATGGTTGTAAATGTGTGCGTGTGAGCGTGTATGCACAGAGCGGAGGTGTAGTTTTTGCATGCTTCACTGTATTGTTCGCAGCGCTATGTCTTGACTTTATATTTGGTCTCAGACAGCATATTTGTTGCTCATCTTTTTATAAGACATATTTATCCCTAAACAACTGTCATCCTGGCTCATAATTCCACGAATCAAATGATATTTATCGAAGCTTTAACAATATACCCTCTTCTAACGCCATATTTATATCACCGTAAAAAAGAACCTATGTCCGTGACAAAGATTCTCTTTTTGTACACCGCAGAATATGACACAAGGTGACCCAAAAAGTAAATAAAGAAACAAGGAAAAAAGATATTCGTCTCAAAAAATCAAAACGCAATTATACGAATAGGGAAAGAAAATTACTTTCAAAACGCGAGATAGGTTAGATGGGACTTCTGTATCAAAGAAATGAGGATAAGTTGATTACGGGTTTATTGAGTAGGTAACGACTGCATCGCGGTTGCGGGGCTGACAGATAAATCTTAACATACCGTGACCCCTCCGTGCCTCGGAACGCACGATAAGCCGTTTATCCCAGCTGTCATTCGTGGATGTTTGACAGTCGTTACGGGTGGTCAGAAACCCGAAAGTCTGACAACCAGTCTTATCAAGGAGTATCGTATTACCCTTAATTGGGTTGTGGAGGTCAGATAGGCAGTCGCTCCATGTAAAGTACTGGTATTCAGCTGCATCCGGTTAGACTGGAAGCCGACCCCAACATAGGTGGGAAAAGGCTAGGCAGATGATGAGGTACTTAGGTATGGCTAGGTAAGTCTCACGCATCTGCGAAATCAGCATAAACGGGTCATCATCATCATCATTCCAGCCGAAAGACGTCCACTACTGGACGTAGCTTCCCCCAAGCACCTCCACTTCGACCAGTTTTGTGCTTCTCGCATCCGACGAGTTCCTGCGGCCATCACAAGGGCAAAAAGAAGAGAGGGAAGAGAGAGAGGACTTCACGGGTATAAAATAGTCCAGTCAAATAAGACTTCGAAGGTTACAATAATTCCCATAGAGCTAAAAATTGGTATGAATGTTCAGAATACTATTATAAATGAATTGTGAAAAGTCCCCATCAATCCCCCTTGTGCAAAATTTTTTATTGATGGTGAAAGTTTGCAAAAATAGGTTTTTCGCGTTTTTCAGCTAAACGGTGAGTTTTACAGCAAAAATAGTTCAGACAAAAATTGTAGATCATCCGATTCTCTATAAAAAATGTATCCACACTTTTTTTCATAATTATTGCCATTTCCGTGATATAGCGGTTGTAAGAATTGAAAAAAATATTTTATTCGTAATATGCACGTTAATGTACATACTTTTATATACATTTTTGAACCGTTATACGAGTAAACATTATGAGTCCCTGTCTTTTTTCATGAATTTTTACAGATGTCTGGTATTTTGTACGTATAAGACAGTGAGGCGGGGTCGCGGCAGACCACGTAGGAGATCGCCATCTCCTACGTGGTCTGCCGCGACCCCGCGGCACCCGCGGGGTCGCGGCGGTTTGATGGAACCTATCCAGCTCGTCCCGCCGGACGAGCTGGATAGGTTCCATCAAAACTGGAAGGAGGACACGCGGGCTCGCGAAAGATGGAAGGAGTGGAGGGAGGCCTTTGCCCATGAGTGGGACAGCGCAGGCTAAACAAAAAAAAAAAAAAAAGACAGGGACTCATATGTTTACTCGTATAACGGTTCAAAAATGTATATAAAAGTATGTACATTAACGTGCATATTACGAATAAAATATTTTTTTCAATTCTTACAACCGCTATATCACGGAAATGGCAATAATTATGAAAAAAAGTGTGGATACATTTTTTGTAGAGAATCGGATGATCTACAATTTTTGTCTGAACTATTTTTGCTGTAAAACTCACCGTTTAGCTGAAAAACGCGAAAAACCTATTTTTGCAAACTTTCACCATCAATAAAAAATTTTGCACAAGGGGGATTGATGGGGACTTTTCACAATTCATTTATAATAGTATTCTGAACATTCATACCAATTTTTAGCTCTATGGGAATTATTGTAACCTTACCTCTATTTTAAGGACTAATTTGACTGGACTAAAAGAGATGGAAATGTCTCCCAATATTACAAAACATGTTAAAAGGACTCTCTGCCTTTTACCATTCCACATTCATCATCATCATTTTCATTCTTTCTTTACCATTTTTTTTTGCACTAGCAACTCTTCTGCTATAATTTTTTTCTGGCTACTCTTTCGCTAAGTAAAATAAACCTTTCAAGAAACAAAAAATATTACTTAGAAACATATCATATAAGAAGATAGAGAAACATTAACTAATGAAGAATATACTCGTAATCTCTCTACCTACTAAAGTAACATAACACTTGAAAGAATAATATCATAATATCTCCAATTCCCATATCATCCACAACAAAGATACAACAAAACAGCCACCATTCAAACCACAAAACCATTTTTCATAAACAATCTCTCCGTTATATCAATCAACTTCATCGCTTTATATGTCGACAGGCCTTCAAGACCCTCCACACACATCCGATAAGCGACCATCGCCTTGAAGGATTATTGAATTCATTCCTCTTAATGTCAAAGAGGCCTTTTATTTGACGGCAGGGGATTGAAAGCCCGGATCCTCTTTAAACGATGTATAATCACAGTCAATCGAATTCTTTGAAATGGATCAACGGTTCAACTGAGATATTTTTCATACGTGTTACGTGCTCAAACGTTTGTTATTAGAAATCTTATTTAAACGGAGTCAAATTAAATTAGCTGACGAAACTGCAGACGTGATGGTATTGATGTCTAAACACGATAAAATAAAAATAAAAGATTTGATGGTGTTTTCTAAGGGGTCAACGACCGCCGGTAGTGTTGTAACTTGATATACGAGTTGCGAAGATGTGTTTTATCGTTTTTAGATATAAATACCAATCACGTCTGTGAAATTAACCCAAAAAACTGATATCCCAATTAAATACACTAAAACGGTCGATGACCCCACAAAAAAATATATATATGTTATATATATACAGGGTTATTGGTAAAACATTAACAACCTCTTAAGATATCATTTTACTGATCATTATGAACAACTTTTACTATGGGACCACACCTGAAATCGCGAAAAAAATCAGATGTTCCTTACATTTATGTTCGTATAACTCGTCAAAATCTAGGGAACGGCTAATTTTCTTTTCGCGATTTCAGGTTTGGTCCCATAGTAAAAGTTATTCATAATGATGAGTACAATGACCTCTTAAGAGGTTTTTCAAGTTTTAGTAATAATAACCTTGTATAGATACCCAACACGTCTGCAGTTTCGCTAGCTAATTTAATTTGACTCTGTACAAAAATTGTAATAACACTTAAGACTTAAGGCAAGTTCTTTGCATTCTGTATTAAGTTCATTTAATATTAATAGAAAAAGTTGACACGAACCTAAACTAAATTAACAAAAGTTTTTATACAAAAACTAACCGGACCCATTCTAAAAATGGGATTTTATTAATTTTTCATTATAAATGTATATTCATTGGAAGAGTTACAAAGGAGTTAAAATAAACAAGAAGAATCTTTGGTACCGCTTCAAACAGTGAGGAAATGTAATATAACTAGCGTTGCAATATATTACAATTTGTGGGTAGTCTGGGAGCGAACGGCGTAATTAATATCAAGTTTGCGATAAATTTATGACAGTGCACAGCCGGCTATTTTTAAACAGCGATTTTGAACCGTATTGTTAATGCACCAAAGTGCTTTTTCAATAGGATATAAAAGAGAAAGATTGCCTGTGTAAACCTCGAATGCAAAGGTGAGAGAATTTTTTATTCCGGAAACAGTGACTTTTATGGCCATTTTATGTTTTTGATGTGTTGATTCAGTATTATCAAAGAATAATCTTTGTTACCTTTTATCGATAAATATTAATAAAATTGGAGAAAAATTAAATTCAAACCATCTGAGTTAACGGCGGTATAATCTGATTAAAAACCTTTATGTATATCATTATGAAACTTTTTCACCTTTCATGATTTTAAATCGTTTAACAACAATCTATTTCTAACTTTGAATTAACATGATTGTTTTAGGATCACCTTCAGCTATAACAAGTGCGCCCTTTAATCTTTATCATCCCTGACAGTTTTTTTTTAATATAAGGCCTTCTTAAGTCCAGGAACTCTTTTCCCGCACTACCTCAAACTAGCTTTCTCGGTACGTGTCAAAGTCATCTCGATAAATACATAGTTAGAATAGCAAAATAAAAAACAAAAATTTCGTCTAGTTACAAGATCAACGCGCCAACAATATACACAATAGTGTAGTGCTCCATAAATCTATTTATTCTAATTTAAACACATAATGATGATGGCTATTAAATTACTCGCGCGTCTCCAAGATCTAATTATTTGCTTTAAACCATTCCCGATTCAAATGCTAAGTCATTTATATTTGATGATACGCCTCGGCTATATCCAAAGATGACAAATTTAATTGGAGTTTGTTGCGCCACTTCTTCCCAGCAAAAGCACTAGGAAGTGGTGAAGGACGGGCGTTTTGGGGGACTGTCTTTTGTCATTTTGACGTTCGAATAGTGCTGATTTTCAGTCTAACTTTAATAAATGACTGTTGATTTTGAATTATAAGTGTAGATTACTAGATTCGATTCGATGTAGATTGTAAGTTACAGCTGTTATCAATGCAGAATCTGTTCAAAACCAATGTGCGTGTGTGAAAGCAATGTTTACTCGTTATCAGGAAGAGCTTTAGCGTAATATCAGCGATGCAACATCACCTGAACCACATGCTGTCAGACGATATCAAAGCAACACTGTCTTTTAACTTTCCTAATCGAGTTATGGTGCGGTGCAAGATTCCGCGAACTTGCAAACAAAGGTACTAAGTTGGAACCTGAAGCTTTTAGCGTGAACATACATGCAACTCACGCCGCGTGGATACGCGGCGTCTTATCAGGATAAGGAGCAGTTGCTCCTTATGTTGATTAAGATCTGAAATGGTTAAGGAAATCGGGACATGAATTTTATGTTTAAAATCGCAGTTTGATAAGTGTCAGCAAAAAAGCCACCAAGGCTATTTTTATTTCTATCAGCTAGTTAGAAATAAAAATGCCAAACAATAATTCATACTAAAATCCCAAATAAAAGGACGGTCAGTTTTTTTCGAACTTGAAAACTTTTTAAATTTAACTTTTAAAAACCCAATTCGGAGTATAAGGAACATTTTAAAACAAGAAATACCCATAGCGGTCTAGCCATAGCCGTTCTCAAATAATGCGCTTACTAACAAAACCAAAATTATACAGATTTCAAATATTTAAAAAACAACACCCAATTGAATTATCTGCCTCAAATAAGCGAATTGCTTTGACATCGGCTCTTAACATACTATACTACATAAATAGGTTACTAGCGGATTTGTTTATAATGGCTCAGCTATGTGTGTAGTACGATTTGTGGGTAAACCGTTTCGATTCACTTGGCTTTTTTGGGGTAATTTTATGCGCTTTTGCACTTTGGAAAATGAAACTCTGCTCAAATATCATATATGCCAGAATTAAGAAAATTCGGTTTTAATATAGACGTGTTTACTACTTCTAACTCCAGTCATCAAAAATACTGTCATACGAACGTCTGCAACATAAAAAGGGGCACCATAAAAGTTGTATGAAGATATAAAAACACCAGACACTTGGCCTCAATAAAACGTAAAAACAACTTATTACAATTTTACACCAAGCGTAGCTACATAATTAAAGAGTGAAGAACATAAAATGATTTCCAGTCCAAGCAACATTAGGTGTAAATCATATACCCCCAAACGTGTAACTAGAGGCCATACTTAAATAATAATTACCTTGGGAATGTCGGGGTACAAATCATGTAGTAGACTAAGGTCTGCTGGTTTAACATAGGTTTATTATTATTAATGCCCAAGGAAACCGACGATCGCTGGGGATTGGTGCTGGTGCAGCCAGCGGAAGGTTCGTATTAGACCTCGTAAGATATCATAGGAGCACACTTCGGTACCAAGGATATTATACTAAATTAATGTTGTAAAGAGGGATCCGACTCGGTTCCGTTTCGGAGGGTATTTCGAGAAGTGATTCCTGATCTGTATTTACGGCTTAAGTTTACAACTTGGGAATAGTAAAGTTTTTGCTTTAGAATATCATAACTGTTGGATTACGACAAATTTGATTAATTCCCCTGGAGGTAATAACTAAGTGCTTAGAACAATTAACATTATTACCAACCAGGCACGAGTCTATGGTAGTTTAATATTCTCACTAGATAAGCAATCCAGTTAGCATCCAATCTCCGCTTTTCCTTATCCACCAACCCGCACTAGGCCCGCGTGGTAGATTATGGCCCACTCCCTCTCACAAAGAGGATACCTGTATCCTAGAAGTGAGAACATTATAGGCTGATTATGCTCCACTTTTCAATATAAAACAAAGAACATAAAATCGGATTCCGATAAGGTAAACAACGACACTTAACAAGTAACGCAAGATTACAATTTAACTACAATACACGGAATTGGATAACTTGAGATCCGACCAATCTCTTCTGTTTATCCAATTAATCGCGAGGAGTTTTACCAGACAATGAATTTCATTCGGATCTTAAAGTTCTTAAAGTAATCTTCGCACTTGAACCTACAGAGAATAATTCCATCTCTTTCACACTTTCTGCAGCTGATGAAGCTTAAAATCTAGGGGAAAAATAATGTCAGCCTTGTAACTTAATCAAATTTCGTTGAGTTTGGCCATGAGACGAGACGGAATTTCATTTAACGAATTAACATTTCACTATTTTGAATTTTACGGTACTGTTTTAAGATTTTCGCGAGTTTAATTCCTTTTAAATTCGCAGGAGTGTTAAGTTTACTGCGTACCCTGGCATGGTATTTTAAAGGGCTGTTAACGTTTTTATGGATAGAAGTCGCTATAGAACTAAAACAGAAAAATTACCGTGGAGAAAATCACTATTTCTTGGGTTTTCCTTGTTTTTACAAAGTAACAGCTCATTATTGTCCATTTTTATTCATAGATATTCCACTTTTTACAATATTCAAATTACCAATCAGACTTTAAACTAACCTGGAATCATTAGGTTCTAATTCTAAACCATCAATTTCTTCTTCCTTAAAGAAAAGAACCTGCTAACCGAACTACGGTTCATAGCAAACTTTTTCCAAGCGTTTAATGTCAAAAACTTATTTCCCACTCGTTGTGCAAACTGCCTGATCAATTCTGACTCAGCTAATGGAGTCTCTTTGTTTAAAATTAGAAGTTCTCCTCTAGTTTGTGTGTTGTCTATGGATAAATAATTTAATTGAATAATTTATTGAGGTATAAAAGCTTCCAGTTTGATTACCGAAATGCTTAGTTCATCAGATTGGGTTTTGTGTGTTTTTGCGGAAGTATTATGGGTTATTATATAGTATATTTGATATTGTATATAGTAAATATTTGATATTGTTGTAAGGCTATTTCTGTTGTCAAACTTTATCGTATCGCCTTGATATTGCCATTCCTGGACCCTCTTTTAATGCATATATACTTTATTAGAAAGTACATACTTAATATTCAAAATATTTATTGCATTCTACAATGTGTACTTATTAGTGTTTACTTTTAAATTAAACATTAAGGTTAGTAGGTCTAAAAAGTTAAAATTTATCCATTTACTTACGTAACTTTTAGAGTATAACTAACTATTTTATACTAAATTAAATGACTAACTTGCTATACAAATAAATACAAAAACAAAAGGACACTTAGGCGTCGAAGTACTCGTCCGCATCACTGTCATAAGGAAACGTGCCCAGAAGACTGGCAGCATTGTCACGTCGAATTGCAATGCTAAAGTTAAATTAAATGAAAAACAAAAGCAAAATCGTTGTATGTACTAAAACTGCTCCATCCTTTGTCAGCTCTCAAACGATATTAGAAAGGTAAATACATAGTATTTGCACTCGTTTTATCCACAGCGCCGTCCACTTTATACAACAACGGTTGTTTGAGCCACAAATTAAATGCAAATTGCTAATTCACTATTACGACTAAGCATGTTGATTTCGTTTAATTAGTTCATTTGGACAAAAAAAAAGAGTCATCCTAAGGGATTTGGTCTAGAGTTTATTTACTATCGAATTAAAGCAATCGACTGAGATTAAGGTCCTTTTAACCGACTTCAAAAAAGGAGGAGGTTCTCAATTTGCATGTTTATTTTTTTATGCTTGTTCGGGCATAACTCCGTAATATATAGACGGATTTGAAAAAAAAAAATTTAATGGATAAAGTTTGCCTCAGGTGTCATATATGTATATTTTATTAACTTTCCTTGGGCAGTTTTAGAGTTAGCTTCAATAATTCGATTTGTTTTCACATATGTAGTTTATATTGATGATGTTTTAATAGCTTCCTGTCACTAATATTTACATAGCAAGTAGTGTTATATAAATTTGTGTGTCAAAAAACGAAAAAAGTTAAAGTTATTTTTTGTAGTGTTTTTTTTTTCGGAAGTCTGTTGTTTTGTTTTTGGTTTCTATTGTTACATTACAAAGGTATTCGATTTCTCGAATAAGAAGACTAGACATAGAAAGCAATTAGGCGTCGCACAAAAAATAGAATTACAACTCAAACATTGAAACAAAATCCATCCCATATGTATAAGCTCGTGGCTAAAGTTAAGCTACGCTTGCCGCGGTTGGTCCGTGGATGGGTGACCATCTTTACATGTCAAGACCCCTCCTTGTCTCGGAAATCACGTTAAGCCGTTGATCCTGGCTGTCTTTCGTGGATCTGTGACAGTCGTTACGAGTCATCAGAAGCCCGATAGCCTAACCACCAGTCTTATCAAGGGGTATCGTATTACCCAATAACTGGGTTGTGGAGGTCAGATAGGCAGTCGCTCCATGTAAAATACTGGTATTCAGCTGCATCCAGTTAGACTGGAAGCCGACTCCAACATAGGGAAAAGGCTAGGCAGATGATGATAGTTCTTAAATACAGGAGAAAACTATGTGTAAGTTAAATAAATGAATTTGAATTAACGTAACTTTTTCTATCTTTACAGCCGACAAAGCCCCTCCCGGTTTCCCCAACATCGCGCCACCACCAACCACGATGGTGGTCGAAGTAGGCCACACCGCTACTCTTCCGTGCCAGGCTACCGGTAACCCCTCACCGAAGGTCCGGTGGCTCTGGAACTCGCTGCCGCTGGATGTCGCCTCCAACCCGAGATACGCACTGCTGAATGATAAGATGCATGGTAAGTGATACATCTATCTTTATATATATAATATTATAAATGGTAAAACTAGCAACGGATTCTGATGCGGCTTTTACCATCATTTAAAGAATTCGGAAGGTTTATGAGTACAAAACTTTAATACTAGTTTGATATGACAGTTTAAATGTTTTGACATGTCGCCATTACACTCGTGCTAAGCATGTGATACTTATCAATATCTATAGTAGTCCCAGTTACATCACACCACCACACATCGACTTTGAAGTAGGAACTCAATCAGGAAAAGCTACCGAATTGGGAGCCATGTGTCTCACGGCTTAATAAACATAGGAACAAGCGCTAACTGAGAAGCAATCGATTATTCAATTCGTTGTAGAAACACAGTTGAGCGCACTTTGAAAAATAGCCCGCCTACTAACCTGGACAGGGAATAAACTTTCTAAGAAGAACCTCATGTTCACACAAGTTTGGAAAGCTAGTCCTGTGGGCTTACAAACTCGATTCACCCAATAGCTTCCAGCTGTACAAAGTAAAGTACACACGTTGACTTAAGATAAACCAAAAAGCAATCGCTTTAAGGCTCCTTCAAACAGGCGCGACACGACACACGACACAAAGGCACCGCAAGTCGCGCAACGAGCGGTGTCTTTGTGTCGCGCGCGATTCTTGTCGCGCGTCGCACCTGTTTGCAAGAGCCTTTACTGCTGATTGAGGTTAAATTCGGAAAAATATGGTTCATGTCCAAGAAAACTCTTTATAAATCGACCCAAACTGGCGAAAATACAATAAAAAACAGTGTTATAATAGAAAGTGATCGTCTCGCGAATACGCGATTGTTTCGTTCAAATGTATGCGCGACCACGCCAGTTCACTCCATTACAACGCGATCCCGATCGCTAACTATAAGGACGTGAGCTAAAACTTTACGTAGACACACGCAGTAAAATAAAAACAAATATAATATTTAAAAAAAACCCTTAATACACCAACTGTAGGTACTAGGCTTAGAGCACACTAGCATATGGGACTAAATTTCAAGAGTGGAATAATTAAGGAATGCTTTCGGCACGCACTTTTTGGACGATTTTTTCGCTAAATCCTAACTTGGGGAACCCTTTTGGGTTGCTTTATTAGGATTTGAAGCCGGCCAGCCGATTTGATAAGAAATAACAAAAATAAAGGAATTTGAAAAAAAACAGGAATACTGACTTTCGGAAAACTTGTTATTGTGTGACAAATTATCTGAAACAGTACAGTAGCACTTTGTTGACCACAGTGTGAAGAGACAGTTGAGTATGTGATCCCCCAAGTGGAATGACTGAATTTATTCATCATACTTTGTACAATAGTTTTCACTAAAGTCACAATGGATCACTGCATCCTTTTCAGACATGTTTTCTTTCAGTGCCTTCAGTGTCTGGTACTGGTGTATGATGTTGGTTTCGTGGTTCATAAACTTTGGTAACTCTTACATGAAGCGATAAATTCAGTATTCCACCAGCCGTCATCAGTATTCCGTAAGCCGTCAGTATTCCGCCAGTCGGAATAATGGAATACTGACGTGAAATACTGATGATCGAGGAGTTTTTAGCTAAAAACGGATCTTTAAAATATATTTTTTAAATCTCAACCTTATAAACCAATAAATTAAGCAAATATTTCATCGTTCTACATTAAAATAAAACAAATTATCTAAAAACTTACGATAGAAATCATTTACCGAAGTTTAAGAATCATTTAAAAATCGGCTGGCAACGGCACTCTCCTCGTCGATTGATGCGACCGTACTAAAGGGCCGAGGGACTTTAGTCCTTCAAAGGGTGTGCGGGGTGCGGGGCAGGGTGCATTTCTCTAACTTACTAAGCGGCAACGGTGTGAAGTTTTGATAATGTGTGTTTTTACTAGGAAATACATCTCGCCGGAATTTTATCTCAAAACCGAGTGGCAAAATACAAAACGATTGTAAGCCTATCTATTATGTGAAATATGTTTACAATATGTCTTAAACAGTCAGAAAACTATTCTAGTTTATAGTTTTAGTGACAATTATCACTTTATTCTACAAGTATGTTATTTTAAAGGGCTTTGAGTAAAAAAAGATAGGCCAGTTACAACCGGAAAACTGACGAGTTTTGGTGTTTAGAGCCAATTTTCACGTATTCATTGTAATTAGATTTTAACAAAATCGGGTGCAGACCTATAACTTAGTCTAAATATTACTCTAGAACCTATAAATATTTATATTTTTTGTAAATACTAGTGCTGCATGCCAGTACGCGCAAAATTCCACTTTTAAAATTTAGTCCCATATGCATTCTATCGTCAAAGAATCTGCATTCTGCCTTTATGCGCTGTCTCTCTATACCGTCGGTATGAAACACAATGAAAGTAGATAATTTGCATGTCTTATCGCCCAGTATCTCGGAACTGCTTCCTATTCTTGCGATAGTCTGTACCGCTCCTAACGTCTTTTGATACAAAACTAAGTTTCTTTACATTTCAATAATGTGTTATGTTAACGTTTCTGACGATTCACTCAAGGGTATTGAAAAATAAAAATGTTGGATTCTGAAATAAAAAAGTCTGTTTAGATCTTTCAATGGAGTTGGGACTGCTTTTTTCATGAATAGGTTTTCATTAATTGTGGTATATAGGAACTCGCAACAGCTAGTATTATGATTCTTGCTTAATCGACAATAAAAAAAAACTACGCTTTATATCAAAATGGATTCCACGGTGGCACAATTTGGTAATTTAGAGTGATTTTGGGCTTGATCTAAAAGTATATTAGAAACATTAAATGTTGTTTTGAAATATAGTTTTACTTACTATCAAAGTTAAAGTCAAAGCATTTATTTCAAATAGGCACATAAAAGGCACTTTTGAACGTCAGAAATTACAACAAATAGAATTGATTCTAGTCGTCCATTCCAAAAGGTAGTTTTCGTATGGAGAAAAATGGGCAAGAAACTCCACCGTTGTTACTCTTTTAAAATGTTTTACAATATTTTGCATACATTAATAATAATTTAATACTGTTAGCTTTTAAAATTATATTTCTATGAAATAAATTTTATTTCCGAATTAAAAAAAATAATAATAAATACTTTTACATTCTAAATTACCAATTTGTGTAATAAAAAATGACAGGTCATCAGGATCGTGATATTCATAGGCAAAAGGGCAGTCCTTATTGCATTTTTTTTTAAAGCCCTTGCAATATCCCCGCAACGAGATACAGCGCAACGCATTTTCATACAAAAAAGTGCGGTGCAGCCCGCTTGTAGTTCGCGTTGATTCATAAAAATTGTACGAAAGTGATGAAGGAGGGTTTTTTTTTTCGCAATGCGTTGCGTTGCGGTGCGGCTCGGTTTAATCTGCTTTACCTTAATAATAACACTCAAAACGATATTATATACTTAAAAGATATCGTGAGAAATGTGAGAGTAAAAATTTCATTATTTTACATACTGTCCCTACATATAGAAGCCAATTTACAAAATACATATGGAAGTACACAAAATAAACTCGAAAAAGTTGTAACGTTGGCAAGCTGGATACAGAGGTTTTTTGAATTTAACGAAAAACACTTTATACATTCGGTATATCTTTACAAATTGATGCTCTGTTAGTATTGACTGGTAAAACATAAAAATAAATTACATTCTTACTATGTACTTATCAAAATATCACATTTAAAATATTATAAAAAACATATGAGCCTTATACGCGATTCACCTTCACCGACCGACTGAAGCCGAGTATACCCGATTCAGCGTCACCGACCCGAGCGTGACGGCTGGGGGCTTACTCTCCAAACTAATTTTAATTCCAACGAGATGCCAATATGATTCCAATGTTAATTTTACAGTCACGTGATTCGGTACTCTTGAAAACAATATTGTCAACAATTACCCCACGCCAAGCCCGAAACCAATTCCACTTAGTTCTCCAAAATGGACACCCAATCTAAAAATCATTTGGCGCTAGCATCGAACTCAAGAGTACGAAACGTCACAATTCCAATGTCGATCTATCGGAATTAAATTGAAGAGTAAGCACCCTCAGTTTCGTTCACTGTTCAGAAAAAGCGCAAAGTGCGCCTTAAGATTATCACTTTAAAAATAAAGTAATTCCATAAAAATATTACACCACATTAAAATACAATTCAAGAATTTGAAATAAAGCCGCGGTCACACGGTACGATAAATCATGGCAACCGCTCTCGACATGAAATTGTTTTAGCGACCTCCTGCATCACTTAGTGTCACCTATAATTAAGTTTAATTAAGAAAAGATGGGCGCGATTAAAACACGCCGTAGAGACGAATTTAATTTGCAAATCTTAATGAAAGTTCGTCGTATGCTCGAGGTTGGGCGCCACAATATGATAAGGAGCGTCCCGACGAAATGTTAATTATATCAAGTTTTAAGTACCGCGAAAAACGCCTTGATGTGCGGATTCAGACGGGGGAATTTAATTTTGTTTATTTTTAATCATAATCGTGAAAATGTTAAAAGAGATTTGGATTTCGTGCAAGCTCTAAAGCACACTCAAGGAAACCAAATAATGTTTCATATCGACGCTGCATCCTATCATTATAGCGAATTTGCTTAACAAAAATTACCAGCCAAAGTGTACTAATACTGGATTGTAACGTACAGTACCCGGCGATAAATATTGCACATCGACCTTTGGGAAAGAGACAATCGGCTAATTTCGGCTTCGTAGAGCTGTTAAAACAATTATGATTTGCTTCTTTTGATGATTATTTTTATTCTTTGTATAAAATGGTTTTGTGTAAAAAGGTCGATGTGCAATATTTATCGCCGGGTACTGTACCTATCATCAAACGTGTCTTAATCAAAAAAGCATTTATTATAAGATTAAAGACTACGTTGAAGACAAGGTAGTTTGGCAATAATTCCTTCTGCACATGTGGCTTCCCCGGCACCTCATTAACGGCATAACCACGTGAATGTCTATCAACTTCTCCCAAATTACGATGTTTATTAGGGTTCATTAACTCAAAAGGAAAAAACGGAACCCTTATACGATCACTTTGTTATCCGTCTGTCTAGTGTCAAGACCCTTTGTCTCGGGAACACGTGGAGGTATCGAGTTGAAATTAAAACCATATACTTTAAGTCTGCGGTTCCTTGAAGCTGTGAAAAAATCAAACTTCTAAGTAAACGTAAAAAAAGCACCGTAAAAGAGCACCTAGCTTCTGACGTTTTATAAGTGCCCATGTAGGTTTATGCGAAATAAAATATTTTGATTTATACGTATATCTAGGATAATTTCCCGCGGAAAATATTTTACTGAAATAAATTCTGCGCGCGTTTCCGCATATCGTCGCTTAGGTAACAATACCGCTCAAATTGAATTTGATAAGTTTTCGGGAGATACAAAAAGCTGTTTACGGAACACACGTTTTACATACAAATAACCATAGTGTACACACGATGCGCTGCGTCGTTTGGCCGGCAATGCGTTAACATTCATACGTTGCGACAACGCAACGTGCCGTGTGGACTGGCACTTATGCGGTTGTGACACAACAAACTATTTGCGCGGTGCTAGATCTATTCGAATAAAGCGCTGCGATCTGATAATTTCGATTTTTCTGACATCATTCGATGCGCGCCGACAAAATCTATGTGATGATTTTTTCTCGACTTAAAAAAAAATCAAAGTTAAGTATATCTATTTTTTTTCACATCACGGCGTAACGCTAAGAGTTATTCAATGGAATTCACTTTAAAACAGAGAATTATCATATCAAAGTTACTCAAAGTAGTTTTAAATTTAATTAATATATTTTGTTAAATAACGGGTATATTCGTTTTGGCACATACGTCGTTTTATTCCAAGCGCACGCACATTATAAACATCTCTCTTCTTTTTCGTTTCAAAAGTAATTGCATCACTTTCGCTCGCTTAGTAGATCAGTCGCTACGATTTCTTTTCGAAGTAGCGCCTTAAACCGGCAACGCGACTGCAAAGAAGGGTTAAACTTTTGCCATTCTGTTTCCCCCTAACAAAACAATTATCACTAAATACACTCCAACATCTTTAAAGTAAATCCCCATCAAAAATTCAGCAACAATTAAATCGTCCATCTGTATTCTGAAATGTTAATAATTTCAATTTTAATGCCATTATGCACTCCACAAGAGGTGAGAAAGTAATTTAAATTCAGTTAGAGCAAGCCACGGGCAACTCACTGTGGGCTCTTTTAATCTCATTAATTTTAATTTATTCGAGTAGATTATTTCTCCTCGGTCGAATATTTCGAAGCTCTCGGTAATGGACGTAAATATTGATAGCCGTAAAAAGATATCGAGGCTGCAGCTCGATTTTTCAGCGCTCGCTGCAATCGCCTTTGCGGATAATTTCAGCGGTAGCCTTTAATTTTGAGCTAAACGAAAACTAACATTTAACGCTAGTTTTAAATTCATTTTAAATACATGTTTTAAATTAGCACTCTATGTATCATATATTTTTAAGATTTAGTAACTGAGATTTAACATAATAAAGCATTTTGTTTTCACACTGAAAGAAATAAGCAGTAAATAAAAATGAAAAAACATTGATTTGAACTGCTTTAAACAGTTTCGTATGAGCCTAACGTTCAAAACAGTATTTTTTTACTGATCCGAAAACAGTTAAAGCTTGAGGCAAAATGTTACCGTCATGACAGTAAACTTTAACATTATAAGTAGCTAAAAGGTCACCATTGAAATTTACTTACATTACAGTAATGATGGTTTTCCTTTTTTTTTCCAGTAAATAGTATGTTCAATCATTAAAAGTTACTGTTTTGTCATTTACTGTTTTACAAAAAATTTCTTCTTACTGTATAAAGTCTGTAAGTCTTAATGAAATCGCTTTAATGTGGTGTACTTTAAGTAAGTAAGAAATTATTTTTTTCAGTGCATCTGGACTTAAAATACATTGATGGTGTCCTTTCAATGATAATTTAAAAACCTGTTTTGTTTAGAGCGTCTTCAAAATTGTTAAATCCTCCGCGCTTCTGATTAATAACTAATTTACAAAATTGCACCAACGATATATAACACCCACGTCTTGCAGATTCGTGATCCGAAGATCCGATCCAATGAGTGCCTAGCGGGTTAGTGTCGCCGACGTAAGATAACTTAGTTACATTATATACACAGGTGCCCGACGTACCTTAGTACATGTTAGGATGTAGGTACTCGCTCACTGCAGCCTCTTGATCGATCCACAGTTTAGCGGAATTGCTAATAGAAGGAGGATACGGAAGGAACACGGGTGGGTTTTAGTCAGTAAGAGTCTGACACTCCCATTATTAGATAGGACATAGTTTAGACACACAATACACCAGATAGTCAGATTATAGTCGTACTCGTACATCAGATAAAAACAAAAATAAAGCTAAAAATAAAAAGTGCAAAGTCCGATGTAAGAAATCAGCAGGAAAGTGTGCCTCACGCACGGCACGGTAGATTATCATGAACAAAGAAATATAATATTTGTGCAGTATAAAAGAAATAGCAATAAAATAATTATGAGTTTGGGAGCTACGAAGCTGACAAAGATCGCAAAGTTGCAACACTCTTCCTTTTGTCACCGGGGGCTAAAAACGCAAGTTTATACCACCGTCAATTATAGTTGGTTTCCCAAACGCGATGATTTCTATATTAAGGAAGATTATGATTCATAAATAGATGGGTTAATTAGGGTTATGACAAATTAGGTAAATCTATATAAAATAGATGTTGGTATACATGAGATTGATACATTCCAACACAGTTTGACCGATCACCATGCTTTTTGGACAAGGGTTTTATAAGCTTTTTTACGAACTCCGCGCGTCAAAGCCGCGTGCTAGTGTTATTATAAGCAAAGTGACTACCTTTCGCCGCTCCAAACAAAGTTAAGGAGGTTTGGTAATACCTGGCCATTATTCCAAAGATATCCAGAATCGTAAATTGAAGACGATCAAACTGACCAAAGCCACACTCCAACTAGTCACACAGTCTTTAACGAACAATCAGAATACTCAAACACTCCATCCAGAGAATCACACCCGTTATCAATTCCAATTCCGCATTATTCATCAGTGCGCAAACTTGATGCGGAATTATAGAGGAGTGCGGAATGTGGAGGGCATAGTGTGAGCGTTACATTGCTCCGTCCGTTCCTAAGTCTGGCCTGCAATACCGAAGTTTCTGAACGGGGCAAAGGCTTCGGACGATCGAGGTTTAAAGGAACAATTTAGCTGGCATTTTATACAAGTAGTTTTTGTTAGGTTGTGTTGTTCTTTGATGGTTTGTGTTGGGTTTGAAGGCAGTTTTAGGCGATAATTATAATTTATTAGGAGTTAGTTGTCAATAATTCGTAATCCATCGCATATTTCCTTTAGTGAGATGTTAGGAAGCGGGATGTTGAAGATAATCTTCGCTTGCGCAATGCAGGATTTTGCGTGATGTTAGTGTGATGCGTAGTTCCCATGCGGCGATGGAGATGCCGCTACAGTTCATACGGCAGAATTTAAACCTTCTTGTAGATAGATAGCTACAATGCATTTAACAAGAGAAAAAAAAAGAGAACACAAGAGAAAAAAAACTACATACATTATGGTACGCAATAAAGAATTGAGACTTGACAACAATGTTAGGCAATCAACTAAACTATATATTTTATTTATAACCCCGTATTGTCTCATTGCTGGGCAAAGGCTATTCTCCTTACACCTTTCTCTGTGTGTAAAAAGTTGTCCATAACATCTGCAATGCTGAAGGCGATGCATTGTATTGCAGATGTGTTGCTATCCAAGATAACAGAAAAAGCTGAAATATCCCATGTGCCTGTGACTGTAGTCTAAATTTTTGGTAAATTTTGTAAACAATGCACGTCCAAAAAGTAATACAATGCGTGCCATGAAAAATGAGACTTGACACACCACGTGGTTTGACTTGCGCAGTACACGATTTTAGGTATCTTTAACGGTATGAGGTCTGAGTGCGGGACGGGACCGGACGTCATAGGGGCGGCGGAAAGAGCGGGGGAGGCGGGGTGAAGTCTCATCTTTCGTAGCGCGCATTGTACTTAGCATAATCACATACTTAGCATAGACACAGGCCTCCTCTCAGTGGGAGGGAGTGGGTCATAATCCACCACTCGGGCCCAGTGCGGGTTGGTAGATGTCACATGTCTTCGTCACAAGTAGGTAATGCTTATTCAATCGATATCGCCTTATTCCTATAAAATTCTGAAAATTAACACTTACACCATAAATACATTACGTTTATGGATGTAATGTTCGTACCTATCGAGTTTTAGTCGATAGCAATGTCGTGTCGATACGCGATTATGGATAGCGTTGAGCATTGGCACTTGTGAATGATTAATATTTGGCTGGTTTTGCGGTAGATAGTCGTGTGTGATTAGGTAATTCGGTATTAGTAGAACTAATATTAGAACAGATATGTTAAGTTATTAGAAGGGGCCCGTGGCTAAATAATAACAGCCGCACAGGTCGATCGATCAGGTTAAGCTACGCTTGCCGCGATTGGTCTGTGGATGGGTGACCATCTTTGCATAACGAGACCCCGCCGTGTCTCGGAAAGCATGTTAACCCGTTGGACCCGGCTGGCATTCATAGATCTTTGACAGTCGTTACGGGTAGTCATAAGCCCGAAAGTCTGACAACCAGTCTTACCAAGGGGTATCGTTGATGGGTATACACCATCATGCTACGACCTATAGGAGCGGAGCATCAATGAAAAATGTTGTGAAAACGGGAATCAAATATTCCTTTTGAGAGCTTCCGTTGCGTACGCTGCGTAAACGGGTAAAGTTACGCAAAAATCATGTATGACTGAATTGTTCCCCTTTAAAAGACCAAAAAAAAGTCCGGCACAGTATATGTTTATCTTTTAAGGTTGACTCCCTATAACCTTCTTTTTATGGTAATCAAATTTGTTCTTAAATAATCCATTATTTGCGAAGGTGTTTTTATAAACGTGATATATATTATACCCTTATCCTAATAAATACGTTATTCATCTCAAGTATTAAATTTTGAACAAAATTGCCCTTGATAACATTTAATAATATTAATGAATATCTTAGGAGATGCGTGCGTTTTGTGTATGCTGCACTGGCTGACGTCATCACGTCAATCACCGGCTGTCGCTGGAAACCAGCGCTGGGGCTCTGTCTCGTATAGGGTCTTAGCATTATGCTGAGCGTTGGCCGTTTTGCATAGATGTGACGCATACTTTCTCCCAAATTGTTATTTTTGTTTTTCTGTTGTTTGTGTTTTTATTTTATTTATTTATTATTTTTATGCGTCATGTTTGCCGCAAATAAACGTATTTTCTTTCTTTCTTTCTTTTTATATCATAGTTTTAAAATAACTCCGCAAAGCGGCCGGTCATGAGGATACTTGTAATAATCTTAAGTAATACTCTTAAAGTAATGGAATATAATATTTTAGTAGGTTTCTTCCTCAATTTAGCGCGGGTGAAACTGCGGGGCACAGCTAGTGTAAAATATTAGTAAATAAAATAAATATTAATTTAATCCACGCCAGACGTAACCTCATTACTTGTCTATGCCTTGAGTGTCAGAAGCAATCTGTGGTATTGCAACAATTGGCTTTGTATGCCACAGACAAGAAACTTACATCGTGTATATGGAGCCTAATCCTCATGTAAGCCTTCCATTAGGGGAGACCGGGGGGTTATGACAGAATGCTCCTAACTAAAACCCCCACGGTGTTTCTACTGTTACTATGAGTTAGGAGCGTGTGAAACGCTCCCTAGGTTTACCACTACTGCCGGGCGATTCTGTAAAAATCTCACCGTGAAAACTTAGGTAAAGTGAGTTTGTTTTTGCTAGAAATAGACACTATTGTCAGCTCACTCCACGCTCAATTCACCTAAGTTTTCACGGTGAGATTTTTACAGAATAGCACCTCTGGACAGGTTTTCTCAAAGCTGTGTGGTTCTTTCCTCACAACTCCATTTCAGACACTTATCTGCAAGGTCCTCATTTAAACTGCCCAAGTTAATGCCTAAACTTTAAAGAGACTGTGACATCTGAGTTTGTCTAGGACTTTCCGTTTTTATTATTTTTATATTAATTTTGTTTATTATTTATGTTTTTATTAAGAGTGTGTTTAGTTTATTCTGTAATATTCCGGTGCGAGTCCCAATAAATACTTATTATGGTTCCGTATTCCGTATTTTGACCTTAATCCGAAGTACTGAAAATAAATAACCTATGAATTGTAACAATTTAAAAGGCAAGCAAAAATTATTATCCGTCCTATAAAAACGTAGGTAATCAGCTATAATACCTACTCGTTTAGAATTCACGAGTAATCCAGCCGAATACGGTACCATCTAGAATATTGAAGCTATAAACCATATTTAATCTGGCTAAGGCTTCGTCCTACGTAGGCTTGCTTGGTCGTGTGCATAATACGAAAATTCGTAATTCTAATATTCATACTTCACTAATTATGTATTATAATATTATGGCTACCAACTCCAATATCGTTTATTTTTTTACAAAGATTTCAAAATTTTGCTCTAAGAACAATCTCGAGCGCACCCTGATTTGTCAGAAACACAGTAATAAAGAAAGAAAATTTGTTTATTCTGCACAAACAAAAACGCACATGGCAAATAAAAATTAAAAATTATTAAAAAGAAAGACATAAAATACACACAACGTAGTCAAAAGCCTCGTATTCAAGCTTAGAAAATATTGACAATTTTGTCCATTGCTTGATGTTGTGCACCGTGCACCTAAAAATATCAACAGTTAAAAAAGAACTATGTGAAAAATGCAAAACATGAGACTCAGGAAGCACAACAATGGTTTAATTAGCCAAGAAACACACAAGGGGATATAATCCGCCTAAAGAGATGGTAAATCCTGAACTTGGACCAGAGACAATGCAAATTTAAAGTTGATATACTGCTGAACCACATAATGTTAACGTTCAATGGAACACCACAAAATTAATCTCAAACGAAGATCCCATCTGATTATGGTTAGAAAGCTGATCGCAGATAAAAGGGGAACGCAAAATAAATGTAATAATATAATTTATTAAGGTAATTAAGATTTTGTAGTACACGAGGGACTTACTACGTATGCATTATTAATTACATGGTGTAGGTACAACTAATTGTTGGGTGAAGGGCTGCTCTCAAAGCTAGATCACTGAGTAATCTGTATTTAGGACATTATAAACCGTTATTTATTTACCTAAATAAATAAAACAAAGTCCGCCGCATGTCTGTCTGAACGTGTTAAACTCAAATACTACCTATCGGATTTTCATAAGGTTTTCACCGATGGATGGAGTGATTCACGAGGAAGGTTTTAGTAGGTATATTTATTATAGTTTTACGTAAATTGACGGAAAAATGACGATGATTGTAGAAGATGTCGGAAAAAGTCATGCCGACCGGGAGCTTTACTGGCGTTAACCAAATTGTATGAAAAGTATGTGAAAACCCCGATAAAAATCCCGGTAGACCAGGTAGTAGGTTCCCATGGATATTTACTGCCGTCCACGCGGGCGAAGCCGCGGGCAAAAGCTAGTAATATTATTTAAAAAAATTAAAAAATATATATAGATAATTTAAGATAAAATTGTACTTTGTTAAAGTGCATCTTCTGAGAACCTAGTTTATGTTGGGTTTTGTCGCGTTCGCCGCACTAAGCTTCAAGGAAGTATGTGAGATGTGTCGAGTGAGAGAATTAGTCATGTTATAAAATAAATAAATAAATGCGAAATTAACTCCTATCTGTCCCCTTTTCACGCAATAACGGCTGAACGGATTTTGATAAAATTTGGCACACGGATAAACCATGACCTGGTTTGGGACATAGAAAATTTTTATCCCGTTAGTACATTTCCGCGGGATAACTGTCAACCTCCACGCGGACGAAGCCGTGAGCAAAAGCTAGTCATAGATATTTCCAGTAGTTAGCTTGTCGCATGACAAAAGCCCGGCTTCCTTGTGGAAACAGCTATTGTTTATTTTTTCTTACTCGGTGGTGGCTTCACAACGCGTCGTCACCTAAGATAAAGCCTTTAGACTGCCTTAGAGCGTTATCACACTGGAGCTTTGCGAGCGTGTTTTCATCGAAGCGATATAAGTGCGTGCTTGCGGAAACTCGCCTCAGTCTCCCAATATTCTAAGCTCGAGAAAGTCCCGCTATCTCTTGTATAGTCGATCCCATAATTGCTATTTCACTCTTAGGTTGAACGTCTGTACATAAAAGCGTCATAAAACGACAAGGTATATTGTATATTATTTGTTTTTGTGACAGTCAGGCCTTTTTTAAACGGCACGGTTTTTTTACGGTACGGCGGCGTATAAACCGCGCCGTAAAAAAACTTTTCCGTCAACAAGCTTCCATAGTGATCCATTCAAAACTGACGACCGTGCCTACACACGGCGAATAAACCGCAGTTTTTCACGGCAAGAAAAACGGGTGTGTACAAAGCGCCTTAGATAGTTTCAAACTTAGTTGTCAAAAGTTATAAAGCAATTAAGGCTCCTTCAAACAGGCGCCACACGCGATCAAATCGCGCGACACAAAGGCACCGCAAGTCGCGCAACGAGCGGTGCCTTTGTGTCGCGCGCGATTCGCGTCGCGCGTCGCGCCTGTTTGCAGGAGCCTTTACGAAGTGGACTGTCACTGCTATGTTAAGTACAAACCGTGAATAAATTGCGCACACCTGCCTACTCCATTGACCGATATCACCCTACCAGAAATCCGCTTACGAATCGCCAGTGTGACAACGCCCTTACCAACAAAATTCGCTTACCTAGCTCTAATAATAAAAGTGAACCGCAGATTGTTTAGCTTTACGAGCAAACCCTACCTTTATTGGAAATAATATTTTTTATATTACGGCCATAATTATAAACGTCACAAAGACAATGGTTTACGGCCTCTCCCATTGGTTAATGAACCAGTAAAACTTAGCGGTTGACAATAATTTACGGGGTTACGCGGGGTTACTGATGCTGGATGGGGTCATGTTGACGATCCATGTAAAATATTTAGTTGCTGTAATGTTAGTCCGTGCCATTAAAAGGACAGAGAGTTAAAGAATAAGTTTGATGGTTAGTTTTTCTAAATGCTGTCTTTTGTTTTTTTTTAGGGTCCGTATCCAAATGGTGTCAATTACTAAGGCCCCGTTGTCCGTCCGTCTGTCACAGGGGTGTGTCTTTAGAACCGTAATAGGGAGACACTTGAAATCACACTGTGTGTTCTACCTGGCTGCTATAATGACAAATAATAAAAATAAAATAACGTTAAAAAATAAAGTTTAGTGTTAGTTGTTGGTTTTTATTTTTAGAAAATATTGCTAAATATTGTGCGATGGTACAAAACCCTTCGTGTGCGAGTCTGGTTCACACTTGGGCGCTCTTTTATTTGAGCCATCATATTAGGATATGTTATTCCGTATGAAAATAACTGTCATCTATTTTTGTCCTTGACTTACGTATATTTTATATTTTGGTCTAGATCTAAATAATGTTCATTATCAAACTACAAACAGATAAACAGGAGTATACAGGGTGTTATTGACAGCCCTCCGCAAACTGATAGGGTGGCTTCAGTACATCATATTAAGATAACCGGTACATGAAATTCTTTCAGGAACATTAAGGGAATCCAAAAAACTAGATTTGTTTTACTACCGTGCACGCAATGTATCGTTACCGTGGCAAAACGCACGTAGCGGACGGCAGCGCAGCGAGCTTGAGCAAGGCTGCCCCCGCCCCCCGCGCGCTCCCCGGCGCAACATCCATTGCTGTTTTTTTGAATTCAGCTGTTTTATTTGCATAAATAGAGTGTTGCGTACAGAGAATGTAATTTTACATTGAAATAAAAGAATATCAGCAGAAAAAATAATAATAATAAAATAATAATAATAATATAAAAAAAAATTTTTTTTTTTTTCCTGAGAAAATTTCCAGTGGGATATGATTCAGAATAAGGAGCTGAATCACTCCTGTGTTTTTGTGGAGGGCTGTCAAAAACACCCGGTATATTAAACGACTGACAAACAATATTTTGCAATAGGGAATATGCATGAATTTTTTTCATGGCATTTATTAACAAAATATGAAAATACCATAGTAGAGATGATAAAAAGTGAAATTAAAATTAAAATCGGCCAAGAAACACGGCCGATATGAGCATTTAAAACTATTGATTACACACCAATTAGACAGAGAGATCCGACATAGACTGTGACGTCACATGTCACTACGGCCATATAAACTCCGTGTTAAATTTCGTTTTGCGAGAAAGAGATAAAAACAAATCTTCGATGGCTCATATCTTTTTTAATTTCATAGTTATCCGAAAAACAGTTTTACTAAACTGTTTATTACATGAATGAGGATTAATTTTTTAAATAAAAAAATCATGCATATTCCTTATTGACTACCAAAGAACTCATGAATAATTCAGTTTTTTATTATTTTCTCAATTTGGCAGAACGCAGTGCGATTGTACCGAAAGCTATCTGTATTACTAGCCAGACTTCTTCAAAAAGATACAGTAGGTACTGAAATGTGAAAATTATTATAATTTACAAAATATGGAAATGTTTTGTGATACCGAGAAAATGAGCGATATTAAATGTAAAGCTGCGCGATATGACTAAAATTTTAATTCTGTATAATATACTTTTTTTTTTTTTTTTTTTTTGTCGCTGAGAAATGACGTTACGCATCTCCGCTCGTCGGGGGACGACACGGAGTATGTGGGACTCCCTGCCATAGTGGCAGTATACCCACTAAAACTCAGCGGTGTTCCCTCGTCGCCTTGATGGAGGGGTCATGGGAATCCGGCTCAGCCTTTGCGTCCACAACCCCCCCGGCGCATGCCCGCCTAACTGGCGGGCCCCGCATGTCCCCCCGGCTGGGGGGCTACGGGAATGGCCGGGAACACCTGGCCATTCCCGTCCGGCACTGGTGGAAGCCTGTGCAATACAGGCGAGGGTGCCCCCGCACCCGTCGCCTGCTGGCTTCCACCTGGGAGGAGTCGGAGGTGACTGTCATACTGACGTCGTCTTCGACCCCTCCTCCGCCTTCGGAGCGGCGCCGCGAGAGGGTCTTCCTCCCGCGCGCGCTCCGCCGCCTCCTTCTGGGACATGACGTGTTCGCAGAAGGAGGCGACTGCCGCCCAGGACCCCTCGTCCCTCAGCATGGCGTTGACCAGGCCGGGGAGCGAGAGGTCCGTTCCGATCGCCGCGGTGAGACTGCGGCGCGGCTCGGACCACGACGGGCACACCTCAAGAGTGTGCTGCGCCGTGTCCTCCGCCGCGCCACAGCCGTGACACGACGGCGTCTCCTCCCGCCCGATACGGTGCAGGTACGATCCAAAGCAACCGTGCCCGGACAGCACCTGCACCAGACGGAAGGAGAGGAACCCGTGCGACCGGTCGAGCCAGTCTCGCAGGACCGGCCCAATCGCGTCTAGGGTTCGGCGGCCGAAGGCTGCGGCGGCGAGGTCCCGCGTCCAGTGGACGACTATGGCGTCCTTCGCCTCCCGCCGGACGGCCTCCCGCTCTTCGGGGGCGGGGCTTTCTCCTCTCGCCCTCCGCCCCGCCGTCCATTCATACACTCTGGCGAGCACCCACGCCTCGAGTTCCCAAGGCGGGGTGCCGGCCAGAGCGCATGCCGCCGAGAAGGCGACCGTGCGGTAGGCCCTCGCCACCCGCTGGGCTATGGCCCTTTGGGGGGCCCGCAATGCGGCGGCGTTCTCCCTCCTGTGGAGGGAGTCCTCCCAGATAGGGGCCCCGTAAAGGGCCATACTCCTCAAGATGCCGGCGTAGAGCTGCCGGCATCGCGCGCTGGGCCCCCCCAAGTTGGGGAGCAGCCACGAGAGGGCGCCCGCAGTCTTCAGCAGGCGCGTCGACAGCCCGCTAAAATGCGGGCCGAAGCGCCACCTGCTGTCGAGTACAAGGCCCAGATATTTCATCTGGGCCTTCACCTCGATTCGGACGCCCTCCACGAAGATGTGGGCGTCTGGTGGTTGGCACTGCCGAGGCCTGTGGAAGAACACGGCCTCGGTCTTGTGCAGCGCCACCGTCAATCCTAGGCGGCGGATCCTCCCTGCTACCAAGGATCCGCCTGCCGAGGCCAAGTTGGCCGCCTCCCTGAAACTCTCCCCCCGGGCGGTGAGGAGAGTGTCATCGGCGTAGCAGATGACACTCGTGCCTCGGAGGAGAGTTCCCCGCAAGAGCCAGTCGTAGCCAACGTTCCAGAGGAGAGGTCCCACTACCGACCCCTGTGGAACGCCGGACTCGACTGCGTACCGCCGGACTTGGCCAGCCCTGTTCACGAGGACGATCGCCCGATCCTCCAGGTAGCTGGCCAGTAGACGCCGCATGTATAAAGGCACCCCGTGGAATCGGAGTGTCTCTAGGATGGTGCTGTGGGGAACAGAGTTGAAGGCGTTGGCTATGTCGAATGACACCGCCAACAATCCGTCCCCCGCCTCCATCGCCTCCTTCACCTGGCCCTTAAGGCGGGCCAGCGCGTCCACTGTGGAACGCTCAGCCCGAAAACCGAACTGCGCGTCCGACAAGTCCGGCCCCACATTCCGCAGGTGGCTCTTTAGGCGGCCAGCGATTATCCCCTCGAACATTTTGCCGACCTCATCAAGCAGGACGATAGGTCGGTATGCCGAGGGCGAGTCTGCGGGGCGGCCTTCCTTGCGAAGGAGGCACAGCTGTCCCTCCTTCCACGGTTTCGGGAACCTCCCAGACGCAAGACATGCGCTAAAGAGGTCCCGAAACCGCTCCTCCATTTGAGTGGCGGCAATCGCCACCACCCTCGCCGGGACACCGTCGGGGCCCGGAGCCGTCTTCTTGGCGCGGATATGCACAATCGCCGCGCTGAGTTCCGACTCCGTGACAGGAGGGGCCTCCTCTTCCTCCTCGGCTGGCGGAGCTATCCCCCGCGGAGGGTCCATCACTGGTGGGGTGAAGTTGTCCCTGCACGGGAACAGGGACTGAACCACCCCATCCAGGAATGATGGCTCCAGGGTCTCGGCCACCGGGGGACCAAAGGGGCGCAGCTTGTTGCGCGCCGCCTTGTATGGCCTCCCGTAGGGATCTCTGTCGAGACCCTCCAGCATCTCCGCTCTCGCCGAGTCCCTGGCGGCGGCGATGGTCCGCTCGAGGACCAGTTTTGCCTCTATATACACCTCATAGAGGTGGTCCTCATGGGCGAGGTCTCGTCGACGCCGCCGCCGGCTCCGCGCGTAGGCCCTTCTGGCCTCCACGCACGCCGCTCGAAGCCTCTCCAGCTCGGCCGACCACCAGTACACCGCCCTATTGGGCAGCGGTCGGCCGGCCCGAGGCATGCTGGAATTGCACACCTCGGTCAGAGACTCCCTCAGGTGTCCCGCTGCGATGTCTACGTCCAAGCCGGCGGAAGGCGGCGAAAGCCAGTCCTGGATAAACGCCGCCTCCGCCGCCGCCTCCCTGTCCAGGCGGGTGAGAGCCCACCGTGGAAACGCTGACCGCCCCGAGAGGGGCCGCGTCCCTCCGGGGCCACCGGTGGAGATGTCGAACCGCACGTAGCGGTGGTCCGACATGGTCTCCACCAGATCCACCCGCCAGTTCAGCACGCGCGCGGCCAGCGCAGAGGTGGCAAAAGTGACGTCCACTATCGAGCCACCCTGTCGCCGCACGCATGTCTGGACGTTCCCTCTGTTGAGGAGGGAGAGCCCAGAGGAGGCTGCCCACTGCTCCACTGCCCGCCCGCGATGGTCGGTGGCCGGGTTGCCCCAGGTCACCGACTTGGCATTCAGGTCTCCCAATACGGAGACCTGACGCGGCGCCGCCCTGCCGACCACGGCGGCCAGGACTCCAAGATAGTTCTCGAAGTCCCGGAGAGGGCGGTTTGGGGAGAAATAGACGCCCACGAGGGCTATCTCTCCCCACGCGGCGGCCACGTATCCCGGTCCCCTCTCTAATAGCGAGAGGGGAGGGGAGTCTGTGGAGGACCGCGCCGCTATTGCCACCAAGCCGTCCTCGTCACCCAGCCAACTGCCGGGGATCGAGTAGGGCTCGGCGACCACCGCTACGTTCACCAACCACTCAGCCATGGCCTGCACCAGCAGGTCCTGGGCCGCTCTGCAGTGATTGGTGTTCGCCTGGAGGATGCGGTGATAGGAACCCACTATTCCGACATCGCACCCCCCTCCTCAGCCACCGCCGCTTGAGCTGGAGTAACAGCAGCGGCGACAGCGGTGGTGGCGGCAACAGGGCGAATCTGCGCCGGCACTATGCCCTTCCTCGCGGGAGGCTGGCAACTCCTGCCCCCCATCCTGTGCCCCGCGGGGCGGCCGCTGGCAGCACACGCCGGGCAGTGTGGCGTGGCGACGCTGCAAGCGGCACTCCTGTGTCCCTCCTGTCCGCACTGGAAGCAAGATTCTCCCCAGTCGAACTTGGAGGGACACGTAGATCGGGTGTGGCCCGGCGCGAAGCACTTGAAGCACCGCGCAGGCTTGTCCTCAAGCGGCCGGACCACGGCCGAGCTGAAGCCCACGAGCAGCCGTCCCTTGGTCGCCTTTAGGGCGGCCACCGCCGCGGCGACTGGGCACTCGACGCGGATTGCGCCCATGCCGCGGCGGCCGGGCTTGATGGCTCCCCCCTTCACGGCGCTGGCGCTGCAACCTCCCGCAGCAGCAACGGCCGCCACCACATCCTCTTTGGTGACCGAATCGTCCATATCGATCACCTCCAAGGATGCGGTCTTGACGGGTCTGGCGACCGTCGCCACATCCGCGATGGCCTCTTGCAACTTTGTTGCAAAGAGGTCCGCGTTTGCGCCGCGCTGCTCCCCCCCGAACTCAAAAATTCGGGCTCCGGCCTGGGTGCGGCGGCACGTGATGTTACCGATCCCCAGCCGGGAGGGATCCGCGTTAGCACGAGCCCGTCTTAGGACGGACTCGTACGTTTCGCCCCGCTCTGCGGCCTCCGGGGTGATGGTCACCACGACCGCCGCAGTTTTGGGAGGAACCAACTTCCTCCCGCCCGCCGAAGCCTTCTGGGCTGCCGAAGCAGTCGCAGCGGGCTTAGATTTTTTGGCCTTTCCCCCCCTGACCACTTCCGTCCACGCCTGGTTGGACGGGGTGGTGGAAGGGAGCATGGCGTCCTCCCGCTGCGTGTTCTGGGTGGCTGCCGGAGAGGCAGACGCTCCCTCCGCGCTTGTGGTGGGGGTTTGAGGGGCCTCCGTGCTCCTCTTGCCCTTCCCCTTGCCCTTCCCCTTGCCCTTGGAGGGCTTCGGGGCCTGGGTCTGCGCACCCGGTTTCGGGTCTCCCGCAGGCTGCGCAGGTACAGGCACCGGCTCCGTCGGTGGCGGGCTCTTATCCGCCGCTAGCGGCGGGCGGAGCCGCTTTTCCGGCGGTAGCCGGTCCTCAATACCGGCGAAGCAGCCCCTGATGAAGGCCCTCTCCTCCATGACAACCCCGCGGATTATTTCCACGAGGTTGCCAGGGGGGGAGGAGCCTCCCTCTGCCGGACCAGGGGCAGGCGCAGGAGCAGGCGCAGGTTGGGCCTGCCGGGCCGTAGCCTCAGCCAGCTTCTGGTGCAGCTGGCTGACCTCCAGCTGCAGGCGATCCACCCTCGCCTGCAGCTGCCGCGTCTCCTCTGTGGCCGTGCGCTGCACCAGCTCGGTGACAATGCCGTGCAAGCTCACGGCCCGGCATTTGAGGGCCTTCTGGAAGGTCCCCTTCAGGTTTGAAGACTTGGAGGCGACCTCCAGTACCTCCTCCTTATCCTGGAGTGCCATGCGCTCCAGCTCCGCCAGGGAGTGGTCGGCGTACAGCACATTGGATGTGCCATAGCCAGCCCTCGACCTGGCGGACCGCGCCTGCTGCTCCCTGGCAGCGACCTTCTCCTCAAGGTCCTGCTGCAGCTGCTCCCTCCTTGCCAGGCCTAACTGACGCTCGGCGTCCACCAGACCCACGTCGTGGGTCGGACTCGAAGCAGGAGTCGGAGCAGGAGTCGAGGCCTTTTTCGACTTCGGCCTCTTCCCCGACTTGCCCACAGACCCCGAGGAGCCTCCGGACCCGAGCCTCAGGTAGGCCCGCTTCCGCTGGACGCGGTCGTTTTCGGCCGCCGACGTGTCCATGGCGGACTCGCCGGAGTCCGAAAACTCCGCCTGCAGACTTGATAAACTGGCCACAGATGGTGCGCGGCCAGCTTCGACGTGACCCTTAGAAGGGCCGGTGGATTGGCCCTGGGAGGGGCCACTGTGTTGGCCCTGAGAAGGGCCGTTTGTATCGTCCCCGGAGGGACATTCTGTTAAAAATCGCCCGGAGGCGTCTCGAGTTTGTTTTTTCCGCATCCTTGCAGTCGTCCGCGTGTTGGCTGCAAGTCACAGCGCACTTTAGCCGCCGGTCTGCCACTCCGTTACGGTGGTCAGACACGGCGTTGCCCGGGGATCACGACGTGGACGTATGCGCTGTGGGGGGACCCCCTGTATAATATACTTAGCCTAACTTCAACCAACTTTAGACATTTTTGGTTATTATCTTTGAACATAGCGTTGGGCAAACCCTTTAAAGTTGCTGAAATCTGTACATGTTCTTGTTTAAAAAACAGTCTACTGATATTCAGGACTTCAAAAGAACGAAAAAACGTGTCTAGACTAAAGAAAACCTGTCTTCCAAAACAGAATATTTTAAACTTAACTCCGCGACACCGCACCCTCGAACGTTAAACAGACCTTGGAAGAACAACAATATCTAACATCACTTATGACCCCTCCAGTACAATTATTTCCGTGGTTGCAGAAACACCATGATTGCGACGCACAGAGATTACGAATCATTTACATACAAATGCCAGAACCCTCAACTTTGAATGGTGCGGTATGGACCACTGTTGTTCTAGCAAAAAGCTGGGCCTTATTTGAACAACAATAACAGCGGTTGGGCGTACCCCCCGGCCTGATTAAGGTCGCTTGTCCTTTTGCTAGGTACGCCCGCCCCTTGTCACATCCAGTCAGGATCATTTTTCTACGTCTACGACGACGGGTAGGAGTATACGAGTAATATGTGGTATCGTCGCGTATAATTATGTCCTGCATGCTGTCATAAATGTCTACTAGAAATTTTTGTTTACTTCGCTTGTGAGGGTGGTTTGACATCCATAACTCTACAAATAAATCAAATTGAAGTGTCTGTTTGCAACGTCAAAATAACAGCTTTTTACTAAATGCATATGAAAGTATTTACGGTAGGTACTTATAACAAAAAAACAATTTATAAAATTTTTTGTCTGCCTGTATGTTTGTTCCGACTAGTCTCCAAAACGGCTGGACCGATTTAGATTAAACTTGGCATGGGGATACTTTGAATCCTGGGGATGGCCATGAGCTATTTATTGACATAACATGCGGTCGAAACCGCGAGTGGAAGCTAGTTATACATATTGACGAAACGTTTATTTTCTTTCAAATATTTATTTTCACTGTTCAATTATTTATCAATTATTCTGTTGAAAGAGAATGATAAAATGCTTCTTTATTCTCGAAATCATATTAAAACATCAAACGTGAAACGAACTATAAAATCAGAGCTCTCACAGCTCGATACCGAAAACGTTCACGTGTTTATCTTTTTGAAATAAAAAAACGTAAAAATATTCTCCGGTTTATTGAAGCAATATTTCGCCGGACTTGGTACGGTGGGAACACGCTGAAATTCAGTTTATCGTAACAACAACTTTCACAGAACATGTATCGCTCACTTTACAGCCAAAGCTGGAATGAAAAGAGTTCTTAGTCGTCGCAAAATAAAAAGTGTTGATAAAATGTTTAAAGTTATTCAAAATTGTTGAGTATTTTTGAGAACTTGTATATTATAAAGTCTGTTCAAATGTATGTTTCCAATTGTTGTTATTTCAAATTAAATAAATATCAACTTTATTTTAGTGGGAATTAAGATGATTTCAGAGTGACTAGCACTATTTAAAAAGTTATAAAAATGTTTGAAGTTGTACCGTAAACTGAATTTTATTGTGTAGGAAGTAAAGTTATTTTTCCTAATATTCATATTTGTTTACATGTTTGACAAATAAATCACGAACGGTGATTAGAGTAATTCGTTTGACACATACACGTACGTACAATGCGCGCCACGAAAGATGGGACTTGACCCCGCCTCCCCCGCTCTTTGCGCTGCCCCTATGACGTCCGGTCCCGTCCCGCACTCAGACCTCATACCGCTAAAGATACCTAAAATCGTGTACTGAGCAAGTCAAACCACGTGGTGTGTCTAGTCTCATCTTTCGTGGCACGCATTGTACCTACATAAACTCAAGCATTTTCCCACGGAGTTAGGCAGAAACAACAGAATGCCAACTGCTATGATCCTTATATACACCTTTTGCCTCGTTAACGTTCATACATCTGGTCATACACGCACTTCGGTCGCGAGTTCTGCGCACCTGACCTTTCTAAAGAACATCACCAATCATTATCTGCCTAGCCTTTTCCCAAATATGTTGGGGTCGACTTCCAGTCTAGAATACCAGTACACCCCCCCCCCCCCACACACACACACACTACGTCACACCATCACACCACACACATCACACACAACATCACACCACACACATCACACACAACATCACACCATCACATCATACACATCACACACCATATCAGCATACATCGGATTTTACCACTTTCTATTTGATTTTTATTTGTTGCTATCTGATGTATGTATCTGGTGTATTGTGTCTTTTAGTCTGTGTTAAATATATTTTCTTTCTTTCTTTTCTTTTTAAATCATAAAATTATTCATAGTCCATACTCACAGAATAACTCTTTATTATGTACACCATATAAATTACAGACATAAATATAGAAACTGCACAAAGGGTGACACAAGCAAACTACACACACAAACAAACACAAACACAACCACACAATACAAACACAAACTACTTTATCAAATAAAAGTAACGACGTCGGTTGACGATAAATTGTGGAAGTTATAGAGGCTGTCACCGCAGTCTTTGAAAACCTGAACCTGCTTTTCTTAAAATGATTCCTTCAATGTAGCCCGCAAAGTTAATTCAATGCTCCCAAACGTAATACTAGTAGTTTATCCTATATAAACACTAAATCATTTCCCGCACATTTAACCAAAACAAACCATAATTATTCTCACACGATTCCTTACAACTTCGGCTATAGATTCCAAATCCGCTAATTCATTATCGCTTCGGGCCTTCCTTCCCACAGTTAAGTAACTAACTTAAAGGTCCCCACATAATCCCCGAGCGTCCTCACACCAATAATATACGAAAATAAATCACTCACCACAATTATACTTCATGTGACATTCATTAAGACAGCGAAAGATGGCCTCATAAGTGTCTCAAGGAAATAAGATCACCTCATATCGCTTAATCAACCTCTGTGGGGCGTAAAGTAAACCTTTCTGCTGTCCTCCGTCCTAAGAGCTAGATTAAACGGGCCTGTGTGATAAACTCCCATGGCTATCATAACTTGAGCCTTCAGAGAGAGTGACCACATCCCTTTATTTCCGTACTTTTGTAACAGCGCAAAGGGTGAGGGAGGTCAGCGCAAGCTGGTAGCAATATAAAGCCGCAACGACCCCGCTATAGCGTTGGACGTTTATGAATAGCGCTTATTTTTCTTTTAATTACGCCCCCCTGCTGTCTGTTGACGTATTTTGTCGTCACTTTGCGAGCCAACCGTAGAACTTTGCCATTAGATTTGTTGGCGACGGAAATAAATTCAGCACACGTCGCGTCGTCTGTGACGTGTGGTTGGTTTGTGTACCTACCCACATTTTTTTTTTTGTTTTACTGATGCGGAATTTGGAGATTAGAATGTTTTTTTTATAGAAAAGGCACCGCAAGTCGCGCAACGAGCGGTGCCTTTGTGTCGCGCGAGTTAAAAGACTGAGACTTGTGATGGAGATAAAAGTAATTTTATTCTCAAAACGTGTTAGTAGTACAGTGGTATGTTGTAGAGTCAATACAATAATGTGCTTAAATTATAGTTGGGTTAGTTTATATACTAAGTCTTATCAGCTAACACAGTGGTGGGGACAGGATGGTTGTCACCACAATTCACTTATCTAATCGCTTCCGTTTATTGATGTTGTTTATTAGGGCGGTGGTGGTATCTCCACTGTCTGGTCTCGTTATCTTGACTCAATATTAATATCCTATTTATATTTATTACTTTATTTATAGTCGACTCCGCTTATCCCGTTGTTATCGGGTAGTGGCGTTATCTCTACTGTTGACTGTCTGACCTCGTTATCTTGACTCTCCCCTCCTAGTCTTTTTGTACTCTGTCGGGTTTTTATGATTCGACGAGTTAAAAAGACGATAGTTAACAAGATTATGGTTACTATCGTTATGTAGGTCAGGATCCCTATGTCTTTGATCTTATCAGAGGTTAAGTCGGGTCTATTGATTGCTGCGATCTGCTCTTCTATGTTGTCCATATTTTCTGGTAACGTCATTGGTAACTCGTTTGCTGGTTCTGTGACTTCAGTAAAGGTCTGAATATCCACAGGATCTTGAGTGCTTCCGCATTTGGTGTTGTCTTCTATATATGAGTCTACGATGGTCACGCTTCTGTCGGCACATCTATCATAGATTGTTTGTTCCTTTAATCTGAACTGGAAATATAAGTCATTCTGAATTTTGTATGAGTATCGTGCTGGACAGTAGATTTTTATAACGCTACAGTTGTTGCGTTGTTTCAGAATGCTTTCTTCTACACATTTCTTTGTTGGTGAGGCTGTACATATATTGTTATTACATTTGTCTACTTTATACACATGATTGGTTCCCGTTAAATACTGGCCGTTCTTAATACTAGGCATTTGACAATATTGGTTAGATGGGGTGATTATGCTAACTACTGTTTCTAGATTATATTGTTCTTTAGAGACAATGGGTATAGCGAATTGGAATATTAATAGTTTGCTTTGTATAGCAACGCTTGGGACTATTAGGGATTGTAGTTTGTTTATGTCTCGTACTACGTTAATTTTTCGTAAAAAGTGTAATTCGTTAGGTGTTTTGTTAGTGGCACTATGTATAGTGGAATTATATGCTAGTACTGCTAAGTTAACATCTTCTTTCTTTAGTTCCTGTTGTACTCTTAATCTCTCTATTAGGGTGGAGTGAAACCGTTCTATGTCTCCATGAGACGTGTGGTGCAGGGGTGTTGTCACATGATGTTTGATTTTTAATCCTGCTAGAAATTCTTTTACTATTTCCGATATTAGTATAGTCTCGTTATCTGTTGAGATTAGGTCGGGGGTTCCTATTAGAGCGAAGAGTCGTAATAGCGTTTCTATTACTTGTAGGGAGTTGTTTTCAACTAGTTCTGTGGCGAAAGTCCACTTAGAAAATGTGTCTATTCCGGTTAAATAGGTTTTCTTTTTAAAGTGGAACGTATCTATTTGCCATTTTTCCATTGGTTTTGTTGGTGTTTTGGTTTTTTCAAAGGGCGGTTTAAATGGTTGTCGATCGTATTTTACTTTAGCACATGTTTCGCACTGATTCAGATAGTTTTGCGTATGTTTTTTGATGTTCTCGATATAGTATGTTTTAGAGATTTCCTTTATTAAAGCTGGGTTTCCTATATGTCTATCCATAAATTCATGCGTTGATCTAATTATTTTTAGGATTTCTTCTTTGTCTGTGATTTCTACACGTGGTTGTGTAAACCAAATGATTGTGAGTTCTTTATTATTGAAATGTTTCCTGTATATTTCAGACAGTTGTTCTATGAGTTTATTACTATTTCCTACTATAGCATATCTTTTTGATCCGAGATATTCTTTACAGAATTTTATAAAGTCTTGGGGATTGTTTATTTTTAGATTATAATCGTAGGTGTGGTTGTCTTTTTGTATTACTTTCACTTGATATGGTTCTGTCGTTACAAATATTCTATTCATACGCCTAGGGGGATGTTCTGATTTTATTATAAATCCTTCATCTGAGTCATCGAAGTTGCTATGTACGGTTGCTTGGTCTGAGTTATGCATTAGTACGATTCTAGACAGAGCGTCTGCTACGTGGTTAGTACTTCCCTTTTTATGTGATATTTCATAGTCGTATTCTTGCAGTTTTAACTTCCATCTGGTAAGCTTAGCGTTTGGTTCTTTAAGTTTGGTTATCCATATTAGTGGTTGGTGGTCTGTTTCAAGTTTAAAGTGTCGCCCATAGATGTATGGTCTAAATTGTGTTAGGGCATAAAGTATACCTAGTAGTTCCTTTTCAGTCGCGTTATATTTTTGTTCCGTTTCCGTTAGTGTTCGAGATGTGTATGCTATAGGATGATTTTCTTGTGAAATAACAGCTCCTAATGCTATATCACTTGCATCAGTCGTTACTGTGAATATTTTATTAAAATCTGGATATGCTAGGACTGGTGGGTTAATGATTAAGTCTTTTGCTCTTTGGAAAGCTTCTAAAAATGGTTTATCATGTTTTATCTCTTTTCCTTTCTTTGTACACTCAGTTATAGGTTTTACTATTTTGGATAGGTTTGGTATGAATTTCCTATAATAGGATACTAGTCCTAAGAATGACTTGATTTCTTTGGTTGTTTTAAGTGGTGGAAATCTGGTTATTGCTTTGGTTTTTTCTGGACATGGACTGAGTCCCTTCTCTGTTAGAATATGTCCTAACGTAATCGACTTGTTTTCTTGATAATGTAATAGTATAGTTATATCGTCTGGTGTTTTTATTTTGTTCTCGCTAGGAATTATTAATAGGTTTTGTTTAATTAATGTGTCCCATCCTATTAGGTATTCATAGTTATTAGAGAAGTCGAACATATAAAATTCTATTGGATTACTGTGTTGTCCGAAGATATTTATCATGGGGTAGGTTATTATTTTACCATTATGTTTTGAGAGTCCGTGCGGGGTTTGGACTGAAAATGTTTCGTCAATATAAATCGCGTATCCATCCGATATTAATTCTTTAGCTATATTGGGTTTAATAAATGAGCGTGTTGATCCGGTGTCTATTAGTATTTTTTCGTCTGTATTAGGTATTTTAATGTATGGTAGTTGGGTATGATTAGGTGTAGAATTTATGTTGGGGTATTCTGGGGTAAATCCGTCTGAAAATCCTCCGAGTTTGGGTCATATTCGTGTGTTGGTTCACAAATTTGATCATTGTTTTCATATCTAGGGTTGATGTTAGTAAAATATTCGTTGGCGCATTGCTGCATGTATTCTTCAAAAGGGGTATCGGTATAGTCATCACTATTACATTCAGGTTCGTCGATGTTAAATACTCGGTTTCTTTTTAATTGAGGTCGTTCTGTTACAGTTCGCATAGTCGCGTCTTTATCCTGTAGTTCGGGATTTTGTGGTTTTGGTTGCCAGTTTGGTCGAGTTGGTTGCCATGGAGGTCTTTGATTAAAATTATTAGCATTATTATTAAAATTACGCGTAGGGTAAACGTGAGTTTGATTATTATTATGGTTGCCATACCAAGGTTGTTTAGCTTGTCCTGCTTGTTGCATCCGAATCCTAGCCGAGAAAGGTGAGATTGGATATGCGTGTTTTTGCTGAACAGGTCTATTACCAAGGTTTGAATTATACACAAGGGCGTTGTGTTGTTGGGGGGTTGAGCTCATATTATTTTTAACGAAAGGTTGAGTATGACCATTCGGTTTGTTTCCCGTATTTCTGATGTTAATTACATATCCTTCTTTGTCGAGAGTTCTAGCTCTAAGGCAAGTTTCTAGGAAGTCTAGTTTTTCACAGGCTGGTTTATATTCAGGTGGTAGGAGTGATATTAACTTCTGGTTAGCTATTTCCTTTAAACCGGTGTGTACATGTTGGTTAATTGTACATCCTTCAGCTATTAACATTTGTAACTCGTATATAACGTTAGTTAAGCTTGGTGAGCTTGGTCTTAAGTTATTAATTTCCTGAAACACATCTCCTATCGTTCTATTCCATGATCCATACTGTTGTTTTAGGATTTCTTTAATTTCTAACCAAGTGAAGTTATGGGGGTAGCTATATATGAGAGTAGCCGCATTGCCTGTTATCTTTGACAAGATTATATTGACTTTTTGTGCATCTGTGCCAGAGGTTATTTGAATAAAACGTTCTACTGCGGTGATAAAACCGTGTAGGTATCTTTCTCCACCTTCTCCAGAGAACTGGGGAATAGGAATATTACTTTCTGGTCTAATTTGAGGGTTGGAATCTACGGATGACGTCATAATTAACTTTGGGTTGTTTACTAATTTTCTACCTGAAGGAGTAAATGCCAGTTTGAGGTAGTTTTAACCGGGAAATAATCACGTGTACTTACAGTTGTGTTGTGAGAATGATGAGGGCTATCACTGTCTTCATCTGGATGTAGTAGAGGCTTCGTAGAGTCGGGTCTTTGAAGTCCGTCGATTTACTCCGATGAGCTTCTATACTGCGATGTACGAAGAGAAGTTCTTCTTGGCCAGCGTCACCTTGATGTGTACGGAGAAGAGTTTTTCTCTGAGTCAGCGTCACCTTGCAGGAGAAGTCTTGAATCTTTTTCTTTATTTGTAGGTTCTGGGCAGGTTTGATAGAGTAATCTTCTTGGTTCGGTGTCTGGTAGCGGAGATACAGCAATTCAGCACGTCGCCTTGATTGATAATTTCTTCAAGAAATGCCCGTAACGTTGGGCGCCAGTTAAAAGACTGAGACTTGTGATGGAGATAAAAGTAATTTTATTCTCAAAACGTGTTAGTAGTACAGTGGTATGTTGTAGAGTCAATACAATAATGTGCTTAAATTATAGTTGGGTTAGTTTATATACTAAGTCTTATCAGCTAACACAGTGGTGGGGACAGGATGGTTGTCACCACAATTCACTTATCTAATCGCTTCCGTTTATTGATGTTGTTTATTAGGGCGGTGGTGGTATCTCCACTGTCTGGTCTCGTTATCTTGACTCAATATTAATATCCTATTTATATTTATTACTTTATTTATAGTCGACTCCGCTTATCCCGTTGTTATCGGGTAGTGGCGTTATCTCTACTGTTGACTGTCTGACCTCGTTATCTTGACTCGCGCGATTATATCTCGTGTCGCGCCTGTTTGTAGGAGCCTTAACAATGAATTCAGTACATGATTCTGAACGGCTACGTTGAAATTATTCGTAATTTTTTTTTATATTAACTTTTTCATACATTTAGATCGCTTAGGTATTCGCTCTTTTCTATGAAATAGCAGTTTTCTTTTTTATAATCGACAAAAAAAAATGTCTATGATAAGTGTCTAGAACCATGTATTGAATCCATGGTTACTTTTTGCGTGTCGATGTACCTACCAACCTGTATTTATCGCCAAAAACAATATGAAGCCGAGTTTACGCCCAAATAACCTGTAGAAAGGCCTAAATATCCTTATAAATAACAGAACACTTTTATTCGGGATCCTGTTAAGATCTTTACACAATTTGGTCACGTCAGCGGACAATAGCCCACCTATACGTTCGTCTAGACGGGTGTTATTACAGATATTGTAATGATAAGGGTCAAAGGCATCGTTGTCAAACCGACGCTGCCTATAGAATTTCAAGCGATCTAAATCCTGGTGATTTATTCGTGAGTTTACTCGTATTTATTCATGGCTTCACCGGCTTTAAGGGATGAATAAAAAGAGTGGGAACTAAAAGAGGTATAAATGATTCTAATAAGAGAGGGCGAAGTGAATAGGAATGGCTAATTGACGTGGCGAAGTGTGTGAGTGTGTTTGTCTATACAAACACACTCACACACTTCGACACGCCATCCTATGGATGTGTGCAACCGTATTGAGATTGGTTTACCGCGCGGTAAAGGGGAAACTGCTGTAATACTTTGCAAGCAAATAGAAAATCTTTTTAATGTATCTGAGTGGAAATCTTATATTTGTTAGGAATGACCTAGACTAGAGTCAAGAGCAAAGCAAAAAAAAAAAATGTTTGTGATACTACCTACTGAACTCTTTTTCGAGATATTAAATTATCTAAACTGATTTTATAAAGAGAAAATATTTGTATTTTCGTATGATAGTTTCATGCTAAAACGGCTGTACGGATATAGACGAAATTTGGCATATGGGTAGACCATGGCCTGGATTAGGACATATCATACTTTTTATCCAAGTGTTCCCACGGGATCGAGACTTATGTGGGTGAAACCGCAGGGCGCAGCTAGTAGAAATATAAATAAATATCTAATTAAAAATACTTAGAGCATTTTAGGTATTATACAGAAACTCACGCCCCCACTACTTGAGGAACAGGGTGTAAAGTTCACTCATACTTTATAGAAAAGGGAGGATCCTCCGACCAGAAAGGTGTTGTGTCTGGCGGGCAACTGCTGATGATTCATGTCGGGCCGTTGTGTCTATGTTAGTTGCGCGGTAAACTCTGCTTGCGAGGTGCAGGATTTTGCGTGACGTCAGTATGACGCGTTGTTCGCATGTGGCGTTGTAGATACCGCTACATCCCCCTTGGGGTAGGCTACTAAAGAACGCCACCTGCTACGATCCGTACATATGACTACTCCTTTTGCTTGTACTATGTCACATACATAGGTAATATGACCATATATCGTCGCTCGCATGACTAAAAGTCCTGTCTCACTTTTTAGCCGATTTGAGTCAGGACAACTACACTCTTCTATTCGTGATTCTTTACATTTGATTGCCTTTCAAAATAGTTATATTTTGAGATCCCAATAACATAGAGGTACAACAGTTAGTGAAATATATATTCGTGATTCTTTACATGTAAAGAATCACGAATAGAAATATGTAGCTGTCCCAACCCAATGAGATAGGACTTTTAGTCAAGCAAGTGACGATATGAGAGAATCAATTGCTAGAAAATAAGCTTTTTATAAGTTTAGTATGATAACTAATTAACAATAACGTAAAACTTTTACAGAAGCTCGTCAAAACACACAAAGAGAAAACATATCCAACAATTTCCAAATCCAACCGTCCATCTAAGTAAATGTATTTATTACCCTAACCCATATGGGATCCAATCAAACAATCAAAACTGACCCATATCATCTGACGTCCATTAAATATCAAAATCCAATTAACAAATACCAAGATGGACGAATGTTATGGCAATCCGGTAAATGGAGAGCGACCCGCAATGGATCCGGGCCGGCCGCGGATGCCGTATCAAAGAGCTTGGAAACAAGAGGTTGAAGGGCTCTACGAAGCGCCTTTGAGCTTCCGACACCTACATGTTTGGTCTAATGTTAGAAGAGAAGCGTGTTACGAATATTATCCAACAGAAAAAATCGTCAAGAGTGGTTGCCCTACCGTTTTTAGTATGTAATCAAAACAAGTATTATTTAATTTCTATGTCAAACAGTATTAATAATTTAACCACTTTTCATGATCTATTCACGGCTAAATTATTTATTTATATCATTCCAGTTCGGACTAATACAAAATTTCGTTCACTGCATCAAATGCGTTACAACCAAAGTCATCTATGTCCTTAAACTCACTTTTCATTTTTTTTTTATTCTGGCGACAAAGCTCACTATGGTACTGTGTAACCTTGTTTTCTTCGCTTAATATTTCAAATGGAGACTAGTTCACCGAAAAGGAAAATTCACCAGACACAGCCTTAATTAATGTACCTAATCCAATACTACCTGATGAAACCCGAGAGCTGTGGCCAAAACAAAGAAATGCCCACTCAATATTGTGACGGAAAATAAAGATAGATAACATACGGCCACCACTCGGATTCCATTTGGACACACTAGGATTCCCTGTGTCGTGGGTGCTATTACAAACTACAAGCAGGAACATACAGGTAGGAACAAATATTTGGCTGCAGAGGTTTTTGCTCTGATAGAGTTGACTTTCTGATCGGTTTGTTGAATTATACATGTGTTCATGGATTTTATTATTTACATTGACCTCCAAAAGTCCGTTGACATTTTTCCACTTCATCCGTGACACACCATTATGAAAATTAAATTAAATTCTAGAAAAAAAAAAACAAAATTCCGGTGATCCAAATGTTTGAACTGCTATTACGTTTTTATTGGTTAGTTCAACTACCTTTGACATATCATAAAAAATAATCAAGTAATCCCCAAGTAGTAGCTGATTATATTTTTATTTTAAATCATACTATCTTTTGTATGTCACTGTATTTACTGAGTATGTTTGGTTTCATCAGTGACACGTAACTTGTTGAATATTGCGACCGCACAGCTGTATTTAAAGAACACCATTATCATTTTTTTAAATTAAACCCTCGAAAAATTGTTGCTACATGACTTAACAGGAATTCATTTAGGTACTCTTGCTTATTAATTGTTTCGTTTTTGTTAGGTTTTTTAGAACTAAACAACTAATACTTTTCCAATTTTACACCACACACTAAGATATAAACCAGAAAGCTTCCGGTTCGCGATAGTCGAGCGCACGATCTTTTTTATTTCGTTGCGTTTTATTCATCACACTCAAAAGGATTTACTTTCGCCTTATCAACAATATCGATCTCATGCTCTTCTACCAACATTTATAAAATATTAGATTTCTTTTGATATTATTTCTTTACCATTTCTTAGGAACCTTTATAAAAAGCCAAATCAATTCTTACGTAGCCCACCATGATTTGAAAAGCCATAATATGGATTTTAGATAGTTCATTCAAGTCATTTTGTGAGCGCCGTTGGTGTCATATACCTGAACTAGCTTCAGCCCGCGACTTCGTGCGCGTGAAATTTTACCCTCCCCCAATTCACCTTCTTAGGGGTGGAATTTCAAAAACCCTGTGTGTGTGGATAGCTAGGGGATACCTACTCTTCACAAAGAACACCCCCTCCAAATTCCATGTCCCTAGGACCAGCGGTTTAAGCTGTGCGTTGATAAATCAGTCAGTCAAGACTTTGAATTTTATGTATAGAGATGTTGATTTTATTGGAATTTCCACTCGTCCATTGAAACTATTTTGGTTTCCATAGTTTATATATGGCTTCAATACAAAACGACATTGGGAGAATAATCTAGAACCTTAATCATTTTTGATCACTTATTAGGTACGTAGATTTCTGTAATAGTTACAAAAATCGTAAAAGAATAACATTCATAAACAACAATATCAATACTTTTTATGATACCTTGTTCATAACCGTATGATTGTTCTAGGAAACGCCTACGTTTTCACACATGGCAACATCCCACAACTAATAACAAAGGCTCATAACAATTGACACCAAAATGGCTGCCGCAAATAGCGACCAATAAGCACCATTGTCTCAAATTCAAGAAATGAACGACCTTCGTCAGTTACTGCCCGAGCAATCGTTGGCTGTCACGAAATCCCCAAATCCCGCCACGTAGGGAACCGCGATGGCTAGTTTTATTTCATTACGGGCAAAACGCGCAGGGATTCCCCAGGATTTTGGCGCCCGACACGGGACTGACAGCTTCGGTTATGATTTTCATTTTCTCGTCTAAAAATGTCGTTGTTTGTTGTAATTCGAATGTGCAAATGATATTTAAGTTATGTATGTTTAATATTTTGGTATATTTTACTTAAGGACAATGGGCCAAAGTTTTTCAAATGCTCGCCTCTAACGAGACCCTTTGCAGGTAAGTTTGGGCTCCGCTCGCCCCTTGGGTTTTCCCCTTTTGATTAAAATGTTCCACTTACCCCGTTTTTTATTATTTTGGTGTATTGATTCGCCCCTTACGAAGGGGCGAGTGGAAAATTGACATTAAAATAATTATTTTAGTGTATCGATTCGCCCTTTGCGGAATTTCCTTTGAAATTTAACCAAAAAAGGTATAATTAGACAGAAAAATTCAACACATTATGAATAACGCCATGTTTGATTACTTTAATAACTCTATCTGTAATCTCACCAACTCGTGACACTTGTAATATTTATTGCTACCTGGCTTACCTATTATAACAAAAAAAAAACCTTTTTCATGGGTCCAATAAACAAAAGGTTTGTTAAAATATGTCACTAGTAGTCGTATATATGCTTTCTCTTTCTAAGTTCGTATTATAATGTGGAAGAGATGCGTTTTGCGAAATTTGCTAATCCTTAGTTTAGTACTTATCTCCAAGTGTAACTAAGTAGGTGAAATATTCCTGTGTATTGTGAGTAGGATTCCTGATTGGAAGTTTAGATAAATTTTTATTACAATCAAATTTCCATTTTTTGTTCAGTTTTATTTTTCTTCACCATTAAATCCCAAGAGACACTATTGAAATTTTAAGAAAAATATTTATTTAAATATTTAAAAACTTACGAGTGCTGACAGTACTTTTTACTTACGAACAATCGGGGGTGATTTGGGGTATCTAATATTCAAGGAGACGAGTAGATACACTTAGGCAATTAGGGGAAAGATCAAAGGGGCGAGCGGAGCCCAAACCTGCAGGTAACTAAATAGTCTATTAAGTAACGAGTGATTTATATGAAGACATACAAAACATGTCTTTTATTCAAAAGTTATGGCTAAATGAAAATTATTATTTATAAAAATTATTTTAGAATAAACAGCTCGATTAATTTTAAAAACTAAGCTATCATTAGATTTGTTTTGACACCAAGCGTGAAGCTGGCCACAAATATTAAAAAAAAAGCGAACCAACATGGCGAATTTTCGCCACTATACATTTATGCCCAATGTCTTTTACCGATTGCTTGTCTAATAGCCCCCAGGTACAAGTTACCGGTACAAGTGTCGAGACAACTTTCCCAACTATAGCATTATTCACCCACTAGGCACATATCCAGAAACACGTACCAAAAAAGTTCAAAGCACGACCCTTGATATAATGTCGAGAGTATCACGTTCTTTCATACAGCATTTGTCGAAACTATGGCGTCCACAACACCAACACATGCGGCCTTGTTACAACATGTTTCATCGTAATTACATTTTCTTTGAGAGAGACCGTTCGTTTACATTTCTTTTTTCATGCCCTAACAGTTTTTCGGAAGTTCTGTGTTGCCTTGTTTTAGTCCAGTAGCACGAAAAAAGGAGGTTACATTTTGTGACGCCAAAATGTTCGTATGTAGGGAGATGTTGGAATATGATTTTTGGTTTTAGATGTGTTTATGAATGGAAAGGAAATGGAAAGAAATCGTAGATATAGAATACAATTTGTCGGTCTTTGGGCCAACATTAATTGAAAACTCATTTTCAAACCTGAGCGCTGATGACTCGCACTGGGCTCGCATGGTGGCTTACGGCCCACTCCCTCTCACAGAGAGGAGGCCTGTGTCCCAGCAGTGGGAAACATTATGGGTTGATTATGGACGGGAATATATAGTAACCTCATTAGTTCAAATGACAATTTAAGTAATATTTAATTAATTATCAAAGTTTAAGATGCCGGAAACGCTTAAGACGGATTTCTTTAAATCAGAATAAATTATTTCTTTCTGACACTTGTAATCAAAACAGCCGACATACTGAAAGGTATTTGAATTTATGCTTAAGAGTTGTAGTTTATACAGCGTGGCGCGGAGACTGTCGCTAACTGTTTACCATGGATTCAGTACATGATTCTGAAACCCCCAGTGTTGAAAAAAATTGTTTTTTCATACATTTTGACCTCGTAGGTATTGCACTTTCATATGAAACTTTTTGGGTGGTCGGCGATGTTACGTGCTGGTGTGTGGCACTATTCAGCATTCCCGCTCGACTCCCGTTTTGTTAAGTATAGTGAACTGTAGGTTGGTTTGATTTCCAGGAGATGAGGGATAGGAAGACCGATAAATAACACGCACTTGTTACCTTGAATGCTAATCCGACGACATCTTTAAGGCTCATTCGAACAGGCGCGACACGCGATAAAATCGCGCGCGACACAAAGGTACCGTAAGTCGCGCAACGAAGTAAGTTCCTTTCCACGAAGTGCCTTTGTGTCGCAGGCGATTATATCGCGTGTCGCGCCTGTTTGTAGGAGGCTTTATTATTAGCACTTATAAAATGAGTGTCACAATACAACTGACAGATAATCTGTCAAGACGACAGCAGTAAAATGTTACAATGTGTAAATATTAACTAAAATGTTGCAACTTCCAATAGAAACAGGAGATTTTTTTTGACAACCTACGAAACAATCCTACGCTAGGCGGTCCAGAATCATGTGCCGAATTCATGATTACAGTTTGCGCGTCGATGTACAGTCAGCATCAAAAGTCGATTAACACTTAAGTTTTTTTAATCTCGGTTATTGAGCAAAATCCCTTCAGTTTTTTAAATCTCAGTTATTGAGCAAAATATTTTTTCAAAATCGCATTATACTTCTGCTGCAATTTCGAACAAATATTTTGCTCAATAACTGAGATTAAAAAAACTGAAGTGTTAATCGACTTTTGATGCTGACCGTACCTGCCACCCTGTATAACTAAGCTTAAAACCTTTGTAAATATCTAAATTAAAATACTATAATTACATACAACTTTATCCTTTGCCTCTACCGTATAGTCAAATAAAAATGAGTCCGACTAACTTTATGCCTGGCCTCACTCGTCCGGGTTCAAAGTTTTGACATACTGACATCAAAGAGAGTTCGTTTTGTATTCCATTGGATTCACATCTGTTGTTGGCTCAAATCCTACCTTTTGTCTTCTCAGTAAGGTTGGTGTTTCCTTGATGTATTGGAAAGAGCAGCCAGGCAGATAGATTGCCATATTATTCTTCTATTGTATTAGAAGAAAGGTTAGCTTATCTACACTTATATGTAGGTGAACTCGGTAGATAGGTCAACATTTCTGAGGGCTGATTTTTCAAACGACAGATAATTATTATTCGTGAAATGAAATTGACGTTTGACAGATTTTGCATGGAAGAACTGTCAAAAATTCAAAATTATTCCTCGGATGAAATTATCTGTCGTTGGAAAAATCAGCTCTAAGGAAAGGTGAAATGGATTTTTATAAATCCCAACAATAAAAAAGTATCTGGGGCCACAGTAGTGCCCCCGCCAAGTCGAGCAAAAAGCGGCACGGCCGTACCATCCTTTTCTCGAAACAGTTCAGGTCATTTTCGACCCCCCTATAACTTCGTTGTGGATAAAACTAGAAGCCTGATTTCAGTAATGAAACAGGCATTGTTGAAACACGGTATATTTCAAATTTCATTCAATTTGAACCAGTAGTTTAAGAATTATAACTAGTCAAAATTTCTTAATTTTGTCACTCACTGACTGACTGGCCGATCATCAAAACTCTAAGGCACTTCTTGCTCTAAGCTTCTAGCAGACATAAAAGCTTCAAATTTAGACTACAATTAGTGTTTAGTGTATAAATCAAGGAAAAATTAAACTATTTTGCAATTTTGGTCCACTTTCCTAGATACACCAACTGCATAAATAACTTTGTAATCCCATATCGCATGAAAACACAATGTATCTCACAAGTAATACATATTATATTAAATTAGATTGTTTAGTGCGATGGTCACTATAAGGTGTTGTTAGTTTAGCTAATTACGTAATAACTTAAGACAGAAGGTCCCCTAAGTAGGGAGACTGAATAATTTAATCGACTTGGTGTTACATGGATCTCACAAGTTTTTACAGAAGAAGAACTGAGTTGCGAAACTTGGTTTTTTTTACAAGTTATATTTTTGATGGCTTCACTTTACTTGAATGATATTATAATCTAGCGTCCAAATGATTCATCGCTATAAAACAAGTGACATCTTTCCAAAACATTTAAAAATGTTGAAAGACATTTTTATTCAGCCGCTTCTCTAGAATTCGTGTATTATCAATTATTTACACTATGGTAATCTATCACCATTGTGTAAATAAAGGGTGCTGCCTATGCCTGCAGCTAATAATTATCAGGGTGAACACGACTAGAAATAATCTCTATCATTACGACCCCTGCCTGTAATAATGTCGATAGAGGAAATTTCCGCTAAGAAGTAATTTAACACGTTACTTCATCATCATCTGCCTAGCCTTTTCCCAACTATGTTGGGGTCGGCTTCCAGTCTAACCGTATGCAGCTGAATACCAGTATTTTACATGAAGCGACTGCCTATCTGAACTCCACAACCCAGTTGCTGGTACCCCTTGGTAAGACTGGGTTTTCAGACTTTTAGGCTTCTGACGACCCGTAACGACTGTCAAAGATCCACGAATGACAGCCGGGACCAACGGCTTAACGTGCTTTCCGAGGCACGGATAGGTCTTGGTATGTAAAGATGGTCACCCATCCACGGACGAATCGCGGCAAGCGCAGCTTAACCTGATCGATCGACCTGTGCGGCTGTTATTACTTGCTACAAGCCCCTTCCAACTCTCTCCGTCCAGAGCTGCCAAGGACCAATCTTTATTAAAAAGACTCCAGCTCATCCTGCCATCTCGGTCTTCCATTAAATATCATTAAGGCTCCTTCAAACAGGCGCGACACGCGATAAAATCGCGCCTGTTTGCAAGAGCCTTTATCCAATAAAATATTGTCCCACCAAGTCGCTACTAAGATGACTAAAGCATCCAGTCCACTCTAAAATAATACACTCCATAATTTTAATGAACCATAGTTAGCACCGCAAACAGGTGTTTCGCATCGGAATTCAACTTAATAACCTCTATGAAACACTATAAAGGCCCCCAGGAGTGCCGGGACCTCTGGCCAGTCCCTAATGGCTTCCCTCTCTACTGCTGTTATTAGGCTATAAATCACTGTATATGTTTAGCTTGGCGTGAATAAAATACATTTTAAGACGCCCTCCGTGTCTGGCGAGTAATTTGGTTGTAAGCGTTTTTTTTGTAATAATTTTGAGCGGGTGAGGGTAGATGGGCGTTCTTTTTTTGTTGTTGTGATTTTTTGGGTGTTTTGGAAATTTTTCATGCTTCAGTTTTTGGAAGGCCTATGTACGTACTCATTAGGGGCAAGAGTATAAATTGTATGACGTAAACAGTAATGATATTAGAAGTAAAATTTAACTTATAATATCAAACAGGTAAACAGTTACAAAACTAGACAGTTTAGAAAGAATGTATGAAGATTAAAATAATTAGGAAACGACACTTTTGTTTATGTGTTTTGTTATAGTGGTGAATCGAGTAATTAATGAATTTCTCGATTCACAATCTAGTTAAATTGACTTTTCGAATCCAAGTACAGCATTTCAACCAAAAGACATCGTAGGCCTTATACCATGGGCCTGTCCAGGTTATCGCCACAACAACAAAAATCACAGGTAACAAATTAAAAATATTCAAGACTCGGACAACCATCGATAAAGTAAACCCACTACAGTTACATCTCTAAATCTAGCTCCTACATAAATAACCTACTATACAACGTTTTTTTCTTCTAAAAATCAAACAGCCGACATTACTCTAAAAAGGCACATTAGGTTGCCTTTATTTTGTTGCTAGCTCTATGCTCGAGGGATAAACCTAAACCACTCATGTGGGTACGACCTGCTGAGTTCCCGAGGGGATTCCTGGCTTAGTATATTGAGAATATTAATGTATGTACAGACGCCAGCACTAACCTAAACTGTCAAATTTTCCCAATCAACTTTGAACCTTATGCTCTAGCGATAAAGTTGAAAATCTATTAAAGAAATTTGACAGATTGTAGTAGCTTGATGTGCTGGCGTCTGTACGACGATAGATTTTCAAATAGTTCTTGTTGTTAGTTATGGAGTTTCTTGCCCGTTCTTCTCCATGGGTACCTACGCTTTGAAATGGGCAACTAGCTTCATATTTCCTGACTGACCTACTTTTTGACAATTCAAAAGTGCCTGTAAATGTGCAACACAAGGCTTGAAGTGAACTGTCATTTCACCTGACGCTAGATATTTGAAAGAAAAAAAAGAAAGAAAGAAAATACGTTTATTTTCGGCAAACATGACGTAATAAAAAAAAAGATCAAGCAAAAAAAAATCAAAATAACAAATTGAGAGAAAACATGCCATTGCTCAGCATAATGCCAAGACCCTATACGAGAGAGAGCCCCAGCGCTGGTTTTCAGCGTCAGCCGGCGTTGACGTGATGATTTCAACCAGTGCAGCATACGATTACATGTAAATACATTTGTAATCATTACATAAAAAAAACAACAATCAAAATAAGAAATAAAATATACATTACAAAAAGATGATCAGACACTATTAACAGCTCACTTACGCTCACTCTTAGCCTATGTTTTCCACGGTGGTCTTTTTACAGAATATTTAAACAGAATAGATCGGCAGAACAATTTTAATGTAGCCATACGCTAGTAGTCAAATATTAAAACATTATCTTTCTCTTTCAGGTACATTGCAAATAGTGAAGAGTGAAGAGGAGGACCACGGCAAGTTCGAGTGCGTCGCTGAGAATTCCATCGGGACTGAGTTCTCTAAACCTACAGTTCTGTATGTCAAAGGTAAGTGAACATTAACCTTTTAACTTCTAACTGAGAAGAAAGAAAAGCCTATCGCAGAAACCTTAGCAATTTATCTTTCAAAGATGGAACAAAAGCGGCCCACAAAGAGTTCCGTACCACAAGGCAAAAAACGCCGGACAAAAAAAACACGTTTCTTGTATGGACACCCCTTTAATTTTTAACTTTATTTTATTTTTATTATTTGTTGTTATAGCGGCAATAGTAATACACACTCTGTGAAAATTTCAACTGTCTACCTATTATGGTTCATGAGTGAGAGCCCGCTGACAAACAGACGGGGGGGTAATAGGGACCCATTGGCACCCTTTTGGTATGGAACCCTAAAACGAAATACCAACTATGAAAGCTTAGTTTTTAATCAATCGAATGATATTATTAATCGTCTCTTAACCAGCGACAAAAATATTAAAGGAACTCTCGCGTGTCCTGTCAGCTGCACGTTACAGAAACTGATGGACGCTGGTGATGGCGCCAAACAAGGAGCTGAATTCTGGGCAGAGTCCATTTAGATTGCTATCGACACGCTAAGATAGGAACCAGACAGTATAAGACTGTGCAAAGTATCCATTCAAATTCTAACAACTCATAAATTAGTCGAAATCAAATCATTTATTTCAAACAGGCACATTAAAGGCACTTTTGAACGTCAAAACTTACACAGTAAAATTGAATTGATTCTAGTCGCCCCTTCCAAAAGGTAGTTTTCGTATGGAGAAGAATGGGCGAGAAACTCCACCGTTATTCTTTTAATTTTTTTTAAAAGGGTAGTATCAACGAAACTTTAAAAACAGTATTAAAATGACTGACATCACTTATTGATGGACTGTGTTCGAGACGAGTTGCATAGAAATGATCTCTTTGGGGTCTTGAGATTAAACCGACATGATTTGGACACATTCCATAACATTCTGTCTCAACCAAATGGTGATGATGCGAAGAGTCTATTCAGGTTCGTGGATTATTGTAATCCGTAGCAGGTACGATGGGACTATCATGCGCATTGCGGTCATTAAAGTCTCTAATTAAATAAAGAACTTTAAAAAAACTACGCCCGGCAAACCCGCTAAGTACAGATGCCAGCACTTCACACTACAATCTGTTAAAATCCTTTAATAGATTTTCAACTCTATACAAAGTTGATTGGTTGGTGGTTGGTTGGTTGGTTGTTGTACAAAGTTGATTGGGAAAAATTTACAGTTTCGGGCAGCTTGATGTACTGGCGTTTGTACCACTTTGCTGACTGGCAAATAATTTACTACGACATGACCAACACTCACATAGTTCGGTTCTTAACCAACTGCCTCACTAACCTACCAAGCATCGCCAGTCAGCTAAGGAAACAATATCATTGATATTCCCTATGACTCCCCAAGACCTTAAAGGCTCCTACAAACAGGCGCGACACGCGATATAATCGCGCGGGACACAAAGGCACCGTTCGTTGAGCGACTTGCGGTGCCTTTGTGTCACGCCTGTTTGAAGGAGCCTTGAAACTTCAACTTACACCCACAAATACCCTCTAATTTACATAACCGCAAAACTGCTTATAGAGACATCAACAAATCTAAAATATCATTCCAATGCGAGGTCTGACCGCATAAAAGACCCTACGAAGTCCAGTCCCTTCAAAGTTAGACCGATGCGGACAAATTACCTAATGATCACCCATTAATGTTCTCACGCGACCATCATTACGACAGAAAGAGACAGAAGACAGAAGCTTTCGTACGTAAGAGCAGGAGGTACTAAGTCATTTGTCTATATAAAGCCATGTAGTTGGTCGTAAGTTAAGGGGGAGTTTGACCGGAACTATTTAAAAAAAGAAGCCGAATTTTTTAGTGAATAATAAATTGGAAGCTCGAATTAATGTTCCACTTATAGTTTGGTTTGGAAAGTTTGGAAACTAAAGCTATACATATTTTTATTACTTAGATAACATTTACTTTAAGTTTTAATTGAAAATTCCAAAGTACTAAGTGAGATTTGAATTAGTAATGTAGATAAAAACTTTGTTAATATTAAAAACAATAGATAATATTCGAGACCCATGAATCTTTTAAACTTTGTCGGTCAGCTCGCATTATTATCCTTGGTGTTGCAAGCTTTGGGTGCCCACTTTATTATACAGGATGTGCCTGGAAGTATGGATCAAATCCAATAGGGGCATGGACAAGGTAATTTCCAAACTTTTTAACGCTGAGAATGTCGGTGAATTTTTTTACGGTTCACAAGCTTTTTATGTTTTAACCAATGACCAATTTATGTTTTTTTCAATCACTTAGCATAGAACACAAAGAAAAAAATTATAAAAAACAAAACTATCAGGACTGTCAATTTAATTTTTTTAGATACCCCTGATATTTTTTTTTAATGTTTTTTTTTTCTTTGAGCACAAAAAAACAAAAAGAAATTGGTCATAACTTTTGAACCATAAAAAAATTCACCGATATTCTCAGGGTTAAAAAGTTTGGAGATGACCTTGCCCACGCACCTATTCGATTTGATCCATAAGATAAGATAAGATCTATTTATTTGCTCAAACATGTGTACACATACAAGAATATAAATGCATGCTGGATTACATACTTCCAGGGACACCCTGTATACAAGAAGACCGAAGGATATTCCATAATTAACTATTTTTATTTTTTATTCTATATACTATTTGCCTAAAGAGACAGCCATGGTTATAAATAATACAGGGTGGCACGGGCAACCTGTCGCCATGGATTCAGTTCAAGATTCTGAATGCCCATAATACGTTAAAATTTTCCGTCGATTATTAAAAAGAAATTGCTGTACCATACATTTTGACCTCGTAGGTATTGCACTCTTTTATAAAACAGCAAAATTATTATTTTTTTATAACCGACGAAACATTTCTACTCTAACGTGTCTAAAGTAAAAGAGCGCAGTTTTGCACACCCCCCTACCCTATTTCAAGTTAAACAAATATCAACTTTATTACAATGAAAATTAAGTTGATTTCAAAGGGACTAGCACTATTGACAAAGTTATAAAAATGTTTGCAGTTGTAGCGTAAACTGAACTTTATTCTGTAGGAATTAAAGTTATTTTTCCATTCATTCATATTTGTTTACATTTTTGGCAAATAAATCGCGAATGCACGGTAGAAACGTGTAACGAATTCATGGTTTCAGTTTCTGCCATCCTATGTATGTAGTAGCACAAAATAAAATTCAAAAAAATTCTAGTGAAACTACATCAAAAAAGAGAAAAACTACCCAATGCACATTACCAGTTTCGTGACACATTTTCTCCACTAACATTATACAACACCAACACTGAAATAGGTCCAACACTTAGAAAGTAGTCCACACATTACGGAGACAGAGGTAATAATATTCACAATATATTAGCGAGATAACGTCGCGTAGCCGTCGCGTCCCCATTGCGGCCCCGTCGCGTCTACACGACGTGTCGCCGCTTACCTAACTTTCATACACATTTAGATGGAGCGGGACTGATTGCATTGTTAAATAGTTGTAAGGGTACTTCAGACTGCGTAGTTCTAGACTTTGAAAGCGTAATTGTGTGGATGGTTAATCTGTCTGGGGGAACTTTTACGTTGCCTAAGATTTCCAGCTTTGAATGTGACCCAATGTCCCAAAATTTGTATTTTAATGAAGAGGTGGATGTCGAAAACTATAATTAACTAAGAAGGGCAGCACCCCGCGGTTTTACCCGCGTAAGTTTCGATTCCGTGGTAATATCGGGATAAAAAGTATCCTATGTGTTAATCCTGGAAATGGTCTATCTATGTGCCAATTTTCATCCAGATCTGTTTAATGGTTTACGCGCGATTGAGTAACAAACACCTTCACCTCCGTCTTCTTTGCGGGTACTGCATAAAGGAGTAATGTGCTGTTATAATAATTGTTATGGTGACCCTTATCCGGAGAGGTAATTACGTAACACTCTTAAAATGACAATTGATCGCATTGTCTTTCATTTTTACAGACTTCAAAAACAACAAAACTATTACCTACTACTGCAAACAAATATTCCAATTTTACTTAAAACTAAAAATTACGAAATAAATAAGTAATTTAAAAAAAATAAACTGGCTTCAAAAAGAAATTAACTTAAAATTATGAAATAACTTTAATTTCGGAAGTCGGTGGCAAAAAAATAAAACTAAAATACAGCTCCCAAGACACCGACTTCCGAAATTAAAGTTAATTCATAATTTTGAGTTAATTTATTTTTTAAGTCGGTTTTTTTTTTATTTGAAATGGGTTTGCTCTTGACTCTAGTCTAGGTCAGAGATGACAGAGACAAAGTCTACGATGGAGTGAGCTCACCCAGAAGAAGCCTGTTCCCTCTTACTTTGAAGAGATTCGGGTTGTATGCACTCGGAAACACAAACGCAGGTAGAGAGTTCCACTCTTGCTGTGCGTATTATAAAGGACATTTGAAAACGCCTAGTGCGAATTGGTAGAATAGCAACTAGATAGGGATGGTAACTTGCAGTGCGTCTGGATGTCCGAAGGTAGAAGGGGGGTTTGGGTTTAATTTTATAAATTACTTTTTTGAATATCATCACGTTCATTGCGTTATTTACGTTGTTGATCAGACGAATTTATTAAACCTATGAAAGAATGGCTTATAAATATCCTTCAAACTCTTGGATTGTGATTGAAATTGTGTCACGCAATTAGGGTGCCCGATCCAAAATTGTCGGTCTTTGATAATTGTATGTTTGTCATTCGCGTGACTTACACCAATTCGAAGGGCATACCAGTGCAAGTTAGCCACTTAAGTTAGTTAAGTTTTGGTAATAAAACGAAGTGCCCAATTCATATAGACTTGCATATGTGAACACTCTTATCGGGCCTATTTATCGAAGTTAGTGCTCAAGAAACTTTTGTAATTGACATTAGTCTTGTCACAAATGTATAAAGCTAGTGTGTTACAATTACGTTTTGGGTACACATATAATAAAACATCACGCCTCGATTCACCGAAGTTAGAGGCAGGTTAGACAGAGGTGCATAGCATACCAACTTTCCCCAGTTAAGTTTAAGAGGAAATGCTGGCTGGGCTTTTCTCCATAGAAACGCTCTCGCCTGATTTCTATCTGGTTGGTGGTAAAAGAAATTAACAAAATTATGAAAAAACTTTAATTTCGGAAGTCGGTGGCAAAAAAAAACTAAAACTAAAATACACATCCCAAGACACCGACTTCCGAAATTAAAGTTATTTCATAACTTTGAGTTAATTTCTTTTTGTAGTCGATTTAATTTTTTTAAATTACTTTTTTTATTATAAGCACTAGAACCCTCAAAAAAATATCGAAAAATCTGGAGTTGACATCAATTAAATTTAATTTGTAAAACGTCGAAATAAAAAAAAATACGCAGGAAAGTACCTTTTTTGTACACCAGGATGAGTCTGATCCTCACTCATTTTAATCCACCGTTTTCATTTCACATCAAAACAATATTTTTCAAAAACAATTTTGCGAAACCCAAACAACAAAGTAATCTTATAACAATTCTGTAAAACTACAAATCTGAAACGCTAGTCATGTGGATTTCCAATAAATGCATTGTAAGTTTAAAACAAAACGTACAGTTGTCGAAACCTCTATGTTATCATTCCGGTTGAATGACTGGTGCAAGTCATAAGCTGAAGCGGTGAACATTCTGGAGTGTCAGTAGACTTTTTGTCTGTTCTTCGCCATAGGATCTTACTACGCTTTAGAATGGGCTACTATCTTCACCTTTCTAAATGATCTACTTTGACAATTCAAAAGTTCCTGTCAATGGTTTTTTTTATCCATAACATGATAATATTATAAATATTTACATAATCTATGCTAATATTTAAAATAATAATAATATATACATTTATTAGAAAAAATAAGAAAAAAAAAACAGCATGTGTGCAATGCACACGTGGTAGAAGTGAAACCTTCAAAAACATTGTATAATGCAGGAAGCATATCTCATTTTCTCTCACGTTAAATCTTATGAATTTACATGTCTCTTTTTACTGTCGCTTTTTCGTTTCATTAACTTTGAAATCACAACGATGCTAAAGAACATACATACATCCATCCATCCATCCATCCATCCATCCATCCATCCATCCATCCATCCATCCATCCATCCACATCCACATCCACGTCCACGTCCACATCCACATCCACACATCCATTAAATGTGATGTCATTTATACTAATAAAAAACAAAAACACTGTATAATGCTTCCTATCTCATTTTCTCCCACGTTAAATCTTATGTCTCTTTTTACTGTTGCTTTTTCGTTTCATAAAATTTCAAATCACAACGATGCTAAAGAAGTTTTCACTTCAAAAATTTATAGGGCATCAAAAAATTCGTCCGCATCACTGTCAACAGGAACACTGTCCAAAAGGCTGGCAGCATTGCCATTGTTAATGGTTTAATTGAAATAAATGCTTTTAGTTTGGAAAAAAAGAACGACACATCCATATGTGTAATTATAGTTTTCCAAACTAAAAGCTTTTATTACCTATATCCATTATCAAGCATTTATTTTCCATTACCTATATTCATTACGATGGCTCTGGAATTGCAGATGTCCATAAACGGTGGTGATAACTTACCATCAGATGGGCTGTTAACTTGTTGGCCATACAAAAACGTAAAATAATAATGATTAACATAATAATAGTAAAAGCAGAATGCTAAATTTCTTTGTTTTTTTATTTTATTCTTATTAAACTTTGTCTATGGTATTCACATTTTGTTTTTAATATCGTCTACTAGTTTATTTATCATCAAGGTCTATTTGGATCTGAATATAAAGATAGATAGATTCCATAATATAATGATCAAAATAACCCACCCCAGTTGCAACCCCCAAACTATTTACTACAATAGCTAAATGTCTCCTTTGAATATTTGAAATATATCCGGACCCGATCCGGTATTATTTTGTATTTATGATTTTCGTGTATTTTGATTTGTTTTAATATATTCGTCCTTATCGAACTTGTTGGACCAACCTACATAATAAGTGAATGATTTCGTTTCCTATAATTGGAAGCGCACACTTGTATTTGTCCGTGTTTGTGTAAACTTGCATGTAATTGTGTAGCCTCTATTGGCGATCCAAGACATAAATAAATAAATCAGTATACATCTTCCGGGTAATAGAAGTCAACGTCGACAAGGAATTGATAGAATTTCTTCATTACATTCAAAGGAAAACCAAAGAATTTGGGCGACTTAACCCACACGTCAATATAAGAGAAGTCGCAATAGTAACTGAGTCTTATTGAATTAGTTTCGAACTTGACGAAAGGAACGGGATTATTTTCATCTTGAAACGAGTCCTTTCTTTGTGTTTTTATTTTATTTTTATTTAACTTTGTCTATGGTATTCACATTTTGTTTTTAATATCGTCTACTAGTTTATTTATCATCATGGTATATTTGGATCTGAATTATTTACGTCATTTTATCAAAAAGTAACAAGGGGTTTACATACTGTATGTATATACATATAATCTCAGATTTTTTTCCCATGGGTGTAATAGAAACTACAGAACTCCACCTGATACGATTCTTACCTTTCCTTTTGCTTCAATCACTTTCATACATCTAGTAATACACGCACTGTATGTCCTTCTATGATGTCCCCTCTCGGCATAACCACTAACATCTGCCTTGTAAATACCCTTTCTTTTAACAAAAGCATAATCCCACACTAGGATTTATTTTCTATCGTCAGTGAATTTACTGATAAAATCATATGCATTTTTGTTTTATTCATCCCCCACTATTTTTGTAAACTTTTGCTCATTGTAAATTTTGGGTGTTAGTAAATACTACCGAGAAATTCTACTGATATAATACATGTTAAAGTTTGTATGTTTCAATGTTTGTTAATCAATTACGCATAAAGGGCCAAACGCATTTGGATGAAGTTTAGCACACAGGACATGGCCTGAGTTAGGACATTATAATACTTTTCTATTCCGATAGGTAGTACGTTCCACGCGGGCTAATTCTAGAATATCAAAATCCTATCCAGCAAAAATCTATAACTAAATATTGACAGAACTAATAGATTAAACTATACTTTCTAAATACTAACTGGCTATTTAAATAAATGATGGATGCCTTTTAAAGAACCGATCATTTTAAGTCGGAGAACCAAAGTACCTACCCTCTATTTATCGTAATACACAGTTAAGGAGTGTTTACCTATGTTCAGTCAGCCGAAAGGATAGTTAAACAATCAAACTATTGGTGGCTGAATGTGGTTGGCGATGATAACCGCTCATTTCGTTTGAGTTTGCTCTTGGTATTGTTATTTGTTGAGGTGAGGACATTGTGGAGAGATTAGCGAACCCGAACACCTCCCATTTGGCTATACACTTACAAGATTGCCATGTTTGAGTGACTTAGTTCGGCCGCATACGACCGGTTTCCTGATCAGGAATTCAGATTCGGAGACCCTGAATGCACGCATTTCATATAAAACCTGACGGAAAATATATAAACGCATACCTACGTTTTACGAATAAATTTTCATTCATACATATGCGGCTTGTCTTAACATCGTTGTACAAACTGCGACCATGAATTTAGCACATGATTCTAGACACCCAGGCTATTTTTCGTCGGTTAACAAAAAAAAAATCTGCCTTTCCATAGAAAATTGCAATATGTACGTGGGCAAAATGTACTTACTGAACAGCAATTTCTTTTTTATTGTTTACCTATACGTTCAACGCAGGGGGGTTAAAGCGCTTGCCGGGGTCCGAACCAACGCGGCAACGACACGTAAGTCGGGGCCGTTACCACTGGTTACACATTCCAAATCTTTTATACAGTCCTTCATCTTTAAGGCTCCTTCAAACAGGCGCGACACGACACGCGACACAAGGGCACCGCAAATCGTGCAACAAGCGGTGCCTTTATGTCGCGCGCGATTCGGGTCGCGCGTCGCGCCTGTTTGTAGGAGCCTTTACTGAACCAAGCATTACATAAATATGTAAGCTGTCACGCCCTTTATACCTGGAGGCTTATATTTAAATAGTAAGTTTATGTTCACATTTTTTTTTTTTTGCTTGGAGTACCTACGTATCGCTTTTATTGTATTTCTTGATATACTGGCGTGGCTAGCTAACATATGGCAAATAATTTAATTTAATTGTCTGTCTTGTAATGTTAATTACTTTGCTTACCTTGTATTGTATACAATCAAGTATTTTCTAACTGAACAGACAGCTGTGCTGCTGAGGAGTTTGTTGAGCCACTTCTACTTCCCATCGAAAGAACTAGGAAGTGGTGAAGGGCGGGCGTTTTGGGGGACTGTCTTTTGTAATTTTGACATTCGAAAAGTGCTGATTCTCAGCCTAATTTGATTAAATGACTCATCATCAGTCATCACATCATTCAGTCAGGACTAAAGAAAATATAGGCTCTTTGACAGATGCCTGGACCTGACGTGTCAGAGTGCTGCCACCTAGCGAACGTCATTTCAGAAAACCCTCATTGATTTGATTTAATTAGGCTTGCCCCAAGCCTTGTAACCATCTACTATACAATCATACTCAAAACCTTTACAACTGACATTTACACCCCGCTACCGGTCATCAAATAGAACGTAGTCTTAAACGGCGATCAATCTTTCCACTATCGATTCAGCTGTTGACTGGAACTATCTTCAAAATTACAGACGAGCTTACGATGGGTGATCAAGTACCTTCGCTTAACTATCAACTGTCATCTTGAACACTGATGAGCTTTGCCATTGATTTTACATTAATAAAAATAATACATAATGTGGGTTGTAGCCACTACAAGTTATGATACGCGCCACAAGTAATGCCTGGTACATGGTGACATTACTTACCACTAGCGCCATCTAGTATCGAGTAGCGGAACTAGTAGAGTCAAGAACCGTCTAGAAATTTCGATGCTAGAACGATCGATATCTGGTCAGTTGGGGCCGGTGTATACTCGAACATTCTAGATGTTTCTACAATAGAAGGTTCTAGAACTATCTGCGGCACTATATAAGGCCGGGATGGGCCACGACCGATTCATTTTTGGATAAGCGTTACAAGCGAATACATCACAAGCGATCTTCAAGTGCGACTTTAGAATGATGACTGAGTAGTGCAATTTTGTTTTATAATTAGTGTTTGAGTCGTTATTAGTGTTGTTTAATTAAAGTGTCATTTTTTTGGTTACTAAAGGCTCCTTCAAACAGGCGCGACACGACACGCGACACAAAGGCACCGCAAGTCGCGCAACGAGCGGTGTGCCTTTGTGTCGCGCGCGATTCGCGTCGCGCGTCGCGCCTGTTTGCAGAAGCCTTAAATCGGCAGTTTTTATTGTCACGAACCCCAAGCTCGTAACAATACCTTACTGATACCTGGCGTACCCTAAGCAATCCATCTAGCAGGAATAACTGTGGTGTAGCGGACCACAGAACATCTCTTAGCTGCAACGGTTTTTTTTGTTTTTATTTTATCTGTTTTTTACGGACGCTTTTAACGTGCACGTGTTTCTACGTCGTTCTCACATGTGTAATTTTAACATGAATGACCTAATTGGTTTATCCATACTAATATTATAAATGCGAAAGTGGGTGTCTGTCGGTTGTGATGAAATTAAATACTACACTACACTACACTACACAAAGTGACTGCCATCTCATTGTGATTTCGATTCACCGCTCTTTTTTTCTCCCCTGCACCCAGTCTCCACTGAGTCTCTCTCGGTTTCTCGCCATTCCATTCAGACATTAACACTAATTCACAGTTTATTAGTAGGAGTATTTTGAAAGAGATTACTTACCAGTTTAGATGAACAGCTTACCAACAAAGTTATCCGCGTGGGAAGCTCTTTGAGGCGAAAAGCGTTATTTTTAACGTGATTGGTACACAACCTGTGTCAATGTCACACGATAGAGATGAAACAAAGTAGGAATTATATGTATTTTGGAACTAGCTTCTTCCCGCGAGTTCGTCCGCGTGAAGTTTCTTGTTACCCAGACCCACCCTGTCGCATCGCACCGCCTGCCCGAGTCTACTTCGTTTTCGCTCAGTATTCGTCATGAAGGCTATTTTAATGAACCCCAAATAACTGTACTGACAACTGGTACTAAGTAATCTAACCTTTACCTAAATTGCAAAAAGGGCTCAATCAAAAAGGGCTCAATCGTATATTTTGTTATCTGTACAAAGAGGTATAACGCTCCTTTTCAAGCAAACTCCGTGTTTTTACGGCCACCTGCCCTCCTGTCACTCAGTTACATTTTTTTTTCCATTTCCGTTCCGTTTTATCCCGTCCCGTTTATTTGCGTACTTGTCTGTTTTTGTTCTAAAAAAACACTGATTTGGGGGCATTAGGGGGGGCACTAGGGGCGTTGTTCTAGCTATGGTGACTGTTAGAGCAGAATTTAAATCCAAAATTAATGCATCTTAAGCTTTAAGGCAAACAGGCGCGACGCGCGACTCGAATCACGCGCGACACAAAGGCACCGCTCGTTGCGCGACTTGCGGTGCCTTTGTGTCGCGCGCGATTTTATCGCGTGTCGCGCCTGTTTGAAGGAGCCTTTAATGATTTTAAATGTGGATCTAAATTATATTTATTGAATATCTACCTAACCAAACTGTACGGGCAGCAGCTCCGCACACTGAGATGTAGTATGTAGATGGACGACTCACACGGGATGTGTACAGGGAATAAAATCACTGTTTTGTGTCAGTTAATGATTGACAGTTTATTATGTAAAACATTTAAATATACATAAAGTAGGTGACTTGTGGCGGGCGTAATCGCCTAGTCAGCGAATGTACATAAATCAGCGAATTTAGCAACTGCTAGTTCAGGTAAAAACTAAAAAACCTCTAATAAAATATTATTGAACACTCTTATATACAAAAAATATCGAATAGTTGTGGTACCTTTTATTAGAATTGTTGTGTTCATAAGTGCTCTATTTACACAGTATTGAAGACTCGTAATTACCTATTGTTATTATCCTTGTGAATATATCATTGGTGTGCCTTGCTTTGTAAATTAAATTAAATATAATGATTGCGCCACTTTTTGTGAACCTCAAATAATTCCTATTTTGGGGTCCTAAAAATACTTAACTTCAGCGGCTCTTAACCATTTTTTTTTTGACCTAACCCGTTTGATTGGCCCTAGTTACTGCAACCAACTGCGAGAAAAGGCCAGAAAGTGAAAAGGAGTCTCTATTATTACAAAAAGTGTGCATCATTAGAAGCGCAAAAAGTTTTTAGAGGTTCATCAATTTAAAAATGTGTCCATAAGTTTTTAGAGGATCGGTTAAATATTTCCCTTATAATAACTACACAATCTATGAGAAACAAGTGATGTGCAGTTAAGTTTTGACAAACTGCTTCTAATCCTTCGAAAGAATCTTAAACAAGGTTATGTAAGTTCAGATAAAATACGTACTTTCTACAAAGTAACCGAAACTTAAAATGTTAGTAACTAAGTTGTGAAGTAAGGACTGCAATGAGAAAGTACTGCCTTCTAAGCGGTTTTCAATTTATTCCCAACTGTAGCGCAAAGGTAAGTGTTATACCCACAGATATATGTAAATAGACCTAGATAACATAAGTATCATGATCTGTATAAAAACCAAGCGTTCCATTTTTTGACTAACTAATATGAAGTCACAAGCACTATTTAATGATAGGAAAATCAAATTGATTCAAAGGCCCCGCCGCATGCGGCACCCATCTTGCCCCACCCCCGGGGTCTAGCGCCAGCGCTCACGCTCACCCAGCCACCAGTACGCAGGATTGAGCGCGAAAGTGGCGGCTTACGATTTTTCTACGTAATCGGGTGCGATTTTTGGCACGCGAAGTAGTTGCTCTTGCGTCTAGATCTAGGTGTATCTATATCTGTGGTTATACCTACATGTTTCTGACATTTCCAGCTTTATTATTACTATTAGTATACATTCTAGACAAGCAAGACTTATATCACACATTTCACATCTCAACCTCACCCAATAACCTAGACAGACTACCAAATCCGTTGTTATAAGGCTACACCGAAATCTGAGGCCGAAATGAAAGGCATAAAAAGAGATATATTACTACCGGCCAGTCCCTGCCTAGCCTCCAATCTGGCCACACTAATAAGGCTGCAGGCATAAAACAGAACTTATTCACGGTTTAGCTGTCATCCGTGAGTTTATGAAGTAGGCCAGCTGTCACAGGTATTAAATAAGAAAGTGTGGGTAGGTTGGTGCGTCGTTTGCGAATGGTGGTGGGGGACTGTAGTGTTGTTGTCATTTGCTTTCGATATTTTGGTGAGAGTGGACGTGTTTAGGGTTTTTAAATTTTGCAGTCAATGAATTATAAAAGCAGTAGGTATTCATCTAAAAGACAAAATAGCTTATCTCAAAAATACAGTCTATGCCAAATCATTCATCTCCATTCTTTTAATTTGATAATTATCATGAACTCAACCCAACCGTAAGTCCTCCGTTTTTACTCCCACAGTCAATTTTCTTGACTAAAACTCGTACCAAGTACACATATTAAGACTACAACCCAAAACTAACATTAGGACCCTCAAAATATTCACAAATTAACGCGTACCAGATAAGTGATGTGAAATGCTCTCACAACGTTATTTCATGCTCATCCTATAAAAGCAAAGGACGCCGTCTCTGCTCGCTCCAACTAATTTTAATTAATCGTGGAAACAAAGTAGCGAAGCGCTTTCCGGAAGCGTTTTGAATAAAAGAATAATAATTTCCCTAGCAGGAATGAGGGTAGGCGGCCTAAGTGGAGAGAAACTGCGGGCATTCATTAAACGTAGTCGAAAATGTTAGTTTTCGCCTTGTAATAGCTTATTGCATCGCAAGGCACAAGCCGCTTCTTAAACAGAGATGTCGCTAATCGCTGTTACTGCATGATGTTGGCAATTTCATTTCAGGCCATTCAAGTTCTGGCTTTCTCTTGATATTTTCCTTCACAGTAAGTATAGAATTTATTGGTTCCTTAAGCGAACCTGCAATGCTATTCTGTAAAAATCTCACCGTGAAAAGTTAGGTGAAGTGAGCGTGGAGTGAGCTGTCAATTTGTAGCAAAAACAAACTCACTTCACCTAAGTTTTCACGGTGAGATTTTTACAGAATCGACCAGCAGAAACCGACGTTCATGATTTATTTTTAATGCGATTTCTATTGCTGTTTTAAAGGCGATTGTAGCTTTACGGTCGTGAAAAAAATTGATTACCCGAGTTGCACTCATTATTCATGTCAATCGGCAACTTCAACAAACAGGTGAACATTATCATATCAACATCTAGATTCGCTCTCGATAGCAAAGCTAAAAAAAAATCACATTCCACACGTCAACCTCTTTTCACATCCAAGTTACTGGCCGCTCACAACTCCATACTCGTTCCATCTTCAAACATTGGTGTCAGTGAGGAATGGCCACCACAGATCGTGTAAAAGCCCAGCTGTCCCCCCCTACCCCCCTCGTCTCACCTTAATTAAACCACGCCGAGTACCACAGACTATTCCTAGTCCAACTTAGTCCTTTTTTATCCTACACACTCTTCACATAGTAATGAAGATGTTTTTTCTTCATTTTGTTTGTGAATAAGAAAATTGCTAGCGTTTAACCTGTTTTCTTTTTAATTAGGATAGAATAGTTTTGTTAGTAGTGTTGTACATTTTTGTGTAATAATTTGTAGAAAAAAACGTTTTTAATGAAATCCAGTCAAGTTTTATATAAATAAATAATGTTTGAGGTAAAAAATCAAGAGATTACAAGATGTTTGGTTCCATTTTATTATTTATTTGGTGAAACCAGTGGCTACAGAAGGCCAATTCTCGTAACTTAAAACGTTCAAAATCTAGTCGCAGTCTCATCTCGGCGACAAACAAATGTCAAAAACTTGTCAAAATATAGGGAAATTGGAGGTATTTTTGACAGATTGAGACTAAGATCAGACTGTGAACGTTCCTAAAATTACGAGAATTGCCCCTCAGTTTTTAGTCTCAATCTGCCAAAAATACCTCTAATTTCACTACATTTTGACAAGTGTTTGACATTTTTGACTCTCGCCAAGATGAGACTGCGACTAGATTTTGAACGTTTTAAATTACGAGAATTGGCCTTCTGACTGTGAACGTTCTTTTAATTATGAGAATTGCCCCTCAGGTCCTGCTATACAAGGTGGCAGGATCAAAGACGCGTAACCTGTTACCAGTACATGATTCTGATTTAATTTATCCATGGTTAATCCTGATTAATCCATGGTAACGCTTGTGCGTCTCTGCTCCCCGTATTTACAAAATCACTTAGATAATATTTCGAATTCCGCCAATGTACAGTCGCCAGCACATCAAACTACTACAATCTGTCAAATTTCTTTAATAGATTTTCAACTGTATCAAATTTCTTTAATAGATTTTCAACTTTATCGCTAAAGCGTAAAGTTCAAAGTTGATTGGGAAAATTTGGCAGTTTCGGGTTGCTTAATGTGCTGGCCTCTGTACAACTAGGACAAGAAAATTATAAGCACTTAATTGTACACCTGCGCCACTTGGAATTACGTCCGCTTTTAAGTTAATTCCCCTTGACAACTTGGACACTATAAGCTGAGTACAACAGTAAATGTTTCGTTCCATTTCGCAGCTAATCATAAATATTTCTGAGTAGCTGTCATCCGTAGTTGTTCTCTAACATCATACACATCACGCCTGTAATCCTCGAAGGAGAGCAGAGCCGTACCTATAGTACAGACGGCAGCACATCAAGCTACTACAATCTGTCAAATTTCTTTAATAGATTTTCAACTTTATCTCAATCAACTTTGAACCTTATACTATAGCAGTATAAGGTTCAAAGTTGATTGAGATATTTTGACAGTTTCGGGTAGCTTGATGTGTGTCTGTACAACAATATTTCGCCAGTTATGTTTAAGGGGCCGACGGAGCATGCATGGTTCATATCAGTGTCCTTTCAAAATATATATTTGGGAACCTAGATATTCTGTAATCCAATCGGAATAAATACACACTACCATAAGAATATGTTTGATTTAAAAATTATTTTAGTATTACGTTTGTATGAACTACGCATGCTACGCCCGGCCCCTTAAGTCCCACCCATGTGATAGGGACTTAATTATTATTCACAAGAATTTATTAATAAGTTCCTAGTAACAGTCATTCATTATTGATAAAGCCTGCATAGTTGCATACACAACCGATACAGGGTTTTCTGAAATGACGTTCGCTAGGTAGAAGTTATAATAGTTATATTTCTTACTTTCAGCACTGACACGTCAGATCCAGGCATCTGTCAAAGAGCCTGTATTTTCTTTAGTCATGACTGAATGATGAACGAATTAATGAAACGAATGATGAACGTCATCATATATTTTATATTCATTAGAAGACCCCCTGTCAAAGTGGTGCCAACTGGTGTAAATTTTCACGAAAACCCCCATTAAGGATAGTATTGCCATATAGTATATTATTCACATAGTGTTACCATATTCGCATACATAATTTGAATTTTGTGGTATAAATCCAGTACAGATTTTATGCTCAAAATGGTGAACCGTTTGGTTGAATATACCAGGGTAACAGGAGTAAGAGATAGTCGGTAATTGATAGCCGTTCGCCACAAATTGGCTTGATGAAAATGTATCTGGAGGCTGTTGATGTGCTTAGGTGAACTAGGTTTTCTCATTGGTAGATTCGGGTTGGAGTAAAATCTTTTTTTCTTTTAAAGTAAGCGTAAAACGCAAAACGGCTCATTGCATTTTTTAGGAAATATTCTTTTTGGACTCGACGTGGTAAATTATTTCGATAGAATTTAATATATTCAAAAACTTTCAAAAGGCCTTTGAAGATTGATATCAGCTATAGTTTCATGCACGGACGCCATTTTGAAAAAAAAATGGCGACGACTTTAAACAGACATTAGGTATAAATTATTTATTTACGCATGACTTAATATGCGCTTTAGCACAATTCCTTGAACAAAATACAATATAAAATATATGAAAACAAAACGTATTTAAATCTGTAAATGCGTACTGATTGGAACCTGGTCCGTATCGATCATTCCCGTACAATTGCAATGGCGGAATATGAGACCCTTTTGACGTTAATTAGCATAAAACGAAGCCTACTCTGGAACTCGATTCATGTTTTTTCTATTTTAAATTTTCTTACTTGAGCTGTCGCATTATTTGATGTAGTTAATTAAATATAATTTAATTTTATTGTATTCTTATTTAACATAAGACTGCAAATAAATAAAAGTATTTTTTTAAATGAGATCCATATGGGATCCCAAATTGATCTCATTTAAAAAAATACTCATATAATAATAATAATCTCATTTAATTACTTTTGACAGCTGCTTTGTCTCATTTAATTACTTTTGACAGCTACTTTAAAAATTATGCCATTTTTGACAGCTACTTTGTCGCGTTGTGATCAACGCGACAAAGTAGCTGTCAAAAATGGCATAATTTTTACAAAATCCAGAAAAGAAAAATTTCTACGCTACACAACGTCTAGCATCATGTCTGTGCACGCAACCTGCTCCCATGAATTCAGAACTTGATTCTGAAAATTATTGGTCGGTCAATAAAAAAAACTGCTGTTTCCACAAAAGTGCAATACCTACGCGGTTAAAATGAACAGAACAGCATTTTTTTTAATAGCCTCTAATAAATGTTAACGCCCCCTGCGTCCAGAATCATGTACTGAATCCATGGTTACAGTGTGCGCGTCGATGTACAGAAGCCAGCACATCAAGCTACCCGAAACTGTCAAATTTTCCCAATCAACTTTGAACCTTATGCTGTAGCGATAAAGTTGAAAATCTATTAAAGAAATTTGACAGATTGTAGTAGCTTGATGTGCTGGCGTCTGTACCTGCCACCCAGTACTTTCCATATCAACGAGCAAAAAGGCAAGGTCTAGTACTAAATAAATAATCTTTTTCCCACTAATTTAGGTCACGAGCTTGTTGTGGTAAGGGCTCTTTAAGGGCGTGCCTTTTAAAAATATACGGCCTATGATAGTGAAGAGACGAGTAGGTAATTATGCGAGATAGGGTTGTTACACTCTGCTATGGGTAAGGGTAAACTAGTGGGGTAATTCCGTAACACACTAAGAATGGCAATGTCTTTCATTTTGACAATTCGACAACATCCATTACGTTTTTGACGTTATCGAGCAGACGAATTTTTCAAACATACGAAGCAATGGATTAGGAATTTCTTTCAAAATCCAGCGAATTGCGATAGAAAGTGTGTTACGCAAAGGTTATGTGTTAGTGAAGAACTTGGTAAATGACTCAAGCCTGGTGCACGCAAAATGCGATTTATGTGACATTGAATATGTGCAGTTACAGAAAAAAAGCGGTCGGCATTTCACTCCGTTATGTGACTTGACTTGATTTAGGAAAGAATTTGAAAACTGACAAAGGTTTTTGCTACTCGTCTATAATTATCATTCGTGTTTTTTTTTTACATAGGCATCGCAGTGTTTAGTTCTTCTTCTTAGCGTGTCGACAGAAATCTAAATGGACTCGGCCTGAAATTCCGCTCTTGTTTGGCGCCGTCGCCAGCGTCCACCAGTTCCAGTTGTAACATGCAGCTGACAGGACACGCAGGACACGATATTAAGTGTCCCATCGTTTGTGGAACAGCACCACATTTACACTCTAAGGCGGACTCGTCTATGAATCTCCACGTGAACAGGTTTTCCTTGCTTCGGCCAACCTGGGTCCGGAGTCTAGTGTGTAGTCTAGTGTTTAGTTTATATAAGCATTTTAAAAAGTGCGTTGACATTACATCCGCATTTAGTGTTATGCTTTCTTTGTGCCTCTTTCCTTATCCTATCGCTAAGGCATAATCAGTTATAATGTTCCCACTGCTGGGACACAGGCCTCCTCTCTGTGAGAGGGAGAGGGAGAGGGCCACGCGGGCCCAGTGCGGGTTGGTAGATGTCATATGTCTTCGAAGTTTTGATTCTAGGACATGCCGAATTCCTCACGATGTTTAACAAACATCACTTGAGTGAGACGGAAATGTACCAATTTACCTATTAACAAACAACCAAAACCCTTCAACGACCTCTCTTAGCGACAATTACAGTCAATTACCTTTGCAGTGCGGGCTCTAATCGGCGTCAGGAGTAATGATTTGGGTCGGAAGGCGCAATACCTCACTAATTCTGGCTAGTCAACGCATACGATCGTATCGTTAACCTGATTCACTCTACTGGGCTTTATTACCTCCAATGATACAGAGTCAACGTGCAAATGTTTGGAGCAAATCGTGCAAATGTTATTTGTAGAGTAATGGAAATGGGAGGTTTTTAAATTCTGTGTTGTCTGGGTTGAATTCTGATCCTAAATATGGTTGGTATGATTGAAAAATATGTGAAGGGGCCCATGGCTAAATAGCCGCACAGGTCGATCGATCAGGATAAGCTATGCTTGCCGCGGTTGGTCTGTGGATGGGGGACCATCTTTACATACCGAGACCCCTCCGTGCCTTGGAAAGCACGTTAAGCCGTTGGTCCTGGCTGTCATTCGTGGATGTTTGAAGTCATTACGGGTAGTCAGAAGCCCGAATGTCTGATAACCAGTCTTACCAAGGGATCACCCCCTGAGCCTCGCTATGCACGGCAGCACGTGATCTCAATGCCACCGTATTCCCTGAAATCACTCGGTGGGTAACCAGAGTCCCCACTCTTAGCGCCCGCGATTCCAAAGTTCCTCCTGCATTAAATGATGCAGGTGGGGTTTCAGCGTATTAGGCGTCTAGGCGGTTGCCTCCTCGACGCCAACCTCTCCGAGCGGGATCGTGAGAGAGCCGTCATGATCCCGCTCGGCAGAATCCTTCTGGACCATCATAGTCTCACAGAAGGAGGCAACTTCCCTCCAGTAACCAAAGTAGCCTACTCATATGTATCATTGCACCACAAAAATGCCTCTATACACCAAAAACTTGGCACCAAAGTAAACGCACCTTATGTCTCCCCCCCCCACTTACCTCCTCTACCATAATACTTAATGTTAATGAGCCGTTAGTGACGCCCATTGGTTGTCTAAAGTAGTGCAATTATTTCGCACATAACTCCCGCTCACTCCTGACTTATTATGGAGTGGTAATGGAGGAGTGACGGGTTCACGAGGTAGTTTAAATAACGTACGTGTGTTAGGGATGTAAATCCATGTAGTTATGATACTTTGACGTGTATTGTGAGAGCTTTGAGGATAACAAAGGACCTGTAAGTTACCGTCAAGGGTTGGAAATCCTACTATATAGTATCCTGCTATATTATATTCATAAATACTATGCTTTAAAAAAAAAAACATAGTTGGTGAAACTACTACAATTGTCTTTTTAACCGACTTCAAAAAAGGAGGAGGTTCTCAATTTTTGTTTAGATTTTTTTTATAATTTATGTTCGGGCATAACTCCCTCATATATAGACAATCTGCTACACAATTTGTTTCCCTGACGTTCCTTAACTAAAAACTATTTTTTTGCAGCAAACCTTACACCCATGTCAGTCGATTAACTTAACCAATGTCTTCTTTGTCCACAGTGAGACGCGTAGCACCGCAATTTTCGATACCGCCGCCCCCAAAGTCAGAGGTGATGCTGGGCGGGAACCTGACCCTCAAGTGTGTCGCCTTTGGATCGCCCATGCCTACTGTTAAATGGAGGAAAGGTAAAAGATTTTTTGTTTTTTGCAAGAGAAAAATATTCAGAAAGTTGTTTAAGAAATTATTTTGACATTTTGCTGCCCCTATGACGTCCGGTCCCGTCCCGCACTCAGACCTCATACCGCTAAAGATACCTAAAATCGTGTTCTACGCAAGTCAAACCACGTGGTGTGTCAAGTCTCATCTTTCGTGGCACGCATTGTACCTATCTATTTTTAGGTGCTACGCTTAATAATTACCCAGTTTCGGCCATCTTAACATTATTTTTGACGCAGGTTTGACAAAATGGCTGACGCCGGAAGACAACCCCCCTCTAGGCCTAAACACCCTGAAGTTAGAAGATATAAGGGAATCTGCGAACTACACGTGCGAGGCCGCTAGTGTTCTTGGTGTTATCGAAGCAGTTGCTGAGGTCAAAGTGCAGTGTAAGTACTTTTTAATGCGGTCAAATTTATACATTTAAAAGAAGGTTTCTAGATGTAATACTCTTTATTATGTACACCATATGTAAACTAATATTATAAAGAGAAAATATTAGATTTTATGTATGTTTGTTTACGCTGGATTTGGATACGCTTTCACGCTAAAACGGCTGAACGGATTCTGATGAAATTTGGCACATGGTTAGACCATGACTTGGATTAGGACAAAGGGTACTTTTTGATTACACGTACGCAGGTGAAAACCCCGGGGCGCAGCTAGTTACAGATATAAATGTAGAAAAATTACATAGGGTGACACAATGGGTGGCCTTATCGCTAAGAACGATATTTTCTATATTTTTTAATTACAGCATCAATATTATGGCTAAAAATAAAAACAAGAATAATGGTGGGTAGGTATTTACCATCAACTTAAATTGTCTGTGCACTTAATTCACAACTGTCATTAGTACAGACGAATTACGAATATCCCCAGTTTCCCTGACAATACATTGTGGGCAATATAACCGAATCTATTTTGATGAAATCAATAATAGTAACACCTGGAATGAAGTATTTTAAAAACAAACCACATGATATTAACAACACCACAAAACGCGAAATTAAATTCAAATTAAATATCCGTTCCATTTTTTTTTTTACATTCGAATAACCATTCGATACACCGACCAATCCACAGCAATCCTTTCGATCTATTTCCCGAATAACTTTGAAAATCCGAACACAACTTAACCCACACTGTTCCTAGCAAACTCCAATTAATCTGAGCAATTTCTCCCGACTACGAGTCGAGTAGATGAGTGACTGAATCAAATTACATTCATAATTTCTTGGGATAACTGTTGCAAATTTATGGTAACAACTTTGCCGGAAAGAGGGATTTACGAAAATCAATTTGATAAATTGCGGCAAGGCGAGAAGACATCCATTATGAATTAGTGTTATAATTCATAATTGAAAGGGTTGCAAAGTTGCGCGGGCCCGAGAGACAAACGAATGTCAGCTTGATTAATGATTAATTATTGTAACTCGAAGCAACGTTTTCTAAATTTAATTTTCGAAGGATTAGGTTGTTTGATGCGTTTAAAGTTCGTTAACTTTCGACTGATGGACGGTTTAAACGGTTATTTTTAATCGTGGAACAGTCGATCTATTCTTTAAAAATCTCACGGTGAAAACTTAATTGAAGTGAGCTGTCAATAGTGTTGTAGCAGTATTTATAATGCCACATGCGAACAATGCGTCATACTGACGTCACGCAAAATCCTGCATCTCGCAAACAGAGTTTACCGCGCAACTAGCACAGATACAACGGCCCGACATGAATTATCGGGCGCCAACTACAGTTTAAAAAGTTAAGGATTTATTAAATCTTATCTAATCTAATACTAATAACAAAGCTGAAGAGTTTATTTGTTTGTATGTTTGTTTGAACACGCTAATCTCTGAAACTACGAGTTGGATTTGAAAAAATATTTTTGCATTTGGTAGCCCAATTCTTGAGGACGGCTATAGGCTATTTAACATCACCCTGTGACCCTTAGGAGACGAGCTAAAAGAAAACGAAGTGACACTGCGGACAGGTAATGCGATGCAACGGGGTGGTTCGAAGGTACAAGAAATTTCTCGCGGATGAAGTCGCGGGCAGAAGCTAGTTTAAACGTAAAATATAATTTCCAAATCCATAATAAAGTACAGACGCCAGCATATCATGCTACCCGAAACTGTCAGAATCCAATCAATTTTGAACCATATGCTTTAACGATAAAGTTGAAAATCTACTAAAGAAACTTGAATCAGGTATCCTATTCGTGTAACGCCCTATATTGTCGTAATTATAAATCCAGATAGTCATTGTGCCGCGAAACAATTAAACATCAATTAATTCGTGTCCACTATTTATGTGACAATTACAGTTTATGAATGTTTGAACGTTCAACATAATAATAATTATTGTGTGTTATGTCCAAAGGCGTATCCGAGCTTTGTATATTGTTGTGGATATGAGTGCAAACAGTTATAACTTTGTCGTCAAGACGACAGATTATATTAGAAACATACTCGATCGTCTATTGTTTTAAACAAAAGCCGACCTGCATTAAACACGTTTGTCTTTGCAGGGAAAACTTTCAGGTTTCTCTATCAGTTAGCCTAATCTTCTGTTCAAAGTTATCAACAAATCCTGATTTGTGTTTTGTATCCAATACATATTTCTATTCCTATGACTGCGTCGTTGCTCTAGGGGTCGCAAGTGCCGGTATTGCGGTGCGCCGCTCTCCCTACCTTCCGAGGGCTTGACGGGGTCGCCACCGTGTGATGGCGGACGCGGTGGGGCTGCAGGGGTGGAGGAGTGTTGGTATTACGTTGGCCACTCTCCCTATCCTCTGCAGCCGAAAATTGGCAGGCGGCGGGGCCAATGACCTGACCCGTCGTAGGGGGACCAAGGGTGCCCAGACACGGGGTCGTCTGGCGCCCATGTGCTGGTTTGGTCCCTGGGGTGGTCACGGCGTGCTATGTCTTCTGGTGCGTCGGTGATGGGGAGTACTCCCCAGAGGAGGGTCCGACAACGGACAGCCGCGGCGAGTTCACGGATGATTGCTAACGCGTGCCCGTGTTCCCGCCGTAAGCGGCAGAGGAGGACACCGTGGAGTTTTAGCGGGTTAGGTCCCACATAATTGCACTATCTCCCCGTGGTAGTGCAGTATGCATGAGCATTTCTCCACGATAAAAAAAGGGGTCGCAAGCGCTACTGCTGACCATAAAGTCCTGGGTTTGATTCCCAGGCTGGGCCAAAGTATTATTGGGTTGTTCCATCTGGAACAAGCCCGACTCGTAGCAGCGTGAGCTCTGGATTTGTGCACGGTTGAAGGGCTCGCCCCCTACTATATGGGATCTAAACGTAACTGGCGAATATGGGTGTACTAAAGACACCTACGAGGTGTAGGTGCCTAATGCTTCTGGGAAGAGAGATGTTATAATACCTAATTTCTTTGTCTACTATAACATCTTGTTGTTTTTGTATGTAATGCTTCTAATAATGACTGTTTCGCCAGCGTTACCGGGCCCACCGACGGAGATCCGTCCTTCAGAGGTCACAGCGACCACAGTTCGACTCACATGGACCTACAACGGACCTGAAGAACCGCAGTACTACGTCATACAGTACAAGCCGAAATACGCCAATCAGGTGAGACGTCAAATATGTTATAAGTTTGACAATGTCAAAATATGACATAAGTTACACAATGTCAAAGTAAGACAAGTTTACCTATGTCAAAAAATAAAAAAGGTTCCCTACACTACCCTAAGGATGTTTTGGCGCTCGAATGTTGACTGGCGCTAGGGATAACAAAATGGCGGCGTTTGTTCCGATTTTTGCCTCGCGCTAAAAGAACCTTGTAGCGCTATATGTATTATTATGACCTGACCTCATTGTTAATGTTGGAAAATGGTTTATTTCATTAAACAAATATTTAATATGCAAACAGTATTTATTTAATTACTGGAAATCGAAACCACGTCAGGTTGATTTCCTAGGAAACAATGAAATGCTACACAAAAGTATGGATAAAATACTCACAGCACCTATAAAATATTATATTTAAAAACCGTATGTAGTGAATGTTATTAAATTCATAATTGTTGGACAATTATTTGAATAAAAAAGCTATTCACGATTCAAAATGGACTTTTTTTACAAATATTTTACCGGATGTCAAGTGAGGTGGTAGAATGAGCAGGGCTCCTTTGATAAAGACTGGTCCTGGAAGTAGGATCAAAAACATTAATGTACTTATCTAACTTTTTGAATCGATTTGTTTTTTCAACCATCTAAAATCTCCCAACCTTCCCACCACAGGCTTTCAGCGAGATCTCAGGAGTCATCACTCAGTACTATTCTGTGACGAACCTATCACCCTACACGGAGTACGAGATGTACGTCATAGCTGTCAACAACATTGGAAGGGGTCCACCATCTGCTCCAGCAGTCATCACCACGGGAGAAACTGGTATGTAGAAGCATTTAGTAGCTGGAGAGTATGTTTGACTTCGAGTGACGCACGATTCATTGGCAGTGAGGTATCTATTTTCGGTATTATATTTGGAGGTTAATTTAATAATCGTAGTCATTAGCTTTATGACAAGAGACGTGGGAAAAAATACAAGGTGCACAAAGTGACATTGGGAAAAAAATAGCAACAAACGTCACGTCATTGTGTGTAATGGCTACTGATTGCTGCCATTCTTATTTCATTAAGGTACTAACCATACAAATGTGTATTTCAAAAAACGAACGAATAGCTTTCTTCTGTTAAAATTAAGTGTCAAGTTTCAAGATAATTTAGGACCCCATTAATATAATAAACGACATCAATATCATGTTCTATCGGCTCCCTCTCAAGATTATCATCTCTTCTCCACTTACTTAAGACGAACGAGATTTATAAATCATCTTAATAACACCATCTTCTTAATAATCCCAATTTATAATAGACGATGAAAAATTATCATTTCTACGCATTTACCCATACGCTTGTTATAATTTCATTTACTCTCGTCTCGCTTTCAATTTTGTCAAGTATACAATTAATTTTACTTGCTTTGAATTGGGTAAATAGATTTCTTTTACGTTTCTTGCGCTCAATTCTCAGTTTTAAGGTATTTTCTTTGATCGTCTTTACATGCCTACGCGTATAACCGACGTACGACATTCGCCGATGCTTCATGTAAGTTTGCTTCTGAATTATCATAGACTTTTATTTCATTTGCACATTTACTTTCGTTCTTAGTTTCTAGACGTAGTGCGTAAATACTTTTTGTTCGTTTAATCATGCACCATTTCGTTTTTATCGATGTTAGGATCAGTTACGCGGTCAGTTCTGTGTCACACGTTTTAAAGTATCTTCTGCACCGTTTGTGTGATTTGTGTGTTAAGTACTGTTCACGTGGCTTCTACATACTAATACTGTTATTTGTTTCCTTGCTCTCTTGCAGTGGATTCCTTGTATGGAGGTGCCAGTAAGTATCCTATTATGAATTTTCGTAAATCATTATCTAACGACGTTGTTTGTGGGTCTACTTCTAAAATTCTAAAATCTGGGCGTTGATAGCATGTTAGTTAGGTTGTTTCGTAATTTAATACATTTAATCAGTCGACTGGGTGTAGCTAATATTTGGCTTGTACAAAAGGGTTAATCTGTTAATAATTTGCATGTTTATTGTATTTGTCTGCGATACGTGACAAATTGGTGTGACTCTGCTCGTTCACCTCAATTACATATTAAATATTTACCGTACAATTACCCAGAGGTGGAATTTCATTTCTTTATTCACGTCCCGAACGTTTCTCGCTTCGTAAATGTTCAACCATCATATCTAATTTTCCTCAGCAAAATATATTAAATTTGACTCGTGGAACGTCACCTGGCCCCCATGGCCCGATGTCACAAAACAGACAAAATAAAAACTTGGATGAATTGCTACTGAAAACGTTGGTATATAAAATTACTAACAGGTCTTTTGATATTCTTTACATTTATAATAAAGGAAAAGTTTGGTCTGACGTCGCCGACCCGGTTTCTGGGCCCAAACGAGATTATAGCGTTTTAATATTGCACAGTCCCGAAACTTTTATTGTTTCGCCCTTCGCGAGTATTATAAATAGAAAAGAGATTTTTTCATTGAGTGACGCCCCGTTTTTCGTGTCAGAGGCTGCGATTACAAATCCTATTAAGACAAGCATTGTGCTCCCGACAGTTATTGTCCTATTATTTTTGTTTTCATTTTGTACATAATTGAGATGAGTCGAGTCGCTTCTTAATTTAACATCGGGATGTTTAACGTATTATTGTGTCTGTGATTATAGCAGTAGGGTGTTTGACAGTAGGTATTTGTGCTAAACAATTCTGTAGGAGACCGGCATTATGTTTTACGGTTCATGAAACAAGAGTACCATCCTTTTTCTCTTTAATTTTCATAACGTTTAGAATAAATGAATAAATGACGATGTTGTTTTTACATTTGTTCTTAAATCTTTGTGTTTTGTATGTTTTGATCTTATTGGCTTGTTATTGGTGTTAAGTTTTATGAATTGTAATTTAACAAGTGTTATATTGTATTTTTTCATGTTTGTTATAACTTTTAAATTCTTGTTTTCTATCAAAACCCAACGTAGTGAATGAATTAAAATTTGTTTGGGTACTTAGTACTAAGTACCCAAACAAATTTACGTTTATCTAACTTAGAATTGAATTACTTATATTTTATAAAAAGGCTCTTAGTGTTCGAAGATTATTTTCTATCTGAATTTAGAAAGTAGACACGTATGTCTTTAAATAATTCAAGAAATTATTTGGCTCCGTTTTTATTTTTTAAATGTCAGACCTTTTTATTTTCATATTTGTAAATTCGATTTAGACAGGAATATACCTAAGGGCTAATTTTTCCAACGCCAGATAATTTTATCCGAGCAATAATTTTGAATTTTTGACAGTTTTTCGATACAAAATCTGTCAGACGTAAATTTTATTCCACTACTAAAAGTTATCTGTCTATTAAAAAATCAGCCCTAAATGCAATGTTTACTTATAGAACAAAAAACAAAAGCATGCAAATGTGGTAAACAATAATCGACTAACGTGGGGTGACAACCCAAACTAAATGTCACATCACTATCGAATTGTTTTTTTTTTTTTCATAGAACCGGGTTCAGCACCAAGGAACGTTCAAGTTCGTCCTCTCAGCTCAAGCACAATGGTTATTCAGTGGGATGAGCCAGAAACGCCCAACGGACAAGTTACGGTAAGGGGATCACTAAATTCTAAATGTAGTTTCTGCTCAAATTAGATTGCAAGATTTGATCGCCTTACCCCGAAGTTGGGATATAGGCACTTAGATCTCGTGAATTCGGCTTTGATGAAAGCGCAAGTGTTAAACTAATAGTATGAGAAGTAGGGAGAGAAATCAAAACTGCAGAATTTGGCCAGGCGGTCTTCTAAACTATAAGTTTGAAGACGATTGAGGAAATATTTTGATAACGTAGCGTAAACATAATCAGCCTATAATGTTCCTACTGCTAAGACAGAGGCCTCCTCTCTGTGAGAGGGAATGGGCCATAATCTACCACGCGGGCCCAGTGCGAGTTGTTGGATGTCACATGTCTTCGAATTTTTTGGTTCTAGGACATGCCGATTTCCTCACAATGTTTTCCTTCGACGTTTTGAGAACAGTGGTGATGAAATGAGTTAAGATAAAGTATAACTATGATATTTCTTGCAGGGCTACAAAATTTACTACACCACGGACCCTTCACAACCATTGCAATCATGGCACTCACAAATGGTAAGTTCTAAATATTATTGCACTGTTCTTGCGACTCGCCCGTGTGATCTAAGACCCTAGTAGTAAATATACATTAGCTTTAAAAAACATTTTAGTTATGTATTTGGCTCTTTAACAATGAGTGCACTATTACTTATAAGGTTGGTAAGGTAAGCACAAACGCCAGCACATCAAGCTACCCGAAAATGTCAAATTTCCCCAATCAACTTTGAACCTTATGCTTTAGCGATAAAGTTGAAAATCTATTCAATAAATTGGCAGTCATGCATAGATGACAAACCAAAATGTGCTCAGCACGCCACCGGTCCACTACATGACAGACTTTGACGCCGAGGGCACGTTTTTGATTATTTGACGTGTGGTGGTCAAAAGGTTAGGGACATCACCCATTTTGGGATTTTTTTTTTTCGGTGGCCTTCCATATTAATTACTTATTTTTCGAGCGTCAAAGTCGAGAACGATTTGGATTCGGGGATATATTATTATATTTGGATAAAGATAAGATCGTTGTATATCTTTGTTCTCAAATTCATTACAGCGTTTTTGCCATAAAAATAAATGTTTCTACTACTGCGACCATTCAAATAAAATATAATTAATTCCTGGCTGCCGACTTTTTATTTTTTATCCCAAGACGCCGAACAAAATGGGTGATCTCCTTTACTTATTACTTTGTAACCCTGTAAAATAAGTTTACAAATAAATTTTCAGTCCAATTTGTCCAAAACAAAATATTTTGTTACAAAACAACAAATATTCTGTTTAACTGAAGACTTTTTACTTCTAATCATAAAGTACTACTGGTAGACATGAAAATTATTACAACCAACGCACTGTCCAGATTCACTCAGTGAATTCCACCAATGAAACTGAACGCGATAAGTGTTCAAGAGCTGTCAATGTCAATATTCCACAACAATCATGACACTGACAGCTCTTGAGCGCGTTATTTAACTAAATTATATAACTAACTTTAAACGCTGATTGCGTTTAGTTTCTTTGGTGAAACTTGCCCTAAAATGGCCAAACACCAATTTGACAATAGCTATATTAAATTCTATAACAATTAATTACCAAAACTTCCCTAAACTGCAAAGTTACGAACTACGTTCGGCCCGTTACAGATGGATAACAGTCATCTAACTACGATCAGTGAGCTGACCCCTCACACGGTGTACACTATCCGCGTGCAAGCCTTCACTTCTGTAGGGCCGGGGCCCATATCGGCGCCGGTACAGGTGAAGACACAGCAAGGTGAGTTTAACAATACCTATTACCTAATTCATAAGGGGTATATTCGGATGTGGTAAGAGAAATCGGTATCCAAAAATTTTACTATCGGAAACTGAAACATTACTAGGTATTTACACTGTTTTATTTTGCCTGTACCAAATCTTAAAGCCTGAAACAGTGAACCTGCATCAGAACTATGCAGATTATCGTAACTATTCGTAGGATGTAGGTACAGTGCGTGCCACGTAAGAAGAGACTTGACCCCGCCTCCCCCGCCTCTTTCCGCCGCCCCTATGACGTCCGGTCCCGTCCCGCACTCAGACCTCATACCGCTAAAGATACCTAAAATCGTGTTCTGCGCATGTCAGACCACGTGGTGTGTCAAGTCTCTTCTTACGTGGCACGCACTGTACACTCATGTTTACTGCGACTTGTGCTTAAAACGATCAAAGATATCTATAAGAACTAATACGTAAATAACCCACAACCTCCCAAAATCTCAAAAAATAATATATTTAGATTTGCGGTGATGAAAACCAACACAATGATTCAACTCGATCACCACAAAATCCTTTAGATTGTTCAGTTTTCCACGAACTAAACTCATATTTTCCGGAATACTCCCAAAGCAACAACATTCTGACACAATTCCCTATTACTAGGAGTACCATCGCAACCCTCAAACCTGGTGGCAGTTGAAGCAGGCGAGACATCAGTGACGCTGTCGTGGAGAAGGCCGGCCCATGCTGGAGACAACATAGTGTCGTATGAGTTATACTGGAACGATACGTACGCCAAGGAACACCATAGGAAGTAAGGAGTTGTTCACGAATTACACTTTCGACAGACGGCATTTTCACTTTTTGGTCCTTGGAGTCGCACTCATTTTGTTGTACTTTTTTATACTATTTAGTATTTATTTTTATTTAGTATAGAAGTCATTGTGAAAAGCTTACTTCGGGAAGTACTGCCATTGTACTATTATGAGGCACGCACACATAAGATATTTTAACTTCGCCTTACATCAGCAAATTCCTTCCTGCTGCCTTAACTTTTATGATTCATAATTTCTTCGCCATTTTTGTCGATATTATGTTTGCTTTTTTCGCCTTCCTCGTGTTAAAAAAAAACTTTATCAATTTCAAACTTCTCCCAGGCGGATACCAATAACAGAAACGTACACATTGAACGGCCTCTACCCCAATACGTTGTACTACATCTGGTTGGCGGCGCGGTCGCAGCGCGGCGAGGGCGCCACCACGCCCCCTATCGCAGTGCGGACGAAACAATACGGTATGTCCTCACACCGCACACTTGGAGTGACGTCTCGTGAAGAGTGAGTGTAGATAGGATGAGCGGGAACGAGCCACAAAACCCCCAAAAATACCAAAAGACGGAACCCATTTTAAAACAAACTGATCCCAAATTCTCACATTTCAATATAGAATAAGTTGCATACTTTTTACTCGCCTTCTGCTATAAAACTTCACTTTCCAAAATAATTTATGGAAAACGCTTTCAAGAATTCACGAACGTTTTGTTATTTGTGCAATTCACAAAGTGGCTCATTTCCGATCATCGCTTGAGAATATGAGAGAGTGAACCTATTGTGGGTGTACCAGGTAACTCCTAATGTAATATTTCACATATGAGCACCTGCCCGGCACGCTGCCAGTAATACAGCACAAGCACCAAGTTTTATATCACAATATGTGTTTTGTAATCGTAAATTTGTCGAAACGGTAAAGTGTACGCCGTAACCTGATTGCGCGACTCAACGGAACTGTCGAACTTGTTCACAATTTGCTTAATTGAAAGCGTACACCGTACCTTAGTAGTAGCTTTATGTTGTTCGTAGGTCAGACTTTTAAATATGAGGTTAACGCCTCGAAAGACATTTTTTTTTATTCGAACGCCGACGACGCGGACGACATTTGGAAACCTTGGCTCATCTGTCATTAAGTACATTGGGCTCCATCAATCACATTGTCTTGATCTGTCGACTGCCGTCATCTATCACTGGGATAAAACATAGTGTTCTCCGCGTCGTAAGCTAGACCATAATCATCACAATTTTCTTCCAACAGGAAGTGTGACGGATGAGACTTAGAGATGTATGGGCGAGCGGATCCTACAATCACACCACACTAACAAAAAGTGCATGCTCGTTTATTTTAGCGACTGACGTCGTTTTTATTTTGTTTTGGGCACATTTTTTTTTTGTTTCAATCGCATTCAGTGATTGCGTCGGATAGGTCGGCTGTGTGTTGGGTATAACGCGGCGCGCGGCGTGTAGTCGCGCGTCATTTCAGTTGCAGGTGCGGCACGGATCCCCGGATCTGTGCCGGCTCGTTCTTACCGTTAAGATTGTGTAGTTCCTGGAGCGCCCCCGATGAATGTGACGGCCGTGGCCGTGTCCCCTACCGCCGTGCGCGTGTCTTGGCAACCGCCGCCCGCCGAGCGAGCCAACGGACGGATCGCTTACTACAAGCTGCTTTGTGTGGAGTCTGGGAGGGGGGATTCTGAGGCCACTGTCGTCAAACTGAATCAGACGACGTTTGTACTGGACGAGTTGCGGCGCTGGACTGAGTACCGCATCTGGGTCCTGGCGGGCACCAGCGTTGGCGACGGGCCTGCCTCATACCCCGTCACCGTACGCACGCATGAAGACGGTACGTGTCACTATCATCATTGGACATTCACTAACCTTCCGACTGTACCACATCGGCTCAATCTTATGACTACCCTCGCTCTCCTTGAACCGAAAGAATTTCGAAACAAAAAACTCTCGATAGATGAACTTTTTAATATAATCTGAGGGAGCGTTAATAAACATAAAATCATAAAATTGAGCGATGCCGGGCCAAAGAATTCATTGCTAATAATTGATGAATAATTTAATTATCTTTCAAATTAACAAAGTTCTTTGGCTATGTAATATCAGAGGAGTTTTGGAAGTTCGTTTACTTTTAAAATATTTTTGTATTAGCAATGAATGTTTCAATACTTTGTAATGTACATTCGTTAAGTATATCCTCTGTAATTACGTCTGATTATCTTTCCCTTACAACATATTCGATGAAAATGATTTCTAATAATACATGATCTATATTTACTAACAAAACCATGGGATTCTACAAAGTTGGTATAAAGTGGTGTATAAAATTATTCATATCTGTAAACTATTTGAATACACAAATGTAAAACGTTAATAATTGAATCTTTTTTAAAATCATATGAATAATTTTATCGTTATAAAAATAACTACAGTGAGAATCGAACTGCTAGTAATGAACGATTTAAAATGGCAAACAACGGAAGCAGTTCCATTTTGACTGTGAGTGAACATAATGTTGTGCAAATGTTTATTGGTCTTACATTGGTGGTGGGCTATTATCAAATAAACCATTAATACCATAACGGAATAGTTCATATCACATTAGCAAACTCGATGCGCTACAACTACTACCAAAATACTAATGTCATTTTTTCTTTTGTTCCTTTTTTGTGAGCACATAGCAGGATTCTAAACAAGGAGGTTCCGTTCTCGTAAAAAGTAATACTATGCTTGCCGATAATATTTCCATGTATATCTATAATCATGTCACAGATGATCATTTTGGTTTCACTGTATTATAGTCGCTGTGCACAGCGGCATAGAGTTGACATTTCCACTCACTTGTCACATGTAATGATTTCTTTTGATGACGCGTCATATGATTCGTCATCACGCGTTAAGATGGCACTCACTGAAATGCAAAGTTTATAATGCACCTGGTATAGTGTCGACGGCACCGTTATATTATTGATTTTGGCGCACAGTTGTTGAGTATTTAGCAATGGACACAATTTTGCATGCTTTCTTTACCGACACCGCACCGTTTTTCGTTTCAATTAAGTTTTCACTGGGCACCAGATAGGTATCACGTTTTGCTGCACGCAATTGGTTACGGTTCAGATATGTATTGATTGCGTGAGGTAAATACTGCACTTTTAGGAATCACTCAGCACCACTAGCGACGACACGAGGTGAGAGAGCGAGTGCGTCACACTTGTAATAGTCCCTTGCATAGCTCAGCAAGCAAGCGCTGCACTTCGCTGTAAGCGCTGATGCGTCGCAGACCATCGGCACTTACCGCGGAGCTCGCAGCGAGCGAGCTGAGCGAGCACTCGGCTATACGGACCGCTCAACACGCACCATGGCCCGAGCGCCGCATTTGAATACCAATACCGTCCCCACACGACACGCGCGCATGCTACTGAACTACTCACAATTACTACTTCTTTACTCACTGTACTGTCCTGACTACTATCTACTATTTAGCGGGAAGGCTGCGGTCGAAGCCGCGTCCCCCGGATCCTCCGTCTAAATTCCTATCTTGTACCAATTGTACACCTATTGGCAACTCGCGCGACGGATCCCAGGGATAGGTGCGCGACACTTTTCGCCTGTACTCCCCGACTGCTCAGCTCGGTTACTAGACTACGCGCTACTTCTCTTCCTATCTCTATCTCTCTCTGTCTATCTCACTTGCTCTTGTGCTACATCTTCTTGGCAGTAGCAGTTTCACTCTCGCCTCTCTTCTTTCTTCTGTATACTCTATCAGACTATCGTCGTGCATGCACACTAGATATTGTGACATAAACAGAATACTATTATGCCTAACGTTCGCTATTGCCGTAAACAACGAACGGGCGGGGCTCAAAGAACGCTGCGTGATATACCAGACATCAATCACTCCTGTAAAGTACAAGGCCGAACTATATCAAATACAGACGACTTAATTGAAGAGCACAGCCAACGGACACTCTGACACTGTCACAAACATCACAGAGGATACACGAGGTTCGAGGCATCACACACACAGAAGGTACGAAGGCGCACATTGACAGACACATAGAAGCACACACACACATAGACTGGCGCCGTCGCGTTAATCAATACATGTGCGTGTGAGTGACTTCTCTGCACCGACGGACGACGAACGGCTACTGACGTGTGCACGTTGCCTTTTTCTGTCCTACTTCAACATTTTGTAAACGACGTGAAACGCTCTGTAAGCAGTTGCACGAAAAAGATCCTTCGTGACAAACAAACTCCACACATTTTCACCCTATTCAAGAAATAAAAATTCCCATTCCCGTTTGTTCCGCGCGACGAACAGAAAAAGGCAATGCACGCGAACCTAGACCGTCCCAAGCGGCTTAAACCGAATGCGCCTCCTAAAGAGCTCAAAATACACGAGGAAATAAAATAAGAGTGCCCCCCATTTCGCCGACAAGCGTTCTACTCGTAATCTCTCACTTAGTAGTTCCGTTCGCCCTGCAATGTTCGCACAATTTGTCTTAAATGTATTTGAATGCGTTTTTCTCTTTTTTCTCTCGTCACTGACTTTGTATGGGCCGCTGGTAACCCCGTACAGCTATAAGGAGTGAGTACCAATTACTATAGTGCTTGTTTCGATGTGCGTTTGTGCTTGTGCCTAAAAGCTTTGTGTAGATATTCTTCCTAGCTCCTTAATCTAACGACTACTTTGAAACAAACTGCAAGCGGTAACCTCTGAAAGCATGTCTTCGTAGACGACATATTTGATGATTTGAAAGACTTGGTGTGTACCTTTTTCTGTGATTTAATTTTGAATTTATTCCCCCAAGTCTTGACGTCCCGGAGCATGATCCCTTGCAGTGTGTGAATTAAGGATTTTAGTTATAGAAATGCTGCTTTGGAAACTAATAGATTAATTACTTACTAAATGTTGACTCTTTGTAAAAGCTTGACGATTTTAGTTGTTCTTTACGATGTGGATTGGAAGGTAATGGATTTTAATTGGTTATGGTGATGTGAAAGGGCGTAAATGATAATGTCTCAGTGTGTGTTGGTATTCAAATGCCCGATCGATATGCTGACCGGCGTGTGTAGACACTCGCCGCGACTGAAGTGCTCTATCAGCATCACCGACGGGGATTACCGACCGCACTATAAAACTACGATCAATTACCAATCGCAGCGCTTAACTGACAAGCCTTTGACGCCGATGCTTAATTCCATTTCTAGGCCCTTGAGAGTCGCTTTAGGTAGTTTTTTAGCACGCTCCCGTAGATGCTGATAGGGCAGTTTAGGTCGAAATGCAAATAGGTACGGTTCGGATATCTCACATATTTGTTATGTGCTCACAGTTCCCGGAGAGCCCCAAGACGTGAAGGTCATTGCCATCAACTCGACGTCCATCCATGTGACGTGGAAGCCGCCGCAAGAGAAGGAGAAAAACGGAATCATTAGAGGCTACCATGTACATGTACAAGAAGTACGAGAAGAGGTATGTAATAAACCCTTACTTTCGTTAAAAAATATTAAATTCTCAAATATTAAACCGGAAAATAATTTCTATAGGGCAAGGGACTTCTTAACGACCCGATGCGGTTCAACGTAATGGACGACACGACTCTCGAATTGAACATATCGGGGCTGCAACCGGATACGCGGTACAACGTGCAAGTGGCGGCTCTCACGAGGAAGGGCGACGGAGACCGAAGTGCGCCGGTGTCTGTGAAGACACCTGGCGGAGTGCCAAACAGGCCTACCGTCAACCTAAAGTGAGTCCAAATTATTTATCGAATCATATTACAATCTGACGACATTTTGAACAGCAATAACCAACCTATATTTCCTTTTCAGGGTTTTGGAAAGGGAGCCGGTTGTATCGATAGAATTAGAATGGAGCAAGCCATCACAAACTTACGGTGATTTACTTGGCTACAGACTCCGATATGGTATAAAAGATCAACCTCTCGAAGAAGTTAATTTCCCCGGTACTAAAGTACACTCGTATAAAATTAATGATTTAGAAAGAGGCGTCCAATATGAATATAGAGTAGCAGGTAAGAACCATATCGGAATAGGTCAAGAGACAATCAAGTACTGGCTCACGCCCGAAGGTGCACCGAAGGGACCCCCGACGAATGTCACGTACCACTTCCAAACACCAGACATCATCAGTATCACCTGGGAGGCTCCAATCCGTGCTGACCGAAGCGGCCAGATCAAGAAATATGATATACAGTTTTTCAAGAGAGGAGATCAATCCTCTGTTGTAGAGAAGACTTCAGAATTAACTAAAGCCGTATTTACTGGATTAGAAGAAGATGCGCATTATGTGTTCAAAGTTAGAGCGTACACTGATCAAGGATCTGGACCGTTCAGCAAAGACGTGACGGCTCATACTGAAAGGGACATCGGTAGAGCGCCCATGTCAGTTAAAGCCGTCGCGACTTCAGAATCAAGTGTAGAAGTTTGGTGGGAAACGTTCCGTTCAAGAAAGAAGATCATCGGTTACGTCATATTCTATACAATGACGCCAGTCGAGGATCTGGATGAATGGCAGCAAAAAAGTGTTCATGTAACGCACTCTGCTGATCTGGATAATTTGGAAAAGTTCGCAGAATATGCTATCGCTGTTGCTGCAAGAACGGCAGATGGTCTTGGAAGGTTATCAGAAAAGGTTACTGTGAAGGTCAGACCAGAAGAAGTGCCTTTACATCTTAGGGCTCAAGATGTGTCCACCCACTCCATGACGTTGTCATGGTCGCCTCCATTACGCTTAAACCCCGTTAGCTATAAGATTTCCTACAATGCAATTAAAGAATTCGTCGACTCTCTTGGTATGACGCAAACGCAAGAAATACCAAGAAGGGAAATCATTGTGAAGCATGATAGAACGTCGTATTCGATAAATGATCTGTCTCCGTTCACCACGTATAATGTAAATGTAAGTGCCATACCTAATGACGATTCGTACCGACCGCCGACGAAGATCACCGTGACCACGCAGATGGCCGCGCCTAAACCGATGGTGAAGCCGGACTTCTACGGCGTTGTTGAAAACGAAATACTAGTCATACTACCTCAAGCCTCTGAAGAATATGGACCCATATCGCATTATTATCTAGTTGTAGTGCCTGATGATAAAGCTCATAATCATAAGAATCCGGATCAGTTCCTAACAGACGATTTAATTAAAAATAACGCCCGAACAGATGATGAAAACGCACCGTACATTGCTGCCAAATTCTTACAACGAAATATTTTATATACGTTCCACCTCGGGAATGATGAAATGTATGAAGGTTTCCTGAACAGGAAGCTGAATCCTAGCAAAAGGTATCGAGTGTTCGTCCGTGCGGTTGTAGATACTCCTCAAAAGCATCTTTATACGTCCAGTCCATTTTCTGAATATTTGTCGCTAGATATGCGAGAAGCGCCTCCTGGTGAAGAGCCCAGTAGACCTGATCCTAAAGACATCCACGGAGACCCTGAAATTAGAATAGAAGAGAATAGGAAAGAAGCTGGCATGGTGTGGGTTATCGGCCCGATTATTGCGGCTTTGATGCTCTCGCTGTGTTTGGTAGTTTTGTTCATAGTTAAAAGAAGACGACAACCCTGCAAGGCTCCCGACCAGGCAGCGGTGACGAGACCGCTAATGTCGGCAGACGTTGGTTTCGGAGCGCCGTCAGATCCCGTAGAAATGAGACGCTTGAACTTCCAAACTCCGGCTATGATTTCCCATCCTCCTATTCCCATTTTGGAACTTTCGGAACACATAGAAAGACTTAAAACCAACGACAACCTCAAGTTCTCGCAAGAATACGAAAGTATCGAGCCTGGTCAACAGTTCACGTGGGATCACTCGAACATGGAAGTGAACAAACCCAAGAACCGCTATGCTAACGTCATTGCCTATGACCACAGTCGTGTTATCCTCCAGCCAATTGACGGAATACTCGGAAGTGACTACATCAACGCCAACTATTGCGATGGCTATCGTAAACACAATGCCTACGTGGCTACACAAGGCCCACTTCAGGAAACATTAGCAGATTTCTGGAGGATGTGTTGGGAACTCCGCACTTCTACAATCGTAATGATGACTAAACTTGAAGAAAGAACAAGAATCAAATGTGACCAATACTGGCCTAGCAGGGGGACGGAAACCTATGGCATGATGACCGTTACGATTGCAGAAGTTCAAGAGCTCGCTACCTATTGCATCCGAACCTTCCAAGTGGAACGGAATGGAAATAGTAGCGAGCGTCGAGAGATTAAACAACTACAGTTTACTGCCTGGCCTGACCATGGAGTTCCTGATCATCCTGCACCGTTCCTTCAATTCTTGCGACGTGTAAGAGCTTTGAATCCTCCTGATGCTGGTCCTTTGGTAGTGCATTGCTCTGCCGGTGTTGGTCGTACTGGCTGCTTCATCGTCATCGACTCGATGCTTGAGAGAGCTCGACATGAACGCACCGTTGATATCTATGGCCACGTGACTTGTTTGCGAGCCCAGCGAAACTACATGGTGCAGACTGAAGACCAATACATATTCATACACGACGCTCTACTCGAAGCTGTGATTTGCGGCGACACAGAAGTTCCCGCTCGCAATTTGCACGCCCACATCCAAAAGCTGATGCGCGTAGATCCTATTGAAAATATCACTGGAATGGAATTGGAATTTAAGAAATTGGCTAACATGAAGGCTGATTCTAGTCGGTTTGTGTCTGCTAGCCTGCCTTGCAACAAACATAAGAACAGACTGGTCCACATCTTGCCGTATGAATCGACCCGGGTTTGCCTGACTCCTCGGGACGGTTCCGACTATATCAACGCGTCGTTTGTCGATGGGTATAGATACAGAGCAGCTTATATTGCCACTCAAGGGCCTCTGCCAGATACTACTGATGACTTCTGGCGAATGCTTTGGGAACATAATTCTACAATCATTGTTATGTTAACTAAATTGAAGGAGATGGGCCGAGTAAGTATTCTTACATCTGCTTTAGCATCATTGTTTTAATGTATTCAGGGCTGATTCTTCAATAGTCAGATAACTTTTATCTGCAGAATAAATAGACTGTTGATTGTTTGATGTCAAACTCAATCTATCGCAGTCCACTGGACAAAGGCCTCTCCCAGGCTGCGCTACAACACCCTGTCCTCCGCCTTCCGCATTCAATCTGTCCCAGCCACATCCCTAAGGTCGTCGGTCCATCTAGCTGGAGGGCGTCCCACACCACGCTTGCTGATACGCGGGGTCTCCACTCTAGTCCGGTCTCTCTAGTTTGACATATTTTTTATACAAAAGCTGTCAAACCGCGATATTTATTCCACAGTTAAAAGTTATGTGAATGTTATAAAAATCAGCCCTGAGTAAACGTTTTTCTATAACGATTATGTTTTTTAAGGAAAAATGTCACCAATACTGGCCGTCAGACCGTTCAGTACGCTACCAATGCTTCGTGGTCGACCCGATCGCCGAGTACAATATGCCACAGTACATCTTGAGGGAATTCAAGGTAGGTGCCTCACAAACAAATTGAAATTCTTGAATAACTGATAAAACTTTGTTGATCTAACTTCCAGTTTTCCAATACCTTGTTACTTTGTTACTAAACTTCGAACATTGTGGACTTGTGTCGATGTCATTTGCTCTTCTTCGGAGAAATAGAATAAAAAATTCGAGATTTTTGCTTGAATCTTGCACATGCAATATAGTACTTACTGGTTCCATGTGCACAGGTCACGGACGCGCGCGATGGGTCATCGAGGACGGTGCGTCAATTCCAGTTCACTGATTGGCCGGAACAGGGAGTGCCGAAGAGTGGTGAAGGATTCATCGACTTCCTAGGACAAGTACATAAGACTAAAGAGCAATTTGGACAAGATGGACCTATTACTGTACATTGCAGGTAATTATCGTATGAGTAGAGCAGAAAACGGGGGTTCCTTACTCGAATAATAAAAAAAATACAAGTTTGATTTGTTATTAGGAAGATCAAACGTCAAATTCGTTTTTCATTTGTTCATTTAGCGCGGGAGTGGGCCGTACTGGCGTATTCATCACACTATCGACTGTTCTGGAGCGTATGCAGTATGAAGGTGTCGTCGACGTGTTCCAGACAGTGCGCACGCTACGCACGCAACGCCCAGCCATGGTTCAGACTGAGGTAAGACAAGTTTGAATCGTAGTGTCACTATTACTTGACGTGTAGCTTGTAAGAACCTTGAAGAAGGCGTTGTTGACGTTTCAGCATCTGTGTGCACGCTACACACGCAACGCCCAACACGCACACACGTTTATATCCATAACTATGCACGGCAAAAGGTTAACTTGTTATATAAATGGATAAGAAACAAGCATTGATGACTTCGCTTAATGTCTTACTTGTTAACGAAACAAAAGAGCATTCATAGCCTTGCTTGCTCACTAGTCCCACGAGAGAAGTCCCAAAGGCGCGGCACTATAGGCACTGGCACTAATGTTACAGGCACTGGTAAATAAAATGCTCAGTCTTTAATAGAAAAAGGTGTGTGAAGTGAGAGGGTTGTTGTAGGAATGTTGCCAACTACATATAATAATCTATATCTTCTATAATCTATATAAATAAAACAAAGTCGGGTTAGTAACACCATTTATAACTCAAGAACGGCTGAACCGATTTACTTATGTATTATGATCTTTGATTTTGTTTGATTTATCTCCGTACCGAATAGCAGAATAACTATTAAAACATATTAAAAAAAACATTTGCTCATATATTTTGCATGGAACGACTTTTTTAGGGTACGTATTGCAATATCTAAAATTAAAAGAACTAACGTAAAATAACCTACGTTCAAAATCCCTAAAATCTAAATACCTAATGTTTTTAAATACCTAAGCAACTAACACCTACCTACGAATTACCTAAGTTTAAAATACTGATAGGACTAAATATCAAATGTTTAAAATATCAACAGTTATTACACCTAAGTTTGAAACACCAACATTTGAAATACCAAATGGCCAAAATACCTAAAATGATGCATCACTTGCGAGTTATTTGTATAAAGTAGTAGATCAGGTTCCGTGAGCGTAAAAGAGGGTAGATTGAAAAATAAAAATGAAAACAAAAGATCAGATCAACCTGATTTTGTCTGTTTTTGTGCTTTTGAACCAGAAGAAGACGGTCGACGTCAGGGGCACCCCGAGGTTCGGTTTGGTTAGGTTCCTTTAAACCCTGCAGACAGAAATAGGAGCCCCGTGCGCGGGGCTCCGTCGACATAACGTTGTTAGAAATAAAACGAGCGCGCAGTATTCATAAACTGTAGGCGAGTCGTCCATTAGGTATTTCATACATAGTTGAAATATCCATTATCATAAAAAAACCATTAGATTAATCGTTCGTTAGTGCAATAAATTTTAGTTTAATCTTAATTAAGTAAGTAGTTAGTAGTTCAGTCGACCAATACCTATGTCCGTGCCTATGTGTTATGAACATAATATGTGAATCAACCGTAGTTATATCGAAAATAGTTAGAATAACTGTAATTATTATAATACGTAACCATTATATTATATTATAATAATTGTGTTTTTATTTTGATTTTGAACTTTACATAGGTTAGATCGGTATTTTTCATTATGGTCAATTAACGGTGAGGTAAACCAATTTAAGGGACTTTGTACATAGGAATTTCAAGTTTTAGCTTTATGAACTTCAGTAACCATTTGACATTTTAAGCTTTAGGTATTTTGAATATAAGTGAAACAAACATTAGGTATTTAGATTTTAGGGATTATGAACGTAGGCTATTTTACGTTAGTTCTTTTAATTTTAGATATTGCAATACGTACCACTTTTTATGATATCTCGAGAACGGATTGACTGATTTCGATAACGTTACGAAGTTCGCCAGGGCAGAGTTAGTCTTCTATCTGTCTATATAAATAGAACAAAGTCGAGTTAGTTACACCATTTATAACTCAATAACGGCTGAACCTATTTTTATGATATCTAGAGCGGATTTATTGATTTCTATAGCGGTACGAAGTTCGCCGGAGCAAAGCTAGTCAATCGGGTTATAAAAATAGGTCCAGCTATTTTTATGATCTTTGATTTGTTGGATTAGTCTCCGCCCCGAATAGCAGAGTACCTAACTATTAAAACATGGGAAAAAGACACGAAAAAAAAAAATTACATAATTAATTTTCTCATACATTCGTTCTTAGTGATTTGGAGGCAATACAAAGTTCGCCGGGTCAACTATTAGGTTATAAATTAGTTCCACTTATTGCTGCGGGACTTCTTTCGTGGGACGGACTTTACGCATTGGTGAATTCGCAGTATTAAGTCCAACTTCCTCGTATTTATTTTAACCAAAGAAAGCCAACAACGACATTGCTTGCGGCTTACTTCTTTTAAACCTAAGTGCACATGTGATTTAAAGTTGTGTACATTCTTTAACACCCTAATAACGACCCTACGAACATGTAAAGTGGCTCCATTATAAACCGTAGGTACACACAGTTATTACGAGGGCTATAAATTCTAGCATAATTATAATTACATAATTAGTGTTGTACTTCAACGCAACGTACACGGTGATTTATGTTTACTGTAAGACTCGGCGGACAGAAATAGGTCACTGAGGTGTTGACAGCGGAGCTTGCATGCATTTTATGTAGTTTAATGTAAAAGACAGGCCCATGCACGAACGTGAATTCGAGCGGTTTTTGAATCGGAAATACAACTATCCTATAGCATGGTGAGTGAGGGTTTTCGTGAAAATTTACGACACCAGTTGGCACCACTGTGACATGAGGTCTTCCAATATAAAATATATGATGACGTTCATCATTCGATTCATTCATTCGTTCATCATTCATGTCATGGCTAAAGAAAATAGGCTCTTTGACAGATGCCTGGACCTGACGTGTCAGTGCTGCCACCTAGCGAACGTCATTTCAGAAAACCCTCATTGTAACGGCCCCGACTTACGGTCGTGGGTTCGAACCCAAGCAAGCACTTTACTTTATGTAAATTATTTAATCACCACTGCTCTCAAAGCGTTGAAGGAAAAAATCGTGAGGAAACCGGCATGTCCTAGAACCAAAAATTCGAAGACATGACTGTCACATCTACCAACCCGCACTGGGCCCGCCTGGTAGCCCATTCCCAGGAGGCCTGTGTCCTAGCAGTGGGAAAATTTTAGGCTGATAATGCATAGCATTTTTGTTTATTTTTTTTCAATAAGTTCTATAACTATCTATCACCTATAGTTATGAATGAAGTCTTAAAACTTAGTAATACTTAGTACATTACGTGAAGAACGAGTATTTTCAATTATAAAATCGTTCGTAAGTATGTTACGTTGACTCCGCGAGTTTGTGCTAGGCCCACGGGGCTGTTACTTACTAACAGTTAAATTATACGAGTACGTCAACGCTATTCTATTTTTTGAGAAACTTCCTTTGTTTGGTAGAACAACAAATAAAATTATCTTTATCCTAGAACATTGCGAGACTATTGCCGGGGTCTATTACATAAGCCACCGGGGCTAAAATATGTACGAGTATGTTTAGGTTAAGGTATTCATGTATGGGCCTGCCTCGCCTGAAATAAATAAATAACAACAAAACTTCACGCCTGTATTCCTCAAAAGGTTGGACAGAGGTGCACATAATATTATAGTACACCCATATTTCGCCAGATTTGTTTAAGATCCATGGAATAGGCCCCCCCCCCCTATTCCATGGATCTTAAACAAATCTAGCGAGCCAGGGATCTATAGCGTGTTTGTCGAGCTTGGAAACGATTTTCTTTAAATTGGTTTTTAGTTAGTCAGATCTTACGTAGTGTAGTGTATAAATAAATACCGTCATGCCTTACTGGTGGGGCGGGCAATGGTGGGGGTGCGGTCAGTGAGTTGCCTCACTGACAGCACACTCTTTGCTGGTCCGCCGTGCGAGTAAGACGTGCGCGTTGAACCGAAACTGTGTTGTTTTATTTTACTACGTGCCTAATAGTGACCTGTACAAGTGGCGACCTTGCCAGGATACAAAATATAAGGTACGTGCCGAATAAAAATAAAATAAAAACTGAGTGTTTACAAAGTAACCAAGAGGTAAATCGGTAGCAAATCAGTTTGTTGTCCTTACATAATAATTTTCTAATTTGTTACTATCTCGAAATTATTTTAAGCGATCCTTGGAATTAATATTATAATGGTTTTTAAGTTGTAATAATAAAATGTTAAAGGCAGTTATTATTCCAAAACGAAACTGATTTGATTACATTGATTGGTACCTAAATATTCGTATAATAACGAAACTTGTAGTACGTCAATGATAGATGCTGTGATTATTGGCAGAAAAGAATTGGAGTGTTGTTAAGAATATTAAATATAAATTTTGAACATTATAGTGATATTATGGGTATAGGTAAATAACTGAAGACTGTTATCTAATTATAATCTTAAGGAAGTTAGATCAAGATATTATTATGCTTGTTACACTGTGTGGCTTCTTTATGATTACCAAAGATTAATTATTTTTGCGTTCTTGAGTATCCTTGATCCCAGTGATGGACATTCCCTGTGTTCAAATTAACAGTTTTCTTCTGTCAATAATCAAAGTTAACATTGTCGTCAGAGGTAGTTTGCTCAAGCAAACGGTACCTAAATGATCTTGATATGGATAACAGTCTAAATAGACTGGGGTAAATACCATAAGATCAAGAGGTAGTTCGATTAATTCGGAACGGTACCTAAAAAGGAAATTAATCCTTCCCTCCAGGTAGACCACAAGTATGTCGCACATACCACCTCTAGAGTCTTTGGACTGTGACGGTGACTCAGCTTCAGTTGGTTTACGCTGGGAAAAGTGGAAACGTGCACTAGGATTGTACCTAATGGCCACCAATGTTACCACACCTGAGGCAAAAAGGGCTTTGCTCTTACACATGGGTGGGTTACCCCTCCAAGAAATATATTATAATATTCCTGGTGCACATGTAGAAAGTACTAGTGATAACAATGATGTATTCACTGTTGCTGTCGACAAGCTTGACGAATATTTTGCCCCTAAACAAAGCCGTGTTTATGAGCGTCACTTGTTCAGGCTCATTAAACAAGAAAATGGGGAAAAATTTGACAAGTTTCTCGTCAGACTCAGACACCAGAGCTCCAAATGCAAATTCACTGCCCCTGATGAACACATGATCGATCAAATCACCGAGAAGTGTGAGTCAGCCAAATTAAGAAAAACAATTCTGACCCTTGGTGATGATGTTACCCTTGACAGGGTTATTTCTGAAGCCAACGCTTTAGAGACTGTAAATCGACAACTTACTGACTTTGGGTTGCCGGGATTAAGTAAAGATCTTCCGGTTAATCGAGTGGAAGCTTCTAAAAAGACTTCAAATGCAAATTCATGTGTGCGTTGTGGGGGCAGCCATTCAAGTGATTTTAAATCTTGTCCAGCCCGAGATAAGAAATGTCTTAAGTGTGGGTTTGTTGGACATTTTCGCAAACAGTGTAGAACTAGAGCGGAAAACGTAAAAATAACGATAATATCTCTTCTAAACCTAGTAAGAAATCCAAAAGGAAGTCTGAAGAGGTAGATTATATTTTTCATATTGATAATGACGACACCATTAAATGTACGCTAGGAGGTGTTGAAATTGAGGTGTTAATAGACTCTGGCAGTAAATGTAATATAATTAACGATGTAACGTGGCAAATTCTGAAGAACAATGGAGTCCTTGTTGAAAATCAAGTAAAATCTCCCAACAAGAGATTTATGGCCTACGGAAGTCGTAATGCTTTAACCGTACTTGGGTCTTTTGACTCTACAATAACAATTGGCAACAATCGTTCCAGAGCCAAAGCCACATTTTTTGTTGTAAAAGATGGCACTAGAAATTTACTCGGGAAAGACACCGCCGCGTGCCTTGGTGTTCTAAAAATTGGATTAGGAGTAAATGCAATTGATGGTAAGTTCCCTAAATTTAAAGATGTTCAAATTCATATTCCTAGATACATCAATTAAACCAGTTGCTCAACCTTGTCGAAGAGTCCCTGTCCCACTAGAGTCTAAAATTAATAAAAAAAAAAGTGAGCCGTCACGGGACGCCTGGCAGATGTGAAACATCGACATTATTTTGTAAAAGTAATATGATTGAAAAGAACAGATTGCGATATAAACTAAATATGGCATAATGATAAAATAAAATATTAAAATCTTTTCCAGAAAATGATGACTGTTTATTTAATAAACATTTATTTTCATTAAATATAAAAACAATTTATACAACTTCATTTTGTAATCGATTGTAGGCACACAGTACACAAGACTGTGAGTCTGTGACTGTATATATACACCATCATATAGCGTGGCGACGCGTCGCCACGGCATGCGTCGCTACGCCAGAAATTTGTTTTACGTGCGGCTATAGATGTTTCACATCAAAAAATTCAAGAGCTTGTTGAGTTTTATAGAGCCAGTTAATAGCCCATCTGACTGGATCTCTCCATTTGTACCTGTTTGGAAAGGATAGTTTTGAACTTGTTAGTGACCACAAGCCGTTAGAGGTGATATTCGGAACCGATTCTAAACCGTGTGGGAGAATCGAGCGTTGGGTACTGCGCTTACAATCGTACAATTTTAAAATAGTTTATAGCCCGGGCAAGAAAAATATTGCAGACTCACTGTCCAGACTTTGTTCGGATAATAAGTCTCCACAGCCTTTTGATGATGATAATTAATTATTTGAACCTAGTTATTGATCAATATCGTCCTATAGCAATTACTTTGCGCAAGCTTGTGAGGGAGATTCAGAGCTGAAGTTACTGAGGAATGGAATATACAATAATAACATCGATTCTGCACACACCATTAGCATGCTTAGGGCGCATTCCACCAAACTTTTATACCTAGAATAAATCTTATGCTTGGAATAAATTTTGAATTTTTGACAGTTTTTCCATATTAGAACTGTCAGACTTCAATTTTATTCCACGTATAAAAGATATCTGACTTTAGTAAAATCAGCCCTTAAAGAAGTATTTTCTCGGTTAGGCACATCCGTAAGCGTTACCGCTGACAATGGTCGGCAGTTTGTTAGTTCAGAATTTGAAAGTTTTTGCAAAGAATTTGGTTTTCAATTGTTTCATACTATTCCATATTGGCCTCAACAAAATTACGAAGTTGAGAGGCAGAACCGTAGTATATTGAAACGTTTACGGATTAGCCAAAGCCAAAAATCTAATTGGCAAGAAGATTTGCTCATATATCTCACTATGTATAATCAGTCAGTTTAGAGATAAACTGCCATCCGTTGTGGATATAGAATTTACAGATCCAGGAGTTAGTGACAGGGATAGTGAAACAAAAAGTAAAGGAAAAGAATATGCCGATAGGAAGAGGCAAGCGACGGAATCTAGCATAGATGAGGGAGAAAAAGTATATGTCAAGAATACAATAAAGGAAAACAAGTTGACGAGTTGAGTTGAGTTGAGTTGTTGAAGTCGATAACAATGTGTGTGAATAAAATTAATAAGTTGATTGTTTTTCAGACCATTCTTAAAATTATTTGATGATTGATGTTGAAATAAATTGATTTGTACTTAATTATACTTATACGAAATAATGCTATTTTTTCTAATTTTGTAAAAGGTAGATGTAGTGTATAAATAAATACCGTCATGCCTTACTGGTGGGGCGGGCAATGGTGGGGGTGCGGTCAGTGAGTTGCCTCACTGACAGCACACTCTTTGCTGGTCCGCCGTGCGAGTAAGACGTGCGCGTTGAACCGAAACTGTGTTGTTTTATTTTACTACGTGCCTAATAGTGACCTGTACACGTAGCATTTCCAATATACTTATGGTACAGTCAGCATCATATTATGTAAATAATAATTTCAAGATATTTAAATTCTTTATCTATTTCCGTTTCTTTACAACTCTTTAAAGTAAAAAATAATAATTATGCCGTATAATGTAAACCACACTTTAACCCGATCTCAAAAAGGAGGTTTTAAAAGTACTTACTTAAATATTTATTATGACGTAAATACAATATCTTACTTTTCCACAGGATCAGTACGAGTTCTGCTACCGCGCGGCACTGGAGTACCTGGGCTCTTTCGACCACTACGCTAACTGACGATGAGACATACTCGTCTAAACGCGCTCTAATGGACTCTGTCGCGCGAATGTTATGACGTATGTACATAATATAATTATGCAGGGAACAAAGAAGTATTGGGTACAATTCATGCAGAAATATTTTTAAACTTAACGGTTATTCGATGACAGGACATCAAAGATGGCGTCGTTTACTAATGACATTTAACAGACACTAACTAGAGGTACCAAGAATGTATACCAACGGCATTGCGTCGAACCAAATTTAAAAAAATTAACACTTTCTTTAAGATATACATATTTCTAATTTCAGAAATATTTTCGTCACAACGTAAACTTTAGGTTTAAATGGACATCGATCCATGTAACATTGAGTTAGAAGTACATTTATGTTACGCAAGGGTATCAAACCAGGGCGCAGGGTACCAATTATTTGTATATAATATAGTTTAAAAAAATCTTAGACATGCATTAATCTACATTGCCATAAAATGAAGACAATAATAATATTAAATAACATAGAACTTACATCTGAATTCAACCCCACCTTAAAACTATAAATAGTCGAAATAGTTGTCATCATTTTCTCAGTTTCCCGCCATTTTCGATAAAAATGTCCCAACATTTCTTTGTTCTGCCTTCGCCACAGGTAATATAAAAATATCTATCGACAGAGTCCCGCGCTGAAGACCCCTAAAGTAGTGATGTAGCCGCGACATCGACTGACTGTCATTTTCAACTTCTTAAAAGAGGCTAAAACATGTATGAGTGCCTAGGAACGCTACTTATGATGTATTTTACGATTGTGACCACTAAAAATCATGATTGTGAGTCGGAAGGGTAATAAATATAATTAATTATTATCCTATAATCTAACTTATGATAGAATATAAGCTGGAAACATATTTAGTACACGCTCTAAGATACCACAGTTATTTACGACGTTAGCACGACTGAGTACAGTATAAAATTTCTCTATATTCATGATGAGAACTCGTAAAATCTTGTACTTGATGTTAGTTCGGTTCTATAAAGTGTTTACGATGCGATGCGATGTTACAGATTACGGATATATCTTAACGTCACTAAATATGTGTCCAACTTTCGCAGCTGTTCGTGCTATTTTTGTCTCTAAATCGGAACAGTTTAAATGTTAAAGTCCATATAAACAGTTGAATTATACTTAGATGCATTTATATTACGAAAAGAGTTTTGAGAAGTATTTAATGATCAGTGTAATGGTTACGCCGTGAAAATATAATTTGCGATCAAAATATAAACGTAACATTAGTGAATGAACAGTGCGCTTAGAGACTTAAATAATAACTTTATGCGATATATGATATTCAATTCTGATCGTCACACATATATACAAACATAATATTGTAAAATGTATAAATAGTTATTGCAGCTGTAATTAGAAGTTTATTTTTCATATCGGGTGTTAAAATATGTTTAAGTAGTGTAAATTGTGGTAACACGTTTCATTATTGCAATATTATATGAGAACTTTTAGACGAATCGGCTGTGTCGTGTGATTTTTGTGTCTGTCCTGTGCGTAGTGCATAATGTTATGTAAATATTTGTAATTTCCAACATAATTTTGTGTTGCTTATGTTGTAAGTTTAAACTTGCCCAATTAAACCAGCCAATCATGTTGACGTGACGGAAATTAACATGGCCGGTAACATATTTAGCATTACGTTAGTAAATTGCCCATTATTTTAGCTTCATTTTATTACTAAAATTTCGAGTTCGTGTAAAATATAATAGTAAACAAAAATAAACTATACCTACTTAAGTCGTTATGTTAAAAATGTTAGCGGGCCAAACATTTTACTTTCCTTAATTTGCAAATGAAACAGTCAATAATATAGTCAGCTTTTTGACTTCGAATATTTGTTCTCATTTTTGATTACTTTGAAAATCTCTGCTTGCTTTTAAAGGATGATCGTGATTCGATGACATATCTATATGTAGTTAGATAAATATGTTTCGGTGTGGTAATGATATAGAAGTAAGGAAATGACGATTCAATTATATTTGGATCGTAAAACTATGTACGGTGTGGTGTTATAAGTATGGTCACTGACTAAATGTGTGGAGAGTTTCAAAAAGCAACAACAGGAGGGGAAATTTTTTACATTTCTCTTTTGCGGAAAAATAATGTCAAGAATTTTCTTTCCTTAAGCGTTATTCTTCCGTTAATTTATGCTTCTCATTAAAACGTGGAATAATAACGGACGACAAGAAAGACACTTCGAGTGACTCAACGTGACTGCCACGACTCTGACACTATTTTAAGCTATCTTTAAGTGTAGTATGTTATTTAATCTTTTACCGTAATCCCCTTGCATAGTAAATGTATAAGATTTTTACGTTTTTCACTCGTTTTATACAATATACCTACTTGTATCGATCTACCTACGTATAAGTTAAATTTGAGCTTGTATGAAACTTAGGGAATATAAAAAAGTTGACGCAATTTTCAAACGTTACACGCAGATATGCGAACAATTGAAGAGTGGCTCATATCTAAAGGAATTAAAGTTAAACTAAGTACGTTTTGATTCGGTCGGATAATCGGCCGCTGACATTCGTAACTGCCAATCGTTTCACTTAGCTATAATAAAAGTAAAATTATTGAATACAATAAAATACGAAACGTACGTAGAGTTAATGAGAATAATTGTTAAATTGAGGTTATAGTGAAAATTTAATACTCGTTGATGAATCATGTATTGCGAGATTCGTAACATTTACACGCTAGTGAGCATGGCCGGCTTTCAACCTGCTTTAATTATTAGGAAGCTACGTAATGAAATTGAACAAACTTTTTTGTAACATTCATCAGTGATTTTAGGCTTTACTTTTCTATCATTCCTTTTTATTTTTCTTATTTTTGTATTCGTGTGTTTGTTTTCTCGCCGCGTCGACAGCGTCGTATCATTCATTTTGTAAACGTATCCGAACGCACATTACGATCTCTTGTACAGTTTTTCGTGTTGCATTCTTAGGCTAAGGTAATGTATCATTCTGCCATTAGGGAATATTTTATGTCGAATAGCCTATCGCTGGAGTACTACAATGCCGCGTAACTACCTTTATGTTATTTTATTTACCATTATTTTAATAAAGAATCATAAAAAGCAAGTAGGTAATAAAAGCAATTTTGCTTGACTGAAATGAAATTTTCTGAGCACTTTTTTTTATTTCAACCAGTGCAGTTTTTTAATGAAATATTTAATTATTTTACAGTTGCGCGGTATTGTGTTCAATGATTAAGTATAATATGCCATATTAAGGTGCTGTTTATTCCATTATTTAGTACAAAATGGTTGTTTTTACACGCGCGCATGTCGTTAATAAAATCATCCTTGATACCTACATATGTTCGGTATGTTAAGACTGATTTTACCAACTAATTTTTATGTGTTCTTAATTATTATTTGTGTATCTCCTATAATGTAGTTTACACCATGAAATTCTTTATTGTTAATTGTTTTTGTACATGAATGCCGATTAATTGTAATTTTATGTTTTTAATTAACATTGTTCACTTGCCAGTTTGGGTATTGTTGCTTGGAAGGTCGTGCTAAATAAAATGGTCATTAGACCAAAGTACTTAAATATTTCCGGTGTGACATTTATAAAAAATGAAGTGGAGGAAATATAATGTGCCTAATGGATCCGTCACTCAATTACGAACTTTTTTAATTAACTCGATCTCCAAAATATATTAAATTTTCGTCGCAGTTTTCGCGTTGAAATTTTATTTTCTCCGATCAACAGTGCCCTGGATATAATGATGATTTGCTTATTTTTCTTGCTTAAATCGAGTACAAATAAAATTGTGACGGCTCGCCAATCATCGGTTCGTTTTTTTTTTTTGCTAAGAACAAAATCAATTATCTAACGCCCTAGGTTTAATGATAATTATTTTAGAGCAATTAAAATGGCGGACGCAATATGGCTGGCGGGGCGATGTGTGAATGTAATGTAGACGTTAGTAGACGACAATTATTTTGTAAAAATTCCCGCGCTGCGTCTCGGGACACAGTGGATTCGCAAAATTATACATATGTATATGGAGAAATAAATTTATGTGAGACCCATAACTGAGTGTTTTCTTTCTTTCCAACAATAGCATCCTTTAGGAGGAACTTATCAGAACATTAGCGGTCCGCCTTAGCTTCACGGGAGCAATTTTTTTTTCGAATTTCCGAAATTTTTTTCATACAAACCTAGTCCTGGCAATACCGAACACAACAAAAAAATAATTATCCAATTTGGAGCAGTCATTCGGAAGTAATGGGTGTACAAACATTTCGGCGACTTTCTTTTATACCATGTAAGGATATGTAAGGATTACACCTGTAATCAAACGTTAATTTCATCACCACTGCTCTCAAAACTTTGAAGGAAACATCGGAAGAAACCGGCATGTCCTAGAACCAAAAATTCGAAGACATGTGACATCTACCATCCCGTACGCACTGGGCCCGCGTGGTGGATTACAGCGCACTCCCTCTCACAGATAGACCTGTATCCCAGCACCAGAGCAGTGGGAACATTGTAGTCTGATAATGCTTCACCTGTAATCCCCGAACGATTTAGGCAGTTATATGTACCTAATGTAACACCCACACTTCAGTTATAAGTGAACAAAAGTTTATCAAAAAAAATATTAAGTACACTAATATTATAAAGGCGAAAGTTTGTGTGTGTGTGTGTTTATATGTTTGTTACTGCTTCACGCTGAAACGGCTGGACCATTTTTAATAACGTTTTGAATGGAGGTAGCTGACACCCTGGATAAGGTTATGGTAGTAGACTACTTTTTAAACACTAAACTTTTAAAACAATAAATTTCACGCGGCCGAAGTCATGGGCAAAGGCTAGTCTTTTATAATTAAACTTTCTGTAATCCAATTACTGAAACAGTATATCGTCCACTAATGGGTACCCATTTAGACGATATACTATAACGTAATCACTGTACAATGATTACGTATTGGTGAACGTTATAATTATAGAATGAGGAGGACGTGTCCTGTGAGATTGGTGCCCATTGTCGAGTACGATTATTGAATATTATAATATTATCTTATTGCCTTAGAGACACAGAATAAAATAAATAGAAGGATAGAAGATGCAGGAGAAACTAAATCCACGAGAAAGGGATATAAGTTTTAGATAAGAGGTGAGAATTGTGAATAACATACTCGTAACTTAATAGTTATGTTGTACACAACAACAGTTGTGTTGTGTTGTTTGTGTTGTGTGTTGTTGTTGTGTTTTTAATGGATAATTCCATTAAAAAATAAACGCATTCACAAGTGGTTAGATAAAATAAAATTCCATGTGCGTCTTACGTCCTCCGGCCACGTAGCGTAGCAAGTGCTACGTACAATACTACGACGTAGAGAGCGCCACTCGTTATGCTACGGCGTAGCAAGCGCTGTGCTTGATCTTGTAGTCTCCTCTAGCAACTAGAATATTTCCGTAATCTTTCTTTAAGTGGCTCACTTCACCTAAGTTTTCACGGTGAGATGGTTACAGAATCGCACTGCTTCAATGCCATTCTGTAAGCATCTCACCGTAAAAACTTAGGTGAAGTGAGCTGTCAATAGTGTCAATTCCTAGCAAAAACAAACACTTCACCTAAGTTTTAACGGTGAGATTTTTACAGAATCGACCGGCTGTATTGTGTCTTTTGTTGCACTGAATAAACGTTTTATCTATCTAGATAGAAATATAATTTATTCAGAATACCCTCGCTATACATAACCTGGATAATGCATTAGTGTGGTCTTCAATGAAGAGGCTCATCCAGCCAGACCACAGATATCACCCTCAATCTATTGTTAAGGATAATGGACTCTGAGACATCTACAGCCTTTGAGTCCTTACAAAGCCATGCAACTTGCCTCGATAGTCGATACTTAAGTCGATTCAGAGTGTGAATCGGAATATATTGGAGTCGTAATGATGTGCATATGAATCGGTATTGTTCGTTTGTAACTACTCGAAATGACTCGATGACGATTATTTGAGGTTATCAATGCTAAATTTGAATGGGGGTTATGGTGCCGTAGGGGCTTTAACCGACATGACTTTATTTATTTATTAAATACTTTAATCAAACAAACTAATGTATCGGAAATCCGCGCGCGATTGAATGGGATGCTACCTTTTGGAACTGAGTCCAGCCGTAGCATCGGCAAACGTTACTTGAGAACTGTCATTTTCGATTTACTTTGACAAGGTTTCATCCCATTCTCATCGCGCGCGGATTAACAGAGGTGGATTTAATGCCAAAGGCATTCATTTAAAAGAATTCCCTTCGCCGAATGTTGGCACCATTGCTTTTCATTGAAGGTAAAACAATAAATCCTTCAATTAAAATCAATGGTGCCAACATTACGGCCAAGGGAATTCTTTCGTGAAACGAACTTTACCAGTCAATTTCGACTTTACTATCCAACCTCCGCTATTGACATAAGTTAATGGCATAGTATAAAAAGCCCATAACATATTCCCTCTGCTGGGTCACAGGCGGGCTGTCTTTGTGGGAGAGATTGGGCCATAGTCCACCACACGTGCCTAGTGCGGGATGGTGTATGTCACATGTCTTCGATTTTCTTGGTTCAAGGACATGCTGGTTTCCTCACGATGTTTCCTTCATCGTTTTGAGAGCAGTGGTGATGAAATTAATCGTACGTACTACGTGTTACGTCGCGCGTCGTATAAAAATCCCTTGCTATTCCGTGCCGCCAGTGGGTGCAATCCCCTAGATGTTCCTTTTATCTAATACCAAAAATTTCTACTCCAACATTCAACCAAAAATGTAACAAAATATTTCATATATAAACTAAAAATAAGTCACGAAAATCCATTTTTACATATCCCGCGCTGTCTGCGTACGTCGTCTATCCGCGGCTACAATCACATAAACGTAACAATAACAAGTAGGTTGGTATAGACATTGCACAGAGCTCGAAACTAGGCCGACATACGGCACGTCCTAGCCTACTGCAGTCTGTTCATAAAGTATCTGATAAAAGTGTAAACAAACCCTGTTCAGCGGGGTAATTGCGTAACACACTAGCAGTAGGAATGGCTTACATTCTGGCAGTTCAACAACATTCATTGCGTAATTTACGTTGTTGAGGAGTAAATTTTTTCGAACATATGGAGCAATGGATTAGCAATATCCTTCAAAATGATTCAGATTGTGATTGATAGTATGTTACCCAATTAGGCTGCAGGTTAATTTTTTACGCAATCACTCACTGAATGGAATAAATAACACATTCATCAGTGTCTAAAAGGTTTTATCTTTATATCTCACCAATTTTTCCAATAATTATTGTTTGGATAACAATATGTCAAAATGAAAACATTTTAGGCGATTACAAATTAGAATTCCGTGTTTAAGTATTCAAATAATCAATTCAAATCACTCAATTTGTAAGCACTAGAGCATCTATTGGTACTTACGGTTTCTGATTACATTCATGCATTTGTGTTGTCTTGCGTTTACATTTTCATCAGATACTTTTTGAACAGACCATAAGTTCCACCAAGATAAAATCTATACAAAATGTACCTTATTCAAAAGCTTTTTACTTCTTTACAATCTTTTAATAGGTTCTTTCAATCCTCTAGTATTTCTAAAGGCGGCTAAAATATGATTAATTACATTTCGCGTTTTAGCGAATCGATGGGTTTGTATTTAAATCATCGGCTTAGCGTTCGTCGGTAGCCATATTGGTTGGCCGTTCCCGCTTTTAATCCTGCCATAAATAACTGACTGACGCTTGTCTATGGCTTTAAGGGTTTTTTTTTATTAATCACCTGATTCGTTTACAAATTCTATAGATATTTTTTACAATGAATGGTGGGGTTAATTTTAGATATTTTGTGTAAGTGTAGGGTTAAAATGATGGATTTGATCTAATCCAATCGGCAAAATTAAATGACGTTATCATTAAGACTATGCCTTGGTAGTTCTACTTCTAATAATTATATGTATTAGTTTCGGAGAGTTTTATAAATATTATCCGTGGTTTCGGAATACAATAAAAAATTAGGGTTTCCTTAGTGTTAACTCTATAAAGCTGCTCGAAGGTGTTCGACCTAAGAATCCCTTGTGTGATTTACCATTTTATAGGAACAGTAGAAGGTCGGTAGGTTTTTCATTAGTAACTCTTCTGAGGGGCAATTCTTGTAATTTTAAGAACGTTCACAGTCTGATCTCAGTCTCAATCTGTCAAAAATACCTCTAATTTCCCTACGTTTTTGACAAATTTTTGACATTTATTGTCGCTGAGATGAGTTTGCGGCTAGATTATGATTTTTTTTAATTACGGGAATTGGCTTTTAGGTGTATCCCAAATTATGGTGATACGGTGGCCCATTTAATACCTAAGAAAAAAAAACAAGTAAGTACCTACCTTAAAAACTAAATACCAATAAAAAGACGGCGTCCTCATCCGAGTCACAACCTAAAAAAGTTCATATAGAAATAGAAAATAAAAGATATTTTATTGACCAGATAATACGGTAAGCAGGTTGACCATAGGTTAACAGCAAGTTGAGACGACATAAGTATTTATGTTGTCTCAACTTGCTGGTAGTATTACCTACAGCTAGATTATATACCTACCTACTATTTGCCAGCAAGCCTCAAAGTAGACAGTTTAGTCTGAATTTTGGGAGCTCGGGGCCTCGGGGTATTTATTCCAGAGGGATAACTAGATAGGTAATTTCAGGTATGGTATGGTATGTGTGGTTGCGTGTGTGTCAAAACGCGTAATTATATTTATTTTTCTGTAACGATAAAAGTTTTTTTTAAATTCCCAAGAAGACACTGATGAGCTCGATATACTGTAGCCATTATCTATTTATTCTATAGACTCTCAGATCTTTATTAATTGGCACAATTTATTTGGCGGAAAAAGGAGTCGGATTGATGGCCTTTTCATAATTAACAATAAATATTATATTCGTGACAAATGCTGACTTAACCATGAGAGATTAAATCCCCCACTTCCGCAAAAACGGGTAAATTTTACCTCAGTGTTACAGGTCCTTAACTACTTTCGAAGATAGTTGCTTTTTAGTGTACAAGTGAGATTTAGTGACGAAAATTCTCAAGGAGATATTTAAATTCTTCAGCTTGATGCTTTAACAAACATAGCATAGCTAGCGAGAAATGTTTGCTTACATCAGGTATTTAAAAGAAATCGATTTTAAATTTTGAACCTGTGATAACGTAGAAAAAGATTTTTTTGAGAATTATCTATTAATGTGTAAGTATATTAATACACATTAATAGCTACCTAAAATATTATAAAAGATCTCTTTTAGTGATAAGACCGCCCATTCTGTCACCCCTTGTAAAATTTTTATATCTGTATTATCTTTAGTAGTACAGAGCTAGGTATAATATCTAAATATCTATAATAGAGAGGATATACGTCAATGAGGGTTTTCGTGAAAATTTACGACACCAGTTGGCACCACTGTGACAAGAGGTCTCCCAATACAAAATATATGATGACGTTCATCATTCGATTCATTCATTCGTTCATCATTCCGTCATGACTAAAGAAAATATAGGCTCTTTGACAGATGCCTGGACCTGACGTGCCAGTGCTGCCACCTAGCGAACGTCATTTCAGAAAACCCTCATTGGCGCAGTGACTGAGTTTGGTGCAGCGCTTTGAGGTGCGATTCCTGCAAATTCAGACCAAATAAAAAGTCAAGACAGCGCTGCGAACAATACAGTGAAGCATGCAAAAACTACACCTCCGCTCTGTGCATACACGCTCACACGCACACATTTACAACCATGTACAATCAAACTACACCTCACTATGTGCATACATGTTTACGAAACCGGCTTCACTTTACTATTAACAGCCCTCTGTCTTGGTTTTTTATTTGGTCTGAGCCTGTAATGAACGAAATATTTGAATAGTCTAGCCAGACTGAAGTGAGTTCTTCGTCTAGGTTGTAATTGTGGTGGGTTTTGTTTTCAGATTGCCGTCTAAATAAAATGGATAAGACAGAGATTAAAACAGAAGACGAACTAGCAGGGGATCGAGGAGGAGGTGGAGGACCCCCTCCACCTCCTCTTCGACCCTGCTAGTTCAGCGAATCAGACCAGAATAAATCCTCCCCTCGGACTAAGTATGAGAATGGACCTATGAGAGAGCACCTGTCTGCGTACAATGCGTGCCACGAAAGATGAGACTTGACCCCGCCTCCCCGCTCTTTTCGCCGCCCCTATGACGTCCGGTCCCGTCCCGCACAGACCTCATACCGCTAAAGATACCTAAAATCGTGTTCTGCGCAAGTCAAACCACGTGGTGTGTCAAGTCTCATCTTTCGTGGCACGCATTGTACACATCATCATCAACTGTCTAGCCTTTTCCCAACTGTTGGGGTTGGCTTCCAGTCTAACCGGATAGTGCTGAATACCAGTATTTTACATAGAACGACTGCCTATCTAACTAGGGTTGCCAACCGTACTATAATATATAGTATTGTACTATATTTAGGGTCTCCGTACTATATACTGTTGAAGAAATATATAGTACGCGAAAATACTATATTTCAGTACAATAGCTCAATGTTTATATTTTGCAATACTAAAATTAGTAAAATGAAAAAAACTTCCTGCAATTTTGAACGCGTCTTTCAATCTAATAAAGAATTTGAGTTTGAGTTTGAAAAAAAAATAACTGTCTTTTTTTAGTTTTCCATAGTAAAATACTATATTTTTTTGAAGCATACTATATTTTTTATGGCTTTTTAAAAAATATACTATATTCAGACAAAAACATGTTGGCAACCCTATATCTAACCTCCACAACCCAGTTGCTGTCTGCGCACATATTTGTGCAGTGTAATATCTCCCGCGCCGAAGGCCATTGGGCCATTTTGAACTGAGTCGTCGGGTCATAAACTTCAGTAACAAAACAATCGCTACACCACTAGCTCCGTAAGTCAAATGCGTGCGAGCGAGAAAGATGACAAAAAATATTTATGGCTGGACGACTCAGTTCAAAACGACCTAAAATTGGCCGCTACATCCGAAATTCGGTCTAAAAGACTATTCTGTCTACTAGTCTGTAAATAATTTAAGATAATCAGTGAGACAAAATAATGAAACATCGCCATAAGAAATTGGGTAACTCTTTATAGATTAAATTGCCTCAAGTTCTTATATCAAACTTATTAAAAACCTTTTTCCTAAGGAAAAGGATACAAGTTGCAAACAGAATAATGGGTTGGCAGACTGTCAAAATGAGACACAACTTTATTAAAATTTAATCCGTCGTGTATGCCTGACACGGATTTACCTACATAATCCCGTTATGTCGGAATTCTCCCCGACCTTTCAGCGAAATACTTATATTTTGGTTACAGCCTACAGTAATAAGAAGAGCTATTATGAGTTAGTTTAGCTATGTATATTGTTACGTTTATGCGATTTAATCTTAGATTACTGTGCGGCCGACGAGAGAATGCGTACTTGACACCTGTCAGTTTCATACAACCGAATACCTACGTATTTTGCGAATTTGATCTTTATTTATTTGACAGGTGTCAGGAACGCGTAGGTACCCTCGACGATCGAACTGTAGTCTTGTTTCATCATCATTCCTTATGAGAGCTACCTACCATTGCAAGTAGGTAATGGTCTTTCATGCGTTATCGTAACCACATTACCTACGATAATTATTATTTATTAGTGATATAAAAATTAAAATATGCGGATATTCGCATTCGCATTCGCGAATATCCGCATATTTTTCAATATTCGCATTCGCATTCGCATTCGCAAAAATTATGCGAATATTTAGCGAATGTTTTTAATAATCAAAAAGGAAACTATTATATGCATGCATGTGAAATAATAATACAATAGATAACACTTAGATATTTTTATTAAATCATACTTCTACATTCTAAATTAAAGTCTCATTTATGAAAAAAGAACTTCAGAGATCTGATCAAATCTAACATTAATCAGCCTTGTTACAACTATGTAAGGTTTGCATTTATTTAGTGGTATATTATTACTTTACTACCATTTTAAAATAAAGTTTACAGTTTCTATTTACTAAAAAACTAAACAATTACTTGAAACAAAATTATTAAACTTTAAATATCTTAATACATTAGATATTTAAAGTTTAATAATTTTGTTTATAACCTTTGGCTTTAAATGTATATTTTTTCATTCCACTTTATATATCTGAGGAATTAAATATATTTATAATGAATTAGTGATGTAACGGATATTCGCATTCGCATTCGCATTTGCGAATGTTGAATATAAATATTCGCATTCGCATTCGCATTCGCGAATGTGAAAAATCCAACATTCGTTACATCACTATTATTTATCTATGACATAAATTGTCACAGATTGCATTTGACAGCAATTCTGATCTCTATGTGCCTGAGTCTGGAGGCCAATTCCCGTAATTTAAAAAGGGTCAAAATGCAGTCGCTATCTCATCTCAGCGACAATCAATTGCAAAAACTTGTCAAAACTGTAAGGATATTAGAGGTATTTTTGACAGATTGAATCTGAGATTAGACTGTGAAAGTTCTTAAAATTCCGAGAACTGCCCCTCTGATCTCTAAGTCCGCTAACTAGATATCGAAGTAAATCGGTATCAAGATTTAACAAAACATGAATGAGCAATACTAACACAAACCTTATCGAAATTAACAACCAAAAATACTTCTTAAAACCTTATTATTAAACGAGTAAAAATTATATTGGCCGCTTCGGGCAATCCCCTACTTAATACAAGAATTTTTATCTCGCATTTTACAAAATGGAGGTCGACAAGAGAGGTAATATCCATTACTTTGGCTAAATTAAGTCTTATTTTGCGTGACATCGTTTGCCTTTCTTACTTAAGAATTAAAAAGGGAATAGCAGTCTATATTTTATTACTGTTCTAACAAATTGTGCGATTCTTTTCAGGCTTTATAATGGTGATCAAGTGCTGCGTTTTATTAAGCCCTCCTTAATGGGACCGTCTCAAATATTCAACAATTACGGTATTTTTTACATTTCGTAATTAATATTGTGATGTTTTCTGTTTTTAGGTTAATGGAAATGTCATTATTTTTATAAAATGCTTTTTAATTGATGTTAATTTTGAATGGCGGTCGTGTTTAATGGAATTATTTTTATATTATTAACTTTAGACATATTTTAAAGGAGTTAATTTGAGATGGACGTCTGTTAAAGAGATGTTTTAGAGAAAATGGCTTCCTGTAAAAATAAACTCATTACGCACCCAAAATATAAAGAGAAAGACTTCACACAACTCCAAAGTGGGAATCAATGACACCTTTACAAAGTTCATAAGTAATTGATTTACCTACCTACCTATTTGGAATACTAAGGTCCTATAATTTTACTATTGTCAGATAAGTATCTCTTATCCGTGGGTTGAATAAAATTAACGTCTGTCAGTTCTAGTAGGTGTAGGTAGTTATTGTAGGTGTAACTGACAAAAATTCAAAATTTATTCTGAGGATAAGACTTATTCTAGTTATAAAAGTTTGGTGGAATTCGCCCTTAGTTATGTAACTCCTTCGAGAACGGCAAACAGAAAAATAAAAAATTAGATCCTCAAACATCACAATATCCTAGTTATTTCCACCACAATACATATTTACCACAGTAGGTATTTAACTTGTTTTTTAACCAAACGAACAATGTGTATTTGTACCTTTACACAACAAATTGGGTTACCAAATACCGTTATCAAAACACACCTCATACACGAGCGTACAAAAAAACACGATGGAAATAAATCAAATTTATCTGATTTTACCTCCGTAGAGTACCTACAGAGTAAGGTTTCAAGAAATAAGCTTTAAAAGTACCTAACGTAAGACGATCTCATGTGCAAAATTAATTTAGGCCTCCCCAATACCATATGTAAATGAAATTGAACCGGGCGTTATTTTATTGAAGGGAGTACAGAAGGGAGGGGGGAATAGGCCCCGATATTTGACGATGTTTGAACTTCGGAACGGAGGTGGAAATCGACGTAAGGAGTCTTTTTTTTCTCTCTTTTGTTGTTAATATGCATGAGGAATACGGATGTGGTATTGAAATTAGGTTGAGCTGCCGACTGTTTTGATGGAATAGTTCTGTGGATGTTGGATTTTTTTTGATGATAATTTCCATCTAATTTTTGTATTTTATCATACACACAATAGTATTATATATACAAATAGGGTTCGGGGCTAAGGTAAAGATTAGTAGAATTGTACACTTTTCGGTGCGTAGCCCAGTTGACAGACGTCACCACAAGCGGAGGACGTCACACGACTCTTGTCAAATAGGAGTGCGTCAAATGTTTTTAAAGGAAGTTTCTAGAATGTTATAGAAGCTTCGACTCGTTCTCTTTGGTAGAGCGGGAACGAGAGGAGTTTCCGCCAGAAGCGCGTGGATTGTGGCGGGAGCGCTTAAAAATAGCTTCGCGTTATAGCATTTTGGCTACTGCTTTAACAGCCAATGGACGTAAAAAGACGTCTATGTGGAGGTAGAGTAAGGTTGGATGAGAAAATATACAAACATAATATAATGAAATCGTCTTATCCATTTTTACATTGGTATTCTAATGTTTACATAGCATCCAAATCAGATGAGGTGCTTACATTATCAATAAGCGCGGCCAACAGTGCTGAAAATCGTCATTCAGTACCTAGGTACCGAGAGTAATTTGAACTTGGAGAGTACCTAATATTGATGATTTTAATACATATTTTGACGATCGTAAATCATATTTTGACCAAGATACAACCTGACACAGGCTTCCAAATTGCAAAAAACTTAAAAAAAAATGAATTTCGTAGGCTACCTTAGCGCAAAGTCAAAGTCAAAGCATTTATTTCAAATAGGCACATAAAAGGCACTTTTGAACGTCAAAAATTACAACAAATAGGTAGATTCTAGTCGACGAGATCAACCTTACCCCAAAAAAGCAAGAGAATTTAACAACTACGGTCTACCTTTCTAACATAAACTTGATCAATATCGCTCCTACAGCTGTACACAACGATTCCATTACACGAAAACGCATTAAAAAATTGAAATGTCAAAAATGTGACGAAATTCACGCCTAAAATGAGCGGTGAATAATTCAAAACGACTCGATAGCCGCGCCAACAATTTGAAACCACGCAACCCCCAAGGGGATATATCATGTTACCCATCAAGTTTATTTTTTCGCCCCAATTTATCAATTATTAACGGCCTTAGGCCGGTATCGGCTGAAATTGAGAAATAAGTCACTAGCGAACAACTTTTCAGGCTGATTATGATTTATTATGTACTTCTGAACGGAGGAAAATTTTTGAACGATAAAAACACGGCTTTTTGAGCCTGTGCCGGAGGAATGCTGGCGAAACTTTTTTATTGTAAGCTCCACTGATATATAATAATATAAATTAACGGCCTGTACTAAGTAGGTATTTTTTACGTTTACCGATCCCACTAAGAAGTCTTTTACGCCTTTTCTGAAAATCTTGATGCTATAGATGCACTGACCTGTATGACCCATTCACACACACACTGCACTCACTGCTATCTGCACTTGTATGATAGAAGTCAGTATATAGATGCATTTAGCGTGTCAATTCTAGGTTCGAAGGTAACTAACTAGGTAGGTACTGTAGGAGAGGTACATCAATAACACAATTTTTTTTAGATAAAATAGTTATTAACCGGAATCCATGTGTCGGCTGTCCGTGGTTAAATAATAATAGCCGCACAGGTCGATCGATCAGACTAAGCTACGCTTGCCGCGGTTGGTCTGTGGATGGGTGACCATCTTTACATACCGAGACAACTCCGTGCCTCGGAAAACACGTTAAGCCGTTGGTCCGCGCTGTCATTCGTGGATCTTTGACAGTCGTTACGGGCAGTCCAGAAGACCGAAAGTCTGACAACCAGTGTTACCAAGGGGTATCGTATTACCCAGTAACTGGGTTGTGGAGATCAAATAGGCAGTCGCTCCATGTAAAAAACTGGTATTCAGCTGCATCCGGTTAGACTGGAAGCCGACCCCAACATAGTTGGGAAAAGCAGATGATGATGATAATAAGTTATTAACCGGAATCGTTTCACGTTTTCTACATCTTTTTCCTTCTCACTTGGCTTCTCAGCCCGACACAGAATACAATAATTTAAATAGGGCAGCCCTATCTGACGCCTACTGTTTATCTATAATGTTATGCCATTATCTTATAATTACCAAAAAGGTTGCACTTGCATCCCACATACCATGCAGTCTCTACAGTAGGTAGGTAGGTACTACTGGAGACTATTAGGAGACCTCACAGGATAGTTAGTGATTCTAACTTTACTACTAAAACATCTAAGTGTTTCACGACTAAGCGTGAAATTTTCCTACACCAATTTGTGAAAGGTTATTAAAAATCACCTTTAGCTGTTATACAAACTAAAAAGACATTTCTTGTTTTATAAGTACCTACCTAAAATAGCTTATCCCAGACAAGGGCTGTCACCCAAAGACTATATTCTCTTTGCTGTCACCTAAGTAATCAGAAAAATCAAAATAGAAAAACAATTGCTGGTTAAAAAGATTTTAATTGGCTAAACTTTACAGCCAGCTATATTTTTTCTATTCTAAATACGAAATAGTGTTTATCTCGCAATACCTACTAATAGCTCTGAACATGCTATAATTACAGCCACTAAATCATTTTAGCAGCAAGTTTAGTGTTATGTTAAATCAGGAGCGCTTTCACACGCGTAGAACCTATTTATCAAAACCTCTTGTAGGACCTAATTGGCGGGATACCGAAGTTAGTAAGTTATAATAGGTAGGTATCAACGCAATGGTTTTGAAAATAAGCTGTAGGTAAATAGAGAAATTTGCATTAATTAAGCAATACCTACCTATTCCTAAACGCGATTATTTTAGCTTTCTGAGTATATAGGTACTTATGATTAGGTAATGGTAATAATCATCATTCAGCCAAAAGACGCCCCATTGCTGAACATAGGACGCTTCCCAACGTGACCGACACAAGATAGGTTTGACTAGATTGGACACCTGTCAAGTGTCTACCAACCAGCGCAGGTATTTTTAGTCCAGTCAAAATAGTCCTTAAAATAGAGGTAAGGTTACAATAATTCCCATAGAGCTAAAAATTGGTATGAATGTTCAGAATACTATTATAAATGAATTGTGAAAAGTCCCCATCAATCCCCCTTGTGCAAAATTTTTTATTGATGGTGAAAGTTTGCAAAAATAGGTTTTTCGCGTTTTTCAGCTAAACGGTGAGTTTTATAGCAAAAATAGTTCAGACAAAAGTTGTAGATCATCCGATTCTCTACAAAAAATGTATTGAATAGAATAGAATAGAATACTGTATCCACACTTTTTTTCATAATTATTGCCATTTCCGTGATAAAGCGGTTGAAAGAATTGAAAAAAATATTTTATTCGTAATATGCACGTTAATGTACTTTTATATACATTTTTGAACCGTTATACGAGTAAACATATGAGTCCCTGTCTTATACATACAAAATACCATAGACATCTGTAAAAAATCATGTGCAGTGTCGAAAAAATTATATCTACTCGAAAAAGTAGCATTGATACCGTGAAAAGACGGCGGCGCCAAGAAGAAGAAGCTGGTTCATCAAAAATAAGTCCTCCTCGTACTAGAGCACGAGTAAGTGAAAATACATAAATCTTACGTCGGTACTGCAGTGCTTTTTTCTTCTCCAACTCTTCATATAATTCATTGCCGCAAAATAAACAACACTGATTGAAGCAAAATGTAGTTTCACTTACTCGTGCTCTAGTACGAGGAGGACTTATTTTTGATGAACCAGCTACTTCTTCTTGGCGCCGTCTTTTCACGGTATCAATGCTACTTTTTCGAGTAGATATAATTTTTTCGACACTGCACATGATTTTTTACAGATGTCTATGGTATTTTGTATGTATAAGACAGTGAGGCGGGGTCGCGGCAGACCACGTAGGAGATGGCGGGACGAGCTGGATAGGTTCCATCAAAACTGGAAGGAGGACGCGCGGGCTCGCGAAAGATGGAAGGAGTGGAGGGAGGCCTTTGCCCATGAGTGGGACAGCGCAGGCTAAACACAAAAAAAAAAAAGACTGGGACTCATATGTTTACTCGTACAACGGTTCAAAAATGTATATAAAAGTACATTAACGTGCATATTAAGAATAAAATATTTTTTTCAATTCTTTCAACCGCTATATCACGGAAATGGCAATAATTATGAAAAAAAGTGTGGATACATTTTTTGTAGAGAATCGGATGATCTACAATTTTTGTCTGAACTATTTTTGCTGTAAAACTCATCGTTTCGCTGAAAAACGCGAAAAACCTATTTTTGCAAACTTTCACCATCAATAAAAATTTTTGCACAAGGGGGATTGATGGGGACTTTTCACAATTCATTTATAATAGTATTCTGAACATTCATACCAATTTTTAGCTCTATGGGAATTATTGTAACCTTCAAAGTCTTATTTGACTGGACTATTTGTTAGGGTGTACTCAATTACAATGCTGGTAATTGACGCCGATTTGCCAGCGTTTCTCAGCGCTGGTTATCAACGCTGGTCGGTGCAGGCGTAACCGGCGCGCGGCGCCAAAAAGCGCCGACCAGACTAAGGATGCGTTCCGAGTTGCGCTATAATCGATTTGAGCATGCTGATATACTTTCCGAATTAGCATGAGCGCGATAACAGTGTCCCGTGAAGCGTCATAGATGACGTCATGACATGAGCCACCTTGCGATAACGCCGACCATTTCCTAAAATAATATCACCATGAGCTACGACAATTAATAAATAAATAATAATCATTTTATTATCACGCAAATAAGTAAGGCCCATAGATAAAGTACACAAAATAATCTTATGCAATAATAAACTAATACATATTAAAAACCTTAAAACTATGACTATAGGTACTTACACGTAATTATTAACGTTGTCGGTGTCTATTATGGCGTAGCCGCTACGTAACTGCTACGAAAGCGAATGTATGAATAATGTACTGTAAAAAACAAGTTTCAAAAGTTTTCAACCAGTAGGCATGACTTTTGCTCGTTCAAAGATATAGGTCCGTTCCACACCAAATAGGCCAACGGACCCTTTACCCAGCTTTATGTAACACTGAAAATATTTCGTAACATGGTTGCAAATTACAATAATGAAAACATTACATCAAAATCAGGTTAATTGGTAGGTACACCTATAACCCTGATTCAGAGGCAGCATTGGCTTAACAAAATCTGCCCGAATATTACCTAAACTACACATCGCATCGTCACAAAGCCATTTCGCGATAACGCAACCCGTGAAACAGATTTATTTTTATATTTCGAATGTTGTGGCTGGCCGGTAAATCAGAAGCTGAAATAACATACCTATGCCATTGCACAAGTTGGATTTAAAAAAATGTTTGGCTTTTGTGAGTTTTGATTATAGAATTTTGGCTACAGGGATGATCAATTACTATATAGACGTCGACTCAAATACTGACTATTGTTTTATGTAATAACAACGAAAAATATGAGGTACCTAATAACACTTGTATAACATACATTATCCTGTAATGCACATTGCACACTCAATTACAGGTAACCACAGCTTACACATATATCGAGTACACATGCAGGCTGTGAATACATAATCTATTTATACAAAAGAAAGTCGCCATTTATAACTCAAGAACCACGGAACAGATTTATATGATTTTTCGTTTGTTGGATTTGTCTCCGCCCTGAATAGCGGAATAACTATTAAAAAATTCAAAAAGAAGAAAAAACATAAGGTTGTCTCATACATCTTGTATGGATCGGCTTTTTTTATAATATCACGCATGACGTCGGTTTTATAACGTGTGTAATTTTGTAGAAAATTACCCGTTTGTGTAAAATACTTATAATAATAATAGTCCTCCAGGCCATATTTCGGCCATGGTGGCCAATCTTAACGGAGACTAGCCTTCTGCGCGGGACATTATGGGCACAAATGTGTGCGCAGACACAACAGACAACACAAGTAAACTTACTCTTCCCTCACTCTCGTCCGTCCGATGGGACGGCAATCAGACGCGACCAGAGAGAAATAAGGCGAGGCACGGGGGTATCAAACCGGCAACTGCCAAACTCCGGGCTGTTACTGAGAAATTCCTAATGGTGGGTTTCTCCATAACACATTGTCCGATCTGGGAATTGATCCCAGGATTCCACGTTCAGCAGTCGCGCTTTTGCGACCACGAAACCAACGGGGCAGTTACAATGAGTGAGTGGGTAGGCAAAACATCCGAAATAAGAAACAACAATAAAACAATCTTCGTGAACCTTGGCGAATGGAACTTCTATGTGATGTCAGTAGGTATTCCAAAAATCATTGTAAAGTAATTTGAATGAATCTATCGCCAACGTCCGTACCTACTACGTTGAATCACCGGTTCTCATCCGATCACCGAATACCACGTAACGTTGGCTTTTTACTTTTTTTTTTTGTTTTCGGATTTTAATTAGTTTTAAATGATTATTTAAAAAAATATGTGGGGACTGTGTCTTACGTACCCATCCCTTGCATAGTTTTAAGAATGTAATATTTTTATAGAGGAACTTATTGTAATAATTTTTAGAAAGTTTCATTTTGTGTTTTTCCCACGAATCACATCTGCAAGCGATTTAAGTTATAGGTACTATTGTCTTTCATGATTCTTTATTTTAGTTAAGGTTCTTCATTGTTCTATTATGTTTAGTTATCTTGTATTGTACCCATTTGCTATTGTTAGTTAAGGTTCATTGTTCTGTTATTTTTAGTTGTCTTGTATTGTACCCATCTGCATTTCTCGTGTTTTATTATACTTTTAAAAGGCAGATGTGGATTTGCCGCGTCCTTTGTTTAGTGAACGGCAGATTTGGTAGAGTTTTGGTTCGGAGCTTCAGTCTGTGCTGAACTACGATCGTGCGAGGTCCTCTCTGACCCCCGATCATATTTTTACTCGCCGAAGCTCGCCGTAATAGTTTACGGCGAGCTTCGTGTTTCTATTAGTTTTATGTCTTCATGTAACATTATTTAATTTTACCTTTTCGTGTCAAGTGTAACTACTAGCTTTAGTTACTTGATATCGTAATAAATTAATCGCTACCTATTTACAACATACTCCAGTGTATTACTTATCCACCACGGTCACGAATAACCCACAGTGGTGACCCCGACGTGATCAAAGCTATCAATAGCGTGAGTTCGTGACAGTGCGTAAAGAGTTTCGCGAGTGCTAAATCAAAGTACGTGTTAAAATGGCGAGCGATCCAGCGGGAGTCACTAGCGGCGGATGACGCGCATTCCCAGCCAGCCAGCTCCCACGGCTTCAACGGGTATCCTGACCACCAGCATGCAGCGACCGCGCATACCTGGTCATCACCCTCAGCCTCATCAGCAACCTCGGCACAGCACACTGCACTTTCGGCCGGTCAACAAGAAGAGCCCAATTCCTCTCCTGGTCGACGCAGCCCGCGCCACCCCGACTCACTGAGGACATCTTCGCAAATAGTTCCGACTCACCGTGAACTATGCAGCAACCGGTTCCGACTCACTGGAACCTAAGTTGGCCTGGCAAGCATATTCCTCGCCGTTCTGGTCGCTGTACCACATCCGACGCACTGGAGCATAACGCAGCGCCCGCGCCACCCCGACTCACTGGGAACATCTTCGCAGACAGTTCCGACTCACCGTGAACTATGCGGCACCGACGCACTGGAGCATAACGCAGCGCCCGCGCCACCCCGACTCACTGGGGACATCTTCGCAGACAGTTCCGACTCACCGTGAACTATGCGGCAACCGGTTCCGACTCACTGGGACCTAAGTTGGCCTGGCAAGCATATTCCTCGCCGTTCTGGTAGGCGAGTTAAATTTCCTGATTACTATCAGGCAGGTGTTTCGTGATCTTTATCACTGGTAGGGGGGTACTGTGGGGACTGTGTCTTACGTACCCATCCCTTGCATAGTTTTAAGAATGTAATATTTTTATAGAGGAACTTATTGTAATAATTTTTAGAAAGTTTCAGTAGCCTATTTTCTTCGTAATGAGTGCCACTATTTTGTATTTGGAAACACGGTTACTAAAATTCTTGTGTGACGTCAATAACATCATACAAATTGATAATTTCGACTTAGCTATCGCCAACGTCCATACTACGTTGAATACACCGGTTCTCGTCCGATCACCGAAGTTAAGCAACATCGGGCGTGGTCAGTACTTGGATGGGTGACCGCCTGGGAACGCCACGTGACGCTGGCTTTTTGCTTTTTTTTTTAGTTTTAAATGATTATTTAAAAAATATAACCTATTTTGTTCGTAATGAGTGCCACTATTTTGTTAATCAAACAGCATATTTTTGGAAACATGGTTACTAAAATTCTTGCGTGACGTCAATAATCTCATACAGATTGATAATTTCTACTTAGCTATCGCCAACGTCCATACTACGTTGAATACACCGGTTCTCGTCCGATCACCGAAGTTAAGCAACATCGGGCGTGGTCAGTACTTGGATGGGTGACCGCCTGGGAACACCACGTGACGTTGGCTTTTTTGTTTTAAATATTTAATTAGTTTTAAATGATTATTTAAAAAAATATAACCTATTTTCTTCGTAATGAGTGCCACTATTTTGTATTTGGAAACACGGTTACTAAAATTCTTGTGTGACGTCAATAACATCATACAAATTGATAATTTCGATTTAGCTATCGCCAACGTCCATACTACGTTGAATACACCGGTTCTCGTCCGATCACCGAAGTTAAGCAACATCGGGCGTGGTCAGTACTTGGATGGGTGACCGCCTGGGAACACCACGTGACGCTGGCTTTTTGCTTTTTTTTTAGTTTTAAATGATTATTTAAAAAAATATAACCTATTTTCTTCGTAATGAGTGCCACTATTTTGTTAATCAAACAGCATGTTTTTGGAAACATGGTTACTAAAATTCTTGCGTGACGTCAATAATCTCATACAGATTGATAATTTCTACTTTCTACTTAGCTATCGCCAACGTCCATACTACGTTGAATACACCGGTTCTCGTCCGATCACCGAAGTTAAGCAACATCGGGCGTGGTCAGTACTTGGATGGGTGACCGCCTGGGAACACCACGTGACGTTAGCTTTTTTGTTTTAAATATTTAATTAGTTTTAAATGATTATTTAAAAAAATATAACCTATTTTCTTCGTAATGAGTGCCACTATTTTGTATTTGGAAACACGGTTACTAAAATTCTTGTGTGACGTCAATAACATCATACAAATTGATAATTTCGACTTGGCTATCGCCAACGTCCATACTACGTTGAATACACCGGTTCTCGTCCGATCACCGAAGTTAAGCAACATCGGGCGTGGTCAGTACTTGGATGGGTGACCGCCTGGGAACACCACGTGACGTTGGCTTTTTGATTTTCAATATTTTTTTTATTTTGTGGTAAAATATAATTGAGTACTTACCCATAATATTTTTTTTTTTTTTTTGTATACTGCGCCTCAATTGTAGTGGCTCATTGTTTATGTTTAGCCGCATATACATAGCAGTCACGGAAACTGCTTACAGGACAGCGCGAGCGTAGGCCTGTCAACAAGTACCACGTACTTGATAAAATAAAAAATGGTCTACAGAACTAAAGTCTACAAGGCCTACAAAGTCCTCACACTTACAAAATAAGAATCTATCAAAAGGAAAAAAAAACTGCTTACATGATTTCCCTGGTTCCTTATTTACGAAAAGTTACCAGGGTCCAAATCATATGTATAGGTGCCTGCAAATCCGTTCAAGGACTCACTGTAACCGTAATAACTGCCGGTCGATTCTGTAAAAATCTCACCGTGAAAACTTAGGTGAAGTGAGTTTGTTTTTGCTAGGAACTGACACTATTGACAGCTCACTCCACGCTCACTTCACCTAAGTTTTCACGGTGAGATGGTAACAGAATCACACTGCTGTTTTAAAAGAAAAAACACTTCTAAATGTAACAGATACAATAATGTTACAGAATCAAAGTGTAACCTTTTATATGTGATAATTAGTGTTAATTTATGTGTAACAGAAATAAGCATTTGTAGGTATAATTTGCACGGTACCGCAAAAACGCGCGGCGGACTAACAGTCGGGTTTGCGGCTATTTTGGCAACGCCGCGTTTACCGGTTGCACTTATTAACACTGTTAACACTTTTGTATGGGTTACAGATATATTACTGTTACACTTTTAAAAGTGTTTTGGATTAACACATTGAAAAACACATATACCTAAAAGAATTACATCTTTGATTCTGTTATCAATATGTAACACTTATAATTCTGTAACCTTTATGAAGGTGTTTTAAGTAGTTATGAGAAACAAAGAGTCATTGGATATAACAAAGAAAATACATTGCATGAAAGTATTTATTTCCATTTACATATCACAAATTATAAACATAATTACAGTCAACGTTCAACAATAACTGCCATATTGCTGGCCTCACGATTATTATTATTTAAATTGTACTCAATTTATATTATACATAACGTAAATAACTTAAATGAACATATCAAATGCTCAACTTAAAACAAATAACACTTATATATTTTGTAAATATCTCTTTCGCAGATCATCACCTTTTCAAGACAGGCCTGAAAACAAAAATACAGTTTAGAAACGAAAATCCAAAAATTGCTGTCATCTTGCACCAACAATCACTGAATACGTTTAGCGCTAAACACATTTAAATTGTCAATCGTTTGAAGATGTCAGAAAGAATGATATTTTTGTTTTCAATTAGTTTTCAAAGTTAGTAGTAGTGTTAGTTAGTAGTTTTTTGCTTAGCAATCATGTATAAATTTAGCGGTTTGGCGTGCAAATGGGCTTGGGTTACCAAACAATTTTGATACTTTCAACATTACGACAATGTAACATTTGGACATTTTGTCACTTCTACATTTTAGCATGGTCGTTTCAACCTCATAACAACAATAACATTAGAGGAAAAATATTTTTTGCAATTTTGAGCATTGTTAACTAAAGGCCTACTATGCGATATATTAAACTGACACTAGAAACACTGTAGATTAACCACATAATTATATGTACGTAGTAGGCAGTCGCTCCGTATAAAATACTGGTATTCAGCTGCATCCAGTTAAAACTAAAAGCCGATCCCAATAGAGTTGGGAAATGGGTAGGCAGATTGCTTGACGATATGCACGTAGTAATTATGAGAACTCATTAAAAACAGAGCTGACAGGTACCAAAAAAACTTTATGCAAAAAAAAACAAGTATAGTCTTCTTACTTTTTCTGGAACCCAAACTTGCTCAGCAACGTTGGTTGGTTACTAGGCAAAGGCGGCGATTTCTTTACTCCATTTATTCTGGACGCAGACTTCTTGAAGACATTCATGTTGGAGCTTGGTTTGTTGGGCTGACTGCCAAACATTGGCCGAGACTGACTGCTTGACCACATAGATTTTGTAGGAGAGGCGCCGAAAGATGTCTGTAAAAAAGTCAAAGGAATTAAATAATGATATATATTTATGATGATAAGTACCATAAAGGCATAGACAGAGGCGTCTTTACCTATGGTGCAGGGTGTGCGGCGCACACGGGCGCCGGGTCTAAGGGGGCGCCTCTGCCCTGCGCCCTCTAATGCGACACCTCCAAAGATGCGTCGATGCCGGCGCTCTCAAAGACCCTGCGCTCGTGTGCGCCGCACATAGGGTTGCCAACTTTTTTTAGAAGAAATAGAGTATATCTGATTTTGAAGGAGGTAAATAAAGAGTACGGACGTACAAAAAAGAGTATCATTTATTGTGTATTTTTTGTACTTTTTGCAGCACATAATAATTTTTCATTGTTCTTAAAGGAATTGTATGAGTCCAAACATTCCAACTCTAAAATATAATTATTATCAAGAACTCATTTTTGATCAATTTCAATGAAGCTCTATTTCTCTGAAACTATATTTTCTGGCAAAATTGCTACTGCTTATTTGGTTTGAAATTTTAAGCAAGATAAATATAGTTAGCAAGGCCCTTCAAAAGTCAGACGTTGTATTGTCAGAAGCGGTGAAAATTATTGATAATGCAAAAATAAGTTTGTCTGAATTCCGTAATGAATCCGCTTTTGAGGAGCTCCTTAACCGGGTGAAAACTGTAGCGGAAGAAGTCGAGGCAATAGTAGAATTTCCCACACCTGCACGCCCTCGCGTTCGTAAAAGGTTTTTTAATTATGAGGCGAAGGATGAACCGATAACAGACGCGAAAATACATTTTAAAGTAAATTTTTACTACTATTTGTTAGACACTGCAACACCGAACACATTGCTCTAATTTAGAAAATAAACTTTGCCATGCTGGCTCTTCAGATGTGGAACAGTTCGAGCTCTATAATGAAATCGAATTATTACCGATGTTTATTGATGATTCCACTACGCCGCCGTTGGATATTTTAAATTACTTGTTTACGAATAAATTAATTTCAGTGTTCCCAAATCTGTCCACAGCACTGAGGATATACCTGACACTTCCAGTCACGGTCGCACATAGCGAAAGGTCATTTTCTAAACTAAAAATAATTAAAAACTACCTTAGATCAACATTGTCGCAAAGTTGACAAAAACATTAATAAGTATTGAACATGAAATCAAAATTGAAGTTAGTGACATTGTTAAAGATTTCGCTAATGCAAAAGCTCGCAAAGTAACTTTTTTGTAAATACATTTGTGTGTATATATATATATTTGTGTGTACGAGTGTCCTGTTTGTTATGTAACTATAATAGTTTTTGCGGTTTAAGATCATTTTTTCTCATAATAGTTTTTCAATTAAATATTTTTGAAAGAACTAGAAAGTTGTGATTTTTTAATTCTTATAACCCGGAAGAAGAATAAAAAAATCACAACTTTCCTAAAAAAACTTTTTGCTTCCCGACATCATTTAAAATTGCACCATTTGCATCCGAATTTCCGTTTGAAAATATAACTGGTTAGTATTCCATTTTGACCCCGCTCCTACTAGACTAGAGGGCGCCAGGGTACTGGTTGCACACGGGCGCCACAAGGGCTAGAGACGCCTCCAGAGCCGTCTTTAACCTATTGGAGGCCCTGGGCATATAAGGGTCACGGGGCCCCTGTGTAGATAAGAGACAACAAGGGAAACTTACTAATATTTTTCATAACTAGGCTAGAAACTTATTGTAAATCGCACTGCAAATAACTTATTTTGTCATTGAATCGGGTACCTACTAATAAAGACTCGTACACACAGGCGCGACGCGCGACGCGAATCGCGCGCGACACAAAGGCACCGCTCGTTGCGCGACTTGCGGTGCCTTTGTGTCGCGTGTCGCGTCGCGCCTGTGTGTACGAGCCTTAATGCGTAAAATGCAACGGTGGCTGCAAATAATGTTTTTTATGGTAGCAGGCCGGGGCCCTCGAAGATCGCGGGGCCCTGGGCACTTGCCCAGACTGCCCAATGGACAAGAGGGGCCTGGACGCCTCTGGGCATAGATGAGCTAATAATTGTGCTAGTTAAAGTGTACTGCGATTTATTGGCGACTGGAGATACAAAGTGTGAATAAAAATCAGCTGCTCCATACATTTATGTTTGCATAACTCGACAATCGTTGCAACAGATGCTTTTTTTCGAGATTTCTGGGAGAGCTCCATAGTAAAAGTATTTTAAGAAAGAAAGAAAAAAGTTTATTTGTCCCAGGTTAAGTAAGGCACACAATATCCACACAAAACAAACAGAAAAAAAACAACTTAATATGTTGTGTGCCTGACTGCAAAAAAACAGTTAATGGATTTAGAGGTTTTCACATTTTAAAAAGTGATGAAAAAGTAAACTAAATCGAGGCTGTGAGTTATTGCCATATTTGCAAAGATAGACGAAAGATATCACATATAAAGAATCTGCAACTATATCTATGAAAACTTACTACCACGCGTGACGATTAAGCACGTACATTGAAAGTGCACCCTGTGTACCAAATAATTTGTTCTTCCACTAACCTGTGACGCAGTAGGTGTAATCAAAGTCTCCAAAGGATAAGTGTTCTCTATCACAGACTCTTCGCTTTCCGTATTTTCTATTACATGCACAGCCATATCCATATTTAAGGCACTCCTACGTTTCGGACTAGACTCCAATATTGGACTTTGAGTTCGTTTGGGCGAACTATTGTTTGTATAGTTTTCCTTCTGAGAATCTCCCTCCAAACATTCGTCTTCGCCTTCTTCAATTTTGACACAAGTTGATGTTCGTTTTTTAAACGGATTCCGGCTTACTTTTTCCGGAGATTCTTCTATAGTAATACTCTCTTTAGATAAATTATTGCTGTCATTAGTCTGAATTTCTTCATTACTTAAGAAAAACTTACTTTCGACTACGTTATTATCTAAGACTGTTCTAGGGAATCTACTGAGTTTCTTCAGTACTGAGTAGCTGCCAGTTTTCAGGCATTTTTTAAAGGATCTTTCTTTATTTTCGAGTATAGGAGATTTATTTTTTCTAGTACTGAATTGGTCGGTAATTTCGTCGTCCGTGATTGGTTTGTTATGTTCATTTTCAGAGTATTGTGTTAATGTTTCGCTATCAGAGTCGATCTTCTGTTTTTTATTTGCGGGTTCTGTACAATACATGTTGCTTAAGGTTTCTATTGACAAACTGGAACATACAAATAAAATTGACGTTATTTTTTGATAAAACATGGATAGAATGCAATGAACAATTTAATCAGTTTATCAATTAGTTTTTTTTTTTTATAACCAATAACTGCATCATTTAAAACAATCATAAATTATGGTTTCGCTATCTGTTTCAAAAACAAAAAAATGTTAATAGTCAGGTTGGCGATGTATCCTATGACGTCATTATTTTGAAAGAGATAGATAATTGCGCTTCAGCTATCGCCAACGTCCATACTACGTTGAATACACCGGTTCTCGTCCGATCACCGAAGTCAAGCAACATCGGGCGTGGTCAGTACTTGGATGGGTGACCGCCTGGGAACACCACGTGACGCTGGCTTTTTGCTTTTTTTTTAGTTTTAAATGATTATTTAAAAAAATATAACCTATTTTCTTCGTAATGAGTGCCACTATTTTGTTAATCAAACAGCATGTTTTTGGAAACATGGTTACTAAAATTCTTGCGTGACGTCAATAATCTCATACAGATTGATAATTTCGACTTAGCTATCGCCAACGTCCATACTACGTTGAATACACCGGTTCTCGTCCGATCACCGAAGTTAAGCAACATCGGGCGTGGTCAGTACTTGGATGGGTGACCGCCTGGGAACACCACGTGACGCTGGCTTTTTGCTTTTTTTTTTAGTTTTAAATGATTATTTAAAAAAATATAACCTATTTTGTTCGTAATGAGTGCCACTATTTTGTTAATCAAACAGCATATTTTTGGAAACATGGTTACTAAAATTCTTGCGTGACGTCAATAATCTCATACAGATTGATAATTTCTACTTAGCTATCGCCAACGTCCATACTACGTTGAATACACCGGTTCTCGTCCGATCACCGAAGTTAAGCAACATCGGGCGTGGTCAGTACTTGGATGGGTGACCGCCTGGGAACACCACGTGACGTTAGCTTTTTTGTTTTAAATATTTAATTAGTTTTAAATGATTATTTAAAAAAATATAACCTATTTTCTTCGTAATGAGTGCCACTATTTTGTATTTGGAAACACGGTTACTAAAATTCTTGTGTGACGTCAATAACATCATACAAATTGATAATTTCGACTTGGCTATCGCCAACGTCCATACTACGTTGAATACACCGGTTCTCGTCCGATCACCGAAGTTAAGCAACATCGGGCGTGGTCAGTACTTGGATGGGTGACCGCCTGGGAACACCACGTGACGTTGCCTTTTTTGTTTTAAATATTTAATTAGTTTTAAATGATTATTTAAAAAAATATAACCTATTTTCTTCGTAATGAGTGCCACTATTTTGTTAATCAAACAGCATGTTTTTGGAAACATGGTTACTAAAATTCTTGCGTGACGTCAATAATCTCATACAGATTGATAATTTCGACTTAGCTATCGCCAACGTCCATACTACGTTGAATACACCGGTTCTCGTCCGATCACCGAAGTTAAGCAACATCGGGCGTGGTCAGTACTTGGATGGGTGACCGCCTGGGAACACCACGTGACGCTGGCTTTTTGCTTTTTTTTTTAGTTTTAAATGATTATTTAAAAAAATATAACCTATTTTGTTCGTAATGAGTGCCACTATTTTGTTAATCAAACAGCATATTTTTGGAAACATGGTTACTAAAATTCTTGCGTGACGTCAATAATCTCATACAGATTGATAATTTCTACTTTCTACTTAGCTATCGCCAACGTCCATACTACGTTGAATACACCGGTTCTCGTCCGATCACCGAAGTTAAGCAACATCGGGCGTGGTCAGTACTTGGATGGGTGACCGCCTGGGAACACCACGTGACGTTAGCTTTTTTGTTTTAAATATTTAATTAGTTTTAAATGATTATTTAAAAAAATATAACCTATTTTCTTCGTAATGAGTGCCACTATTTTGTATTTGGAAACACGGTTACTAAAATTCTTGTGTGACGTCAATAACATCATACAAATTGATAATTTCGACTTGGCTATCGCCAACGTCCATACTACGTTGAATACACCGGTTCTCGTCCGATCACCGAAGTTAAGCAACATCGGGCGTGGTCAGTACTTGGATGGGTGACCGCCTGGGAACACCACGTGACGTTGGCTTTTTGATTTTCAATATTTTTTTTATTTTGTGGTAAAATATAATTGAGTACTTACCCATAATATTTTTTTTTTTTTTTGTATACTGCGCCTCAATTGTAGTGGCTCATTGTTTATGTTTAGCCGCATATACATAGCAGTCACGGAAACTGCTTACAGGACAGCGCGAGCGTAGGCCTGTCAACAAGTACCACGTACTTGATAAAATAAAAAATGGTCTACAGAACTAAAGTCTACAAGGCCTACAAAGTCCTCACACTTACAAAATAAGAATCTATCAAAAGGAAAAAAAAACTGCTTACATGATTTCCCTGGTTCCTTATTTACGAAAAGTTACCAGGGTCCAAATCATATGTATAGGTGCCTGCAAATCCGTTCAAGGACTCACTGTAACCGTAATAACTGCCGGTCGATTCTGTAAAAATCTCACCGTGAAAACTTAGGTGAAGTGAGTTTGTTTTTGCTAGGAACTGACACTATTGACAGCTCACTCCACGCTCACTTCACCTAAGTTTTCACGGTGAGATGGTAACAGAATCACACTGCTGTTTTAAAAGAAAAAACACTTCTAAATGTAACAGATACAATAATGTTACAGAATCAAAGTGTAACCTTTTATATGTGATAATTAGTGTTAATTTATGTGTAACAGAAATAAGCATTTGTAGGTATAATTTGCACGGTACCGCAAAAACGCGCGGCGGACTAACAGTCGGGTTTGCGGCTATTTTGGCAACGCCGCGTTTACCGGTTGCACTTATTAACACTGTTAACACTTTTGTATGGGTTACAGATATATTACTGTTACACTTTTAAAAGTGTTTTGGATTAACACATTGAAAAACACATATACCTAAAAGAATTACATCTTTGATTCTGTTATCAATATGTAACACTTATAATTCTGTAACCTTTATGAAGGTGTTTTAAGTAGTTATGAGAAACAAAGAGTCATTGGATATAACAAAGAAAATACATTGCATGAAAGTATTTATTTCCATTTACATATCACAAATTATAAACATAATTACAGTCAACGTTCAACAATAACTGCCATATTGCTGGCCTCACGATTATTATTATTTAAATTGTACTCAATTTATATTATACATAACGTAAATAACTTAAATGAACATATCAAATGCTCAACTTAAAACAAATAACACTTATATATTTTGTAAATATCTCTTTCGCAGATCATCACCTTTTCAAGACAGGCCTGAAAACAAAAATACAGTTTAGAAACGAAAATCCAAAAATTGCTGTCATCTTGCACCAACAATCACTGAATACGTTTAGCGCTAAACACATTTAAATTGTCAATCGTTTGAAGATGTCAGAAAGAATGATATTTTTGTTTTCAATTAGTTTTCAAAGTTAGTAGTAGTGTTAGTTAGTAGTTTTTTGCTTAGCAATCATGTATAAATTTAGCGGTTTGGCGTGCAAATGGGCTTGGGTTACCAAACAATTTTGATACTTTCAACATTACGACAATGTAACATTTGGACATTTTGTCACTTCTACATTTTAGCATGGTCGTTTCAACCTCATAACAACAATAACATTAGAGGAAAAATATTTTTTGCAATTTTGAGCATTGTTAACTAAAGGCCTACTATGCGATATATTAAACTGACACTAGAAACACTGTAGATTAACCACATAATTATATGTACGTAGTAGGCAGTCGCTCCGTATAAAATACTGGTATTCAGCTGCATCCAGTTAAAACTAAAAGCCGATCCCAATAGAGTTGGGAAATGGGTAGGCAGATTGCTTGACGATATGCACGTAGTAATTATGAGAACTCATTAAAAACAGAGCTGACAGGTACCAAAAAAACTTTATGCAAAAAAAAACAAGTATAGTCTTCTTACTTTTTCTGGAACCCAAACTTGCTCAGCAACGTTGGTTGGTTACTAGGCAAAGGCGGCGATTTCTTTACTCCATTTACTCTGGGAGCAGACTTCTTGAAGCCATTCATGTTGGAGCTTGGTTTGTTGGGCTGACTGCCAAACATTGGCCGAGACTGACTGCTTGACCACATCGATTTTGTAGGAGAGGCGCCGAAAGATGTCTGTAAAAAAAGTCAAAGGAATTAAATAATGATATACATATTTATGATGATAAGTACCATAAAAGCATCTATGTGCTAATTGTGCTAGTTAAAGTGTACGATTTATTGGCGACTGGAGATACAAAGTGTGAAAAAAATCAGCTGCTCCATACATTTACGTTTGCATAACTTGACAATTGTTGAAACAGATGCTTTTTTTCGATTTCTGGGATAGCCCCATAGTAAAAGTTGTTCATAATGTTAAGAAAGAAAGAAAAAAGTTTATTTGTCCCAGGGTTAGTAAGGCACACAATATCCACACAAAAACAAACAAAAAAAAAAACAGAAAAAAAACTTAATATGTGTGCCCGGCTGCAAAAAAAACAGTTAATGGGTTTAGAGGTTTTCACATTTTAAAAGGTGATGAAAAAGTAAACTAAACAGAGGCTGTGAGTTATTGCCATATTTGCAAAGGTAGACGAAAGAAATCACATATAAAGAATCTGCAACTATATCTATGAAAACTTACTACCACGTGTGACGATTAAGCACGTACATTGAAAGTGCACCCTGTGTCAGAGGCGTCTTTACCTATGGTGCAGGGTGTGCGGCGCACACGGGCGCCGGGTCTAAGGGGGCGCCTCTGCCCTGCGCCCTCTAATGCGACACCTCCAAAGATGCGTCGATGCCGGCGCTCTCAAAGACCCTGCGCTCGTGTGCGCCGCACATAGGGTCGCCAACTTTTTTTAGAAGAAATAGAGTATATCTGATTTTGAAGGAAGTAAATAAAGAGTACGGACGTACAAAAAAGAGTATCATTTATTTTGTACTTTTAAAAAGGTATTTTTTGTACTTTTTGCAGCACATAACAATTTTTCATTGTTCTTAAAGGAATTGTATGAATCCAAACATTCCAACTCTAAATTTATATAATTACATCAAGAACTCATTTTTGATCAATTTCAATGAAGCTCTATTTCTCTGAAGCTGTATTTTCTGGCAAAAATTAAGTCATTTAAATTCATCTGCTCTCTGCTTATTTGGTTTGAAATTTTAAGCAAGATAAATATAGTTAGCAAGGCCCTTCAAAAGTCAGACGTATTGTCAGAAGCGGTGAAAATTATTGATAATGCAAAAATAAGTTTGTCTGAATTCCGTAATGAATCCGCTTTTGAGGAGCTCCTTAACCGGGCGAAAACTGTAGCGGAAGAAGTCGAGGCAATAGTAGAATTTCCCATACCTGCACGCCCTCGCGCTCGTAAAAGGTTTTTTAATTATGAGGCGGATGATAAACCGATAACAGACGCGAAAATACATTTTAAAGTAAATTTTTACTACTATTTGTTAGACACCGCAATGACTAAGTTCGACGAACGGTTCGAGCTTTTGAATGAAAATAATGTAATTTTTTCATTTCTTCAAAAATTGAAACACTGGAAAGATTTGGACTCTGATACAAAAAAACACATTGCTCTAATTTAGAAAATAAACTTTGCCATGCTGGCTCTTCAGATGTGGAACAGTTCGAGCTCTATAATGAAATCGAATTATTACCGATGTTTATTGATGATTCCACTACGCCGTTGGATATTTTAAATTACTTGTTTACGAATAAATTAATTTCAGTGTTCCCAAATCTGTCCACAGCACTGAGGATATACCTGACACTTCCAGTCACGGTCGCACATAGCGAAAGGTCATTTTCTAAACTAAAAATAATTAAAAACTACCTTAGATCAACATTGTCGCAAAGTTGACAAATTTATCATTAATAAGTATTGAACATGAAATCAAAATTGAAGTTAGTGACATTGTTAAAGATTTCGCTAATGCAAAAGCTCGCAAAGTAACTTTTTTGTAAATACATTTGTGTGTATATACAGTATGTTAACTAACAGAGGGCGTTCCTGTTAACCCGCAATAGTATAGCATCCATACATGCTAAAAAAACTATTACCATTCGAAAATAAAATGTTTTAATTTTTTTTTATATTAAAATATTCACTAAAAATCGTAAATTGACACTCTATTTATTTAATTAATTCTAATTTATTTAATTAAATAAATTCCGACATTGCTGTCCTTCAAGTACGCGTGTACAGAGTGTTTCTTTAACGTATCAATTTACGATTTTTAGTGAATATTTTTAATATAAAAAAAAATAAAAACATTTTATTTTCGAATGGTAATATTTTTTTTAGCATGTATGGATGCTATACTATTGCGGGTTAACGGGAACGCCCTCTGTTAGTTAACATACTGTATATATTTGTGTGTACGAGCGTCCTATTTGTTATGTAATGTATAATAGTTTTTCAATTAAATATTTTTGAAACAACTAGAAAGTTGTGATTTTTTTATTCTTATAACCCGGAAGGGGTTATAAGAATAAAAAATCACACTTTCCTAAAAAAACTTTCTGCTTCCCGATTCCCGACATCATTTAAAATTGCACCATTTGCATCCGAATTTCTGTTACGTTAAAAATATAACTGTTAGTATTCCATTTTGACCCCGCTCCTACTAGACTAGAGGGCGCCAGGGTACTGGTTGCACACGGGCGCCACAAGGGCTAGAGACGCCTCTGCCCTGTGTACCAAATAATTTGTTCTTCCACTAACCTGTGACGCAGTAGGTGTAATCAAAGTCTTCAAAGGATAAGTGTTCTCTATCACAGACTCTTCGCTTTCCGTATTTTCTATTACATGCACAGCCATATCCATATTTAAGGCACTCCTACGTTTCGGACTAGACTCCAATATTGGACTTTGAGATCGTTTGGGCGAACTATTGTTTGTATAGTTTTCCTTCTGAGAATCTCCCTCCAAACATTCGTCTTCGCCTTCTTCAATTTTGACACAAGTTGATGTTCGTTTTTTAAACGGATTCCGGCTCACTTTTTCCGGAGATTCTTCTATAGTAATACTCTCTTTAGATAAATTGCTGTCATTAGTCTGAATTTCTTCATTACTTGAGAAAAACTTACTTTCGACTACGTTATTATCTAAGACTGTTCTAGGGAATCTACTGAGTTTCTTCAGTACTGAGTAGCTGCCAGTTTTCAGGCATTTTTTAAAGGATCTTTCTTTGTTTTCGAGTATAGGAGATTTATTTTTTCTAGTACTGAATTGGTCGGTAATTTCGTCGTCCGTGATTGGTTTGTTATGTTCATTTTCAGAGTATTGTGTTAATGTTTCGCTAGCTTCGCTATCAGAGTCGATCTTCTGTTTTTTATTTGCGGGTTCTGTACAATACATGTTGCTTAAGGTTTCTATTGACAAACTGGAACATACAAATAAAATTGACGTTATTTTTTGATAAAACATGGATAGAATGCAATGAACGATTTGATCAGTTTACCAATTAGTTTTTTTTTTTATAACCAAAAACTGCATCATTTAGAACAATCATAAATTATGGTTTCGCTATCTGTTTCAAAAACAAAAAAATGTTAATAGTCAGGTTGGCGATGTATCCTATGACGACATTATTTTGAAAGAGATAGAAAATTTCGCTTCAGCTATCGCCAACGTCCATACTACGTTGAATACACCGGTTCTCGTCCGATCACCGAAGTTAAGCAACATCGGGCGTGGTCAGTACTTGGATGGGTGACCGCCTGGGAACACCACGTGACGTTGGCTTTTGTTTTAGATTTATATTAGTTTAAAATGATTATTTAAAAAAATATAGCCTATTTTCTTCGTAATGAGCGTCACTAAGTATTTTGTTAATCAAACAGCATGTATTTGGAAACAGTTACTAAAATTCTTGTGACGTCAATAACATCATACAGATTGATAATTTCGACTTAGCTATCGCCAACGTCCAAACTACGTTGAATACACCGGTTCTCGTCCGATCACCGAAGTTAAGCAACATCGGGCGTGGTCAGTACTTGGATGGGTGACCGCCTGGGAACACCACGTGACGTTGGCTTTTTGCTTTTTTTTTTTTAGATTTTTAAATACATAATTATGTAGTTTTAAATGATTATTTAAAAAATATAGCCTATTTTCCTCATAATGAGTGCCACTTTTTTGTTAATCAAACAGCATGTATTTGGAAACACAGTTACTAAAATTCTTGTGAGACAACAATAATCTCATACACATTGATAATTTCGACTCGGCTATCGCCAACGTCCATACTACGTTGAATACACCGGTTCTCGTCCGATCACCGAAGTTAGCAACATCGGGCGTGGTCAGTCTGGGAACACCACGAGACGATGGCTTTTATTATTTTAGTTTTTGTAGAATTTAATAGCTTTCTACTTTATAGGATTTAAATGTTTCATGAAATGAATGCCACAATATTCGGAGTCTGTGACAGAATGCAGGTTTTTAAGAAAAAAAAATCAAACGGCAAAAATATATACCTCTCGTCCTGGTCCTGCGTTTCAGGCACGAATTTACCGACTAGATTGACGACCTTCCTCGGTCTAGTGGTGGGGACTGCTAATATTGGCTGTGGTTTCTTTTCCTTTTTCTGCCAAGGACTTGGCTCGTTAAGGTATGATGTGAACTCTTTGCTCCATATGCTGGGGTGTGGAGACACGCCTTTGTCTTTCCAGTTGTTTGTTCTTACTGGTTCATTCTGAAATGCATTACATTACTGTTTTAGTATTTGATAACAAAGGGTGTCATTGCACTAAACTTTGCATAATGTGGATTAGTGTTAATAATCAGACACATTGGTCATTTTCAATATACCCCAAAGCAACCATATTTAAAGTATTATGTAGTGTTTTGGATTTCATATCAATAATTACGAAATAATGAAAAACTTTCGACTGATTTGTTTACTTAGTAACTAACTATAAATGAGATTAAAAAGATAACAAACAAACATTGTGCTATTTAAATGCATACCTTATTGCTGCAGAAATCTGGATGCCAGTCGTCCATTTTCTTCAATGAGAAAGGGTCAAGATTTCCTAGGGCTAATTGAAACGCCGTTTTAGGGTCCAACAGTTCACCAGCATTCACACATAATGCTTGCTCAACATCTGAAATAATAATGATTAGAAACAGTGGGAAGTGTAATTTGACAAGATGTATTTGTTGAAGAATATTTCTCGAGTTAAAACCAGGGTTCGTATAAATATCGATATTATTAATATTAATATCCGATTTTTGATATTTATCCGATATATATCGGATTGTACATCGTGTAAGTACCTATAAAAAATTACGCGATTTTCTCTCTGTAAACGATTTAAATAAGGTGTATCTATTCATACGCGAAATACTTTAAGAGATACGAGATAAGTATATTTAGAAGCTAATTTAAAAAAAAAATTGATGATTTTTATTGCGGTCAGCAACTGTAGTAGTAGTGTAGTTACTTCATAAACTCATGTTTAAAAAAATAGTTTTTGGTTTTATAATGTTTAGATATCGTTACCCCACCAAGTCTGCGGAGTTTCGCTAGTTTATTAAAAGTTAGCCTGCATTTTTTATATTCATTGATAATTTAAAATTTAACATCATGAATTTCCTTTGGACATAAAAAGATTTGACAAAATTAATACGCTCCTGATATTAATAACATAAGGTGTAGATTAAGTACATTGTTTATCCATATTTGCAAATATATTACAGTACCCGGCGATAAATATTGCACATCGACCTTTGGAAAGAGGTGTATTTTACACAAAGTATAAAAATAATTATCAAAAGAAGCAAATAATAATTGTTTTAACAGCTCCTAATAGATACCGGACTGTTTGTATTTCGTGCGACAGAGATAACGCTCTACGAAGCCGAAATTAGCCGATTGTCTCTTTCCAAAGATCGATGTGCAATATTTATCGCCGGGTACTGTAATTTAATTTTCGAATAGCATGATCTCAAATACATTATTTGAAATTTACCTTCATCATCAGGCTCAGTTAGCCTCACCATCTTTCTCTCCAAAGGATCGTAGACATACTGATGTTTGAAGGTCGCCTCAGCTTTCATGAAACTCTCCCTGTATTCATCAGTGACTACTAACGACGACTTGTTGTAGAAACTCGGTAGTTTTTTCAATGCCTTACAAGAAAAAAAAATTGTTAAATTTTACTACAGCTTCAATAATGTTTCCATAAAGTTGAAACTACCAGTCGGATATGAAACATTATTTATTACAGCATGGAAGATTTACAGCTAAAAAAAAATGAAACAATAGTCGTTTATTATTATTATTTTTGCATTTGATAGCCCAATTCTTGGTGAAGGTTACAGGCTATTTATCATCACGCTACGCCCCTTAGGAAACGAGGGAAAAGAAAAATAGTAAGAAGGATAGGTAAGCGAAAACGATGTAAAAGCGCGGGCGGGAGGTTGAATGCGACGCGGTGGCTTGGGGGCCGAAGTTTCACGTGGACGAAGTCGCGGGCAGAAGCTAGTTCATCATCATCATTATCCTCATCATCATCATATCATCATAATCATCATCATCATTATCAGCCTATAGCAGTCCACTGCTGGACATAGGCCTCTCTTATTGCACGCCATTCAACTCGATTTCTGGCAACTCTCATCCAGCTGCTACCAGCCATTCTGCGAAGATCGTCGCTCCACCTAGCCTGAGGGCGTCCCACCTTACGTTTAGCGATTCGCGAATCGGTAAACGGTAAACTCTCTCTAGAGAAGCTAGTTATGAATAAACTAAAACTGGCCAAGTGCGAGTCGGACTCGCACACGAAGGGTTCCGTACCACAAGGCAAAAACGCCGAAAAAATCACATTTATTGTATGGGAGCCCCCTTAAATATTCATTTTATTCTGTTTTTAGTATTTGTTGTTATAGCAGCAACAGAAACACATCATCTGCGAAAATTTCAACCGTTTAGCAGCTATCACGGTTCATGAGATACAGCCTGGTGACAGACAGCAGACGGACAGTGAAGTCTTAGTAATAGGGTCCCGTTTTAACCCTTTGGGTACGGAACCCTTAAAATCATCAATTAAAAACTTACATTAGCGAAATTAGAATCCTGTACAGCAGTGACGAACTGTCTTGCCTTTGCTAGTCCTATGCCAGGCAAGGAGGCTAAATAGTCACAACCAGACATGATGCACATTTGTCTAAACTTGTCAAATGTATAATGTTCTATAGGACATTTCATTGCTAGAGGTAGTTTTGTTGTATCTACTAGAGTGCCTGCACCGTCGAGGTCCATTTTGAATAGCACCTGGAATTATACACACAAAAATTAAATCCTACTAATATTATAAACGCGTAAGTTTGTGAGGATTGATGGATGTTTATTGCTCATTCATGAAAAAACTGTAAAGATTTGAATAAAATTTGGCACACGGATAGTTTATAATCAGGATTAACACATACAATTCTTTATGTCCCGATATTCCCATGGGATCGAAACATATGCGGGTGGGTTCACGGGACGCTGCTAGTTATTAAATAATTTAGTATCAATTAATTGATTTTGGACTGAAGTTAAAATCCAAAAGGTTGTGGCAACATCCTGGGCTTGAATTTATTATTAATAATAATCGCCATTTCTTTCGGACCGAATCCATAAAAGTGTTCGTAACAATTTTCTTAAGATCTATGTTATAGGTACCTAATAAGAAAGTAAAAATTAATAATGTTTTATTAACACACTAAAAATCACTAATGCATGTCCCAAGCATGGTGCTTCTGCAAGATACATCCGTTTTTATTTTGTAGCAACCTAGAAGCTAAACCCAGTGATTCACAAGCTTCTTTACTGTACACAACTCCAGAAGAGATGCAAACAGAACAATATTCAATAGTAGTTTAATATTATCACAAATGGCAATCCCTGCTAAACCACCATACGATGGAAGGAATAAGTGAACCAGTTAAGGACAAATAAAAGTTTTTACCTTTGTACACCCAAACAATATCAAATCTGAGTCTTCAGTGATGACAACATGAGCTATATTCTTTATGTTCAAATATCCTAATTGTGCATCAGCCTCATATGGGGCAACTATGCAGTCCACATTGCGTTTCCTGCACTCCTTGATGAGACTGAGAGCCATTGAGTGAGTGATGTCCACACTACGCCTCATGTAGGATCGGGCTTCTTCTATCTGAAATGCAGATGTTCGACTATCAGGTTTGGTTGTAATCTATTGTATGCAGATATGTGTGATTTCTTAATTACTGCCAACCTGATGCTTGAAAACATGCCCTGATGGGCAGCAGAATACTTTAATAACAAGATAACATTTACCGAGTGAGTATAGAGAAACATTGTGGTAGATTGCAGAGTGATCAATATTAAGCAGAAAATAAAAAAAAATATTAAGTACATAGAAGTAATATAGATATTATAGAATCAAAAAAGTAGTTTCAAGTTATTTAGAAATTAAATTATAGTAAATAGGTAATTTACCTTTCCAAGACTTAGCAGCTCAGCTGCCCTTTTCTTAGATATGTCACGAGATCTGAAAATGGTTAAAATAAAATCAAATACTGAGGGAGGATAGGACCACCATTTCATTTAAGATTAACATTTAGATCACAAAATTTTTTTGCTAAGTGGGTTTATTTAATGAAATAAGAGATTGGTGTTGATTTAGTACTAGGCTTCTATCATCACACAGCTAGGCAAAAGACTACAACATAATCTCAAGACTAGCAGCAAAATTATCAATATATTTAATATTTTTTACATTAAGTACTAGTCCACAGCGATGCGGATGAGTTTTTCGACATTATTTTTTAGTAATAGTTTTAGTTAAGTTAGATTATAATTTTATTATTTTTAGATTTGGATAAAATAAATAAACTTCAATTCCTACCTAATTGAAATAAAAAAAAATATTTAATTGTTTTTAGTGAATATACTTACTCTCTCCTCTTAGATTCAGTCATTGCTTTAGCAGGCAGGTGCCTCCCGTCAAATACTAATATAGGTTTGATATTCTTAGATAGTAACATAGTCACATATTTCAGGCAGTACCTTATGTGTCTAGAAAAGGAAAAACAAACATCAGGGGTTAAGTGCTTTATTGGATAGAATGTTGTATGAAAATAGCAATATAATAGTAGCACCAGCTTGCTAGGCAACAATAGGGATTTTTCTTTACTACTATGAATGGTTAATTTGTTGTTCTCATATATATTTGCTAAAAGTTCCCCTTTACACTCATAGGTTAGACTTGACATGAAAGGGTAGGTTATTATGAAAAAATGAAGTTAAATGCTGCCTTATAGCATTATAATAGATAAAGCAGAACTTACATATCAGTCTCTTCACCTCGCACCAGTTTATCAGCACAAGCAAAGGCGCCTTTATGAAGCCAACAATATGAATCAATAGCCACTGTACAACCACTAAATTCACTAACATTAGTCCGCCTAGAGGCTTTTTCAATAAACGGTAACAAACCCGTAATACCCATGATTCTTATGTATAAGTTTTACATCATATTTCTAGAATTCCACTAGAATATATAAATTAAAATTAATAACTTTGGAGCAAAACAACACATATGTCAAAAAAACGTCAATATTCGCGCCTTCCGCAATCCGCCATTTTTACCAAACTGATTAGAGATGTGATCTGATGTGAGTGACGTTATTAAGATACTATAAAATCTTTTAGTCGGCTATCATTTTATTTCAACTATTTAGTTTGTAGATTTGATGGTCCATCCCAAATAATTATTTATGTTTATTAATAATATTGTACAAAATTATCAAATAACATGTGCTAGGTCGACGTTCGGTTAGGTATTAACCACTCACAACAGTCACAATACAACGCATATAGATTGAGGGTAATCATTCGGGATGAGGATTGGTGTAACTACCCTCTAGTTACAAAGATTTCTTTTTACTGAATAAAGTGATTGTGACAGCACGGTTTGGCCTCATAGTTTTATTTGGAAATTTAAAATTATTAGATTGGTCTGTGTAGTATTTATGTTTGAAATCACGTATAATGATATTAAATGCACGCATACTGTCGTCGGCTGCAGTGGTTGCGATTACTTGTGCTGTCTCTGCAGCAGCTTACTATTACAAAAGTCGCAATGCTGAGATCAATGAAGTAATGGTGTTCTGCAAACTACAATTCAATGCCCATAATTATTTCGATAAGTTGATCAGCTTTGTAGAAGCGGCCAAGAAAACAGTTAACGTCTGCATGCCTAGCATTCACAACCCTGCTATCCAAGGTCGTTTGGTCACTTTGATAAAGAAGAGAAACATCAAAGTTCGTATGATCATTGACCGGGCTGGATACAACGAATCGACAGATTTTTTTATAAAGGAGCTCATTGAGGCTGGTGAGTTTACTTTAACTATTCTTGATTGCTTGCTTTCCAATATTATCATGATTAGGAATGCTACTTTTTTTTCAGGAGCAGAAATAAAGTGTAAAGTAAATGAACCAATTTATAACATGCAACATAAATACTGTTTAGTCGACGACAAGGTTCTTATGACAGGCACCTTAGACTGGGGAAACGACCGTTCTGCTGACCACTGGAACTACGTGTACATCACTAGCAAATCACAACTAGTACTACCAGTAAAAAGAGAATTTTATCAAATGTGGAGTGAATTTTCTAGCGACATGGGGCTTCTGAACAAACCTTCGTCATGCAAAAGGGACGAAGATATCGACATGGAAATCGTAGACAATACAAATACGGAAATACTTGATGTTGAAAATCGGGCGGATTTAGAGCCAAACACATTGCAAGAAACATCATTGACCCCTGAAGTTTATATATCGTAGCCTCTATCCACATGTAAACCATATTACACCTATTTTACAAATGTTTTATATGCTAAACATGCCCTGTATAATATCAATGTATTAACTTATTTTAATAATTAGACCATTTTATTTTTAATCCAATGAATTTTATTAGGTAATCAAATTTTTAAGATGAAACGTTTGCAACTGGTATCACAGCCAAGGCCAGAGCTGGCCTTTGCGCACTCTCATTATTTTTTTCTATTATAATAATATGTACAGACGCCAGCACATCAAGATAACTGAAACTGTCAAAATTTCTCAATCAACTTTGAGCCTTATGCTTTAATGATAAAGTTGAAAAACTATTAAAGAAATTTGACAGATTGTAGTAGCTTGATGTGCTGCCGTTTATACTTACAATTATTTTTTTAGATTTTTTCTGCCTTGAACCTGAAATATTTAATTTCATATTTTAAAACTGCTTTTTAGTAGAAAAGTGTTTCTCCTTACTGTATTTTCCAATGATCCTCATTATTTTGAATTCTTTTTTTTTATTTTCAATTACTTACTTTAATTGAGTATCTTATTGCTTATTCACATTTCAGTGTTATTTCATGGTCAGCTTTGAATTTTTGTGTAAGTAATGTATTATTTTTATTTTTTATCCTAATTGTTCATACAATATTAAAAGAACTAAACTTTCTTCAAGTCTTTAATTTAGAAAAAGATGTTTTGTTTAACATTGTTACAACATCAATCCCGAGGGACCCGTTGCTAAATGATAAAAGGCGCACAGGTCGATCGATCAGATTAGGCTACGCTTGCCGCAGTTGGTCTGTGGATGGGTGACCATCTTTACATACCGAGACCCCTCTGTACCTCGGAAAGCACGTTAAACTGTTTGTCCCGGCTGTCATTCGTGGATCTTTGACAGTCGTTACTGGTAGTCAGAAGCCCGAAAGTCTGACAACCAGTCTTACCAAGGAATATCGTATTACCCAGTAACTGGGTTGTGGAGGTCAGATAGGCAGTTGCTCCATGTAAAATACTGGTATTCAGCTGCATCCGGTTAGACTGCAAGCCGACCGCAACTTGGTTGGGAAAAAGCTGTGTGTCATGTGAAAGGGTGCAGCCAAAAACATTGGAGTGCTATTATTATTAAAGATCTCCTAGGTATTTCTTTTTACAAAAGTTAACAAACACAGAAGAGTTATACTGGGTGGCAAATACATCGAAAACGCAACCCGTTACCATGGATTCAGTACGTGATTCTAGACATACATTCTAGCATAGAAATTTTTAATTGGTTATCTTAAAAAACAGTGGCACTCCGGGAGTGCCGACAGAAGTGTGAAAACTTGAACAATTACGTGTGTATTTTGTGAATCGTCTTATAAACAAAACACGCGCGGTACCGGCTACGGTAGTTTTGTCTTACGAATTTTCGATCAGGTCACGTGTCCTGACGCGAGTTTGACATTTTTTACCCATTACAAAAAAAAGTGTACAACGCCGCTAAAGAAGTTTTCACTTCAAAAACTGATGGTGATGTTTCCTAGAAAAGTGCAATACCTATGTGGTCAAAATGTATGGAACAGCTATTTTGTTCCATCATATGCTGAATTCATGGTTACACATTGCATTTCAATGTACAGTCAACAAAAGAGATAAGTATGGATGTTGTTGACTGAAATTTAATTTGATAAATGAGCAGCTTGTACCATTAAAATTTAATTTTATTCGAGAACATCCATTGGTTTCTTACTAAACTTCAACTATATCTGATGATCCTGCATACTTATCTGTTTTATTGACTGTACCTGCCACCTTGTTTATGAAAAAGAAAATACCTCCCAATTGTGCTTACACATTTACAAACTGTCTTAAAATAACACAATAGACATTAGCGTGACATTTCTACCCATAAAAATGGGTTACAAAATTACAATAAACTAAAATACTATTACTAAATTAGTCTTACTATCTATTCCCCACCCCTAACAGCTTTATATTTGGCTATTTCATTAGGGAATGTTTTAGAAAGCTCTGACAATAGGTGACTCTTGAAGCGCTTGTATGAGTCGATCTTTCCTTTGACCTCTTCATTTTTCGCCAGGGCCTTGTCTATGCAGTCTTTAGTATACAGTTGAGGGTTGCGACCTTGGTCAATGTAACTGAAAAAAAAGAATTGAAATCAAAAATAATAAAGTTGTTGGAATTTATTTTGTAAACAACATTTAAAACATAATAATTGTCGTGTAATTTAGACTAAGGCCGTTTTCACATTAGCCCCCTTACTAATAAACATTGTATAGCATCTGTATAGCTACACAATGTTGTGTCTTCTTCTTTCGAAACTGATGACTGAAAGAGAGAAATCAGTGTGTAACTATTCATCTGATATAATATGTTTATTAGTAAGGGGGTCCGACATCTGATTCTGAATGTGTTGACTTCACATTATAAGAACACACGCGCGATAGCAGCGCGGCTGTCGCGCCGTAGCGTAGATTGGTGTGGCGCACTTCATTTCAAATATGGATTCCGACGGGGAAACATTACAGCTCCTTATTTGATAGTACTCCAGCTCATCGCCGACTGAACGCATGTAGGGGCCTGGCCGTGCTTGTTTATAATAATGAAATTCTGACTGGATGACGGTCGCATTGCTGTCATACTGATAAAGTTGCCTAAATGTGAAAGCGGTCTAACATTTTTGTCTGGCTCTTAGAAACTGGATTTTTATGTGAAGTTTTTAAAAATCCAGTTGGAGTCCAAAGAGACAGATATCCAATACTGTATGTAGCTACAAACATACAGCATTGGATATATATGTCTCTTTTATCGTACCCTTAATAAAGTGGCGGCTTGCAAGTCTACACAAACACAAGTACACAACAGCCATCTCTAACTATGCCTAAATACTATTGTTAGCCAAAGTGAATGTATGTGCTGTTGGTACTGTTTATTATAAAATAAAGAAATAAATGCTAGAGTAATATTATTAAATAAATTTAACAAGATAAAGAGTTGTATATTGATTAATACTCACTCAAACACCTCCGTAGGAACATGAATATCATGGACCTGAGACTTCAGCTTATCAACCTCCTGCAGACCGGTAACAAGCGATTGTCTGAAATATTTACATGCATTGATTGTTTAAAAAACAACAAACTCCTAATAAGTATTGTGGACTGCAGTTGTGACCGTAAAATGAAAGTAGGTTTAACTTACATCTTCTGATTCAGAACACTTTGCCCTTGTGGTTGGAAATCACTCACGATAATGCGAATTTGCCTTACGTTCTCGATGAACATTTCAAGTTGGGTCTCTAGATTTTCAAGGGGTGACGACATTTTGAGTAGATTAGTCTTGTTATCAAATAAAAATACACACAGAAATCGACAACAACCTATTACCCAGACTAACGAAACAAAATGTCAAATTGTCAATAGACTATTGACATTGACAATAATCTATCAAAAAGTGCTCTGTGATATCAATCTACAATGGCTGTTTTAATTATTCGCAAATTGATTCTTAGTGGATATTGTGATGTAAAATTGGTGTAGTTTTGTATCTCAAGTGTCTGCGCAACTGGACAATATGTGGAATCATTGAAACAGACGCGATCCCGGCAAAATGGAGCTGAGAATTTTTTTGTAGTTTTGGCTACCTCAGCGAAGTTTACCGGGAAACTTGATTCGATACACTTGCTGCCAAATACTTTAATACATTAGAATGTGTACACCCATATTCTAATGTCATGTTAGACTCAAAAAAAAAATAGTAACTGATGACTAGGCAGCATGGTCTCAGACCTTAGCCTTTAAAATAAAAAAAATAAAAAATCTAATTATGGGTGCGTTCCGAGCTATCTTTTTGACTTTGAGTAAGCACTGTAAGCGCTTGGCCACACAGGGGCGCGGGCGCGGGGCGGGTGCGGATGGGCACGGCCGCGGCGAAGTGTCAATAGTAGCAAAAAATATACTACTCTCTAACGAGAGAATATTAGGAACGCGGGCGCGGTGAGTGGCGCGGGTTGCTCGGCGCGGGCAGCGCGTGGGCAAACACTGGACCGGTGTGACCAGTTTCAGTATTTTAATACTTTTTCAGTATATTTTATCGACTTTTCCGAGCATCAGTAATTCAGTATTTTTGTAGGTATATTGGCGGAAGTACGTATTTTTGGGTATATTTTGGATACAAAGCTATGGTAACACCGTAACGATCGTCCCTGAACATTGATGTTTAGGGAATTACCCGGACTTAGTCTATTATATTTCATTCAAATAAGATATTCAGTATTTTTTTGAGGTGCTTCGGTTTTTTCGTAAAATTTAATCTGGTCACACTGTACTGGACACGACAACACGCAGCCGTGCTCCCTAAATATTAGTGAATAGTCTATGCCCGATATATTACTTTCCTCTATGTTCTATGCGCTCCCGGACACTCGGACAGGCAGCCCGCGTGCGTTCCCGCACCCTGCGCCCGCCCCGCGCCCCTGTCTGGACGCACACTGAGCGCATTCACGAGCGTTCCGAATTGTTGACAGTTCTCAGCTGTAATAATCACAAATCTAACCCTGCGTTCTGAGTTGAGTTGAGAGTGCCGCCAGGTTAGCCCGCAAAATTTGTTTTTTTTTTAGGTTTATTGCAATTTGCTGGTCAGTATTAAGTTGTACGTTGATTAATATATGAATCGCGGCCGTAACAAACATGTATTTACAGAATTATAATCATTAAAGTCATCAACACAACTCTCTAAGACCACGTAAGTCCAAAGAATAACTGTTTCACGAGCGTTCCGACTCAGTTTTATTATATTAGTCTATGCGTTCCGAATTGTTGACAGCTCTCAGCTGTCATAATCGTAATATCTAAATCGGAATGAGATGATGTGAGTCGAGTGCTGTGTGCGATTATAGCTAATTCGGAATGCAGCCTTACTATAAAGGCAGCTCTTGTTATAGAGTACCTAGCATACTAATAATACTGCCTTATTTCCTTGGTCAGCAGAAGTGCCATAGAGATGCTGGCTCTCACTCACCGATTTAGGCGAACTTTCGCGGTTTTGACCGGCTCCGTTCTTGTCGAACGTCTATGTGCGAAATAATTTGAACGCGCCCCTAAATTGATGTTTTGACGTTTCGCTTTCGTAATCCTAATCGCTAATCTTTATCTAATCTGTGAGTTTGACGTTGAGTTGAAGGGAGGTTAGATTAGATTGCATTAGTTTACCGGGGTAACCGGGGTTTTGTATACTATTGGATTCATTATTTGTGATGGTGCTAACAGTGCATAACCCCGTTAAGCAGACAACATTGTATGAAGCTGCGATTGCTGGTGGCCTAGCAGGAGCTTTCACGAGAGCCGTAGCGCAACCCCTCGATGTTCTAAAAATACGATTTCAACTCCAACTAGAACCCATAGAAAGTGGTTCCAAGTACAGTTCTATACTACAAGCAGTCACTTCTATAGTTAAAGAAGAAGGGCTTTTTACGTTATGGAGCGGCCACGTACCAGCGCAATTGTTATCAATAACATACGGAGTCCTGCAGTTTTCTGTATTTGAAAAGCTAACGCAAGTGTGTCAGGGTTCTGATCAACAATTCTACAACACCCATAGACATTGGATAAACTTTACAAATGGCGGTGTAGCCGCAGCCGTTGGTACGGTCGCGTCTTTTCCTTTTGATACAGTCAGAACTAGGTTAATTGCTGAGCAGAAGACGAAGAAGGCTTACAAAGGATTCACAAATGCTATCACATCTATGGTTAAGACTGAAGGTGTAGGGGCACTATTCAAAGGTTTGACACCTACTCTTGGTCAGATAGCACCACATGCTGGCATACAATTTGCAGTGTACAGACTGTTCACAGACACTATATTTAATAAAATAACATACTTCCAAAGACAAGCGACGCTACATTCAGCAGTGGAATCCTCATTGATGGCAAACTTGTTGGCTGGATCCATAGCCGGTTTTGTCTCTAAGACTGCAATCTATCCATTTGATTTAGTGAAGAAAAGACTACAGATTCAGGGTTTTCAGCAATATAGAAAAAGCTTTGGTAAGCAGATGTACTGTAATGGTCTGTTAGACTGTGTCAAGTTGACCATCACAATGGAAGGGTTCTTAGCCTTGTATAAAGGGTACGGCCCAAGTATGTTGAAGGCTGTTTTAGTGTCTGCAATGCACTTTGCAGTTTATGATGAAATAAAACACTTATTTTTTAAAATTAAGAGTTAATGAATAGTGTAATCTGTAAAACTAGAAGCTGGTTCAAAAATGTGAGGTATGTAGCCAATTTTTTATATAAGGGGACATATAGTATTGCTGTCGAGAGAATGCGTTCCTGATGCCCTAGCTAATAAAACTCAAATTCACAAAACAAGTATGCATTTGTATGAAACTGACAGGTGTCAAGAATGCATTCTCCTGTCGGCTGCACTGTATTAATATTTAATAAGGATTTAAAAAGTGGAACCTATCATTGCAAATATAGATTTAATAAATTTTGGCCATTTAGAAATCTCAAATATGAAAATAATTTAGCTTTCCTTTAAAATGAGAAATAAAATATTAGAAATATTTTAATTTGTAGTCATTAGTTCCCACAGAATGTATGTAATAAATATACAGAACAAGTATGTAAAAAATAAAGGAGACTAGGACAATTTGCATGGGTGGAATTTGTTTACTTTCTGAGTGAAAGTGGTCTTGACCAATACTTAGATCAATAGTGATATGATTCTGATATTTATGTAGGTATACTTCATCCTTACAATGGTTAAGATATCAAGTAGCCTGTGAAATTCAATTTGGCGCCCGAGCACAGTTCATAATATGTATCATAATGTATTATTTCCCAAAATTGTTGGGTCATATTTTGATACCAGTTTGCACAAAGGTAAAGATGAGGTATCCTTACACAAATATCACAACCATATCTCATAGACAACTTTTGCTGAGTCTCCTTTGTAAGGGAGATTCTACTGTAACTGCAATTACAAACTATTCAGCACTTTGCTGCATAAATTGTTGAAGCCAAACTGGAATTTGTCTATCCACATGTTACTTGTTTTAATTTATTCAAATGTGAATTTGTTTAGCATTTTTTAATGTAAACTATTTTTAATCAATCAGTTTATTTGTAAGTGTTATTTATTTAATTTTTTAAGTATAAATATGTTGTTTTTTAATTATGTTGGTGTTGCTCATTAATTTACTCAAATACGTAATATAATCTGAAGTCTTTGACTACCCCCTTTGGAAAAAGTGTGAGTTTTTGTATGTATGGATGTATGAATATAATCAAGCGTTATTGTATCTAGTACAGAGCCACATTCAGCCACAAATAATAGTAATATTAGCTTCAGAATTACTTTAAAGCATACTTTTGTCAGTCAGTCCATATTTTTGAATTGCCAGCATAAAAACTGTTGGGATGAACAGGGTTCCCGTCTACAATTAATTACAAGTCCAAATCCCATGTCACATGTATTGCATTTACAGTATTTATTTATAGTAGAATCCTGAATGCAATAGAAAATATTGTTGTTACTTTCTGTATTTTACTTGAATACTTGATCAAACTTTTTTTGTGACTGCTGAGTGCTGGACGATACTGAATGCTTTATTGTACACAGTCCTAAACGCATTTCTGTGATACCTATTTATTAGATAGATTTTAGACTGAACCTTTAGATTGGACGCCTACTGAAAAAAATAAATACTAAATAAGGTAATATTTTCGTTTTTTTAAGCTTTTCAATCACCTATACAACTGCTACTTTTAAGAAACAAATCGACGTATGCTGATTGTACCTCTGATTCTCACGACTTGGCGAAGAAAGTAGCTAGAAGGGAAGCTTAATAAAAGCTTTTAAAAATACTTTACTTTTAATGATATAAAACTTTTTAATGTTAATTACATAAATGACTATAAAACATACAAATTCCTAATCGTAAACATTCAACTAAAATTACAGGTAGTTATATCTCAATTCGTTATACATTTTATCAAACGGGCTCTCTTTATCATTTTCGAGTAGCACAAATATTGCGCTTACACGCCAAGAATCGCACAATTTTAGATGTACGTGTAAGTGCAGCTTTAGGTATGTTGCAGGCGGCCCCAAATTCTTGAATAAAGTAGTTCTTATTTTAGCCGTACGATATCACATATCCCATATTCCTCATCAATGTATCTTTGATTGCTGGCTGCAATTCTTTCTTCATATACGTGGTCAAAAGAGTCCGTATACCTTTCGTAAATATGTCTTCCATTTCTCTAGAAATGTCTTCGGCCTCGTCCAATTCATCGTCGGGCCTAAACAATTTACTTCGTTCGTAATTGACCCTGCTTCGCGGCTCGTAAACGGTGTCCCAGTTATTGTCAAGAGCCCTGTTGTTCAACCCGTCATTATAGAATTGCCGTAATCGTGGATCGAAAGAGAATTCGTCAGACCGTTTTCTGCGTTTCAAAGGCAAGTTGTCCTTATTTCTAACAGAATTTCTGTTGATGTATTTTTCGCAGCCGTATGCGTAAACGCTTATGAAGCCAGGTTCTACGAATTCGGAGTCCGTTTTGACGTTGAACTTTCCAGGTTGTTGATTTAGGGGTCTCGTATGAAATCCGATTCCGGCCTTTCTTAATCTTAGGATCATATTACAGCCATTGCTTGCCCGGCTTCTGGGGTAGTCGTCAACGAAAGGGCCGTCGATGGATCTGGATTCCGCGTAATGCCTTCTCAATCTTCGATTCGGTGGTAGCCCTCTATCGAGGTCGTTTGCATCGTACAAATCCACATTCCCGCTGATAGTAATATCGTGGAATAGGAGCATGGTGTCGAGGGAGACGTTTCTTGGGTCGAAGTAGCATTTTTCCACTCTTACCCAGTTGCTATTTTGTGGTAATCGTACGCGCATTCGTGTAACATACATTTCCACGGGTGCAGATCGCATTTGCTGGTACAGGCTGTACCCATTGAGGTCGATGCTTTGACTCTGAAAACAAGAACATTAGTCAACAAACGTAAATAATGAACATTCGAACTGCTTTTGGCCAATTGCCAAATGCGTCGGCATTGGCACTACGAATGTGCAGAATGCTGATCTCTAACGATGATTTCACAAAAATAACTTACGAACAGAAGGAACAAAACTGAGGTATACGAATATGGGATAACTTCCATTCCAGATCGCACGTTAATTTGCTATCTCAAAACTGTGCTCACAGTCTCGTTACGTTCTTACCAAAGGAGTATCCAAATTCTTTGGCTGTGTCCTTTTCCGTCTCTTCATCTGGTCTAAGGCAGATTCAAGTCGTGACGAGCAGCGTTCTCCGGCGATCGGCACCGTTGTCAGAGGCGGTAGGCCCCCAGGACCAAGACCCAAGCCTGGTCGATTGTCAAAACGCTTGGCTTCGAACAATGGAAGGAAGTGTGACTCTGGAAAGAGGGGTAGATACTTTTTAATAACTTTGAAATTTCTTTGTCTTTTTTTGTGTCAAAGGTAAGCCGTAAAATATTTTGTACATAATCTTTTGAGAATTGAACATAGAACCTAAATTTTGAGCTTGGGATTATTCAAAGCATTGATTGCTGACCAAAAATGTTTGCTAGATCAGTAATGCTATTCTGTAAAAATGTCACCCGTGAAAACTTAGGTGATGTGAGTTTGTTTTTGCTAGGAATTGACACTATTGACAGCTCACTTCTTTTTACACATTTTTACAGAATAGCACTGCAGGACAGTGAAATCTAGCAATTTTTGTAGTGTTCTTTTTCGGTTCTTGTCTTTCTTCCTATACGGGTCGGTTCAGCATGCAGATTTATAGATACCGTAATCGCTTATTGTTTTTGAAAATTACACCTATCAAGCCGGAAAGGAGCAATTACAAAAGGAAAATGATGTGTAAACAAACATAAAATTGAAAGTTAACGTGTAATTATATTCTATGGTGATCCTACTGTTTTCTCTTCTATTGTTTGATGTTCAGAAGCGTGAAAATCGTGAGCTAAGCTATGTCGTGACGTCAAAGTATTTTCTAAGATTCACGTTCCAGGTGCGATCCATTTAGATTTTTAATGGTATATTGTTTTTGACTGCCTCGTTGGTCTAGTGGTTGCAATTGCAAGGGCTACTTCTGAGCATGAGGTCCTGGGTTCGATTCCCAGATCGAGCAAAGTGAGATTGGGTTTTTCTTTCTGGAATTTCTCATTGGCAGCCCGGAGTCTGCATTTGTGCCCGGTTGATGTCAATAGGCTCGCCCCCTATTACAAGGGACTCAACATTACTGGCGAAATGTAAGTGTACTGCGGTGCTATTCTGTAAAAATCTCACCGTGAAAACTTAGGTGAAGTGAGCGTGGAGTGAGCTGTCAATAGTGTCAATTACTAGCAAAAACAAACTCACTTCACCTAAGTTTTCACGGTGAGATTTTTCCAGAATCGACCGGCTGTAGAGGTTGTCTATGTAGCCTTACCTTTTATAGTGCAGGCTGGCTATAATTTAGCGCGGTGTTCCATTCGAACATTCAAGCAAGTGTCATATTTTTATTATGTATTTTTGTTTATTGGAGGGAGTGTTAGTTTTAATGTGGTAATGTAAAGTCTTTCTGTCAATATATTCTGAAGAAACCCTATCACTGTTTAATTACATTAAAGGGCTCTTCTAGTCTCTTATAGTACACGTCTGCCTAACCCTTCGGGGAAACAAGGCGTGATATTATGTTTTATTATTTTTGAAAAGCGAGTTGTGTTATTCACGTTCCTACCGCGAAAGCGTGGGAACTGTATATTTATGATTACGAAGTGCTTTTTCTCTTTAAAACTGAACCGTATAATCTCGAGCTTGTGATAGTGAATACGTTTTGCTTTTCATTTCTCTTGTCCTAGTTCACGTTTCGTCTACCTGTATCTTTGTTTTGCGTTTCTCACTTTCATCTGATATTTTCGAGATCGAACTCTAATGTATTCGAAATCAGATCGATTCTATATAGGTATGCAGACCTATCTACTCTCTTTTCACGCTCGAACATTATAATTTGCATTTGGCGATGTTGTAATAAACATAATAGCCCAGTCAAATTAGTCCTTAAAATAGAGGTAAGGTTACAATAATTCCCATAGAGCTAAAAATTGGTATGAATGTTCAGAATACTATTATAAATGAATTGTGAAAAGTCCCCATCAATCCCCCTTGTGCAAATTTTTTTATTGATGGTGAAAGTTTGCAAAAATTGGTTTTTCGCGTTTTTCAGCTAAACGGTGAGTTTTACAGCAAAAATAGTTCAGACAAAAATTGTAAATCATCCGATTTTCTACAAAAAATGTATCCACACTTTTTTTCATAATTATTGCCATTTCCGTGATATAGCGGTTGAAAGAATTGAAAAAAATATTTTATTCGTAATATGCACGTTAATGTATGTACTTTTATATACATTTTTGAACCGTTATACGAGTTAACATATGAGTGCCTGTCTTTTTTTTTTTTTTTGTTTAGCCTGCGCTGTCCCACTCATGGGCAAAGGCCTCCCTCCACTCCTTCCATCTTTCGCGAGCCCGCGCGTCCTCCTTCTATCCCCGCCTGTCTTATTTTTTTTTTATTTAGCCTGCGCTGTCCCACTCCTGGGCAAAGGCCTCCCTCCACTCCTTCCATCTGTCGCGAGCCCGCGCGTCCTCCTTCCAGTTTTGATGGAACCTATCCAGCTCGTCCCGCCATCTCCTACGTGGTCTGCCGCGACCCCGCCTCACTGTCTCAGGGCACCAATTCTGCGCTATTTGGGCCCACATTTTTGCCACTGTCTTATACATACAAAATACCAGAAATCTGTAAAAATTCATGTGCAGTGTCGAAAAAATTGTACTCGAAAAAGTAGCATTGATACCGTGCACGTGAATTTTTACAGATGTCTGGTATTTTGTATGTATAAGACAGTGAGGCGGGGTCGCGGCAGACCACGTAGGAGATGGCGGGACGAGCTGGATAGGTTCCATCAAAACTGGAAGGAGGACGCGCGGGCTCGCGAATGATGGAAGGAGTGGATGGAGGCCTTTGCCCATGAGTGGGACAACGCAGGCTAAAAAAAAAAAAAAAGACAGGGACTCATATGTTTACTCGTATAACGGTTCAAAAATGTATATAAAAGTACATTAACGTGCATATTACGAATAAAATATTTTTTCAATTCTTTCAACCGCTATATCACGGAAATGGCAATAATTATGAAAAAAAGTGTGGATACATTTTTTGTAGAGAATCGGATGATCTACAATTTTTGTCTGAACTATTTTTGCTGTAAAACTCACCGCTTAGCTGAAAAACGCGAAAAACCTATTTTTGCAAACTTTCACCATCAATAAAAAATTTTGCACAAGGGGGATTCATGGGGACTTTTCACAATTCATTTATAATAGTATTCTGAACATTCATACCAATTTTTAGCTCTATGGGAATTATTGTAACCTTCAAAGTCTAATTTGACTGGACTATAACCCCACCCATCGTTTGGTGGAGTTATGTTTATTTTTTGTGCCAAAATTTTCTATAAATAAAAAAAAAATCTTAAAATTCACTATTGATCTTTTAGTTATTATTCTACACATTGAGTATACGTTTTCCGATACAAATTTCTCTTGCATGGAAGGGCCTACAATATCCGCGAGCATTATGACAAAAATGTTGATAGCTTTCTTAGCGGATTTATGATGAATCTGTAGCTAGTACAAGCTGTGAATTTGAAATTTGAACGTAACGATGCGTATCGGAAAACTAAGCTTTAAATATGATCAAAAACATACCCGTGTGCGATCCAGACAAAAAATAAATAAGTAGGTACCTATTTATGTAGATACTTAGGTATTTTCAGATGCAAAACTGCTAGTGTTATTAGGATGGCGACAACTTCTAGAGTTAATGTAGTTAATCAGTAATCACCTTTTTGTGCTTCTGCAGAAGGAAGCTCGTTTTCACTCGCCGCCGCAGTTTTCGCAAATAATATAAACATCCACCAGAACTTCACCATTTCTCACAATGATAAACAAACACAATCTTAACTAGGCCGTAAGGTGAACCGCCTTCTCGCGAAAAAAAATGCAACTGTCAAAAAATACCGCGAATACCTCCTCACGCCGCGAAACCGAAACGTGAAATAAAGCTTGGAAGGTAAGACAATAAGAAGTGCAGTCTTTGGAAAATAATCCCCGCTTGAGTCGATTGTACTCATGCATCTAGCTAGACGATTTCGCGACAGGTGCCTAGATAGTAGGTACCTACCTACTTACTGCTCAGTACGATGCGAGAGGACAATTTATTAGAGCGAAAATGAAGACGCTTGTAATGTCTCCGTGATGAGCTTATTACGAAGGACAAAAATGATATAAAAAGTAGATAATCATAATGAGACTTGCAGCAAAACGGAAGTTTGGCGTTATGCAAGTATAATAATAGAGAAGAGAATTTTCCTAAGAGATTTTACTAAAGCAAAACTTCAGGCTATACAAAAAGGTTGAGTTGGCAAAATTAAAATCAGTGCTTCTCAATCGTTCAGTATTTTTATATTCGTCGTTTTATATACGCCGGGAGGGCTATTTTTAGATATACCTACCTAATACTTATGGTGACATTTTTATAGCGAGCAACCAGCGCGGCTGTGTAAATGTGGAGTAGTTTATTGTAAAGGATAAGATAAATGATACCCCAGCCATTGATCCGTAACAAAACGAGTCGTCTCCTTCAACCGAAAAGCATAACTATAGCTATGCACGAGCACCAGAGCAAAACTGCATTCTAACCACTTTGGGCAGTTCCAACAACCAAGCATATACAACATCCTGATCCTATTATCTTTTTATCGAAGACGACATCGGAGGCAGTCGGCACCACAAGTAGACCATGACGTAATTATGAAAAGAAATTGGGTTAAGTCGTTTGAAATTGTTGACAAAAGTTGAGCGACCTCGCTGTTGATGGATGGGTTGATTGTAGGTATACTTTTACTTAGAAGCCTTATCTGTGGTATTAGAATGTTTAACTGGGGCGTTATCTAGAGAGATAGGTGTTTTGTAAATATAGCCTTTGAGCTTGCCAGAGCCTTTCCGCTCTGTAGTTTTAAAGGCGACAGATTCTTGGATGATAGGATTTCTAGTTTTAATCCGGAATTTAAAATCCTACGACAAACGTTGCGCCACAACACCCTGTCCTGACTTAAAAATGATGGCTGCAAAGGACTGAATGTGGAAGGCCACATTCAGTCCTTTGCAGCCATCATTTTTAAGTCCGTCGGTCCATCTAGATGGGGGGCGTCCCACACTACGCTTGCGCATATGCGGTCTATGCACTCCAGGACTGTGGGAGGATGCCGAGGACCAATGATTCGATTATCCATAGGTAACTTAGACTATTATATTATGGTCCAACCTAACCTAATTCGCGTTGATTTTGCCCGACGCGACGATTGCTTTGGTACATCGTGGGATTGTTTACGTAAGATAAAAGCCCTCAGGCTAAGTGGAACGACGATCTTCGCAGGAAGGTTGGTAGCAGCTGGATGAGAGTTGCGGAAAATCTAGTTGAATGGCGTGCAATAGGAGAGGCCTATGTTCAGCAGTGGACCGCTATAGGCTGATAATGGGGTTGTTTAGGACGAAAATTATTGCTGGTCCTTCTGTTATATTAGGTAAGTTCTTATATAAAGTTGCATAGTTAATTACTAGATGGGTTCTTGTCTTATTTACCGAGCATATAAAGATAACTATCACCGAGTATAATCGTCAGACACCAAACATTAGTTTCGCCTATTGTTTCTACCGCTATTGTCCCAAAATATTCTCTATGTGTAATGTTTGTAACCCTCGATGCCCATTGTTATATTATTACGTTTTTCTTAAGAAACTTCCGTGAAATAACCAAAAGTTGCCATTTAACTAGGGAATTTTGAGCAAGTTTGGCTACGAAAGAATTGTGGTGTTTCAACATTTTGTAGATCTAATTTGCCTTGTTGATAGTTGATACCCAGTTTGCTAACTAACATGGAGAATAATAAATACCTATTGTGTTGTCATGATACTTGAAATAAAAAAGAATGATTTTGGTTATTGTTGTTAGTGAAGCAACTGTAATCAAAATTTAAACAAGGTCGTCAGTAGTTTGGTACTGCCTGATAAAGACGCTGAAAGTTGGAGTAGGTCCTATACCTACCTACTTGGATAGAATGTTCAAAGTCGAAAATCACAATAATTTTTTTTTAATAGGGATCTTTTTCGCCTTAGGAGCGCAATAGGTCGCACAGCCAACCCTTCTGCATGCTGTATTTAGAAGTGGGCCTGCCAATAAATACGCTATGGATACAAAACGTGTGTTGGAACTAGGTGATGCGATCTACGAATACAACGCATCCTCTCAACCGCATCGTCCGTCTCTATTGTTAACAAGAATATCCGGAGGGTCTCCAATCCAATCTCAATCACAACGAATCTTGGCCTCGACGGATAAATCAATCAATGATATCAGATTCTGCAGTAGAGCTGGTATTTTTTTAGAACACAGGTAAGTAGGTAGGTAGAGGTAGGTACGGAGTTTGTAGACAAAGAAGTATATCTAGTGTGCATAAATACAGTTCTAGACCAACGAAATAATCCAGAGCGGCGACTCGGCTCACACACAAGATACAGATGTGGGATACCAGCAGCTGAGACACGACTATTCCCCCCGGTGGGTTTCCGCATTATCGAGGTGGGGGGTCTCAGTAGCCGTGGCTTGGTCACCCACGGTGAAGCGAAGAGGAACCCGAGGAGGGGCCGCTCGTCAGGCCTTTTGCGGGTAAAGCCGACGACGTAGTGGCCAACAAGTAGATTGCTGTGCCACTTGGGCGACATCGCAACTGAGGCGGGCCGCGGTATCGTATGGGAGGCATCGAATCACGGCTGAGGGTTGGAGGCCGCGGCGGGAAAGGAGTGGCGTATTGCGTTGTTACGCTCTCCCTACCTTCCGCGGCCTTTACGGGGTTGCCACCGTCTAATGGCGGACGCGGTGGAGCCGCAGGGGAGGAGGAGTGTTGGTATGACGTTGGCCGCTCGACCTCCCTACTATCCTCTGCGGCCCAAAATTGGCAGGCGGCGGGGCCAATGACCTGACCCGTCACAGGGGGCCCAAGGGTGCCCAGACACGGGGTCGTCTGGCGCCCATGTGCTGGTATGGTCGCTGGGGGTGGTCACGGCGTGCTATGTGTTCTGGCGCGCCGGTGATGGGGAGTACTCCCCAGAGGAGGGTCCGGTGACAGACAGCCGCGGCGGGTTCACGGAAGAGTGCTAACGCGTGCCCGTATTCCCGCCGTAAGCGGCAGAGGGGGACACCGTGGAGTTTTAATGGGTTAGAGTCCCACATAACTGCACTATCTCCCCGTTGTTGCGCAGAATGCATGAGCATTTCTCCACGATAAAAAAAAGACACGACTTATCCTTTCCTCTACATAATAGATACTGAAGTGAATCTAGCCAGTCGCGTATCACACTAACATTATCTATGGCTTACATTTTGACAGTTCAACAATATACATCGCGTTATTTAAATTGTTGAGCAGACACATTTTTCCAACATAATATGTATTAAGAAGCAATATATTAACAATATCTTTTTAAATGATTTAGACTGTGATTAGAAAAAAAAATCAATTCTACGCAATTAGGGTGCAGTAGCTTCAAAGCCGAAAACAATACCATGTCAGACCTAAGTAGGATAAAATTATTCACCCACTTTTTTTTTCAGACCTAAGTAGGATATTACCATAGCTATACTTAATTCGATTGTGGAGGTCAGATAGGCATAATTTAATATCAGTCGCGCTCCATGTAAAATACTGGTATTCAGCTGCATCCGGTTAGACTGGAAGCCGACCCTAACAAAGTTGAGAAAAGGCTAGGCACAATGATGATGACCTATATAGGTAGGTACTTAATTCATATAGGAGACCTAGGGGGTTTCTTTATAAACGATGATTAAAGTTGACGTTTAAACGTCAAAAATGTATGGTTAGACAATCGCTAATCACTACCTACTTAACTTTAAGCAACGTTTGTGAATAAAGGGTAGGTAATGTCTAAATAGATACACCGGTGATGAAGGGAACTTGTTACAATTTTAGGACTAGACTTGATTATCTGATCTATAAAGGACACATCTGATATCTTGTCCTATTACCTAAATAGTTAATTAGGTGCTTCCCGAATGGACGAACACATGGTCCCAACAATGTCATTGTTTGATAAATTGTGCAAGCGTGGCGGTCGGGCCGTCGGCCGGTCCCGCAGTGGTGCAAACTGCGCCATTGTCACTGAACAATAGGGAAAGCCGCGGCCAGCTTGTGCGGTAGACTATTTGTGGCTATAGAACCAGCAGATAAGTTTTGCGACAGTTTCGCCCTTTGTATTGTACCCACATGTTTTTCTTGACGTGAAAATCAAGGTTTATTCGCCGTGCGTAGGCACCGTCGTCAGGTTTGTATGGATTGCTAGCTTGTTGACGTTTTTTCGACAGAGCAGTTTATACGAGTACGTCGTCGTAAGTAGGTACCATAAAGAAATCGTTTTTAGACGAAATCGGCTTTAGGCGCCTAGGGTGGTAAATAAGTACCTACTCTAAGTACCTACTCACTAATTCCAATTCTTTAACGTTGATTGAAGATAAAAAATCTAAGACCCCATTTCTGTTGGGCACTGCCACAAAAGTAGTTATATACTTAAATGTGCCTACCTAAGCAAAACGAAATTAGAGGCTCTTAGTGTTAAATAGACGCTATTTTGCATCCCGGGCTTCCCCGCACTACCCTAACTATCCTATGCCGAAGGGCATAGGATAGTTAGGGGGGGTTAGTTAGTTTTTACCCCGATATTCCCACGGGATCGACACTTACATATGCGGATGAAACCGCGGGGCGCTGCTAGTATGAAATATTGTAACGTGCCCGGCATTAAGTTTACTTACATTACATCTTCAATCCCATTATAATATATAGGTAGGTAGGTATGTATTGCGCGCTCATCTGTGCTACGCGTTAAATATTGAATCGCAACACGATCAGAAGGCCAATTCTCGAAATTTAAAACGTTCAAAATCTAGTCGCAGTCTCATCTCGGCGACAAACAAATGTCAAAAACTTGTCAAAATGTAGGGAAATTAGAGGTATTTTTGACAGATTGAGACTGAGATCAGACTGTGAACGTTCTTAAAATTACTAGAATTGCCCCTCTGTTTGCTTGGCTGGCAATTTAAAATGCGAATGTTTATAATTTATTATAGAATAAAACCTTTTAAGCCTTGAGAGAAAACATTTTTATTGAATCACATTTTTCTTGATGAGCGTTTGCTCCATAAGATCACAGACATTACAACAACAACACAGCAAAACACTGGTGTTTTCACTTTTAACAGCGTGAGCGATCAAAAACGCTATTCTTACGGCTCAACAGGCGCAGAACAATTTCTATGAATTAGGTTCATTCCATTGTCGTATCATTTTGAAAAAAAACTGCGTCCGTGTATGTAAACAACAATAATGAAAATGTTATTATTGCGTCATCCCCTAGATTGCTCCAAAACGATCGTTACATGCATTGTAGGTGGATAAGTGGTTTTATGCGCATTTTGCTCACAATGATATTCCCGAAGTTGCGCAATTGGCGGGTTCGACAACCTTTTGTTGATAAAAACAATGTCTTTTTAGTGAAAATCAATAAACAATCTTTTTCTCATACCTACCTAGGTATTATATATGATATTATTGATCGAGACATTTGACCATAAGGCGCGAAACACACGTGAGTTTCGCGCCTTATGGTCAAATCGTGAGGCGGGCCGGGCCGGTCAATTTGACCGCGAACGATAGCGCAAAGGGAATCCTATACTACCAACGCATATAGAGGGCAAAAAGACCGCCCCGCCCTGCAATGATATGGCCCCGCCGATGTTTGTCGGATGATTTCTCTTGCGGTCATCCGCGGACAAAATGACCGCCGTCTGCGGAGCGCCTAAACGGTTCCGATCTTAGACAAAGAAAAGTACAAAAGTACTCTAAGGTTCCGATAGTCAATAGTCTGGATTGACCAAAAATCGGTAGGTAACTCGTTTCTTATTGGTCAACATACCTATATTTTGACAAATATGAAATAACGAGTCATCGTTTCTGTCCAACTACATGGCGAATTTCCTGGAGGATGTCTTATAACATCAATCAAGTTCAACTAGACAACCAACACTGTATAAGCAGGCCAGGCATGGTTGTCAACCATCACTAACCGTGTTTTCTCGTTAACTTTCGATCCTCAGTCAGTATTATTGTTGACTAGTTTACCTGTAGGTAGATATCTTTCGTAAAATAGAGCAATCCACGAATTCATAAATTAGAAAGATTTGAAAATTGTTCTCTTATTGCATACAATGCGTGCCACGAAAGACGAGACTTGACCTCGCCTCCCCCGCTCTTTCCGCCGCCCCTATGACATCCGGTCCCGTCCCGCACTCAGACCTCATACCGCTAAAGATACCTAAAATCTTCTGCGCAAGTCAAACCACGTGGTGTGTCAAGTCTCATCTTTCTTATCGTATGTACTTAGAAATAAGAGGGCATGAATTTCCCTTCAACAGTGCACAAATCCATCACCCTAATTGCGTAACACACTAATCACACTGAATTATTTTGACGGATATTGCTAATCCATTGCTCCATATGTTCCAAAAATGTGTCTTCTCAACAACATAAATAGCGCAATTAATGTTATTTAACTGGTAAAATGAAACCCATAGCTACAACACATTAATATACGCAATTATCCCGCGGATTCTTGGCTGCTGCTGACTATTTCTTATATGACCTGATAGGTACCTACCTAACACTGTCCGACACGATATCAAGATTCTCTGACTTGGATCCTCCATCTTGACGGTAAATATCTAGCCTAGACTAGGACCCCATGCTGAGTACTCGTGTTTGCGACCACTAGACCACCGAGGTACTAGTCGCAATTATTATTATCAACCGCGAAAAGACTATTTCGTTTTAGTGCTAGATAAGCGAACATCAACATGACCATACTGACCATACTTCCTCGTCATGTGTAAGGGGGTATAGGTATAATATCTACCGAAATATAATTCAGTTGCACAATTATGTATTTTAATATCCATAAATTTTAAAGTTACTGTGTCTGTCTGTCTGTATGTTATATTTTCACGCCTAATCAACTGAACGGATTTCGATAAAATTTGGCAGAGAGATAGATTGCATCTCGGGGAAGGACATAGGATAGTTTTCATCGACATGCCTCGCAGGCGAAGCCGCGAGCGGAAGCTAGTAATTATATAAAGGTACAGACGCCAGCATATCAAGCTACTACAATCTGTCAAATGTATTTAATAGATTTTCAACTTTAACGGTAAAGCATAATGTTCAAAGTTGATTGAGAAAATTTGACAGTTTCGGGTAGCTTGATGTGCTGGCGTCTGTACATAGGTGTACGGTCTATTAGTTTAATAAACTGCAAGAACTAATTAAAGTTTAACACCTCCGAATATCCAATAAGCCTCCGTACCTTATAAAAAAAAAACCGAATTGAGAACCTCCTCCTTTTTTTGAAGTCTGTTAAAAATACATTATGCCTGCAGTATTCTTATCTCAAACTAACAAAATACCTACATAAAGACAATAGTTACATAATTAGGTACGTAGGTATTGTTACTCGGACAATTAAGCCGTTGATGTCTTTCCAAGAGTAGTTTACTTTGGTTTAGGAAAGACATCAACGCATTTGATAAAAATCTTCCAGAATGTATTTACCACGGAACTTTACACGTAAAAATTAGAAAAATACTGCCTGACAGTTAAGCGGATGTAGGTAAGCGCAGACTTAAATAATTACTAGATCTAATTAACGCCAGAAACACGTCGTAGGACAACCTACGCTGGATAAGGAAAATCAAGTTGGGTCACTTGTTTTAATTCATAAAACTATAATGAGTAATAGTTATGGTCCAGCATTTATTTAATAGCTTATATCCCTATCCCAAGAATTTTTAAATGTTTATTATGTCATTTTAGTACCTACTTAACCAAGTAGGTAGGTATAGATAATGACTGTTGCAACATGCAACGAATTTTATTAGTACCAGTTTGTAAGTCTTATTAGCATCTATCGCCATTAATCGTATTTATTACCCCCAGTTATGGTGGTAAAGGAAATATTTTCAATTATGCCAAGGTCTACGATCATCCTCTGCGCCATATTTGATTCAATGATGCGCAGTCTCAAGTCAGTCTCACCTCGGTCCACGTCTATAAATAATCTCATTCGTGATTGGACGCTAAACTAAACAAAATATTATTTCTGTTCAATACTGCTAACGCTTGAGCCCGGGCGCGGCGGCGTTACGCAGTTGTTGCAAAGATAACTTTTCAATAATCTTTACATTTTCTGCCAGTGTGTACACAGCTTTATTGGCGTCATAATTACAATTTTTAAGACTTTGTCAAGAGATGCCGCTACTTTAGCTCACAAAAACTTAAAATAATGGGAGTATTTGGACTTTTTATGCGGTATTAAATTATATTTTGGGCTCTAAAAAGAGAAAACCTACGAAATAAATCGTATTCTGAAGTGATTACCTAAAAACCGTACTGTATTTATGCAATGCAGGGTTAAACATTTTTTGAAGTTCTAGATGTCGCTAGTATCGCATTAACTTTGACAGAACTTACATTACATTCTTCGTCTCATTCGCACATAAAATAAATCATTCAACGAGACAAGTTATAATTTGTTCATCATTTTGTATCGTATATGTATTTACTTGCAGTGCAGTGTTTTGTGAACGAAAATACATAATTATTATGTACTTAGGTTTTCAATCGTGATGACGTGAATAACACTAAAGTGAATCGTGCAAACTCAATACAATGGATTGGTGTTTATTATTCAATACAAGGTAATGGGCGATGTTCTCGTTGTTAAAAGACAAAAGGCTCGTCCTTCACACATTAGTAGAGCATCGTTGTGCAAACAAGTTGTTATCTACACGCCGCGTAATGTTAGAGGTGATTATTGAAATGCTAATAACGTTACACTGCATGTAAGTACGGGGAGCCGAATCGCGCTCTTATAACTTCACCTGCGCAACGTAAAGACGTATAATTACTAACTCCTCTTGATGGTGGTGGGTCTCTATCGCTTGATGCTGTAACCAGTAATAGTACAGCTTACTAATCAGACATAAAATCATGGCTAACGTAAAGAGTAGATTAAAAGCACCCAAAAGTGCATCTACAAAGAAGAAAAAGACGGGACATAAAACAAAAAAATCATCTACAGGTCCCAAGAAATCACCCTTGAAGAGAAATGATACAGAGAGCAATATAGTCATGAAACGACCATGCACCAGACAAGTCATGACACCAGATCAAAAAATTAAATTCTTATTGAAAAATGGGCATAAACTCAAGGAAAGATTTATTGCTAAGCCACCTGTGAATGTCAAACCAATTCCTGAGGTAACTGTTAAGTCAAATCCTGAGCCAAGGGCTGAGCCACAAGGATGCTACAGCAAAACACAAGATGCCAATCTGCCAATTATGACAAAAACTGGGCACCTTAAAAAAAAGAAACAGTGCAATATGAAACTTGTTGATAGTATTCTGATGAATGAGCTGATGATTGATGGCAGGAAAACTGTACACACTGATGATGCATCTCCCGTAGAGGCACCTTCTCAGGTGGTGACTCCTTTAAGAGTTGGTGTGGATAATAACAATGACATTCAAATAACAGACCAAAATAACACGTCTCAAGATTACTCCGATGATGATGTGTGTAAATTATCAGATACTATCTCTACAAAATCTGGTGACTCAGCAGATGATGAAAACTGCTCAGATTCCTCAAATAAAAAATCTGGTAGTAAAACTTCAAAAAAGAAAATACCCTATAAGCCAAAACCAAGACATATCACGCTGAAAAATGGTGTAGTATTAAAATTGGAGTACTTTGAGTGTGACCATTGCAACAGAACATTTAACAGGAAATGTTCCTTACGTAGACACATGTATACACATCTCGGTATAAAGCCTTTTCATTGTCCTCATTGTCCTCAACAGTTCAGAAGCCTCTACAACGCGCAGGTTCATGTCGACCGTTACCACATGACCAGTGAAGACGATCCAGAGCTTTTCATTTGCAATATCTGTGAGAAACCATTTCTTATAAAAGAGAACTTGAAGAAACATTTAGAAACTCACGTAGATAGTGGGAGTTCTTTTAAATGCATTTACTGTAACAAAGTGTTCGCATACCATATCTTGTTGATGCAGCATGAGAAGAAACACATGGTTAAAGGACGCCACCAGTGCACACTGTGCAGTATGTCTTACTGCTGTCGCAATCTCCTGTACTTGCATGTCAAAAGCCATTTGAAAATCAAAGATTTTATCTGTCAATATTGTGGTAAAGAGTTTTTACGTCCCAATTCCCTGAAGCGACACGTTGAGGTAAGCCACGGTGAACATCGAATTGTGTGTCCAATTTGCAAAAAGAAATTGAAGGGTCATCTGACCGAGCATATGCGCACGCATGAGAAGAAGCGTCCGCATGTGTGTCCTGAGTGTGGACAACGCTTCACACAATCCACTCAGCTGAATGTCCACCGCCGCGCTCACACCGGTGACAGGCCGTATCCTTGCCGCATATGCAAACGATTTTTTTCGCATTCTAACGCTCTTATGTTGCATATCAGACGCCACACAGGAGAGAAGCCTTTCCCATGTGCTATGTGTCCCATGTCCTTCTCTCAACTGCCACACATGAAAACACACATGCGTAAAATTCATGGTAAAGAGAACCCATACAAATGCGCTAACTGTGATTCCTTTTACAAGCTCAAAGCGCAGCTTGACGTGCATGAGAAGTCTTGCAAAGAGGGAGCTACTGTTGATCAACCAGTCAAAGGTAAAAAGAAAAGGTTCAAGAAAGGGGAGAACGAGATAGAAGTGGAGTCGGCGATGTCCTTGTCTCGCATGAGGTTCCTGTTGGCCCTACTCCTCACGATGATCGCTACCAAAGAAAAACTCAAATACCTAGGTGCGTAAACTTTTATTTCATACGAGTTTGTTTACACTACACTCATAATGGCACTGTTTTTTTTAAGTGTGGAGTACATTGCTTAGTGTGTGTCCGCCAATAACGGGAGCCCATATCGGAAACGTGCACAGTTCATAGTCATTTTCAGACTGGCAATCGCAAAATGTTGAAAAATCTAATGTTGACTTTTAATAATATTGTCTGGTACATAAGACATCAACGCGTTTCCATTCAATTCGCATCACCATAGGTCATTGAGTATAATCGTAGTAACAAGGTCGTAATAACAAATGCGCCGTCATTGAAAATGCAAGTGTGATCGAACCGAGCAAACATCGAAGCACTATATTGTAGTGTTTATTCACTGGGTTGCGAAATCGTGTGCCGTGCGGTGCCGCGTACTGTGTGTTGTGTGCTTACTGTGAAGTGCAGACTTGTAGGCACGTTGTCCATTGCATAGCTTATTTCATCATGGTTTTTATTCTAGCGAACATACTCGTCGTTGTATGATGACTGACGGGTTACCGACGAGGTATACATTATGAGTAATAATTTCGTGAGTGAGTTCATTTCCCATTGTGTTGTTAATTTTTGGTGTTGGTCGGTGACGGCAGGCGAATGTAGGTTATCGGGAAGCGGAATTTAATGTTTAATTATACCTACATACAAGAATTCGTTCTCGTTGGCTTTCGGTGTGGTAATGGTGGTGGCTGGTCTCGATTCTTATCTATTTCAAACTATGAAGCTTTGTAAATAAGCTCCTTAGGGAACATTCTTTAAGTCTTAACATATTTTTCTCTGACAGGGTTCAACAAACGCCTCGTAGATGAGATTCTTGTCGAGTCGTTGGAGGCAATGGACCAGACTCCTTGCAAAGACGAGACTCTCACGCCGGCCAAGCGTCTAAAGAAAAATATCGAAATGTTCATAAGTGGAACAGTACCCAAAGACCAGCTGGCTACCTTCAAGAATGAGAACAAGTCGACAGAAGACATTCTGGAACTATTGACTACTGAGAAAGATAAGTAAAGGGATCTTGAGTAGGTTTGTTTGATAAGCGAGATAAGGGAGTTACCCTTATCTCGCTTATCAAACACATTAATGCTGGGGCGGGTCACAAACACCGCGCGTTAACAAAAGACGGGCGTCCGTTTGCTACATAAAAAATGTTACAATACACAGTAGGTACCCAAAAGAAGTGCACGTGTTCAGGACGATGGAGTCATCGACACTTGTGAAACCATTTTTTGTCACAAATACACCCACTTTATGATGAAGCAGGCTAAAGAAGGCACAGGTTTATTTATGGAACAGTTACATTTTATTGAAGCCACCATACGTAATCTCGATTTCATCGTATTAATCTCGATTTTTCACTATATTTTTGTTTTTGTCAGTCGTATTAATGTTGATTTTTGTTGTCTATATTTTTGAGCAGTACGCAGTTACGCACGTTTGGATATAAAAAATAATTCTAACTTTATAGGAATATAATTGTGGGATGTTCGTGACCGTGGTTGGGCGAGTGATACACTGAAGTAAGTTGTACACAGAAGTGAGTTGTAAATAGGTAACGATTAATTTATTACGATATCAAGTAACTAAAGCTAGTAGTTACACTTGACACGAAATGGTAAAATTAAATAATGTTACATGAAGACATAAAACTAATAGAAACACGAAGCTCGCCGTAAACTATTACGGCGAGCTTCGGCGAGTAAAATATGATCGGGGGTCAGAGAGGACCTCGCACGATCGTAGTTCAGCACAGACTGAAGCTCCGAACCAAAACTCCCCCAAATCTGCCGTTCACTAGACAAAGGAAGCGGCAAAACGATTTTACACAAAGGACAGAAATGCAAATGGGTACAATATAAGACAACTAAAAATAACAGAACAATGAACCTTAACTAACAATAGCAAATGGGTACAATACAAGATAACATAATAGAACATTGAAGAACCTTAACTAAAAGTAAAGAATCATGAAAGACAATAGTACCTATAACTTAAATCGCTTGCAGATGTGATTCGTGGGAAAAACACAAAATGAAACTTTCTAAAAATTATTACAATAAGTACCTCTATAAAAATATTACATTCTTAAAACTATGCAAGGGATGGGTACGTAAGACACAGTCCCCACAGTACCCCCCTACCAGTGATAAAGATCACGAAACACCTGCCTGATAGTAATCAGGAAATTTAACTCGCCTACCAGAACGGCGAGGAATATGCTTGCCAGGCCAACTTAGGTTCCAGTGAGTCGGAACCGGTTGCCGCATAGTTCACGGTGAGTCGGAACTGTCTGAGAAGATGTCCCCAGTGAGTCGGGGTGGCGCGGGCGCTGCGTTATGCTCCAGTGCGTCGGTGCCGCATAGTTCACGGTGAGTCGGAACTGTCTGCGAAGATGTCCCCAGTGAGTCGGGGTGGCGCGGGCGCTGCGTTATGCTCCAGTGCGTCGGATGTGGTACAGCGACCAGAACGGCGAGGAATATGCTTGCCAGGCCAACTTAGGTTCCAGTGAGTCGGAACCGGTTGCCGCATAGTTCACGGTGAGTCGGAACTATCTGCGAAGATGTCCCCAGTGAGTCGGGGTGGCGCGGGCGCTGCATTATGCTCCAGTGTGCTGTGCCGAGGTTGCTGATGAGGCTGAGGGTGATGACCAGGTATGCGCGGTCGCTGCATGCTGGTGGTCAGGACACCCGTTGAAGCCGTGGGAGCTGGCTGGCTGGGAATGCGCGTCATCCGCCGCTAGTGACTCCCGCTGGATCGCTCGCCATTTTAACACGTACTTTGATTTAGCACTCGCGAAACTCTTTACGCACTGTCACGAACTCACGCTATTGATAGTTTATATCACGTCGGGGTCACCACTGTGGGTATTCGTGACCGTGTGGGCGTGTAATACACAGAAGTGGGTTGTAAATAAGTAACGATTAATTTATTACGATATCAAGTAACTAAAGCTAGTAGTTACACTTGACACGAAATGGTAAAATTAAATAATGTTACATGAAGACATAAAACTAATAGAAACACGAAGCTCGCCGTAAACTATTACGGCGAGCTTCGGCGAGTAAAATATGATCGGGGGTCAGAGAGGACCTCGCACGATCGTAGTTCAGCACAGACTGAAGCTCCGAACCAAAACTCCCCCAAATCTGCCGTTCACTAGACAAAGGAAGCGGCAAAACGATTTTACACAAAGGACAGAAATGCAAATGGGTACAATATAAGACAACTAAAAATAACAGAACAATGAACCTTAACTAACAATAGCAAATGGGTACAATACAAGATAACATAATAGAACATTGAAGAACCTTAACTAAAAGTAAAGAATCATGAAAGACAATAGTACCTATAACTTAAATCGCTTGCAGATGTGATTCGTGGGAAAAACACAAAATGAAACTTTCTAAAAATTATTACAATAAGTACCTCTATAAAAATATTACATTCTTAAAACTATGCAAGGGATGGGTACGTAAGACACAGTCCCCACATAATAATATATATTATGTAAATTGAGGATTCTACAATATGCAATTAATCATATTCTAATCTTCGTAGCATAGCATATGTCTAAAGCAGGCTACTTTCCGATGATATTAAAACATGGATTGGCTGTGCAGTCGACGTGACCACGGATATTGTGTTACTCTTAGATGAATGATTGGTCTCGCTGCACTCGTCGAGTGCAGCGAGACCAATCATTCATCCTAAGGTGTTACTCTTACTCAAGATTGTGTGTGACAATACAAATAGAAATCATTTTCGAATATTTTACAATTCTTTTTGTAGCATTAAGCTAAGGTAAACTTAAGCCATGCAACGATATTGCTCGTATCACTTATAGTCCCGTCGGTCGGTAACTTCCGTAACGCAAACTGTTGAAACGTGCTGGCCAGCGAGACGGAAAGGTGGTCACGTCAAAATCCGCGCTCGGTAAAAGATTAATTGTAAATGTAATTAATTGGTACAGACAGTACAAGATAAAATAAGACTTATAGCTATAAAAGATATAGGGCTAGAGAAGCTAGACTATCAAATAATTCGGTACTGTTTTATCATCGTGTAAATAATTATTACAATTTTTGTTACGTTACCCGCCCCGCTATTGCGCTTGCCCTATTAGGTGCATTTAGAGCTGTTATACCAGTATTTAGCACCCAATGTATGTTTTAATCATTAAATCATAATGTTCACTATTTATGTATCACCCTTTATCATTATTTGAGGTTTTTAGCGTGATGAGTAAACTCTGATGTCGGCTCTAGACATAGCTTCAAATACCTACTAATTCGCGATGTGCAAAGAGGATTGAAGGTTTTTAAATGGAGCCTCGCATACCTACTGTCGCGCCATTTTGATTTTTTTTTCAAAATGGCGACCACGCATGGAACCTATTATTACATACATATACTGTCATCAATGCAAAAAGAAAACATCGGACCAAACCCGGTAAAGCGTCACGTTTCCGAGATATTAACGTTCGAAGTTGATCACGTGACGTCCATATTTTTTTGAACTTGCGTACATTTTGTTGCATAGATTTTTGAAATAATCACTCTGAATCTTAGATGAATGATTGGTCTCGCTGCACTCGAGCGACTGCGTCGAGTGCAGCGAGACCAATCATTCATCTAAGCTCTGAATGTTTTCTTTACACTTTGCCATCCTGTCTTGCAGTCTTCAAACAAGTGTTCGATAAATGAAGCTTTATGTCTGACGCCAGCTTAGTTTTAAAAGGTCGTCACTCATTTGTTTTTGGCGTCGTTTCAAGTTTGTATCTTTCAATAATTAGTATGTATTGTATTCGGTAGAGTAGGTAATGTAGCAGTTTCGTCCTCGCTCGTCGCGTTAAATCATTGTTCATTCATGGTCAGTATGCTAGAACTGTCGGAACTGGATTCTAGTCTTGTAATTGATCTATTATCGTAAACAATGCAAACCGGTATTATGATGTGATTCCCTTAACATTACATTGGTCGGGGTACAGAAAAAATAGGAATGCATCATTGAATGGTTCGAAGCTTATTAAATACTTTCTTGAATAAACGATAAAAATTCATGATTTGGTTCTATTAAAGAATCACAAGTAGGTATTCTCTTTTAAAACGTCTTTAATTTATTAATAAATTAAACAAAATCTTTAGGTGATCTACACAAGCGCGGTACGTTAAGCATCGTCAAAATGTCATAAAATTAACGTAGCTTTACTGAAATAATAAAAGTATTGTGATTCGTCGTACTTACTTTAACATTGCTTAAGCTACCTCAAGCCATGTTAAGTAAGTACATGTTGTATTTAAAATCGTAGAACTAAGTAATATTTTTACAAGTCTTAGAAATTAGTTCTAGGCGCAAATTAATTATTACGAGGCAATCCAGTGATGTCGTCATTATTCGTGATGTCGCGTTACTATTAAAGTACTATTAATAATGCGGTGACCACATTGATGGGTGACGACCCTTATGATCACATAACTTTAATAAACATATTATAATAGCATGCTAATTTGCTAATGTATCTAGTATCTACACGTAGTTTTAAGGTAAAATATAGTTGGTCTTTAATGTAATAATTTAAATATTTTTAATAGTAAGGAATCTGTCCATTGTTTATTTAGGTGCTTCATAAATAATCAATAAGAGACAATATAATATCTAGAGACGACAATCAATAATAATTAAGTACTACTTATACTTATAGTTTCATAAATTGTCCATTCGAAATAGTGATCTAACAGAATTTCTGACGATATTATCGTGGACATCCACGTCCATAAAATGTACGGAAATTGGTGCACGTTATAATGTTATGAGAGGCCGCCATTTTTAAAAAGAAAACAAAATAGCGGACCGGTAGGTATCCCACGGATCTTCAAAGCCCTTGTTGACATGACATGACCATGTTACTTCCACGTGTTGTCAAGATGCCGTGGACGAACACGATAATATCGCCTTAATAGAAATTATAAAAACGTACAATGGTTAAAAACAATTTACATTATTTCATAATCGACAGATTCCTTTCAACACTCAACATGCAAAAAAAAAAAAACATTTTCATGCAATGTGACTTGCCATTAAATCAAAGTGATTATCCCAAAGATAATAATTGTACTGCATTTTAAAATGTTATTTATATCTTAGTTTTAATATAATACATGAAATATAATTATATATTTAGCATTCCTGATGAATGAGCGTGCCATTTAATTTCATTGGCTGAATGATTATGATTAGGTAATTAATATAAAATTGATTATCGTATTATTATTTTTTTGGAAGGAAGTTCTTTATCGCGGCTTGCCGTAGGAGTTGACTGGTAGATATCGTCACGAAAGAAAAATGCGTTCTGATATTTTCTCTCTCTTTCTCAGTCTCTTTTTACATTTATATACAAGTTTGTGTGTGCGTGCGAATATCGAGTGAGGAACTTCGTTTTTTTTATATAAATTTTATTGTTTTTTAAAACCTGTTTCAGAGTAATCGGCTATATTTATTGGGATTAAGTCTTATTATTCGTTATTTATTCATGTGTAACCTACATAATAAGTTTTTTAATTCGTTTGTTCGTTCGTTAGTGGGTCAGATTAAGAGACACAAATTGAATCTCAAGTGAACATAATTATAGCTGTCTTTTCTTAAGTTTTAACTTAATGATTAGGAAGCGGTAAAGTATGAAGTTTTCATGAAGCCTTAAAACAGTCACTATAATAGTAAAGTTAGTCTGTTTTGAATAGGTTACTGTTACTGTTAGCTTGCATCATCCCACTGCTGTGCAAAGGCCTCTCCCCATGACTTCCGGCTCGTCCCGCCATCTTTTACGGGGAATAGGTAACTATGAAAAAGGCGACAGGCAACGCCTTTATTCTACCAATCAATCGTTGACGACTCGTTCCCTGTGAAAGTTGTCAAAGAATCTTAGCCGTCTATAAAAATATCGAACACCTATTTTTCTAAGAATACTTTACAAGACAAGGTAAAGAAAAACTTAATTCAAACCGGACCTTCACTCAACAAAGATGACAGGGCCAAAACGAGTCTAACTTGTTCTAATAATTTTCAGACAATAGTATTAACTCGTTCTATTTCAGTTGATAATTACAAGAGTACGTAGCAAGGCCTGCACGTGAACAAAAGGAAATTGCTTCGCTCGGTTCATTGAGTGCGCGCGTAAAATCTGTGACGCGTGTGACGTCACGGTGCGTTGCGCGTGCGCCGGCTATGGGCCTATTATTGTGTTGGAAGCATGTAAGCTATACAAGGGCACGATCAACGAATGTATGGAAATGGGCATAGATTTATAAAGATTTTGCGATAAAAATGTTTTAAAATTAGGCATAGCAACGGTTAACTTTTAAAAAGTCTGGTCATTAATCGTTACGGCAATGGGCAACTAGCTTCGTATTTTCTGACTCACCGACTTTTTGACGATTCAAAAGTGCCTGTAAATGGTTTAATTGAAATAAATGTTTTGAGTTTGACGAGTTTCGTGTATTTTACAGTTTATTTAATGGTTCTAAACGTATTTTTGTATACCTAATTTCAGCTGAGTGGGTTTTCTCCCTTTTACACTCTTTTGCACTTAATTCTACTAGTTACTGGGCGATAACAATTTATATAGACGATGAATAAAAATAAGGTCAATTGAACCAACTAGCGAACGTTACAAAAAACACATGATTTATACCAAATTATTGTTTGTTAAATATCGTTTTGTGTCAGTGCCATTTGTTGTTATTCTTTTTAAATAGAAAGAAAGATCGTTGAGATCTTTTCTGTATTGAAAGCGTATTTTATCTAACTATGAATGTGTGTCATAAATATTTACTGGTACCAAATTTTAGCTATTGATTAGAATGCTTTGTTTAAACTGCGAAAAACTGATGTGGAAAATGACAATTTATGCTGATTTTTCAAACGCATCACACATTAATTCATTTAACTGGTAAACTTATGTAACACCGGTGATAACGAAAAAATATGATACCATGGAGCTGGTGTGATGATCTAAAGTCTGAGGATTAAGGCTACTTCTGAGACGAAGCAATCGAAAAATGACTATCATGCATACCTATATTGTTTTTCTCAGCGTATGATTAATATTAATCTGCAATAGGATAGATAAGGCAAAAGGTTTTCGCATTTTATACAAAGATAATTATGTATAGACTAAATATTATTTATATAGGTACTTAGGTGTTCTTTTTATTATGTTATTGGATTTTTAAATAATGAAAACGGTTGTGTTTTAGCACTGAAAAGCGCTTGTACCTAATGGGAATGAAAATGTATGAAAGTATGTCATCCACCACATCATTACTATTAATTAATTACTGTTACATGAATAAATGGTCATTCTTGTCGTCTCATAACTTTCTTGGTGGGTTTTATAGTACAGTGCTTTTTGAGAAATGAGCAACCAGACAATAAAATTATGTAGTTATATGCTTAGAAAACGTAGCCTAAACCTAAGTTACATCATCAGTGGTTTGTTTTAAAAGGTGCGACCAAACTGCCACGTAAATTTGGGTTTTTCCACAAAAATATTCACTCACAGCTTGGACTCGGCATGTGTGCCCTGTTAATAGCAATGCACTTTCCCACACGGGACTAATAACACAACTGGCACGAAATGGAAGTGCAATCAGCACAATACACCTCTGCTTTCTGCCTTAGCGGATAACAAGCGTGATTTCGTTAAAAAAATATGAGACGTCAAGATAGATCCATCTTCTGTTCTGTTATTTTTAATCTATGTATAATTTATTGTTTCTAAGTATGTTAAGTACAGTCGACTGCACGTCAGTGGTAACACTTTGACCTTAAGCTGACCTGGCATAGTACGAAGTTTATAGAATAAGAGGCCAGCTTAAGGTGAATGCGCAGTGGTAGACCGCGAAATCCAACTTTTTTTACGTTTTTTGCAATTTGCAGGCCAGTGTCAGGTTGTATCTTGATCAAAATATGGTTCGCGACTCTATTAGATATGTATTTACAGATTTATAGTCATTAAAATTTATTAAAGTATCTCTTTAAATTAGATTTGTACCATAAGCATTTTTCCATAAGAGATTTGTTCTAGATTATGGTACAAATCTAACTTAGAAAGATGTATTAATGATTCTAATGACTAAACTTCTGTAAATACGTATCTATTATATTTGCGAATCATATTTTGATTAAGATTCAACCTGACACTGACCTGATAATTGCAAAAAACGTAAGAAAAATTGAATTTCGCGGGCTACACCTGCGCATTCACTTTAAACTAGTTTTGTACCACTAACGCGCGGCGAACTGTATGTACCTTTACGAAAATAAACTGTATCTAAGTATTTTAATATAAAAATATGTGGGTTTAAGGGTTAGCCAAAGAAATGCCCGCCTAGAATTTATTATAGTCAACAATCGTACCTATTTTATCTATATTTATGTGTGCATGCAACTTAGGGCAGTATTCGATTGAAAGTGAATATTTACATGGAGTATTCGAATACTGGCCGAAAGTACCAAAGAATACTGATAGAGAAATCACTAATATTAAAATGTAACGTAACTGATTTATGAGTTTTATTTTATTAAGCCTGCTTATTACAACCTGCCTTGCCAATGTGGTTTAATCCGATCCAGCCTGTCCCTTACTGCCCTGCCCCAGCGACGCCCTAAGCCGACGTCCGTACTCCGTACCCCACAGGGGGTGCCCTAAGCGAGTAGTCGCTTAGTTTTAATGTTTTTAAGCCCTAGCTGAAAGGCCTTAATTTTTGATGTCCCCACAGGCACAGGCAATCCCGGTTAGCAGCCGACAACCTCCTCCTCCTACCTGAGCTATTGGTATCGGTACCAGACTTAGTATATGTACTATTGTCATTTCTAATCAGTATCGGTATTGTACCGGTGCCAAGCAAATATTTCCGCAAGCTAGAGTGAGAAAAAATATAAGTACCTATGTAGTACCCATTTGAATTTGAAAAAATAATAAAAATAGTATAGTTCCCGCCTGCTTCCAACATTTATTTAATTTAAAATGGGCTTTTCAGTTTTTTTAACTTAACTTTTCGACCGCAGTCGGGTTTTTATTTTATTTTTTATTTAAATACCTACTTTTTATTTCCAGCTTTTTAGTTAGTTTACAGGATTTATTTCTTGGTACGTGTTTTGTACGAATTGACACTTTGAATTACTTTTAACAATATAAGTTGTAAGCATATATTTGTGTAATCACCTTTTAAAACCCTTTATTTTAATATCCCACTCGATAGGTTTTGAGAAAAAAAAACAAATCTAACGGCACCTCTCAAGCTGAAATCGATCAAGCCGTTTAGACTACAGAGCGTGCCAAAGAAATATACATACAAACACATACACTCGAAAAACATAATACTCCTTCTGGCGCAGTCGGGTAAAAAGGATAATCAATAGGCAGAACAACTTCAAGGTTACCAACCGTATGAGGTTCCTCGTACAAATATGAAATTAGTGGTAGGCGCCGAGTACCTGAAGTTACCTAAAGTACCTGGAGTACCCGTCTGGAACCGGTACCCAGGTACCGAAACGGCAAGAACCGTTCAGTACCGGTTCCAAGCCCTGCTTAGCAGTAAGGGTGGTTTTCGTATTGTAAGTATTATCTATCAGTGACAAACAAATGAGCGGTACCTTAACTGTATACTATTTAAACCTCAAATAATTTTATATTACTTTTAAATATATGCTCTTTCTTTCCTAGTGTCATATGTGTCAGAAGGATTGGTTTAATAGAATAGGCTATTTAACTTATAAACAAAATATGTTTACGTACAAATTAAAAAAAATTAAATATTTTTCGATCTTACCAGGGGAACAAGCAGAAACGAAACGTAACAGTCAACTGGACAAATGGAAAACGTCAACGTCAGTCGAGTCACCTGTCACGTCAACAAACAAACTGTCAAAGTTGACAGAAACAGAAAGTAGTTTAAAAGCAAAACAATGCACGTAGCAGTATGCGGTTTTAAATAATTATTCCTCATTATTTAGGGGCCTTTGTGAAGTGAAAATAATATTAATAAACCAATAAAAATGGGTACTACAGGTCAGTCTATCACGCTAGCGAACAGCATTATAGGCGTAGGAATATTGGCTATGCCCTTCTGCTTTCAACAAGTAAGTTTTTTTTGTTTTAAAATATAAATAATTAGCTTAGATTTCGGTAGCTATGTTGAGGGTATAGACCGCCCATTTTTTGTATTAAATGTTCATACTTCCTCTAATTTAATACCGTTAAAATTAAGCTCAAGAAATTACATTCTAAATTGTGTGAGAAATTACCTTAGCCTTGATGATTCTAGTCCTTTTAAAAAAACTTATCATTATTCTCTATAGCTACCCTCTACCCTACTCAATGTACGATATCATGTAATTAAAAGTGTTTTTTTTTTCAGTGTGGTGTATTACTTGCTACTTTAATTTTACTAGTTATGGGCCTCATCTCAAGATTATGCTGTCATTTCCTTTTAAAATCTGCTCTACTGGCGCGGAGAAGAACCTTTGAATTTCTAGGTAAAGTATTTCTCCTTTCAACAGCCTACAACTCCAGTCCACTTGGACTTAGGCCCACTTGCGCCAAAAATCACTGTGTTTAGCGCTAAACATATTTAAATCTTCTTTCTGTCTTTGTCATCATCAAATGATTGATGATGATGTTTTTAATATGTTGAGCTTTACATGCATTAAGTTATTTGTGATGCAATGGGCTCTAGCCCTATAAAAACATCATTTATAAATTCCAAATTCAAACTGCATAATTTTTTTTTAGCTTTTCATGTGTTTGGCCAAGCTGGAAAGTTTGCTGTTGAAGTTGGTATCATTGGATTCCTCATGGGCACTTGTATAGCATACTTTGTTGTGGTTGGAGACTTAGGACCTCAAATTGTTGCCAAGATGTTCAACATAAACCAGAGTGATATACTGAGGTAATTATTTATCAATAAATTATCATCATCAATGGTAGCCTTGTTTCACCTACTACTGAGTACACGCCTCCACCCTTTGGTGCCATGCTATTCTGGTCTGAGTGATTCTCATCCATGTTTACTTGTGATCTTCTGTAGGTAGTCTACCCACCTGGCCGTTGGTCTGTATATATCCATATTATGGATAAATACATAAGTACATAATTCATTGAAACTTGATACAAATGTAGTAGTAATGACAATGTGTGGCTCTCTACAATAAAGGTATATTTATATAGCTGTTGATAGGAAATGTAAACATACTAATGGAAAATAGTGAAATATTCAGAGCCAGCTAGAAGGACAGAATAATGCTATGATAGTACAGTAGTGAATAGAATAGAATACAATACTCTTTATTATGTACACCATATAAATTACAGACAATAAACACAAAGACCGTTAATATGACCGTAAATCATTAAAAGGCACAGTTAAAATTGGAACTGCCTTGTTGGTGTAGTAGTTGCAAGTGCTACCGCTTAGCATGAGGTCTTATTTTTTTTTCTTTTCTTTTTTTTTTCTTAGCATGAGGTCTTGGGTTTGATTCCCAGGTTGGGTAAAATATTGGTGTTTGTTAAAATTGGAAAAGGTACCGTGGTTAGGTAGATGGTTTTGAACCATTATTGTAATGTAATAAGTAAACCATTATCTTCCAGTAATTATTATTTTATAGTAATTGTCAACACAGTCTAATCAAACATTGAGAGATGTTTACAAAGTAGCCACAAATATCATTGTAAGGTTAATTTACTGTGAAGGTTAATAGAGTTAATCAAGTGTTACTTTACACTCTAATGCAGATTATTATGCAGTAGATAGGTTTATTGTAAACCTTTTTTCTTTTGGAGGGGTTTGTTGCGAAGTAACAACAGCCGCACGGATCGATCGATCAAGTCAAGCTACGCTTGTCGCGGCGGGCTCGTGGATGGGTGACCATCTTTATACAAAAATTTAGCATAGAAAAAAAAAAACAGCTGTTCCCTAAATTTATGTTTGTTTAACTCTTCAAAATGTAGGGAACAGCTGATTTTTTTTCGCGATTTCTGGTTTGGTCTCATAATAAAAGTTGTTCATAATGATGTGTACAATGACTCCCTAGAGTTATGGGATATCAAAAAAACACGTTGTATAACAAAACCCCTCCGTACATCGGAAAGCAAGTTAAGCCGTTGGTCCCAGCTGTCATTCGTGGATCTTAGACAGCCGTTGCAGGTCTTCAGGAGCCAAAAACACAACCAGTTTTACCAAGGAGTGTCGTATTACCCAGAAAATGGGTTGTGGAGGTCATATGCCAGTCGCTCCATGTAGAATACTGGAATTCAGCTACATCTGGTTAGACTAGAAGCTGACGTCAACATATTTGGGAAAAGGTTAGGCAGATAAATAGATGTTTATTGTAGACTTTATAATTGACGAAACTAACTACTACTAACACAGAACCAGTCGAAGTGGAGGCGCTTGGGGGAGGCCTGTGTCCAGCAGTGGACGTCTTTAGACTGAAATGATGATGAATGATCAGCTATTACGTACTACAGATATTCTATTTCACGAAGTCCGTTCGGCTTTGATTGTAGTAGTGACGTATCCCGACAAGCGCGCTCCCACAGCGGCTGCCCCTTGCTGCCGTCGCATGAGGCTATTTCCGCGAATGTGTACCGTTTTACTTCACCCATTGTTGAGTCTCTGTTGATCACAATGTGCATGTGCACGCTTGACAACATTCATAGCCAAACGGACTTCGTGACATAGAACATCTGTACCAGTATTGCACTTTTCTATGATACTGCTGACTTTTTATTGATAACCGCCGAAAAATTTCTACGCTAGGAGAAGGGCTTAGAATCAGAGATTTTGACAGTTTTCACGGCGATGTCCCTACTACCCTGTATATCAAAAGATATGAAAAAAGAATATTATTTATTTTTTCTGCTTCAGAACATCAATAATGGTGATAGTGTCGCTCGTCTGCGTTCTTCCACTGGGATTGCTACGGAATGTGGACAGTCTGAGTAACGTCAGTGCGGCCACCATAGCCTTCTACTTCTGTCTCGTTATGAAAGTAAGCTTTTGTTTATCTTGACTTTATAAAGAATCATGTATGATCCTCATTATCATTCAGCCGAAAGACATCAATTGCTGGACATCTTCAAATATGGCTTAAACTTTTTCTTAGCATATCAATAGCAAAAAATTCAAACATTTTTGGCCCAAAATTCAGCTGCGCGAACTCCGCTCACTGACGCAATCATAAGATCATCAAATGCACAGATGACAGGGCATGCGGCGCAGGATGGAAGGTGGGCCATTGTCTGTGGGAAGGTGCCGCATACGCTCTTGAGATCTGAGTCGTCTGTGAACCTCCATCTGTGGAGATTGTCTTTTCGCCTTTTGCGCCAGGCAAAGCATTACTCCTGAAGCTATAACTATTTATAGCGATTACGTATATTAGTAGCATTATTTTTTATATCCAAATAACAATCATCATCATCTGCCTAGCCTTTTCCCAATTATGTTGGGGTCGGCTTCCAGTCTAACCGGATGCAGCTGAATACCAGTATTTCACATGGAGCGACTGCATATCTGACCTCCACAACCCAATTACTGGGTAATACGATACCCCTTGATAAGACTGGTTGTCAGACTTTCGGGTTTCTGACTTTTTAATATCCAAAAACAATGTGACACATAAATCGAGCTTGTACAAAAACGTTTTTCCAATGCATGATGTATTTATGAACAATTTTCCTGGCCCTATTCCGATAACGAGCAGGAAATACGATAAAGGAAAAGTTTATCACATCATTGCTGAACAATTTTCAGCTTTAACAACTGCCTATTCAATTAATTTCAGACCTATATAACTCACTAAAAAAATCATAAAATAAATTTGGTTGCACTGGAAACTCGACTGTGTAGGATGGGATTAAGGTTCATAATTGAAAAGCGCGATAACGCCAAGTTTTAAGTGGTTAACATCTGGTTTCATAGCATAATACAATTAACAGCTATGACGCATTCTGAAATCGACCATGATTTGATCGATACTGATATGCCTTGAATCACGAAATACTGTAATAACTTGTAAAATCAATGCCGTTAGTTATTGTATTTAGAACGATTGAACAACGGTATCCACCTGTCAATCGATCTCTTATAATATTATACTGTTATAACAAGACACTTATTTTTCTACAGAGTCAAATTAAATTAGCTAGCTAAACTCTGCAGACGTAATCGGTAAAAACGATAAAGTAAAAGTGAAAAAGATTTCATGTTTTTTTTGGGGTCAGTCAAACTCGAGGGTTTTCGTGAAAATTTACGACACCAGTTGGCACCACTGTGACAAGAGGTCTTCCAATATAAAATATATGATGACGTTCATCATTCGATTCATTCATTCGTTCATCATTCAGTCATGACTAAAGAAAATATAGGCTCTTTGACAGATGCCTGGACCTGACGTGTCAGTGCTGCCACCTAGCGAACGTCATTTCAGAAAACCATTTACAGGCATTTTTGAATTGTCAAAAAGTCGGTCAGTCAGAAAATATGAAGCTAGTTGCCCATTCCAAAGCGTAGGTACCTATGGAGAAGAACGGGCAAGAAACTCCATGGACACTCTTTTAAATTATAGTTTTACAAAAATATTAGTTACATCAATAATGTGAATTTGTAATTACAATATGTGAGAACGATGTAAAAAAGACGTACGCGTTAAAAGTGTCCAGAGTACAGCAAATGGTAAGAAAACAACAATTCAATATTAAAATAATTAAAAATAAGCCGAGGCAGCTAAGTGATGACCAGCCCCAACTGACGGCGCCCGTTCACGAACATGACGCATAGATCGGCACCATTCAGCTCAACCATTTTGAAGGGAGCTAAATGATCCAACACACACGCCACCGTCAGCGAGACATTTGTGTGAGCATGACATACTATCAGCCGCCAGGGCACATTCAAGTCAATGAAAGACACATTACCCGGTAAATGGTACATAGTGTATAGTATATAGTCATCGCTGGTATATTTGTTACTTGAAGTATGAGTTGAGAAACCTTGTTTTCTTTTGTTTTATCATGTTTGTCTTGTCCCGTCATGTCTGCAGAGTTTCGTTAGCTAATTTAACTGGACCCTGTATATCTGTAGATAAACTAGTTTACGTACGTACCTGCCAAAACTCACGTTTTCATCCCATGGGGGTAGGCAGAAGTTTTGAAGAAATCCATACCTAAAGTATATAAAGTGCAGACTTACCAAGTCTACTCTGCATTGCTCTGGTCCTGTAGTTGTAGTCAGTTCAAAATGCTGATGATTATAGCAAAAAGTGTGTATATGTCGATGCGTCCACTTTACGATGACGACACGTAATGTTTTAGGCATAAAAAATCGGTTGTCTGTAAAGTCGGTTTACTGACGATAGTTGAACGTGACAACGTCATAAGAAAATACTGATGGAATAGTTGCATTGCATTTGTTAATATTCGCTTGCACTTCAAGCCGCCATGGAACGCTACAGAGCGAGGCCGCGAGGTAACGCTACATGAGTCATGTTTTTTCGTGAGTGCAATCAGCTTCATCGATTTATTAGACGTTGGCACGTCAAAAATACTGTAAAATCAAACTATTTTATTCTTCCCAGCTGAAGCTTGATATTATGGTGATGAGATCAGCCTTGAGCCTTCCTCAATGCTTTTTTTTCTAAAATCTTTAGTCATTTACCTTATTTCATAATGAAGTTTGTATACAGAAATAAAAATGTTTGATACTAGCATCTTCCCGCGATTTCGTCTACTGCTTCTACTTCGTTTTTGCTTACCGTTATTGCTGACTTTTTTTCCTCTTGCTCGGCTCCCAAGGGTCGCAGCGTGAGGTTAATCTATAACCTTAATGGCCTGTAACGTTTCTCAAGAATTGGGCTGTCAAATGCAAAAATAATCTTTAAAATCCGACTGAGAATTCCAGAGATTACCCTCTACATACATACTTACAAACAAACAAATTTTACCCTTTTTATAATATTAGTATAGACTAGAATTCCCATAGATTCTCCTGCTTCAATTAAAAACTCATACAAATAAACATTTTACAGGTAATATTCGAAGCTGGTACTGTAATGATAACGAGCGACTGGAACCAGCGCGTGGAGATGTGGAGACCGGCCGGCTTGCTGCAATGCGTGCCTATTTTCTCTATGGCACTGTTCTGTCAGACGTAAGTATACACTACTAGCTGCGTCCCGCGGTTGCACCCGCATAAGTAATGGTTCTAAGTAATGGTCTACCCATTTGCCAAATTTCATCCAAATCCATTCAGCCGTTTTACCGTGAAAGTGAAACAACAAACATATAAACATACAAAAAAAACAAATCTTTTTTCTTTCTAATATTAGTTTAGATACAATTACATACACAGGTACAATAGATGCATAATATAGAATTCTTATGCACTTATTTGACGGCACGGTTGGCGCAGTGGTTAAGCGATTGACTGCTGCGCTGCGTGTCGCGGGTTCGATTGCCGCACGGAACAAATATTTGTATGACCTACAAGTAGTTGTTCCGGGTCTGGCTGTTTGTCTATGTGAGTTTAAATGTTTGTAAACGCACCCACAATACAGGAGAAATTCCTAGTGTGGGGCAACGTTTAAAAAAAAAAAAACACTGGCACTCCGGTAGTGCCGACAGAAGTGAAAACTTGAACAATTACGAGTGTATTTTGTGAATCGTCTTATAAACAAAACACGCGTGTTAAGGTGTGTTCCTTATTTTATAGGGTTTTTTGCAAATCAGGTATGATGACCAAAGTGACTGGTTTATTCTTCTCGTGAAAGGAATTTATTCAGATTTACAAATAAGCACACAGGATAGACTTCAGTTCGTGGTGTTGGTCGCGGCAGTGGTAAGAGAAGCAAGCCGCTCGCATAGAGCTCGTCGTCAGTTATATATCCGTGGTTCAGCGCCATCTCGTCGTTGTTGGATGAACTACGTAGTTAGTACGCGAGGCCCTCGTAGTTCTTCCCGATGTGCATAGATGGCGCTGTCCTCAACAACGCGCGTCTTACGTTTTACGTCTGACGTTAGTACGCGAGGCCCTCGTAGTTCTTCCCGATGTGCATAGATGGCGCTGTCCTCAACAACGCGCGTCTTACGTTTTACGTCTGACGTTTTACGTCTTACGAATTTTCGATCAGGGTCACGTGACCTGACGCGAATTTAGAAGTTTTTACCCATTCCAAAAAAAGTACACAGCGCCGCTAAAGAAGTTTTCACTTCAAAAATTCTTATAGTTAACATTTAACACTAAAAGTATTACCTGCAACAATTTTACATAGTTAATATTGCCACTAAGCCCCAAACTAGACAGTAAGTCTGTATCTCAGAATGTGATTTTCTAAAGTCGAGAGGTAGGTTAGAGTGTGTGAGAGTTGCCGAAAATCGAGTTGAATGGCGTGCAATAGGAGAAGCTTATGGCCAGTAGTGGACTGCTTTAAGCTGATGAAGATGATGAGTGTTGTGTGGTGTCGTATGTGTAATAGTGTGAACCAAGGTACAGTACCCGGCGATAAATATTGCACATCGACCTTTGGAAAGAGACAATCGGCTAATTTCGGCTTCGTAGAGCGTTATCTCTGTCGCACGAAATACAAACAGTCCCGTATCTATTAGGAGCTGTTAAAACAATTATGATTTGCTTCTTTTGATAATTATTTTTATTCTTTGTATAAAATACACCAATTTCCATAGGTCGATGTGCAATATTTATCGCCGGGTACTGTATATGAATAGGTACGGTCACCAAAGGAGATAAGTAACCAGGTCATCGGATATAGTTGAAATTTAGTAAGAAACCGATGCGATGTTTTCGAATAAAATTTAACTTAGTTAATAGAAAACATACAGTTCATTTATCCAATTAAATTTAATTCGAAAACATCCATCGGTTTCTTACTAAACTTCAACTATATCCGACGGACCTGGTTACTTATCTCTCTTGGTACATAACCAAGGCTACTGTTTACAGACTATTTAAAAAAAATACAAGACAGTCTTATCTTATCAATAGTCCGACGTTCATCATGGGGTCAGCTTCCAGTCTAACCGGATGCAGCTGAATACCTGTATTTTATCCATATAAAATACAGGTATTCAGCTGCATCCGGTTGCATATCTGACCCCCACAACCCAGACCAATAGATCAATAATCAGACGTGTGTATTTAATTCTTGGTTTTCTGCATTCTAAAAACGTCTGAGTGGGTTCTTTAAATAATAGAAACAGACATAATTTTATCTACGATAAGACATTGTAGATACCGCTACACCTACTACCACAAAAAATATCAAAGAGTTCCCTGAAACTCATACCTCAGCCTTTTTGTAATAAAACTTTTTGGTTATCATCAGTTTTTATCTGAGCCTTTTTGAAATTAAACGTTTTGGTTATTATCGGTACATATTTGTTAAGATTAGTGACTTACAAAACTCCTGCATTGAGTTAGTCACTATCATCTTTCAGCTTATTACCTAATTTGTTTATGCCAGCGCAGCACTTCCGTACATCCATACTAATATAAATGCGAAAGTATGTCTGTCTGTCTGTTACCTCTTCACGCTTAAACCGCTGAACCGATTTAGATGAAAATTGGTATAGAGATAGTTTGAGTCCCGGGAAAGGACATAGGATAGTTTTTATCCCGATATTCCCACGGGATTGACACTTATGCGGGTGAAACCGCGGGCCGCAGCTAGTCTAATCTAAATAAGTAAAATTAGCGGAACGAACATGTTCCACTCAATTACTGCCACTTTCTATTACAGACAACTGTTCGAGATATTCGAGTCGCTGCCGACGCTATCACTCGAAAAGATGAACATCGTCACTAAGAATGCGATCAACATCTGTACTGCGGTGTATTTCACCTTAGGCGTGTTCGGATACATTGCCTTCTCCTCACATGAAATATCAGGTGAGATTCTTATATTATTTTAAAATTAGTACTGCCTTGAAAGGCAGTTGAAATTTTGATAAGTACTAAGTAGCCACTATAGCTATTGAGGCTACATATTACTTTTAAAAAGATACATCCCTGTGACTATAGTAGACGGACGGTAGACAGACAGTTAGACTTGGTAAAACAGTTGGTCCGTGGCTAAATAATAACAGCCGCACAGGTCGATCGATCAGGCTAAGCTACGCTTGCCGCGGTTGGTCTGTGGATGGGTGACCATCTTTACATACCGAGACCCCTCCGTGCCTCGTAAAGCACGTTAAGCCGTTGGTCCCGGCTGTCATTCGTGGATCTTTGACAGTCGTTACGGGTAGTCAGAAGCCCGAAAGTTTGACAACCAGTCTTACCAAAAAGTATCGTATTACCCCAGTAACTGGGTTGTGGAGGTCAGATAGGCAGTCGCTCCATGTAAAATACTGGTATTCAGCTGCATCTGGTTAGACTGGAAGCCGACCCCAACACAGTTGGGAAGAGGCAGGCAGATGACGATCGCTTGAGTACGCAATCCTTCCTTAATCTGATTCTTAAAATTTAACATTTAAGCTAATTTTAACTTTAATTCATCAAAATCGTTTCAGGGATTACGATTGGAAGATGTGAGAAACAGACAGAGACGCATTTATAATGTTAGTATTTTCATTTGAAATAACTTTTCTTTCAGGCAACATACTTATGAGCCTGAGTCCCACAATGGCGAGTGACGTCATCAAGCTAGGCTTCGTCATGTCGCTCGCATTCAGTTTCCCGCTCATCATCTTCCCCTGCAGAGCCAGCTTGTACTCTTTCTTGTATAAGAAGGTAATTATTGTTATTGACATAATATACCGTCGTAACAGCTAATGGCTTTAAGAATATAGATCTTTCCTCTGACCAAGGAAACGATGATCAGACGAGATCGAGGTCAAAGCACGACCATCATACAAAAAAATCGATGGTCTGTAAAGTCGGTTTACTAACGATAGTTGAACGGGACAATAAGAAAATACTGATGGAATAGTCGCATTGCATTTGTTAATATTCGCTTGCACTTTAAGCCGCCATGGAACGCCTCCACGCTACAGAGCGAGGCCGCGAGGTAACGCTACATGAGTCATGTTTTTTCGTGAGTGTAGCCAGCTTCATCGATTTATTAGACGTTGTCACGTCAAAAAAAGAAAAGATGAATTTTTCACGATTTCATTTTCCCACAGGTACACTCCTCCCACCACGACCACATAATCAACCACTCGATCCCTGAAACCACGTTCCGTTGCATCACAGTGGCTATAGTGGCTATGGCGCTGTTCATCAGTCTGTTGATCCCTAACATAGAACTGGTGCTAGGCCTGGTGGGGTCTACGATAGGTGTGTTGATCTGCGTCGTGTTTCCAGCTGCGTGCTTCATAAATGTGACGTTCAAGAATACTAATGAAAGGGTTTTGGCTAAGGTGAGTTTACTCAAATGTTATAAAACTGTGTGAACAGAGATGCAACTTATTTACTATGACCTCAGCGTACCGAGTTTTTTTTTTAATCAAGTTGTTAATTTAGCTCAGTTGGACTCTGAAGGGCCTACAAATTTCTTTATACAACTAGTTTCATATTTTGTCTGCCTCTAATGGTTACATGAATATTTAAGGTAACATAAGGCCTTTTCTAATGAAAGTCAGTCCTGTAGTGATTAAACATAGAAAAGCTTATAATTATAATACACTTCACAGTAAATTGTCCCAAAAACGATGACACAATGTCATAATGACATTTATTAAAAATTCGAAGCAGCTGTCTTGGATTTTAATTTTGACCTCGAAAACCATAAAAACGACACCCATGATGTAACATTTTAAAGTTTTCGCAGCCGCCATCTCTGATTTTCATTTTGATCCCACTATCGGCTTTAGCACTCTCGAAAATCATGAAAAGTATCTCTCTCAGAAAGTTGCATGGAGGGGTTATAGCCGGCATAATGCTTTTTCGTTACTTGACGATTTCTACCAGTTTACTCCTATCGCAAACCGCGTTAAAGAACTTCGTTCCAAAAACATGCACATTTAACGACAACCCATTAAATTTCTTCTCTGCCTAAACACAGGAGCGAAACACTTTGCTCACTTATGAACTGTTTTTTCCAGGGTGTCCTAGTACTCGGCCTGGTCATAATGGTACTAGGAACGTACGCGAACCTGCAGGTGGCCGAGAGCAGCATCGAGCATTACGACGACAAGTACACGCAGGAACGCATTGATAAGATCGTTGAGGACTTCTTCGAGAATCGGGATAAGGATGGTATGTCTTTTGGGATATAATGTTTGTTTATTGAGTGTTTTTTGTGCTAGGATTCCTTGAAGTAGGTAGTTAAATGAAAAGGACATGTCCAGAAATGGTTTTTTATTATTTAATAATTCCAACCAGAGTAAGTTAAATATATTTGGATAGACATCCCTAAAACTAGTCGTTCTAGTTATATCATACATTTTTAAAGACCTCCAATTTTGAGAAAAATCGTTTTTTGTTTTCGTGAGAATTTACATCTAAAACGAACAAACCTTCTAATTATCTAGAATAATAAAATGAACACACCTAAAAAAAAAAGTAAACTTGTCAAAATTGACACAGGAGAACTGTCATTACTGGCAGTGAGCGTCAACGTCAATCAATTTTTGATGTAGGAGCATGACGTCGGACGAATGACGCATGGAGCCGGTAGGGATGGCGATCTGACCTCAATTAATCGTTTTATCGGGCGAAAACAATCGATTTTTTAAATCAATTTTTAGCATAGGTAATCAACATTTGTGTTTTCTATTGAGACTATAAGATATATTATTTATTTTCTAAACTTTTTAATGTAAAATCATTAAGAAAATAAATGTCTTGTTTTATACCGAATACTCTTTATATGGTACTTAATTTGTTATTAACGAATTCCCTGAACTAAAAAAATCCCTGATTTTACTGATGAGAAATCGTTTATTAACGTATCTTTCTTGATTTTCACAAAATGGACTAAACATAATTACATCTAATCTTCTAAGGATCTTTTGCGGCAAGAATCGATAACACTGAGCTGGTGACGCCAGCTATGTATGGCTAACTCGATTATTCGAGTTGCGCTCAGATTGAGATGCCGCGATCGAGTTGAATTAGATTGCCACGGTAAATGAAGAAGCGAGTACGTGATTGACGTCTCTGGTTTGGCATGTATTTGAACCTTATTTTATATTTAAATTCTACTGAAATTGTATTTTAAATAATTAAAATAGTCTCAATATACGTTTCCTTGCGAATCTATAAAAAAAAATCGTCGCGAAACAGAGGTGAAAAAACAATAATTCGTTCAATTTCATCCATTTACCAGAGTTCCGTAACTCGAGTTCAACTCGAGTCACATGAATTTCAATCCGAGTAATCCTGAGTTGGCACATCTCTAACGCCAGTGACAGCTGAAAAAACATCTGTCAAATATGACATTGTCACAGAGTGACGGAGTATTTATTAGGGTTGCCAACTACAAATAACATCAATTATTATTTTATGATTTTTCGCTTAAATGGAGGGGTTTAAAAATATTATTTCAGTAGTTCTGAGTTCCATATTTTTGTCGTATTTAATTGAACCGAGTTTGATGCTGGTTAGATTTTTCTTGGAATAAAAAACCAACGTCCATACAAAAAGCGGACATCTCCTTTTTAAACGACTACAAAAATAAAATGGTTTTGTATTTTCTCACTTTATGCGTATTGTTAATCTGCTTTGCAAGCGCAAAGGTGACTTTATACAATAAGCAAATATTTACCAAAAAAACAAAGAAAACACTAATCTCGTGTTTTACCACTACGATTATCACCGTTAGCAACTTCCAAAGGAAACAAACTCTTGATTTAAGTTACATATTTGTCTCATTACAGAAGTATATTTGAAGCCGCCACCAAATAATGAATTACAAAAGGAACCTCCCGATACTATAGTACAGAACAGTTTGGCACTGAACAAGGAGAGAAAAGATTCAGAAGTACAACCACCAAACCCCGTCCCACCAGAACCACAATCAAATGAGAAAATGGCTCTTACAAAGAACATAATAAAAACAGAAGGGAAAGAAATATTACAGGAACGCGAAGTAAAAGAAGCTATCAACAAAGTTTCAGAATCACATCCCAGAAATCTTAAAACTAAGTTAGAAACTAAACTAGTCAATGGCGTTAGCAACGGCGAAGTTCAAAAGCCTAAACAAGGGAAACCGCAGTCCAACGAAGACAAAATAGACATGATTAAACAACAACAACTTATTGAAACAATAAAACAACATGGCGAAGAACAGAAAGAGTTGATAAAAGAACAAAAGGAAATTCTAGACGAAATAAAGAAGACGAAAAAAGAGCTACAACAGAATAAGAATGAGGCTGTAGAAGCTAGTGAAGCAAAGAAAATAGCTGTGGAGAGTATAAAACAAATTGCTGATATGGCGATTAAAAGTATCGGCGGTGTGACAGAAAAACCTGACTTAGTTAAAAATGATGTACAGGCTGAAGAACTCTTGGAGAAGTTAACGAATGACGCTGTACAGGAGATAGCTAAGAAAGCTGTGGAAACTATAGAGGCTATTCAAGATATTAAACCTGAACAGCCAAATGTAGCGCAACCTGTGCAAGATAATCTGCCGAATGCTCAAGCTAATGCCCAAGCAAATCCTGTACAAAATGTTCAAGAAAATCCCGCGCAAAATGTACAGGCTAATCAGAATGTACAGCCTAATCCAAATGTACAGGCCAACCAAAATGTGCAGCCTAATCCAAATGTACAGCCGCAAATACCAGTCAACCCTCAAGTTCCACAAGCTGCGCACCCTCCTGCGGCGCGAACAAAAAATGAACCACCAAATAATGTACCAGCGAATATAGTTCCACAAGCTATCAATGTTGCTAATCAAAATCCCGCCCCTGTAGTTCAAAATGTAGCAAACAATAAAGTGAATCTAAACAATGGCGCTGTAGTTCAAAATCTTGGACCTAATGTGAACCAACAACCAATACAAGAAGTAAAACCAGTCGTGAATGAAATACCGAAAGTCAACGCACAAATAGCGAATAACGTACCAAACCCACCACAAGTAGTAAATAAACCTTTAAATTCAGAAAGTGATGCAGTGAAACAACATTCTGATTTCCCAGACGAACCACAGTCATATAAACGAGGCGAAGATAAACAAGTCAAACCAGAAACCAAAATTGTTCAAAATGTGCCTCTACCTATAGTTAACGAATTAGGAAATAATCAAATGAAGATCGATAAAAAAATGACTGCTCGAAAACCCAGCGATGACATTCAAGTGAATGTACCACCTAAAGTTCAAAATAATGATGCTAATATACAACCAAATGGGAATTCTATAGCAATAGATAATGCTGTCCCACAAAGAGTCAACCCAGTACCCGTTAGGCAGAAAAGGGAAGTAGTGGATTGTACAGAAACATTATCGTTAAAACCTGAAGATAAACAGATTTGTAGTAACATAGTTGATGGTAACATGAAAGATTCTCTAGAAATGCTTCCAAAGAATGTGGATATGAATGAAGTAGCGTTACCTAAACATTTGCCTATGGATGTAAATATCTTACACCATATAAGTAGACAACTTAAAAGTTTCGATAAAGATCAAAGGTAAAATCAAGTGTTTGAAAGTTGGTTTAATATGCGTGCACTAAATATTAATAATTATTATGATGCATTTATTTTGTTGATACATTTGTAAACGACAGTATTCTTGATAAGAACTCTTTTACGTTCTTTAAGGGTTTCGAAATAAAGACTTTTTGGATGAGATTCAAAATTTTTGAGATTTTTGCCATAGTAGAGATACTTAAAATTAATTTAATACGTAAAATTACGGAAATTGTAAGATGCTTGTAGGATTATTAATCATAATATTATGTATTTAAAAATAGCGTTTGCAGCAGTATAAATGTATGCAAGTTTTTATAAATGATCGCAGAACATCACTTTGTTTGAATTACAAAATTAATTAATTTATTAAAGTAAGATATCTCTCTTATTGCCAAATTTAAGCAAATTCTTCCCTGAGCGTTCATAAATACGATCATACCAGTAGCACTATCTAATAGTTAAACCTCGGTTGCCTCAGAAGCCGGACACCGGTAATAAAACCGTGAGATTTCTAATTAATTCTTTGTAAATCGCATAAAGTAAAAATGTAATGATGAGTAAGAAAACTTGACTGATTGTGTATGTAATAAAAATATTTTAAATACTATTTATTGTTTTCAATTACAACCGTCGTCCTAGATAATAACAAGCCTTTTATTAGTGTCTACTAATAAAATCTAGGTGCGACAACGGGTGAGCCGCATATTATGTTGATGTGCCGCATCAAAATAGTATTTTAATGGAGAACCAAACGAACGAAAGAATGAATTGGTGTTATGATTGATAGAACACTGGTTAATACTCAAGCAGTTGCCAAGGCATTTTAATTTCAATAGCCTCCATCATAATGAACAATATGGCTTCACGGAAGTTCGTTCAACTATACAGTTGCGGGTGTTGCTCTGCTGAAACTTTAACTTTGCATATCTCCTCGCCATATAAGCCTCATTTGATAAGGAATCAAGTTTTTCTAACTGAACAGACAAGCTGTGCTGAGGAGTTTTATGCGGCTCCTTCCCAGATAAAGCACTAGGAAGTGTTGAAGAGCAGGTGTTTTGGGAGACTGTCTAAGTAATTTTGAAAGTGCTGATAAAAATGCAATTAATGTGCCTATTTTAAATATAGGACTTATAATTTTGTCTACCTAATCCTTAACCATATCTAAACTAAAATTGTTTGCTATAGTCAGACTTTTAATTAGCTGCAGTAAAATGAAACTTCTTAATACCTAACTCATTTCGGACTGAGTTTAGAGATATGCATGACAAATAAGTTTAGTTTGTTACACTATTCTGTACCAGAAAAACAATATTTGGTTGGTCACGAAAAAACAAAATGACGCCACTTTTAGTCATATATGTAACATATAAGCTGTCATTTTACTGCAGCTAATTATAGGTAATCTCTGGAACCTGTGAAGCGATTTAAAAAATGCTTTTTCTGACAGAAACCTGAAGGCCAATTCCCGCAATTTAAAATGATCAAAAGTTAGTCCCAATCTCATCTCAGCAATTAATGTCAAAATTTTTTTACAGGTAGAGATTTTAGAGGTATTTTTGACAGATTAAGACTGAGATCAGACTGTGAACCACTGACCTGTGCTGTGCTGTGTGTGTGCTGTGCTGTGTGTGTGTGCTGTGTGTGTGTGTGCTGTGTGCAGTGCTGTGAACGTTTTTGAAATTACGAGAATTGCCGCTCTGCTCTATTGCAGTGCCATAGGATAAAATTTTGTGGTGTGGCTAGTCCCAAATATGACTTTACGAAAAAGAGTGGGTCTTTAAACTTCAGTTTCCATAATGAAAGACAGATTCTAAATTAATGGTAGTTGATTTATTATGTTATAAATGCAAAAACAAAACTGAAACCTTATAACTATCACGATGAATATAAAATAAATTAGTTCTGATATTATTTCTTCTTTGTCTCCTTAATTTCATCTACAGCAGTTTTCTTTGACCTGGAAGCAAGATGAAAATAATTGTTTATTTGTTCGACAATATTTTTCCCGGTTTGTGAAAACCTAATCATGTCTTTAGTTAATAAATCACATCTTGGTTATTATGGTTGATTGACGACAATACCTCTGAGAACACGTTAAAATACGCTTTCTGTAAATAGGGGTCGGCCTGATGAATAAATAGGCCCGTAAAAACATTCTCAACTTATCACCTAAGAATGATATTACAGAACGGGTTATTTTCAGGAGAAATGATAGATTCTTCTGCGTATTGCAAAAAACCCTCATCGAAATTAGCCTAGTAGTTTTTAAAGAAAATGGGTAAGTGACATATTACACAATTTTTCAAACTGAGTAATAATGACTCTCTTTGAACTTTCACTTTTAATATCTCCGTAACCAGGAGGGGTCCCCCAGGTATGGTCGAGTACAAAAAATATATCACAACGACGGGGAGAAGTGACTCTCGGCTCGTTAAGCGTCTTTTTAGACCCGTTATAATTTATGGGCTTAAGGCCTAAATAAGGTAATTTCAGTCATATATATATTTGTTCATATCTCACCTCTTCCCAGTTTCGGAGTTAGCTTGGCTAGTAGAGGACACAGCCGAGGCGATGCGTCGCGTGCGGCGCGCCGGCGTGGATACCGGCGCGAGCGCCTCGCTCTCTGAGGCCGGGGGGGACTCTGTTGGACTCTCGCCGTCGCCTTTCTGTAATGAGAGTTGGATGAGGTTGCGTAACATACGGTTTTGACGTTAAAACTTATTACAATATCATCAAAGGCACCTCCGCCGACATCCCATGCTGTCGACTATTTTCTTGCTCAGGAAACGTACAATGGATGTAAGTCCCGTGTCAAAAAAAGACACACATAATATATTAATATTTGATCGCCGATTGCTGACACTGCCGGCAAGAACTTTCTCTCTATTGTATGTTTTTTAGCGAGAAAATAGTAGATAGTCGTTTCCTGGTCAGCGATGGGACAGGTGCCTAAAGGACTGGAAACTACTTGCAGTATAATGATACAGCTGTTGCCGTTTCCCTATTCATTCACATGAAACTGACAATTACGGGCAGAAGTTAAAGGTTTATAAATATAGTTTTATTGTAAGGTATTCCTCGAAAGGATATATGGATTATTATTCCGCGATACCAATGCATGTTATCCTTGTGAGTTTATGGAGAGCTAGATATAATCTGGACGATGTCGAGCTGTTTCTTCGTACCTATTGGCTCTCTTTCGAACAACCCGCGACCCTGGCAGGCATCGGCCCTAGCGGACCCCGTCAGTTAGTGCTGACACCTCTTTGAGGCGCGCGTGGAACACAACGCGCCATCGACCCGGGTCTGGTCCTTACCGGACGGCGAGCTGCTCATTGCTCGACGTCCGCAAACCCGCGCCCACGGTGGCCGGATATCGGCTGTCGATTCCCGACGCCCAGAGCCTCCTGCGCCGACTAGGGGCGTGAGGGCGCAAAGATTGCCTCTCCGTCACGCGCTCCGCCTCCTCCTTCGCAAGCACTACTGCTTCGCAGGAGGCAACGGCTTCCCAGGCACTCTCGTTCCGTACCATAGCCTGGACTAGGGTTACGCGAGAGATCGCCGCCGTGAGGACATGCAATACATACCTTAACATCAGTAGACGTTCGCCTGCTTTTAGGAGTGTGTAGCGCTTCACACGCGCGGTTGAAGGACTTGCGTCGACCGCGCGCCGGGCTATCCATGCCCGTTGGCGAGCCGCGGTCAGGACTGCTGACTGAAGAAGTAATTGTGACAGATGTTAAAGTGTAACAAATGTAAGTGATAATAATCAATACCTTCAAACTAAATTAATACTGTATCTATGAATTCGATTTTTGTGAATACTACTAAACTTTTCTAATTTTAATAAACTCTAAGATACTTTTTACAATAAAAAAAAAATCTATACGAGTATTTTTTTTAAATTGCACCACTTGTAAATCTGGATATTAATTGTGATAGCCCAAAACAGCACATAGTTTTGTGTTTGGTTTATTTAAAACTAATATCAGACGTTCCGCTTTTTGTTCATTTTTTATTGGCATCTTTCACCCGAAGTGAAACGATTGGACAAAAAAAGAATCGAAAGTGAAAAATGAGTTCATTAGTGCGACGATTAACAATGTTGGAATTCGGCATCTTTCACTCGCGCTCAGAACGATCGAAAATTGAAAATAAATGAGCAAATGAACTTTCATTCATATGTAATTTTCTAGGTGTCGTGTAAATATGGAATGAAACAAAAATTTACCATTGACTCGAATGAACCATTTACTTGAGTGAAGAGTCTTTATTAAGACCGAGATGAGTTTCATTTTAAAAACTCATATTTTTCAATTTTGAATCTCCCTCTCTACAGCGTTTAAATTACTTACCAACATCAACAGACGACACTCTTCTGTTAATTTTTGCCGCCCGCGGCATAGCTTTAGTTTCAGACACAGCTCTGCCAAGTCGCGCTGTAATTTGGGAATGATTTACTACAGTACAGACTACTAACAAAACTTCTTGCAGTTACAAGAATAAATAAAATCGCAAATTAATACAAGCTTCCCGAAGCATACTCACATCTCCGTTGTTTGCTGGCGTCCGAAGCAAGGGATTCGGGCGATAGGTTCGACTGAAGCTCGTCAGTATCCGGGGTCCCTAAGCAAGCGTTAGAACAATGCTAGTTATAAAGGAAAAACATGCAAAGGTTGAAAAAAAAAGAGGTTTTGGTACTAATATTCTGTGTTGTTATTTGCCACTCACTCGCATGTATGAGTTAAGAGTGAGAGGGGGAACAGTGCAATAGTTAATTTAGTATAAGATTGAGAGTTATTTGCCTTTCGCTCACATGTATGAGTTTGGAGCGAGAGGGAATAGTAAAGCCGTTTTAATGCCATTCTCACTATTCTTAGTTAAGTTGGTGCCTCTAAGTGCATTGTCATGCTTTAGTGTGATAAGTATATTATTATGCATTAGAAAATTGTGCATTTCTGTCAAGAAATTATTATGTCCCATAGGAGATCTATTTGTACAGGTTATGTAGATAATAAAAGTAAAGAGGAAGAAACAGGCTATTGAAGCAGCGTCTTCTATATACAGCAAACTCATTGTATCCATTGTATGGTTCTTACTACAATGCAAATGTGCTTTATTCAGATTGTATTTAAACCCAAGAAGACGAAATCAAATAATAATGGGTCATGTATGAAAATATTAAATTGTCTCGATTTTTTTTCTGCACTTATGAATAAGCTAATACTATCTACAAAAAAAGTATCAGATTTATCTGATTAGTATTTCCAGAGAAATAAATTAAATTCTGTTAGAGGCGGCCATCGACAGTAACCCACGGATTTTTATTCAATTTCCTTAGCCTACTCAATTAAAAAGTAAAAACTGTAGATAATCTGTACCGTCTGACATCCATCCATCATAACAAAGGTCTCTCAAAATCTAATCCAGTGTCCAAAGCGTGGGGGTCGTCGCGAAGGCAGTCGAAATCTAATCCAGTATTCATAGCGTGAGGGTCGTCGTAAAGATATATCCATAAAATCGCAAACAAACACAAAGCAAGAGGTGAAAAGTGAGGTTATGTTATGACAAATTGACAAGTTATGATGGATGGATGGTACAGATTATCTACGTTTTTACTTTTTAATTGAGTAGGCTAAGGAAATTGAATAAAAATCCGTGGGTTACTGTCGATGGCCGCCTCTAACAGAATTTAATTTATTTCTCTGGAAATACTAATCAGATAAATCTGATACTTTTTTTGTAGATAGTATTAGCTTATTCATAAGTGCAGAAAAAAAATCGAGACAATTTAATATTTTCATACATGACCCATTGTTTGTGATTTACGTCAAGTAAAAAAATGTTTGGTTTACGGCTGATTCTTCAATCGACAGATAATTTTTATTCGTGGAATAAAATTGACGTCTGACAGTTTTTGTATGTAAGAACTGTCAAAAATTCAAAATTATTCCTGCGATAAAATTATCTGGCGTTGGAAAAATCAATAACGCCACTGGAATCTACACAAAAAGTGCTTCAATAAAAACCGTCATCATCCATCTTTCGCAGTGGGCCCGCGTGGTGGATTACGGCCCACTCCCTCTCACAGAGAGGAGGGTTGTGTCCCAGAAGTGGGAACATTATAGGTTGATTTATGATCCATCTTTCTGAACCTACAAGTTACCTTCAAAATCAGTCTTATTCAGCAGACTGATTCTATCAATGGGCTGTACATCGAAGGCGGCGGAATGCGTCGATGAGGCGTCGTCGTCATCAACGTCTGAGGCGACGGAACGTGACGTGTGTGAGGTGCGCGACGCCGTGCTGATGCGGCGGCGAGGGGAAGCCGCGGGCTCCAGCCAGGACTCGAGCACGGCTTTTTGGTGGCGGGTCAGTCTATGGAGATGGATTTTAGGAGTATATTTGGTATGGTCTGCATTATGAAAACTTTTTGGGAAATATTATTGGTGTATTTCGCTAAAACTGAATATCGGAACTTGTATCGGAGTCCTAACTCTTAACAGTAAGAAAGGTCTGATAGACTCCGAAGATATTATAGGATTAAAAGAACTATGTATGCAGATGTGACACTGCAATCAATTACACCTTAGTTTAAGGAAAAACTTCAAAAGTCTGCATGGGTGCCTTATGTGGTTCTCGGTATATTTGTAGTTCAACAACAAAATATAAGAACAATCAATAAACAAGAAAGTGATCTTATAAACATTCCGTTTGTGTTTTAAGGGTACCCTAAATAGTCGGATGAAAAGGATAGCCAGATTGTTTGATCTGTACATTTTTAAGTTGAGTGTATAGCGTAGTCCCAAAAGCAGTTCAAACAAAAGGGAATGTGTAAAAAACGTATAAATCTTACCTTCTCGCACTAGAATATTCATTGATAACATCTTCAGCATCCGTCTTCGTTCCCTCTTCGGCAATAACTTCCGGTATCACAGACAGTTCTGGCTTGGTCACCAGTGTGGGCTTACGGCCCTTCCTAACGACCCTATCTCCAGCATCTTCACTAGCCTTACCCACGAAAGAACTTTCTGAAGTCACACTTTCGTTATCATCGAAATTCTTGCTTCGCGAACGCGTAGATCTACGTTTGGGTGTGGTTATGGTTAGGGATTCGTCTAGAACGCTCGATTCGTTCAGTTTCCCTGACATTTCACGGGATACGCGTCTTGTGATTATTTTTCTGACTTCGGTACTGGTTGGGGTCTTTGCTCGCCTTCGAGATGGGTTTATTTGTTCAGATTTTTCCGGAGTTTCTAGTTCTGTATCTATGGATTTGTTTGAAGCGACCGACTGGGTGCGTTTTCTTGTTACTGGTGTACGAATTTCGATCTCTTTCTCGGGTTCTGTAGTGGATTTGTTTGAGGATGTTGATTTGGCACGTTTTCTTGTGCGTGTTGGTTTTGCTGCTTCTTTTTCGGCAGTTTCTTCTGCCTTTTCTGTCACTTGCATTTTTTCTGTAATTTCTGGAGCCTTTTCAGTAACTTCAGGAGCTTTTTTAGAAACTTTGCTAGTTTTTTCTGTATCTTTTAGAACATTTTCAGTAGGTTTTTGTGTTTCCTCAATAACCATATGAGCTTCTTCAATAACCACCGTTTCCTTTTTAGTAACCTCTGGTACTTTTTCAACAACCTCTTTTTCTGTAACCTGCAATTCTTCTTCAACAATCATTGGTACTTCCCTTTCCTTTTTAATAACCTCTGGTACTTTTTCAACAACCTCTTTTTCTGTAACCTTCAATTCTTCTTCAACAATCATTGGTACTTCCCTAACAGCTTTGGATTCTTTTTCTGCAACCTTTAGTACTTTTTCAATGACCTTTGGTGCTTTTTCAATGACCATAGGTACTTCTTCAGTGACTTTGGGCTCTTTTTCGCCAAGCTCTGGTACATTATGAGCGACCTGTGGCACTGTTTCCGGAACCTCTGGTAGTTTCTCTGCCTCCTCTACCGATTGAATTGTAATCTTCTTATCTATTTCTGTAGGAACTATATCAATATGACTAGGACCATCTACATTATCGACTGGAGCTGAGATTTCCACTTGTACTGCAGTTGGATCGGGTACTGTAAAAAAAAAATTAATGATATCGTTAGAATGTGTATAGTTTGCCAGTAACGAGTATTTCTTCTTATTATTAACTGGTTGCGCCCCGCGGTTTCTCCCGCGTAAATATCGATCCCGTGGGAATATCGGGATAAAAAGTAGCCTATATGTTAATCCAGGGTGTCAGCTACCTCGATACAAAATTTTATCAAAATTGGTCGAGCCGTTTGAGCGTGAAGTAACACACACACACACAGGTTTGTGGCTAAGTAATAACAGCTGCACGGGTCGATTAATCAGGTTGAGCTACGCTGGCCGCGGATGGTCCGTGGATGGGTGACCATCGTGGAAGTCAGATAGGCAGTCGCTCCATGTAAAATACTGATATTCAGCTGCATTCGGTTTGACTGGAAGCCGACCCCAACATAGTTGGGAAAAGGCTAGGTAGATGATGAGCAGATAAAAAAAACTTAAGGTTCATTTATGGACGACTTAGATTCATCCTTGTGTGACAGAATTGGTTAAAATAGTTATTCAAACAATTACTTTTGACTTAATATTGTATGTCTTACCTGTATCCATTTGCTCAACAGGATTTTCACCGCTAGTATTAACCTTATCGCTTTCACCAGAATAGTTAAGATTTAGATCCGACTTATCAGATTTAACTGAAGAATTATCATCGGTCATCAGCGAGAAGTTAGCTTGATTCAGCGGATCATTGGAGCTTTCAATCTGTGTTAGGTTCTGACTATCAAATGCATCTTTTTCTACAGTTTCGTTATCTTTTATTGCAGTTTCTTTATATTTTACTTCGGTTTCTTTTTCTTCTGTTTCTACAACTTCGATCTTATTTTCTTCTGACTCTGAGGTATCTTTGGATTCTTCGTCTATTTGTAGTTTATCGCTAGAGTCGTCGGAGTCCTCAATTGATATCACTTCTTCATTTTCTTCGTCGGACTCTTCGCTTGATGAACTTGACTGAAAATAAATGTATATAAATAAATTGGTATCTACATAAGGAATATGGTTATTACTTGAATACAGTTACTAAACTAGATGGTGTTTTGAATCATAATTTTTTCACAAAATATGCTTTTAATTAGGCATGGGTCCGATATATCAAAACGAATTCAAAATCCGATTTCATACAAAAATCGATTTGTATCGATTTCTCAAACTTGAAGATCGGATTTCAAAAATCTACCTAGCCGAACCAAACGCTAACGATCTACTACCAAACGAACCGACAATAAAATCACTGGATCTCATCACCAAACGAAATCCAAACGCAAACTGGCTAGTTTGCGTTTAGATTTTGTTAGAAATTCGCTTTCTCTCTTTCTAACTAAATACGTAACTTAGCGGAGTAAAAAAGATAGCGCGAATTTTATGATTTAGATTTTGGTTCTCGGAAATCTAATGGATATTATAATGCGATCAATATCATCTTTACTGCTAAGTATTTAAAGACTACATTTTCGAGATTATACGTTGATGTATTTTGGTTTATGGTTCAATGTTTCTTGGAACTAGAAAGAATGTATATACCTAATGTTTGGCTTGGCGCTTTGGAAATCAGATTTCTAGAAACGGATTTTGAAATCGATTTTGAAATCTGAAATCAGATAAATATCAGTTTGCGTTCAAAACCAAAAACGCCCATGCCTACTTCTAATAATAGCTTACAAAATCTCTGAATAAACTACAATCAACGAAATAAGAATACTATGGAAATTTTCAAAATGGTTACTGGCTAAAGCCATCTATCTATCTATACATCTTTTAATTAAACAAATTTTACATCAACGGATCTTGGAACTATAACAAAATAATCGAAAATAAATCATAATGTGTATCTAGTAAATTACCGAGTTGATTTTGGGACATGTTTTACCATCACTGGTTGTCAGGTCTTTTGTTGCGAAACTTTTGCTTTTTTCAGACTTAGAAATCTGCTGGCAAGCGGATTATTAATTTAACAAAGCATTCATAAATCATCGTTGTAATAGGGATGATGTTTATATTAGAAATTATCAAACAAATAATTTAATTTCAAAGAAGGCATAGCATAATGAGATAATCGTAAAAATCTGCAAATCGATGGAAATATGGAGAAGCTACTATGTATTACCTACATTAAGTTTTTGGAAGGTATTATTCCCGTCCTTGTCACTCGGTACGGACAATGTATGGCGCTAGTATGAAGTAACATAGTCATGCCGTCACTTCTGTGATAGTGCCGTCTTTGTCTAGCAGTTATTTTAAAACGTTTTTATACTTTTTATAATATTGTTTGCATTAATTGTACACGCTATTTTTAGAGTTTAAAATAAAAATATGTCATCATCCCTGTTAACGAACTAAAATGCGACTTAGGGTCTACTTAAGGAGCGTTTTATTGCTGTAGTTTGCGCTGACTCTTAGTCTAACAGAGCAGTTTTACGTGAAATTAATGTTCCCGTAGACAGGAATGTAGGGTACTGTAGACCACTTTGGTCGAATGAATTGCGAAATTACATAAATAATAATGTCGTGTAATTTACCTCATTTAGAGAACTGATCTCAGACTCTTCTTCAGTCTCATTCTCTTCATCGCTCGCAGACAAATCACTGATATCCGGCTCCTCATCAGACATATCCTGAATCTCATCTATCTCCCTCTCTATTTCTCCTATTTTCTTCTTTTCTTTCTGTTCGGCTGCACTCTGCTCCTGAGTCACATTTTCTTCCACTTCTACATCGCTATCATTAGTCATTAAACTGGACGGTTCCTGAGATATTTTGGAATCGTCTTTGAATTGTGAAGCTTCACCAATACTGCTTTGAGCACTGCGTAAGACAGATTTCTCAAAATCAGTTTGTATCATTTGTACGAATGCAGCAAAAGGTTTTGAAAGATTTTTGTCTATTTCAGGGACGTTTTTATCTTCCTGTGTACTAGATTCTTCAGCAACACTGCTCTCATAACTATGTAGGACTGATTTGTCAAACTCAGTTTCGTTCAAAGTGAATGCCGGGAGCGGTTTCAAGACTGATTCACTCTTTTGTACAACTTTCTCTTCGTGAATGCTGACAGACGTATTACCTACACTGCTTTCGTAACTATGTAGTACAGATTTCTCTATACAAGTTTCATGCAATGTAGTAAAAGCTGGGAGAGGTTTCAGGTCTGATTCGACGATACTTTTATCGGATTTGGATTCTTTTTCTGATATTGTTGTGTCTGTAGAGCTTTGTAATACCGATTTGTTGACTATAGGAGATAGAGTGACGTCCATTAGACAGGGGACTTGTTTGAACGCTTTCATTGGAGTGCATTCGATAACGTTTTCGGGTTTCTCTTCGGGAGATTCAGTTTCCATCTCCAGGTCAGCTTGTTTTGCTTTAGCAATCAAGATGTTTTCGAAAGCTTTGCGCGATAAAGATTTCTTGGCTCGTGCTGAGGAATCTACTCTTGGAGGCATTTGTTTTTCTGGTGTTTTGGATCGGCTCCTAGAATTATGACAATAACATTAAGATGTGTACAGTGAGAAAGGCAATTATCTGGTGTAATACATTGGCTTCTAAATTAACATACCTTAGACTGCGTGGGGTTTGTTTCAAGACCAGTTCTTGAACCAACTCTATTTCTGGGGTACGTGAGCGGCTCCTACGAGAAATAAATAGGTATAATGTTGAAAATCTATATATTTCAACTTTATTAAAATTACGAATGTGCAAAGAACTGACAAAATCGAAAAGATTGCAGTCGACCGAATTGTTCTTAAATTGACGTATTAAATACAGTGTCATAAAGGCAATCCACATCCAAAAAAAAAGACATGAATACAGTTCTTACCTTAAACTACGTCGTGGTGACGGCGATGATGAACCAGACGACTCAGTGTTTGAAGATTTGGTCGGTGACTTGGTCGGTGACTCGGTAATAGCTTCCAGTTTAGGTGACTCCAACACGCCTTTGTCGAGGCGTTCGGGAGTGCGGGATTTGCTCCTGTTGTAAAAAAAAGTGTTTGTTGATAGTCATTTGTAAGTAAAAGAGATCATAAAATGTAAAACCTTTGAAGTTGAGGCTCAAAAGATATACATAAATATATATTATTATTCAATAATACGATATAACAATCGCATCGCTTGGTGTAGTTTTATTTTGTTTTCCCCTAGATAAAGGCTATGTGTTCTTGTGACTCCGTTTAGGGACTATCCTGCTCTCCTAGTAAAAAAGTAATATCATAAAATACGGTATCTCTTGCGTTCAAACCGCTCCGTAAATAAAACGTTAACATGTTTCTACAGTGATCCATACAATACTGACGACCGTGCCTACACGGCGAATGAACCTTAGTTTTTCACGGCAAGACTAACGTGTGTAAAAAGGGCTTTATCCTGTTCGTATTATTATTATTATCTGCCATTTCTATCCCACTACAGGGCAAAGGCCTCCCTTCCCTCCTTCCACTTATCCCTATCCAGTGCTGTTAATCCTTGTGGAAAGAGTCGAGTTCGTTCCCCATCTCATTCTGGCCCCGCCGCGTTGTCGTTTGCTGCTGTTTGGGACCCATTGTGTGGTTACTTTAGCCCATAGCACCTCCGGCATGCGACAGATGTGACCAGCCCAGTACCATTTTAGCTTGGCAGCCGTGTGACCTACATCGGTAATTTGAGTTTTAGAACGCAGTATCGAGTTCCTTATACGATCAGTAAGTTTAACTCCAAGGATACTGCGCTCCATTGCTCGCTGACAGACCCCGAGTGCGGACTTTTGACGATTGGTTAGTGACCATGTGGTCACTTCATTATTATACAGAGTATATTTTTGATATGGTTCAACAGATAGTGATTAAAGGAGCTTAATTTTTTTTTTGTTTTAAAATCCCATTTTAAAAATATTATGTATAGCAGTAATCATATTTTACCGGAGTTGTCTCGGCACACTGAGCGTGGTCCTCTTCGCGTGCGGTTCGCTCTCAGTTTCCTGTTTGGGCTGCTCGGGTATAGGAGCTAGTGGCGAAGTGCGTGGACTTAACTCTGGTGTTCGGGACCGACTCCTATGATAAAATAGAGGTTTAAGTCTTTTGTGAATCTTGCACAAATATTATATGGATCTACGTAACTTTATGGTAATTTCTTGCTACACTGTTGCAAAGATACTATGGCGGTGTTAGTTCCGATTATGGGTACGCGCCAAAAGATTTTTACACAGCTTTAAGTGTCACATTGGTCTTAGACCAAAAATAGACATTTTATGACGTGCCATAGTGACAGTCAACCACTCAACCTAAGGGTAGTAAAGTAATTAAGAGGTCAACTATACATAATTAATATTAATTATGATCTACTTGACGTTGTGTAACGTGTATCTCGCAAATCATCAAGATATTTCGTTTAGTTCTAAATATGCAAAAAGGAAAAAGTTACAATTCAATGAGGGTTTTCGTGAAAATTTACGACACCAGTTGGCACCACTGTGACAAGAGGTCTTCCAATATAAAATATATGATGACATTCATCATTCGATTCATTCATTCGTTCATCATTCAGTCATGACTAAAGAAAATATAGGCTCTTTGACAATGTCTGGACCTGACGTGTCAGTGCTGCCACCTGGCGAACGTCATTTCAGAAAACCCTCATTAAGAAAATTGTCAATGGCAATACCAGAAAGCTATTTTTTTTTTCCGTGAAATGTGCAAATGGTGCTTCGGCAGTAATTCGATACATCAGTAAAAATATAACTACGTATTAAGTTGTATTATCAATTCAGTATTTTTTACCTTGTTACTCTGCTACTGCGCAATGGTGTAATGATGGGCGAATCTACTCGTTCAGGCGTTGTAGGTCTACTTCTATAGGAAAATAATCAGAGTTTAGTATCAAACGAAAAAGATCTCAAAGGAGGCAGTCGAATCAAAAAACGTCATTTCTTATTATTATTTTCGGGGAAAAGTGAAAACTTTTTCCTATGTTGGGGTCGGCTTCCAGTCTAAATGGATGCAGCTGACGATAATACATTTATTTATCACAGACTAAAGGGTACTAATTTCCTACCTGACCTCCTAAACTCAGTTACTGGGAAACACGATATATATACATATATATATCAGAAATGCGTTGGTCTGTCGTTTGACTGATCGGGACGCCAGCGCCACCAAATGACGGTCGACAGAATGTAGCCTGACGCTCGTGCGAATCGATTGAGAGCTACAGAGCGCTGTGGAGCAGCCTCTCTCGACTATCGGACGGACTACATGTGCTTAGAAACTGTCGCGCGTTCCGTATCGTGGAGTTATGTACGGTCAGCAACAAAAGTCGATTGACACTTCAGTTTTTTAAATCTCGGTTATTGAGCATAATATTTGTTCAAAATTGCAGCAGAAGTACAATGCAATTTTGAACAAATATTTTGCTCAATAACTGAGATTAAAATAAGCTGAAGTGTTAATCGACTTTTGTTGCTGACTGTACGTACCTACAGTGTGTGATTCGCTAGTGTTATTAATTTGTTCGTAAAATTATAATCTGATTTGAATTGCAAACAGTTTTTCTATTGCGCAATAACCAACACTACCCATAGTACGCCCACAGTAATTAAAATATGGCTGATGGTAACAAGAGAGACATACCTTCTCCGTCATATAAAAAAAAACAAGGTAAACTCACCTATTAACCAAAGGCGTACTCTCACTAGCCGCTCGAATCCCCCTCCTTCCTTTAGGGGTCTTCGGTAATTCCAGCTTCTCTTCGTCTAATTCCGTCTTTTTCGCACTCGTGGCAGTTACATTCATCACTATGACCGAACGGTCGACGTATGAATCGTTTTGTTCGGTGTCAAGTTGACGTTCAGATGTTTCTGATGGGATCTTGTGATGTTTTTCTCCTGAGTAACGTGGGTTTATGAGTGTTACAGGAATGTCTGCTATGCTTTCTATCGAAGTATTAGGATCGTCGGATAAACTACTGTTAACAGAAATTGATAGAGATCGCCTCGCGCGAACTGTATCTTTAAAGGATTTTCTCGTCTTTACCGACTCTTCTGTGGCTAACTTCTTAGGTGGTGACTCAAAAGGATGGGTGTCAGTCTGAAAAAAAAAATAACGTTTGTTTGAAAACGAGCTATGTTAGTAAAATAAACACATCTTTCTTTAAATTAATGGGTTTTATGTTAAATTGATACTTTTATTTGATCAAAATATGTATGTATTTTCCTTTTATCGACTATTTCTTTAACTATATGTGGAGGCTTGTTATTAGCAATTTTTGTTTTAAATATTACATTCTTTATATCATTGGTTTGTTAGTCTGTAAGCCTTCTTTAAAATAAAATAAATAAATAACATTCCAGCAAGTCGGCTTACTGAGCACATTTGCACTATGCCCGCAGGTCGTAGAGCGATAATATCGATATACTCTTTCCCAAATACTGTAACTGGTATAAGACGTCCTTAAAAGTATTTCTGTTGCTAAAATATGCCTTGCAGTGACAGGGACAGCTCAAGACTTAAAATGGAATTGCGCTTGAGTATTAAGCCTGCATAAAAATTTACCATAGCATGCGACGTGGTAGTAACGAAGCTGTCAACAGATACATCCATCTCTTTCTCTTGTACAGCGGACGCGGATCGCTCCATCTCTCTCGCTCGCTGTACGTGTGGCGGGTCCACATTCGATGTGGGTGGCGGAGATGGTGTCGATTCGGATTCCGAAGCAGTTGGGATTGTGAATCGTAGATGTCTGAAAATTTTACATATTTTTTGGTTATTGATACAGAAAAATTACAACCCTAGAATGGAGGGTATTATTAAGTCCGCTAAATGCGACACCTGGGCCGTTGATATTCACTTGAGATTTTTAGTAATAAAGATACAAAAGAAACTGGGTAAGGATGTTAGGGAAGTGAGTTCATAAAGATATTGTTGATACATTCTTATAGCGCACATCTCGACATCATCGACTTTACGACAATGGTTTATTTCCCGCATGCGTGAGCGAATCCGCATGACACCAGAAACCTTACGTCGTTCACGCGTCATTTCAAGGTTCTTGTAAGGTGTTGGGAATCGAACCTAACATCTTGCGTGCGGTCTGCAAGAGCAGGCGGCGTGATCAACGCGCCATAGACAAGTTGAGGCACGGCGCACTCGCTTCAATGGACTCCACCACCACGGACGATACTCCTCTCTTAAACTATATGATTAATTGTTTATCCGGGAAGTTATATTATTGTAAGATCAGACGGCATTAAACCATGACCTATTTATAAAGACCACTACTTTCATTGCTCCCCGCACAAAAGGTTTTAATAAGCATTTTGTATGACGATTTCAAAATCAGTCTACAGTTTTTGGATAATAGACTATGATGACGCAAAGATAAGGCTATTAGTAACAAACTTGTTAGCGTCGCTGTAATGCGTGTGGTTGCTGGCAGTGTCCAGCATATCGTCATCACTGTCTCCGAGGTACCGCGAGTCTACGGGAGAGGGAGCTTCTCTATCCATGTCTGAGTTTCTTCGAGTCTGAAAAGTAAGATTAGTATACAACATATTAATTACTTTACTAATATTATAAAGCTGAAGAGTTTGTTTGTTTTTTTGGATGAACGCGCTAATCTCTGGAACTACCAGTCGGATTTGAAAATTTTTTTTGGCATTTGGTAGCCCAATTCTTGAGGAAGGCTATATGCTATTTAACATCACGCTATGACCTTTAGAAGCCGAGCTAAAAGAAAAAAAGTCAGAAAGAACGCTAAGCAAAAACGAAGTAATAGCGCGGGCAGGCGACGCGATGCGACGGGATGGGTCGAAGTAACAAGAAATTTCACGCGGACGAAGTCGCGGGCAGAAGTTAGTTAATTATATTTTTAATTGCTTTATATCACCTGCAATGCAAGCACAGCTTATGAGATCACCGAGACACTATACAAAACAAACATCCAATTTAAAAAAAATATATATGTATATGTATATATATTTCTTTATTGCCTCGCCTTGACCTCGATCACGCCTAAGGCAAAGCGATGGATGAGGTCTGTATTAGAACGTGCGTGCTCAGAAGATACTTGTTCACTCATGATTTGAAGGCAGACAGGTTAAATGTGGAAAAATAGACAAAAAACACCTTTTTGAAAAAAAAAAACCGAATTCCGAAAACCACTTACTCAGCAGATTTTCTTCTACCATTATCTACTAGTATGTGATTCAAATTCGAGAAGCACAAAACCGGTCGAAGTGGAGGTGCTTGGGGGAGGCCTATGTCTAGCAGTGGATGCCTTTCGGCTGAAATGGTGATGATGATGATGATGTGATTCAAGGACTGCATTTGTAATTTTTGATGTTCCTAAAAGTGCTGGTTCTCAACCTGATTTGAAGGAATGAGTTATGATTTTACCATATTTATAAAAAAAAGTCTTGCTAAAAATGCAATAGGATAACAGTTTACATACCTTCAAAATACTATGTGGTGTACCAGGCCTGTCAGTAAACATCTTGCAGTCAGGACTCTGAACATCAGGCATATCCAGCAGTAACGACATCTGGTTGCTCAGCTTCTCACTAACATGGAATGTGTTACCCATCTTAGGAGTCTTGGGAGTCCCCGTCAGATCTAACCGAGCGCGTTTTGGAGGTGTCGACTCTGATGGCTTTTGTTCAGAAGATAATATGCTGGGAATTATAAAAATACACTTTGTAATTCATTAAAATTGTTTCAAGAATACAATGTAAATATGTTTAAAAGTGAAATTGCGATCTTATCGCGACTGTGATCGTGATAAGAATGTCGATTGATAATGGAGCTTTAGTTTTAAGTATGACTAGGTAGCTTTTCTCCGTGGCTTCGTTCGAGTGGAGGTCGTTAATTATCCCAAAGGTACTACCTACCTAGATAATAAAAAGTAGCCATGTCCTAATCTGGGTCGTGATCTACATGTGTGCCAAATTTCTTCGAAATCCGTTCAGCAATTAAGGCGTGAAAAGGTAACAGACAGACAGAGGGACAGGCAGAGTCACTTTCGTATTTATAGTGTTAATTATGGAATAAAACTTGAACATATCTATTGCACTGTTTGAACTATTTTTTAATATAAATTATAATAGAGACATTATTTACTATTTGTTTTAGGTATTTGAGATAATACTTATGTGTTCAGCTGCTTCCGGTTAGACTGGAAGCCGACTCCAACATAGTTGGGAAAAGGCTAGGCAGATGACGAGACAGATGATGATGGATTTAGTAATAATAAATAATGTTCAATAAATTCCCAGGTAAGTTTAATGTTATTGGTTCTGGATCAGTGTCCAAACCTCTAGGTTTACTGTTGTGTTCTTGTATCATAGATAGCCAAATATGGTCATCATTAAAAAAATATTATCAATGAAACTACTAGACTAGAATCAATTCTATTTTTTGTAATTTCTGACGTTCAAAAGTGCCTTTTATGTGCCTATTTGAAATAAATGCTTTGACTTTGAAACGCGAATTCCAAATTCATTTCAAAGAAATTCTCTGTTCCATACATTTGGTCGAGTTTGAACATTGAATGAATGTTTAAAAGAGCTGATTATTTTAAAGGTCATAGTAAATTTTGTTATAATGATGAGGTCAACGACCTTTTTTTTTAGGATGGGAAATCATCAAATGACCCCTGCCGCTCTGGGTGGAGCGGAAGGGAGTGTCAGACTCTTACTGACTAAAACCCACCCGTGTTCCTTCCTTAGCCCTTTATGTTCCGGGCCAGCGGTAACCCTTTCGGAAAATCCCGCTGACCCGGCAGGCTTCGGCCCTAAAGGGCCTCTTCGGTTGATGCTGACATCTCTTTGAGGCGCGCGTGGAACACGTACGCTTGTCCGGCACAGGCCTGGTCCTGATCGGACGGTGAGCTACCCATTACTCTCCGCCCGCAGGCCCGCGCCTACGGTGGCCGGGAGTCGTCGCGCGGCTCCCGACGCCCGGAGCGTCTCCCGCGGCGGCTGGGACGGGAGGCTCTCTCCCTCAGCCGTCCCGCCGCCTCCTTCGCTAGCATGACTGCTTCGCAGAAGGAGGCGACTGCCCCCCACTCCCTCTCGCCCCGGACCATGGCTTGAACCAGGCCCGGACGCGAGAGGTCGCCGCCGCTGCCGATCGCCTCTACGAGGACAACGACCTCTCTTCAGGTTTTAAGTAATTTGTAGATCAACCAATAACACCTTGTATAAATAAATAAAAGTATATTTACCTTCTAGTCCTAGTCAACTTCGGAGTGCAGATAAACGGCGTATCTTCAATATTGAGCGCACGTTTGATGCCTCTGCGCATCTTTGGCTTAGACATCCATGTTTCACTAGCATTCTCTATGGTATCCTATTAAAAAATAACACACGGCCTAGGTTATCTTTAGATCATCGAGACATTTTGAATTCTGAACTTTATTTCGACATAGACAAAATTACATTTACAAAAACATATGTTAAAGCCGAGTCTAAATTGTGAATTTTATATTAAGAACTTTACGCTCGTCTGAATAAAGTTCGAAATAGAATAACTGGGTCGAACATAGTGTTTATGACGAACATTTTAAACTAGAGTTCATTGTCCATGTAAACGTGGGCTCAAATGTTTTACAAAAGCATCGTCCGTGTATGATCTGACGTCATGGTTGAGACATATAGTTTTATGAAGGCCGTATAATCTTTAGAAATAATAAAGTTACAATAATAACATCGATTTGCATACTTCGACGCCTAAGTGTCTTTGTATTTATTTGTATAGTTAGTTAGGCATTTCATTTAGTACATGGTGTAAACGTAAGAGGTTATTCAACAGATATAAATCATTTGCATACTAGTATTCTGAGTCATTGGTGCGTTTAGAAATAGCTTTAAGTCATCTCAATCATGACGATTTTGGCATCCCCATAATTCACGTAAGATAACATTGATATATTACAATAACAGAGTTAGAAAATAAAAGTAAATTTGTGTATGTAGGTAAATAAACTGGATAAAACAACCAACACAAATAGGAAAAGTCAATTCATGTAGGTAAATAAAGTTAGACAGTTTATTTGAAAACAAACAACACAAAATTGAGGCAACTTACTTGAATAAACGATGATTTGTATGTAAAAGTATTTTTAGGCGACTTTGCCTTGACGTATACTGACATCGGTTTTGGTGCAAAAACTGTAAACAAAACATTACTATTCAGGAAGAGGCATATAAACTGCAAGATGTGTATACAAATTACTGGATGGATTGAATAGTATAGTCAAAAATGTATAAATCTTGTGCAGCAGTGCGATTTTGTAACTTATCTCTGTGAAAACTTACGTGAAGTGAGCGTGGAGTGAGCTGTCAATAGTGTCAATTCCTAGCAAAAACAAACTCACTTCACCTAAGTTTTCACGGTGAGATTTTTACAGAATCAATCGGCTGGTGAACAGTGGTCTGTCTGCGAGCGCTTTATAATATGATAATAATAATTTTATTTTGGACAACTTTAAAATCCTTAACTTGTTAGTAAACAGTTTTGCACTTAAAATACTATTGTTAGTAACTTAAACTAAAGACGAATGCGAAGACCACCCAACAACTCGACACCCAGAAACTATGAAACAAGTTGTAGTGACACAGTACCTGTCACAGTTACCAGTTACCACATACCATCAGAACAGTTACCTTACCACGTTTTTGACAGTCTGCAAGAAATAGTGAAGCAATCGTCTTGAAAAAGACATACTACCGAAACAGTTACGTTTTTGACAGTCTGCAAGAAACAGTGAAGCAATCGTCTTGAAAAAGACGAGTACGTTTAAGCACACTCGATAAAGAAACAAGGTTGCAAACAGACAAGACGCTCGTGCAGCATATGCACGAGCGTCATCACAACGTCGCGCCGCACATGTTCGCCGGTTCGCTTCGAAAGAAGCGGTTTGTAAGCGCAAGCAGAGCAAGCAGAAGCACCAGCAGTCTCCGTGTCTTCACAGTTCGCTTCGGGACCTCGCAGTTAGACACACACGTCCCGCGGATCCGCAGACAGTTTTCTCGATCTTCACTCGACGACGGCGCCCGGACGAAAGGACCGCGCTCGGCGCGCGACTCCTATTTATGCCTTCGCGGCGAATAGTGACAGTGTTAGCGATGGTCTCTAGCGCTGTCTCTGTCCATCATGTGAGTAGAGACTATTGATGTAATAAGTAATACGGGCTGGCGTCCGCAACTCCACGTCAATGCGCGTATTTTGCGTACAACTATTGATGTAATATTGTATTTATAAAGTAATAACGTACCGTGCGGCTCCACATCTCTACTGTCCAGCGCGTAACGCGCGACAGTGTTAGCGATGGCCGGTAGAGACGCGCACACCACTTCCACGATGGCGTCTCTAGCGCTGTCTCTGTCCATCATGTCGATGAGAGACTCTACTGAGGTTGACACGTCTTTAGCTCGAGGTTTTTGTTGTTTTAGCTTGTTGTTGTAGCGTTCTGCTTCTAGGTATCTGTTGATAAAACATATAGATGAAGTAATATTGAAGTGAGTGTTAGACAGTCTTTTTCTATTCATAGGATAAAATAATAGTAATTAATTAAAAGAATAGGAAGCAGCACAGTTAAGATCCATCTGGTACGACCTCACGCTGATGAGCTGATTGGATAGTCTGCGCACCACTATTCTATTCACACCTATGTTTCAAATTGATGTTATTTCAATATCAACTTTATTTTAATGGTTATTAAGTTGATTTCAGAGTGACTAGCACTATTGAAAAAGTCATTAATAACAGTTCGACATAAATAAATAATAATAATAATTAAAATGTTTGAAGTGGACGTAAACTGAACTTTATTGTGTAGGAATTAAAGTTATTTTTCCAGAAACTCATATTTGTTTAAATTTTTGGCAAATAAATCGCGAATGTAGTTTACATACCCTATTGTTGTATTGCCAGTACAGACGAGAGAAGAATAATATTTATTTGTAATTGTCTACATCATAAAGTTTTCAGTTTTAATATATACCAAAAATTCCTTGGTATATCTTATTTTCTACCCGTGCCGTCCCGACACAAAACCGTATAATAAGTACTAGCCAAAATTTATAAATAAGAACATATAAAAATAACTTACCTAGACTGTTGTAAGTAGTACATGACTAGTATATCGGACGTATGCGGTTCGTGACAATCTTCTAGATACTTCACAAACATCTCTTCTTCAAACGGCGACATTGTCACTTGCAGTATTTTGGCTAGATTTCCCGTGTTTCGACAACCTGGTGAAATAAATATTGTTACTGTCAGGATTTTAAATAAATGTAAGAAAGCATTCCTGTAAAGTCGATTTTATGGTTTAAGAACAAAACCACAATCTATCGATTAATTTATGAAAGCATCAAAGAACATATAGTCCAGTCAAATTAGTCCTTAAAATAGAAGTAAGGTTACAATAATTCCCATAGAGCTTAAAATTGGTATGAATGTTCAGAATACTATTATAAATGAATTGTGAAAAGTCCCCATCAATCCCCCTTGTGCAAAAAAATTTATTGATGGTGAAAGTTTGCAAAAATAGGTTTTTCACGTTTTTCAGCTAAACGGTGAGTTTTACAGCAAAATTAGTTCAGACAAAAATTGTACATCATCCGATTCTCTACAAAAAATATATCTACACTTTTTTTCATAATTATTGGCATTTCCGTGATTATAGCGGTTGAAAGAATTGAAAAAAATATTTTATTCGTAATATGCACGTTAATGTACTTTTATATACATTTTTGAACCGTTATACGAGTAAACATATGAGTCCCTGTCTTATACATACAAATTATAAAATTCTTAGAATATAAATGACCGTCAAAAACTCCGCCCCTATTTTCATTTAGTCGCATGGCCTTGAGTAACATCTGTCTTCCATTCAATATTGTCAGCGTGGCGATGCTCGTATGCCTGCTCCGTTTCCAAGGTCTCATACTCAACAAAATACTGTTAGTCCTAAGCATTCCTCGTAGTGACAACACGTGGCTATCGCTTATATTTTGTAACAAAGTTTGTGCATTTTACTGTTTAAAAAAAATGTCGCAATTCCGCTTCATTTTGGTCAACCTTTGACTGAAAGTGGAGTTGTTACTGTTGATCGCGGCATGAAAGCATTAATTGATGCAAGTATTTAAAGAGGTGATGAGTTTTCGGAGTACCTAAAAGACCAGACATAAGTAAAAATTCATGTGCAGTATCGAAAAAAATATACTTACTCGAAAAAGTAGCATTGATACCGTAAAAAGACGACGCCAAGAAGAAGAAGAAGCTGGTTCATCAAAAATAAGTCCTCCTCGTACTAGAGCACGAGTAAGCCGAGGCAGCTAAGTGATGACAAGCGCCAACTGACGGCGCCCGTTCACGAACATGACGCATAGATCAGCACCATTCAGCTCAACCATTTTGAAGGGAGCTAAATGTTCCAACACACACGCCACCGTCAGCGAGACATTTGTGTGAGCATGACATACTATCAGCCGCCAGGGCACATTCAAGTCAATGAAAGACACATTACCCGTTAAATGGTACATAGAGTATAGTATTTACATAGAACTCACATCTGTGCTATGCAATTATACAATACAAAGGAAATTGAGTTTATACAATGCAAAGATAGTCTTACAATCTTCAGCAGCTCCAACAGAATTTTCAAGTGTTAATCAATTAGTTGTGGTCGTGGAGCAGGTCCGGCATTGAGCCAGGCATTTTTATCAGCGATGTAATCCCCTAACTTATAATATGCCTGACTGCATAGTGTTCGTTTTATACAAGACTTGAATTTTGTCTCATTCAGTTCAAGAATGTGGGGAGGTATTTTATTATAACATTTTAAACAGTACCCCATAAAAGATAAGTCTACTTTAGCCAGTCTGAAACCTGGTTGAACTAATAGGTCCCTATTTCTAGTAGGTACCTACTTATGTCTTTAACCTCTTTTACTAAAAAGATGTAAGTTTTTTCTTACATACATGATGTTTTCGTAGATAAAAGTACATTAACGTGCATATTACGAATAAAATATTTTTTTCAATTCTTTCAACCGCTATATCACGGAAATGGCAATAATTATGAAAAAAAAGTGTGGATACATTTTTTGTAGAGAATCGGATGATCTACAATTTTTGTCTGAACTATTTTTGCTGTAAAACTCATCGTTTAGCTGAAAAACGCGAAAAACCTATTTTTGCAAACTTTCACCATCAATAAAAATTTTTGCACAAGGGAGATTGATGGGGACTTTTCACAATTTATTTATAATAGTATTCTGAACATTCATACCAATTTTTAGCTCTATGGGAATTATTGTAACCTTCAAAGTCTTATTTGACTGGACTAATACAGGGAAAACACTGCACATAGACAATTGGTCTAAAAAGTTGGAATAGTAATATTTCATCGTCAAAATTATGACTGCGGACTCGATACAGCTTTTTATTATTCATTTAACGAATAGTATTATGACGCGTCAGTTTTTTTTTATGCGTCTTATCTATGAAACAAGTACAATGCGTGCCACGAAAGATGAGATTTGACCCCGCCTCCCCCGCTCTTTCCGCCGCCCCTATGATGTCCGGTCCCGTCCCGCACTCAGACCTCATACCGCTAAAGATACCTAAAATCGTGTACTGCGCAAGTCAAACCACGTGGTGTGTCAAGTCTCATCTTTCGTGGCACGCATTGTATGTACCGAGTAAACAAGCCTTACAAGAGACAAAAATAAAAAGTAAACGTCTCACCTTTAAAAAAGAACTGCAACACAGTAACCTTATCTTCAACACAACCCGCATTGAGTACACACATCCGTATCACATCCAGCGCTTCAAAAACCAGCCCCCTTGCCAAGTACAGGTTACAACAAGACTGCCAATCTTCCAGCTTATCGTGGTCATTGACCCGGATAGAGCAGGACGCTATATCGCCGTCTCTGTCGCGTATGTTCTGTATGGGAGCCGGTTTGCGTACGTGTAAGTATTGGAGGGCTGCTTGCGTCTTCTTTTGGGCTAGTAAGGTAGATAGGACAACATTGTGTTGCCAGTCGGAGAGCGTGTTGCCAGTCAGGCATTGGAGTTGGTCGAGGGCGAACTGTGGGAAAAGAGGGTTATAATTATATGTATTACTAGCAGCGCTCCGCGGTTTCACCCGCGTAAGTTTCGACCCCGTGGGAATATCGGGATGAAAACTATCCTATGTCCTTTCCCAGGACTCAAACTATCTCTATACCAAATTTCATCTAAGTCGGTTCAGTGGTTTAAGGGTGAAGAGGTAACATACAGACAGACACACTTTCGCATTTATAATATTACCTTCCGCCCGCGGCTTCGACCACGAAGTACGTCGATAAAAACTATCCTATGTCCTTGCCCAGTATGCAATCTATCTCTCTGCCAAATTTCATCGAAATCCGTTTAGTGGTTTAGGCGTGAAAAGGTATCATACAGACAGACAGAGTTACTTTCGAATTTATAATATCAGTATGGATATGTGTGGTTAGTAAAGAATCAAGCGGTTTGTCCTGTTTGTCTGAAAATGAACTCTTAACAATAATAAAGTTGGTTCATTTGTTTAGGCTTTGTTTCTAACTTTTGACACTCTTTTTCCTGAACATGAGCTTTAGTCCCTAATTTAGCAGCAAAGCCCACAGATAAATAAATAAATAAAAAATTATGTTAGTAACCAAGGAATAAAATACATGCCTCAATAATATTACACCCACTAAAAGGTGGGTATAATAAAATCGATTTTTTGAGCTGATGATTATTATGTCAGACTTACATCAAAATCCCTGTGGTCGAGATGCCAGAAGGCTTGCGTGGCCTTAATAGCAGTGTTGCTGAGACCGAACATAGTTGGGAACTGCATCAGTCTGCGAATCACGGCTTCATATCTGTTGATACAATACACCGTTGTAGAGGAAAATCTTCGCCAAAAAGAAGAGTAAAACAAGAAGTGTATTTCTAGAACCACATTGAAAGGCGAATCAGTACATATTCTGGTAAATCTCTTGAAAATAGAGGGCTGATTTTACCAAAGTCAGATATCTTATAGCCCTACGGCTATACGATATCTGACTGAGAAGACTGAGATGTCAATCTTATTCCACAATAAAATTGACATCTGACAATTCTAATATGGAAATACTGTCAAATATTTAAAATTTATTTTCAGGTGAAGACTTATTCTAGTTATAAAAGTTTGGTGGAATTCGCCCTTAATGGGTTACTACTAGGCAAGCGTACACCAATTAAAAAAAGATGTCGATTGTATTGTAACTTGTCATAATGTGACATAATAGTCAACGCAAGCCAATGAAAAGACATTAGTTAATGAATCCCAACTGCTAACATGATATCTCACGTCAGAAACCAAGCGTTATTTATCACAGGAACTGATAAAAGAAAAGATAGTAAGAATAAAAGACTCACCTGACTTCATCATACACCATAGAGTAATCCACAAGAAGGTAGAGTACCAATGAATGTTTATGTTCTTCCGCGATGTCGGGTAAGAGGTACAGACGTAGTAGCGAGTAGAGTGACGGTGGAGGGTAGAGGCCGTTGCATTCACTGCCACCTTTTTGCCACATCCTGTAACAATATTATGCAAATACTTCTTGAAGGTATTCAAAGGATTTCATAGTAATGTGAATATGTTTTGACAGGGCAATATTGTCTAAATAAGACAGTTGCCATGGTAACTGAATGAAATATATTTCTTTGAGGTATATGCCAGCCGGTACCAAACACGGCCACACACCATGACACAGTATTTTTGTAGTTGCGCCTGCGCATGACCCGATTTTTTAGAATATTATAATGATTTGGTAAATGCTCCTGCAGTGTGATGCAAGATAAGGTTCTTCGTCGAATTCAGTGAAAATATTTACCTAATTAAAACTAGAGTTAAAAGTAATGAAGCCTTACTGATGTGTCCTCTCGCCAGCAAACTCTTGTTCAATCAGCTGATCGATGTATAACAGAGAACAAGGCTTGTTTGCCTCATTCTCGTCTGTAGGCATGTTGTCTTGCAAACGATTCAGCTTTAGACGCCTGAAACAAATTGTAAGCCATGATAAATAATAGCTACATTTCGTGATGATGGATTTTCAACCTTATGACATTGACATACGTCACTAATTCGACCGGCAACCTGTGGCGGAATGGTTTCTGTGCCAGTGACACCCGAGTAGCAATGAATACAGCATATTATTGTTGTTGTATAGATTATTATGGGTTTAGATCAAATATTCACATTGGACAAAGTTTTTGAACACTATTAAGGGGGAAGCGCTAAGGTAGCCCGCGAAATTCAAATTTTCTTACGTTTTTTGCAATTTGCTGATCAGTATTAAGTTATACGTCGATCAAAATATGATTCGCGGCCGTAACAGATATGTATTTATAGAATTATAATCATTAAAGTCATCAATACAACTTTCTAAGACCACGTAACTCCAAAGAATGATGATTTCATGAAACAGTTATTCACAAAAAAAACAGTTACACTCCGGGAGTGCCGACAGAAGTGAAAACTTGAACAATTACGTGAATTTTTTTAATCGATTTCCAACAAAACACAAACAGAATACTTTGCCATCACTCACTGACATATCGGATATACATTAAAACCGAGCTTAACCCGAGGACAGTGTCGCGAGTTCAATGTTTGTTCCCATCTCAAAGCATGCCTAATGCGCCTAAAGAAATTTTCACTTCAAAAGTATTACCTCTTGTTATAAATAGAGTACAGTTGTTGTGCGGGATAGGGCAGTGCGTTGTACCCGTCGTGTCGCTCCGGCAGTAAGCCCACTCGCAGGAACCACTGCACCACTTGGAAGTACAGCGACACTGTGCCGATGCCTTTGTACTTCTCTTCGATTTCACTTAGTGCTGAGAAGGTAAAACAACACGTTGATTGGAATTACACAGCTAAGATAAACAATAATAATAATAAAATTATTTCACATAAAAAGGTACACAGATACAGAGTGACACTTAATTTAAGCGCATGAATAAAGATCATAACCTGTTCATAACAGCCGGTCGATACTGTAAAAATCTCACCGTGAAAACTTAGGTGAAGCGAGTTTGTTTTTGTTAGGAATTGACACTATTGACAGCTCACTCCACGCTCACGCTCACTTCACCTAAGTTTTCACAGTGAGAATTTTACAGAATAGCACTGCAGGTTCAAAAATAACAGGCTGTTAATTTTGAACTCCATTCCAGGTATATCCCCATTCGTTTTACACTGTGTGAAATACAACACAAAGACCCATTTCTTTTTTTACAAAAAAAAAATTGTTTTCTTCTAAATAAAATAACATTTGAAGCAGTATTCAACATAGCATTTAGTGTTAAAGATCATTAACAGGACTGTAAGAAAAATAAATAATTTGACTCACCATCAGGTATAATCAGGTTGCAGCACTTTGTAAGCACAGCGTCTAACAAACCAGTCAGCTGAGTTAGCTGCTGAACACAATGCTCCAGGCACCGCACTACATTCCTATAATCATAAGAGTACAGTTGGAACTAGAAAAATCCATACTAATATTATACATACGTAAGTAAACCTGTTTGTCTATATGTTACCATTTCATGCCTAAACAACTGAACCGATCGTTATAATTCACAGATGGGTAACCTGGGACCTGGAGAATGAGATAGGGTTCTTTTCATCTTGAATATTTGTATTAAAAAATGAAGCGCGTCACAGGCAACAGCTAGTATGCAATGAATAGTCTTTCATTCACAGTTGCCAACTACAAAAATACTTTGATTTGCGGAATATTCGAAAAAGGGGCAATGTGAAAGTGTATAATAATAATAATTTCTTTATTGCCGTAATAATTTCTTTATTGCCGTGTATACCGGTCTTACCTGTCAGGAAGAGCCGAGGAAGCAAATAAAGGGGCAGTAAGTTCTTTGGCGTTCTCCTTTAATTCGATGGCTCGTTTCCAGCACCAGTCCACCTAAAATAGAATATCAAAATTGTTCAAACAATTTGTGTAGGTAAGAAGTAAGAATCTCTGACATTTTGCTTTTTACTCAATACATAAATTTTTTGTCAACAAATACAGGGACAATTTTTATTTTTGTAGTGAATTCATCAAGGCTTTCATCTTTCAACATAATACATCTCGATAAAGTATAATTTCATTTCAATTTGATACACGCAAAAGGAGCTGAGTTTGCCGTTCGGTGGATAGTCTCAAAGCTTGAGTGTCTGTCCAGACTGGGGCGTGGAGCGGGCGCGGGCGCGGGGGCGGATGCGGGAACGCGCGCGAGCTGCCTGTCCGCACTGGAGCGCGGCTGCGTTCTGCGTGTTGTCGTGTCCAGTATTTGTCAAAATATAATATGGATGAAGATTTATTTTTACTAGAAAAAAGCTCGAACTAGTTTGAGAACCCCGGTCCGCGCGCGGGCCGCTCGCGCCCCCACTGCGGCCACTTGCAAGTATGGACTACGAACACTATGGACACTCAATAGAAGTTCATATGTTTGAGTTAGCCGCGCCGCGCCCGCACCCCAGGCTGGACGGACACTTACTTAAACTAGATGAGACACTCAAAATGCGTCACAACTTACCACGAACGTAAGCGTACAGCCCGCGCCGCTGTGACTGCCGGTGGCCCAGTCGTGAGCGCAGCGCTTCAAGAACCGAGACAGGCGAGCTTCCAGCGCCACCGATAGTAAGTATCTGCGTTGTTCCTCCTGTAATCATTGAAATGTATTACGGACATTGCAAATATTTTACGAATATATTGAATTGGAATTTTCCATCAGGAATTTCTTAGTAGCAGCCAGGATATACGCCTGATATGAGCTTGGTGGCAATAAGGACGCCCCTTATTTTATAAAGGACTAAAACAAAATAGGCGAAATGATGGTGTACTATGTATGAGGTATGATTTTGCCTAACCCTTTGCGGGAAAGATGCGTGAATTTATGTAGATTTAAGGAAATAGTAACTTATGCTGTTCTACCATCAATTCACCGCCGTTCAGCGTCGTCACTGGTGACGAAGCAATGTCTGGCGTTACGGAGACCTAACTGTTTGTATAGCATTTGTATCAGGAATAAAATGTCTATATTTCAGTCTCGAGTTATCGTTTAAGCTCTTCTTTTGTATATATTTTATTTAATTTACTTTTCTTCCAAATTTTATAGTCTTTGTCACTTACCATATTAATGTTACTGGCATAAGTATGCACATAGAGCGGCGTCAGTCCAGCCGACATGCAGGCGTTGAACAGTCGCGGAGGGTTCAGTAGCGCGGTGGGGCCTACTTCGTCAATGGAGCTTATTATCTGACGCTGTATGCCGATTGTGCCTAGCACGCAGGCTTCTGAAGTGTTGAGGCAGATGCAGTCTGAAAAGTGAGAGGTTTTGTTGATTTTAGTGACAAACTTGTGTAAAATGGAACATAAAATATTTCGTTCATATACATCTCGAACTCTACGGTTTGTTATTCACAGATATTATACAGGGTGGCTGGGACTTCGATGCGCAAACTGAAACGACGAATTCAGCAAAATGTTCTAGACGTAGAAAATGTTCATTGGTTATCCAAAAACAAAAAAAAAACGACGGAAAATTTCAATTAGGGAGGTTCAGAATCATGTACTAAAACAAAACCATGGTAACAGGTTGTACGTCGCTGTGTCTGCCACCTTGTATAATTACAGGTAATGGAAAGATATCACTGATCGCAAATAACAATATGTTTTCCCAGAGGTCTTTTGGAACAGTTAGGTTTCCACTATTTTTCGATTAAGTATGGGGTTTGCAATGTAGTTGTATCTACAACGCCACATGCGAACTACGCGTCATACTGACGTCACACAAAATCCTGCATCTCGCAAGCAGAATTTACCGCGCAACTACCATAGATACATCGGCCCGACATGAATCATCGGGCAGTTGCCCACCAGACACAACATCTGTCTGGTTGGAGGATCTTTCCTTTTCATAGAGTATGAGTGAACTTTACGCTCTGTTCCTCATACCTCTATACACTAATGACACTGGCATTTATTAATCCGGTGAAACTTCACAGACTTGCTGGGTAGCGGTTAAAAATTTGGTTTTGGTATACGTAAAAAGCTGATCATGCGCCAACGAGACGTCGTGTCGGGTGTTACTTGTTTTTTTTTTTTACTTATTTTTGCTATAGATACCGTTACGTCTGTGAACTTTCGCCAATCCATTTAATTCGACTCTGTGTACTCACTATACTGCAAGGAGTTAGGATAGAAGTGTTCTTCAAGCCTCGTAGCGTGCGAGTACACGGCGACTGAGGAGGGGTCGAGACGCACGTCTAAAGTCACACAGTCTCCAGCTGATAGCTCGCAACACCATGTTACACTCATGAAGGCGTTGCTTTGTAGAGGCCAGGTTGCTGGGAAGAAGACTACATATCAGAAACTGGTGATCCCAACAACACATATTATTTAGACAAGTGCTTACACAATCGCGTGACGTGAACGTTGGGGAAAGTGCACGCCCACGACCGCGACAAGCTAAACAACTGACGACACGGTTGGCGCAGTGGCTGAGCGATCGACTGCTGCGCTGCGTGTCGCGGGTTCGATTCCCGCACGGAACAAATGTTTGTATTGCCTACAGGTAGTTGTTCCGGGTCTGGCTATTTATGTATGTGAATTTAAATGTTTGTAAACGCACCCACGATACAGGAGTAATTCCTAGTGGGGCAAAGTTTTTAAAAAAAAAAAAAAACTGGCCTTAGTGTGAGTTTTTATACATATTTGATTGTGTTAATGTAAACTTTAATTTATACTGAAAGTGAATAAGCGCCGTCTGGTGACAATAAAAGAAAACAAAATTATTCTATACAAATTGCGTTAGTGTGGAATGCTGGTATGGTAACAATACTAATGTTGTGATATTTAACCTTTTAACCACTTACGCCGGTTTAATCCGACAAATATCTTCGTGTCCATTTCGCCAAGGTCGTATATTTACGACGAAATGCCACAGCTCGTTTAATCTGCTTTTATATTTAATTATGCTGTATTCTATCAGGTACAGTACCCGGCGATAAATATTGCACATCGACCTTTGGAAAGAGACAATCGGCTAATTTCGGCTTCGTAGAGCGTTGTCTCTGTCGCACGAAATACAAACAGTCCGGTATCTATTAGGAGCTATTAAACAATTATGATTTGCTTCTTTTGATAATTATTTTTATTCTTTGTATAAAATGGTTCTGTGTAAAAAGGTCGATGTGCAATATTTATCGCCGGGTATTGTACTTATTTTTCGAACCACTGCCGGGCGCCGGAGGCACGACAACTGATATGAAGTCGGGCGGTTAAAAGGTTAAATATATCCTTTGTTGGATTCTATCATTCTTTTTTATTACCAATCACCATCTATCGATACTGTCACTGTTAGCCTGCATCATCCCACTGCTGGGCAAAGGCCTTTCCCAATGACTTCCAGCTCTTTCGATCCAGGGCTAAAGTGGACCATCGATAGTTAGAGTTTATTCCAGATGCAACAGAAATTGATCCTTATTTGAACCCACAACAAAATAAACTAGAAAAAGAGGTTGGATTATATACCTGGCATTTGATCCTTGTACCACTGATCTAAGTCAAAAAGAAGCATTCCATACTGTGTGGAGGAATTGGCATTTTCGCCCCAACACTCCCAAACTATCTGACAAATGTTCAACATGCCTGGAAAGAAAAGAAACAAAATTATTAGCAGTGTTTGTGTGTGAGAGTGAATGAGACTGGGATGTGTAACAAAAAAATGGAGTGAGGCTGTGTCATGCACGCGGCCTTGTGTTGTACGTGAATACGTTTACGTTACGGGGTTGATCCGCTCGGCCGCATTAATTCTTTTACGTTCCCGGCACTGCTTGACTCGGTCCTAAGGTGTCTTATTGGTACCATTCGATTGCTCCTGAGAAGCCCTTTCCAACCGTATACGATCTCTGTATTTTGATTTGGCTTTTTGACAAAACTTTTTGCTTTTTGACAAAATGGCGGCGCTTCCCCCTCCACCGCGCGCAATGCGTCACCGTCCTCACTTGGCGTAATGAATTCTTAGATACTTTAGCTATCCAATGGTGTAATTGAATTTAGGATGGAGATGGTAGATATGAAGCTGCAAAACCAAACTGTATCCCCCGATTTTGTTATAATTGGTTTTTTTGACCTGCCTCCCACTATGGAAGCAATTTTAAAGACATATTCACGTCAAAATATTGTTCCATGGGATCGCGCATTGGCACCCTGATTGCGTAACACATTTTCAATCACAATCACAGGGTTTCTAATCCATTGCTTCATAGGTTTGAATCAACATGTGATTGCGGCTGCGTCTTCAAGCAAATGCGGGTGAGATCCCATCGCATCGTGAAAACTAAAATGTTGATTTTTCTAATACTTTTAATTTGACCACTGTGTTAAAATAATATGTTTTGTAAAAAAAAATTGTTTACTCACTATCTTCTCCTTCAGCTGCTAAGGGAGAATTGACAGAGTAAGAGTGACAGGACACGCATTTCCCGCCAAGCAATGCAGCTTCATCAACTGTGCTCAACTCTAGTTGGAATCTTACTGTGGCTGTTGAAAACTCCTGAAAAACCAAAGAACCCATTACTAAACTGTGTATAAGCACAATAATAGAATTGATCAGCTGACTGTAGAATAGAATATTAATATTTATAATTTCTTATTGAATGAAGGATACCAATCCATTGATACCAGAAAACAGCCTTATAAAGAAACGGCGAAATAAACTCAAGAAGTGGACGCAGTCTGTCGAAGTCAATATGGCGCGTAGTTACGTAAGCAAAACGAATGTATGAGAACGAAATATATTGGGTCCTTGACAAAATTCGTGTTTTCTCTGGACAAGGATTTTAAATTATTATTGCCTACATTACCTGATAAAGACACTTGGTATCAGACAGCATCCTCTTTCCCTGGTATGTGAGGGAGTACATCACAGCAAGTGGGAACTCTTCCTCTTCAAACCGGTCTGTCACTGAGAACACCACCCAGAGGTAGCAGAATGCTCGAGGATCATCACAGGGCTCCTGTAAATATTTAAATAGTTTTTTCTTTTATGAAATGGCTTGTTCAGGGAAGTTAGTAATTCCCTCTTCTGGTGGTTGACCACCATAACTATTTTTGACACCAGATTTTGTGCTTGTGTATTTAATTTCAGGCATAAACATTTCAATTTTGTCTAAACAATTCCTTGTCAATAGAATTAGGTGAGCAGACAGCGTGTTTGCTAATCAATATTTAATTAATGTGTTTAAATGAGTTTTGAATGGTTCAAAGGCGACACAAATAAGTTATGGCATTGAAAAAACAATATTAGAAATTTTAACGAATTTTATTGTTAGACTAAATGTCTAGCTGTTGATTAAATTGTAAGCTTATGTTGTTTGAGTTTTGGGCTATAATGAAAAGAGCTTACCTGGAAACCAAAATGTGTAACCGGCAAGCATTCCACATTGACTTGTGATGTAAACTCCAACTCCAAAGTCATAATATTCCATATCTGGAATGCACCAAAGTTATATCCAACTGCCAGACTACCCAGTTGTGGAATGTATTGCAATACGGTCACCCGAATATGATCCCTTTTGGCCTTCATTCGTACGGTACCATCAGGGTTACGGAATATGTACTGGCCATCCACTAAGGAGTTTTCATTGAGTAAGATGGCCAAATGATCATTATTTTCTAATGCCAGTTCTCGTTGTTCTAAAATCCTGTGAATGGCAGAGAATTGCAGGAAGCTCAAGTTGGCTGGATTGGCTTCATTTTGGACTAGGTGCTCATAACCTTGGGAGATGTCTTTTAATGCTGAAATGGAAACAAAATAAAATATAAGTTACTCTTTCTAATTCATTTCTACCAATAATCTAATATTTTTCATTTTGTACCACAATGATAAAAATATGAAGATTCTGCTATATTTACAGTGGAATAAAGAGTGTGGCTATCTGTGTGAAATATAATATGGTTAGAAAGGGGGGTGACTACTGAGACAATAACTAATAGAGACATACCATAGAACTATCAAAATATTGTGCTAGTCCTGACCCCAAATAAATTAGGGTAAGGACAAGAAAATGATGATCAAAAGTGTGAAGAATTTCATAATTAATCTGTGGTTACAACCCGATTAAAATTTTATTACAATTATTTGGTTAGACACATTAGCAGCTAATTAGATGATGCATGTGTATCAAATAGTTTGGAGATATTTAATCTATCCAGTCAATCCTTGAAGCAGTTCAGTGTGGGAGCCTGTACCACATTTTCCGGGAGCCTATTCCACGCTTTTTATGGTGGCTCTGAAGTGCGCTATTCGCTATGCAGTACCGCACCCCTCACCCCCTCTGACACATGAATCTGTTACTGCGCAGCAACTTGCCTCTTGTTCAGAACCATCATAGACTTTGAATTGCGCTGAATGAATTTTGAAATTCTTCACTATGTTTTAAAATAATATCCTACCTTGTATTAAACTAGCTCTATTGAGATCAAAAGCAAATATCTCTCCACTCTTTGTTCCCGCCATGACAACTCCGTCAAAACATGAAATTGGTCCATCTGGTATTCTATCCCACACCGATAATTCCGTAACAACCACCTCAGTTTGTATGCAGCGAAGTAACTGTGAGCCACTGACATGTAAGATACAGATCATGCCCACTTCATCATTTTGTAAGCTAATGATGAGTTGTATGGAGTTAACGGTCAAAGGTCTTGGCAGCTCCACAACACTTGTTACTACTGTGTTGAAATTGCTGAAATAATAAATACTTTATTGTATAAACAGTACTTTGTGTCATTTTAGTATGTAAGAGTGAAATGTAAAATCAATACAATTTCCACAGGTGTAAATATTGACCACCTACTTATTATCATATAAAGATTTCGTTAACTTTAGCTAAATAATACCAACCTCAGTGGGGTGCCAAAGTTTCGCGCTGCTACCTTCAATCCAGTTCTAAGATCAACTACACAGAATTTTGGACCCAAGGCCAGCCACCCATGCTTGGTGTCCTTCAAAATTCCGCCGAGAGGCGTCTTATCTGTGAAATTCACACAATTATCACCCACACAACACCTTGACACTATAAACCGCTATTTATAAAATATTATGTTGTCACTAAAACAAACATACCTGTAAATTCTTCGGTAGGTTGCAGAAAACTGAACACGGCAGGAGACAAATTAGTTGTTTTGACAATAGAAAACACACTATCTTGAAGCTTTTGCATTTTAATAACTTGTTATTGCTCTATTTTTTTAACTTCTAACCGAAAACTAAATTCTTGAGAGGTTATGATACATATTATTATTGACGTGATTACGATGTTGTTTAGTTATATTTTGCTAACGTCTTGCATTAATTTAGCGACTAAACTTTGGCTTAGGTGTTACAGCGATATAATTTAAATAGTTTAAGAATTTCCATCATAAATAAAAACTTGATCAGTAATCAGCGCGCGGCGGTATTGAATATACGAAAACTTCAAAGTTGACAGCTGTCCAAGCCAATGGAACCGTATTATTATTTATTATACTCTTTGAATGGAACGCTCGCCCGGTGTTAGCCCACGTACCCACCGGATGACCGGAGGATATATCGAGCCGTAAAAAAAAACGCGCTAAGCTATTATTCTTTTTTTCTTATGGTGACTGGATAGTGGTAGACCGCGAAATTCAAATTTTCTTAGGTTTTTTTGCAATTTGCAGGTCAGTGTCAGATTGCATTGCATTGCCGTTTCACCTTAAACTTTATCTGCATAATTATTAATATTTGCGTGTGCTAGTTTGATCTGCAAATATAAGTTTTCAATTTGTTTCAAAATTATTCAGATTCAGATTGATAGTGTGATACGCAATTAGGGTGTGTGAGGAACAATAAAATAGTTTTTTTGTAAATTGGCAACCCTTGTTACACATCCCTATAACACTTGTACGTCTGTGGTGTGTGTCATGGCTGCTACAATTGCAATTCCTGTGTTGTTCAATGCGTCTTCACAAAACAGTTAATAAACTCTTCATAACAATAAGAAACGGCTTTTTCACTACAAGGTCCTAACAGGTTATGGGCCCAGTGCTTATTAATCTGTTTTAGGTGAAGATCGCGGAAGTATTGTTGGGTGCAAATCAATGTCACCGATGCCGGCGTTTCGTTGTTGAGAGCGAATGTGGCGTGGTCAGCGAAACAAACAATAACTCGAGCTGGAGGTTATTGTTGGTAGCGGCGTCTGAAGGAGGTCGTGTGGAGGATAAATATACGACATCAGGCTGCAGGCTTACGCGGGGGACCATAAAACAATGGATCAACACACAATGGCGTCGAATTCGGCAATTAGGCTGGAAGGCCAAAAGAACTGGAACGTTTGGAAATTCCAGATTGCAGTCACGCTGAAGGGAGCTGAATTGTATTCGGTTGTGAGCGGGACGGAGGCAAAGCCTAAGGTAACTACGGAGAATAAGGAAGTTGCAACCTGGGTGTTAAAGGATGCAAAGGCGCAGACTATTATAGTAAGCAGAGTAAGTGAGGCAGCGATGGTTCACATCCTCACATGTGAAAGCGCAGCTGAAATGTGGCAAAAACTACACACTGTGTATGAGGCTAGGAGTGCTACGAGTACAATGATGTTACAACAAAGGTTTCTTCAATACAAGTTCGAAGGGGGAGACTTGGCAGTTCACTTATCCAAACTTGAAGAGATGATCTGTCAACTGAAGCAGGCTGGAGAAGAGATTTCTGACCAAATGGTTATGACCAAAGTCTTATTATCTTTGCCGGAGGCATACAGTCATTTCATCTCAGCTTGGGAGTCTGTAGAGGCCAGTAAACAGAACTACAACGACTTAGTTTCCAGGTTACTTGTAGAGCAAGAAAGAATAAAACATAAAAATGAAGAGAAAGAGAGTATTGCACTATATGCCAAAAACAAAAGTGTTAAGAAATGTCATAAGTGTGGGAAACTGGGACACATTACAAAGGAGTGTAAAAACAAGGAAAAGCGTAAATGTTTCTCATGTGGAGAACTGGGACACTTGAAGACAAATTGTTCAAAACGTGAGGGACAAGGACAACAAGAACCAAGTGACAGGTCCAAAGACAAGTCTAAGTCTAATGCATTTATCACAGTAAGTGAGATGGCAATGACAACTGGGGGTGACATCGCGGGAAGTGACAGGAGGTGGTTGATAGATAGCGGGGCAAGTGAACACATGACATGTCTTAGATATATGTTTACAAACTATCAGTCACTGTCAACGTCAAATCGTTATGTTATTGTTGGAGATGGTCGTCAGTTACCTGTTGCAGGAGTTGGTGATGTAGAACTGAGTGTGTTCAACGGGGATTGTTATGTAAAATCTACATTGAGCAATGTGTTACATGTTCCGCAAATGAAAATCAATTTGTTCTCTTTAACTAGTGCTACAAAGAGAGGTTATCAGGTCACATTAACTGATCAGCAGTGTTTGTTCTATAAGAACAATGAACTATGTGCAGTAGGCAACTGTGAAGGGAACTATTATGTGCTACAGGTGTCAAGTGTCTACATGAAAGAGAGTGTTGCAGCTGTGGCAACGCTATCGGAGTGGCATGGGCGACTTTGTCACCAGAGTGTTGAATATGTGAAGCAGGTGCTCAGTAAAAACAATATCGAGTACACCGGAGACAAATTCAAGTGTGTTTCATGTTTAAAAGGTAAAATGCACAAACTTCAATTTAGAAGACGTGAGCAGCACACAACAGAATGCCTGGAGCTAGTGCATGCAGATCTGTGCGGTCCAATGGAGGTACCATCTCTTGGTAACTCAAGATACTTTTTACTGATCAAAGATGATTACAGCAACTATAGAGTAATCTACTTTTTGAGGAATAAAAGTGAGACTGCTGTGAAGCTGAAACAGTTTGTTAAGTGGGCAGAAACACAAACAGAAAAAAGGGTGAAAACAATTCGTACTGACAACGGAGGAGAGTTCGTTAATAAAGAATTAGAAGAATTTGTAAGGGAAAAGGGAATACAACATCAGACAACAGTACCATTTACACCCCAACAGAACGGGAAAGCTGAGAGGGACATGCGCACTATATTGGAAGCAGCAAGGTCCATGCTGAAGAATAAAAATCTCCCAAAAGAGTTATGGGCTGAAGCAGTGAACACCGCAGTGTATGTACTGAACCGAACATCAAGGAGCAGAGTGAAAGGTCAGACACCTTATGAAACCTACCACAAATGCAAATTTGATGTGCTGAGTCTACGAGGAATATTTGGTGAATATGTGTATGTCCATATCCCGAAAGAAAACAGGTTAAAATGGGATGCCAAAGGTGAAAGGGCAATGTTTGTTGGATATGATGATACCAAAGGATTCAGATTATATTATGAAGACAGGAAAGAAGTTCATACCAAGAGAGACATTGTATTTCTAGATCCAGAAAAGCAGCAAGAGCCAGAAAGTAAGGAAATACAGGAGAGGGAAAATGTTATACTACTGGATGTACCTGCGGAGAGTGAAATGGAGGAGGAGGTACATAATGAGAGTGATGACGAATTTTATGACATGGATTCAGTACTAGATCAAGGAAATGGAGAAGAACAAGATGTTACACCAGAGAATATATCGGAAGTAACACAAGAAACTAGTCAAGAACAGGCAGAAAAGGAAGGAAATGAGGTCCAAGAGAGAAGCAGCAGAAGAAGAGTAAAGCCAAAAGATCTTGAAGATTACTACCTATATTTTGCTGAACCAAGAAGTTACAAGGAAGCTATGACCTCTGCAGAAGCTGAAAGCTGGAAGGAGGCTATAAAAAGAGAGCTTAATCAACTGAAGGAAAATAACACATGGACAGAGATAGATTCCATACCTGAAGCAAAAGAAGTGATTACCTCAAAATGGGTCTTGAAGAAGAAAGATGGTAATTATAAGGCTAGATTGGTAGCAAGAGGTTTCGAACAAAATTGTGATGATTATTTGTATGCCCCTGTGGCAAAGCTTAATACATTTCGTGTTTTTGTATGTATAGCTACCAAGTTAGGGTTAGAGATAAGTCAAATGGATGTATGTGGTGCCTTTTTAAATGCAGAGCTTAATGAGGAGTTGTATTTAATCTTACCAGAGGGAACCGATTCTAAGTATGTAAAACTTAACAAATCTATTTATGGTTTAAAGGGGTCTCCAAAGTGTTGGAATAATACTTTTAATAATGTCATGTTGTCTTTAGGTTATAAACAATCTGATAAAGATTGTTGTTTATACTCTAAATGTGAAGGAGAAAAGAAAACATTTCTGTTATTATATGTTGATGACATATTGTATTTTGGAAATAACAAAGAAGATATGTGTAAACTTAGAGATAAATTGTGTAAAGCATTTAAGGTAAAAGAAATGGGAATGATTAGTAAATTCCTGGGGATTGATGTTAAACAAGATCTAAATAAGGGAATTACTGTTATATCACAAAAAGATTACTTGAGAAAATTGTTGTTACAGTACAATATGTTAAAGTGTAAAACATTGAAGTTACCTATTGATAAAAATTTTAATTTTCATATCTTAAAGAGAGATAGTTCAGAGAGTGCTGAAATAGAAAGTAAATGTAGAAAGCTAGTAGGAAGCTTGATATATGCAGCTATGGGTACTAGACCGGATATTTGTGCAGTGGTTAATATCTTGAGTCGCTATCAGAGTTGTGCATCTGAACTTTTGTATAAGCTTTTGTTAAATGTTTTGAGATATGTAAATGGAACTATTGATTTATGTCTAGTATACTACAAAGAAAGTAAGGAGGATGTTTTATGTTATGTTGATAGTGACTGGGGTGGCTCTGATGATCGAAAATCGACATCAGGATGTATTTTTAAAGTGTTTGGATGTTCAGTTATTTGGTATTCAAGGAAACAATCAACGGTTGCATTGTCTTCAACCGAAGCTGAATATGTTGCTTTGTGCTTGGCCACAAGTGAGGCTTGTTGGTTAAAAGACATTATGTTAACATTTGGGTTTGAAGTAAACATAATTGTGTATGAAGACAACCAGTCTACTATCAAAATGGCGCAAATGGCCACTGGTAACTCTAGAGTCAAACATTTGGAGATTAAACAGTCATTTATTAAAGAAAAGTTGGAAAATAAAGTTATAATTTTGGAATATGTAAATACCAGTGACCAAGTTGCAGACATACTTACCAAAGCATTGGGTGGTGTAATGTTTCAGAAATTAAGGAATAAATTGTTTAATACTTAATTAAGGGGAAGTCATTGTGTTAAGGGTTAGTTCGTTGGGTAACCTTTGGAAGTAAAACAATTGTAAGACTTGTTTAAATATTTTATTGAGGGGAGGTGTGAGGAACAATAAAATAGTTTTTTTGTAAATTGGCAACCCTTGTTACACATCCCTATAACACTTGTACGTCTGTGGTGTGTGTCATGGCTGCTACAATTGCAATTCCTGTGTTGTTCAATGCGTCTTCACAAAACAGTTAATAAACTCTTCATAACAATAAGAAACGGCTTTTTCACTACAAGGTCCTAACAGGGTGTTGGTAAAGTGGGGTTAGCTCGACAGAACGGCAGCAGGGTGGATGTAGAACTATGTCGCAAACTATGCTCCACCTCCCATCCTGTCTTCTGTGTCCCAAAACTTGCAGTCAAAGTGACCTCTGTGCTGCCACAGACGACGCCGTGGAAATGGTGAAGTTTTGGGTCAACGATCTGAGAAAAGTTGTGCTAGCGACACAAAGAAGAAAACTTTGCACCGTAATTCGTAAAAGAATTAGTTAAAATGGTCTATTTTCATGTTTAGTTTAGTTTTCAGATAGGTATTATAGCGCATGGAATTAGTAAGTACCTACTCATCAGCTTCTTTCCACACATGCGCAGTAAAGTTATTTTGACACGCTTGTCGCGTCGCCAAAATGTTTTCCAGTGCCTACAATATGATGTTGAGATCACTGACCTCTAATAAACAACTTTTATAATTCAGGTCAGTGTGTTAAGATAAATAAATAAAGATCAATTATTTCGTCGCATGACAGTAGCGCTGCGTATGCGAGACTTCTTTCGTAAATTCGTAACGTAGACAGACTCTATCGCCGCCATCGTGTGAAGCGTCACTTTTTAACATCTGAGTATTTATTTTATGTTGTTTTTGCGTATATTGAAAGAACATGCCGAAAATAATAACAAATGATGTAAAGAAGGTAGTGTTAAAAGTTAAGGAGTTTTTTATCAAAGAGAAGGAGCGTAGCAACCCGGTAATTGCATTCGAAAAAGTAAACGAGCGAGTTGCTGCTGCTACAGGTAAGTGTTACCATCTTTGGGGTTCTAAACTCCCACTTATATTATTCCCCATTGCACTTTGAAATAAAAAAAAAAATCAATTTATTAATAACTTTCTTTGCCCAAGCTTCGGCTGTCCCCAGCATCAAATAATATCAGCCTAATATACGTTTAGTGCAATCTGATTTAAAAGTTGAATATGGCGCTTATTTAATTAAATAGGTATATTTTTATTCATTCTTCAGGTATTTCTATACGTACTGTAACAAGAATCTCAAGGGAAGGAATTCCTGAAGCATCATCCAGTAAACTAGTTACACCAGGGCAGAAAAGGAAAATAAACAAAGAATCACTGTTGTTGGATAATTCTGATAGTGGCATTTTACAACGAAAGAAAAAAAAGAAAGTGGTAGAGGTAAACATTGGGAAGCCATCCAGTCAAAAGCAAGAAATGGTTTATCTAAAGCAAGAAATGGTTTGTCCAAAGCAAGAAATGGTTTGTCTAAAGCAAGAAAACGTTTGTCCAAAGCAAGAAATGTTTTATCCACACCAAGAAATGTTATGTCCAAAGCAAGAAATGGTTTGTCCAAAGCAAGAAAATCCATTCGAGGCCGGAACTACCAATGATTGGGGCAATTACTCTACCCATGTGATTAAGATAGAAAACATGGATCCGCATATTTAGATGACCTTTTCATCATTCAAGTACCTACGTTCAGATTAAGAAAGTGGTAACAGTGATGAAGATTTCAGTGAAGACAAGCCATGTCCCCGATGGAGTATTTCCCATCTGAAAAAATGACGAACTTCCATACAAACATTCATCCCCTATTTAGGGGCTGATTTAAAAAAAATCATGCTTCTAGTCCCAGCGGTAGGTATAACCTAAGCGCTGTTTGTCAGTCAGTGAATGAATAAATGAGTATTTAAGATTTTTAGTAGATAGGTAAACGATACTGAAAATGACGATTCCGGTGTACGAGTTTACCCGACCGCTTGATATAGTTCATGCAGAACACAATTATAGCAAAAAATCTTAAGTTCACTTTGTGTTTTCTTGATTAGAGCTACGTTACATTCCAATAATAGGGTAGCGGAACTTTTAAATCCATAATGTCTTCAAAGCTGCATTTCGCAATAGGTAAATAATATAATAATGGTCAGGTTGATAGCAATTCGAATTTAATAAAATAAAGGTTGCAAAAGCCCGATGAAAATATTTATTTCAGACAAAGCACACAGTAATATACGAGTCCATCTTATGTTGGAAGGTAGATACTTATTACACTGTACTTAGCATGGAATAATTATTAACGCTATTCCCAATTTCTTATTTCATTAAAATTAATTGTACCTCATTTGATTGCATTGATGTATCCCTAAAAGTAAGGACTATTTTTTAACTGGTAACCCTTGTGTCACAACAACCCTTTACGATGTTATTGGTTATTGAAGCGCCAAGAAATCAATGGGAATTATTATTTTAGCTGGCAATTAAATAGCAAGGTGTAGTGGTTGACTCTGTTAATACACAAAATATCATGAATATCCTAACAAAATAACTGTTATCGAGTATTGTTCATCTTTTACTATAACGGCCGAATCGTTAGGGATAAACAGGCGTTATAATAATTATGCATTTGTGTGTTTAATAATTTATTTTGAGGTTTTAAAAATAATTCCTTTACTGTTTTATACCTTCAAAGAAAAGAGGTTTTGTTTTTCGACAAAATTAACTACAAGGATTTTTAAAGAAAAACTCGGTTAAAAAATAATAAATGTATTTCAGTTGTACAACTTGGAAAGATTATATTAAAATACATACTAACATATTAACTTATTGGTGTCTTTATGCTAATCTAATTTCAAGCTCTTAACTTTAATCATAATTAATCAATAAAATTATACATAAGGAAACTACTTACTTCAATAGTAAACTAAAATAATATACTTTATTATCAGTTTTGCAAGCTCTTGGCCAAATGTTAAGTCAAAATCACAGCCTATATAGGCACTTATGAAATGTTTAATTTCCAATGTTTCAATCTCTGAAATACAATATGGCTGTACCTACGCTGTGCGCTGACAATTTCATACAATATGGCTGTGTCCTATGTCTGATACGTCATCATATTAGATTCGTTGTGGGTTCCAAAATAGCTTTGTGTTTTTCTGAGAACAGGCAAGCTTCTATAATCGGGTACGCCAGGAATGTGGTGTGGCGCTTGCAGGAATTGTAGGTCCTTGTTAGACAGGTGTTATAGTGGTTGTAGGAAGAAGCGGGTACGTGCGATAAAAAGAAAAAATAAGCATTATATAACATTATTTTGTTACGGTGATTTTTGAAAATTCTGTTATCGAAATAAAAAGAGAGAAAAGGGAGACTGGCAAACTTACATTCAGTTTTTTGAGAGTTTGAATTGAAAATTGTGCTTACAGTAATTGGTGGTCAATATCCACTATGAACAGAATCCATTTTGAAAAGTATTAATAAAAAGTATCTACAGTCATCATGACAAGGACTATCAGCGTGCACGAAATTACTAAAGGAACGATCAATTGCAATTGTCAATTTTCACATGATTGATACGCAATTGAAGCAATTGACAATAAACACAAAACATCGACACTTGCAATTGACAAAAGTGATCTTTTGATAAAGACAGTCAATGTGGTAAGAAGATTGCAAGAACAACGCATGCTTTATGATCCCAGTTTATTATCGTTTTGCAAACCAGATCGATACTAGAAGACTTGAACCCAGAAAGGCTAGCAACGTGAGTAGGTTATCTCTATTATCATGGCCAACACTGCAACTATACCACTGACTGCATTGCAGCTGAAACTAATTTTAGGCAACCATTGATTAATTGACTAAGGGCTGATTTTTCCATCGCCAAATAACTTTTATTCGAGAAATAAAATTAACGTTTGACAGTTTTTGTATGAAATAACTGTCAAATTTATAAATTATTTCTCGAATAGAGTTATCAGATGATTGATATATCAGGCCTTAAGGCTGATTTTTCCAACGCCAGATAACTTTATCGGAAGAATTATTTTGAATATTTGACAGATCTTCCATACAAAAACTGTCAGGCGTCAAGAAAAATCAGCCCTTAATGAAATCGAGTGATTAAAACCCTGTTTGCAATCAGATTTCAAGGACATAAAATAAATAGCTTTATTTTCAATCCGTAACAATACTTGAGCAATTTATTTTTTACGATTAACTGATGCTACTGAAACGTTAATCGTGTTTCGATTCGTTTCAGTAGCATGTGGATTAATTTTCATTTGGCCTTGTACTATATTCATCATCGATGTATAAGGACTATCTGGCGTCTGATTATTTTGTAGATTACACTCGGTCGACACATTGTTGTCATTACGAGTATTCTTATTATCATAAACCGTATGTTTCATAGAAACGTATCCCTGAGTAGATGGTTGAACAGTTTTAGGACCAGGACTGAATCCATTTTGTGTTACCACAGGATTATGAGGCCTTGATGGACTCACGCTTTCAGTTTTTGGAGGAGTTTGCGTGCTTGTGACAGGAGGCGTTTCAAAGGAATCGTTTTGAGTCACTTGTAGACTATTAGACCGAGAAGAATTTCCCAAGGAATGAAGTGTAGATGAACTTCCTTTTAAACTCTCCATTTCCTTTGAAAACACCTCTTCACTTCTTTGAAATCTTTGAGCATGTGACGATAGTGGTGACCTATTTTTTTGATTTATAGATGTGGCGCTTAAAGATCTACTTGGTGAATTATTTTGGACACTATCTATTGATGAGACTTGTTTATTTTCGGCTTTATGAGTTGATCTTACTGTTTTATTTACTTTAGCTTCCATAGATCCATATGCACTATCTTTAGTTGAACTATGGGATGAACATTCTTCTTGCATTCCATATCTTCTTACCACATTTGCTGGTGCAACAGCTTCTATATTCTGTACATCATAAGACAAAGGATTTCTTTCCAGTGGAGCATGTTTAACTCCATCAATAATTTCACCAGTTCTCGGATTAATATGTTTTTCTGTATCAAAACGTAAAGTTATTCTATGACTTTCATCAATGGGATAACCTCTTGTTCTATGTTCTAATTCCTCATCGCTATCTTCAAACGCAGCTTCAAGGTTTTCCTCCTAGAAAAGATGATATATTATCAATATTAATCTTTAATTTATAAAAATCAGGTGTCACTATGTTCGTTTTTGTACACGCTAATCTCCGACACCACCCGACCGAAATCATGAAATTTTGTGAATATGTAGGTACATATGTTTGGTTCTACTTTGAAAGATGGAATAGTTTTAGACCTGATAGGTGACGCTGTTGTCGAGATATAACTTCATGTTTTGTCAAATCCTAGAAACCGTGCGAAGCAGGTTTGCTAGTTCAATATAAAAATCTAGACAATATGTACGCAGTTGAGCAACAACCAATGGGTCTTATTTTATTAATCAAATAACAGCCATGATCATCAATCAAATAGATAAGTCATGCAGGATTTAAGGATTTTAAAAGTACAAACCTCTTCATCTACTTCTTCTATTACGCTATTCTGTATCCATTCACGAATTCTCTGTTTCTTTGCTTGCCGGTCAACAGTTGTTTCGATACCATTATCCCTAAAATGTTTTAGTAGTATATTCTTCTCATTAGGGTCACTGTGAAAACTATACATTGATGGACAGAGCTCATCTATGTCTTCGCCAGCTAAAAAAATACATCAAAATATATTATATTTTATTTCTGTAGGTTCATGGGATAAAAATTTGATAGCTTTAATATGTTTAGACTTACCAACTCTATCGGTATAGCCTTTTCCCAGCCATCGATCATCCAAATAGCGAGGAATCTCTAGGAAATTGTATGCCCTTTTTTCTTCTCTTGGCTCAATAAACTTTTTAAACATTTTTTGTGCCCTCGAAGAAACCATTTTCCACAATTTTGGTTGTCGTTTCAGTGGATTTGAACTGTTGTACCAATTGTAATAACTAGAATAAAACAAAAACCATTAAAAACCTATTTATTGTTATAGTGTAGTTTTTTGTTTGTGTGTGTAGTTTGTCTTATTATTATAGTGACTATTTTAAGCCAGTAAACAAACGGTGATCATGGTTTGGTATGAAAGGAATGCATGTAGTTAAATTTTACCTTGTGTAACGAGGGTCATCGAAAGCAGCTTTCTGCCAAGGCAAACATCCAGTGAGGCATATGAAAATAACGATGCCAAATTGCCATATATCATGGGAAATTAAAGCTCTGAAAGTAAAGAAATAAACAAATGTAAGATTGACGCCAGCAGCATACATTCTTTTATATGTTTTTAATTTTATGATTCTTTATCATCTTAAAATTGAAAATATACAAATCTAACTTATCGATGCTTATTTATACAACGAATACAGCTGCTTAATTAAAATAAATAACGCTTACACAAAGTATCAGAGAGAGATTCATGAAATATTTTTATTTTCTTACTTGTAACTGCTGTCCATGGATAATTTCAGTACTTCAGGTGGTGAATAGGGTAGCCATTCATTCCGTCTTCTCACAACTGATTGAACTTTTCTCGTTTCTCCAAAATCACAAAGCTTTATTCTTGAAAAGTCGGATTTGAATATAAGAATATTGTCGAGTTTTACATCACGGTGTACTAAGTCTCTTTGGTGAAGATGTTCTAATGCAGCTGATAATTGCTTTGCTACCCTTTTAGTATGGATTTCACCTATCCCAGTGTCAAGCATATTTGATGTTAGGTCACCTGAAAAAGAAAGAATCGTATTTGTTTCGAGTATAAAGCAAATGAATCAGTTGACTCGCTGCATTCATGCAATTAAAAATACAAATACAAAAATTTGTTTGTACATTTTACTTGTTTATAAAGTAATGGTACTGAGCTAGTTAAAACAAAAGAAAACCGTGCACCAGCTTTCAATACAACGTGATATTAATGAGGGCTGGCATTGGAAATGTGCTAGATTTAATATTCATTCAAATCACGACGTGTTTTGGCTACAATCCAACTCAAAGTGTGTGTGAACCGGAGTAGGCGAAGCCCAGATTACTTAGCATTTAAATTTTGATATTCGAGATAAATTATTAGCATTATATTAATGTCCACATCTTCATAATTATACATAAATTATGATGAAGTTATCTTACCTAAAGGTGCATATTCTTGGCAAAATACATAGAATCCAGCAGTCTCAAATGCTACATCAAATGTAGTTACAATGTTTTTATGGGCGCTTAGATGTAAACTATAATGAAATTCTCTATAGAAATCTCTTATGGATACGTAGGGCTTTGGTAGGGCTTTCAAGACAATTTCTGTATCTGAAGCCCTGTGCTCTACTAGCAAAATCTTTCCAAACCATCCTTCTCCAACTATTTGCAGAATGTCAAACTCTTCTACTAGGCTCACCTATAAATAAAGACAAATAAATGTAAGTGTTGTAGTTTTTATGTGCATAATAAAAACTAAGACAAGATATAAATCTTACTTTTTCCAATTCGAACTCTCTGATTTTATGAATAGAGCCCGTTAGGGCCCTTCTCGAACCATGATTCATCTTGGATGCAACCAACAACGCATTCTTTTTTGATCTGAAAAGAAAAATAACAATTGGAACATTTGTTTTTCAGTAGGTATGTTTTCTAAGGTTTTTAAATATTTAGGCATAGCTCTTTCCGGCAGGTCGAATGGGCGGTTCAGTCGTCCCAATTTCTCGTGAAATCGTTGAGTGAATGCTCTTGGATGAACGCCAGGACCTGATGTCTACTCCAGATCCAGACGGTGCGCGAACGTCACATGATGACGTCACCTAACGTCTCATCCTACATATTTGATGATGTAATGAAAATGTTTTGAATATTGATTTTATTCTTTATGACACTTATATTATCTATCTCAATTAGACATTGAACATTGCTTCATTAACGGTACCTATAAAGCTTCTCCCATTCAGTAGTGATTATAATTATATATCCTGCAGTCATAATAAAATTATAATGACATGTGATAATATCATGGAAAGCTTTGTTAACCATTTGTTAAATGTGGTTTCATTATTTGTCGAGATCTGTCAAATTTTATTGGAATTTTGTCGAAAAACTATATCAAGAGAGAAAATGATGTAAGCTTTTTCGACAATATTCGCAAACTTTTTAAATACGTCGAAACATGCAATAAAGACAAGTACCGTAACGATGCTCCTACACATGGTCGCGTCGATAATCTCTCATAACAAAATGGTCGTTTATTGGTACTAGTTCAAGTATAAAAAAATCATATAGTACTCATCCAGCTGCCATTAATCACTTAGCGCATGAACATGTTTTGTTTATTTTCATGATATTAAACAGAGGTTTAGGAATATTCCAAATGTATTTCGAGGGCATGTTCTATAATATACCTTAATGTTTTCGATTAAAATTAGTTTATCTGGCCTAAGGTTTGGACTTTCGGGATTTATGGAAATTAATCCCATAAGGGGTTAAGTTTTTGCCCGATAATTTGTCAACCATTCTTACCAAGGGATACCTAGTCACTTGGTCGTGATTGTAATGGTCAGATAGGCAGATAGTCGCTCCATGTAAAATACTGGTATTCAGCTGCATTCGATTAGACTGGAAGCCGACCCCAACATACTTGGAAGGGCTGATGAGATGATGGAAGGGTTAAGTTTTTATAATAATTAGGTATTACGAATTCACAGCTTTTTTGGGTCAAGTCATTAGACTAATAAAGTAGGTTTAAGTAAAATATTTCCAGAAACAAGATTTCATATAGGTATTATCCATAAGCATTACAAAAATAAGGATTATGAAGATGCATTAGATTTGTTATGGGAAGGTGATGATGGTGAGATTGGCGAGATAACATTTGCGATGAACAAGCAGAAGTAACAATCACGTGTTGCTAGGTGCACTTTAATCCTACCATTCTGTACCTACTACTTACTTGATTTAATTGATGTGTGCTAGTTTGGATGTTAGTTTTTACTCAATCATGTTAAACAGTTGAATTGGCACTCAGAAAAAACAATTCTTGGACTGACATGTGATGCATTTTGTCCAGAATTCCAGATGCATGAGGGAGTTCCCTTAATGGGCGAGATGTAAACCACAGACAACCTCTAGTCAAGTGAGTTTTTAACCGACTTGAAAGTGGACTTTATTCCTACACCTACATTGCATTGTAATTGTTCTTCTCTTCAGGTTATTAAAAAAAACTGGAAGAATTAGGTAATTTTTTTGGTTAATGCAGGGTTTGTTTTTCTGAAACACAAAGCCTTGTTTTTTTTCGATGAAAAGCTTACGTTGGGTTCATGATAGCCAGATTTCGGCATACCAAAAAACGAACATTTCGAAGTGTTACTTATAGCTGTTGGTCGTTTCCAGATACATTTATAATCGGATTTTACTTCATCAACTGTTTGGGGCTTAGGGCCTAAACAGTTTATAGGAGCCTACACCACTACTTGTGAAATTTATACCAAAGGACCATATTGTTATAAAAATCGTAAAAGCTCAGCTAGAATGACACCAATCTGGGATTAAAGTTTATATAAAGTTAGAAAATTATAATTCATCGGTTGTTTATTTTACCATTAAGGTGCCACTAGTCGATATTTTTTACATACAAATTTCGGGAGAGTATTACTCCACTGTTTGACATTGTGCTTCCTAAGTTAAACATGATATCGTTTTGTCTTATTATTGTTTTGTCTGTACGGCAACCGAATAGTAAAATAAAAAGCCATTATAAAGTTATGAGCTAACAAAGATTCGTTTTTCTTGCTATTTTTAACGTAACTTTGGGTGTAAATAAGTAATAAAAGAACTATAAAATATTCAAAATCAAGTCCCTACTGACAAAGCTCAGTTATCGAAATAAATCAATTTACAAACAAAGTTTATTACCTTGTTTGTAATTGATTTATGCAGTGATTTTTTCAAAAAACTCGATTTTCCAAAGCACTTTTCGAATTTTTTTAAGCGCCTATCAGTTTGGAACGGTGTTTCTGTGCGTGAGAACTAGACGTTGTGCGTGTAGACTAGCGTCTAACTGCTCATCACTGATACTAGCTCTGTCGGACACGAAGCCAGGTGAGACAGCGTGTTTTTTGGCCATGACCACCAGTGAGTTCAAGCTCGCGACTAGTTTACTCTTAAAGCTTAAACGTCTACAAACGGTTTTATCTTTTCAAGGTAGGTACAATCAAATGGTGTCTTTGGAAATTGACAAGGGACTTTCTCAAAGGAATTTTGAAGAATCAGCTACTTTGAAGAGTTCTACTTGAACTGTCCAAAGTAACACTGAATTAGGTTCGATTGTTCTTTTTTTTAAACTGGAAGGCGAAAACTGTTCGAAATATAACCCATGCATTCCACCTACAGTAGCAAGATGAAAAATGTATATATTGACAGCAGTACGATTCTAACTATCTCACCGTGAAAATTTAGGTGAAGTGAGCGTGGAGTGAGCTGTCAATAGTGTCAATTCCTAGCAAAAACAAACTCACTTCACCTAAGTTTTCACGGTGAGATTTTTACAGAATCGACCGGCTGGACTTGGTATATAGATGACATAATGATGTACTACTTTGATGGTATAGTGATTTTGAGTTATCTTCCACTGTAAAGTGGGGACAATTTGGGAACTGTGAGACTATTCGGGTTACCTACGTATTTAATTATCAAGGTTGACCTGTTGTAATTAAACTATCACAAAAATAAAGTGTATTTTAACGGTTTAAATGAGTACAATACCTACATTATAACTATGATCCTCATTGTAAAGTGATAGGTGGATAAATAAAATTAAACTCACTAAACATCACTTCTGAAATATTTAAATCAAATGTTTAGGTACTCAGAGAGTTATTTCAGAAGTGCATTGCAGTACAAGAATAGGACCTACTTGTCTATATTAAGAGCTTAATATGTAAGCAATGCATGGTTATTACCAAACTCATAGGCGTGCCCGAATAAAATCAAACTAATACTGTATATTTCCATTGTATCTACTTGTATGAGTATACATTTTGTTAAAAGTACTTACATATGTACGCTCTAAGCCTACTAAGTGTTTCTATTAATTCGAAAGATTTGATGTGAAGGCCGTTTTCTATTCATTAACATTTTATAATAACATAAGTGGATTTACATATAACAAAAATATTGTTTCTAACAAAAATATTATTTGCTCTACAAAAATATACGCAGAGCAACCATCCATTTATATCTCATTTTTGCATTACGGGAACGAGGATATGGCTGATGCAGTTCATGCCAAGATTATAACTCCCCTAGTTCTTTTTAGCAAAATAAGAAAACACATTTACTGGGAATCATTTGGGTTTACTTTTAGCCAAACTAACACTAACTCACATGTGGAGCATACGATCCTGCTCGTACCATGTGAGGATAAAGCGTAAAGCAATGACCATGTGTTCATGTATTACTATCATCATTCATTTGTATTGTTACGTATTAAAAATATTTGAATTAACCTTGTTGTTACATAGGTATACTTGGTATTCATTGATTTTTACCACCATATATAGAAATTCTTGCTGCGTGTTTTATGTCTCCTAAAAGTGGATGCGCTTAATGACCGTTGCATGCCTTAAACATAAAATACTGCAATGAAAATTACCAAAACTCAAAGGGCAAGCGCCCTTGTTCATATAAGACACACAATACACTTGGACTAAATCCAATCACTTGTACCACTCAAATTTCACGTGCTCCCGACTTTTCATTATTATTTTCATAATCACTTGGGTATAACACTATAAACACATCAGGTCGTAGGAGATATGGTTATCGTAATAAGCAGTATATTTGTGGTGTAGGGCGGAACGGGTTGGGCGTGCGACGGTGGTGTTCCTACTGGCGGCGCGTACGCAGCGACACCCGGGAGGTTATTTTTGTGCTACTGCACATACAAAAATCAATTTGTGACGGAAATGCTACGATCAACGACCTGGTAAATGAAAACTAGAAGTGCATTTTCTTATGTTGTGAGAAAGTAAACGGGATTTATTTAATTACTTGTAAATCGCACATAATTGCGGTGTATCGTCTTTCAGTAGGTGCATGTATAATCAGGTCTGGCTAGTTCAGCCAGGTTTGTATATGTATACGCATTTAATCACATAGCAGTAGTTTTTAATAGCTTGCCTGTATCCTACATTATGTGAGCTATTAACCTAGTAAATAATTACGATAACGGAAGCAGGTAGGGTGCGTAGTTTGGTATCTAGAAGATACCATCTGCTGGATAGTGGTCTGCGGTTTGCTGTTCGAGCTTATGTTAATAAATAAATATGTGCCTTCGTAGTTTTCCTAGATTATAATAAATTACAACTCAAACATGAACAATTAATATAAGCTACTAAATAAAGCCATCCATCCTGACATCTAATAAATACGTATTACCAGGTTGTTTTGATTTAAGTACCTAAGGAATTCAAACCTAAACCGTACTTTGAATGAGCGGCGGTTTTCTTTTCAACTAAGGAAAGTTTGTGCCTGTAATTCAGCAGAATTTTAGTCGTCACCTCGTGTTGAAGTGATGTTTTCTTCTTTAATAATTATTATCTAAGAAATATCGGCGCTGCATTGCATATCTAGTACATCTAACACATCGGTACCTTCCGATATTTTGATAATATCCTAAATAATAAAGGTCTTGGTGTCTAAAATTATAAATGTTAGGTATATAATTTATATGCAGTGAATTACACCGTACACCTTTATTCTGGCATACTATCAAGTTGTTAGATGTATTTTTTGTTTGGTAAGCTTGTATACAAACTGACAGCGAAATTCTTTACGCAGGTGTAGGAACTTTGTCACATTATAATTTTTATAGTATATTAATTATTTACTCGCTTTAAATAAATAAAATAAAGTCCTCCAGACCGTATTTCGGCCACGGGGCGGCCTATCTCAACGGAGACTGTAGCTTTCGGTGCGGGAGATATTTTAGTGCAAAGTGTGCGTGCAGGCACAGGTTCACTTCCTCTTCCCTCCTTACTCTCATAGTCCGATGGGACGTCAACCAGACACGATCGGAAAGAGATTAGGCGCAGAACCATTGGCGGAACGTGCTTTCTGATTCACGGGGCTATCACACCGCCAACTTCCAAACTCCGGACTGTTACTACGAAATTCCTAATGCAAAAACTCAATAACACTTTGTCCGACTCGGGAATCGAACAGTTGTGCTTGCGACCACGAGACCAACGCGCGGGGGCAGTTACTCGCTATACATAGCATAGGTAGGTGCTTATATTTAACTGAATATAATATGTTAGTAAATAACTAGTTAATTGCATTGTAACAGCTGCAACAACATTCCTTTAGCCTTATTTTAGCAATTTTGCCATTTGTATTTGTGTCCATTTTATTTACATCTGAAGACAGATATCTATATCTATCAGATATCTACGGTTCAAGACATACTTGTTACTATGAACCGCTCCTGGTATTATCACTGTTATTTTGTTAAGCAATCGTAACAACCCTAAAACATTAAAATAATGGTTACGGGTGTTGCCAGATTCTGTTGTTGTATCTTGTTTACACTTCAAATAATTGTATTGGAAAGAGTGAGTCAGCATTCATATTATGGTAAAAAATCAAAATGGCTGGTAAATTATTGTTATTGTGATGTGTCAGATGTCAATGTCAAAATTGTGAAAGTTTTTCGAAATCTTTCTTTTTAGTTTACCTGTTTTCAGGACATTCGTTAAAGTAAAATGAGCTAATTTCTAGAAAATAATGATTTAACAGCATTATGTTTGGTAAGATTTTGAATTCCTTGCTTTTATAATTTTAGGTTATGTTAGTGTTTTGTTATTGTTCACATTCGCCTTTCCGCAGTAAATATTCTATCTTTATTGATCTTTATTGAACAAATTGAATTGGTGATACTAAATTATCAGAGTTTACTTTATTATGTTCCTTATCAGATGTTCTTTTCACTCTCTTTCTGCCTGCATATAACCTTTTTCTAGATGGCTCTAAAGTATATACCACCTTTTCTATCTGTTTACTCTGAGCTTAGACTGTAAACGCTGAGATGATTTATATTCTTTACTTTAAATAATTAGGTACTCTTGGTAGTCTCTTACATATGAAAACATGTTTGATTTGGTCAGTGGGTTGTCTTAGGGGCGGTTCTTTGTTGTGGTCTTGTGGTCATACCAAATGTTTAAATTTTTAAGTTTATCTATTACACTTATAAAAGTAAATAAACCTATTACCATTAAACTATAAGTAAAATATACTACTTTCTTTTCTCTCATAAAGTATAATAATAATATAGTATAATAATTAGCTGTTTAATTAACCGCTTGGCCTTTGGAAGTAGTGCTCGCCTCACTTCGCTCTTTTTGCTCGCACACGGTTGATCACAATTTCACCGTTATAACCTAACCTAAACTATTTGGTTGGCGTGCCCTTTCTTAGTTACTGCAACCAATTCGGCTCTCGCGTGGTTGGTAACAGTTCCGACTTAAACTGTAATATTGAGTATAGCTTCAGCCCGCGACTTCGCCGGCGTGGAATTTCACCCTCCCCCCATTCACTTTCTTAGGGGTGGAATTTCGAAAAACCCTTTCTTAGTGGATACCTATTCTTCATAAAAAACACATCCTCCAAATTTCATGTCTCTAGGACCAGCGGTTTAGGCTGTGCGTTAATATATCAGTCAGGACTTTGAAATTTATACATATTTATAGATCATTCAGACCGTGGTTGAACGGTCGCCGTTTAGATAAAAGGCTAGGCGGTTAACTAAACGGCTAATTAAACCAGTTGGCGGTGATATTAAAACTGTTAGAATATAAAATGTTCTATAAGTGAATTATGTCAATTTGTTTAGTAAACAGGTCTGGTACTAAGATATCCCTCAAATATGCTTCTGTCTGAAAAGTTTAGAAATTGTAAAGAAATTTTATTTTTAGTATTTCAAAAAACTCGAATGATAACTGTTTCGGCTTTATTACAAAACAAGGTTTATATTTAGACCTAGTTTTAAACCATTCTATTTTTAAATTTCGAACTATATTCCGACAAAGTTAAAGTTCTTTTTACAAAAATGTATGTTAAACCTGAGTCTTAAGAGCGCTATTACAAAATCGAAGTGTTCAGTTTTAGGTAAAATCGAAGCGCGTGGCAGCGGATGCGCACGTGTGCGTCTAATGAGGTACGCTACGCACACATGCAAACGGCTATGCGTCGGATGCCAGGAACAAACCAACAAGAGCCTTTGCTACTTTGTTTTCGAAATAAATTAAATTACTGTTATCATACATAGTTCATTAAATATTATTTGTACCAATGCCAGAAACATTACTTGCGCGTTGCCAGTTTCTAAGAAAGGAATCGCACTGATACTTTTTGTACCTACTTTTTTACGAAGTTTCTTTATATGTAATTTATTCTGCTGGTAGGTAGACATTTAAGTACTTATTTGTAGAAATAAATGCAATGTGATGTTGTTTCTATAGTTTGGATAAAAAAGTCAAAACAAAGTAAAAAAGCCAAATCAGAAGTAATTTTATTCAAATTAGGCTGAGAATCTGCACTTTTCGAAACGTTAAAATTACATAAGACAGTCCCCAAAAACGCCCGACCTTCACCATTTCCAAGTGCTTTCGCTAGGAAGAAGTGGCGCAATAAACTCCCCAGCAGCACAGGTGTCTTTCAGTAAAAAAAACACTGGCACTCCGGTAGTGCCGACAGAAGTGAAAACTTGAACAATTACGAGTGTATTTTGTGAATCGTCTTATAAACAAAACACGCGTGTTAAGGTGTGTTCCTTATTTTATAGGGTTTTTTGCAAATCAGGTATGATGACCAAAGTGACTGGTTTATTCTTCTCGTGAAAGGAATTTATTCAGATTTACAAATAAGCACACAGGATAGACTTCAGTTCGTGGTGTTGGTCGCGGCAGTGGTAAGAGAAGCAAGCCGCTCGCATGGAGCTCGTCGTCAGTTATATATCCGTGGTTCAGCGCCATCTCGTCGTTGTTGGATGAACTACGTAGTTAGTACGCGAGGCCCTCGTAGTTCTTCCCGATGTGCATAGATGGCGCTGTCCTCAACAACGCGCGTCTTACGTTTTACGTCTTACGTCTTACGAATTTTCGATCAGGGTCACGTGACCTGACGCGAGTTTAGAAGTTTTTACCCATTCCAAAAAAAGTACACAGCGCCGCTAAAGAAGTTTTCACTTCAAAAACTGGCCAAGTGCGAGTCGGACTCGTACACGAAGGGTTTCGTACCACCGTAATAATATACGCTGAAAAAAATCACATCGGCAATAGTAAATACACATTTTCTAAAAATTTCAACTATCTGCCTATAACGGTTCATGAGACCCTGACATACAGAATTTGTTCTGTAATATGACAGTTTATGTAAGTTTCATATTAACTTTTGTAAAATTCTCTAAGTTAAAATATTAATTTAATAATTTTAACTTTTTGAAAGTAAAATCCTACAACTCAGTTTTTGAACAATTCTAAAATTATGATTATACAAAACTTATATATGCATACCTACCTACCCACTAATATTTTGACTGTGTGCCAAGTCTAAGTTCCTCATTCTTTATTTTGGCAACAGTGGCCTTCTCTAACACATAATTATTACATTCATTGAGTAGAATATCTATTTTGTTGGAAAGGTTATTCACATCATGGGAAACATGTGAATTTATAAATATTGTGTACATTTTTGTTTCTGGAAGTGTATGACTTCTACAGCTTGACAGAAGCTGGACTATCCAGCTTCTATTGAAGTTTCCTCTTTATAGGGAAAGAAAAGTACTTGATATGCATAGGTTAGGTATATGTATCTCTTTCTTGAAATGCTTTATACACCCGTAACTTGTGTATCTTCTTTCCTAAATACTTTTGTAAACCAATATTTATTTATTAATTAAAGAACACCAACAGCATGATTACATTCAATATGTTGTTGGTTTTCTTTAAATGATAAAAAAATGTATAAAATAAAATAAATTAAATATAAAACTCCGAATGTCGAATGTACTGTCAAACATCCGCCTTATTTTGTACATTTTCCGTAAGAGCTTGCTTTCAAAATTTTTCACTTCTAACACGCTTCGTACGACAACCCACAAAAGAATTATCGTAGAGCAAAGCCTTCAATGTGCCAATGTTACACTAGTGTCTTTGGCCACTAGGCCACCCTGTATAGTCGTAGTGTGACGTTTTATGATTCGTCTAAAGTTTATAGGGTTGTCTGTGGTCAGGATTTCAGGAATAAAACTTTCAAAATAGTTTTCTAATAGCTTTTTTGTCGTACTCATAGCTGGATAGTGGCATAAGATTTTATAGTAGTGGGTAGGCTAGCTGGTGCAGCAATATAAGTCATGTTAATTGCATTATTAATTTATTTGCGATCCCTAATAAATGTAATGACGTCCCTTGTAGAGTAGGTATCAGGACGGAAGCCAAAAGATATAAAATCATAATTAACATTAACGTGACTTACTGAGAATCTGGTTAGACTTTGTAACAATCAATGATCTACCCACCTACTGATAACATCTCTCACAAATACATCGAATACTTTACAAGAAGTCCACCTCAGCCCTCAGTAGTTCGTTAAGTGTCGCGGACTGCAAGCAATTTGCTATGACACTAAAAACTAAACTTTAAATGGCTATAAAAACGGGTCCAATTGCTTCGCGTTTATCGCCAGTTTAGACCTTGTGCTTAGATGGGTGTATGGGATGTAAAACTCGCTTGTCGGTGACCGCGCCACTTTGAATTGCATGCGATTTTTATAGTGGCAGTGAAAGTTCTACGTCTATTTTTTTGTTGTTTAAATACCTTTGAACTGAAGACGTAGCTGGTAACTATGGGGAGAGGCAGGTGTTTCAGGGCGTTTTACCGCCGAATCGCAAGTGAGAATATTGCCAGGTTCGCGATAGGCAAGGTATTAATAATCACGAGTATCCATACCTACAACGTTCCTTTCCTCTAGCAATAGGTACGCACGAGGACGTATCAAGCTATACATTTCCAGGATAAGCAGACTTCTCATTGTACGAAAAGCCAAAGCTACAATGCGAGGTCAGCTATAACTGTATAGCTTGATGTGTCGCTGTATGCCTATCTGTTTCAAAACTAGTGCATAGATATTATGATTACAACGATTCCAAATGTACTTCCCCAGTTCCTCCAATCGTTATAATTATTATCACTATTTTACACAATTGCATTGCATTACACAAACCATTTTAATAGGGATAAAGAAATTTTTTCTGTTTTTCCGTCAAGCTATGAATAAAAAATCTTTTAATTTCAACCTTTAACCCTACGTTCTACGAATCGTAGCTCTAATTACGACACGTAGCGCTAGTTAAACTTTACCGACTACAAATCACTTAAATATTTAGTTCGCTAATAGTTGTGAATTACATCTAAAAGGCGACTTTTAGATGTAATTAAATCGTCAATCGTCAGTAGGTAATGGCCGGTTCAAACTTCAATTGTGTCATGTATTTGCATTGCTAAGACACGCCAATTACGGATTACGCACTGATTTGATATTCAGTAGTACATTTTTTTTATTTTTTTTTTATTTGAAATGGGTTTGCTCTTGACTCTAGTCTAGGTCAAAGATGACAGAGACAAAGTCTACGATGGAGTGAGCTCACCCAGAAGAATCCTGTTCACTCTTACTTTGAAGAGATTCGGGTTGTATGCACTCGGAAACACAAACGCAGGTAGAGAGTTCCACTCTTTTGCTGTGCGCATTATAAAGGACATTTGAAAACGCTTAGTGCGAATTGGTGGAATAGCAACTAGGTAGGGATGAAGGTAGAAGGGGGCCGGTGGAATGAGGTCGTGGAGTTCTTGGGCACACTCACCGAAGTACAATCTGTAGAAGACCGACAAGCAGGCAACCTTGCGGCGATGAGCCAAGCTGTGAAGCTTGGCATCCACCAGTTTTACGTCGCCAATGAGCCTCTTAGCCCTGCTTTCCACCGAGTCAAGCGCGGCAAGTTGGTATTTGACGAAGTGTCGGTCGTCCAGGCGGCGAGATGGGCGGCCGATATTGTTGCCATTCCGGGTAGAAACTGGACGAGGCTGGCACAGAAGCGTGAGGATTGGCTCAAGAAAAGAGAGGCCTATGTCCTGCAGTGGGTGAAGTCGGGCTGTGAATGATGAAGAGGTACAGACGCCAGCACCTCAAGCTACTACAATCTGTCAAATATCTTTAATAGATTTTCAACTTTATCGCTAAAGCATAAGGTTCAAAGTTGATTGGGAAAATTTGACAGTTTCAAGCAGCTTGACGTGCTGGCGTCGTACATTTGATTGCGCAAAAATTGGGCAACTTGGATAAATTATTAAAACTCTGTCAGAACAGGTGCAAGTTTAGCAGCGGGGTGATTGCGTAACACACTCAGTAGCAATGGCTTTCTTGGCAGTTCAATAACATTCATTGCGTTATTTACGTTGTTGAGTAGACAAATTTTTCGAACAAATGAAGCAATGGATTAGCAATATCCTTCCAAATGATTCAGATTGTGGATGATAGTGTGGTACGCAATTAGGGTTTAGGCGTAACTATAAAAAAAAAAATACAAATATACAGCCAAATCGATCGGGTATAATACGATACATAGAGGTAGTTCTACGTATCGTATTATACCCGATCGATTTATGTTTTTATTGGTGCCATTTTCTAAGTTACAATGTCGATAAAAATCTGCTGTAGGTAGTCTGTGATAATAGGTAGTTGTCATTTCAAATCTGAAAATAAGACATGGAACCTAGACTTTCTTTTAGGAAAACCGTCTCTACATTCAGTTTCATTGCATTTTTTTTTAATAAAAAAAAATGCAGAAAGCGCTTTTCTCAAAAATATTAAAGCCCTCTAAAAGTTCTACTTAACATACCTACTGACTGTACTTTAGTATGCAATTGCTATTTGGCGTAATAAAGTATGCAATTATAAAGAACAATCGTCTTGAACTGTCAAAGTTTAGAAGGCAATGGAGATCGCTCATTGTCTTAATGCACGATGCAATTACAGGAATGTGCATGAGATTATAGAGAGCATACACTTAGGTGTTAAGGACATGCAAATGTCAGAACTGAATGACGTTCTACGTTCAAGAAATGCAATTTAAAAAAATGCTTCTTCAAATCATATTTGTGTATCAACCCAACATTTTTTGAGAAAAGGTAGATGAGGACTTACCTACGAATCTTCTGTTTCCAAATGCCCTCAACTCAATCTGTTGCCAAATCTCATGTCATGATCATATATCATATTATCTTCTTAAACAGGAATTGATCAAGCTTTTAGAGACTAATAAATAATTATTTAATTTACACCATCTTTGAGCTGCCTTTTGAGAATGTCACTAAGCTACGTAATGAGCGTCTAAATGGCGTGGGTAGAATAGGCGACAGCAGCTTAATTTTTACATAAAAATAATCCTCATGGAATTTAATAATCCTTATTCAGCTAATTGGCATAAACATAGACCACACACCACTGACATTTGACCAAATATCTCCATCTACGCATCCGAACAGTGTAATGATTTCATGTACAATTTCTAAGTGACTCCTTATACGCTGCCAGTAAAGCACCGTTAAGGGTACAAGGCAGCAGTTTGACATTAAAAGTTTCCAATTAAGGGCTAGCAGATAAAGCTGAGGTAATCTCGGCTGCCCGGGCCGGTAGCTGTCTCGTGCCCTATTCGGATGCGGCGCTAGTACCTACTTCGGTACTTCGTTTCGTTTACCTTTGTACTTGATTGATAGATAATACGGGCTACCGCTAATTAGGAAGTGTGAGTTAACGGTGTAAGGGAAATGTTAACGAAGGAGGGTTCTAGTAATTAACTAATGGTAATACGTTTTAGGTTTTGGATGATTAGGCAGAGGCATATAAATGTCTTTAGGATTGCAGTTATGGGTTACTTAATTAGAAAATGAATGACGTGTTAATAGGATGCAAGAGAAAACGGTGCTATCATAAATAGAAGACTCGGCAGCTACGGAGTAAACACAGATTTTTTTAGAGACCTCATCCGGACAAAAGTTGTACGTACGAGTTGTATTAGGGCAAATTTTTTTGTTGTTTGGAAAGAAAGACGAAACATTTAATGTAGGCGTTTTGCAATGTTTTAATTTTATTGTGTATTAAATACCTACGGTATGATATGATTATATTTCAATGATGAATTGAGTATAGAGTGGTTGTGTTCTGAATTTTAGAAGGGAAGCCGGTGGGAATCGACTTATAATATGGAACCTTCGCCACTGGTATCTACCCATTCCATACTAAAAGAAGAAACATGCTGGAGCCTCTAAGACCACAATAGAAAGCAAAAAATAGCGAACTTCAGATTACCTCCCAAGAAAGAAACGAAAGAAAAAACCGTGAGAAAGCACCTAAAGCTTTACAAAGAGGCGAATCAACGTTATGAAGGTGTAGTTCACCCTTCAGTCGTGTGTGCCCGTTAGCTAGATGCACGCCCGCGACTTGCCTCGCCACTAGACGACGATTTAATTAACGTATTGTGTGCCCGCCGCTATTAACTGCGGTTCTTAGACGGTTAAGGCGTAGTCTGTGAGGGTGTATTGGTTTTAGAATGAGGTTAAAATGTGAAAATACCTTGTCGCAGAGTCGGTTGATAGGTTTTGAGTATATAAAAGTCATCTGCTCGCTATCATCATAAAATAGATAAATAGTCTACCGTCTCTCCAGAATGTATCAGTCTTGATACTCTTGTTTATAGAATGTTCAAAGAAATTCACGATATTCTTTGACTTAAGGATTCATAACATTGAGCTTGATCCCCTAAGTAGATCTTGGAAGTGCTGGAGTGAAAACTCCAATACCATTTCATTGGAATTATTGAATTGACAGAAAAAGCCATGCAATAATAACTGATTAATGATCCTTTGCCTTGTAAATGGATTAAGAATTAAACGGTTTGCTGAAAAACCTGTATCGTTTAAGTTTAAAGCATTTCTGCCAAACTCACAAAGTTCTCAAGTATTTTCGTCTGAAAATTAAAACATTGCCCTTAACGTTGGACCCTCGATAAGGGATTATGCACCATTATTATGCAGAGCTCTTAGGTTTCGGGAACTCAAGCTCTCGTCAATTAAGGTATCGGTACGGCCCATCTTCTATCCATAGCGGCTAACCCGTCTGGGCTAAACCTGGAAGGCACAATGGCTCCGAATAATGAGACAACCGGTAAACGTTACTTAAATGGTTTTCGGTAGATGAAAGCTAAGGAACATATTCTAATGGTTCTTGTATGAGGTAGTTGAATTGTTGCTATACTTGGTGATTTGGGTTAGGTTTAGAAGTTTATTGAAGTTCTTTCTCCTGTCCCTAATTTAGGAAACATGGTTGATGCCAATTTCGACATTTTCAAAAATGTTGTTCCCCGTAATAGATTTCTGCAAAACTATTTTCGGGGAAACCAATGAAACTGTCAAATTGATATACATATGTCAATCAATGTTAAAAGCATTCTACAAAAGCGTAGTCTTGTGGCCATAGTGACTGAGAAGGTCACCGCTGTCGCTCCGTCTAAACAAGGAAAATTTCCATTTGACATGGAATCGTTGGCAGACATTTTGATATTTAGTGCTGGGCAAGGCAATTTACCAGGAAAACGGTATAATATTGCAGATATTACTGTGATCCCAATAGCGTTATGATAGGTTACTGTGCCATTGAGTAGGTACTCAATTTGTTTACCGATTGCCGTTTTCTCTTAGTTGACATTTACGTCCTCCTGCCAATAATATTCAATTGATATACGATCAATAACTTGAGGAAATCTATCTTGTAAGTTATTTCGACGTAAGTAATTTTCCTGTGCTTCGACCAAGTAATTTAATTTGATTGGATGGTGAGCAGTGATTACTTTATTGCTCTTAGCTAGTCTTTGTTTGTTTTGGCAGCTTTGTATTTTACTTGAAACGACAGACGGCTATTGTATCATGTATCAGGCGTTTGACGTGTTTTGTGGGAATGGAAAGCTCAACATTTTACAGGCTCGTATAGGACTGAAAATAAATTGACTTTCTGTTAGCTTATGTTTTAGCTCATTAGTATTCACAGTCTCAGCAGATTTGTAGCTAGTTGAAAGTTGTTGAACTTTTAACAAACAGAAATTGACATTAGAATCGAATTCTCGATAGTCGTGAGCAGTAGCTCCACGGGCTCTCTCCATTAAGATCTCAAACGGATGTCGACAAGCCATGTCTCCGTCTCTGGCGCAGTTTATAAGCAAAGCATTACCAGTGGAAAATCAATTGAGGCGCGCCGCGTCGGAATGCATCGGGGAAAGTGAACTGGGCTGGGATGATTCCAACCCGAGATTAGATACTATTACCGATACTAAACAATGTTCGCGAAAGGGTTTTAAATATGCATAAAATATACAGAAATAGCTGCAGCGATAAATAGGATGATAAAAGCTTTTTTAAGTGTACAAGAAATTATTTTCGTTCTGCTTTTTAGCTGCACTTGCAACGCCGCAAGAGCTTCATTCTGGACGTGCCTCTATAAACTATTGCACAGAAATCTCAATCTAATGTCATTTCAATTTCGCTGCGATTAAAACCATTGAAATTTTCATAGTGTCCGAAGAATGTTTGCTTACTGTTTTATACGGCGTGTTCTCACGAGTCGCGCGCCTGTTTAAACGTTCTGTGCAGACGACACGGATTTTAATCGCTACACAACGTCATTGGTGATTTATCGACCGATGTTGGCTAGACGCTTGGATTTTAATGTTATGCTGCGAGGACACTGCGGTACGTGGGATTCTGTACAGGAATTTCAGATTTACAGATGTATTTTTGCACGGATTTGAGTTGTGATTGTGTTTAACCGTGTTCTTGTTTCAGACTTATGTAAAGGGAAAGCTTTCAGGATTGCTGTTGTCTGGCCTTCTTTATAAATCATCGAAACACAAATGTTTCTCATAATCAGCCTATAATGTTCCCACTGCTGGGCCACTGGGCTTCTCTCTTCGAGAGGGAGTGGAAGGAGGGCTGTCATCTACCACGCGGACCCAGTGTGGGTTGGAAGATATCACATGTCTTCGAATTTTTGGTTCCAGGACATGTCGGTTTCCTCACGATGTTTTACTTCGCCATTCTGAAAGCAGTGGTGTTTAGCTTATTCACACAAAGTAAAGCTCCTGCCTGGGTTCGAATTCACGACCTATGACTAGTGAATGAGTTAAGTTAACAAGTCGTGACCGTTACCACTGGACCACCACTGCTCCAAATATATGTCAACTACAAAATATTCTCCTGTCTCGGAACAATAGCCAGGTTTTATCCACAATTTGATGGGATATAATTTCAAAACAATTATCCTTACATTTCTCACGGCCACTTCCACTTGTCCGGGGAGACGTGGGCTGAACCGACCCGCCTCTACGAGCCACATCATGTCTGACTGTCAACTAAACTTAGACGTATTGCGGGAACATTGTTACTTTTGTTAGCGTTTTGCAATGCGTCAAGTGCAGTGATATTGGGGGCAAGTCTTCATTATGGTTTGTTTTGTTGACATCTGTGACATTTATATGTCATGTCTAGAGGTCTCTTTGAATTTTATTGTCATTCTGCTCTTGCATGTCTCACTGTAGTTTATATGTGCAATCGTTTTTATAAATCTTCAGGTCTTGTAATTTATTAACAGTCACAGCCTCTGTCAACATCCTGCAGGACGTTAAGTTGCCTCCCTATTCAGCCTTTCTTCATTCTCTGTTTCTCGCGAATATTGTTCAGATGTTTCCAACACCATGACGAGTTTCATTCATTGTTCTTCCGACCACATAAACGATTCGGCTATTATCTACTAGTTTAGTTTCATCAACTTCTTTATTTTCCTTGTCTTCTGGGCCAGTTGCCATATTACATGTCAATGTGTCATGACATGACTGTGTTTTTACACCTATCATGTTTTGTTGATGTTCGACGTCATCCTTTCTCACTCGGTTGAATACATTTAGCAGATTACCTACATTGTTTATTCTTCTAATGTCTGATGTCCTATCAACCTATGCATGTATAACATAAATAATTTTGATGGCTACCCAAGAACGTCACAGATTGCAGCAGTAAAATATTTACTGCTACATTTAATTAAGACCGCTAGTGCATTCGCATTTGAATAATAATAAAACTTGACCATTTATATGCGCACCCTTAGTTTTACTGTTATTGCACAATTTATGCCAATCTGAATTTAATGTTTGGTGAGATCGTTGGAAATCTACTCTTCGAGCAAATAAAGGTTGCCTCTATATTCAAATCTTGAGATATACTTAACGTACCTCAAAGCTGCGAGTAATTTTGGAAATATACGGGGTCAAATTAAATTAGCTAGCCAAACTACAGACGTGATGGTACTTATCGATATCTAAATACGATAAAATAAAAAAATAAAATTATTTATGTTTTTAGAGTCGACCGCTGCTAGTGTGAAGTATGAGTTGAGAAAATCTGTTTTCTTTTATCATATTTATAATAGGTATATCGATACTTGTGTGAAGTATACAAAAAAAACTGTTAATAAACTGTTCAAGTGACTACACTTACTGCGGTCAATGACCCCACAAAAAAGTCATCAAATTAACTTATTTTTTGTTTTATCGTGATCCTGTATAACAGAAGGAATATGATGATGAGACTATTGATGGCTTGAAATTTTTGAGCTACACGCAATTAAAATATCCTGTCATGTGTCCTTAAATTCCATGGCTTCCATTTCTTGCGTTGCTATTGAATTTACGAGTACCGTACCTTCACAAGAAGCATAAACACAAATTTCTCAGATTCCGCATTCCTCAGTACCAATAGTGTACCTGCATGTACGATCAAGACGTTTTTAGGCGACCGTCATTACACGTTGTTAGGCCCGCGGGTGTGTTCCTTAATCCATCAAATTACAAGCCGACCATCATCTTAATATCCCCCGCCCCTCAACCAGGCTTTCAATAAACCAGTACCGCATTGAAAGGCCGTAATTATAGTACGCTGGATGCGCTCACATAAACTTGCTTGCAGCGAATTTGTGCTGTAATTCGGCCTCCTCAGTTTGTATTGTGGGATTGTTTAGATCCTCCAGATACAATGCATGTTTGTTTTTATTAATGCACGGTGTTCCTTACAGCCCAGGGATATTTAATATGCACATTTTGTTGTAGTATTAAGTATCACTTTGTTTTAAACAGATTTTATTTAAAAGCGAGTTTAACATAGGTATTGTGTCAGAAATCAACAAAAACACGGAGCCAGCTGCATTTAAATGACACTCTCATTTACATACAAAGTTGGTTTTAAGAATTCTAATGTTCATGTTAATTATGTAAATCGTTTCGATATCCTTCCTTTTAACTTTGAATAACGTTGCTAGGAAAGGAAACGTGCCGTAAATATGTCCCTAAGTCGACCTCCGAAATTGCTTGTCGTAGCTATTTCGATTTCTTATAATAATAATCCCATGAGTATATTAATATTCAAAGTTGATTGATTACAGTCGGTGCTAAGTACAAAATAATTGTAGTAGAGATTTCAAATAACACACTCGAAAGGCGGCGAGCTCATCTGATTATTAAAACATGGATGTATTTGATAAATGTTGTATTCGTAATTGGGTTAAGATATATGATTGTGTGTTTATGAATTATCATTTATTTTATTTGCTCTTACCATTCAGTTCATTCATTCACTTGTCGATTTAGCTTTGTAACTGCTATAGAATTTATTGGCAAACGATGTACTCTTTTACTGCTGTCGGCATTTTTCTCTTCGCCTAGTTGTTAAGCACAAAGTTCGCGTTACTGCAAATTGTTTTAGCGACACATCACCGTTTTTACTGGCAACCGGCCACTTAGTTATCGCCCTGAGCTCTACAAATCGTCCCGGGCTTTCACCGGTAAATGTCCTATGAAATTGCCATCGTGAGTCCCGCTCTGACCATAAAGCAGGCGGGAACGCGACGCGTTTATGATCCAGTAATAATGTGCTAAGACAATGCTACGTGTGTTCACATTATGCGATTCGTCTCAACGCATTTATTCAACAAAATTTTACTCGAAGCCTTTGTCAGTCTACCATTTTGAAAGGTGCTCAAGGTAGACGTTAATTTTGTTTATAAGCCTGAGGCTTCGTGAGAGGCATCGATGTATGTCGTTAGAAGCAGATGCAAATTTGTAGACGTTGCAATTTAAATTTTGCGCAAAAGTGATACTCTGACATCGTGAGCCGAGCTTACCGTAGTTCTAAGAAAGTTCAACTGGTCCTGTTAACGTTATAGGAGAGTACATTATAGCACTACTTAAATCTGATGATTTGTAATTTTAATCTAATCACCATCTAATTGGAGTTGAAAGGCTTTTTCATTCGGATCTTCTCTAACATCTAATTATTCCTTCAAAATTGATGTGTTAAATTTCAATATATTTATCCTACTGACAGGCATTACTACTGTTCCAAATAGGAGAGATAATTCAGTCGTTTCTGAAATTGTCCAGAGTATAGCCGCAGGTATGAACGGTACTCTCTGCGTGACCGTGCCGCTGGCTTCTCCTAAATTAATACTCGATTGTGTTGCACTGGCCACATTGTCTCGGTGAGGTGGCGTGACAGCCTGTCGTTACATTGGAACACTTTCTAGTCGTGTTGTACACTGATTTAAGTGGAATTTGTTACACAAATAGATCCTCCACGTTGACTCCCCCACTAAGTCAACCTCAAACCTTTAAATTAAGTCTTCATGTTCTCTGCAGTTTCTGTAATTCCTATTTATTGTAGCCACAAAGTTTTTAGCGTTCTGCCTCGCACTGGAGTTCGCATTTCCCCTTCTTTATACGCGTTGCCAGGTCAATAATTTCCTATTATCGTTCACTAGCACCATAGGCGTATATTGCGCTACTGGATATCTTATTACTGAATATCTTTTCCAGTAATACCAGTACTATTTATTAGATTGAGTCGTGAGACCGGGGCGCGCGGTAGCGAAGCGGCTGAATTAAATAAATAGGAAGTAAATATTATCCTAGCCCTCAGGCATTTCAATAAACTAACGGAGTATTTGGTTAGCTACTGGCTTCAATTTCGTTTGCAGTTTCGCCAGGCTTTGATTTATAAGTACATGCGTTGATTCGCATTCATTGAATTTCACAGTTAGATACACCAAGTTTGTTAATAGCAACGGGAATTTATGATATGATATCAAGTTGTCAATTATACAAATTAGGTCTAAAGATATTAATACGTCTGTCTGACACACATATTTATTTCCATCATCAATAATATTCTTGTGTATTTGCAGGGCATTGCTAACGATTGATTAAATTGCATCCGCAACCTGCGCGCGCGCATATACTATCATACATAATACTCTATAGTTTATTGCTCTATTACACAACTATTATTTATGGCTCGATTGCTTTGCCATAAGCTATTGGAATGCCGTTTTTTCCAAGCAATTAAACCGCTAAAATGACATACTTCTATTCAGGTTGTTGGTGTTTGCTACGTGACAATTAAAATATTGTCATCTAATTTGCTTTAAGGTGGATTACGTTACAAGATTATTTTTAAATGAGTACGCTTTTTGACAAAATTGATTTTCGGTTTGGCTTACTTTTGTGTAATATACCGTCTTATAACATTAACTTTTTAGGGTTCCGTGCCCAAATGGTTCCATCGGAACCTCATTACGCCTCCGCTGTCCGTCCGTCCATCTGACTGTCAGCGTGCTGTATCTCTTGAACCGTAATAGATAGAAAGTTGAAATTTTTACAGAGTGTGTATTACTATTGCTGCTATAACAACATATAATAAAAACAAAACAAAGTAAAAAAAAACCCTATTCATTTTTAAATATCTTTCCAACAATATATCACACGTTAGGGTTGAAATAAAAAAAAAATCACTTCCCACTTTACATATAGGGGGGCTACCCTAATATAACATTTTTTTCCAATTTTTATTTTACCACTTTGTCGGCGAGATTGATATACATATTGGTACCAAATTTCAGCTTTCTAGTGCTAACGGTCACAGAGATTAAACGAGGACGGACAGACAGACATGGCGAAACTATAAGGGTTCCTAGTTGACTACGGAACCCTAAAAAAGGGGTCGCTCTCCACAAATGAAACGTGTTTTTATCAGCGTTTATTTGCCTTGTGGCCCTTCGTGTGCGAGTGCGACTGGCACTTGGCCGTTTTTTTTAAGTCTGCGATAAATCGAAGTCTCAAGAAACAACAAACACGTAAATAAGGAGATGATCTCATGAAAAGCTTCCTCTTAAGCGTTGCCTAGTTTCTTGAACGCTGTTGACTTATAAAATAGTTTATGATGGTAACAAATATCGCCAGTTTTATGTCAGGGATGCATCGTGCCTCTATGTTTCCATAGTCTTTACAGCCATCTTTACGATAGTAATTTAGAGCTGTTTAATCTAAAATGGATGTAAATTGCCTTTATAATTTGTCATCAGAATTTATTAAAGCCTGGTTTATGGGATGAAATTCCTTGGATGAAATTCCTTGGATGCTTGTCCATCTCGTATAGAAATTAGTGTTCGCCGATCAGATTTTAATGAAGTCTTGTTATTGTTGTTGGGTATTTGCATAGAGATTAGTTTGGGGATTACTTCCTCGATCATGTTCGTGTAGACATTTAAGTTTTATATCGTAGCTTGCATGAAATTATTGTGTGGTCTTGTGGATCATGAATCTACTATATCCATACTAATATTATAAATTCTAAAGTAACTCGGTCTGTATGTTACCTTTTTACGCCTAAACCACTGAACGGATTTCGATAAGATTTGGCAGAGAGATAGATTGCATCCCGGGGCCTTCCCCGGGATGCCGAGAGGAATGTCGATAAAAAATATCCTATGTCCTTACATAGGATATTTTTTATCGACATTCCTCTCGGGCGAAGCCGCGGGCGGAAGCTGGTATAATATTATCAATGCGAAAATAAGTTTATCTTTTCACGCCTATACCACTGAACCGATCATCCTGAAATTTTACATATATGTTGTCAGGTGTACAGAAACGGACATAGGGTACCTTTCATCCCGAAAAAAAAAGTGCTGCTTCATCCCGAAAAAAAGTGCTGTTCCAAAAAAAAAAATCTTTTTTCATTTCATAGCCCAATTCTTAAAGAAGGCTATAGGGTATTTAACATCACGCTAGGACCCTTGGGAGCCGGGCAAAAACAACAAATAGTCAGAAAGAACGCTAAGCCGTAAGCGATAACCAAGTAATAGCGCGGGCTGGCGATTCGATGGTCAGGGAACAAGAAATTTCACGCGGCCGAAGTCGCGGGCAGAAGCTAGTTTGCTAATAAACGTGTATGTTTTGTTTCAGATTGAGCAAACGGCTGCGCGATGATTGACCGGTATGTATCGAATTAATTATTGTTGTTGTTATTTTCTGTAAACAGTCTTACCAAGGGGTATTGTATTACCCAATAACTGAGTTGTGGAGCAGTGGTGGCCAAGTGGTAACGGCCGCGACTTACGAGTTGTAGGTCGTAGGTTCGAACCCAGACAGGCGCTTTACTTTGTGTAAATTATTTCATCACCACTGCTCACAAAACGGTGAAGGAAAACATCGTGAGGAAACCGGCATGTCCTAGAACCAAAAATTCGAAGACATGTGACATCTACCAACCCGCACTAGGCCCGCGTGGTGGATTACGGCCCACTCCCTCTCACTGAGAGGAGGCCTGTGTCCCAGCAGTGGGAACATTATAGGCTGATGATGATGATGATGATGAGTTGTGGAGGTCAGATAGGCAGGCGCTCCATGTAAAATATTCAGCTACATCCGGTTAGACTGGAAGCCGACCCCAACAAAGTTGGGAAAAGGGTAGGCAGATTGATTATTGTTATATTCTGTATCCTCCAATGTCCTTTTTCCAGCCCTTTCATTATCATCAATATCTAAACTGCCTTTAGTTACTTATCGATCTACCTTTGGCATTTTTTTTAGTTCTGGAATAAGGTCCTATTTGTGAATTATTTATGATTACATTTACTGTTATAATTAAAAAAAAAACCTTTTCCATGTTTCACTCTTTATATCAATTGATCTACCTTTAGCAATTTTTTCAGTTCTGGTATAAGGTCCTATTTCTGAATTAATTATGATTACATTACGTTACATTTACTGTTATAATAAAAAAAAAAACAAAAATGAAAAAAAAAAACTTTTTCCACGTTTCATTCTTTATAAATCAATTGTTATGAAAGTGCAACACTCACTTGTATTTCTGCTTATACCTCCAATCCAAGGGATCCCTTACTGAGAACTCTGCAGTTACGAAGTTACAATAACCTTTGATTTTTTTTTCAGTTCTGTAATAAGGTCCTATTTCTGAATTAATTATGATTACATTTACCTACTGTTATAATTAAAAAAATACATTAAAAAAACCTTTTCCATGTTTCATTCTTTATATAAATTGTTATGAAAGTGCAATACGCATTTGTATTTCTGCTTTTGCCTCCAAGGGATCCCTTACTGAGAACCCTGCAGTTGCGAAGTTACAATATAATGTGTTACTTCAACTTGCTTGTACAAAAAGTTCCGAGAACATGTGATTCTGTTTCCAACACACCCCATTGTAGTACGGTCAGCCCCAGAAATATGTATACATCGACAAGAATTCATTTTAATTTTCTACAATCTTTCTTCCTTATTATTGTATCAATGTGTAGCCACAAAACGTATTACACATTGGGTACTTAATTCTAGCTGCTCATTGCTGTGGAACAGAAATTGTAGACAATCAAATGAACTGTTATCGATGTAGGTATAAATCTTTTTGAGACTGACTGTACCTATATACTAAAAGCTTGTAGCTTCGTTGTCTCTGCAGTCTAACATTCCCTGTGCAACATTCAGTTGCACGGATCGTGCGGCACGCCTGCATAATGTGCTCTCGCGCATCCGAGACCTATTTTTTGCTGTACCGGGAGTGAATTTTAAACCGAACATGTCTTTATAAGAGCTGGGTTTCCAACACAAGGTCTAGAGTCCCCTACTATTGTGTATGAGTGATCATGACGTATGATTATGATCGTAAGGAATGTCTTTAGCTATGGTCTTGGTCTATGGTTGAATGACATTTGGTACGATTTTACGCTTGTCTGTTTATTTTTGTGTTTTGTGGCAGGCAGCGTTGTCTACGTTGGCTGTTTGACGCTGTAAAAAGTTAATCAATCATGTTAATTTAATAGTCTTTTTGCCGTTTGACTTGACGTTTTGGAAAGAATAATTTAATACAAAATGTCTGCTGTGATGTCACTGCTTAGTCACCTTAGTGTTCTCAATTCTATACGAAATTAAGTTGTTTTTCTGCAACGGGTATTGTATCACCCAAGACTTATTTTAGTCGGTAGAGGGCAAAGGTCTCCTAGTCTCTTGTATATTTTTCTGCTCTATGCTGAATATTGTCATTGCGCTGCACTGCGTCAAGTTTATCTCATCAATCGCTTAGCGTTACAGCACTATCTATGATATTCAGGACTATATTACGTATTTATACTCAAATTATTATTTGATTCCTGACTGGTGCTGGAATATCGAAATTTTATCTACCAGCACGCGTAGCATGACTACTTCTATTTCTAATCACCGAAGAACAGACACATCTCTTTCTATACAAAGTGACATTTCTTGTCTTAATTTTTGACATCGCGCCGTAGAAGTGATTCTACAATCTGTATTTTTTTCTTTCGTTACTATCGTGGTCACATTACGCGTGCAGAAGCTGTATTGCTCTCTAAGCAAACTAGTTCGTGTTACATTGTAAAACTAATTAGAACAAAGCTAAATTCCTCTACCGTGTCGATGGGTGAACTACAGCTCAGTAAACAAAGCCGATCGGTAGTAAGAGCAGGAACCCTAGCCATGTAACGGTAGCGGCTAATACAATAATGTATAGCCGCGGCTTTGTTTTAGAAATTGAGTGGTTGTAGGATCGTGACGACGTTGCGCTTCTTTCCATCTCTGCTTACTCAGCGAGACCTTTGCGTATTGCAGAGGTGAATTGTGTTTGAGCTTGCGGTTTCACGTACGATGAAGTCGCACCTTTATTCTGACGAGAATTGGGTCACGTCTGCACCTAAGAGAGCAGTAGTGGCCCAGGGTAACGGCCGAGACGTATGAGCTGTAGATCGTAAGTTCAAACCCATGCAGGCGCTTTACCTTGTGTATAGTTTCTTCACCACTGCTCTCATAACGGTGAAGGAGAACATTGTAAGGAAACCAGCATCTCAAACTTAAATTCAAAGCATTTATTTCAATTAAACCATTTACAGGCACTTTTGAATTGTCAAGAAGTCGGTCAGTCAGAAAATATGAAGCTAGTTGCCCATTCCAAAGCGTAGGTACCTATGGAGAAGAACGGGCAAGAAACTCCATGGACACTCTTTTTAAATATTATACTTTACAAAAATATTAGTTACATCATTACTTTTGAATTTAAAATTATATAATGTGATAACGATGCAAAAAATAAAAAAGACGTACGCGTTAAAAGCGTCTAGAGTACAACAAATAGTACTTAACAAAACAACGATCCAAAAATAAAATAATTAAAAATAAGCCGAGGCAGTTAAGTGATGACCAGCCCCAACTGACGGCGCCCGTTTACGAACATGATGCATAAATCAGCATGTCCTGGAACCAAAAATTCGAAGACATATTATGTGACGTTTACAAATCCGCACTGGGTCTGCGTGGTGGATTACACCCCACTCGCTCTGACAGAGAGAAGTCCTGGGTCCCAGGAGTAAGAACGTTATAGGTTAATTATGCTGCACCTAAAAATATCTAACTCTGCGAATGCTTAACCAAGTTCAATAAATAATACATTTGACACCTCAGATAGATTGCCTCGATCACTTTTGTGTAAGTCACGAAGCAGTAAATTCTTGGAAAACTTTCTTCGCTTTTGAGATGCGTTCAAACAATAAAGATAGTGAAATTACTATTTACATGTAACGTTATTGTTTTGAATTTAATTTAATACCGTTTTCAATATCAGAAACAGAAATGGATATTGTTTATTTCTTGTCTCTGTGTTCTACGTTAGCCCCGGCTCCGCCCGCCGGACACACCCCTGTGGTATCTGCTTGGTTATCTACCGGTGCGATATTATTGAACAGTATTAATCTTTTTAACATGGACTTTATCAAACTAGAAGAGGCTTCTAACAACAATCCAAGAACCTACCAAACTAATGTATCGTTCTTTGAAATGTTTTGGAACCATGCGCTAGAACGCGGTGGTTACTTGGCTGTTGTAACCAAAATTTGGCAACTCCAGCAGATTCAGCATTTATGCTCTTGGTAGATAGAAGACTCCAATTAATTCTAGTGAAATAGGTTCTAATTGAATCTCAATATTATTTGTAATAGGCCAGTGAGAAAATTTGTATCGTAGATTAGTTATTAAGATTACGAATGAGCTATTATTTTTGAGATAAAGTGTATTTATTGCCGTGGTGTAGTTAATTTAAGTGGCTTATTAGATACTTTATCTATACCTAGTGTTTACGAGTTATAAAACTTGTTGTATACAATAAAAGTATGTTCTTTGTACATGATTGTATTAAATATTGGTAGGTAAGTTTTAGTCATTCGACACACGTGATAGCGCCTGATGGTATTACGGTCTCCTAGAAGAGCGGTGGACGCCACATAACGGCCGCCGTGACGGCCGTCTGAAAAATGATGGCAGCGTGGTTTGACTTTACGGTCTCTAGGAAACCACCAATTTACTTTTATGAGCGGACGCTATGTGGCGTCCATCGCAGTCTTACGAAACCATTAGCTTTGGACCCTGAATTTGAATTAACATTTTGTCATAGCATAATTATTTTGAATCTTATACCGAACAGTGCGTAAAAGTTTAGAATCAATATTTGCTGAACAAAAGACGCCAGCACATCAAGCTACCCGAAACTGTCAAATTTTTCCAATCAACTTCGAACCTTATGTTTTAGCGGTAAAGTTGAAAATCTATTAAAGAAATTTGACAGATTGTAGTAGCTTGACGTGCTGGCGTATGTACTTATGTACCGCGAGTAGAGGGGCTTGTGGCTAAGTAATAACATCTGCACGGATCGATCGATCAGGGTAAGCTACGCTTGCCACGGTTGGTCCGTGGATGGGTGACCGTCTTTACATACAGACCCGTCCGTGACTCGGAAAGCACGATAAGCCGTTGGTCCCAGCTACCATTCGTCGATCTTTGACAGTCGTTAAAGCCCGAAAGTCTGACAACCATGGCAGTCTTACCAAGGAATATCGTATTACCCAGTAATTGGGTTGGGGAGATCAGATAGGCAGTCTCTCCATGTAAAATACCGACCCCAACATAGTTGGAAAAATACCCGTGCTGCCTCATCAGGTAGATGATGAGGTGGCAGCACGGGTGGTAATTATTTATTTTAGGTCTTTTTGCGTGCTGCCATCTATTAACTGCAAAATAAAACACAATTTCACAATTATTATTATTTCATGTATGTATGTCGCCATATTGAAATAGGAGAGGATTCTAAGACGAATATTGGCCATTTGTACCGGTCAGTGGAACCCTCGCAGATGCTATTACCTGCAAAATAAAACACAATTTAACAATTATTATAATTTCATGTATGTACGTCGCCATATTGAAATAGGAGAGGATTCTAAGACGAATATCGGCCATTTGTACCGGTCAGTGGAACCCTCGCAGATGCTATTACCTGCAAAATAAAACACAATTTAACTATTATTATTATTTCATGTATGTACGTCGCCATATTGAAATAGGAGAGGATTCTAAGACGAATATCGGCCATTTGTACCGGTCAGTGGAACCCTCGCAGATGCTATTACCTGCAAAATAAAACACAATTTAACTATTATTATTATTTCATGTATGTACGTCGCCATATTGAAATAGGAGAGGATTCTAAGACGAATATCGGCCATTTGTACCGGTCAGTGGAACCCTCGCAGATGCTATTAACTGCAAAATAAAACACAATTTCACAATTATTATTATTTCATGTATGTACGTCGCCATATTGAAATAGGAGAGGATTCTAAGACAAATATCGGCTATTTGTACCGGTCAGTGGAACCCTCGCAGATGCTGTACCATGCTTCGTTTACAGTTACACAATAACAAAATTTCGTGCAAGTGCCGGTCGAGTAGCGCGTGTAAATGAACCAAAGTTTATCCATACCTCCTCATATTATAAATGCGAAAGTAACTTTGACAGTCTGTTACCTTTTCACGCCTAAACCTCTGAACCGATCATTATGTTGACAGATAGGGCCTGGGGCCTGGAGAAGGACATGGCCACATTTCAATTATATTACACTGGATATTTGTATAAAGATTATGGTGATATTATACGAAATACCTACGCAAATAAGTTGCGGGTACCAGCAGGTAGTTTATAAAGCTGCTTTTGATCAAGACAGTTAGTTGAATAACAGATAATTATTCTGTTATTCAACTTACTAATTATAATTAGTACCCAAGTTGTACATCCACATTACACATTCATTGAAACCGCTTCCCTCATAAAAAATATGCTAATTAATCTTTACATTAAGCTACACAAGAAAAGATAATTTTCTTACATACGAGTAACTTTACGAGAAAAGCTTATCACTTAATTAAATTAAGTCATTAACAACTCTTGGGTGTTCCAAAATGTTTTATTTTAATAAACGTGGGTAGCTGGGTAGTAATTAGACGCAGTTCGAACGCAGCATGGTTCACGCAACGAACTAAGCCACTGCAAGGTACAGATTACAAAATCAAATCAAATCTTTATTACACTGATGTCGTTGTAAACATCTAGCATTTATGTTACTAAATATGAATCCTGTTATGAGCGTTTCTGGAAAGGAAATAATTTTATTCATTAATCGGTAGAGCTTATTACACAACTTTTATTAGGAACTAGTTTCTGCCCGCGACTTCGTCCGCTTGAAATGTCTTGTTCCCCCGACCCGCCCCGTCACATCGCATCACCCGCCCTTGGTTTTCCCGCACTTGGTTTTCACTTGGCGTTATTTCTGACATTTTGCTCGGGGTCAAGGTCCTAAGGGTCATAACACGATGTTAAATAGCCTATATTTATTTATTAATTCATAACAATTTTTACTTTGTGTCGAATATTAAAAATTATTTTATAACTTTAAAAATACAAAAAAAATAATACAACAATAAAAAACATGCCACTTAATTACTATGAGGAAGAGTAATAATAATAAATAAATGTCATTTAAATAACTAGAATAATACTGTTACAAATAATTAAATATAGCCAATGTCAGATGTCCAATGTCAATTACTTATATATCATGAATATAAAAGAACAATAGAAGATTTTTAGACTAATAGTACCTAACAAAATTAACAATCATCATAAATTTCTAGTATAATATGTATGTTTACAATTTAAATATCATTAATAGAATAATAGCAGCCATCCTTAAGGCGACTACATGACCAAGGGACCTACATGGGCAAGGTCATTTCCAAACTTTTTAACCCAGAGAATGTCGGTTAGTTTTTTTGCGATTTAAAAGTAAAAAAAAAATATCAGGGCTATCAATTTAATTTTTTAGATAGCCCTGATAGTTATTTTTATGTTTTTTTTTCTTTAAGCACTATGCGAAGTGATTGAAAAAAAATTGGTCATAATTTCTGCACCGTTTGAAGTTTGTAAATGACCTTGCCCACGCCCCTATTCGATTTGATCCATACTTCCAGTGACAACCTGTATAGATTACCTACTACAGTTTTTCTTAAGGAAATACTTCCTTGTCATCATCACTTTATTTTCCAACTAGCGACGCGCCTCTGCTTCGCATGGTTTTTACGACTGGACAAAACATCGAGATTTCATTCTTATAATGTAGGTTAAATATGTATTACTAGCTGCGCCCCGCGGTTTCACCCGCATAAGTGTCGATCGCGTGGGAATATCGGGATAAAAACTATCTTATGTCCTTCCCCGGGATACAATCTATCTCTCTGCCAAATTTTATCGAAATCCGCTCAGTGGTTTAGGCGTGAAAAGGTAACATACAGACAGACAAACAGAGTTACTTTCGAATTTATAATATTGGTCTGGATATATAACCTAAATCATCCGAAATAAATTCTCTAAATGATGCTGAAAACAGCATAAAAATCCGTTGCGTAGTTTAGAAGAATAAGGCGGTCACGCGGAAAAACGACTTTAATTTATAATATTTACCTATAGAAGTTCCAGAACATAATGTTAAAGATGGACGCAAGATTTTGAATGAAAATAAAATAAAATATAACTTTATTCTAATTAAAAATCTCTTTAACTAATCTAATAACAAATACCAAAATCTAACAAGAATTGAAAGCCGATTAATAACTAAGTTTACCAAAGGAAGCGGTAATCAACGCATTATAAATTCTAAATGGATGGACTTAAAGAATTAACTGTTAGCACCTTATAAATAATTATGAAGTTAGAAACTTGGACTTGTACCTAATAGTTATTAATGAGTTTACCGATTGCTCTAGTTAATCTGCTTAGAAACTGGACAAGACCCTTGGAGCTTGGGGTATTAAGTTCGAGAGACGTAAGACTGAATGGAACAGGTGTCAGTGTAAATAAATAGATCAGAGAAACAATATAGTATATTTTGATAATGACCTCTCAAGTTCCGCTAATGAGACAATTGATTTTCTACTATATCGTTCTACATGGGGATACGCGCGGGGCTTGACGGGTTGAAGTAATGATCGAAGAAAAAGTCTTCTTCAAAGAAAAGTGTTGAAAAACGTATTAATTTAACCGCAGGAAATGTTACAATATGTCCTGTGGGTGAGTTCAGTACTTATAGTATACGATTATACTAGAAAGATTATATAGAGAGAAGGCCTATGTTCCAGAACATTATAGGCCGATGCCTATAATGTTCTGGAATATCTCGCCTTCTCTCTTCGAGAGGGAGTAGGCTGTACAGTACCTACCACGCGGGCCCAGATGACACATGTCTTCGAACTTTTGTTTCTAGGACATGCCGGTTTCCTCAAGATGTTTTCCTTCACCGTTTTGAGAGCAGTGGTGATGTAATTATTTACACGAAGTAAAGCGCCTGCCTGAGTTCGAACCCACGATCTGCAACAACCTACACCTACTAGTCGGGGTCGTTACCACTGAGCTATCGCTGCTCTCTGGCACCACTGCTCTCTTTAGTATACCAAACTCTATTCTATTCTCTTCACTACTGTTACCAAATTTTAGAAAGAATTAGTAATAGCAAAATTGATAAATTACACCCATTTGGTCCTTCTTCTTAGCGTATCGATGGCAATAAGTTCAAATATCTATGGCCCAAAACTCAGCTGCGCGAACTCCACTCACTGACGCAGTCAATTTACTCTTTTAGGAGTAAATCGTCAAGGTGCAAGCTTAATAGCAAAAGTCTCATAATAAATCTTAGGTACAGGCGTACAGCTAGTACAGTGTTTAAAATTAAATAATACTATAACACGGGTAATATATTTTCTCTTCTACTTAATTGGAACCCTAAAGTATAAATTCTCAATAGGTGAATAGATAAATCGTGACATACCCATATATATTGCGGCGTTTAGTGCTTCGTATTATTAGATAAAAAGGTGTCTGCGCAAACTGCAAGAGACCGCGGTCACTTATGCGCAAATATTTTAGGAATACAAAAGAGGTTTTGTTTCAAACTTTTTGTGCTTGTATTGTGGTCCAAAAGAGCATATACAAGCTCAGTCTAAAGATCGGTCGTTCGTTTAAGATTAGTCGAAGTGTAAACTATTAGGTCGCATTTGCTTTCTCCATTATAAATGCGTTCGTTACGCTAATCTCTCGTGTTTCTCCTAAAACTTAGACCGTGACCACTGTCCGGGCGGTCTACGGCTAATCGGTTTAAGTAATGTTCATTAATTAAGGTCCCCCGCCCGTCGGATTACCGGGCCGGCACTGTCCACTCGCGAACAACAATATTTTGTCAACTACCCGCATCAGTTATCTGAGTTGTCCGGTCTCGTTATTGAACAACACTCGGTGACTCGGATATTAATCGTAATTATAATGAAGCGGATTATTGACTTCGTTACAATGTTTAACAGGAGCTATTTCTTCTTATCTTTTAAAATTATGTATACTACAAATGAAGTCTTGCGTTTTAATATGTCAGGAGCTACAGATTCCAGCCGAGGCGGTTCGTTTAGTTCAGATAAATGGCCGCTATCTGTTTCAGCTGATTGGGCCGCTCAAGGGATGTATCTTCCATGATTGTTTTCCGCGAACCCTTCCGACGCTCCCAAGAATAAATCTAAACGGCTGATGGTCGCTGGAGATAGCCAATCAAACGCCTGATAGATGCTTCCAATATTTTACAGCTTTGCACAAAATGCTCATACGTCAAAATGGGAAAATTTTAGCAGGGATGGTCCAATATCCTATTACTAATTAAAATATATTCGGTCCTGTACCGTAATGTAGCAGCGGTTGAATATCTCATGTTACCGTGTAACAATGTGGGCGATATTTTAAAAAGTTTTTGCAATATTTTTCCCTTAGTCGGTTCATTTGTTTCCCGGCGTGCCGCGTCTAGGATTTATTTTACAAGCAACATTATCTCGTCCCTTCAAAGTGACTAACATCCTACACACGATATGTTCTTATTAATGGTCGCTTGGCGCCTTATTCATATTTTACACGAGCAAACAGATTGTGTGTAATAATTGGACATGCGTCAAGCGTGTCACGGTAATGTGGTCATAAGTTAGCCGGTGGCCCCGGGCGCGTGTCATTATGCCAATCTCGACAATTGAGCCTCACCGCTTGTCCCGGCTCAGCGTCGAGATGATCTATGAGCTGATATTATGAGCTGGAGAATTCGCTCCCGCTCGAATTAACCTTCCGGCTCTGTTAGAATGTACACTGCAATTATGAAACACTTTTTCTGTATATTAATCTTTTCGATCGCGTGTCTGCGTCGTACGGTCTCTTTAGGAAACACCCAAATTGTTGTTATAAAAATAAGTTCTAACTCAGGGCATTGACACGTAAATAAATGAGCTATCGCGAGAACAAATCATGGTGTTCATTGATACTTGTAAATATTATTAGTAATGGTGGACAGGCGTCGTGCCGTTCACACCCACCGCCGCGTCTGCGTTTGATTAAGAGCGGGCTAATGAAATTAATAACCGTGGAACACCAAGTCTAGCTAGCGCCTCCTTCGCTCTTGACAAATGACCGAGTGTAATTTCACACGGGACCGTAATAATACAACGTCGAAGCTGGCTCTACGTGTACCCTTTGTGGACTGACATCACTGTAATTGAAATTTTAACTCGCCTGTTTCCTGGATCAAAAAGACCATTAAAGTGACAAATAATTGTCATCAAATTGTTTAGAGAATCAGATATATTCGAAGAAGTTCTTCGAATTTCGTTCAATCTTCGGAAATTAATGGCTTGTTTTCTTGCAAGCATACCATACGAACTTCTTGGAAATGGCAGTAATCAATGCGATCGATCTTGGCACCAGTTTTACTGTTTCTAAATACATTGTAATGGCTCGTTAACCCATAAAAAGCTTCATACGTTGCAGACGTAGGATCAGACGCAGGATACAGTTAGTAAATATGGCGTTCATGAATGGTAACAACATGATGTTAAAACAAGATGGTCACGATCTCTCATCAAGGACGCTACGCAGATCATAACGATGGCAGGCCCAGTAACCTTGGTGCACCACAATTACACGCAATCCGTCTGCCGCAATTATGCCGAGTGCGCTTAAATTTCCCTTAAGCCGTGATATAGTGGTATCATAGAGCAGGGCGGTATTTATCATAGTGTACGTTACCCCAGCAAGAAAGTGTCTCCTAGAGTTATAGGAGTAGAACGTATAATATGTGCCCTATCTGCTGTAAATGTGCCCCCAAATAAAAAAATGTGTGCCCCCTGTCGTTTTGGAAAAAAACGGAAAAAACGATTCCTGCTGGGGTAACGTTTTTCTAGCAGGAAAATTCTAAACGAATGATCGGAGAGAGAAAAATTGTGCATGGCCAGAGAGCTTATATGTGTGCCCTAATGTGCCCCCAAAAAAAAAATCAGTGCCCCTTCAGGTTTTCGAGATATTGCATTTCCTGCTGGAGTAACGTTTTGATGAATCGTATATCTCTACAACCATTGCATGTGCCCCTGTAGAGTAAACATACACGAGTAGCTCTTAATGTGTGCCCCTTAGTGCCCCAATTAGTTTTAAGAAAATATTTATAGTTTTCAAGTTATAGCGGTTTTATGAAAACCCGAAAAAACATCGCAGCGCCTAAATTAGACAAGAAACAAGTTCGCTGAAAACTGTATTCGGTCCTTCTTGACGCTAATAATAACCATACAAAGTTTCAAAACTATTCATGCATGCGTTTTTGCTAAAAGTCAAAACGATGGTGTCCTAACTTTGACGGCAAAATACAAGGAACCGGCTCAATCCGAAATGTGTAGGTGTAAACCAAAATCATGTGCCTTTAGTCAAAAATATATGGTGAAAATATTCAGCTTGGAATGTTTCGCATTAAGTAAATATTAACAAATAACCAAAATATGTAAGCAACGGCTGGTTATCCGACCAAATTTGAATGACTACTAAAAAGCGACGGATTCATACATATCGATGACCTTCTTTACTTTACTCACTAACCGGTTCACACGTGTTGTGCCTGAGTACACTGACTTACAAAAGTAATAAGTAATTAAATAAAGTTGTTATTGGATTATATTCTACTAGCTGTTTCTATGACGTTACACATGATTAAGTACATTATAAATAGTAGCCTAAGTGCTATTCCAAGGTAAGCTATCTTCTCGATTCTAAATTTCATTAAAATACATCCAGTAATTTATATACTACTAAAAAGAGGTAGCTCTTTTTTGTATATAAATAAAAAGCCCGTATTTGTCTTTTTATATTAGGTACATATATATTTATTGAAAGAGATTAGATATCGCTAAAGATACCTAAAATCGTGTACTGCGCATGTCAAACCACGTGGTGTGTCAAGTCTCATCTTTCGTGGCACGCATTGTAAGTTTTTCATCATTAAGGGGAATGCTCCAACTAGCCCGCGGAATTCAAAATTTCTTGCGTTTTTTGCAATTTGCAGGCCAGTGCTAGGTTGTATGTTGATTAAAATATTATTCGCGGTTGTAAGACGTATGTAGTTACAGAATTATAATCATCAAAATCACCAATACAACCCTCCAAGTTCATAAAGGCGTAGGAACAAAAAAAACAGAAAAAATTTGAATTTCGCGGGTTGGTTGGAGCATTCACCTTAACCAAATAAATTTTGGTACCTACAGTTTTGAGAGTTTTATTTAGTGTATATGTCGCAGGTTTTTCATAAAATTGGGTTTTTGATGAAAAACCGGAAGACGACACATATCTATGAGGAATTTATAATTATTAACGATTATATTAAAGCTGATTATGTAGTGTCACATAATTTTGATTTGATGGCGTTTTAGATATATAAGTGTCATTCCACAGTCAGGTGATAATGTTGTTACGTAGGTATATGGGATAAATATGTTTATTTATAGCCAAATACCATCAGATAATTTGTGCATATTCGATGTTTACAGTTATATCTTTATGCGGTTTACTATACTAACACACTTTATCTGAATCTATGTATAAGCAAATTACTCGTAAGAAAATTATTTATCTGTGATTTAAAATTTAATATTTTTTTACACAATATTATGTATATAACGGCGGAGTGTCCCCATTTAAATTTTTAGAAAGAGTGACATCAGCATTGCTGATGTCACTACTCTCGCTATTATTCTCAGACATTGCAGGATAATGAAAAACACCAAACAATAGAACAACACTTTATAATTTAGTACACTTTAACATAGGCACATAATTAAAAACTAATAATATCGCAAAAACACAGCAATTTAAAGCTACATAAACTGTTTACTCACAGGATCTCCGGAGTCTTCTACTCTCTACAATTTCCAGCGGCGCAATGGCCTCACAAACACTTTTCAACGATCCAACTAAACTCCTAATAAAGAAAACAACATGGCCGTTCGCGCCACCGGATCTTGCCTAGATATTTAACATTTTAATCTAAACAATAAGTGACGAATGTAATCGCTATTATAAATTGACAAATACTAACTCAATTTATTAGTAATTTTAAAACATGAAAATAAATTTTAGCTTTTCTTATTTTAAATCGGATGTGTTTTTATCAAGCGTAGCAATATGGACGCCATTTCAGTTTCAATGTTAATTTAATCAAATGTTACTTCAGTTAGATAAAAACACACCGATTGATGTTTACAAATCATAATATGAATTATCAATATGGTTTAGGTAATAAATCGTTATATGTAACTGACATCATAACTTGTAGTTTTTAAACTTGGTATATTGACCATCTAAAACATCCAATTAAAATTATTAAAAATCAAATGAATTGACAATAATGGTTAGAAAAGCTACTAAGCGATTATAGTATTTTAAAATTGGTTTGATTAACCTGAATTATTTAATTAGTAAGTAATTACAAACTATAATTAATTTGACGCGTCGACACGGCCATTCTGCGAGGTGGTGCGTGCTCTGCACCAGTCCGAGGTAATCATTCTGAAATGTGAGATTTTAGATTGTAGTTTAGCGCCTCTACACAGGCTCGCTAGCTGATAATTTGGGTCGGTAAAGTATTTTATTTTTGGTTTACTCAAGCATTTTATTGCAAATTTCAACTTTATTTTCAAGTAGGATAGCTAAACAACTTCACCAAGTCATCAGCTGCATGGAGCAATAATATCTAGTGTAATTACACATTCTCAACATATTAGCACAGAATAGAAGATAGAATGAAATACGTTTATGTCACAATACAACCGCATCATGCCACTACATAATTATGATTTATTTTAATACAGTTACTCCACGTAACACTGTATTGCTTATGTTGTAGATAAGGGATGATGCTGTGGTCTGGGCGGTATGAGCGCCGTGGTCCACAGAGGCCCTAAGGGAAATGGGTCTAGGTCGATGGTGTGGTCTGGATCATTTAGAATGATCGTGGTCCACACGGGAGTAAGATGATGATGCTGTGGTCTGGGCGGTATGAGCGCCGTGGTCCACAGAGGCCCTAAAGGAAATGGGTCTAGGTCGATGGTGTGGTCTAGATCATTTAAAATGATCGTGGTCCACACGGGAGTAAAATGATGATGCTGTGGTCTGGGCGGTATCGAACGCCGTGGTCCACAGAGGCCCTAAAGGAAATGGGTCTAGGTCGATGGTGTGGTCTAGATCATTTAAAATGATCGTGGTCCACACGGGAGTAAAATGATGATGCTGTGGTCTGGGCGGTATCGAACGCCGTGGTCCACAGAGGCCCTAAAGGAAATGGGTCTAGGTCGATGGTGTCGTCTGGATCATTTAACATGATCGTGGTCAACACGGGTTATGGTATGTGGACTTCATCACATGTAGGTTTAATTTTATGAAAATGAAATTATTGGTTAGAAACTCATAGATTTTTATAAAACCAAATCGCCTTTCATATTTTCTACATTTTATAAACATGAGCCATAACTCATCCTAAATAGGAGAAATGACCGAACTCGCCAACATTTTGCGAACACTGTCAAGTGCTGGTGAGTAAGTCCAATAAACTTTATAAATGTGATAGGTATGACAAACAATTTGCCACACCCAATAAGTTGTAATGTTATTAGTTAAAACTAGGTTTTCTATTAACGGATAGAACTCACCGAACTTATTAGGCATCCACAGGACAGTCTCCTAGAGTTGTAGATGGTAATGATGGGCTTGATGTAGGCATTTGCAGTGAAGGACGCTCAGGTGTTGGAGTTATCAGCTGCGATGTTCCAGGTTGTTGCTCATTATCCTCTTCAGATTCCGTCGACACGGTTGCCTGGTCGCCTGGCTGAGGAGCTCTACGTAGTTGATCGTGAGCCACCTTACGCGGTCGTCCTCGGCCTGTGACCCTTTTCACCATGTAGCGGTCATTGTTCAACACTCTGAAAATCTCAAATGGTTCACTGTATTTCAAATCAAGAGAAGTTTGATTACGCGGGTTGTTCTTGATAAGGACATAGTCTCCCCTTTGGAATGGTTTGAGTTTTGCTTTATTTTTATCAAAACGCTGTTTCTCATATTTTGCTGCAGCAGTCATCTTCTCATTTACATGTTGCTCTAGTAAATCGAAATCCATTGATCCGTTGTCGATGTTAACCAATTTCAGGAGCTCTGGTGGGACACAATGTTGTCGTCGTGTGAGGAGAGTGAGGGGTGCAACGCCGGTCACTCGATGTGCAGTACAATTAAATGCGAGCTGCAATGCTTCTAATGCAACTTGCCATTTCTCGGTGTTATAATTTTTTATCATGATCAGAGAATTTTTTAACGTACCCATCACACGTTCCACCTGTCCGTTCGCTCGGCTAACTCCTGGCGCTATTGAATGGATATCAATACCAACCCGATCACAATAGACCTTGAATTCACCTAGGAACTCCCTTCCGCCATCAACCACAATCTGTATAGGTGTTGCAAATAGATGTATGAGGCGTTTCAAAGCAGCAAGACTACTACCCTGGCTTTTGTCATTGGAGTAACTTAAAAGTATGTACTTTGTATATGCGTCAATTATAACGATCACATATTCATCACGTCCATGAGAGTCTCTGGTGCCCAATTTTCCAGTGATATCCATATGGACCACTTGAAATGGTGCAGTGGGTTTTTGGATAGGATGTAGTTGTACCTGAATTGCACCAGAAGGCCCCTTCGAAGTTCTGCATATGACACAGTTTTCAACAAAGTTCCTCACGCTGGTACTCATCTTATCAAACCAGTAAGATTGCTTCAGTTTTTGTAGGGTCTTCTCCCATCCCGGGTGATGTAACGATGTGTGGTATGAATTAATTAGACTCCACTGGAATGCTTTTGGAACTACTGTAAGCTTATACGTACCTAGCACAGTGTCTGTGCAGATCTTCTTTAGGACATTGTCTTCCACTTCAAAACCAGGAGTAGGGTTTTCTATGAGCGAACGCAGCTTTTCATCGCGTCGTTGTTCTATTTGTATCCATTTCATGTCGGATGTTAATATATTTGTGCAAAACTTACCAGAGGGATTTCTGCTGAAGAAATCTGCGTGTTGCAGCCTTTCACCTTTTCTATATTCTACGTCAAAATTATAATTTTGTAGAAAAGCCCACCAGCGATGTACTCTAGGTAGCAGGTCTTTCTTGTGTTTGGATGCCTTAAGAGCATTGCAATCTGTAATAACTTTAAACTTACGTCCATACAGATACTGCCTAAAGTGTTTAATTGCTCTCACCACCGCCAGTGTCTCCAGCTCATATGAGTGATAGCGGCTTTCCGCGTCAGTAGTACGTTGACTCATATAAGCGATCGGGTGCTGGCGTCTGTCGATTACCTGGACCAGTACAGCTCCGTATCCAAGGCTGCTGGCGTCCGTGTATAGTTCAATTGGCGCGTCTTCCTGAAATAGGGATAAGGTAGGCGCAGTAGACAAATACTGGATAATTTTGTTACGGGCCTCGTCATGTCTGCCGTTCCATTCCCATTTAGTGTCTTTTTTTGTTAACTCATAAAGTGGCATCATAACTCGGGAAAAATTGGGAATGAAACGCCGGAAATAGCTAGCGAGGCCATTGAATTGTCTGACTTGCTTAGCTGTAGTCGGTACTGGTGCCATTGTTAAAGCTTCCACTTTCCTTGGACTTGGACCAACTTGCCCATCAGCTATTATATTGCCCAAGTACTCAATGGAACTTTTAAAAAAAGCAGTTTTCTCAATATTAATTGAGAAGCCAGCCCTTTGCAAAGCAATTAATATTTGCTCTATATTAGAGAGGCCTTCATGGAAATCCCTACATTTTGAGAGGACGTCATCTACGTAAACCTGGCATACCTGCTTTATCAATAGCGGCATCAGCGCTTTATTAATACAACGCTGGTAAACCGAGCAAGCGTTGCTTAGACCAAATGGCATGGCTAGATATTCATAAAGCCCATCGGGCGTGACAAATGCAGTCCTTTCAATTGACTCCTCTGCAACTGGAATCTGGTGGAATCCAGCTGCCATATCAAAAGTAGAAAAGAAATTACCACCAGCCAGTTGGTCTATTTGATCCGAAATTATTGGTAAAGGGTAGTGGTCTCTAAGGGTATTTCTGTTCAGTTCCCTGAAGTCTACACACATACGATCCTGACCATTTTTCTTTTTGACCAATATTATTGGACTCGCAAACGAAGATTTACTTTCGCGTATGATTTTGTGTTCAAGTAGCTCACTTACAATATTGCGTACTTTCTCCCGTTCAACCGGGCTTAAACGGTATGGTCGACGTTCCACTCGCTTAGTGGGGTCTTGTAGTCGGATTTCTAATTCACCAGTGTTCACCCTGGTCTTTGGGAACCCGCTAATAAATAAATGTTCATATTTGTTAAGCAATATTTTCAATTCAGCTACTTGATCGTCATCAGTTAAATCACAGTCCAACTTATCAAATTTATTACTATCAGATCGTATGTGGCTTACTATCGGTTGATGAAACAGTTTAGCACTTCGTGACGTTACTAATACTCCAATGTTTGTATTGTCGACAAGATTTATGCCAATAATGACATCAGCACATATCTCATAATCTGCTACTACATGAAATTGAAGCTCTACTCGTAAATTGTCGATAATACACACTGTTGTTATTTTTGTAAGGGAAAGTACCGTAAATTGACCAATACCCTTTAAATAGCTAACCTCATTCGTTCTTTTTCCAGGCAATTTAGCCGTTACAGACTCGCGTATTAGTGAACATTCTGCACCACTATCAAACATGGCCTGAATTTTAACGTTACCAATTTTTATTTGTATAAAAGCCAGCTTATTTGCACCCACACAATTAATTTTAGATATTACTGCACGTTCACGCTTAAAACATTTGTCAAATGTATGGCCAATCTTTGAACAAAATGTACACGTTGGCTTGTCTGTCTCGGCACTAGAAACCGATTTGTTTTCTTGAGGACGTGGTTGGATGCTGTCAGGTTTTTTATTAAAACGACAGTCCCGTGTTTCATGGCCTGACTTTTTACATACCTGGCAAAATAGTTGCTTTTCAGAAAATCGTGGTCGCTTGTTGATAACCGACTGACTATTAGATGAATTTGGGTTTGGTCTTTTAATATGGCGAATAGATGATGCCACAGAAATAAGTTCTGGAACCGATACCGCACGCGCATTCAATAATTCGATCCTCAGTCGGTCATCCCCAATACAGCCAATAACCGCCTCAACCGCGTCCTCGTTAGATAATTTATCTTTTGTGATGCGGCGCCAAAGTACCCACGCTTGAGACAGAAATTGCGCAATATCCTTAGTATTGTCATAAGTATGCTCTCTAAATCGAAGAATGTCTCGAGAGTACCTATTTTCAGGTTCGAATGTAGTTATTAATAAATTACGCAATTCCTGCCACGTGGATGTGGTAACCAACCAATTGTCCACCCACAACCTGGCACGACCTTTAAGGAGACTTCCAACTTTCATTCTAACATCGTAATCGGTCAGGCTGTAGGTTTCCATGGCCGTACTCACATGTTGACACCACTCACGTATTCCTATATTGGCATCCGGATCGTACGATGGTAAAAATACGTCACTAATTTTAACTTTCTCAGATTGTTTAGAAATACGATCGGTCATGCCCTTCATCACCTGCAACATCTGTGAGAAAAACTCGGTGGGTACGCCGATAGCAGAAGCAGAAACATTTTCTTTGTTTGAACCAGAATGTCCGGCAGAAGGGGGTAGATATCCCACTTCTGATAACGGCGGAGTGTCCCCATTTAAATTTTTAGAAAGAGTGACATCAGCATTGCTGATGTCACTACTCTCGCTATTATTCTCAGACATTGCAGGATAATGAAAAACACCAAACAATAGAACAACACTTTATAATTTAGTACACTTTAACATAGGCACATAATTAAAAACTAATAATATCGCAAAAACACAGCAATTTAAAGCTACATAAACTGTTTACTCACAGGATCTCCGGAGTCTTCTACTCTCTACAATTTCCAGCGGCGCAATGGCCTCACAAACACTTTTCAACGATCCAACTAAACTCCTAATAAAGAAAACAACATGGCCGTTCGCGCCACCGGATCTTGCCTAGATATTTAACATTTTAATCTAAACAATAAGTGACGAATGTAATCGCTATTATAAATTGACAAATACTAACTCAATTTATTAGTAATTTTAAAACATGAAAATAAATTTTAGCTTTTCTTATTTTAAATCGGATGTGTTTTTATCAAGCGTAGCAATATGGACGCCATTTCAGTTTCAATGTTAATTTAATCAAATGTTACTTCAGTTAGATAAAAACACACCGATTGATGTTTACAAATCATAATATGAATTATCAATATGGTTTAGGTAATAAATCGTTATATGTAACTGACATCATAACTTGTAGTTTTTAAACTTGGTATATTGACCATCTAAAACATCCAATTAAAATTATTAAAAATCAAATGAATTGACAATAATGGTTAGAAAAGCTACTAAGCGATTATAGTATTTTAAAATTGGTTTGATTAACCTGAATTATTTAATTAGTAAGTAATTACAAACTATAATTAATTTGACGCGTCGACATATACTTAATACTGATCTGTGATTTTTTGTGATGCGAATTTACTAATTATATGTTAGACTTAGATGAATAACTGATCTGTGATTTAAATAATAATGACTACACAACGTGCAAATAATTTCTTTGATCTGTGATTTGAAGCAATAATTACTTTAAGAATTAAAATTAAGGGAATAAAAATAATAATTTCCACATCAACAAGCGGTTTCATTTATTATAGTCACAAGGTGCATTTAATATATTTTTTAATTAGCCCCCAAAACTTTTGAACGCGACTGTACGGACAACAGCTTAGGTATAATACGTCCAATAAAGAAGGTCATCGATATGTATGAATCCGTCGCTTTTTAGTAGTCATTCAAATTTGGTCGGATAACCAGCCGTTGCTTACATATTTTGGTTATTTGTTAATATTTACTTAATGCGAAACATTCCAAGCTGAATATTTTCACCATATATTTTTGACTAAAGGCACATGATTTTGGTTTACACCTACACATTTCGGATTGAGCCGGTTCCTTGTATTTTGCCGTCAAAGTTAGGACACCATCGTTTTGACTTTTAGCAAAAACGCATGCATGAATAGTTTTGAAACTTTGTATGGTTATTATTAGCGTCAAGAAGGACCGAATACAGTTTTCAGCGAACTTGTTTCTTGTCTAATTTAGGCGCTGCGATGTTTTTTCGGGTTTTCATAAAACCGCTATAACTTGAAAACTATAAATATTTTCTTAAAACTAATTGGGGCACTAAGGGGCACACATTAAGAGCTACTCGTGTATGTTTACTCTACAGGGGCACATGCAATGGTTGTAGAGATATACGATTCATCAAAACGTTACTCCAGCAGGAAATGCAATATCTCGAAAACCTGAAGGGGCACAGATTTTTTTTTTGGGGGCACATTAGGGCACACATATAAGCTCTCTGGCCATGCACAATTTTTCTCTCTCCGATCATTCGTTTAGAATTTTCCTGCTAGAAAAACGTTACCCCAGCAGGAATCGTTTTTTCCGTTTTTTTCCAAAACGACAGGGGGCACACATTTTTTATTTGGGGGCACATTTACAGCAGATAGGGCACATATTATACGTTCTACTCCTATAACTCTAGGAGACACTTTCTTGCTGGGGTAACGTACACTTTATCATAGTGCACTTGCGCGGACGCGGACGGGACGCACGGAAACGAGATCGTCGGCCGGCCGGCGCGAGCGCACCACCGATAAATCTGCCGCACTTAACTCGCAACCGGTAAATAACTATGGGATTTCCGCGTGCGAGAACGCGATGCGCCCGAGCATAAATCTATGCCCGTATTGTGATATTGTGTTGCCATTATGGGTCTCCGGGAAGGCTGGACGTCGCATAAATACACACAGTTTGCTCGGCAAAGCCTCTTGTGTCGTCTTCTCAATGGGTATCTGTGACGCGAGCAGTTTCCATATCTCAATGCCTAACACAAAACGCCGGGTGGCTTGCATCTCTGTTAGTGTAAATCTGTGTTTGTTTATTGTGATTGGATCAGATAGCTTTTTAGCATAGTTCAGGAATGCAATATTATAAAGTGGTGCTGTTTTATGTTGGATTATGATTTCACTTTTTTGGTCCTTTCCCTACCTACCTTTTACCTAACATTCTATCAGACCGATCTATGTTATTGTGTAAATAATGCGTTGGAAATTCCCAAGCGATTACAACAGTTTGCAGGCCAATTCTCTCATCTAGTCTGCCTTTTGCGCGTCCTAATAGGGTAGGTATGCAGCGATCGCGATCGCGCCGACGAACGAGCGATGCTACACGTGTTCCAGGCGAAATTACCATTATTATCGATCATCTCGCGCCAGCGTCTCGTAACGACCCTCAATAGGCGCGAGTCTGACTCCGCGAATCTTATCTTCGACGCAAGCGAACGCGACGCGAACAGAACGACCACGTCCCGTTACGTTCATCTTGCAATTTCAAGCTTGTTTACTTTGCTGCTACGATGGACGAATTTGATTAGGCAGCCTCCTTGATAGGGACTCATAAACTTGGCCACTGCATGCAATGTCATTCGTAATTGATCATAAGTCTGTAGTGAGGCTGACGATGCGACAACAATCGTCTCCGATTTAATCGCGCACTTTCAGGCACAACCATTATTCATCTTAACTGTGCCCATAGCCTTCGTATTACCCCGGTTAGTACTTCACAGAAAATTGACATGTAATTGCGTTCTAAGAGAAATGTTAACGCGCCATTCTTTCTTGATTGCACGTTGCGCCTACGAGCACTGTCTAACGCCGATGGTTACAGCAATTATTGCATATTAGCTGAATTGAATTCTATGCTTTTGTAATTTATAATTTCATTAAATTATTGAGCGTAACTATATTGGGTATGTTGTGATTAATAGGGTGTGTCCGTACGTTCGCTTTGCTCGTTCTGTGCGAATTATTGAGACCGCTTTGTTATTCTGTCAAGTTGATGCTAATTTTATTTAGTGCCCGTGAAATTGGATGCCTCACGCTTTTTGTTCGGTGCATTTTCAATGATAATTTGTATTGAAATGTTCGATGCATAATAACATTAGTTTTAAAGCGTGTGCCTATTATCGTTTGCGTCTACGATATACGCAATACTCATCTTCGTGTATCGATGTAATAAAATGGTAAAAGAGTCTATTCAGTCCTGTAACGACGTTTTGCTTTTATCCTTATCTCATTGATGTTTTCAGCGCTCAAATATAAATAAAGTATTTTTGTTGCCGTATGACTCTTGATTTCCATGCAATACTGTCGTCGATATATTGATTACGTTGAATTTACCGAAATTGGAAAATCTAAAGACGAGCCATCCAATTAAATAGTACGAGTTCATGAGTGACAAATTATTTTGGTGTCAAATTAAATATAAGTTATGCTGCAAGTTATATTGAAAGATAAGTCGTAAGCTGCAGAAACATATGCAAAATCTAATCAGCTTTACCAGACTGAACATTCAACCTCGGTATTAAATCTTTCAAGCTTCACATTCAGCCTAACGCCACACCTAGCCGACCATATTAATAACTCTTTACAAAACGGTTAAGGGCATACTAGCGACTTTCGCTTGCGACATCGTCAGATAAGAGCTTGGAGCAGCTAAATATGTGCGAAACCTGTGTCGTTTGTGATTCTCCATAAAGTAGGAGCGGAATTACTTTTTTTGCTACCATACGTCGCCTATTTCTTGCGGCATAAAAAATGCTACTTTTTTGCCTCATTCTCAATACTTTTGAGCCAAGAAACCTTGCTATTTTTATTCCTGACTTTTTCAGATGCAGTTTTAACTTTACAGATAAACGTTTTTCTCAAATTGTCTGTGTGATAATGTTGGCCATAGACTGTAGATTGAGTAATAGCTAATTTGAACCTTACTGTAATACTCCTTTGTGCATTTTAATAAATCCTGTTGTGAAGCGAAAAACTCTTAAATTATAACTGTTGACTGAGAAATAGACAAATTAGTAAATCAAACTATGTCACCCAAGCAAATTTTCACTGGAGTTTTTGCTTGGTTAGATAGTCCTTTTTTTGCAGCCGTTTATAAAAACAGTGACTGTCTTATCTCAAGTATTCTTAGGGATACTTAAGATAGGCTTATCTTAAGTATCCTTACACGGTTGGAAAAAGACCAACCGCGATGGGCTAGTCGCGGTTGGTCTTTTCACAACCGTATTCAAAAATGGACCTAATTGCCTATATCTTTCAGGCGTTCCCACGGTTTTAGATTAAGGCAACATGTCTTTTAACTCAGTAATGACGACCTGATTCAAATGTACTGTAAGTAGCAGGCCAGATCCCTGCAGATCAGCTTACTCTACTTTATGTTATTGATAATACAACACGACCAGCGCTGTTCCAACATAAATCCTACTTATCACAACCGCCGGGATCCAGTTGTTTGTTGGCTTCGCAGCGATTCTTGTTTCCACTCCGATTTCGAATACGAATTATTTTACACACGGCAGTCGTGTATGCGTTGACCTTTACACGACTCCCTGTAACTGAGACTTTGGTTATCGATCGGAGCTAAATTGTAACTCGTTGATATGCTCCCATATCGTGCGTGTTTGTAACTACTTTGTAACTAGCAGTCCCCTTAGGGTGTAAGTAGAACTCGCAAATGGTAGCAAGAAGAATTGCTAGGAGCGTTTGAACAGTTTCTACGAAAAGCAACAATGTTACGGGAGTTAGTCGTGCGGTTTTTCTTTCATCCCGTGGGAAATTTCTGTTAATGGTTTTATTTATTTTAGAACATATTACTTAATAGTCACGCATTTATAGTCTTTCAACGAAAATCAAAAATGCGCTGCAAATACTCGCAGTTCGCCAGACTCTTGGGTCCATAGTAGCGGCAAACCAGATAGTAAATTATCGTTTATGGAACCGATTAAATAATAAGATTATATTAATAAGCTATACGAATTAATAACGAAGCCGTGAGGAATTTTCATTATTATTACTTCCCGTAAAGCTATTTAATAACCCCTCCAACAAATATTTGTTGATACAACTAGAGAATATAAAATTAATTCAACAAGTAAAGCCTCAAGTACTCGGCCACGTCTACACGGGCCGCACTTACCACAATGTCTGCTCATTAGAGCCAGCTTACACAAGCAGTACTCGTAAAATTAGCCCTATATCGTTGTCCGTGGTAACTCGACTAATCGCGGAAACTCACTAAACCAACCATATCGTGAGAACCAAACCGCCCCAGCCTGTGTAAGTGTGAAATGACATTTACAACGCGATCTCAACCGGCATTTGTATAATTAGATCGTAATTCTATTCGGTTACTCGTTACTAGATTCCGTGCACAACACTATGTGTTACCAACATAATGTTCTGTAAATGTCGCTGAAGCTCAAGACTGTGACTTTAGATCGTTAGGCCCCGTCCTCGTTTCTAGAAAGCCGGTCTATATAGAAAATTCATTCGGTTATAAATGCTTGGGATGAAAACGACTTCGAAGGGCTATATTTTGCGGCGTGAAAACACTTGAAGGAGACACGGAATGTCCTAGCGCTGGACGCATAATTATTTAGAAATCCTGAAAGCTTTTTAATGTCGTTAGGTTTATGAACATGGATAATAAATGTTGGTATCTACTCAATAAATGTTATCACTGCATGAATTTTCGGAAAATGCATCTCGGGTTGATATTGCTTGTTTTTTTTTATTTCCAGTTTTGCATCTATTTATGCCTAAGTCTTCGCTACTAAAGAAAATAGGAGTATAAATATTGGTCTTGTGTTTTCAGCTTATCATGTATAATATTTATTTGGTCCTCTTCAACTGTCAAGCTAAGCAAATCTGACGTTGTTGAATCTCTCCAAACCTGATATATTTCTAGACTGCTACCATTTTCATAATATTATAAGAAAATTTCAGTGGGCACATAACCTATAATAAATATTTTGCAAATCGCTTAACACCTGAGTGCCTGATAAACTTTGCAACGTCAATAAAGTTGGCATTTAATTTGTCTTTAACCAGTTATTATTGGTCCAAGGTCTTATAAACCCTAGATGGGTTGGGGTTTGAGCTTGTTTTTGTTCACAAAGTAAATAAGGAAATAATTAATCATGCAACTATTAATTGTCTGCATTGAAGCTACTATTACCGAGATGACTAGATAGGGCGTTATTAGTGATTTTATGGTGTACTTAATGTTGATTTACTTCTTCCTGGCTGGTTTTATCCAATATATCAAAGTTTAATACATTGTCTCATTATATTGTTGTCAATATATTGTCTTTGAGCTACGTGTTCTATTTACGATCACTTGTGATTTATTTTCTCGTAAATAACAGCTCAGCTGCGCTACTATGGAAGTGCATTGCTTTCTCATACTGCAGGTGCTTATTATGCCTACTTGTTTCTATGAATTCCGCCTTCATTCATTCTGTTTCTGCTTCAGACGCATCTTTCTGATTATTGATGTAAGTATACTTACCAATACCTCGATATCGGTAATCTCTCTTCATACCAATGTAGAAATAAACACACTCTCTCTCTCTCTGAATACATGTTTGTTAAAATATTTTCTGTCTACTCGGCAACTCTTGCTGCAAACAAAAGACTTGTCCATTTTAATTTTGCACACGCGTCGTAAAGATCGGAGCGCGCGCCCATGCACGCCAAGTGGATCCTCTAGCCCTAATACCAACTGCAGCTTCGCTCGATAACTTTCTCATAACCCCGATGGGTGCTGATAAAAACCTATTGGTGTCAGCTACTCAGATTGTGGCGGGCGTACCTGAAAGCGCATGTACACCACCTATCTCACCGACACGGGCCATGGGCTAAGCAAACACTATGCTTGTGTGGTTCAAGTTGCTAGATCTCGGCGGGAGTAATGGTGTGGAGTGGCTTTCCGTTTTGGTTACATTTTCGGTGAATGTGCTTGATCGCTGATCATGTCTCCGCCTATCACCAGTTCACCATATTAAACTATAGTGTTCAAATTCGCTCATTATTTATAGGCTTATTTTCAGAGCAAGCAAGCAGTTTGAAATTTAAAAAAGCTAACCAAAAATGAGCTCTTTCGCTTTTAGTTAGATTTCATTTCATTTATCAATCATGTTATTGAAATTAGATTCTCGTCAATGACAACCGCGTTTCTCTTATCTGGGGGCCTAAAAAGGCCACTGGCAGAATCATAAAAGGATAATATTATGAATCATAATGGACAGTTAACTGTTAAGTTAATCGTACCAAATCCCATTGGTGAAGGATTTTTTAGTTATTTTTTTTTTGTCTGTGATAAAATACCAATCAATCCAATCCAAATCCAATCCCAATCTTTTTGATTATACCTACGTAGTGCAGCGAAAAAAAGAAAAACACGGACTGTTTTCGCCATATTATAATTCATAATGTTATCCTTTTGTTTCTGCCAGTGGCCTTTTCAGGCCCCCTTGTACTAACTCGCTCAGGTATACCATCCCTTACGTTTCGCCTACTGTTCACATTTGCGCCGACGACGCCGTCTTACCTTTCACCGTCGAGAGATATTGTCCATGCAGCCGCGATCCCTACGCCTCATTACCATATACTGCGCCCGTGACAGCATCGCAATTAACTATCTGTTTATTGTTGTTGAATTATAAACGGCGTTGCGTGATACTACTTCTGGGTACGGCCGGTCTCTCACTGCGAATGGACGCGCACGCGCTTTCATTTCAATATATTATGCCGATGTAATTGTGCGCCATATAGACGCGAATGATGCTGGAAAGTTAAGAAATCCATAATAGTTATGCGATGCTTATCTTTATTTTCTTGAGAGCCGATTCGGTGTCAAGCAAACTATCTAATAAAATTATTTTCGTATTGTATTGGAAAGAGAAATATGGGAAAAAGGTATGCGCGTGTAAGCTGATTAACTTAATAATAAAGCTATTCTGGTTGATTTATGTCACCGTACTTTAAAATAATTTGTACACGACACCAAACTTGGATATAGATTTTTCAAACATCATGGTGTTCAATATGAAAATAAACTTGTATGAAGGGAAGGGTCATTATTTTTGTTGCGACGTTCAATGGAGAATAAAATTTTGGTGCTATCAATCAACACACTGCCACGCCTCGCCGCCTCACCATATTATTGCACCTGCGCGATGCGTTGGCGCAGCCGGTCATTACCATCTATCTGCGCGTGCGATTAGATGTAAATAACTATTAATAGCAATAATCACAGTGAAAACGAAATAGTTATTAATCGAAGTGAAATCTTTGGCGATAATTTGTACATATCAAAGTGATTTATTGATTGTGTAATTTGAGGGTTTGGTAGTTTCGTATTGAACGTAAATTCTTTTTGGTGGCATTCATAAATGCCGTGATGTAATGTTTGTGTGGCCTACTGGCTGCATCTATTGAGTGGATTCTTGTAACGAGTAATCTTGTATAAGTAGTTACAAGTGCACAAAGATGTATTACGAAAATTCCAGGGGGCCTAAAAAGGCCACTTTGGCAGAATCATAAAAGGATAACATTATAAATCATAATATGGCGAAGGCAGTCCGTGTTTTCCTTTTTTCGCTGCACTACCTAGGTATAATCAAAGAGATTGGGGTTGGATTTGGATTGGATTGATTAGTATTTTAGCAAAGACAAAAAAAAAATAACTGTAAATTCCTTCACCAATGGGATTGGATTCGATTAACTTAACTGTCCATTATGATTCATATTGTTATCCTTTTATGATTCTGCCAAAGTGGCCTTTTTAGGCCCCCTGATCTCATCATTTGTAATTTACAAAATTGTTAGAATTACATCAGTATTACTGTAGCCGTCCTCGTGGGTTATTGTACATTCGTCACAAAGTAAATTCGCCACGAAAAAAAGTATGTGTAAACTCGTCACAACTCTATGTTTATGAAAGAAAATCCGCCATATTGTTTATTTCCGTACAGACAGCAGAAAAATCAAACAATAAAGAATAAAACGTTATTTCTTTATTTTTCATAATCATAGAAATTCACATAAAAATCACAGTTCTACTTATAGCTAAAATATACAGTAATATTGACAGCGTGACATCATCATGATCATCTTTTTTTTTTTTGTAATTTGCATCTAAATAAAAAGGCGCACTTTTACTTACAATATATTTATTGCAATAGGCTGATTTTCCTGATATTTTTGTGGAATAATAACATCTTCCGGTATAACATGACCGGTACGGCTAGAAAGAGATAGATACAGCGAGCGAGCGCGTGATAGCATATGTGCAGGAGCGCAGGAGAAAACAAAAATTTGGAAATCATTTTCATTTTGAGCACTAAAAATCAATAACTTTGTTTTCTACCAGTACTTTATGCAAAAAATATGTACCTATGCAGACTTGTGACGAGTTTACACATATTTTTTATGCATGTGACGAATACACTTTCAATGTATGGAGTTTTAAAAATGTGACGAATTTACTTTGTGACGAATGTACAATAACCCTTGTTTTCTACCAGTACTTTATGCAAAAAATATGTACCTATGCAGACTTGTGACGAGTTTACACATATTTTTTATGCATGTGACGAATACACTTTCAATGTATGGAGTTTTAAAAATGTGACGAATTTACTTTGTGACGAATGTACAATAACCCGTCCTCGTTGGTTTCTTCTTAAATAAATATTATTTCTCAAATGTCAATATAGTTTACATTGTTTAGCCCGTTATTGTCTCAGGCTTCTTTGGCTGTATTGCGAAACTTCAGAATTTAATGTCTGTATGTACCATTGTTTGGTATTTAAATCACCCGGATCAGCTGATTATTTACGTGCAACCTTTCACGATTGCCTATGTGTGATTAGAATGTGTGTTTAGAATGTGAATAATTGTCGTTTATGTATTAAATAAGGCAGGATTTGTGTTGTATATTTTAGTCAAGGCTGTATTTTGAATACTGTTGTTGTTTTTGGATTGGTTTGCTGTTTTATGCTTTTGTCGTTTTTAATCTGTTGTTCTTCGACGTGTTGTACCAGAAATCTTATTTTAGCCTTATACATATAGATTTTTTGGTTGATTTGGAATTTAAGATTCTTGCAGTTCTTGTGTAGTTATTGTTTCCATTAATATTTGAGCCGCTAGTAACTGCTAGTACTATTGAAAAAATTACCCAAGTCAATATCTTATCTACATTTGTCTGTTTCTTTCTTTATTTGATTGTAAACTTAGCTTCTAGTGTTACGAACACACCGTTGATCAGCGATTATAGTATCTACTATAGACAGAGCATAACTTTTTAATTTAATAATTACATTAGAACTCTATTCTTTATTGATTGTTACCGGTGTATTTTATGTTTACTTACAACATACAGGTCTTCAACCATTTATTACAATTTAGCTCACCTACTGCCTTACGCTCATCTTCATAGTTATCAAAATTTAGTTTACCCATAGATTTATTTATGGATACTTATCCTGAGTTTTTGATTTCCCATTTCTTATGCTAAATCAGTTTCTGACAGTTCTGATTTAAGCAGAATTTCACCTGTTCAAAACATTATTATAATATCAACATTGTAATCATGAGTTTGGCATATCGATTGTGTGCGATTATTTATCGAATATTCGCTTGGAGCGTACGTCTGTGGGCGATTGCTCGATATAGCTCACGATAAGTGCGAGTTTGAGTTATGAGTTAATTAAGCGAGGCTCGAACGAGTCCGCAATTATACTTCGCGCCTGTTGACGTGTTAGCTGCAGTACCTACCAACTATAATATGAGAGAGAGGCCTATATCTTCATTGAGGAAAAGAAACTGGAATTTCGACTCTTAACTGACAAACGACTGTCTTTCTATTTCCGCATAGCCATCCTCGATTCCGGGCAGTTAAACAGGAATCGAAGGAATTTCGCAACTTTCCTTTTCCTGAGTTTTCCTGAGCGTTCTCTGTAGCTTTCGATCATTTCGATTTATAGTCCCTCATCCGAGCGTAGGGTTACTTTACTTTCATCCAGTTCTGGTGATCCTGTGCTCCTTCTTTTAGATATTTTTGGTGTTGATGTATAACCATTCTATCCAAAATATACCTGAAAGTAAATAAATACGAGTAAGTAAATAAATATGAGTTGTAGCTTGAAGTTTATAATACGCAGACAAGATTCAACACCTACCTGTTAAAGGCAACCAATTAAAATAATTCAAAATAGGGTAATTACTGGTTATGGCGACTTTAATTAAGTTTCTAAATTGAGCGCTAATTTCTAAAATGATTGTATTACTGATGTTAAAACTGATTCATAATTATTTTACGTATTGGTGCACACAATTTTGAGCTTTAGTGCGTTGGTGATAAGTGTTTTGGATGTTACCAGTAAACGCGGTCGGGGCAGTCGCAGTGGCGATAAATCTCGGGCCGCACTGACGGAAGGGATGCTTGTTATTAAGACGTCAACAAGAGTTATAGTTCACCACTGGTTTGCAATTGCGGGCCGCTAATGCCAACTTGCTGTTTACACGAGCGATCCTGCGGAGTGCGGCTCAAAGAAATCGCGCTTGAAGGTTACTGTAATTATAAGTGGGTTGCAGTTTATAGGAGCAGTGGATTATAAATAAATACACGCGATCTAATGAATTCTATTTTTTTTGTATCTCTTAGGGCTGATTTTTCAATCGATCGATTTTTTTAATTCGTGGAATAAAATTGACGTCTGACAGTTTTTGTTTTTTATTTTTTTTAAAGGAAAGGCTAAGGTCTGAGACCATGCTGCCTGGTCATCAGTTAATATTTTTTTTTTTTAGTCTAACATGACATTAGAATATGGGTGTACACATTCTAATGTATTAGGAGTATTTGGCAGCAAATGTATCGAATCAAGTTTCCCGGTAAACTTCGCTGAGGTAGCCAAAACTACAAAAAAATTCTCAGCTCCATTTTACCGGGATCGCGTCTGTTTCAATGATTCCACATATTGTCCAGTTGCGCAGACACTTGAGATACAAAACTACACCAATTTTACATCACAATATCCACTAGGAATCAATTTCCGAATAATTAAAACAGCCAACTAGACTTCACTCGAAGAAATCCCGCCAAAAACTCTGACAGTTTTTGTATGGTAGGACTGTCAAAAAATTCAAAATTATTCCTCCGATAGAGTTATCTGGCGTTGGAAAAACCAGCCCTTAGAAATGAAATCTTTTTGTCGTAATCTGGTATCTAGACCTGTTGCTAGGGTCCGCATTTTGATTTACCACATCATTAGTTTACTTGGCCGTGTGAGTGAAAGTTCTTAAGCCAACATAAACTTAATTGCTGGTTAAAAATAAACGTTTGATTATAACAAATAGGTTCGTCATTTTATCTTTAGTAATGACAATGACGGTACAGATAACAACAGCAATTACAAACGAGATGAAATAATATAATCACTGTTAGTTTATTTTTAAGACTTTATCTCGTCTGCCATCAGAGTGTCAGCGTCGCTTGACAAGGGCACTTAAAAAGGAAACTGTCAAGACTTGTAATATTAATGAATCCTCGAGTGTATTATTTCGCCTTCGAATAAACAATTAAACATTGCTCCGGCAATTCGGCTCCATACGTGACAATGAGGCGTGTTCGTATCCAAGTGTTAACATGCGCATATATCATGGTTCGACTTGATACACCTGCGAAGCCACGCCCACCTCGCCTCGGCTCCCGCGCTCCTCGCCTCACCCCGGTCTTTCGCTTCACCATCATCAAGATACCATTCCACGTAGAGACGTCATCGGGTGCGCACGTTTAACGCTTTTATCGTATGTCTCATGTTTTTACGTACAGTGTTTATGAACTGAGTGCTGTGTGAATAACTTTGGGTGTTTGCGTTTACTTTTTGTTCAGCTGTTCAACACGTCACGGCTCTGAAGACAAATTTTCCAGAAGAAATTATTGTAAGTTTTTGTCACTTGAACTATTTTTGTTGTTGTGATTGTGTTTTTTGGTCTGTTTTGCGGTTTACATAAATCCGTGTTAACATAATAATTTATGTACGTGTAACTTATCTCTCAAGGCGTCCGATAATGGACGTGTTGATTAATAAAAGTTCCTTCTACAAAATAATGATAACAGAAACAAATTGTATGGACTATTTAAAGACACCGATAACGTTGCTTATGAAACGTAGAGTGTTATTAATAATGAAGTTATTATGTTCAAGAAGTTTATACTACTACTGAGACAGGAGACTGAAAGTACATTTTACTTGTTGCTTCGATGTGGGCGGAGCTTCAGTTCTATACGCACGCGCCAAATGCCGCCTTTTCAGTTTTCAAGAACAACTTTCACGCCTCTATTCCTTTTCACCTTGACGAGTGAAGCCTGCCTCTAAGTACGTGATAAATAAATGTATACTGAATAATTTAAAGGTGATCCAACGTGGATCACCTTTAAGTTCTAACTTCACTTATACATCATCTTTATAATATTACTGAAGTGTTGTAACTTCAATGATAATTAGGACGGACAATGATGAAACAATCCTAGCGGTACATTTGTCCAAAGTACTCACGTTAAGTTTGTATGAAGGCAATCATTACCGTGTGTGCAATATCTTGACGATGTCCCAAAAGATATCTGTGGAAACTATGACAACGCCGTACGGCGCCAGAATACATCATTGTTTATTATACAATAACATGCCAAATGCCACAATATTCCTAGAACCGCTTGAAAAGATGTAAATGCTTGTAATATAATTTCGGAAGCAGACATTAATGCTATTCGGATTCTTGGACAAATTTTTGCGTCTACATCTATTCAAATTTCGCTGAATCGATTTTGAATTGATATATAACATTTGAATTAGATAGCTAATTTGTTTTGTATGATTAATATTGTTGAAATGTAGGTTATTCAAATTTATTGATGTTTGGTCTTGAACTTTTGATATTGTATAAATTAGCATTTATTATAATATTGCTAAATATTCGTCCGTCACGGCGCTCTAGATTTCCTGATACTGATGTTTTAGCGTTAAATGGTCATTTATTAATACTGTAGTTCTGCTAAAAATATTATAAACATAACTCCTTAAAATATGGAACAAAATTTAAATAAAATAAAATTGGAACTTATCAACTTCTTATGTAAGAGGCGTAAAGTTAAAAAAAAATATTGTTTATGAACAAGAATATAATATCAAGGTAAATTAACTTTTATTAAATCAGCACAAAGGTACTTTAATTACATTAATAAACGGTTTAGTACGTCGTAATAAAAAAATATCAGCGACATCGTATAAAGGCTTGCGTAGGCGCACAGTCGCTGCGCGTCTTCTACCATATGTATAATATCGAGTATTACCTATCGTAAAGTTAGTAGTAGCTAATGCTTTATTTTATGATCAGTAATAGCCCAATGGAAACTGATTTCCTCTGTGTAACGGCTTATATCTACCTGACCCAGGTTTTTGGCTTTCCCTAGTTCCTAAGCCATTGCGTATAAAGAGTAAAACTGTTGTTATAGTAGTTCTACATAGGGTTATAAGAATGGGAGGAGATAAATAAGGAAGCACACATATTATAAACTGCAATAAATTGGCAAGCTGTGGTGGCCCCTTGTCGTAACGGCCACGACATGCGAGTTAATAGGTCGTGGGTTCGATCTTAAGCAGACACTTTTGTTTATGTAAATTATATACATATATATTTTTTTTTTGGCATGGTCTGGAACCAAAAATTTTAAGACATTTGACATCCGCCAACCCGCACTGGGATCGCGTGGTGGATAATAGTCTACTCTCTCTCACAGAGAAGAGATCTGTGTTCCAGTTGGAACATTACAGTCTGATAATGCTAGCTCCTAAGCCTTTGCGTATAACGAGTGTAGTAAAACTGTTCTAAGCTTAGTGCCACATATGGTTATAAGAGATAGAGATAAATAACTCTACGCATGTATAAACTGGATAAGACATGCCTAGGCGCAACATAGTAACACTTACAACTAGCGCTGAAAGGTAAAAGTTGCCGTATATGTCTGCATTGTATAATATAGTTGTTCACGCGCGAACGCATCCAAACGTGTCGTGCGGGGAGGCGAGGCGCGGGACGGCAAGGCTGCGCCATTCGCCGCCGCCGCCGCGCCGGGAGCGCGCGGCCGGCGGCAGAACAATCTAGTGACTTGACTTGTCAACATCTCAACATCGCAAGCGAACCGGGCCTTCCGCCATTTTTTATACCATTTTCATTTATTGTAATTTTAATCCTTTGTTTGTTCATTATACCATATCATAACCTATACAGTCCGCTTTTAATTGAAGAGACCCTAAACATTGGTCCTTCCACCGGTAAAGAATAACGGCAAGGAGAAAAACTTCAAGAAATTGGCAGCGGAGCCCTAACCACGTGCGCGTCCATTGTGTCGTGGCATTATATTCGTCGAGCGAAGATTGAAAAATATCCAGTCGTCAAGTGAAATACACGTGCACCGCTCTATTGTGCCGTGGCATCGCTGTCTTCAACGACTGACTGAATGTTTAAACAATCGAGTCACCATTAAAAACACGTGCGCCGATCTATTGCGCCGTGGCATCATCGTCGTCTGCGACGAGTGAAGACCTGGAAAAACGAGTCACCAGTGAAGACACGTTCGCGGATCCATCGCGGCGTGGCATCATCGCTGCCTACAACCCGTGAAGAGCTGAAGACAGTGGACACCACGTGCGCACATCTATTGTGCTGCGGCATCGCTGGTCAGATTGTTGGTTAAGGACACGGGCGTGTTGTGAGTTCGTTCCAATTTTTCCTTATTTTCACACTGCAATAATTGCAATCTACCTTTAAATCTAATTCATCCATTTTCCCTCTATTTGAGTTAGCACAAGCTAATCATTTCGCACGTGCATAATATTAATTAACTTCGCTTTGCCAAGCGGGGTGCGGTCGCATTGACGCCATTTTGTGCATACAATTTTTCACGAAATTGTTTTAAATCCGTGCTTATTTGCATGCGGGACAGATAACGGCTAACTAACGCATGTAATTAGGTAGCTGTTAGACCGCATTAGCTGGGTGTGTGAGCGTGTGCGCCTATATTTTTTGCCGATTTGCATTGTTACCCGATTTATATAAGTGCTTGAACTTTATTGTTCGTCTTTTCCTATTGCACGATGGCTGACAAACTCATTAAAAAACGCAGTTCGATGAAGGCGAAGCTCACTAATTTCACCAATTATCTCAATAATTTGGAAAATAGTGATCAATTGTCTGACTTGCAAGTACTAGACTTGGAAAGTCGATTTAGCAAATTTGAACAGTTGTATGACGAGTTTAATGATTTGCAGACCGAGATTGAGCTGTTGTCGGACAATCCAGACGACGCCTACGCTGATCGCTTCAAATTCGAAGAAAGTTACCACAACTTGGTTGCCACGGCGCGGAAAGTCATCACTGCTGAGCAGGAGCAAAGACAGCAGGACAAGACTTGTGCAGGTTCCGTATCAGGCTCCGAGGTGACAGGTGGGACAAAAAACTTTATACGTTTGCCTAAAATTGACCTACCCCGATTTGATGGCAGCTATCAGTGTTGGTTGGAATATAGAGACACCTTTCTTTCATTGATCCATAATAATAACAGCATCGATAAAATAAGTAAATTTCACTATCTGCGTGCTTCACTAAAGGGACAGGCCGGTGAAGTCATAAAAAATATTGATTTCAGAAATGAAAATTATATTATAGCTTGGAACTTATTATGTGAGCGGTATGATAACAGTCGTTTATTAATAAATAATCATGTTAAAGCTTTATTTAATGCAGAGCCTATTGTCAGTGAATCCAGTGCTGCCTTACGCCGCCTGGTTGATGTCACAAATAAGAACATTCGGGCATTGACATTATTAAATGAGCCGACTAGGGATACTCTGATTATCTATCTTATGTCTACTAAATTAGATGCTACTACCAGTAGGGACTGGGAGGAACACCGCAACACTTTAGGCAACTCACCAACGTTGCTACAATTTTCTACATTCATGAATAATAAAGCCGATTTACTAGAGACATTAGAAGAAAATAAAAAATTAGATAATGTGCAACTAAGCAGCAATAATAAATCTAAAAGTTTTGCAGTTACCTCACAGAAACAAGAAAATAAAAATAATGAGAAAGATAAAAATAAAATTACTTGTCCGTTATGTTCTCAAACTCATTATCTTTATTCATGTGTGGCTTTTAAGAAATTAACAGTAGAAGAAAGAGTACAGAAAGCAAAAGAGTTCAAAGTATGTATGAATTGCTTACGGGGTGGCCATATAGAAAAGCGTTGTAGATTCACACGCTGTAAGTACTGTAAAAACCGTCATAATACATTGTTACATTTAGATGAGCCAGAGACTCAAGTACAGAACCCAATGCCTAGTGTCTCCACTAATAATGTGTCACTTTCAGCAGATATACAGCCTACTTCTCAGACACATGTTTTACTATCCACAGCTGTGGTGAGGGTGGTGAACGATAAAGGCGAAAGGTACAACGCCAGAATTCTTCTCGACAGCGGGAGTACAGCCAACTTCATCACTGACAAGCTGTGCAGCAGCATGGGATTGTCTCGAGTTGGTACTACCTCCAGGGTAACAGGTATAAATAGTTTGACCAGTAACAGTACACATTCTTGCAACCTCACTATAGAGTCTACATATGAACATTATTCCTTTAACATAACTTGCCTCATTCTACCTGAGATTACAAGGAGATTACCAGCATCCTATATAAATACTGATAACATACCAATTCCTTCAGGGTTATTTTTAGCGGATCCATCGTTTAATATCCCATCAGACATTGATATTCTGTTAGGAGCTGAACTATTCTGGGATGTTATTCAGGCCAATCACATCAATCTGGGAAAAAATCTACCAAAGTTGTGTGAGAGTAAATTAGGGTGGTTAATCTCAGGTACTGTACCCGCTAGCTTGCATAAACAGACACATGTTTGTAATTTTTCTAATATAACTACTTGTCCAGATCTGAATAAGTTTTGGGAACTTGATACAATATCACCCAAGCATTGTCTTTCTGCAGAGGAACGTGCTTGTGAGGAAAGTTTTAAATTAAATACTGTCCGTGGCTCAAATGGCCAGTTTATTGTTACTATGCCACTTAAGGAAGATCCTAGCGTTCTAGGCGACTCATACGCTGCGGCTAAGCGTAGATTTTTATCTTTAGAAAAACGTTTTCAACGCGATTCAATTTATAAAAGCATGTACATTAACTTTATGAATGAATATGAAACGTTAGGTCATATGACTGAGGATAGCGACTTGTCAGTTAATAATAAAAATAATATTAATTATTTCATGCCACATCATGGGGTGTTACGAGAATCCAGTAAAACTACAAAGTTGCGAACAGTCTTTGATGCATCAGCAAAGTCAACATCAGGATTGTCACTAAATGACATCCAATATGTAGGTCCCACTGTACAGAATGATCTACTCTCAATCTTACTGAGATTTAGACAACATAAATATGTAATCACAGGGGATATCGAAAAAATGTATAGAGCTGTGGAGTTAAATCCCAGCCAACGACCATTACAACGCATTTTATTTAGGAAAGACCCATCAGAGCCACTCAGAACATACACATTAAACACAGTCACATATGGAACGGCGTCTGCGCCTTATCTAGCAACCAAGTGCCTAGTGAGCCTGGCAGAGGCCACAGACAATCAGCATGTCAAGAGTAGTATTCAACGGGATTTTTACGTAGACGATCTTTTATGCGGAAAAGACACTATAGAGGGCGCCGTCGAGCTTTGTCAGAATATAAAAAATATATTAAGCTCAGCTAATTTTAATTTAAGAAAATTTCAGTCAAACAGTGCTCAAATTCTAAAAAAGATAGTAGATGTAAAAGATGACACTTGCCTTGATTTAGATTTGTCTAATAATTACACATCAAAGACCTTGGGATTACTATGGAATTGCAAATTAGATATTTTATCATTTTCCATTAATATTGAGACACACAAAACAACAAAAAGACACATTTTATCTATAATAAGCCAAATTTTTGACCCATTGGGGTTAATAGGTCCATGTGTTGTTGAAGCAAAAATTATAATGCAAAAATTGTGGGTTCATAAATGTGACTGGGATGACGAGGTTCCTCAGGACATAGCAGATCAGTGGTCAAAATTTGTAGATGCGTTGAAACATTTAAATTCTTTGAACATTCCTAGATGGATAATATGTGACAAATGTAAAATTAATGAAATACACATATTTACAGATAGCAGTGAAAAGGCATACGGTGCTTGTGTCTATATACGCAGCATTGACAGCAGTAATGCAGTAACAATACGCTTACTAGCTTCTAAAAATCGTGTAGCCCCCATCAAACCAACAACGATGCCCAGGTTAGAGCTATGTGGAGCGCTGGTAGGTGCAAGATTGTGTACAAAGGTCAAAGAGTCCCTTACTATACCAGTTAGCCGATGTGTCTTTTGGTGTGATTCAACAATTGTGTTGAGCTGGTTATCTGCACCATCGACACAACTCAAGCCTTTTGTCAGGCATCGTGTCAATGAGATACAGGAGACCACCCTTGGATCCGCATGGAACTATGTGCCAACACGAGACAATCCCGCGGATCTAGTTTCTCGAGGGGTGAAGGCTGATCATATCAGCGACTCTTGTCTATGGTGGGCAGGCCCTTCTTTTTTATTGCAAGATGAATGTCAGTGGCCAAAACCGCCCAACGACATTTCTAAACAAGACTTGCCTGAACTAACTTGTTATGTAACTCAGTCCAACAATAGTCATATTCAGAGTCAAACATTAATACAACAATTAATTCATAAATATTCAGATTTCAATCGTTTGCTAAGAATTGTGGCTTATATCAAAAGGTACATTCATAATTTAAAAAATAAAGATAACAAGTTAGTAGGGTGGCTGTCTAATCAGGAAATTCAGTCTTCATTAAAATGTATTTTACGTAATGCACAATTTGAAATATTTCCAGATGAATATTCTATTTTGAAATCAGAAAAATCCCTGCCTCATAAAAATCGTCTCATATCTTTATCACCCTTTTTAGACTCAGACGGTATTATTCGAGTAGGAGGCAGGTTAAATAATTCTCCTTACGATTACAACGTGAAACATCCTATACTCCTGTGCAGTAAGCATCATTTAACTAAAATCTTGTTTCAAACTGTTCACAGAAAGCTGTTACACGCTGGGCCTCAGTTGCTCTTGGCGAACATTAGGCAAAACTATTGGCCTTTGGGGGGAAGAAATTTATCTAGAGTTACTGTTCAAAAATGTGTTGTGTGCTTTAGGCATAAGGCTCAAAATGTACAACCAATAATGGGGCAACTTCCAAGTTCACGAAGTAAACTTGAATTTCCATTCTTAAATTCAAGTGTTGACTATGCAGGGCCAATACTGATAGCTGACCGGAAGGGAAGAGGCTGCAGGCTTATAAAGTCCTACATATGTATTTTTGTCTGCCTCGCTATCAAGGCTGTTCACTTGGAGCTTGTCACGGATCTCACCAAGGAAGCATACTTGGCTGCTTTGAATAGATTCATTGCGCGCCGTGGCAAGCCTCGCAGCATATTGTCCGACAACGGAACAACCTTTGTCGGTTCTTGTAATCAACTTCGTACTTTTTTGCAGAACTCAAACATTGCATGTGATGTCGCACAAGAAGGAATTGAATTCAACTTTGTGCCAGCCTACTCCCCTCATTTCAATGGCGTAGCTGAGGCCGCCGTGCGATCCACTAAGCATCATTTAAAGAGACTGCTTACTCTTACTCACTTCACGTACGAAGAGATGGCTACTTGTCTAACCCAAATAGAGGCTATTCTCAATTCCCGACCACTTACTCCTTACTCTTCTGATCCACTTGATTTCTGTGCCTTAACACCTTCCCACTTTTTAATAGGAAGATCACTCACGTCCGTTCCTCATCCACAGATGACTGACAGCGGAAACATCAGCCGGCTCGAGCGATTCCAAAGGGTGGAATACATCAAGCAGCACTTTTGGACAAGGTTTCACACTGAGTATATTTATCTGCTACAGCAAAAAACGAAGTGGTCGACGACATCGGGAGACATCAAGGTGGGGAGCCTCGTCCTGGTGAAGGATAAGGCGCTCCCACCTCTCTGCTGGTTGCTGGGTCGCGTCGTACAGACGTACCCGGGATCCGACGGCGTAGCGAGAGTCGCCGAGTTGAAAACTAAGAAGGGGACAATTCGGCGGGCCTTCAACAACATCTGCCCGCTGCCACTTTCTTGAAGACTCCTTCAACCCGGGGAGCATGTTCACGCGCGAACGCATCCAAACGTGTCGTGCGGGGAGGCGAGGCGCGGGACGGCAAGGCTGCGCCATTCGCCGCCGCCGCCGCGCCGGGAGCGCGCGGCCGGCGGCAGAACAATCTAGTGACTTGACTTGTCAACATCTCAACATCGCAAGCGAACCGGGCCTTCCGCCATTTTTTATACCATTTTCATTTATTGTAATTTTAATCCTTTGTTTGTTCATTATACCATATCATAACCTATACAGTCCGCTTTTAATTGAAGAGACCCTAAACAATAGTAATCATTGAAGAGTGTTCTGTTCCTTATACAGCAGGCAGAATTGTATTTTTAATTTGCACGTCTACTGTTCATCACTGACGTTACTAGGCCAAGACGGATGGGTGATCTTTTTATGTCTGAAGAAGAAAAAGAAGCAGTCTTCAATAACTAAGAACAAAGTAACCAAATATGACAAAAGCAAATTCCCAAAGCATGAATTGAACTACATCAGTGGCATTTTGTCGTATGCCATGCGTAGGAGTAACGTCTGGGTCGGCGCGTGCACTCTATGAGTTTTATGACCGCTAATAGGCAATAATGTGCACCTCTTGACTCGCAACGCGGGGGTTAAGTTATTGGTGCGATGTGAGACTCGAATGTGACCTTGGAGGTCTCGATTGTATTTATATATTTTTGTGTAGTACCTATGTCATGATTTTAGATGGTTATGGTTTTGGTGACACGGTAGATGATGACAACGATGATTGTTTATTGTTTTAGAAAGGACACTCTAATTTGGTTTAGGTTAATTAAGTCGTCTCGATTCGATTTGAGATTTTACCAGGTCGTTTTGAACCCTGTCAATTTATTTTTTGAATTCTTACTATGTCTGCAAAGAAAGTGGCCCGTGTTGCAAATTCTTTCCTATTTTTATCACTACTCAAACTATTGACTTGACTACTGGTAAATGTGTCACAGGTCCCAGAATCATTGTTAACATTATATTATATTCACCATCATAAAACAAAGATTCTAAATTGAGCTTTCAGCCTCCTCATTGAAAACAAACAAGGAAGTAATTAACACAAGTGCCAATATATTTATTTACCTAATCCTAATAAAAACGTTGTTTCATTTGTACTTCGCGTGTGGTTTGCATGTATTCAAGTCCTTAACCGTTTTACTAATAGCCCTGACGTGACTTTATACGTTCGGATCTCGAGCGTCGATCTCAGATTCCCTGGTTCAACCGTCTTAATGTGTTGCTGATTCTACACTATTTCTCGCTTTTATAGCCCTACTTTTGCCTAAGGCTTTAATGTAATGCCAAGTGGGTGCAGTCATTTGAGTTTTTGATGTATGGTATTTGGAGATGACATATAGGATGGAGATTTGACTTTAATAAGCTCACGAATGTTTAGCTAACGAGACTAAGACGAAATATAATTTATATAATTTGCTATATTCCGCGCGGAACTAGTTGGCCGCGTCTTGGGTGGGACGGGGGTGAAGGCGGCGGGGTTGCCTATTGTTCGCAACGCACGAATTGAGTTATGACAAAGCGCCCCCTCCCCGCCGTCCCATCGCTCACATACCTAAGGCACGGCCAAGTAGTTCCGCGCGGACTATAAAGCATCTTGCTTGTCTACTGTATACAAATATTTGGGTGATCCTGTTCACCCACCCGTGTTCTTTCCTTAGCCCTTTATGTTCCGGGGTAACGGTAACCCTTTCGGACGATCCCGCTGCCCCGGCAGGCTTCGGCCCTAATGGGCCCCTTCATTGGGGCTGACATCTGTTTGAGGCGCGCGTGGAACACGTACACGCCGTCCGGCACAGGCCTGGTCCTGATCGGACGGTAAGCTACCCACCACCCTCCGTCCGAAGGCCAGCGCCTACGGTGGCCGGGAGTCGTCACGCGACTCACTCGACACCCAGAGCGTCTCCCGTGGTGGCTGGGACGCGAGGCTCTGTCCCTCAGCCATCCCGCCACCTCCTTCGCTAGCATGACTGCTTCGCAGAAGGAGGTGACTGCCTCCCACTCCCTTTCGCTCTGGACCATTCCTTGAACCAGGGCCGGACGCGAGAGGTCGCCGCCGCTGCCGATCACCTCTACGAGGACACTGCGGTGCTCCGCCCAAGCGGGGCAGACCGCCACCTTATGCTCCACCGTGTCCTCTGGGCGATCCTCGCAATGGTGACACCCGGGCGTTCCTCCCGCCTGATGATGTGCAGGAACCTCCCGAAAATTCCGTGTCCGGTGAGGACCTGCGTCAGGCAGTAGGTGAGGGCGCCGTGACGCCTCTCTAGCCACTCCTCAACTGTTCAACGCCTTGGGTTAGGTTTAGGTTAGAATTCAAGCAAACATCGAATCATATAGGTACCTATCTGGTTCCAAGAATCGTACGTTGTGCCAATATTTATATCAATATTTTTAAGGTAGCCAGTTCGTGACCTAGCGAATACTTCAGCCTTTTACCTGTTTTTCAATAGTTTCACTTATTTGATCTTTACCTTGAATTACAGGTATATGTACCAAAGCTTAGTTCGGGTCTTTAAACAAAAGCAGTACTAAATGAACATTCCATCTAAGATCTAGATAAAAAATGTCTCTATGTGTACTTTTGATTACAAGCAAACATCGAATCATTCTTATGATTCGATTTATATCAAATACAATATTTGATTTAATCAATTTATGAGCCGAGTCGACCGACGACGGGAAGTCTTCAATTGTAATTATTGAGAGCTTCATTCGCACTCCTATCAATGTAAAGTTTTGTACGTGTGTGTATGACTAACATCCGGACCGGGCCATCTGCCGCATCACTTATCTTCCATTTAAAGACATAATATCTGATCATATAACTCTGTATAATTGTTTCGAAGAAAATGTACAGTAATCATTCTAAAACAGCAGAATTTGAATTAAAATAGTAGGTATTTATCAGGCTGATTAATTATTAAAAATTAGAGGGACAAATCTCATATTTTCTCTAACGTTCGCATTCTAATCTCAATCTGTCAAAATATATAGGAGGTTTTTGAAATTGATTGTCACTGAGATGAGGTTGCTACTAGATTATAACGTTTAATATCCAATTCCATGTTTTGAAATCCCAATTATTCAATAACATGAACGATGATTCCAAGTTTATAGTTCTTTATACATGTTTATTGCTTACACATTGATTTCAAGTCTGAATCTTCAATAAGATTAATATCAATAGCGTCATTCATTCGTCTCCTCAGCTCCACCATCTATCTAGTCTTCGTTTTGAATTATGTAAATGGTATTTATAATGTGGTCCCTTTAATTTTATTCGTTCGATCTATGCGTACTGTTACCGAATTTGATTTATCGGCTGACTATTTACGTATGACGTATCGAGGCGGCTCTTTATAAGACTCTCCACCGGCTGACAGGAGATGGATGTCTGGACACGGCCTGTTCCTTATTGCTGTCGTTTGTTCTTGAATTTATTGGACACGAAGTAACGGTTGCGTCTGCGCCGGCCCTACGGTGGTCGCAGTCCGACGTGCCCGCGTAATATATTGTACGGGGAAATGCCATCCGTGTAAACCTGTTGACTCCCTTTAATGTCATAATTTATATTTGAAATGCATTACTTGTAATATTTATTAGTGTCGTAGGTGTCGTAATTGAATTTATATCGCTGTACGTTACGCGTACCGTTGAGTTATCTATTGATTACTTTCACTGTCATCGCAATATTTATTCCACTTGCCGTTGTCCCGTGTATTCGCTGAGAAATGTTCCTCTCACAGCATCGTCCGCCATGTTATTTAAAATATTTATCGCCGTTATAATACGGTTGTTTTTGTAAGCTTAAATTGTAATTTGCTAAACAGCTTGTAGGTATATCAATTAGATGACAAATAATCTGGCAACGTTTTCTTTATTCGCGGAATACATCAATGCCGGTGGTCGTGTTACTTACCACTTTTATAGCGTTGGTATCTTGACAAGATAATAAAATTTGTTTCTTTTTCGTGAGTTCCCATGTTGTGGCAAGCTTATACCTTACCATAATGAATGCAAAAAATAAGGCCCATACCTACGTTCTCTCGGAATTGTTGTAGTCGTGTTTTTAATATATTATGGCATTGTGAGCGAAAACACTTGGAACGGAGCTAGTATATTGTACCATTCGCCTCACGAAGGCGATAAAGCAATGAATGTGCACTAACTAGCGGTGGCGGTGTTATTTATGACGACCGATACCATCGGCACGGACTTGTCAATCACATGGATACGTACCAGACATCAAAATTACACTTGACCATTTCACGGTACATGCAACTTTGTGACCTATTGATGAAAGAATAAGGGATAGAAAGATCGATGGGTGCAAAACGTTCGGAAAGTCTGGTGCGCCGCGTGTTGGCTGATCGGCCACGGCCATCCATCATTCATGAGCGCGAGCGCGTAACGAGCCTTTATTCGAGTTCACCGTGAATGCGCCTGCGACGGTTTACACCCTCCCGCTACGTCACACGTACTTTCACGTATTTTTATTGTTGTATCACGAATATGTATATCGGTTTTAAATGTACAATATGATCAATGTCTCTGTTGAACGTATCTGACCCCAGGTTTATTTACGTTTTTCTTTCATATTCATATTTCTCCTGACGGATACCATCTATTCATGTTTGAGTTATTGTGGTTGCATTGTTATTCGTCTTTTCACGAGTATCATTGAAGAAAATACCTTGAAAGCCCCGTTGAAACGACTATCAGATAGTCGGAGTTCGCATATTTGAATAACTAATGTTGCCGGCTCCCCACGTACAGAAGTCATGTTGGTAAAAGGCTGTGAGGGTACTCTAACGATGGTAAGATTGTATCGCAGCAGTGACGTTTCAATACAACATGGATCAATCGACGTAGGAAAGTATCGGCCGATCAATCGGTCCTCTCCTTGAATGCGTTATCGGAGGATCTCACCACCCACTCGCGGGTTCTTAGTTGGGCACGTGCGACGTCGCTTTTTATGCCACAAAATGCTTTGGCTGTCATTGGAACGTCGTTTACCTGCACAAAATTGAATAAAAAATGCTGTAAAAATGCATTACAAGTTGGTCTCAACATCGCGCTCTCAAAGACTGCTATCTCGCCCTATCCTATACCCATGTAAGCAAACGTCAGCTGGCATTTCTATAACATTTACAAAAACTTTTATTGCTTTGGTATTCTCGTCTTGTGGGCTTTAATATTTTAATTCAGAAAATTTAGAATTTCGCGGAAATGTAAGGTGCACTTCGTGAGTCCCCAAGATAATATGATCATTTACATTTCACAAAATAAGCTTTCTATTTCTTCATTCTTCAGTTCTTCACCCCGTACTTTCTCACAACGCGGCAACGCTGTTTAATTTCATCCAGACTCACAAGATCGAATTGAAACGTATAATTACATGGAATGTCCGAATCATTAATAAATGCTTAGTCAAGGGTACCATCGAAAGCTCATCGGTTTCCTTGTCTCTTTCATGATACGCTATCAAATTAAGCGTTAAATGACATCACGAGTGCTTGCTATGAATTCACAATTGAATGCGTTCGTTAATAAACATTTTTTATTTATATTTGAATGTTGCGACGTTGTCATGCTGAGGAATGTCTTAAGAGCCGGCGTCTTGTGAGATACGAAAGTGCCCCATTGTCCGTTGTTTCCGATTTTAGTTTATCATCGTCGCGTGTCGAGATGTTATAATAGTCGGTGAAATTGTTGACCGCTCTGCGTCCTAGTAATAACTGTTTGCTTTGTTCCAATTGTTTTATACTTACGATTTTCGTATTTTGAACCAAGCCGTGGATCCAATAACTAAGGTTCTTCACCGTAATCAGTTCGTTAAACTCAAGAGTCGTTTTGGCAGGTATGTTAGAACGAAATAAATGATTTTGAATCCAACTTATCTGTGTATGTAAGAGTGTGATGTAACGTTTATGGCCAGTGTAATCTCAGTGTTTTATGTCTGTGCGGACGCCACTGACGAATGATTAATGACTTGGTAAACGGTGATAGTGAGACGAGCGCCACGGCCGACGCGCCCGCTGACAATATTGTCTCATTTATTGCTAATGATCTATTGAATATCTGTACACTGTCCAACATTACTTTTTCACTATTCACTTACATAATTTTACTTTCTAATGTAAACGTACTTGACGTTTTAATTAACATAAAACTAAATTATGTATTCAAAACATGCTGATTCGCGGAATTTTAACGAGCAAAAAAATTTTCTCTGACATAGGCATTGGCACATTTTTTCTAAAATACAGCGCATTACATGGATGGCCTCATACTTTCCATAAACACACGTTGCGTATCCAGCACAACGTGTAATTTTACAAAAACGTTGTTATAATGCCTTACGAAATTGCTGTGATTTGTTTCTGAACTTTCTGAGCCATCGATACCATACCGGGCCGCAATTGCTCGCAATTACACAATAATCCGTGTTGATTCTACAAAATATCATTGTTCCTACAATGTAGAACAATGTGCACATTAATATCACGACTTTCGCTAAATCATTTTGGTATTAATAGCTGCAAAACAATCAAGTGATATTAGAATCTTTCATTTTCCTCCAAGGTATATATGAAAATAATTTCAGACAATACCGTTGCCGTATTTAAATACAAGAGAATAGTTGCTTAATTTCGTAAAACGTTCCAAGTATAAATAGCAGCAAACAGACTCATTTTTAGCATAGCTTTTATTTAACTTGCCTCCAAATCTTGCAACTGAAATAAATAACAATTATCCCCAACCGATTGAGCTGACTTTTTGCATACACGTTTGGTTTAGATGACAATACATTGTAAGCTAAGTGACATCCTTCTAAATCCAATACTCCCAAAGATGGCGGACCGATTCATACAACTGAAATATTGAATAGATAAGCTTGTTTTTAAAAAGTTTTTTTTTTTTAATTATTATTATATTTGCTATTAATTACAGTTGCTATTAACATATTTACTAAGGGGCAAACTAGTTACAGAAATACGCTTAGCTTTGGCGTCGCGTTCCTTTTGTCACAGTACTTTTTTATCTCGGTTCTCAGAACCAAGATAACACGTTTGGACCGTTCAGACTATGACGTGTTTTTATAATAATCCCATAGTAAATTTTGAAGATTTCTCAAATAATTTATGTGTAACAGAAAGTTAAGATAAGCTTTGGTTTTGTGTGGCGCTACGTTCGGTGATTAACGAAACGATAAACGAGTTCGTTTTTACATTGATTGTTATCTTTTTGAAAGATAACAACCAATCTTTGTATTTAAGTTCAGTATCGTCGATTGTTTTAAGTGTTATGTAATTTGTTTGTGTAATCAACGCTGCACTGGTTTGATCATTAGCATCATTAACAATATTGTCTACGTAAAGCGTTGCACTAATTCTCTAACCTTGGTCGGGAATTAATTTCATGTTGTCTTGGTGGTTGCTGGCTCTCCGTAATAATAATTATCGTTGCATCGATTCTGTGCGCCCGTAATGAAGATATCGCCCCATCTTCTCTGTAGCAATTATGAAATGTACATTTTGTTGGAGAGTATGCCAAGCTCTATTATTTGATGTTAAAATATTATTTAGGACGTTGGATTTATTTGAAGATGGAGAATAGAGAGTACTTGGAGAATTTAAACTCCATTTTAATTTGCGTCTGGTACTGATTCCGTAGTAGGCCGTTCACCAGTAAGGCGCTGGACGTGCATAAATAATCGAGCGTAATCAGTTTTTATATGGACGACACACTATTTAAGCGTTTGTTGATCTCGACTCTATATCGGAGTACCACTGCTATGACTTAATATTTCAACTTTAATACATATAAATCTTTGTTTACTTTGATTGACCTTGCTATTTTTAACCGACTGCAATACTCCAGCTTTTATATTCTTACAAATCAACAACATTGTTTTTGTTTGTTTCTACTTCGTATGATGTTTAGTTTACAACTTTCACTGCTACTTACTCCAACGTTTTGGCCCTTTGAATGTCATCTTGAACGCCTTGCGCAATTCTTAACGTTTCAGATTTATTTTGTCAAAACAAGGTGTTAGCTACATATCTAACCTATTTGTTTTTTGTTTCAGAAACCATATCCTCGACGTGCATGACTGCCTACGATTCAAGCGTGATATAAATGTGAGCACTTTAATTATTATGTCTGCAATTAAATTTAATATTACACAACGTATATCGCATGTCTGATGCTGTAAAATTAAATTAAAATTTGAACTGTGTACTAAATAGGCTAGTTTAAAGTCATATCCCGGACTGGTTACCCTACGAAATAGATTTACATTTTATGATTGTACTTATTTGGTGGATGTTGTCCCCCCGTAATGGAGTAAAACTTAATGATACAGCATTGGCTTTAATAAATACTTTGGTTTATAGGCAGTAAACATCGCAAATGTCTAACGTTTATTAGTCTGTTTACGATTGTTTCTATAACTATTTTAATATACATATTCATAATAATATATCGTAATAAGTAAGATAAGTTTTTACTACACCCTTTATCTATGGAGATAATACATCTAAATGGGTTTCTCAAGGAAGTATACAAAGCCCAAGATTGCTGTAAAAAAATGGTTTGTATAAAAACTGCAGAGTAGGTACGTGTGTGGTTTTTATAAGTCCAGTTTCTAGGTTTTGAAATGGGGCAATGAAGTTACATCTCAACCACAGATGATATCAACACTGTCGCAATTTAACGACTAAAATCTACATACCATGCTAAATGTTAGGTACGTAATGCAGACTCATTATGGAGCTAATAAACACTACTTGTTACTTACAACAGAAAATTTCGCAATAAATAATGAGACGTTTGTAATAGTTAGTAATATCTAAACCGCATTCTGATCTCGATCTCATCTGATACGTTTATCTAGATCGGTTTGTCACGTTCTCCTTATAAGGGTCCACCGCTGTGTGAGACAGAGACGGATGTTTATTTTCCTGGTTCATTTTGATTTCTAATTATTGCGGGCTAATGAGAGACTAGAGACTTCTTGGAAGGGTAATTCGCTAAGGATTAAAGCAGGTAGTGAAATGAGTTTTGTTCAAGCGTCTCTTTAACGCATGACGGTCAACGCACCAACTCTTTTACGTCGACGACTTTTTGCTATTGTGCTTTATGGATACTACAGTTACCTTTTTTACGGGTACTTTACGTGGCTGTGGTCATGACTATACAGATTTTTTGTCCTCTTGTTAGGTTTGTATCTGTATCAGTATCCTCAAGAGTGTTTTTTTATTTACATTTGCTTGAATACGATATTTATATTATATAAAACAAAACCTCATTGTTACATCCAGAAAGGATCTTGTAAGTCCAAGCCTTTCTCTTAACATCACATTTTATCATTAGCATCTAGCGTTGATGCAGTGTTTCAGCGCTGATTCTCTACGGGCGCGGTAACGCCTTCGTCTGGTTCGATGCGGTGCTCGACGTGTGTACAATTATCTACGCGTTTAGATGCATCGCACTACATGCGTCGACCGTGCCATAAACAATATTTTTTTACTTATTTTTATCGCGGTTTTAATTGTAGTTCTCTTATCGTATATTTTTGTTACTGTTGAATTGATTCTATCTATAAGTTAAGTAGTTACTAGGTTATTGAATATCGATTTATGCCTCCACCTATTTCCTATTTTTTGTAGTTTTTATGATGTGAGATTTGAATTTCATAGTATTTTTATGTAAATAAATATCATTAGAAGATATTTTTATCGTGTGATTATGAGTTATGAAAATGGCAGCGCGTTTGAAATCGATACTGACAATAATCTGTTTTTAATGAGATACGATTTACGATCGTTTTAATTGAATTGCTTTTTCTATTAGATTAAAATTGAAATATCCTTGTCTGTTGATATAAGGATGAGCATCTGGTAAATCGTTTTAAATGAAGTCATCGGATGGATTATTAGAATTTGTCGACTTTTGATATATTTTCTTCTTTTCTCGCTCTTCATTCATTGTGTATCATCATATCTGCATCAGCATGACTGCTATTGCTTCAAACCCTCTCTATTTGAAGGGCAGGGGTCTTCTCAAATGTAATAGCCATAACCATCCCTTATTGAATTAACACTGATGTTACAGAAGCTAAGTCTTTTTGTAAAATAAATAATTACTTACTCTGTCTTTATTTATCTCTCTATTTTTAGAGTTCCTTACCCAAAGGGTAAAAACGTGACCCTATTACTAAGACTCTACTGTCCGTCACCTGGCTGTATCTCATGAACCGTGATGGCTAGACAGTTGTTTTCACAGATGATGTATTTCTGTTGCCGCTATAACAACATAATAAAATAAATATTTAAGGGGGGCTCCTATACAACAAACCTGTTTTTTTCGACGTTTTTGCCTTTTGGTGCGGAACCCTTCGTGTGCGAGTCTGACTCGCACTTGGCCAGTTTTTTTTTGAAGTGAAAACTTCTTTAGCGGCGCTGTGTACTTTTTTTGGAATGGGTAAAAACTTCTAAATTCGCGTCAGGTCACGTGACCCTGATCGTAAGATTCGTAAGACGTAAAACGAAAGACGCGCGTTGTTGAGGACAGCGCCATCTATGCACATCGGGAAGAACTACGAGGGCCTCGCGTACTAACTACGTAGTTCATCCAACAACGACGGTAGTTCATCCAACAACGACGAGATGGCGCTGAACCACGGATATATAACTGACGTTTTGTTTATAAGACGATTCACAAAATACACTCGTAATTGTTCAAGTTTTCACTTCTGTCGGCACTACCGGAGTGCCAGGTTTTTTATTCTTCATTACGTATCATACTTATCTGTACCAAAGTTGACTCTGCCAGTTTCCTCTATCTTAGGATGCGTTTGTGTTTCTGCTAAAGTCCTAATGTATAATTTATCTTTCTTTGCTCACTGTTGTTGTGGATTCGTTTACAAGGTATTGGCTAGGATAGTATCGGACACAGCATCTAGTAGGTAGCTTGTAAGTAACGGGCGGTTTCCCACGCGCGCGCAGGACATGTAGATCGTCCGGTGACGATGAACATTGTAAAACTACTGGATTTATCGCAAGTGATTTCCTTTCAGCTACTATGTTAGAAAAGGTTTGTTTAGCTAATGATTTAAAAAGTTTTGGTTCTTGAAATTGGGAATGACAGGTGGTATAACGCAGGGTTGGTGGTTAATGTGCCTTAGCACCTATATAATTATTACTTCAAGAAAATGACAGCTAGCTTTAACTAAGATCTTTGGCAGCATTTGAGCAATTTTTCACGTACTTCGGTTTGATTTCCAGCTTCAAGCAGAATTCCCTGTAAGTAGCTCAATTAGATGGTAGAGGCTATAAAGCAATCACGTACTAGAAATTCATTGCAATCCGAACCATTTTATTATAAGCCCATCTCAGGCACATTTCCTCATGAGCCCCTTGTCATCACGACCCTGCGTGTTGCAATCTTCATAAATAACGAGTTTATGTGAATCTATTTGTGATTCCACCGTCTAGACAGATATACATGTCCAACATGAAATTCTATTTATGCGAATCACATTAAGCTTTCACCGTTTCTAACATGTTCCGTGTTCTCTATTGCAGATTGAATGAAAATTGAATTTAAATACACTTTGTTACTAACGTTGACTGTTAACCCCTCGGTTCTACGAGCTTGTCAGTTTCTGTCTTGCAGTCCCTTTCTTTTGTTTTTAGTCGTCAGACTCATAGCCGCTTGTGTAGCTTTACTATTGTTATCTTGTTCATGTCATGTTTGGTTGCGGGAATTTTTTCCTTTCGAACGTAGAGGACTTTGAATTTGATAGTTTGTATTTCAGCTTTTCACATATGCCTTATTTGTTTGAAACCATCCTTAATTAATAAGTTTCCTATTAGTGACGATTTAACCACACCACGTGTTTGGTCTTCATTTGTATTTTATAGCTTAACAGTGGCAATGACGTGCAGATTGAGTAATAGAACCAACTTGACTGTTATGTTTATAATTATTATATTTACTAGTTAGCTTTATAATCGTAAATAACCCTCCTTCTGGCGTAGTCGGGTAAATATAATTATCATGTTACTATTTACAGATACTTTATGGATTTATGAGTTGCTGTAGTGGTAGTTTACTTTTATTGCAATTATAAACAATTCTACGAACTATAAAACTTGTGTGTTAGGCAAATGGCGTTGAATCGACCTAGTTATCAACAAATATACCTACACAGATAATTATATCTATCGTTCTACATAATTGAAAGCGATGAAGATGTTTCAACTGTCATCTTATCTCTCAAAGTTCTTATCAACTACTTAGAAAAATGTATGAAGATGTTGTGTATTTATTGTTCATTGTCTATTCCTTTGTTGATTGAGAAGTTACAGTTGTGAACGAGACGTGTCGTGTCGGTTACATGACATTATAGCAGGTTCTGACATTTATCCGTTGCAGGATATTAATCTGCAGACTGCCCTTTTGTGTTCACATCACTTACAATACAAATCTCTGTTAGATATCTACGCGGTTCGACATGGTTAGCTGTCAACTTAAATTTCAATTTTAAAGTTTTAATCCAAAATAATGTCAGATGTGGCAACATTCTATTCATCTGTATTTATTTCAGTTGGCAACTATTAGTCGGCATCACTCATTTTATAATAAAACCTTCGCCACAAAAACACTTTTAACGGATTCTCGGCACGCAGATCACCATTCCGTAGCGAAACGAGATAATGAATGGAATTTCGGAAGCTGGCACCAATCGGACCAAGATATTAGTTTTTATTCGATGCTCTTGCTCATAGGCGTGAAAGAATTTATGTAAATGATCGTTATCCGATTGTAATGATCGATTTTGAATATTCGATAGCCATTCCTTGGTGATACAAGATTATTATTAAATTTGTTTGTTAATTAAGATCTCTTACATCGTTGTTGAAATATTTTGATGGGTCATTCTTATGTCATAAAGTATTTATTTAACCCCTTTCCGCATACGAAGCCATTCATGGCTTCGTAAGTTTCTAATTTTATTACAGGATAACAAAAGATCAATTACTGAAAAACTAAATTGTATATTAATAAGCATTTATTCGTAAAACTGAATGTATTTTTTTCATCTATGGTAAGTGCAATCTGTCAAAAGTATTGGAGGTTTAAGTGCAGCGTGTCTGGTCAGTGAAGCGAAATCAAATTATTGCTACTTTTGACAGCGAAAAAAAAAAAGAACGGTAATTGAAAACTTCAAATAAAATCAATTTGAACTCTTTGAATTATGCTACGCAGGGAATGTGTTTTGGGTTGCCACTATTTTTTGTTTTTGTTCAAATTTTGAACCGTTTTTATCAAAGTCCATATATGGATTCGTATGCATTCTATCCTACATACTGTTTGGCATATTTGGATTCGTATGCATTCCTTTCTGCTTACGGTTTCTGCTTACGCTTTCATTTCTTTTCAGGAATGTACGTTTCACGGTTTTATGGTGCTTCCAAGCATGTAAATTCTATCCCCAGTGATGGGTCCTTGAGTGAGGATGACCTTGATTCGGACTCCGACCCTGAATACGAACCCTTTCCTAGTCGTGCACCTAAAAAAACTCAAGCCGAGTGGGTACTCCAACAAGCCGAGTTGGTACTCCGACAAGCCGAGGCGGCACTCCGACAAGCCGAGGCGGCACTCCATCCAGCTTGCCCAATTCGCCGGTACCCACTAAAAAGTCTCGAAAAGCTCCCGAATGACATCAAGAGGTGCCACTGAATTCTGTACGAAATGATAATATCAATCATTTCCCCACGTGGATGAAAAATCGTCAGCTATGCCAAAACTGCTCAAAATTCCGTTCCTTCACCAAGTGCGAAAATATGTGAAGTTTATTTATGCTATAATGACAAACGAAACTGTTTCAAAGATTTCCATACAGTATAATTATTATACTGTATGGAAACCTTTCAATCAATCGCTAAACGCATGCGAAGCCACATATGCATGGACGATAATTTACGACAGTGCATACCAAGCCATAAATGGCTTTGTGGTGTAATTTCCATAATAAGCTCAGCATTTTTTTTTAATATTTAGTCTTCTTAATGTAGCTTAATAAAACAACATTACGCAAAAAAATAATTTTTATTGTACCTCCTTCATAATTCATGCAGTAAGGGGTTAAGTTGCGACATCGAGCAACAATCTTGGAGCTACTCTACAGGGTGCTCTTGAATAGCGGTATTTAATAGATATGATTTTAATTTAACTGTCCCATTATAGAAACTTGTCTCTTATTCAATTCCTACATGTTCTATGTTACTTAAACGTGCGTCATTAATATACCGTGTTTTGATATTGATTTTTTGTATCAGATATTCAGATACATTTCCAAAAACAGATTAGCTTTGATTGCATTTGTACCGCATACATGATAAAATTGAGTTCCAAGCCTACTGATAAAGTAACATTATGATATATTTATGAGTAGGTACGGCTGTACTGATTCTGTTAGCAAAACATTCAGTCCATTGGCATTTTTCCACAAGGTTGGAATTCATTCTACGCCAGGCAATGGAACAAAAGGCCTTAGTTACTCTGGTGTGCTGCTGCCTGCTGGTCATCGTGGTTCCCTACTATCACTACGATGAAAATCACTACTTTATATTGTTTCTTTCGTAAGTCAGCAACAACCAGTGCACCAGATAGAAAAACATTTATTTTCGCACTTGAACTTCGGACGTGATGAATGCTTTCTCGAACAACGACTTTTTACTCTCAATATTTCAAATACTGGGTTAGTATTAGGGGTCGCAATACCGAATCATTTAAGCAAAACCGGTATTTTCGGTATTGGCTCCAGACCAATACCGATAATCCGGTATTTTCGATATTTCCGAGATTAAGCTAAAGTTAGCAAATTCAGTATAATGAAGTTAGTTTGCGGAGGAATAGTAAGTAGGTACCTAACCTAAATGAATTTGTCTTCTAAATAAAACAAAATATTCATTGACACAAGGTTTACCTATTATTTGATATGTTGGTAATGAATCAGTTAGTTCTTAGCAATAATTTACTAATACTAAATGCCCGTTTATTCCTTTATTAAAATAACTTAGGTTACTGGTTAACTAGTTCAAATACTTTAATTAAATGTAGTGTTTGACTAGGAAGTAGGATTCCTACTAGGAATCAGTCCTAAAAATAAAATGTTTATCAAACTTAAACATCTCCCAACAGTCTCAACATAAACAAAACGAACAACGAACCAAGAAAATGCACTTCTAATTAATTCTCATAAAACATAAAAATAATAAATTCTCATAAAACATGTAATTTGAATTAAATGGCGCGTAACTTTTTCTATTTGTATTTGTTTTTTATTTATTTTACTAAAACCGAAAATACCGAATATCCCGGTTTTTGTGATATGAATACCGGTATTAATTAGACCTAAATTTGGCCCGGTATTCCGGTATTTTCGAAATTCGGTATCCCGGTTTGCGACCCCTAGTTAGTATGTGTATTTTGGCACGGTCGCAGGCGCATAGTTGGCGTTTGAACGCGCGTCGGCGCCCGCACGCGCCCGTCCGCGCAGGCGCGACTCATTAGCGCGATGATTTATGCCAATTTTACACTCGATCGCCTCCATTATTGGCTGATATATTTATTGTTCTACTAGGCGTTACGCAGCTAAATCATTCATAAAAACATCGTTAGCCAAACGACTATTGATTTCATTACTTATTAAAAAAACGCTTGCGGTCGGGGAATCCCCGTCAGAAACTAAGTTCCTTGCATGATACTCGCACGCACACACACTCGTTTAGAATAGACAGAGACAGAGAGAGAGAGATATAGTTTTCATGATTTTCAAGGGTGTTGAAGCTAATGCTGAAGTCAAAATGAAAATCTAAGATGGCGGCTGAGAAAATTTAATAAAAATTCTCTGTCTTTTTCTATTATATGAGAGAAAGTCGATACGTGACGATTTCTTCCAGTTTACTCCTACCTATTAGTTAGGCTTTGCTCCTACCGCAAGGCTCGTTAAAAAATTTCGTTCCAACACGCAGATCAGTTAACTGAAATCAGTTACGTGTTTAATCAATTAACACGAGCAACCGTAATTAAAGATATCACGTTAGTAACGCTATCAAGTACAAGCCTGTAAATATTTATCACGTCAATGTTTCTTAGCTGCAAATAAACAATTTTCTAAACTAATTTGCATCTTTCTGCCACATCGTAACTTAGATCTGGTCCTTTCACTATAGATCGTGCTTTTCAACCGATTATCGCCCTTAATGTGTGCGTAGTAAGAGGTAGATGTGTCAATTTATATGCGATGAAAAATATTAATTATAAGGTAGGCAGCAATCGCGTGTGCCGATGTCAACTGATAGCCGAGACTTCCTGTACAGTGAGCGTTGTGAGTCATTGGTTCCAATCACGCGAATCTACAGATACGATGGCCGCCCGATGATAAGCCATGCGGATATGGTGTGGCAAACTTTGAGATTGTTTGATTTCTAATGCGGTGTTATTACGTAAACAGATAATCTCTAGCAGAAACCGTTGCTGTAGGGCGCTGCCGCTGTCGCGAAAGGGATCTTAGAAATGCCTTAATACGTAATTAGAGAACGGAAGTGTGTGATGCAGTTAATTGAAATATCGATGGGTGTTGCCAGAAAATTGTCATGTTTCAGCGTAAATAATGAAGCTGTTGTATGATGGACAGAAACGTTATATCATCATCTCATAGGTTGGCAGACTCATACAACGCGTAGTTTTCGCCAAATTGACCGTACTGAAGACGTTTCCATGTAACCATCCAAAAAACTGTCGTAACTTCGTAGCACCGAATTGCTAGCTGTATCCGTAATTCTGCATTTTTTGCATTGGCTTGTTTTATGTGCACTGACGCATATCAAATCATGTCCAAAGGAAATGATTTGCTAAATAATCCCACTCGTTATCGTAAATAATATAAATAACTTTCCATAAACTTGTCATATCAAGCAAATACCTAGAATTCAATCACAAATTACTCAAAATTTTTCCCGTTCGGACAATAAAATTGAATACCACTTCGACACAAAAAATTATCGCCAATTGCGCGAAAAGATTATTTAAACAAGATATTGGGAAAGACGCGAATCGATGTCGCCAGTACGCATCTGTGACCGGTAATAATAAAATAGAATGTCTTTGCGATTATGATCAACTGAATCTGCGATTTCACAATACGTCCCGTGCCTGTATTGTGCGTTTCGCAATCATCGACTGTGCCAATAAGTGTAATATACCTACTTGCATTTTCGGACTGATTCTTATCTCTTGTACTCGGTGCGTCGTAGTATTTTAATTTAAATGTATGGGTAATCTTACCCCACTTTTTAGCAAAATGCATAATTATGAATAATAATATGTACCTAGACAGGATGATTGTTAATTTTGAATGTCATCATCCAGGGTTTCTGTTGTCAGGTCCTTGGTTCTTCTTACTGCATAATATTTTAATATTTGACAATATTAGTACCTTTAACTTCATCTGATCCATAATCAAAAGGTTTTTCCGTCGAATACGTAACTTACCTACCTGCGACTGCGTTTAAACTCAAGGAACCGAAAAAATATTTAAAGCTCCACCATCTGAAGAAATGGCGTCATACTTCGGACAACCTATCGTTATTTTAGCCTATGACAATATCAGTGTCAAAATCGACACGGCCCGAAGCTATTGTCATTTTAATTATTACGTACGTACGTGTCAATAGAACAGGCTTGATGGGTGGGTGCCATAAAAGCTTGATGTTGCAAACGTGATTTCAACATACAGACAAACTAGTAAACAACGCGGCGACACTCATCAGACGCAGTTAACTTTCCTCGAGTTTCCACAATTAGCGCAATTTGCGTTAATGCGCCCGCGCCGGCGACGCGACGTCAGATAAACTCTAGTGCAGATCCGATCAGAACTATACAGCGTGCGACCGCTATATAAGTGGGATGAAATTAAGATTAAAACTAAATGATAGCGAAGACATTTATTAGTCTAATTCAAATCATTAACAAAATTAAGACTGACCATATTTGCCTTACAGTGGTGTTGATTCTGTTGTTCACAAACTAAACTAAATATAAGTTCAGTGTATCTTTTTCTTTCAATTTCATAAAGAAAATTACAGTAGATAAATTTAGTTTAGTCCTGTCAAATTAATCATCGCCTGACATAAATTGACGTAATTTTAGTAGGGAAGTTTTTAATCACGTCTAAACTTGTATGGAGTTGTGTCAGGCGCTGATTAATTTGACAGGACCAATTATATATTAGTGTTATTTTCCTCTTCGTATAAAAGTTATTTACGAGATCAAATTGATGATCTTGTATGCAAATCAAGCGTGCATTTCCAGGTAACTATGAATTAAATAACAAATGGAGAGATAGCATGTTTTTGACAGATGATGTAACATAGTTAAAGCATTACTCATCCGTAGCCAGTCACTTTGGGTTATCGCAATTATAAAATTACGAATCAATTTTACCTTTTTCGTGTGAATAGATCTTTAAAAAAAACGACGTGTCATGTCTTTCTCATAAACAAATGAATCATTTGGTTCTTTGTTTTAGTTTATGCAAATGAATGAAGCCATCATCAAAATCCTCCTGCACTTATCTCAATTTCATTGGGGTTCGAGCAGCATGTCTTCTCTTCCATACATCTCTATTAGCCGTCATCTCGGAATTAACTGCCTTGCTATTTATTCATATCAACGTCCATTATTATTCATCCCCCTTTTCTTAACTCTCTCCTTTTTCTTTTTCTGGATGTCCACATTTATTTACATTTAACAATTTTCGTGCCACATGTTTAAATTTAACGCTGCTCTTAAAATTTAAAATCACAGTAAAATAATTCGACAAATAGTATTTTTTTCTCTAAAATAAAACAACATTCTATATAAGATTTAAGGCCAGGATCTTCGAGCGTAGTAGGCATTTAGCGTTACCTCCGTCCTCGCGTGGCAAATCCCGCGAACGCGCAGTTCGAATGAACTCGCTGACCCCTGTCAAGGTAACGTAACAACATCTAACAGTATTGTGAATCGGCTCTTTTCTTGAAATATAGGGCTGCTCGCCTACAGTATTTTAATTTCATCATCCCACTTTAGTTTCTTTCTAGTTTTGTGATTGTAAATATTATATTTTTAACCGACTTCTAAAAAGGAGGAGGTTCTCAATTCGGATGTTTCTATTTTTTTTTACGTATGTTCGGGCATAACTACATCGTAAATAAACGGATATGCAATTTTTTTTTTTTTTTTTAAAGATCTGATGATGATTTTCGGAGACAAACAAAAAATCCACCGCGATTGTTGCTATAGCATAATATGTAATCGCAATCACACAACATAACATCACGCCTGTACCCTTCAAAGGGTTAGGCAGATGTGTTCAATAGCTTTCTGTCACTGTCATGATATTCACATAGCAAGTAGTGATATATGAATTTGTTTAGGGTAGGTAGGTACAACTAAAAAGTGAAAAATTAAAACTTTTTTACAAAAAAAACAACCGACTTCCAAAAAAAAAACACTACAAAGTGAAAAATAACTTTAGTTTCGAAAGTCGGTGTCAAAAAACATTCGAATTGAGAACCTCCTCCTTTTTTGAAGTCGGTTAAAAACGAAAAAGCAGAACCAGTGACACCGACTTCCGAAATGAAAGTTATTTTTCACTTTGTAGTGTTGTTTTTGGAAGTCGGTTGTTTTTTTTTTATATAATGTTATATAGAATTTATGTCAATATTTCTGGTGTTTAGTTTTTAGGGAATTATAAGTACCTATAGCAACATAATTAATTTTATTTCCTACTAACAATTGTTTTTAATTGCTACCTAATATTTTTTTCATGACTGTTACAGCGCTTCCGCACTACCCTTTCTTTTTTTTTTGAGGATAGGAAATCATCAAATGACCCCTCCCGCTCTGGGTGGAGCGGAAGGGATTGTCAGGCTCTGACTAAAACCTACCCGTGTTCCTTCCTTAGCCCTTTATGTTCCGGGGTAGCGGTAACCCTTTCGGACAATCCTGCTGCCCCGGTAGGCTTCGGCCCTGACGGGCCCCTTCCCTATTGCTGATATCTCTTTGAGGCGCGCGTGGAACAAGTACGTGCCGTCCGGCTCGGGCCTGGTCCTGATCGGACGGTGAGCTACCCATTACTCTCCGTCCACAGGCCTGCACCTACGGTGGCCGGGGTCGTCACTCGGCTCCCGACGACGCCCGGAGCGTCTCCCGCGGCGTCTGGGACGTGAGGCTCTGTCCCTCAGCCATCCCGCCACCTACTTCGTTAGCACGACTGCTTCTCAGAAGGAGGTTTTCTTTCAAGACTGTTACAGCGCTTCCGCACTACCCTTACGATCCGTTTTTTTTAATTTTTGTCTGATAATAAACTACTGGAGGGATTTTGGTGGGAGTTTCGATATTCTGTAGCTTTGGTTTTCATCTATCACATAGGGCAGGGGTGGCGAACCTTTATGGATCAACGTGCCATTTTTTGTAAAGAAATGTTTGATGAGGTCATAGATGTGCCATTTTTTTTGTGATTACAGGGAAAATTCAAAAAAAAAAAAAAAAACAATACTATCGATTCCGCGCTTCCCGCCGGATCGACTCGTGAGGTACTGTTTGTACCTCACGAGTCGATCCGTTGTTGTTGCCGCTCGGCTAGTCCTAAAAGAACTGAACCGAAACCGAAAAACCACGCCAGTCGATCAAAAGTCAAAGTCATGTTGACCGTTTTCTTTGACTATCGCGGTGTTGTGCACACGGAATTCTTACCGGAAGGTCAAACGGTAAATAAATAATATTATTTGAACGTAATGCGGCGTTTAAGAGAGCAAATTCGAAGAAAAAGGCCAAAGATAATTGTTGGATTTTGTACCACGATAATGCCTTTGCACAAGGCCATCATTGTGAAAGAATTTTAGCGAACGAATGAGAATTCAGGGCGTAAACTAAACTCAATTCCGGAAAAAGCGTTTGAAATTTTCTTTGATGATTGGATTATTCATTGGCGTAAGTGTGTCGTTTCTGAAGGAGCATACTTTGAAGGTGATCAAAATAAATTTGGATGAATAACTAACATTTTGTGTATTTATTGATTCCCTTGGTACTTCTTTGACAGAGTAGCATTTTAGTATTTCTTATTTCTAATAAAGAATTTTTTATCCTGTGTATTGTGTTGTAATGAGCTTTATCAGAATTTACTAAGTCCAAAGTACTTATATAACTAATAATAAATAACTAACTTATGCCCGCGACTTCGTACGCGTGGACTATAACTCATTTATTAAACATACCCTATGTGATAGATGAAAACCAAAGCTACAGAATATCGAAACTCCCATCAAAATCCCTCCAGTAGTTTATTATCAGACAAAAATTCCAAAAAACAGATCGTAAGGGTAGTGCGGAAGCGCTGTAACAGTCTTGAAAGAAAACCTCCTTCTGAGAAGCAGTCATGCTAGCGAAGGAGGTGGCGGGATGGCTGAGGGACAGAGCCTCACGTCCCAGACGCCGCGGGAGACGCTCCGGGCGTCGTCGGGAGCCGAGTGACGACCCCGGCCACCGTAGGCGCAGGCCTGCGGACGGAGAGTAACGGGTAGCTCACCGTCCGATCAGGACCAGGCCCGAGCCGGACGGCACGTACTTGTTCCACGCGCGCCTCAAAGAGATGTCAGCAATAGGGAAGGGGCCCGTCAGGGCCGAAGCCTGCCGGGGCAGCAGGATTGTCCGAAAGGGTTACCGCTACCCCGGAACATAAAGGGCTAAGGAAGGAACATGGGTGGGTTTTAGTCAGAACCTGACAATCCCTTCCGCTCCACCCAGAGCGGGAGGGGTCATTTGATGATTTCCCATCCTCAAAAAAAAAGAAAGGGTAGTGCGGAAGCGCTGTAACAGTCATGAAAAAAATATCAGGTAGCAATTAAAAACAATTGTTAGTAGGTAATAAAATTAATTATGTTGCTATACTTATAATTCCCTAAAAACTAAACACCAGAAATATTGACACAAATTCTATATAACATTATATAAAAAAAAACAACCGACTTCCAAAAACAACACTACAAAGTGAAAAATAACTTTCATTTCGGAAGTCGGTGTCACTGGTTCTGCATTTTCGTTTTTAACCGACTTCAAAAAAGGAGGAGGTTCTCAATTCGAATGTTTTTGACACCGACTTTCGAAACTAAAGTTATTTTTCACTTTGTAGTGTTTTTTTTTTGGAAGTCGGTTGTTTTTTTTTTTTGTAAAAAAGTTTTAATTTTTCACTTTTTAGTTGTACCTACCTACCCCAAACAAATTCATATATCACTACTTGCTATGTGAATATCAGTGACAGAAAGCTATTGAACACATCTGTCTTACCCTTTGAAGGGTACAGGAGTGATGTTATTTTGTGTGATTGCGATTACATAATTATGTTATAGCAGCAATCGCGGTGGATTTTTTGTTTGTCTCCGAAAATCATCATCAGATCTTTACAAAAAAAAAAAAATTGTATATCCGTTTATTTACGATGGAGTTATGCCCGAAGCGTGCGATTTCTGACAATATTCATTGAAATAAGTACAAGTACTTACTTGTTTACCTATTTATTTTTCACTTTGTAGTGTTTTTTTCGGAAGTCGGTTGTTTTTTTTTTGTAAAAAAAATTTTTGTTTAGTAGATTTAATAAAAACTTATTGACGAATTCAAGCAACTATAGTAGTCTATAATTGCTCTTTGCCATAATATATTATTACTTATTGACGAATTCAAGCAACCAAAAACAGCACAATTTAATGTACCTAGTTATTGTGCTGTTTTTGGTTGCTTAAATTCGTCACCAAGTTTTTATTAAATCTACTAAACAAACATTTTTTTACAAAAAAAAACAACCGACTTCCGAAAAAACACTACAAAGTGAAAAATAATTTTTATTTCGAAAGTCGGTGTTGTTGGTTCTATATTTTCGTTTGTTGACACCGACTTTCGAAATTAATGTTATTTTTCACTTTGTAGTGTTTTTTTCGGAAGTCGGTTGTTTTTTTTTTTATAAAAAAGTTTTTATTTTTTACTTTTTAGTTGTACCTACCTACCCCAAAAAAATTCATTTATCACTACTGCCATCTGCCTACCCTTTTAAAGCGTACAGGCGTGATGTTATGTAGTGTGATTGCGTAAACAATGCATTCTTAGGCTATAGGAGCAAACGCGGTTGATTTGCTGGCATTTATTGAAGAGTTCCGTTGTCTGTCTCCGAAACTCCTCATCAGATCTTTACGGAATTTAAATAGGACCATTTCGGAATAAACCTCGTTCGAACAAAAAAAAAATTGTAATGCCTGAACATACATAAAAAAAATATCGAAACTATCAAAAAAGAAAGAAAATACTAACTGTTCTTCAACCGTGATTTAATCCTAATTTTATTTCTTTTATTTGCCATTTTCACCAAATCACAAATATAAATTGTCTTAGTAACTATTATACAATAAAATACAAATTATTTACACAAGAAGAAATAAACAAATAAAATCTAAACTATGGTATTTACAATTGATTTTATTTCGAGTTAATATTATTAACGGAACAGAAGCGAAGCGCGTGCGCAAATATTTGGCATAGGTCTCTCCTCGGTAACGTCCCGCGGGACACTGCATGCCCGGCTGGAAACTTAGAACATTTTTTTTAAATTGCGGATCGTGCCATCTATCCCCTATACAGGGAACTTTTTATTGCAGTGTTACCACTTTTTTGTGCTTCAAATATTTGCTACTTTAACTTCTTGTTAATTTTTACTATTTTTCTTTAATTAGTCCAGTTGCACAAATAATTATGATTTAAAAATACAGTATAATTGATTTGTAAAGTATTTTATTAAAATTTTGTCTTATTTGTGATATTTTAAGGATAATAGAATCTTATGAGTAGTTTAGTGATATCAAACCTTAGCAACACTGATACTAAACGTCACAAGAAATTTTCCACTGGAGTGTTCATATGCTCGTGCGCATTTTTCTTGTAATTTTTGGTGTTTTTGTGTGATTTATTACGTTGCAGTGATAAGTTCCTCCGTATATTATACCGAAATTCCAGCATAGACTGTACTTTGTAAGTGTTTGTGACATACATGTAGATAGGCCCTCTATAAGGAGTTTGGACCATAATATCTCAGTGTAGTGTTATTTTACGTTTTACTCAATGCCTCGAAACGTTTTAACGAAAGTGATGACGCTGACCCCATCTTCCTACTGGCTCGAGAACACTTTATTAAAACAAAGGGTGCGAAACGAGAGAGGCAAACAGGTGTCGAAATTATTTTGTAATCAATAAATTCATTCGCAATTTATTTGTGTATTATTAATCTCGTTCCCTTTACTCCACTAGCCAAGATACTTAAACATGTGTTTGTAAAAATCATCCTAAGTATGCTTACGTAAAACACAGTATATGTATCTAAAGCGAAATATAAATAAAACAGCAATGTAAGTAGGTACCATCCATCTACATACGAACCTACCTATACATATAGATATATTTCATTTACTTCATTGCTTGGCGTTCAGAGGGCGCTGATCGTTAAATAAAACCGAGAACGTCAGTTGCCAGTCTATCTCAGTTTTATTATATTAGTCTATGGGACACTGGCAAGCGACGCGTTAATCGAAAAACTTGAAATAATCGATAAAAAAATATAATAAATTTAATAAAAAAATAATAATGGGTGGAATCGATTCCAAAATGAATTACCTATAAATTGATATTATTTATAAAATATGGAGTATTATAGTACTCGTTTAAAATGAAATTTGCTTGTAAAAAAACTGCAAATCGAAGTTACTTCAGTATTTTTTTCTATCGAGAAAATTGTATTGCATCGTGTATTGAACGAGTACATGGTAAAGAGAAAGAATGCATCCTAAATATATATTTATTTCAGATTCAAAATGTTGTAATTTGCCTATCAAAAGTGAATTCTAAAACAGGCAAAACCAGGAATACCTGGCCTTAACACGATACATGGCGCCCATGGCGGTCCGGTACCGGTTTACATTCGAAACTTAAATCTAATTCCAGCTCAATATGATTCTAATTATAACTCTTATAGTTACGACTTGCAATAACCCATGGAAAGTAACTAATAATAACAGAATCTTACACTAGGAACATCGGAATAAGTACAAAATCCTGTATTATGAATGCAAGAAATGGAGATCGACAAAGACTTGTTTTTCATCATCTTACGAAATCTTCTACATATACTTACCAACCAACTGCAACACCCATTTGGTAAAATGCTTGAGCTAAATCTAGTTGAGTGCACTTATTTTCTGAAATCTTTGTTGCCACAATGTAGTGTTGGTTTTTGTAAGTCGAATAATTAAAAGTAAGACAAATAACATACTTATCTGTCAATCTGGGTGGCATTGTTGTCAAGTGTTGATTGCAATTTAATTGGAGCTGTCAACTGTCAATTATGTCACATCTACTTTCTTGTGTCCATTAATTTTACTTATAGATTTATTTGGTTTCACTTCTGCTCCCATGATATTATTGATTTTCAATTTCTCATGTAATGTCTTTTACATAATTATGAGTCCAACTCTAGAAAACTTCCTATTGCTGCACTTGTATCGAGGTGATGAACAATGTTTTTCATAATGAAACGATGTAATTCGTTTTCGTGAATGTTGTCAAGAGTGTTTTGAGCTCTTTCTCTCCTACTATTTCTAATTTTATAAATTTTAACTAATCGTATGAATTTTATTACACTTGTATCCGTTGACGTCATTCATAGTGATAAATGTTTGGCACTAAATACATACCTATTCATTTAGCGCCGATAATTATGCGCCACTACCTTACACTGTTTGACATGTAAACACTACTTTGCAGATCTCAAGCAGTGTTCAATATTTCACCATTTTTTTTTGTAAAATTTTGTGTCCTTCGTTGCACGATGAAGCCACAGTTTTATAAACCGACTAGCTGCGTCCCGCGGTTTCACCCGCATAAGTTTCGATCCCGTGGGAATATCGGGATAAAAAGTAGCCTATATGTTAATCCAGGGCGTTAACTACCTCCATGCCAAATTTTATCAAAATTGGTCCAGCCGTTTGAGCGTGAAGAAGTAACAAACATATAAACACACACACACTCACACTCACAAACTTTCGCCTTTATAATATTAGTGTGATAAATATTCCTGACTACAGAGCTATCACCGTTTAATCAAATGTTGATGAGTAATAGAATGTTAGCATATTTTTAATAAACAACCCGATCATTGATTACTGTAAGTCCATTGGAATTGCAAACGACGAAAGAACGAACAATTTATTTACGCATCTACATTATGAATGCTTCGAGGTACCTATCTAATTAAAATTTATGCGCGTACATTAAGTTCTTCACTTATCTACAGTTCCCGCGTCTTGTTTATACTGCCAGTATAGGTATTTTAGAATCCAACCGCATTGACATGAGTACTATGTCAGTTTCATTTATTCCGCAGTAGCTGTAGTCGCATGGTGCAACTGTGGAACCGGACTCGTGTTAATGCATAGGTACTTTCCAACCATTCCATGAACGCGGCTAAATCTTTTATCGCTACCAAATCGTCTGTCGTAAATCCCAAGTCTCGGCCCATTGTTGCCGTACACGGTACTTATATGGGAGCGACCAAAATAAATCACGAACAAAACCATATCGGCGCGATCGTAGACTATCTCGGTCGGATCGACCGCGGGGGACTACATCGAGATACGGAGATATTACGCTATTGAATTAGCATTACCGCTGTTCTCGATATTGTTGTCCGCGGGCAGAGGCATGCCTCATAATTCAGTGTCGCATTATTTTAATTTTCGTCGTGCGTCGCCGTCGCGCTCCTCGACGACGGTTTGCAGAATCGTGCGAGATCTCTCCTCTCGATAGTATTAGACGCATAATCCTCACATCTCTGTCCACTACAAGACCGTGTGGCACCTGTGGCACGTGTGGACGGCATTTCCCCATGCTGCTCCCTCGTGGCAAGCTTTACGTAGCTATAAGAAGATGTCCATAAAAGATTACCGGTACGTGCCTTCATTATAATCGCATCAATAAATGTCATTGTTTTTGTTACAGGTGGCTCAGCGACCTGAATGATCTTGACATCGACAGCTCCACCTATTAAACGTAAGTCAACAATATAATTAATTTTTGCAAGAAATATTCCACTGTCAAGCATTGTTTGTTTCCTTGTGAGGTCATTGCTTTCTTTACTCAACTTTTTATGAGGTTATATGTATTTTATGACATTCGCTGGATACCTATAAAACAATAATCTTAAAGTTTAATTAACCGAATATGTATTGTTGATAACGTATCGCAAATCCAAAATTAATCAAACGTTGGCCTGAATTTATAAGCAGTTCTGTAAACAGTAAGTTTCATTAGTTCGTAATAAATTCTCAGATAAAATCACAAACATTTAAGATATGAATTCATATTTTGTCAGAGATCGTTTTCCCGTCGAGTGTATCATTATTGATTCAATGATAAATCCATCGATGCTCCTGACAAATAAAACCATTATTCAATTACGATCACGTCGCACGCCTGATACGATTGTCACTTGACCGGAGCGGACCCGGGGAATCAAATCAAACGTTAACCTCAATAATGGTATCGGTGATCTATCGGCTGTGGTTTGGACCAATATTGGAGATATTGAATAATAATTGGTGCACACGAGGCGAGCAGGGCGGGCGTCACGATGGAGATGCTATCTGTCGAGCGTGCCGCATCCATCAGCTCTCGATGTGCCCTATCTGTGCCGGTATCGCGCGCCAACGATAACCATTGTCTTACCGGACGATTATATCGGCGAAATTTGTGCTCGCCTCCGATCGACCGTTTGTCTTTTGCCGCAAATGAGCCGGATAATGGAGGACGCCGCATAAAAGGTGCGCGTTTGTGCTAAACTTTTGCTTAGTCATTAATATGCCGTGGGAACGGAAAGTGTTCGACACGAGACATTTAATTTTTGCTCAATAAAACTTGTATTGAATAGGTACGTTCATAATGATTATGACAAGCTTGCAATGGTTTTTATCTGAGTTCACTGTATAATATATTCCAGTAAATGCAGTTCATAGCCAATCTTGAATTACGTGAAAATTTATTTAAATTTTAATTGAATTCCACTGCAATGTTGAGCTTTGAACCGCTGGACTCGAAATACGGGCTTAATTGGCCCAAATGCAATATTTCATATCCGGAACAGTGGTTCTGTGGACATTAAATCGGCCGACTCATGCGCCGTTGACAGCGACAAGGTGCACGCGTTTAAGCGCAGTGCTCCCGTTCGCGACCGCGACCACTTAATAGCATTAGTGTCATTGTCTCGCGGTCATTAATAAGAAGCTGGACAGTTCTATTGGCCGGCACGCCATAACGGGCCTAACCGTGTTCTGGCCTCGTGTCACGAATTTGTATCCTAATGGCCTTAGGGGGAGTTACGATTGCAGACTCCAATGTTCCCGGATATCTGGATAGCTACGCGCGTCGACCTACCTACGGACAATGGTGTATGGTTTCAGTCTGCGTTTTATTAACTATCGGTAATTTAATTTCTTGTTCGATTTAATCGAAATTGGCTGCGTAAGTCGGTACTTCTGTAAATCTGTATATAGCATAGTACAGTAGATGCAGTACTAAATTATTTTGCAATTACTGCTGAATGAGTACCCGATGTAGCTATTGTAACACTGCAAGAGTGTGAAATACTGCAGTGCAGGTTACATAATGACGTTTTCGTTATGGCATAAATAAACTTTTGAAATATTGTCTTATTAAAACTTATTTTATTAGTCTCTTATGGCGGTTTAGCAGGTATTTAATTATGTTTCTTCGTCGTCTCTTAGGTTTAAAGTCGCTATCTTATAATTAACCCATAATTACCTTTGATACACAGATTGATTTTATAGTCATCGCTGACAATTGCTAAATCGCTTCTTCAATTTTAACGGACAGCTGTAAATCCATTTAACTGGTGTGGAGCGTTGCACGCGTCCGTACAACAATTAAGTCCAATTAGCCCACAACTCGCAGCACCTCTTTGATACACCGACGACGGATTAACAACCGACTTCTGAATTACTCCGATTTGTCGATAACATCCACTCGCTGCCATTAACAAATCAAGTCGTGTAATCGTGTTTATTTATAGATGAGCCAGATAAGCCATCACTTTTCAGGAAGACAAGAGTATGTACAATTAATTATCTCAGTAAGCAACATTGGCTCTCGCTCTTGTTTTTAAGCGTCTTGATAAACGCTGATGGTATGTTTCTTAATTGCCCGTTGCATGATACGGACACTATCGGAGCACTATTTCCAACATAATAAGCATTATCATAACAATAACAAGCTAGTAACTCGCGGCATTCGATGTGCTCATGACGGGAACACGATAACCCGACAAACCGTCTCAGTTGGATTTTGTGCAAGAAGCTATAGGTACACAACACTTGTGTGCCGCCGTTATTTGTTAAATAAAATTCAAATTGATAAGAGAAATTTGTCAAAATATTAGTGACTCAGCATTCGGAGTGTGCGATGTGTTAGTGATTGTGAATATCTGAATCAAGTGTCTTTGTGGCTGAATTAGTTCGCGGCAACAATGTGAGTTGGTTTTTCCTACTTTAAATTAACTTATCATCGACACGATAAGTCAACAATGTTCCGTGCATCACTTTCTTGATCAATAGATGTTTCGAAATCTCTATCCGTGATTGATGGTTCTGGTAATTTACTTTTGAAATGTATAATTAGGCTATTGTTGCCATTGAGCGTTCAATAGTAAGTTTACTGAAGTTAAATTATAATAGGTGGAGTTCTTCGTGGTTGAATGAGGTTTTTTTTCCGTGTGAGTGAATGGGTCGTTCGCGGTACGGTCTCAATTTCCCAGCAGGCAGTGGGATCATCAATCTTAGTCTTGTTTGTCGAACGACAAAGATATAGGGTTTATGTAATCTTAAAACTTTGCTTTTTGTACTGACAGACTCTTCTGTGTGTTTGCGAAAGTTTCCTTTGTATGTTGGATTGTATTGTTTTGTAAATGTGAGCTACTAGCACAATAGGTCCAGTAGAGTCTGGTTTCGATTGATCAATCTCAATGGGATAAGTATCTACAGGTTGGTACAGCTCATGTTCTGTTAAAATCTCACTGTGAAATCGTAGGTGAAGTAAGCAGTAATTCTACTGATGCTCAAAATTGACATAATTGATAGCTCACTTCACTGTTCAAGGTGTTTTTTTTTCCAGAATCGATCGGCTGGATTCATTCTCATTCTGTTACATTGCAATCATTTCTTACTTCTTTCTTTTACATGTTGTATCCATATTGCTTGTTGTTGTATCTATACAGAAGGCCAATAGTATTTGTTTTGATTATCTTTTGCAAATACATACAGTCGCATATGCAAAAACAGGTGGAATGGTAAATCTTGATTGACATTTTCTTTTGTTTTATTAATATTATCATCATCATTTGTGCCTAGTCCAGTAGGTACTGATCAAAAGCCTCCCTAATATCACGTCATTTTACGTGATCCTCGGTTTTTTTTTTCATCAAACTAGCTACCAGTGTTACCTATGCTTGTCTATTTGAGATCCATTCAAGGGTCGCGGTTACTCCTACGGTTACCGGTACTATGGCTAAATTATCATTTCAGCTTGTATATTCTGTGGGCTTAGTTCTCTGTACACTTTTTCTTGTTGTCAAAAACTACGGTTTATTCACCGTGTGTACTGTGTAGGCATGGTCGTCAGTGTTGTTTGGATCACTATGAAAGCTTGTTGACTCACGTTTTATCTACAGCGACCTTCAAACCAACCAGTTCTTTAATATATAATTTAACAAAATTCATACAAAAGCTCAGCCAAAAACATTAATCTCTAGTTTTCGCCAGATCTTCATCAACACAAAAAACTTAAGAGAAACCAACTCTTATCAATAAACACATAACTAAATGAATACCTATAGTTAATTATGAATATTTAATTACTTGTATACATATAATTAGCTACATCAATATTCCTCACTGTCACTTGTCTCTATCTCAAGTTCTTAAGTAATACATTGTAGGTACTTGACGTTATCAGTGACTGTTATCAGTACTCCACTAGGCATCGAGTTATAATCAGGTTAATTCTGTAAGTGTTATTATTAGTTACCTACAAATTGAATACAAGCATTAAAATACACCATACAAGACGATAGTTACTTCACACATATCCGACATTTTGTTTATCACTATTGTCTGTGGTTGTGTGTTATTTGTTATGTACTTACCTATTATGATTGTTTAGTTAATTGCTTCGGTACCTAGTTCATTTATTCTTCTCATTTTTGTATTATGTCCGTGTGGAATAGATGTTTTCTATTTATATTTTTTTAAACCTGAAATATATTTTCCGTTTTTTGTTATGAGGTTTTTAGTCAAATTAATTCAAAATGAAAAGTGTTGTGGTTATATGCATGTGTATCTTACTTTTTGGAGTTAAAAGGTACCTATTTGATTATTATGTCAAGGAAATTGCTTTTCTATTTGTTTCATTGTCTGCCCTAGATATTAGCGATATATATTTATTTTTATTTTTAAATGAATCTTTATTGTCCTGCCTACCGTTATCCCAATTTATTTGGGTCAATGGTTTTCTTCAATACCACTAATTCTATTAGCCGTCATCTCAGAAACCACCTGCTTTAGACTCACCTTTCACAAAATCAGTTAATATTTTTTTTATCACATCTATTCAAAAAGAGCTCGTGTATTCTTCGTATACAGGGACTAAAAGCGACTTGAATTTGGAATGTGGATAGTAAAAGTTCCAATCACGAAAGAGATTAATCACGAACATTGTATAAACAAGTAACGGGCTGTATGATATAGTAAAACGCGCGAGCAAAATAAAAAAGTTTGAAAAAAGCATTCGGCCTTCGTTTGTAATTGTTTACTCAAATTAGGATTTTACTTAGTTTAAATAAAAATGAGTGTTTTCCTCATGTAATTGTATGTAAATAAATAAACGTACTATTCTTATTCATAAGTTGCACTTACTTATTTTTTCATAGAGGGTGATAAAAAGTAGAGTGTACACCACCACGGGAGCAACACTATTTTAAGCTCGAGTGACGTAGTTTAAGTCCCTCGCTGCGCTCAGGATTCTACTTTAGAAAGCCTCGCTGCGCTCGGGATTTTACTCTGGAATCCTTCGCCCCGCTCTGGATTCAAAGAAACACTCTCGCCTTCAAAATAGTTGTTTGCTCCCTTGGCAAAGAATCTACTATTTTTCTTCTGTCTCTTTTCTTGTTTTCTAAAGGAGATCTTCCTAAACTACAGCTTCTTTATTTGTGCTAAAATAATGACAAAGCGGAAATCCCCAAAAAACCGCAAAACATTTCACTATTAATAACTTCTTTATGTCTACATTTTTTTTAAATACTAAGCCACATTTTTGGCATAAACTATTAACTTAAGGCGCGGTAAGAAGCAAATTTTTAGGAGGTACCTAATCAAAACAGAGTATTTGATGTTAGTTAATTAAATCTAATGACCATGAAAATGAAATATAATTTTGTAGTTTTAATTAAATTTCAAAATGTTCAGTGGAATAATATTTGGGTATTTATTTAGTTGATCTTATTCCCTTTATTATCATTACATAAAATAAGATAGTTTACGCTCAAACTTTTAAGAATTATGCGACGACATTTTTTTTGAGTTCTTTTTTACGATTGTTGTGTTATTATTAAATACTTATACAATTTTATTTTTAGCAAATATTTTTAAATAAATTTTTTTCTTGGAACATTTGAAATCTCATTTTTAATTTTCTATCTTGTACCACGTAATAATACGGTTAACTGTGCGACAAAAGACAGCGTTTTACGGTGTTCTACATTCGGGTATTGCCTTAATCGAGAAAGGATAGAGTTAAAAATAGTTATCGGTATATTGATTAACGATTCTGTCATGCGAGCACAGGTGATATATTGGCAATGAATAGGTATTCTCGTTAACACGTCTGACTCAGTATTATTTACTGAGAAATTCTTGAAACCCGTCGGTACTATAGCGCAATATTATACGCACCTGTTGAATGTTCCGTATTAAGGTTACTCCAATGGTTACTCACATAATATTCAATGGCTGGTATGTTTTGAAATGGTTATAGACATCCTGCTGCCTTTATCATCTGATGATGACTCATTGGCAGCCTTCACTGAAAGAAATAAGCAGTAAATAAAAATGAAAAAGATTGATCTGAACTGCTTTAAACAGTTCCTGGATATGAGCCTAACGTTCAAAACAGTAGTTTTTACTGATCCGAAAACAGTTGAGGCAAAATGTTACAGGCAAAATTTACTTTTTTTTGTTAATACGATATCGTTCAAATTATTGAAATTTACTTACATTACAATAATGGTGGTTTTCCATTTTTTGTTGTTTTTTGTGTAAATAGTATGTTCAATCAGTAAAAGTTACTGTTTTACAAACATTTCTTCTAACCCCATTACTAATAAACGTGTTATATCAGATGAATAATTACACACCGATTTCTCTCTTTCAGTCGTCAGTAATTTGACTTTCGCAAGAAGAAGACAAAGCGTTGTGTAACTATACAGACGCTATACAACGTTTATTAGTAAGTAAGGGGAGTAGTGTATAAAGTCAGTATATCTTAATGTCAGTTTATGTACAGACGCCAGCACTTCAAGCTACTTCAATCTGTCAAATTTCTTTAATAGATTTTCAACTTTATCGCTAAGGCATTAGGTTCAAGGTTGATTGGGAAAATTTGACAGTTTCGGATAGCTTGATGTGCTGGCGTCTGTACGCATTGCAAAATTTTACGTAGTTACTTTGGAGAATTCACAATTTTCATTTTGCGACAACCTTCAAGGTGCGATTTACGCTCGGGTTTTTTTTACAGCGCTAAACACTGCTTTAATTTCGCTTTACTAACAACGTATGTTTCCTCGTTAGCGCTTTAATTGCTTATTTACTCGTCAGTTTTATTGATGAGCTTTAACGTGCAATTACGTTATTTATCGGGACTATACATTTAGTTGTAGGCACCCGCCCAACACTCGTTCTTATCGGTGGAGCATTACTAATTTCCTCTTAATCTCAATACTCACAGTTATTTCTTGAATTATCGCCTCGTCTTGTTTTAGTTTACGCTCCATTTGCTCTTTACACAATATTATGTTTATAGTCAATATGCTTCTCAATACATAATGGAACTGCCGCCAATCCTTTAATAATCACAGTCGCAAAAAGTAGGCTACCGTCTACAAAAACGAGTGTTATTCATACAAATTTTACAATTATTATTATTCAGAGGCTGTATACCCGCTTCTGTCAAGTTTAGTTTTTTCATCTGTTGGAAAGTTATTTTCTAACCAAGGATTTACATCGGCGCCGGCGCAATGTAAATGGACACGCTGTGGAAGTGCGCCGCGCCGTATGCTGTGTCACTCGTATGACCCGGCGGCATTCGGAATACATTACCGAGTCGTAAGACAATTGAGTAAGTGTGGCGTCGATCATCGACGACACTTCTATAATTGTGTGGATGGTTTATGTGTGAGAGTATACCTACACACCTTTCGCTTTTAGTTAGGGTTGTGCCGTTTAAAAAAGAGCCACTAGGTTGTTTACTGAAATCAAAGTTTGCTTCGAAAATACACTTTGTAAGAGACATCGACGCGCATACGTCGTAAACAATCTAGTGGTTCTTTCAGGGTATAAGGGATAAACCCCCGTACGCAAAATACGCGCGTTGACGTGGAATTTCGGACACCAGCCCGTATTACCTATTACTTATTAAGGGATAAACCCTGAAAGAGATGTTGATGGACGGAAGGAAGGGGTGATGGGGGGAAGAGGGTGCTCAACAAAATAAACGGATTGCGTGAGGGAATGATACAAATGAAAAGGGGTTGAATGATGACGTCATGATGACGGCTGATAGGGGAATTCTCTCCTTCACCACCGTCATCAAGTGAACTGAAGGGAAATGGGAAAAAAATACGTTAACTACAAATAACATGGGGCTAAGACAAGTAGAAGAAGAAGTATCACAGAGAGCTCATATTAGTCAGAAGGTAGCTAAATTATACATACATATGTAAGAAATGAAGAGGATCTAAACTCCATAAAAAATAACAGTTGGTAGCATAAAGCATAGTAAAAGACATTCATTATATCCAGTTGGAAACATAAATATGCTAAATATTCATTCTCATTTATTAGCAGTCAGATAAACACTTCATTGCCTGTATCCGGTTTACTCAGACAAGATATTAATCGTAATAGGTATGGTTTTGTTCAATGAACTCTTGTTAGACCATATTGTTAGTGTGTATTATTTTCCAATTATTAATTTATCTATCTGAGCCCAATATGGTTTGTAGGTGAATAACCTAAGCTTTTAAACCTTTTCTTTATTTTGTTAACATTCTGGCGTAAGTTGATATTTCCTGGTTTTGTTGAGGTAGGTTGACGATCCCAAACTATACTTATTAATATTATAAAGCTGAATAGTTTGTTTGTTTGGTTGAACGCGCTAATCTCTGGAACTACCAGTCGGATTTGAAAAATTCTTTTTGCATTTGATAGCCCAATTCTTGAGGAAGGCTATAGGCTATTTAATATCACGCTATGACCTTTAGGCGCCGAGCAAAAAGAAAAAAAGTTAGAAAGAACGCTAAGCAAAAACGAAGTAATAGCGCGGGCAGGCGATGCGATGCGACGGGGTGGGTTTGGAGTAACAAGAAATTTCACGCGGACGAAGTCGCGGGCAGAAGCTAGTTTAAAAATATGATTGGACATTGCTTACGAATAGAAATAAGTTTTTCTATGTCAGTCAATGATAAAATATCATTGATGTCAGTTCACAACACAGGGGCAATTCTCATAATTTTAATAAAAACGTTCACAATCTGATCTCGGTCTCAATCTGTCAAAAATATCTCTAATTTCCATACATTTTTGACACTGAGGTGAGATTAAAACTCCATTTTGAACGTTCTTTTATTACGATTGAATTACGGGAATTGGCCTTCTGATTTCGAATAACGTTAAGAAGAGAATCATGTGTTCTTAAAATTTTCCTCCACAGAAATTATGGTTTCTACTTAGTTACCTACTTGTCAATAATACCTACCTACTCCAAAATCAAAATATCTCCATCTATCTTTTCATCTGTCCTTTATAGGACTATGCCTCCAATATATTTGCTATTACATTCCAAGATTATTAGGTATGCTTCAAGTAAAAAATAGTTTGTTATATGCTAATCATTGGTTGTCATAATCGCCTCGCTTGGCTTTGGGGAACGCGAGAAGCACAGCGGGGTAATTGCGTAATATACTATCAGTAGTAATGGGTTTCATTTTGATAGTTCACCAACATTTATTGCGTTACTTACGTTGTTGAGTAAACACATTTTTCTAACACATGAAGTACCTAATTAATGGTTAGTTAATAACCTTCAAAATAATTTAGTTTGAGATTCATAGTGTTACGCAATAGGGTATTTGACAAAGTTTTGAAATCCATCTCAGATTATTTAGTAGTGTCTAAGGAACCCACAAAAAGTAGTTGTTTTTAATTCTGTGATGTTTTTCGTTAAAAAATCAAACTTAAAAATTAATGGTTTAATTATCCCGCCAAAACGTTAATTCGAGCAATATGGCGGCATTAGCCCCATGTGACGTCACAATACAGTAAACAAAACACACTTCAATAAGTCAAATCTTTCCCAAGTGCTTTGGTACTGCTTTTTTTCTACTGTTTAATAAGAAAATGAATTATAAATGGTGTGCAATGCCAAACTGCACCAATACGTCAAAAAATACTCCGGAAAAATTGTTTATTCATGTGCCGAAGAATGCCAAAATGCGTAGAAAGTGGTTACAACTTGCTCGCAGGAGCAAAGTCCTGATCCACGACGTAGTTGTACGTACCCAATAGCATCGTCACCATAAGATTCTCGTGCAGCCTTGAGAATGGAAACTAATTACTTAGGTACTGTAAACAAAATTTATTCTTTATAACCTAAAAAACTATTGGTCAGTGGGTTGTCTTTATTACTTACTGAAAGAAAGACTATTATTTCACCTTCGCAGGATTAAGGCTACTTACGTAGTGTTATATTTATGGTACAATACATTGCTGTTTTTACATTTCTCAGCTCTGCAGAATAAAAATCGGGGTTATTTTTGAAGAACATTCCAACCATGATTGCGTCCACTTTGGGCAAGTTTCTGCTGTCTGCTTTCACAAATTGACTTCCATGATGGAGTGGAATACCAAAATATACGGTGGAGATTGTAAAATACCACAAATTTTCACGATAATATTTTATAATCTTATATAAACAGATCAAAAATCGTAAGACTGCAACAATGACAGATCTGACTACTGTGTTGTGACGTCATCTTACATTCAGCCAATCCTGACTGTTTTGTATCACGTGACATAATTTAAAAATTAATACCTTTTTAACAGGGATTTTAAAATAAAATAGCCATTATATTTAAGTCGGATAATTGCAAATCCCTTTATAAATTTATAATAAATGTGGATAACAGCATTTAGCACTTTATTATTCATACTGTCAAATAGCCTATTAGGGTACAATGCGTGCCATGAAAGATGAGACTTGACACACCACGTGGTTTGACATGCGCAGTACACGATTTTAGGTATGTTTAGCGGTATGAGGTCTGAGTGCGGGACGGGACCGGACGTCATAGGGGCGGCGGAAAGAGTGGGGGAGGCGGGGTCAAGTCTCATCTTTCGTGGCACGCATTGTACAGGATCGGTCGATGGGACGATGCTTGAGGGGGACGCCTATGTTCAGTAGTGGACCTTTTCAGAAATCATCCCCAATAATGACGCTGCAGAAGTCAGATCCTAGATTTAGTTTTCCCGGTGATTGATATTAGAGTACAATCATTCATTTATGATCATGCATGACCAAAAACAACTCGTCAGGTCTAACAAAACAAATTATGTATACTTACATATTTTTAAGTTGTACACTACGTAACATGAAGGCGTTTGCGTCAAAATGGATTACGCTGTGGTTTCGTAAGATAAGATTAGGTGATAATCTTGTGAGTTTTTTTTTTAGCAAATGTATTATCAGTTAATCGTATACAGTTTGGTTGTTTATTTCAAACCCTCAAGTGGTAGGTAGTACCCTTGTATGTATACACATAACGTCAAAAAAGAATAAAAATAAAAGTACTGGCCACCATCCTCGGAGTTTGGTATCCAATATAGCTTCGTGTTTATACTTTTTCGTCATTAAAATCCTTCTATTTTACTCCTCAGTGTTAGCATGGTGGTGGTGCTGAACGGCGTGCTCGCGGACGAGTGTCCTACATCGGTGCGTGCGCTGTTGGTCGCGCACCCCGGCTACAGGGATGCGGCCGCGCAACTGTTGGCGGCGGCGGCAAGAGTAGTCCCTCCACCGGGGCTACTGTACGTCGGGCAACGAGAACTAGCTGCTGTAGTGCCACATGACAGTTAGTAAACGTCTTATTTATAACACCCCATTAGGTGTTGCACAGGAGCAGTGGTGGCCAAGTTGAGCAGTGGTGGCCAAGTGGTAACGGCCGCGACTTACAAGTTGTAGGTCGTAGGTTCGAACCCAGACAGGCGCTTTACTTTGTGTAAATTATTTCATCACCACTGCTCTCAGAACGGTGAAGGAAAACATCGTGAGGAAACCGGCATGTCCTAGAACCAAAAATTCGAAGACATGTGACATCTACCAACCCGCACTGGGCCCGCGTGGTGGATTACGGCCCACTCCCTCTCACTGAGAGGAGGCCTGTGTCCCAGCAGTGGGAACATTATAGGCTGATGATGATGATGATGATGAGGTGTTGCACAGGCTTGCTCCTAAAAGCAAGTTATGATTAAAAGTCAGTTGTTTGAAATCGGAAGGCCCATTGCAGAGATACCGCAATAATAAAAAGAAAGATGTATGTATCTTTAAAAAACTCTTTGACAATACCCATCCCATACCTCTACAGGTAATGGTGACATCATATTTTTAATTAGGTTAACTAATTGGAGCTTTTTGTTATTTTTTCAGAAAATGTCAACATCATAGGATCAGATGACGCAACATCATGTATAATCGTCGTAGTCAGGCATTCAGGTAATTGACAACCAGCTGTATTGCTTTACTATAGCAGAATCATAAATTATAATGCCCCTTAATGCTTTCATGAAAGAAACTTTGAAGCTCATATTTTGCCTAAAACATAAACTACTTCTTCATAATTGCCTTCATTCTGCATTGCTAAGAAACATGACCGGCGAGAAAATTACTCTTTAAGATGCGAAAGGACTGTTAATTTTAGACTTAACTATGTTCAGCAGAGCAATGGCGACCCAGTGATAACGGCCCCGATTTATGAGTTGTAGGCCGTAGGTTCGAACCCAGCCAGGCGCTTTACTTTGTGTATTTTTATCACCACTGCTCTCAAGTCGGCAAAACATCGTGACGAAACCGGCATGTTCTACAACTAAATATTCGAAGACATGTGCCATCTACCAACCCGCACTGAAATTACAGCCCAATCCCTCTCGAAGAGAGAAGGCCCAGTAGTGGGAACATTTATAGACTGATTATGCTATGTTCAGCAATGGAAGCCTTTTGAGTGAAAGGTTGATGGAAGACGCAAAACTCTTTCCTATTTCTACAGCACTTTCGTTCGCCATATTCCAGGTTCAGGCGCAGTAGCTCTAGCCCACTTAGACGGTTCGGGCACCGCAGAGGCGTCAGCAGCAATGGTATCAAGGGTTCAACAGTTGGCAGTAGGATACCCGGAGGGAAGGCTCGAGTTACAGCTGGTCGGAGGCTTCACAGACCCACACCGCTACTCTGATGAGCTGTTCGCGAATATTATGTGTGAGTTTCACTTTCACTCTTTCTTATAATATAGTATAAAACAAAGTCGCCGAAATATCTGTACGCGCATAACTTCCGAATGACTGCACCAAATAGGATAATTATTTTTTTGTTGTGTTCGGTATAGCCAGGACAAGGTTCGTATGAAAGAAAATTTGACAAATTCGTTAAAAAAATGCACCCGTGCGAAACTGGGGCGGGCCGCTAGTTTTATGATGAAATAAGAAACTGCATGCGGACGTAGTTGCGGGCAGAAGCTAGTTTATTTATAATAAGTAACTTTCAGCAGTAGTAGCAGTAGTAGTATAAGTTATAACTGAATGGTGGCCAAGGTTAGGTCATAGAAACCAGGGAAAACAAAAGAAATATTTATTTTGCACAAATAAGACGCACATTAAACATCGAAAAACACAATCCGGGACATCTAAAAGCACGTTGGGCCGACGATATCATCAAAGTCGTGAGAAGCACCAGGCACAACTCACGCGGGTAACGCGCAGGACTGGGAAATATGGTAGAATCGAAAGGAGGCTTATAAATGATGATGAAAGGTCTTTTTGGGGAAGTTCTCCCGGTCAAGCACCGTTATACTATCAAACCGAATCACAAGGTAGTTCGATGACCTGGTATCAGGTCGCAGGAATCCGCTGGACGCAAGAAGCCCAGAACCGGTCGAAGTGGCGGTGCTTGGGGGAGGCCTATGTGCAACATTGGACGTCTTTCGGCTGAAATGGTCGTGATACTATCAAATCTATTTCTACAGTGTTGCTGTGTTCCACTTTGAGTGGTATCGGTTCCGGTATAATTCAACTACATGAGACAGAACCATTTTACGGTACTACGCCGTTCCATGGTGTTGCGGCTGGATCCTAACAACGTTAAATCCTCAAGGCCTTCAGCATACGGCGGCTAAAAGGACCACTGATTCAAACTATTAAAAACTTTTTATTAGGATGCTGTTTTGCACGCATGTGATCTGGCCAATGTGACGCACGTTTGCTTTTTCAGTATGAAAAAGAGGTTATGAAACCTTTTTTTTTGCCACAGTTTCTTCTGTAGTACCATATTTTTGTTGTTATTCTATCATATCAATGTTCCAGCAATGTTGTAACAATACTTACTCGGAAATAAACAATTAGAATTGACGTAGAGGTCATCCGGTGGACTCTTGTCACATTGCCAATGCGCGAATATTAGCGAAATGTGCGTGGGCGCACCGTCAATTGTTGCGTAGCGCGTTCCGAAGACCTGACGGTCTTTTGTGACTCATTTTGGGACATATTGACGTTATTTTTGAGGAATTAGAGAAGATTATTCAGATTTCTCCGACTCTTTAGACTTCTCCGACACTCTTGTGACGTCGTAGGTATTTCCTGTGTCCATTTTTATAAAATTGTTTGAAGATTGTGCACAAAACTCTGTCGTCTGATTTGATGACAGACTGCATACGCTATAATACCTAGGTTTAGGAATATAGCTCTGTTTAGAAATAATCTTGTAAACTGGACACTACAGTCCGGATATACAGATCTGGATAAATATAGTGGCAGGGGGACATCGACGCGTAACCTGTTACCATGGATTCAGTACACGATTCTGAACCTCCCTTCGTTGAAATTTATAGTCGGTCATAAATTTTTTTTTTGTTATACCGCAGAAACAGCAGATTTTTGTTATCCTTCGGGCACTACGCTTTTCCATGCGCGGTTTGCCTCTCCAGAACTTTATAGTCCCTTTCGTTCTAAAAGCATTGTTCCATCTAATAAATTGTATTTTTCCTTAATTCCAGTATCATTCCACCGTCTCTCAGTAGAGATCGACCTCACACTAGCCTGCTGTTGCGAGTTAAACACAGCATTAGGTGGAGGTTCGGCTGCGCCATTAGTGACCGGTGTCGGTGTTGATATCCGAGCTGGTGACCTGTTCCCTGCCACATTCCCTGATAAGGGACCGGAGCTGCCGCTAAGGGGAGCCAGGACGATTACTAGCGGACCACATTCGGGGCAGGTAAGGATTGAAACGTAGTTTAATGGGAAAATGTAGAGTAGTATGGTGCAAACTGAGAGAAATGATATTGCCATAGTTAGAATAGAATCATAACATCGCCTGTAATCCTCGGAACGGTTGGGCAGTGGTGTACACATAGTACACTCACATCCCACATTCCAGCTATTCAAATTCCCTGATGAAAAAGCAAAAACGTAAACGTATTTTGGTGTGCAGTTTATGATGTAAAAAAGTAATTAAAAACCCGACTGCGGTAAAAAACTTAGTTAACAGACGATTTCTTGGTACGTGTTTTTTGCGATTTGTCACTTCGAATTACTTTTACCCATATAAGTTGTATATATTTTGTAATCACCTTTTAAAACCCTTTATTTTGATACCACACTCGATAGGTATTGAGAAAAAAAAAATTGTGAAGACATAATATGGCGCCAAAAATAGGCCATTTCAATTTTTTATTTTGATATACCCAGTGTCACTCTCACAACTAAGACGAATCTAACGGCACCTCTCAAGCTGAAATCGATCAAGCCGTTTAGGCTACGGAGCGTACTAAAGAAATATATATATACACCCGAAAAACATAATCCTCCTAGCGCAGTCGGGTAAAAAGATCGAGCAATCTATTGTGTGACCCGTTCAATAAAGTGTCTTATAGCAGCGCTAGATGTCACCGCTGACGTTAGTGTGGGGGTATTTTTTCCCTTTTAAGATATTTTACCTTCTTTTAAGTGTCAAATATCTCGTGTCCAGGTGCTAGACATCTACGACAACACGGTGGGCATGCTGCGCATCGGGCCGTTCAACTACGAGCCGCTGCGGGGCGTGGACCTGTGGTTGGAGCAGTCGGACGACTTCATACTGCAGCATCTTAGCACTACGCCTGCTGTTGAGGCGCCACACTTTGTACATAATGTAAGTGGTTTGCGTATTCAATGAGGGTTTTCGTGAAAATTTACGACACCAGTTGGCACCACCGTGACAAGAGGTGTTCCAATATAAAATATATGATGACGTTCATCATTCGATTCATTCATTCGTTCATCATTCAGTCATGACTAAAGAAAATATAGGCTCTTTGACAGATGCCTGGACCTGACGTGTCAGTGCTGCCACCTAGCGAACGTCATTTCAGAAAACCCTCATTGGACTGAAGTTTCTTCCAAGTATAAAGTTAAAGATAGAAAAATAATTCATCATGAATACATCATTCACTACCCGGCCATAGCATTGTATGGCACAATGTAGGTTTTTTAATCAACTTCAAAAAATGAGGTTCTCAATTCGAATGTTTATATTTTTTTTTATGTATGTTCGGACATAACTCCGTCATAGACGGATTTGCAAAATTCTTTTTTTTTTGTTCGAAAGAGGTTTATACCGAAACGGTCCCATTTCATTGTTTTTTTTTCTTCTTTTAATTTTGTTAGTTTGAAAAGCTCCTTTTTTACTGTTTGTAATCCTGTGCGTGCTACAAATAAAATATTTTTCTTTCTTTCTTTTTTATCGAGCTTCAGAAGATACCATGCCGCCCATTGTATGTTTTGTAGTGATAATCGTATCTTTTGTTATGTATTTTCTGGTGTACAATAAAGTATACTTATATAAATTAATCACACTAATATTATAAAGGCGAAAGTTTGTGAGTGCGTTTGTATGTTTGTTACTTCTTCACGCACAAACGGCTGAACGGATTTTGATGTTTGGCACACAGATAGTTTATATATGCTGATTAATTTGACAGGACTAAACTAAAATTTATCTTCTGTCCTTTTCTTAATGAAATAGAAAGAAAGAGATGCACTGAACGTTTTAGTTTAGTTTGTGAACAACAGAATCGGCACCATTGACAGTTTCATACTAATCTAAATTCTGTCAAGTCGAGATTCATACTTAAAAGCTCCGTTTTCATTGGGACTCAATGTTTCGCAACTGCTCCTCGACTTAGTTTTACAATGAGTACGCTCGACGTACAGAGGCCAGCACATCAATCAAGCTACCCGAAACTGTCAAATTTTCCCAATCATCTTTGAACCTTATGCTGTAGCCATAAAGTTGAAAATCTATTAAAGAAATTTGACAGATTGTAGTAGCTTGATGTGCTGGCGTCTGTACGTTTAGCCCAGGTTCGCACGGGCGCGTTTTTCCCGCGGCGATTTTTTTTGTCGCACTGCTTAGCGCCGAGAGATCCAACAGTGTGTTTTTTTTTGACGCATTTGGGATGCGCTCTTTTGGATTCTCAATGTTGTCTCAACAACGAGAGTTGATAATCCTGTGTGCGATAATTTTACGTCGTAGTCGAGGAGTACGTTACGGTTTTAGCAACGCGACGGTGTAGAATATGGACCCAAGATTCTACATAAAACTTAATAAACTGCTAAGTCGTGCAGTCAAAATAACATTTATCTTTAACATTCCAGATCCGCGTAACCCTGAAATTCATCCAGCAGCATCCGTTCCCGGCTGTCACAGTGTTCCCAGACAATCGCGCGCACTATTACCGCCGCGACGAGCAGTCTGGTTGCTGGGTGCCCATGCGCTTCTAAACAACCGAAACACGACGGACTACCAAGAAAAATGCTGATAAAACAACTAAGCCGAAAACAAATGAGCATCGTTGCATTTATAGGGTAACTGCGACGAATCACACTAAATCCGATATCAAATGCTTCACTTTTTATTCCTTTTTTTGCCTTTCATTCAGCATCTTTTACTCGAAGTGAAACCTTTTTACACAAAATAAATCAAAAGTGTAAAATTAATTATTTAGTGAACCGATCCAACGAAGTTGGATTTCAGGATGAACATTCAATCCTATATAATTTAATCGGTGTCTTTTGAACGTGGAATGAAGCATCTGATATTTGGCTTAAGAGTTTGCAGATAATGCATACAGAGGATAAAATATTAGCAGTATTGCTTAAGCTTCACGACCCACTAATTCTAAAAATTAGTATTGCCACCAGTGGCTATCAAAATTATGGAGTGTCGATTACATACCTAATAGTTTCTGATTGACACATTGAAAAATAATGGAATCAAATAAATAATGCAATCCCACATCAAAATAAATCAAGTGAATCAAACTAAAACAAAGAAAAAAAAATTTTGTTTCTGATATAAAACTGCTTAACCACATGAACCATGTACCTAATATGAAGAATATCATAATTATCAAATTTGTCATAAAAAAAAGGAAATTTGAACGAGCAACTGAATACTCATTCAGATTTCTGTAAAGTTATATAGCACTACAATACAAAATACGTTGTTTGGGCTGCATCAATCAATGACAAATGTCTGTGCACACAGATGTGATGTGTTTTTCAGATAAATCGCTTTTACTATTAAATTGTAGTCTTTTCAGTTATTTTACTTGCGATGCAAATATTATGGCGGCTCTGAACCCGAGTCGAGTAGATGCGCAGAAACAAATTTATGTGACCGCGGGGTCGAGGGGAGCGGTAAAGTTCGTTTCACAAAATAATTCCCTTCACCGTAATGTTGGCACCATTGCGTTTCATTGAAGAATTGTTTTACCTTCAATGAAAAGCAATGGTGCCAACATTCCGGCGAAGGGAATTCATTCGTGAAACGCACTTTACTGCGTAGCGAGTAGCGAACTTCAGAGCCATAATGTCTTCACTGTACCTCTTGATTTTGCATGAGTCTCAGTGATCTTTAATTTTCGTTGTTTTATGGTTGCAGCTTGGGTGTTGCCAGGTAAAATACTGTGAAAGGACTGTAGACCTTTTTATGGATGTGTTCATGCTTCAATACATTTTTTTTTTTGTGTATGACATCTCACAGGTTCGCTTAACTGGGCTATCCTGAGAATGCCTTAATAAAATTAAGGCCTCCAGCCAGGGCATACAACTTATACACTAAGCGACTACACGCTAGAGGCACCCCCTGTGGGGTACGGACCTCGGCTTAGTCGCTGGGGGAGGGCAGCAAGGGACAGGCTGGATCGGGTCAAACGATTTGTTGCTTCTATACGCATTCCATGACAATTTTTCCGCATTTTTCCCCTTGTTTCATAGATTTACCCCCCTTTTAATATTGACAAGATTGCTACAGGGTTGCCATATTACCACAACATTAAATAAAATAATTAATTTATAAAAAAATCCCCAACAAAATTCCCAGTGTAGTAATTTATTTTTTTAATATAAAATTCTTTTATAGCAAGATTATGAAATTCAAAATCTCCACATGTTTAGATCATTTTGCAATGTATTACCAAAAAAAAAAAGCAAAAGTTGCATGTAAAATAAAAAGTAAAGAAATTAATTTAATTAGATATCTGTCGAAATAAAAATTGTATAATTAATTTGATTTTCCAGTCCTGGAGTGATTAATAAATGACTCATGTTTTGTGTTTTAAGCTTTTCAAAGATGTGTTGTTTTGGACATAGTACACGTAAACAAATCTTGTTTTATTGTGATAATTGAGCTGCTATCGTGTTATTATTTCATTTGTATTTATGAACAAAAGTAAAGATTTAGCTAGCTTTACGCGTTGGTGTCAACCATATCTCATAAGTATGATATTGTGTTTCTTGTGTATATACGTATATTGTTGAACCCAATGATTTGAGCAGGCTAGGCTAGAACAGAGTAGGACTGTTTATAAATGACGTAATTTAGATAAATGACCTTACTCAATTATTATAGTTCTCCAGAAAGTTGCCAGTTCTTACTTTTGTGTGTAAATATGAAAATGATAATGTTATTAAGTTATGATAATTGTATATTTTGTCATTTTCGTTTTATTTACTTCCAGTTTAGATTATAATATTAATGTCTATTCTTCTTGCCTTGTAGGTATACGGCAGGAATAATGAGTTTATAAAATAGATTGAAAAATGTCAGAACAAGTTATGTTGTAAATATTATAGTGATTAGATATAGTTAGATGACGTTATTAGTTATTGTTTTGTGAAATATTATGAATATATTGAAAGTTCAAAAGATTTTTGTGTCTGTTTTAATTTTCCTCTACCCATCTATTTTTATAATTTTCAGGGCTGATTTTACCAAAGTTAGATATCTTTTATCCGTGGAATAAAATTGACGCCTGACAGTTCTAATATGGAAACACCATTGACTTAAATATTACTAACAACGTCAAACATTTTTAATTTATTCTAAGGCTAAGATTTATTCTAGGTATAAAAATTTGGTAAAGTTCATCCTCAGAACAGTAAAATTACATAACAACATCGCGTCTGGTTAAGCAGAGGTACCTACTACCCACATTTCGCTAGTCATGTTTTAGTCCCAAGTAACAGGGGAGACCCTTTTGTCCAGTTTAATTAAATCGATTAATATCAGAAAAAAATAATAATCCAGTGGTTTATTTTTAATGACAGTACACGGTGTACAAAGTAATAATCATTCCCTACTTGTAAGTAGGGAATGATTATTACTTTATTGATCCATTATGTTTGTTATGATTATGACTGTTTGGGGTTTTTTCTTCCCTCTTCGACACATCAACACAAAAGTATAAGTAAGTTTTAAAAAAACTAAGGAAAAATTAAAGGAATTCAATAAGAAAACCGTTCATCCACCATCTCGCACTGGACCCGCGTGGTAGATTACGGCCCATTGATTTCACAGAGAGGAGGCCTAGGCGTCCCAGCATTGGGAACATTATAGTCTGATTATGCTTATTTACCTCAGACTTAGTATATAGTTATCTGTGCCTCAGACCAATTAAGGGGGAAGCGCTAAGGTAGCCCGCGAAATTCAAATTTTCTTACGTTTTTTGCAATTTGCTGGTCAGTATTAAGTTGTATCGTCGATCAAAATATGATTCGCGGCTATAACAAATATATATTTACAGAATTATAATCATTAAAGTCATCAACACAACTCTCTAAGACCACGTAACTCCTAAGAATGATGATTACATGAAACAGTTATTCTTTGGAGTTACGTGGTCTTAGAAAGTTGTGTTGATGACATTAATGATTATAATTCTGTAAATACACATTTCTTACGGCCGCGATTCATATATTAATCAACGTACAACTTAATACTGCCCAGCAAATTCCAAAAAAACCTAAAAAATATTGAATTTCGCGGGCTACCCTGGCGGAGGGCTGTCAACAGATACTTAGTATCTCTAAGTAGTCTGTGGTCAACAGTAAGGCGATTTCTCTGTCTACGATCATATCACACTGACTGCCAGGCATCACGTAGCGGCACAGAGTACATTAATATATATCGTAGCGGTGTGCAGGAAACGGAGCCAAATTCCACGTGTTTCCCCGAGATGCAATCTGTCTCTCTGCCAAATTTTATCGAAATCCGTTCAGTGGTGCAGGCGTGAAACGGTAACACAGACAGACAGAGTTACTTTCGAATTTATAATAATATACTATTAGCACAGAGTACTTTTTTATGACTATTAGTATGCAAGTATGGATTCGTACTTTGCGTTTGCTGTGCTGGCAACATAATTTTTGACAGCTGGTTTTGTGAACTCGGTTTCTTCGTTCACACACAATAGTTTTGTGCAATAATTTCTTTCAATACATTGTTCTAAAAGAAATCCTGAGGCGTCAAACAGTGAACAATATGGAAAAACCAACAGTCACGGAGCAGCCCCCTCCTTATTCGGCTATAGTTTATCCAGGTAAGCCCCCAAATAAGTTTGTTTTTAAGAAACCTTATTTAGTGTAAATGAATCACTATAAAGATAAGCTGTTCGATTAAACTGCGTAATGTAGCAACTTAGCGTTTTTTTGTTTAATTACCGATGGAAAGCTTATGTATTTAGCACTCTACGTGTATTACCTGCCGTAGTTTTCGTAGTTGTTTTTAGGTAAACACGAATCCGGAGTTTGTATGTGTAGTAATTTGTAAATATGATAATTGCAGTTCCTACGCCGCAACCTCAGCCGGCTGGCGCTCCAGGCGCGCCATATCCGCCTCCTCCGCCAGGGTACACTCCCTATGGAGTACCACCACCAGGTACAGGCTTTGCGCCTAACTATGGAGCCACAAACATAATAATACCACCCCCTATTATCGCCGTGGGGGCATGCCCGGCCTGTCGCGTCGGCATTCTTGAAGATGACTTCACATGTCTAGGCATCCTATGTGCTATACTGTTCTTCCCATTGGGAATCTTATGTTGTCTCGCTCTAAGAAACAGAAGATGCTCAAATTGTGGGGCCCTGTTTGGATAGACAGTGTGACAAGCCTTGTTAAATGTTTTGATTAAGAAATGTTGAATATTGAAAGGTTTATGAATGTAATAATGGTTACTGTTTAATGTTAACTAAGTTGTTTATGTTAAAATGTGGTGTTATGCACTTTTGGATTGCAAACAAAGGGAAAGTTATTGAGAAGTTTTCTTTGATGTATAATGGAACAAAAACAATGTTTTAACATAAGCAGGGTCAGTTTATTATTTTTACACCTTACTATTATGCATCCTGCTGTCGGTCAACTCATATAATATTAATGAATGCACACCAAGGTCAATAGCAACCAGTACAAAAACAGCATTTACGTAATATAACTAAAATTTAAATACTTGCTTTCTGTTACTGGTGTTTAGCAAGTTTTTGAAGTACTTTCCAGGAACCAATGAATGGATATCTAGTAGGTATTTATAAATTGATTATAAACCCAGCAAATTATCGGCTTCTAGAAGCCGTTTGCATGTAAGCGCTCAACGGTTTCCATGATTATATTTGTTGTAGTTTCAGAGTGTATTTTTCTTATAAACAATTGTTGGTTCATACAACCTTTTTCGGGTTAATTTGTTTCTTGACCGACAGCTAGTTAGGAACTTCAATGCTAAGGAGTTGGGAAGGAAATAAAAAGAAATCAGTGTTGTTGCACTTCCGTACAAAACAGTAATTGCCAATATTCTTTTATATCATCAATAGAATAGTGTGCAAAATACTCTTTGTGAAATATTTATTATCTATATTATTTTTGTGCAGCTGCATCTGGTTAGACTGGAAGCCGACTCAACATAGTTGAGAAAAGACTAGGCAGACGATAATGATGATGCAGCTGCAATAGAACACATTGCCGTAATTAAATAGATATTTATCTAATAATCAATGTAAATAAATAAAATATTTGTTAATTTTGCAAAGCAGCCACAATAGTTAAACAATGCAGTGATTCATATGAATCAGACAGGGAAGTTCTTAAAAATATTATGTAATTGTAATCTATGAAGTATGTATAAGTACAGACGCTAGCACATCAAGCTACTACAATCTGTCGAATTTCTTTAATAAATTATCAACTTTATCCCTAAAGCATAAGGTTCAAAGTTCATTGCGAAAATTTGACAGTTTCGGGTAGATCGATGTGCTGGTGTCTGTACATTTATAATCATAAACATTATCATTTACTCTATAACGCAGAAAGGAAAACTATTAAGTTTTTTTTTTCAGTAAGACTATACCATCAAAATTTAACTAAATTTAATGACGATGTTGTAATTTTGCTGGTATTTTCGAGTACCTAACTCTAGAAAACACGATTACAGTAACCAGTACCTACACAAAATGATTATCAGAGATAAGGAAACTTAACTATTTGGGTTAGTCATAGTTAATGATTGACTTTTTGTTGTTAAGCTGATAAATAAACAGCATTTGTAAAAATTTTTGGTCTTTAAAGAATAAAAAAAAATTAAACCATTCAGTGTTGCCATAAAAAGACAATATTATAAAAATAGTGTGTTAACACTGAAATAAATAATCAATTTGTTTTGCAAATAATTATACTTAATGAAAATAACTGACCATTCGATTTGTTGATTGAAAAACAATAACTTAGTAAGTATGTGATTTTTATGCTACAGGCCGACCCCTTAACTGAGACGTTGCCCGCGGTAGATGCGCGGTGCGGGAGGGGTGATTGTTGTAACAAGTTGACGAATCACTGAGCTCTCGCATCACCCATCACACCCCTTCCGCACCGCGATGCTACCTCCAGGCGACATCTCAGTTAAGCGGTCGGCCTAGTTTCAATAGTTTTTCGAGCACGAGTAGTTATTAGGTTTTCGAAATGATTATTTTATAGACAATGTTTCTAAATTGATTAAAACACGTTCAATATTTGTTGTACTAATGGTGTAAACCGTCTATATTTACTTGCCATATATAGGAAAGTAAAAAGTTAGACTTAGGGATTTGAAAAATGAAACTCACCAAATTGGCAGCCTCTTTTGCTCATTTACTGATTTCCATAAATAAAACAATTATTTGTATGAAGACACAGGAAATAATTGTGTATGATAAATATAAGACATAATTGTATGTATACTCAAAATTAATTATTTTTATTCAATTATTCATTAGCATATCATATTTTAAGTTTGAATAAAAACTATGTAACATTAAAAAATGCCATAGCCAATTATTTAACACTGGCACTCTGTGGTATTTGATATGACAGTGTTATTTCACAATAGATATTGTATTGCATTGACAGGGTGGGTAGGGTTGTGGGTAAATATTTGTGAAATTGTCCCAGAAATTGCATTGAAAAAACAAAATGGCGGCGTTATTTCCGATTTTGGCCACGCGCCAAAAGATCTATGTGCCGTTGTAGCTAGGTTGAAGAAAAGAAAGACATCACATGAACATTTGTCATACCTACATCAGTGCCATCGTTAAATAATACAGCCTTGAAGGTTTATTTTAATTGGTATTACTTGGTAGGTCATTTTTTAATAATTTTTGCAACCGGCAATACATACTACTTTTTCGCTTTATTCTTCAAAAACCACTACTATAGGTACCTACACATTGGAAAACGCATGTCATAACCAATTAAGTAAAGCATCAAGGTATTCAAGACAGGGGCATTGTTCCAGAGCGAAAAAGAGATGGTGCTAGTCGTCTTATATAGCTCCATCACTTTTTGCGGCCCCAGCTATTAATAAGTATTTTATACTATATCATAATATTATCAATTTTACTGTTATAATTTTATTTTAAACATAGCCTTTATTACATCATCTAGATGCTAGGTTCCTGGAAAAATATTTTCATATAAGCTGTGCTAAAGTTAAACTACTATAATTTTTATTTTTCTATGTTAATGGTTAGATACCCCTTTGTTTAAAAATGTTCGAAACCATTTTTTTTATGACGTTAAGGCGAAAGCGCCAGGGTAGCCCGCGAAATATTTTTTTTACGTTTTTTACAATTTGCTGGTCAGTATTAAGTTGTACGTTGATTAAAATATGATTCGCGGCCGTAACATACATGTATTTACAGAATTATAATCATTAAAGTCATCAACACAACTCTAAGTTCAAGTAATCCCACAGAATGACTATTTCATGAAATCTTGACATTTTGGGATTATACTAACCTAAGTTGTATTACCGATTCTAATAATTATGATTCTGTAAATACATATTTGTCCTGGCCGCGAATCATATTTTAATCGACATACAACTTAATACTGACCAGCAAATTGCAAAAAACGTAAGAAAATTTGAATTTCGCGGGCTACCTTAGCGCTTCCCCCTTAAAGTGAGATGGCAACATACTATCCCGAAACTTGTTAAATGTTTATAGATAAAGGGTTAGTCTATATTTTAGATTATAAAATTATCTACCTAAACTGTAAGCTATGATTTATAATTGAATGCAAAAGAACTTCAGCCATTTTTTTAAGTGCACTATTGTGGAGAGTTATTTGGTTTGTTAACTTTTTAAATTATCTAAGGAGTAACGCCTTCGTCGAACTGCTAAATATACTGTGATTTTAATCCGCTTCCAATAAAAAATATGTTGAAAAATGTTTATTCTAAAGGAGAAGAAAACTCAATTTTTCAATCTCGAAAAAAATACGCATTGATTTAAAGCAAGTGATGTTGTAGTTAGTATGTTTTTGTTTATATATAACATAACATCACGCCTGTATTCCCCAAAGGGCTAGCAGATATGTACAGACGCCAGCACATCAAGCTACCTGAAACTGTCAAATTTTCCCAATCAAACTTGAACCCCCAATGAAGTTGAAAATCTATTAAAGAAATTTGACAGATTGTGGTAGCTTGATGTGCTGGCGTCTGTACCTATAGTCCACTCACAGTTCGCCAGTTATGGTTAAATACCATGTAACAGGGGGTGAGGTTATTGCCAATTGCTATTGTTTGTATAATATCTTGTTTTAATAGTAGGCAGGATTATTAGAAATTATTGATTTTAATAGGAAGGTAGGTATGCTAGTGTGAGCAGAGCATCCATTTTAAATCCACATAAAGTCTACCTAGCTGATTTTTAACACGGTATTTTAGTAGACATTTCAATAACATCAACTATTGACTATTACATACGGTGCTGAAAAGCACTGTGTCAATTTAGACGTTTTGTAAAAATAACAGTGTTAACTTACTTTCGATATTGATCGTACTGGAAATGGAATAATGAAAGTTGCATAGGGTGTAAAAATAAAAACATTGTTTTTAAGAGTGCTAGACTGCCTCTGAATAGGCGTATAAAGCTTGTAATGTTTCAAATCAACATCTTTCTTGCTGAGAAAGATGTTGATTTAAAACATTACATCTTTCTCACTGAGAAAGATGTTGATTTGAAACATTACAAGCTTTAGAATTAGAAGTCTTTTCGGAGGCCGTCTAGCACTCTTAAAAACAATATTTTTCTTTTTCTCAGCCATACGAAGTACTGAATAGGCTTAGAACTAATATTACATGAACCACAACCAAAACGCCTTGACTTGTTAATACGCAAAACGTTATGTTAAGCAAACGTTTGAAAGATCTAAGTATATATGTATAAACAATTAATAATGATTAAAATATAGGTTTTGCAATAAAGTTTGGGAATAAACAGTGTGGTTTTATTCAAATTTTATCCATTGATCTAATAAATCGGCTACCTCTACGTGAGTAGATATTAATTAAAACTTTTTTTTGTGACGAAAAATATGAAATTCTATTTTTATAGTACATTACGATATTAGTGCGTAAAGATGGTTATAACATGCGAGGCGGAATTTCAGCCCGAGCCGAAGGCGAGGGCGTAATTGAGCCGAGCATGTTATAACCATACGCACGTATATCGTACGACGTTTTTTAACACATTTGCGAGGAAACAGAAAAAAAACATTTTATATTTTGTTCATTTTTAATTATTGAAACAGTTAGTGAAATTACAATTGTTAAAATGATATGTAGTTGTAGTTGGTTTTTTAATTATGTTTTTATTATTATTATTACTATTCATAATGTCATTGTTTTGTGTTAGGGTAAATGTTGGAGACGACGAAACTTCTTGAAAGGCGGCAGAAGAGCATTGTAATTCGTCATTAGTTGTAACTTGTAAGTAAAAAAGTATCATCAGTAGAAGAGGGGCGCGGCTCAGGGCAAAACTTCTTTGTTTGTGGCTTCAAATTTATTGTCTGAGTTATTTTGGCACTTATATTTGCTTTGTTTTGATGGAATCTTTAAATTACCGAATAAACTGTTTTTTTTTTAATTTTAAATAAACTCAATCTGTGAATGCACACTGTTGCTTACTGACTGGCGCCGCGCGGCGATTAGTTCGAAATTTGAATAGCAACAGCGCGCTGCTCTTTTAGCTGGAGTCGTGCGGCGGCGATCAGTTCCAAATTTGAAATGGCAAATAATGCTGTTATGGAATTTGTATGGACTATAACTTAACTATTTGCTTTGATAACACACGCGTTTTTTATGACCCTCTTTACATATTTAAAACCGGTGGAATTACATCAGCTTTACGAGCAAGGGTGTTAAAAAATAATTTACAAACCCCTAAACTCAAACCGTAGAATTTTTACTTTCCAATCAGAATACTAGATGGCGCTAGTTGCCGTCAGTCATTGAGTTCGCTGAATTTTAAGTGTCCAAACACTATGCCGAAGGTACGCGGCCGATGTTCCGCGGCTGATGTTACGTTCCGACGTATTCGGCTGATATGATACAGTGTATCATTAGCCGAAGCCGCTAAAATTCGGCACTCATGGTGTATCAGATACACCATGAGTGCCGAATTTAAGCGGCAGAAATTCAGTTGCGCAACTTTGTGAGTGTTCAGTGTCTCGAGCGCTGTCGTGGCTTCGTGTCGTGTTATCTAAACAGCCGGACAGTCAGACGCAAAACAAAGTGATCCTGTTAGGGTTCCGTTATTACTTTTGAGGTGCGTAACCAAAAAAATGAACTACTTTAGAGTATTTAGCAATTGCAGAGGCTTAAGAAGAGTCGAACCGGACCGAACTTCGGTCGCGTATAATGTGTGCTCTACAGAATACGTTTTCGCCGAATTGCCGCTGAACTTACGCCCGATCGAAGTTCGGCTGTACGCTATAACTCAACGTAATTTCGGCATAATGTGTCGTCAGTAATTCAAATAGCATTGCAGGCGTAATCATGCCGAACTTCGGTCAGGTACATAACCGGGTAGTGGTGGCTCAGTGGTAGATATCGGCCGCGACTTATGGTCGCAGGTTCGAGCCCAGACAGCTTTAGGTACTTTGTGTAAATTATTTCATCACCACAGCTCAGAAGGAAAACATCGTGAATCTTCGACATGTCATGTCATGACATCCACCGACCTGCATAGGGCGCGTGTTGGATTACGGCCCACTCCCTCTCACTGAGAGGAGGCCTGTGTCCCAGCAGTGGGAACATTATTGGCTGATCATGCTATGGTACAGACGGCAGCACATCAAACTACCCGAAACTGTCAAATTTTCCCAATCAACTTTGAATCTTATGCTTTAGCGATAAAGTTGAAAATCTATTAAAGAAATTTGACAGATTGTAGTAGCTTGATGTGCTGGCGTCTGTACATAACCCATATTATACTTAATAACCAACAAACGCGTACCTAACTGTGGCAACGGGCGAAAATTGTCGTGGAGTTTCAAGTCAACGACATTTTTTGCCCCATCTTACAAAACTTACTAATAAATAAAATAAAATTCGACCATAAATAATTTGGGGGCAATTTAAACTGTTTGCAGTTGTTGTTAGCCGCTGCGTAGCCTGCGGGCCTCCGATAGCCGCGCCAAATCGACCGGATTTATTCCACCAACAAATGGTTGCGAAAATTACGCTCGCTTCATGTGATAGCCGTCCAAATAAACGTTAATCGTGTGTGATAATCCGATAATAACATGAACGAACAGAGAGCCTAAAAAGGCCGTTTTGGCAGAGTCATAAAAGGATAACATTATGAATCATAATGGACAGTTAACTTTTAAGTTAATCGTATACAATCCCATTGGTGAAGGATTTTTTAGTTATTTTTTTTATCTGTGATACTGATAATATACCAATCCAATCTAAATTCAGTCCCAATCTCTTTGATTAGGTAAAAAGAAAAACCGGACTTTCTTCGCCATATTATGATTCATAATGTTATCCTTTTATGATTCTGCCAAAGGCCCCCAGTAATAATGACAGAAAATATTAAATGACCACTTTTATTTGAAGAGAACATTATGTATACTCAGAAGTATGGATGGTTCGTAGTGTCATTTGGCGCCATCGAAAAAAAAAACGAATATTGAGGGATGAATAGGGTACTTATTGGGTATTCCAAATATATCGAGTAGAATGTCGATGATTACATCGTATAATAATAATAATACAAGACGATGAGAGATATAACGAATATCATGATGATGCGAATCGTGGGTATAGAAAGATAAGTAGCTGCTATATGTATTATTATATAGCTCACGAAGCGACGCGCGCTTTACTTGGAGACCATGACTTGGAGTACCGAGACCTCCTGGTCTCGGTACCGTCCGAGACAATGGCGAAGTACACACACACTTCCGAAAGTGTGTGTGTGTGCGTGAGAGTGTTTTGTGCTGACGCTACTCCTCCTTACGCATACATTCACAGCGTGTTTGTGCACTTGCACATGGTTACTACAAGTAAAGCGCACGTCGCTTCGTGAGATACCTACCTAAAAATACTGTACCTCATGTCTGACAGCTCGACTAGCTACCTAATAAACAACATGATTAAACAGAATTTAAACTATTGAAAGGCACGCAGCCTTCACAAAAGTTTTGACCATGATTTCTGAAGCCCACTTGTTGTTCGTAGCCGAGTTTAAATCCTAATTAATATGTAGACTATTATGTATTTACTGAGAAATCATCCCGTATTCAGCACGGACGAAGTTTTTAATGAAGACTCGACTTTCAGTTAAACATTCAGCGTGATGCCGGCTATTCACGTTTTGGAGAGGATACGGGATACCGCGTGAGTTCCGTAGGTACCGAAGGAGTTATTTATTTAAAGGAGTAAGTATTATACCTAAAGTGAACTTTGTTTTGGTGTCTGAAGTTTTTCTAAGTGAAAACTCAGTGGACCGTCGTCAATCGTGCTTCGTAAAGAAGAATAAACCCATTCACTTCAGACTTGAACAGTTACATTGATAGGTAGGTATCTAAAACTAGACAGATTCATATTATATCCAGAAGTTCGTTGCACTACAAGTTTCTAACTATCCACAATATCAGCAAAACAAAGCCCTAGTCTAGACTGTGGGTAATGATTCTAAATCACAGTTGAAACGGTTAGAACAGGCGACAATCTTCCAATTTTAAAACGATAGCTGTTTCAAATCTTCACAGTAAGTTCGTTCTATTCGAAATGCAAAACTCGAACTTCAGCACTTTGTAACGAAATGTCTGCTAGTGTCACCATGTAGTTTGATACTAGTGGGAAAAGTTTTTTTCATATTAACCTCGACACGAACAGTGCTACGCCAATGTAATGTAACCATGTGTGTTGGTTGAAAGGATTCTAAAAAAAAAAACAATCTATTGCCTTTTTTAAGTACATAAATAAACGCCATACCAAAAACGCTCTTAACGCAAGTTGCCATTTTGCGTCCCGAAACTTTACGTAGGTATGAGTTTGGATCATGAAGAATGTGCTGAAATGATCATATGCGCCTCTGTTTGTTCAACTATTTTAATATGAAACGTATACTTAGTCAAATTATATTACGTAATTAAGGTAAATTTAGGGACCTACCGAGTTTAAATCCAGCACAAATTTTTCGTTACCTAAATAAATCTTATGACTACTGCGTCGATGGTCCAGTGGCTGTGACTTCTGAGCGTGTGGTTTGATTCCCAGGCTGGAAAAAGTGCTATGGGTTTTCCGTCAGTTTCTTAGTAGAAGGAATCTGAATTTGAGCCCGGTTAATGGCAATAGCATCGCACCCTGTTACATGAGACTTAAAGATAAATGGCGAAAGGGTATATAACTCTACACCTCGGACTTTCTACCTCTTCAGTGATTACAATCGTGATGTCATTTTATGTTTTTAGTGTACTTAGGGTATGTACTCTAAAAACATTAATGTTAGATATGGGATCTAGTTTAGATTTGGGAGAAGCTAATCATCATCATCACTGGCTGCCTAAAACCAAACCGGGTACAAATGCTGTATTCACTAGCAGGAATAGCGCCACCAGTGGTTCGCAGAGCGGTGGCAAGCTCCAGTGAAAATGGTCTCTGACACACGACACCCTTTGTACGACAACATCCTTGTACCACAAAGGCTGAAAAGCCAAAACAGTTTTTTAAAGTGTGTCGTCCCATTCATTGGCGAACCATCACAAACCAGACTGAAGCTGTGGCGAGACAGTGCTTCCTTACCCAAACCGTTCGTCCAACCCGCTGAAGACCTCCCACCTGGACATGAGCTACCTTGGGTAACCTAGAAGTCTTTAAACAGACTCCGGACCCAGGTCGGCCGAAGCAAGGAAAATCTGTTCAGGTGAAGATTCATAGAACGACTTCGCCTTGAAGTGTAAATGTGGTGCTGTTCCACAAACGATGGAACACTTAATATCGTGCCCTGCGTGTCCTGTCAGCTGCACGTTACAGGAACTGGTGGACGCTGGTGATGGCCCAAACAAGTAGCCGAATTCTGGGCCGAGTCCATTTAGATTTCTATCGACACGCTAAGAAGAATTAGCTAATTTCTAGTTAGCTAAATCCGTAGTTAGGTATATCCTTCTGAGGTTCCAGTGAAATTATTAATAGGAAGGTAATTTTAACCTACACTGTTGGCTTTGTGCAGACGGCTTGTAATTATAATTTAGATAATAACATACTGCTGGTTGGCGTTGTGTTGTGTGCAGCGGAGTTGTTTGTGCCAATCGTGATAACAGGATTTACAGTATAATTGAGAAGGTCCTCTATTATTGACTTTGCTTACTACGTACTAAACTAATATTATAAATTCGAAGGAAACTTTGTCTGTGTCTTACGTTTTCACGCCTAAACCAGTGAACGGATTTCGATAAAAAATTGGCAAGGTGATCTGGGGAAGGATATAGGATTTTTGTCCCGTTCCCGTGTTTGTCGTGCGGGGTGGATGTTTTTGTCCCGGTAGCACGTTCCCGTGTTTGTCGTGCGGGGTGGATATTTTTGTCCCGGTAGTACATTCCCGTGTTTGTCGTGCGGGATGGATGTTTTTGTCCCGGTAGCACGTTCCCGTGTTTGTCGTGCGAGGTGGATGTTTTTGTCCCGGTAGCACGTTCCCGTGTTTGTCGTGCGGGGTGTATGTTGAATTCTCGACATCCTCGCGGGCGAAGCCGCAGGCTGCACAATCAGCCTATATTATAACGTTCCAGCTGCTGGGACACAGGCCTCCTCACTGAGAGCCGCGGCCAGAAGCTAGTTTAGTATAAGACATCACTCTGAAAAAAATAAGTTCTTACTACACCATATTAAAGCGACTGACTTTATACATAAGTAGAAATGTTTGTAAAACATTAAAAGACAAAACAGACTTTTAATGATTGAACATACTATTTATTGAAAAAGAAACAACAACAAAAAAAGGAAAAGCACCATTACTGTAATGTAAGTAAATTTCAATGGTGAACGATATCACCAAAAGAATAAAACAGTTAATTTTCTGAACTTTAGCTAGGTAGCTAAATTTTAAAGTTTTAAGTAGGAAACGTTAGAATTTACTGTCATGGCGGTAACATTTTGCCTCAAGCTTTAACTGTTTTCGGATCATTAAAAATACTGTTTTGAACGTTAGGCTCATGGAACTGTTTAAAGCAGTTCAGATCAATGTTTTTTCATTTGTATTTGCTGCTTATTTCTTTCAGTGCATGCCTGTGTTCCCTTAAAGAACACTACTACTGCTGCCTATACCCCGTAGAGGTATAGCGTTCACCCATAATTCCCCAGTAATGTTTCGGTCCCTGGTAAGTCTATTGTCTTTAATAATTTCCTCGAGTGGAAACTGCGATTCGAAAAGCGTACCTAGTGTGAGACGCCGTTCGTCGGGCCATCTAGTTGGGGGAGTTAGTTGGACCAACAACATTAAAAAGGCACCCTGTTGGGTCAGGGTAGATGCGGAAGACGGAGAACTATATGTTGTGGCGCAGTTTTGGGAGAGACCTTTCTTATTACTGTTCGATAGTCGAAGCAGTAACGCTAGACGCAGATGGGCGCTTTTTATCGGTTTTCTTTTGTTTTTCTTTTGTTTTGGCAAAGAGGGCCAACTCTATGTTTATCACAGCTTAATGACATCTACAATACCAGAGGTAGGGACGGATGCTTCCATCCTAGAGGCAAAACTGAATGCTCAAGTTCAAGTGCCTGCAACTATAATCACACCTTTTCAAACCGCAAGCAGACCACTGCTACTAACGCCTGCCTTGTAACAGAAATAAAGTTAGTTGCAGTCGGTTTCAGACCTTTCTAGTGAAAACTGCATGATGTAGGGTACAGTCCTTTTACAGGTATTTACCTCAGACCATGGTGATAAGTCGAAGGAAATTGTTCTAAAGTACTAGGTATTCTATTTTTCTGTAAGACAATTAGTGCCAATGCCTATAATTCTGCCAATATTTTACCGATTATTGACGTAACGATCACAGTCGGTAATGTTCGCACACCTCAGTCTATGGGGTTATCTTGTCTATAGTTTACGACAGCCCCGAGCCTACCTTTATGGGATGTAACGCAGTTTTAGAGCGAACTTAAGTTTATAGACAGTAAATGTCGATAACTTCACGTTATCGCATGTGTGCCGGGACACGATCGTTTTTAGTTGACTTCGATGAATTTGAGATGGAACTTATTACCTATGCAAACAAGAAACCTAGCCTACCTACTTATGAATCGAATTAATAAACCTATGCCAACGCACAAGATCAACATTCACAATATAAATAACAACATTTAATCAACTGAATTTCGCTTATAAACTATGTCGATGTCTAGACTAGAGACAATATTTAATCTTCAAATAGGATATTAGAACAAGTTATAAGCAACGGATTAAATACTCGGATCATCTCATCTTCGTACCAGATTTTCAGAGTTCATCTGACGAATAGCTTAAAACTTTCTTGGGGAACAGTAATCCAGAATCAGAACAATTATGCTTAAGTCATTTAAATAAGATAAAGAATCTGCCTACAATCTGAAAGATCACCAATTTACCGGAAGATATCAGTCAAAACAAAACCTTAATTTCCATAAACATAATTTTCGGCAAATTACTTCGGAACAAGCATTATAAACACTACACGTGTAAATAAATACACGTTTCTTATCTGTGAATATATTTCCGTAAATTTGGTGTTGAGTTGTTGCACCGTTCAAAATAAACCAGTTGGCAAATGAAATATGGCGCCAAGTGTGAGGGGCGAGTGAGCGCCGAAATTGGTAAGACAGATTGGCGAATGTTGTTATAATGAGGAACATGTGTGTGAAAAACGGCAGTGGTCTGTACTTCTACTACTTTACGCGACTGCCTTAAAAAGAGTGTTATGTTTTCAGGGTTCATGTAGGTGAGTCTGTGTGTGAGTCTGGATCAGGACCGCATGATCAATTCTCTGACATATCAAAGCTCCTAAGGATCCATAGTAACAAGAACCAATCAGTAATATGACATGTCATTTCTGGAAACCTGGATCTGGATTTCTAGAAATGGAGTCACAGTCAGAAACCTATTCAATTAAAGCACATGTCATGCGTAGCTTGAATTTAATAGGTATTAAAAAATCGGGACAGAGGTCATGCCAACACTAACATATATAGCCGGGACATTCAAGTTAGACGCACAGAACATGGACACATATACCTACCAGCTAATAGGAGGTACGTGTGTTGGCACAATTGTTGGAAGACCTCGAGTCAGTCGGCTGCATTCTGGCGAATATATCTAATAATGTGTTTAGATGCTGGATACAAAGCCGTTGACACCAATTAGAGCATTTTGAGCCATACATGTCTTAGATGAAGAGTGTTTTCTTATTTTCATCCCAGTTTAAGTTGGTATGTTATTTTTGACTAAATGTTTGTAGTTAAAATTTAAAAAAAAACATTCTTCGTCTAAGACATGTATGGCTCAAAATGCTGTAAATGGTGTCAACTTTCACTCCCTTTGAGCTTTGCACTCAGCTTCCAAACATCCTGTATAATACGAGCACAACTTAGTTATGCTCCGTAGGGAAAGGGAACGGAAACCTTAGTGATTACTGAAATGTTTTAGTAGAGATCGCTTGAAATGGTATTGAAAAGTTAACATTATGGACCGATTTTTCAGCAGAGAACTGGGATTTGCTTTGTAAGGTCATATAAAAAAAACTTGAAGACATTTTCTTGATTTTCTCTGATTAATCAGAGAAAATCAAGAAAATATCTTCAAGTTTAATTTGCAAGAGGGAGAACGGTCCCAATAAATTGAGATAATTATTGATTGGAAGTTGTTGAACAACTTGAAAGTGTTTATAGTTAAAGCCTCGATGTTCATTAGTGAGGCCCTTTTAAAGTCCGTCTGTTTTTATACGCAGAAAATATCTTTGTCGAAAATAAATAGAACTTTGTATCTAAAATCGGAATAAATACCGTCAATTTATACCTTTCAAGGAAAACGAACTTTCAAAATACCGCTTTAGCTTCTAAAGTATTTATTGTAAACAAATGGCCGAAGTTAACCGCGCAACGAAACTTTTGATCAAACCACAATGGAACTCTCCTTAACTTTTATGGGCCCTTTTTCTTATATAGAGATTATAGGGAACTTTGTAATACGGACATTCAACTTGCCGCATTATTCTTAAATGTTTTGTATTTTCCATGAAAGTCTTGGAATATTAAATTTAATAGTATACTTTGTTACTATTGCGAAGTTTAAGGTGGTTGAAGATTTTCTGGGGGTGTTTAAAAGTTGTATTCTTCCGCAGTTTTGAATTTTTTTGGTAACTTTTTCAATGATCATGCTTGGGAAATAGGAGATATTGTCTCCGATTTATTATTCTCGTATAAATAAGATTCGCATTGCAATGAACGGTTTCGTGTAAGTTCACAAACGTTTTTGGCAGAACATGGCCCTCCCATTGAGGCACATTATTATGTAATCTCCATCACATTAATTAATAATTTTTATAATTACCAAGTTTGGTAGATATACCTATTGGTAATAGCATTTGTTTTTATTTTCGGAAGAGATCACTGTTGTAGAATACTGTTGCTAAAACTTTTGACACACATTCCGACTTCCGTGCTCATAAGTTGTCCATTCTACATAATATTGTTCTTTGTGGAGATAGATACATAATATTGTATTGTACAAAAGTGAATAAGTATCATTTCTAAAACCATTCACATTCAAAACAGCATCCTAACAGAATGACTGTCAGTTTGCAAAGGCATTCATTTAGTGAATAGTGTCGCGCTGAGATGCTTACGATAGCAGCGGAGGAAGCTGCCCGTCTGGAATGTATGGGTGACGCAGATGTATAGACGCGATGGAAATTGTAAGGGGGCGTTGAAGAGCTTGCAGTGGATTCGTGACGGGTAGGATGTGGTTTGTCAGCAGTGCCCGGTGTATTGAAATGACTCGATGGAAATTGGAAATCATTGGCGGCAGCCTTCCTCTACGGTACCAGAACTACAAATTGTAGCACTTATCTGTTATTTGACCTTTCATTTCGTTCAACGCTTCAACGTTAATAGCGGGGCTTATGGTCAGCGTTATGTTTAATTCTACGTAAATTTAGATTATAATAAACCCGCTTCACCTACTTTTTCGATGACTTTCTTAATATAGGTAAGTATTATAAACAAGAAGAAAGAAAGAAAGAAAATACATTTATTTAGCACAGACTAAGAGACACAAAATGCACCGGATAGTTAGATAATAGTCGTACATTAGATAAAAACTAAGACAAAAATAAAAAGTGCAAAGTCCGATGTAAGAAATTAGCAGGAAAGTGTGCCTCACGGCTGCGTCAAAAAGGCCCAGTTTAGCAAAAATGCCAGACAACTGGTGCCTGACGCTGGTTTTCAACTGGACCTGATGTGTGAGGTGACAGGTGTAAATCAGTTTTATACTGCATCGTGATGTGTGTAATGTGTATGCATAGATAAATAAAAATAAATTAGTGTCACATAAAAACATGAAGACAGAAGCCGCTTCCAATGAATTATTTTAAACCCAGTATTGCCCTGTGGCGTTAGGTGTTCGCTATCTAAGCTCAAACCTTTACCGTCGTTCTCTGTCAGATCAAAGAGCTACCTTCTGCGATGTTGTAACTATTACAACTGGACATAACTGGGGTAGTAGGTATGATAGACTATATGTGTATGAAAACTATTATGACTATAATTATGTTGGAGATTTAGTGAAATAGAAGGAAGTATCGGTTAGCGTTACCCTAATAGGTAGCAGAAGTGTTCGGGAGATTCCAGAGATGATGCATGGAGGTTACTTTACTACACGATACATAATATTTCTCACATCACAGCGGCAACTGCATATGGTGAACCTTGCCACTGACTTTCATTTGCATTCCTCCCTAAACTTACCTTTTTCAGGAGTGATTCTCCAGAGATAGATCAGTCTTTAACGACACTTTATGCAAATGTAACGGAAAATGAGAATGTGGACGTTTTGGTACGTTAATCGCGAACAAATAGAAGTTAATGATCCACCCGGAGTAACTGCCATGCTACGTCGAGATGAGGTCACGGAAATGTGTTACGAGGATAGGACGTTAGCCAATTTAAGAAGAAATAGTGGTGCCAATATCACCTTCAAAGATTTGTCTTAACAGAGGTTTATATTAACTTTCTGCATTTTTAGGGTTCCGTACCCAAAGGGTAAAAACGGGACCCTGTCTGTCTATCACCAGGCAGTATCTCATGAACCGTGATAGCTAGACAGTTGAAATTTTCACAGATGATGTATTTCCGTTGCCGCTATAACAACAAATAATAAAAATAAAATAAAGTTAAAATTTAAAGGGGTATACAAGAAAGGTTTTTGTTTAGGCGTTTTATGCCTTGTTTATTTTTAGGCTGAACGATAGAACTCTCTCGGCCTAGCCTTAGCTACCCGAATTTATCTGGAGTCGGCTCTCCTCGTAATTTTTCGTCAGATATGTCTATTTTGTTCAGGCTAAGCGGGAGAAACCAATAAAGTAACATAAACTCTATAAGTTTAAAGGCTTCTTCAAACAGGCGCGACACGACACGCGACACAAAGGCACCGCAAGTCGCGCAACGAGCGGTGCCTTTGTGTCGCGCGCGATTATATCGCGTGTCGCGCCTGTTTGTAGGAGGCTTAACTAGGATGTCTAAAATATAACAATCCGTTACAACTTTGAATTGAAGATGACATTTAAATAAACTCACTCGGTGTTCCAAGTTCAAATAGAGTTTTGTGACTTAGATGATAGAAGCTATGATAACGTCGATTGTTTTCGGAGAAATGTCAAAGTTACTGTACTGAATCATTTGATATCTCGAATATCAAATGATTCAGTACAGTTACTTTACCTATATTTACAAATAAAGCATTCCGATTCAATACAGTTAATATTACTGTGAGCTGTATAGTATTTTTAACTCACGAAGCGATACGCGCTTTACTTGTGTTAAGCAAATGTAAAAACACGATGTGAATGTGCGTGCGCAATCAGTGCGTGACTACGAGTAGCGTCAGCACATAACGCACACACGCATACACACTAACACTCCCGTCTTTGCCATTGTCTAGGGATGCTTCCATAAAGAAAACTTAAACATACAAACGCCTAATTAAAGGCAACTTCTACATTATGGCGTCAAAAACACTAAAACATTAAAGACACACCTAGGTTCTTAATTAATCGGCAGAATAGGCAATTAGCAAGTTGAGTGAACGAGGCACAGGGATTCACTAGTTTAAATTACAAGGTGCCAACATGGTTCAGGCGGGTCCTTTATTGGCCGAGGTTAGATTTAGTTTGAAGCTGCTTAAATTACGGTTTCTGAGTTAATTAAGAAAATTCGGTAGGTGCCCAGACAGTCAATTTTCTCGGTATTATGTGAAAAATAGTAAGAAGGCCAGACCTCGGTCCGACCTTTTTTGAAAGTAGAATTTAATAAACTGGCTTTTTTGGTTGCCAATAAAAAAATTATTTAAAAATAAATCGTTTTCTTTTCTACCCTTATTTAAATACCCGTAGTTCATGCATAACTTTTCAAAAACATGTAATAAAATTATATTGCTTTTTGTTGCCATGCTTTAAATCTTTGTTGCTGCCCATTATACCCTTGTACATTCTAGATCATTAAATAGTTCAGTGAACAGTGTTATCAAACTGCGTTCGATCGCAAACTGTGCCAGTGTTTCCTCCAGTGTAAAGTGGCGATGACGTCAAGGGCGGCCATTATCTACGTAGGGACTAGTTAACTGTCATTTAGCTAGTGTATCTCAGTTACATCGGCCTGTAGGGCTGTGGGGTCTGAGTTTTTTCAGGCTTCGTACAAAGGGTTTATATGGAACTGCTACGGCTTGCGTACATCTAATCCGTCATTGCTCGTACGTCATCGGCCGAACTCTGACGATTGAAACAAACATAAATGTATGTGAAACAAAGTAATGTGTACACCTACTGATCGGTCGATTTCGGTTAATGTAGTGTAAGCACTTGTTTTATTTTACTTACATATTTTTAGTTCCATCGAAATATTTAATCCGAGTTCTGCCGTCGATGTAGGAGCATAGTTCGAATTCGAACTTCGGCCGATGACGGATTAGATGTACGGATCGCGTTACGGGGAGAATTCGGAGTCTATCTGTATGTCAGGATCGATTATTTGCACTGCTATTTATTATAGTACTTTGCCATATAAGTAGGATGGAATGAATATTACTGTACTTATTTTCATCATTGTAAAAAGTGTTACAATTTATTATGTGCACAGTAAATCACAAGTACCAAATGTATTATCTTCTACAAGAAATAAAGAACACAAATCGAGTTTTTGGCAGAAGATACAATAATGCAAAATGTGATAATGGCGTGTTCCTACTCTCAGAGATTATATACATTATCGTCAACATGAAGATTATGATTCATATCATCTCAGAGTGGCCTAAGGCAACATTAAGAATTCGGAGAATCTTATTCAAGTTTATGTTGAAACTTTTGCAATACCAACATTTATATTCATGATTGTTTACAGTACTTTACGGTAGGAGGTACCACAGAGAGATCCGCAAAAAAGAATCTTATGCTTTAGCATAAGATTATTTTTGGCCATATTTACATGTTTGAATCCTATATTCGAACATGTGAACATGTAGGTAATATATTTTTTTTCATTTAGTTCTTAATTTTTTTTCATTATGTTACTTATAATTTTATATCACTGTCAAAATCACAGTGATATTTATCGTCGTTACTTTATGGTTGCTGCTCATCATCATCTGCCCAGCCTTTCCCAACTATGTTGGGGTCGGCTTCTAGTCTAACCGGATGCAGCTAAATACCAGTATTATACATGGAGCGACTGCCTATCTGACCCCCACAACCCAGTTACTGGGTAATACGATACCCCTTGGTCATACACGTTGTCAGATTTTCTATAAGGTTGCTGCTGTTAGAGGTAAAGTATAAACTGTGAAAGAACGGTATTTTCGAAAACGGAAGGATGGCAGTGTGACAATCTGACACTAATTTGATATAAATGTCTGTCAAACTGTCACTTATTTAAGACGTTTAAGATCAGTTGGTATTTCGCATCTTCTTATTTCGCCAGCCCTAGTACAAGTACCGTAACAGAATGAGCGAAGTAACAACTTTTGTGTTGACCTCTGCCTACTAGTAATAGAGTTTGAACCTTATAACAAAGTTTATTAATGTCCGCGTTCACCGCTTATAGGTACAAATCTGATTAAAACTGTTTGACAGGTGTTTGTTTTTCTTTTTGATTGATGACACCTTTATTTTGTAACTTTTTGAGCATCAATTGTGAGGAACGCGACTATACGCTATCTTAAGATGACATTAAGATTCAAAACAAATCAAATATACGCTATACAGTACGGTGTATGTGAATGTACGGATGCCAGCACATGAAGCTACTACAATCTGTCAAATTTCTTTATTAGATTATCAATTTTATTGCTAAAGCTTAAAGTTCAAAATTGATTGGGAAAATTTGACAGTTTCGGGTAGCTTGATGTGCTGGCGTCTGTACCGAACAGAAAAAATACAAGCAGAGGCTAAACTAACACTGAATAAAAATGTTTCACGCCGCTTTACATCAACACCAATTTTACGCAACGTACATTTTCTGAGATTTACTGGTTTATTAAAAGATAAAAAAAAATCCCAATTTAGAGGTTTACTATGCTTTATTAAAAAACAAGCGAGCAGGCAAAAACTTGCCTAAGTAAGTTGAAAATAAAAAATATGTCTTTAGTGGCCGGGGGCACAGGCGGTCAATAATGTTGTACTGGATTTCATTATGACCCGCTGGTCAATAATGTGATTTGAATTTGGAATCTCACATGCTCAGCTAAATTGGCAGTATAGTACTAACAAACACCCTTTGGTGCCAGAAAGAGGAAAGCTATTCTCGATACCCTTACTACGCGTGGATGATATTCTCGATTTCCTACAAAATCATAACGACTGCTTCTTCATATCGTTGCCATATTTTCGAAGACATAATATTGTAAGAATAATTAGATAACTACGAACCATTTTTTAAAAGGAATGGAAGTGCATATAACTAACTAGTTCTAAATATGTTATTCTTACTGTTTGTTTATTTAATAAATACTTTGTTTTTCGTACTATGGCTATTATTTTCTCACAGTAGGTGTAAAAAGTAGAGTATCCTCCTCTGGGCTATAGGTGTCTTTGCCTTGGGCTAGCTTGAATCCCTCGCTGCATTCAGGATTCTTGTATTAACTCCCTCGCTTCGCTCGTGAGTTAAACTCTAAATTCCCTCGCTGCGCTCGGGAGTTAAATCCCGAATCCTTTATTGCGCTCGAGATTCAATATGACGCCCGTGACAAGACACAACTAGCCCCTCGGTGCATAATCTACTATTATCACATAGCTCCTAGGGGTATAAACCTATATTGGCAAAAGAACTTGTGCGATACACTTAACACTAAAAAATAAAAAATAAATTTCTGTAAAAAATCACGAAAGAAAATGCGTAGACATTTTTTAAATGATATTTCCTCACCTGCATTGTTTATTTGAACTGTGTTATTCTCAGAATATTATTCTCGTTATTCTTATTTCAAACATGACTTTTGCACTTACCACAGAGTGGAGATTAAAAAGAAAATGTTTAAGCTCGGAGTTTAAAAAGGTTTAGGTAAAAAGTTTTTATGCGACACAAAAGAAGCAGTGTGCGCTCAGTATTATTTTAGTAGGTATAGTGAATGCGTTTTTAAATTAGGAAGTTGCCAGGCGATGAATTTTAAAATTATTATTGTATTCTATTGGTTTGTAACCTGATTTTATGCAAGAATATTTAATTTATAAGGTAGATACTTTATATATTTCAGGGTTCAAACACCACAATAAACGTGGCCATCTACTGGGCCCAAACAGTACCCATAATAATATTATGTAACATAGATGCATCGTCGAAACATAAAAAAAAAATCTACTTCACTTCCGTCCTTTGTCTGTTCAGCAGAGTCCTTTTTTGGCAGTCGTATAAAAACAATGCTTGAATCGAAAATTTGAATGTTTTTGAAACCACACACAATGAGCAGGTAGGTAAGCAAAACGCGAATGCGCGAATCCGGGAAAATTTTGCGTTAATGGTGTATTTAATTCCTTCCTTTAACGCCCATTTTATAATATTCCCAGAGGAACCCCTGTCCCGTCCTTTGTTTCCAGAATTATATTTACGATGTGGTTCGCTGTGTTTACATAAACATTACATCACATAAATGTTAAGTACATTTATGTAAGTAGCCCTAATTTGATACCGGCTGTACAATTTACATGCAGCAAGTAAGCTTCTTTTGTCTGTGACTTTTAAAAAACTGTTGTTATTATTAAAATCTAAGCCTTTTATTTCGTATTTGTTTATTACACGATGTACAATGCGTGCCACGAAAGATGAGACTTGACACACCACGTGGTTTGACTTGCGCAGTACACGATTTTAGGTATCTTTAGCGGTATGAGGTCTGAGTGCGGGACGGGACCGGACGTCATAGGGGCGGCGGAAAGAGCAGGGGAGGCGGGGTCAAGTCTCATCTTTCGTGGTGCGCATTGTACTGCTTAACTTACAAGATTCATGAGAGTGGACACAGTAAAATAATGCTTCAGTGAGGTAGGTATTAATATTGTAAATTGTAAGTGTCACAGGTACTGTATGCATACACGTGCAATTTTCAACGAAACCCACGCAGATGGTAAGTTTTGTCGAAGATAATCTTTGGAGAGGCCACAAAACGGAAAAGGAAAACATCCTGAGGAACCGGCATGTCTACAAAGACATGCCGGTTCCTCAGGATGTTTTCCTATTTGTATGACATGTGTGTCATACATATCAACACTCACTGGGCTTGCGTGGTTGATTACGGCCCGCACCCTCTCACAGAGAGGAGGCTTACGTCCCAGCACTGGAAACGATAAAGGCTGATTAGGTATGTTTATGGTAAAGACACAACGAGAATTAGTTGCTGAAAAGGGCAATAAACTGCATCTAGTACGCCCTTGCTGATTATGCTTAAAGTAATTACGTCTCTTTTCAGAAGAACCGTTTTGTTAATGTTATCTAAATTGGTTGAAAGCACTGACCTCATAAACAAGTGTAATAAAGTCAGGTCAGTGGTTGAAAGTCACAAATAGTACTAGGATCATTCAATTACACGTTAAGGTGACACGGTGACATTAAGTTATTTTCAAAGGAGTATTACTAATTAACATAGTTTCCAGACACCAGACCTCCTCCTCCTTAGTCGTTCACTCTTGACAGAGTGGTCGTGGTTGATGGCTCTGCATTTTCTTTGGCCAAAGCAGCCTTCGCGTTGCTCCTCCACTTATTCCGGTCTTCAGCGTCTCGGAAATTCTGAACTATGGAGGTTTGGGTTGACGGTTTGATAAGGTTTGTCCAACGCGTAGGTGACCGACCGCGTGACCGCTTGCCCTCCACCTGTCCCTGGACAACGAGTCGTTCCATGGAGTGTTCGTTACTAACCACGTGGCCGAAATATTTGATGATTCGTGTTTGCACAGTCGAAGATAATCTCTGCTTGACTTTTAGCTCCTCCAGGATCGAAACATTGCTCCGAAACGCTGTCCAGGGAATCCGCAGCAGTCGCCGCCAGCATCGATTTTGCGTCAGTCTTTGGGGCGAACCGTCCACGTTTCTGTGCCGTATAGGAAAATCGGGAAGACTAGGCTTCTCATTAGGCGGACTTTTGTGACTTTGGTGATATTACGGTTGCACCAGACTCTTTTAAGCTTGTCAACGGCAGCTCGTGTGATAGCACATCTGCTTCGGATCTCGTCTTGACATCCTCCAGTGACATCAGAGACACCACATACCAGTTTCAAAATTTTGAAATTAGGGAATTCGATGATTCTCACAGATTGAACACTCTGTTACAAATTTTCTATGATAGCGTAAGACAAACTACACTTAATAACTAAATCGTTATCTTGCGTTTTATTAATAAAATACTTTATATTATCTAAATCCATTAACATTAATTTAAATCAAACCTTTTGTTCGTACATCTCATAAAGTGTGCGTCTGGCTCTTGCTTAGAATATTTCCCACCAATGAGGTTTATCATTGAATTTTAATAAAATATAGTATTAAAACCTCTGGCCGATTTGCAAAAAATTAAAAAATGGAACTTATTTATTTTTAAATTACATTTTTATTGGCATCAAAAATGCCAGTTTATTAAATTCCACTTTCAAAAAAAAGCCGGTCCAAGGTTCGACCTTCTCACTATTTTTCAGGTAGGTAATACCTACAAAATTGACTGTCTGGGCACCTACCGAATTTTCTTAATTAACTAAGTAACCGTAATTTAAACAGCTTCAAACTAAATCTAATCTCGGCCATCATAGTTGAGCGTCCACGTTTGAATTTGTGTAATACAGGACCCGCCTGAATCATGTTGGCACCTTGTAATGTAAACTAGTGAATCCCTGTGCCTCGTTCACACAATTTGCTAATTGCCTCGCTGCCGATTAATTACGATTCTAGGTGCGTCTTTAACGTTGTTCCATGTTTTTGAGGTACATATGTAGCAGCTTCCTTTAATTAGGCGTTTGTATTTTAAGTTTCGTTTATTTACTATGTTAGGGAGGTATCTAAGCTTTGGCGGAATGTTTTTAAAAGTATGTCATAGCCATAACGCAGAATTTACTAAATCTGAACTAATATTATAAAAGGACGACACGGTTGGCGCAGTGGCTGAGCGATCGACTGCTGCGCTGCGTGTCGTGGGTTCGATTCCCGCACGGAACAAATATTTGTATTGCCTACAGGTAGTTGTTCCGGGTCTGGCTGTTTGTGTATGTGAATTTAAATGTTTGTAAACGCACCCACGATACAGGAGTAATTCCTAGTGTGGGGCAACGTTTTTATAAAAAAAAAAAAAGGTTTTGATTTTTTTGTATGTTTGTTTGTTATGCTTTCACGCTAAAACGGCAGAATGGATTTGGATAAAATTTATGCATAAAATAATGGTTTAGGACAAATACCTAATACTTTTAATCTCGATATTCCCACGGTATCGAGGCGTATGCGAGTGAAACCGCAGGGCACAGCTCATTAACTGTAAGTATTCAAAACCAGCTTTTATTGTTAATCGAATAACTTTAATTTAATCATAAACCACACTATAGTGTTTTTAACTAATGCAATTAAAATAAGCTCACTTTCGTTTTAACGTCGCTGGTCGCCCTGTAAAGATAACGTGTTACATACACCTACCACCCACATTCGTTTAAACGAGACCAAAATAAATATTGAAAGGCAAGGAAACGCTTATTATTTCAGAATCAGTTTTGGATAAATTACAAAAAGGAAATAGGTTACGTAAATATATAGGATTTGGATTTACTTGCACAAAATTTATTTCGGTAGGTGTAATTTTCGAAATGGAAAATAATTTATTCAGTAGTATTAATTATTTAGGAAAAGTACAGATCAGTTTCAGTTTATTTAGTATACAGGAAAAAATATTAAGTCAATTGGACCATGAAGTGTTTTTCAGAAAATGATGAAAGAAAATGCTGCTTTCACAATGTTCCGTAAACTTGTAGGTATTATTTAGCGGAACCATTACTATTTCTTGGCCAACAATATCCTTAACAGTTTACATTCGTTAGTCAATAATCTTTAAGCAATAATAAAACAGTTCTATCAAACCGACATAACCTACAAACACTATTGCTATCCCAACGTAGTACTCAAACAATCTAACTTGTTCCTTTGAAATTCTTCTCACTTAAAGTTGGGAACTAATAATTCGTTTTACCAGACTTAAGTTACTTGTCACTTGTCAGCTAGTGATAAAAGTTAGCAACAAAATAAAATGTACTATCTCCCTGAGGGCTGGCACTGTTAACAACTTGTAGAAACAAATGTTTAGCGAAGCGAAACAAACTGAGGGAGTTGGAAAATAAGATTTGGGAGGAATTTTGATTTGGAATAAGTAAAATGAGTAACACAGTTTTTCATTTGTTACGTAGGTTCTACATCATCTTAACAAAGATAGAAGAGATCTATTGGCCACACAAAAACCCTAACTGCATGACACTCCACACTACTATTTCCGCTTCAATGGATAACTGACTTCAAGGCGATCGTGGTACGCGTGCCGAATTGCTATCTGCGTCTCGTCATGGACGAATACTTCTGGCCGCAGGACGTGGTTTTCTGTCGCTTCCGCGGACAAGTACCACAGATCTGTACAAGAGTTAGCTAGTGAAGTACTGTTTTATAGTAAAAATATGTATGGGTTAAGGTATTTATGTATGGGCCTGCGTCGCCTGAAATAAATAAACAGCCTTACACAGAAATAGCAACAGTTAAGTAGTAGTATAATAAAAATGATAGGAGTGACTACTGAGTGAGAAGTATGAAAGAAAAATACAGAACAACACACAAACACATGTTGCACCAACGTGCAACATGTGTGTGTGTGTTGTTGTTGGTTGGTTGGTGTTGACCAAATAAATTTGGATAATTTTGGTCAGGAGAATGGTGATGATGGCTAGGCAATTAAATTAACACACATTGTTAATGAAGATCAAATCAAATTATACGTTAATTATGTAGTCCTAGAGGCCCGTGGCTAAATAATACCAGCTGCACAGGTCGATCGATCAGGTTAAGCTACGCTTGCCGCGGTTGGTCTGTGGATGGGTGACCATCTTTACATACCGAGGCACGGAGGGGTCTCGGTTAAGAAGAAAGCACGTTTAGTTGGCTCCGGCTGTCGTTCGTGGATCTTTGACAGTCGTTACGGGTAATCAGAAGCCCGGAAGTCTGATAACCAGTCTTACCCAGAGGTTGTGACTTGTGGTACAAATACTGGTATTCAGATGCATCCCATTTGCTGAATTATAAAGTCTTAATAAAGCTTTTTTTTATTTCTGCGAATTTTGAAATATCGGTCAATACATCTCACGAGGTATGAAAGAGATTTACTCCAGTATTTTATTAATAAAACCGTTGAATACCGCGCTCAGTGGTATTTTGCTTCCACAATATTAATGTACAAGCATTCCTCATGAAATACATACGTAGATCGTTATATTCATTTCACAAATTAAATCACAGCTCGTTGCAATATCAACTGTATTGAATTAAGGAATCTCAATGACTTCATACGCTCGGTTTTGTAGCTAGTTTTTTTGCACAAATCTACTGGTAGGTATTAATATGATAAACTTGGAACAGTAAAGGCTCCATCAAACACGCGCGACATGCGATAAAATCGCGCGCGACACAAAGGCACCGCAAGTCGCGCAACAAGCGGAGCGGTGCCTTTGTGTCGCGCGAGATTATATCGCGTGTCGCGCCTGTTTGTAGAAGCCTTAATAGTATAGCTTGCAACAAGTGGAAGGAAATAGGCACAAATCACACTAATATTATAAAGGCGAAAATTTATGTGTGTGTTTATATGTTTGTTACTTCTTCACGCTCAAACAGCTGGACCAATTTTGATAAAATTTTGTATGAAGGTAGCTGACACGCTGTATTAATCAATGTCGACCGTAGGTTCAATTGAGGTAAGGGACAAAATATGATTTTTCAGGAGAGGCCGACAAAGTTTTTTTTCGGACTAAATCGCCCATAACTTTTTTAGTTATTAACCTTTTTCGGGTCTGATTTCACACATAATCTTGTATTTTAGTGCTCTATCTAAATGTGTAACACTTATTTAAATAAGTTAGCTATTTAAGAAAATAGATGTCCCTTACAACAACGTATTTTGTTAGTAATGTCCCTTACTGACCAAGTAACTTGTAGTCCCGTCCCTTACATTAAATTGACCTCTGCGTTGGATCCAATCTATTAATCAAAAATAGTGTAAAGGACTTGTTGAAAAAATTTATGAAAAAAATACAGTGTAAAGAGGTTTTTGACAGAAAATGAAGTACACACTTTATATTACTGTTTCTTCAAAAATAAACCATGTAACGGTAATTCGTTGATTGGGAAGACCCTTACCTTATTTGAAGTGGATTGGCGGCGATAATTACACCATTTCAAGTTCCTATATTGCGTAGTTTTTCAGATACATTGTTATTATGGGGGTGATTCGAAATTTGGATCCAAAAATCATTAGGGTAAGGGACATTTTTCTTAAGCTAGAATTTTTTCATATACACCATTCGATAGAGCGAAAAATTCTGAACAAAACTGTATACTCAACTCATTTTGGGTATTTTGTCCCTTACCTCAATTGAACCTACGGTCGACATAGGCTACTTTTTATCCCGATATTCCCACGATATCGACATTTACACGGGTGAAACCGGGGGGCGCAGCTAGTAAGCGAAGCTTGTGTAGGAAAATTCGAAATCCACGCAGACGAGAGAATTGATATATTCAAATTAACAATCAAAGCTTTATTTGTAAACCTATGTTTACAAATAAAGCTTTGATTGTAAATTTGAATACATAATTATATCAATTGTTTACAAATAAAGCTTTGATTGTTAATTTGAATATATCAATTCTCTCATCTGCGTAGTGAGAGTAATTGTCCGTTGTGCGGAGGGAGAGTAATTGCCCTTTGATATTACTCCGAAAACAATCGACGTTATCACGTCATCATAGCTTCTATCACTTACGTCACAAAAGTCCATTTGAACTTGGAACACCGAGTGACAGTTTATTTAAATGTCATCTTCAATTCAAAATTGTAACGGATTATTATATTTCAGACCTCGTAATTCGTACAAAAGATAAACTTATCTAGAGTTGTTGTAACTTTATTGGTTTCTTTCGCTAAGCCTGCACAAAACGGTCACATCTGGCGAAAAATGACGACGAGAGCCGACGCCAAAGACAGTGGGATAGCTAAGGGAGGCCGAGAGAGAGTTCTATCGTTCAGCCTAATAATAAGTAATACAGACAGCCTGCAGGCAAATATAGAACTCATTAAACCTGGCCAAGTGCGAGTCCATACCCGTACCGGCACTCGTTCGGGCTGGTTGTGTCTTGCGTCGCGGTTCTAATTTTTATCCCCACTGCGCGAGAGTTGTTGACGCATTGCATTGACACGTGCCACAGGTGTGCGCCGGGCCTACCGGCTGCGTGTGCCTTACGAGATCGCGCCATGAATGACTTTAATATTTCACCACCCGTATTCAATAATACTATACAGAGTTTATTAAATGATTCTTCGGAAATGGATGCTGTTGATAATGACGATTGTAACGATAAAGAGAAGCAGTCACGAGCGGATAAGAGGGAAAGAGATGACAGTACTGAAGACGAAGAGGGTTGGAAAGAAGTTAAGACGAGTAAAAAAAAGGTCTGTCATGGTAGTAGACATTCTGTAAAGGAGGAAAAGTTCGAGATATACGTTTCGCATAAAGAACGTCTACCAAAACAATTTGCCATGGCACGTATTTTAAAAGAAAATAAAATAACCAAGATTAGCGAAGTTAAATATTTAAGCCCTTTTAAAATACGCTTTCAATTCGAAAGTGAATCGGCTGCTCAGGACCTTCTTATGTGCGAAAAGCTCTTGGTGAAAGGATGGAGGTTCCAGAAGGCCTTAGAGCTTTCCTTTTGCTATGGCATAATTAAAGATGTAGATCTCGATTTGACTGATGACGAGATTCTCAAAAATATTTCATGTCCGGCCCCTGCAAAACTTTTATCTTTCAAGAGGTTAGATCGTCGCAACAGGGATGAAGGTGGTTGGTGCCCCAGCGAAACCCTTCGACTTTGTTTTGAGGGAGATCATGTCCCAGCATCAGTACGTGTATGTGACATTAATATTAAAGTATTGCCCTACATACATCAAGTATCGCAATGCTCCCAATGTTGGAGATTAGGCCATGTTCGGAAAATGTGCCCCTCGAAAAAGGTGGTTTGCCCAAAGTGTGGTGGGAATCATGAGAATTGCGATACATTAGTATTTTCATGTGTCAACTGCAAGGGTAATCACATATCGCTTAGCAGATCATGTCCAAGTTACAAGAAAGAAAGAAGGATTCGAGAGATTATGTCGGAGTTTGGCTGTACATATAGAAAAGCCCTGGAATGTTATGTACCCCCCGATATACCCGCTCCACCCGATACTTTCATCCCTCCGCAAGCTCCGGATGCCCTTGAAAATCGTTTTTCTACACCTAGTGAAGACGGCTCTGTTTTATCAACTCGAAACCCTACCTTTGCGGAAATAGTAAAAACAAAGGCTACGATCCACAATGTACAGACCCCTGCCACAGATAGAAGGGACAGTGATACCCCAAAGTCGAAAAAGAAAAAGAGCCCACTAAAGGAAGACTGGATGTTCTGGAACTCAGACGCAGACGAAGGAGACGTACGGCAATTGCCGGTAGATGAAGAGGGCAAAGAGGAATGCCCTCCTTTCAAAGAGTTGTGTGCAAGAATTAAGGAGGTGATATACCTTAAAAAGACAGGTTTAATTTTTAAGATAAAGTGTGTATTCCAGTTGTGCCTAGAATGGTTAACCCTCGTGTCGGTGAGTTTTGTATCAGAGTGGCCGTTGGTAAAAGCACTGTTTAATTTTTTTATTCCCTCTGATGGCTAATACATCACTTAAATTAAATATATTGCAGTGGAATGCCCAAAGTATTAAGCCAAAGTTAGCTATGTTTCAAGATCTGTTGTGTCAAGAAAAAGTACATATTGCTGCCCTTAGTGAGACGTGGCTTGAACCAGAATGTAATTTTAAAGTTAGTGGTTTTAATGTTTATCGCGCGGACCGTGATGACTCATACGGCGGTGTAGCTATCATAGTTCACAAATCTGTTAAGTCGCAGCTGCGACGCGTTCTCGTTAATAATAATGGTATGGAGGTAGTTTGCGTAAAAGTATTTAATTGTGAACCGTTTGAGAATATTGTTTCTGTTTATTGTCCATCGAGAATCGTAACCACTCAACAGGACTGGGATGGTTTGTTATCATTATGGCCGGCCAAAACGTTAATTCTTGGTGATTTTAATGCCCATCACGTCAGTTGGTCCTATAAAACTGATCGCAGAGGCAGTCTTATTCACGATTCACTAATGGATAACAACTATATTTCCTTAAACGATGGAACACATACACGAATTCGTTTAGTTGATAACTACTTACAACAGTCTTCCCCAGATATATCACTAGTTTCTATAGATATTGCGTTAAACTTTAATTGGATCGTTTTAAATGAAAATCTAGGCAGCGACCACCTAATTATTAAACTTTCAACTTTGAGTACATCATACCTGCCTAAAGTTATCAAAAGGAATTTTAGAAATGCAGACTGGACTTCTTATAAAAAATATCTAAAAGAAAAGTTTCGAAATCTATGTTTACCGAATGACCCCCAAAAAGCGTATAATTTATTTTTGGATATTCTGAATGACGGGGCTAAAAAATTCATTCCTGTGTTTAAATTTAATCAAAATCCTACGTCAAATTTCACTCCGAAACCATATTGGACTGCTGAACTGTCACAAACTGTGGCTCATCGAAGGTTAGCATTATCTAAATTTAGAAGTAATCCCACACCCCAAAACCTAGAAACTCTTAAAGGTAGAATTAACACTTCCCAAAGACTAATACGACAGGCTAGGGCAATGGACTTTCAAAAATTTTGTTCCTCAGTTGATCACACTACATCGTCGAGTGAAGTATGGCGCAAAATGAGATGGTTGAAAGGTTACCGTTCACCTAGAAGTTATGTGGACGCTCCAAGCGCCACAAACCTTTTAAATTCCTTAACACCCGATTTTGTATCCCCATCGACCCCTACCGTTCACCATAGTAACCCTACATTAGAATGCGAGATCTCAATTCAGGAGCTAGATAAATGTATCAAAACTAAGGATACATCTCCTGGATGCGACGACATATCTTATTCTATGATAAAGAATTTACCTTATGAAGGTAAATTAGTATTGCTTTCTTTATTTAACAGCTTTTTTAATCACAGTTTTGTTCCACACCAGTGGCGCGACATTTGTATCGTACCTATTCCAAAACCTGGTCGTAACCCTAGTAACGTTTCTTCACTCCGACCTATATCATTACTCTCATGTATTTGTAAAATTTTCCATTATGTTTTATACCGAAGATTGGAATGGTTTTTTGAAAAAAGTAACACATTTTCTGAGAATACAGTTGGCTTCCGTAGGGGTAGGTCGTGTTTAGACGGCTTGAGCTGTCTAATCACCACAATTCAAACTGGTTTTTCCGAGGGTTATTCTACTTTAGGTTGTTTTATAGATATAAATAATGCGTACAACAATGTAAATAATTCCGTTTTAATAAATATTTTAGATAGTTTTAAAGTTGGTTCCCGTATCTGTAGATATTTATGGAACTTTCTACATAGAAGAGTACTCAAGATTAGAATAGGTAATAGCTTTATTAGTAGACATTCTGGTACTGGCTTGGCTCAGGGGGATCCGTTATCCCCATTATTATTTAATGTAGTAACGTCAGACATTTGTAAAAGTATGCAAAACAACATTAGTATATCTCAGTACGCGGATGACTTCGCTATATATGTACAGTGTTTTTCTGTTAGTGAGGGACAAGGCAAGATCCAGTCTGCACTTGATCTCATCAATAATATGTTGACATATGTAGGATTAAACATATCCCCCGAAAAAAGTAAAATCTGTTGGTTCAGTAGAGGTTTTAGAAGGCCTGATGTAGATGTACGTCTGAACGGGACTTTATTAGAGTTAGTAGACCACGTCAAGTACCTAGGATTGTGGCTGGATAGAAGCCTTCGTTGGAAGAAACATATCGGTGAGGTCCGTGATCGTGTGCTTAAATTGATCAATATTTTTAGGGTTCTAGTGGGACCTGGATGGGGTGTTCACCCCAACCACTTAAGAAGATTGTATATCTCCCTTATTCGTAGTCGTATCGACTTTGGTAGCTTTTTACTGGACAATAGCGCTGACTGTCATTTAATTAAACTGGATAGATTACAAAACATCTGCTTGCGGTTAATTGGTGGGTTTATCAAAAGCACTCCGATTCACGTTATGGAATCTGAATTGTTATTGCCTCCTCTTTTTATTCGCCGCCGATATTTAGCTGGTAAATTTTATTTAAAATCTAAGTGCTACCAGTTCCTTTTAATCGATTTGTTGCATAAGCTACATGGTCTTTGTTACAATCATCCTTATTGGAGAAATAAGAAAAAGCCACTGTTAGTTTTGTCTCATGATAATCTACAGCAGGAAGATATATACTGCAGTAACAAAATTAGCATGTTTTCCATGGACACTTGGGTCAGCAATATGAACTTATCAGATGTTGTAAAGCCTAGTTTAGAATCAGTAGATAAACCTAAGCATTGTTATAATGTACATAACCTTAAAGCGATATGTTGTTCATCTCTGAATGCACAGTACTCTGGCTTTTACTGCATGTATACGGACGGTTCTAGACACGAGAATTACTGTGGCGCAGCATTTTTTGATTCTCAAATAGGTGCGTGTTTTAAATTCAAAATTGTATCCAGAATTTCAATAATGCATTTAGAATTAATTGCTATAGCTGAAGCTTTAGCTTATGTCGAATCTTTGGCCGGTGATCGATTTGTTATTTTTACTGACTCAAAAAGTGCTCTTCTCCATCTGATGAGATGCACGAGTACTTCACCTTTTAGGGGACTTCCACTAGCATATAATATTATAAAAATAATTAGTGATTTAGTTACCAAACGTAAAATAATTGTTTTGCAGTGGGTTCCATCTCACGTTGGACTGGAAGGAAATGAGATGGTTGACCGTTTGGCAAATGAAGCGACTTCTGATGGAGAAATATATCCTTGTTCTCCTTGGCATACTGAGTTATTGCCCTTAGTTAGAGACAAATGTATTCAATCATGGTCAGAATATTTTGATGAGAGGTCTTTGACTAAGGGTATCTGGTACAGAACGATTCAACCATCTCTTCCACGAGTGCTTTGGTTCAGTGAGGGTAGAATGAGCAGGCAAGAGGTTGTGACGGCATTGAGGCTCCGATCCGGCCACATACCGCTCAATAGCTTTGGATTCATGATGCGCAAAGTCGATTCACCAAATTGTGCTGTCTGTGGAGTTATTGAAGATGTGCATCATGTCCTAGCGGAGTGTGCTCGTGTGGGAGCCCAAAGGCGTCAAGCTTTTGTCAATAGTTTTAATATAGGCTTCTATAATAGCGTTCTGGCCTCACCATTGTCCGATGAAGCCAGAACACTTTATTGTATTATTATTATGGTTATAAGGTTGCGGGTAAGCTAGTTAGTATAGGTATATGTGTAATTTAATTGTATGTAATCATCGGGGTGACATATTCTGTATAGAAAAAACCCTGTAAATAAATAAAGATTAAAAAAAAAAAAAAAAGTGCGAGTCGGACTCTCACACGAAGGATTCCGTACCACAAGTCTAAAACGCTGAAAAAAAACACGTTTGTTGTATGGGAGCCCCCCTTAAATATTTATTTTATTCTGTTTTAGTATTTGTTGTTATAGCGGCAACAGAAATACATCTGTGAAAATTTCAACTATCTAGCTATCACGGTTCATGAGATACAGCCTGGTGACAGACGGACAGACGGACAGTGGAGCTTTAGTAATAGGGTCTCATTTTTACCCTATGGGTACGAAACCCCAAAAACGAATCTTTGTAGGTAATCTTGGCATCACTATTTCTTCTTAAATTTCGTACTTATCGGCAAGAAAGTCATGTTTTTTTTAACACATTTCCGTGACCTCATCTCGACGTAGCATGGCAGTTACTCCGTATGGATCATTAAATTCTATTTGTTCGCGATTAACGAACCAAAAAGTCCACATTCTCATTTTCCGTTACTTGCATAAAGTGTCGTTAAAGACTGATTTATTTCTGGAGAATAAAGGCTCCTGCAAACAGGCGCGACGCGCGACCCGAATCGCGCGCGACACAAAGGCACCGCTCGTTGCGAGACTTGCGGTGCCTTTGTGTCGCGCGCGATTTTATCGCGTGTCACGCCTGTTTGTAGGAGCCTTAACTCCAGGAAAAGGAAAGTATAATAAAGGAATGCGAATGAAAGTCAGTGGCGAGGTTCACCATATGCAGTTGCAGCTGCGATGAGAGAAATATTATATACATATCGTGTAGTAAAATAACCTCCATGGTTATGATGTATGGAATCTCTGGAATATTCAGAACACTTCTGGTCATCAGGCTAACGCTAACAGAAATGGCCTTTTACTTCAAAAACTCCAACTTAAAGTCATATTACTGTTCATACACATACCTACTACCCCAGTTATGTCCAGCTGTAATACTTGCGTCATCTTAGAAGGTAGGCCTTTATCTGACACAACATGACGGTAAAGGGCTGAGCTTAGATAGCGAACACCTAACGCCACAGGCAACACTGGCTTTCAAATGTTTCACTAGAAGCGGCCGAATGTTTTTAAACTTATAAAAGGTATGCAAACAGCGTTGTAATCAAGGTATACGTAGAATTTTAATTGTTTTTAACAATATCAAAGGCCTCGCAATTAAAGCTGAATGAAGCTTTGAACGTAATGAACTGTCAATTAATGAGAAATATATTAAGTACAAGTTTGGCGGTAATTTGGTTTGATTAGTTGAAATGGCGTTCTGTCTAAAACATAACGTGAGTGTCCAAACATGAAGCAATACTTCGGTGTCACACCTTACGGCGGCGAACCAATCGGCTTTTAAAGTCAAAGAAGGCCATTCATTCACACCCTCAGATTCAGGTTCAGTTCTTAGTTTTGGTAGAAGAGCGCTGTCGCCAATTATTTCCAATTTCTGTAGAGTCATCTGCATCTCTCTGCTCGTTTCAATAAACTTCTGACAAACTACGTCCTACACGTCACGTATCTACTGCGAGTTCTCCAATGCTCCTTTACAATTTCCATCGCGTCTATACATCTGCGTCCCCCGTACATTCCAGACGGGCAGCTTCCTCCGCCGCTATCGTAAGCATCTCAGCGAGACACTATTCACTAAATGAATGCCTTTGCAAACTGACGGCCATTCTGTTCGGATGCTGTTTTGAATGTGAATAGTTTTAGAAATGTTACTTATTCACTTTTGTTGTGGAGGACTTGTTTGGAAGTATTGTGCTTTAATATTATGTACCTATCACCATATAAAACGATGTTCCATATATTTCATACAACACATCGTGTGAGCACGGAAGACTGATGATTTGTTATGTTCAGAAATGTGTCAAAAGTTTTAGCAACAGTATTCTACAACAGCCGGTCGATTCTGTAAAAATCTCACCGTGAAAACTTAGGTGAAGTGAGTTTATTTTTGCTAGAAATTGACACTATTGACAGCTCACTCCACGCTCACTTCACCTAAGTTTTCACGGTGAGATGGTTACAGAATCGCACTGCAGTGGTCTTTTCCGTAAATAAAAACAAACAAACAAACAAACAAACAACAAACAAACAAACAAACTTGATGATTATGACAATTATTAATTAATAGGTACGATGTTAGGTTACATTACATAAGTGCACAAATATTCTCAGTAGAATATGACCCATTCTGCTAAAAATGTTTGTGCATTTACACGAAACCGTTTAATTCATTACAATGTGAATCTTATTTAAACAAGAATATAAGCATCGTCTCCATTTTCCCAATGATGATCATTGAAAAAGTTACCCAAATATAATCAAAACTGCGGAAGAATACAACTTTTAAATACCCCCTGAAAACCTTCAACCACCTTAAACTTCGCAATAGTAACAAAGTGTGTAATTAAATTTAATATTCCAAGACTTTCATGGAAAATACAAAACATTTAAGAATAATGCGGCAAGTTGAATGTCCGTATTACAAAGTTCCCTATAATCTCTATTTAAGAAAAAGGGCCATAAAAGTTAAGGAGAGTTCCATTGTGGTTTGATCAAAAGATTCGTTGCGCGTTTAACGTCTACCATTTGCTTACAATAAATTTATTAGAAGCTAAAGCGATATTTTGAATGTTGGTCTTCCTTGAAAGGTTATATATTGACGGGATTTGTTTCGATACAAAGCTCTAAGTACTTTTATTCGACAAAGATATTTCCTGGGTAATAAAAAAAGGACGGACTTAGAAAGGGCCACTTTAACAAACATTGAGGCGTTACATTTATATGTAACGCCTCAATGTTTGTTAAAGCGCTTATGCGCATAAGTTGTTCAACAACTTCCAATAAATATATTTCAATTTATTCTGACCATCTTCCCTATTGGAAATAAAAGATCAAGACATTATTTTCCTTGTTTTTCCTCTGTTTAAAGTTAGTTTATGGCCTTACAAAGCAGATCCCAGTTTATTGCTGAAAAAAGCTAAACATTCTAACTTTTTAGTACAATTTCAAGCAATCTGTATTAAAACATTTCAAGAACATACGCTATGGTTTCCGTTCCCTTTCCGTACGGAGCATAACTAAGTTGTGGTCGTATTATATATTCGCCACAATGCAGCCGACTGACTCGAGGTTTGCCCACAATTGTGCCAACAAACGGACATACTTATTGGCTGGTAGGTAGGTATGTGCGTGAATGTCCCGGCTATGTTAGGGGCCGTCTCGATGAGCAAGAGAATCGCGGCGATAGTCTCGCCGTGCCATCAAATTGTCATGTAATAATTTCCATATCAAATTCATCGAAGTCAACTAAAAACGATCGTGTCCGCACACGTGCGATAACGTGAAGTTATCGACATTTACTGTCTATAAACTTAAGTTCGCACTAAAACCGCGTTACATCCCATAAAGGTAGACTCGGGGCTGTCGTAAACTAAAGACAAGATAACCCCATAGACATAGACTACGGTGTGCGCACATTACCGACTGTGATATAATTGGTACAATATTGGCAGAATTTTCGACATCGGCTCTTTTCTTCGACTTATAACCGTGCATTCACAGAGCATGTATGCGTGCATTTTCAAACTCTTACAGTCCTGTCACAGCTGTAAAATAGCTCATTGTCATCACAATGATCTTCACGTTGCCATAAAGTTGATGTCTCGTTGCTGTCAGAAGTAAAAAAACTATTAAGGGACTGTATGGTCTAAATTAAAGGTCAGGGCTACAGGAAAATGGTCTGAAATAGACAGGAGAAATTAACGTTGTTTCATTGTGTAACGTTGTGTAAGTAGCGTTAGTAGCACTGCCCGTTTGCGGTTTGCAAGGTATGAGTGCAGTTGCAGGCACTCGACCATTCAGTTTTGGCTCTGGGATGGAAGCGTGCAGATGTGGACATCTGCACGCACGCAAAGCGGCGATAACCAACGAGTGTGCCCTCTGCTTTTTGTCACTCTATATTTTTTTTAATTTTATTGAAAATCGTTTAATGTTTGTAAATATGTGAGCACCATGTATCTATCAGATAATTAATTTATGTCATGGTTTCATTTTTAATTCTTTTACCTATTGTGGTATAGTGATTTTATTTTAGGTGCATCGTCTTCGCATATTATTAGTACCTAGGTATATAATTAATGTATGCAAGATATTGTAAAACATTTTAATAGAGTAACGGTGGAGTTTCTTGCCCATTCTTCTCCATACGAAAACTACCTTTTGGAATGGGCGACTAGAATCAATTCTATTTGTTGTAATTTTTGACGTTCAAAAGTGCCTTTTATTTCAATTTGCCTATTTGAAATAAATGCTTTGACTTTGACTTTGAAAATATAAGAAAAACAAAAGGAAACCGAATAGGAGCGTACATCTGCGTCTACCCTTACTACTTACATAACCACGACTATCAAATAGAACTGTTTAATTGCGTTTAAAACTGCAGCTGTAAAAGAAATCTGTGTTAATATAGTCAAATAGCCAGCACAAGGTAGTATTGGGACAACATCTATTTACCTAAGAACTTAAGAGCCTGGATGACTTGATTCAATTACTAGCCTGACTTTGCGTGGGTGGTTTTATGTAGGTCCAGGCATTGATCCAATTATCAATATTGTATCTATTGAGTAAAGTAGGTTTCCCTTTAGGTTTGCCATACTTATCAATAAGTTTCACCTTCAATGTTGCTAGAAGCTAGACTTTTTATTCTGTTTTATAAAAAAAACTTTAGCTGCGACTTCGTCCGCCTAGCATTCTGTCTGTTTTTTTCCCTTTTGCTCGGCCCCAAGGGCCCCAGCAGTTATCAACTAAACATAGGCTTCCCCCGAACTGCGGCACAACACACAGTTCTCCGCCTTCCGCATCCAATATGGGATATATTGGATAGGCTGCCTTTTTACCACGCTTTTTAGGGTTCCGTACCATAGTGGTAAAACGGAACCCTTATGGTGAGACTCAGTCTGTCTGTCTGTCTGTCACAGCTGAATATATCAAGAACTACTAATGCTATCAACTTGAAATTTGGAATAGTTTTAGGTGACGTCTGCCCAATTATTTTGCAAATAAGAAAGAAATATATATTTTTTTGCAACAGGGACTGAAAGGGAGTCTGAAAAATTCAAAGTGGGGCTACTAACTCATGTGGGGTATCATATAAAAGAGCGCAGTTTGCACATTCTCAAACATTTTTTCTTTTTTTTTAGGCCGCACCGTTTTCGACTTTTGATGAAAAATGTCAAAAAAATACCGTTTACCCTTATCTCCGAAGTTTGCAAAGAGAAAAATCTAAAATTATTCTATATGATAGAAGTTTATGTAAAGATTACAGGAAAAATAAAACGTCTCTAAATATCACACTTTTTCAGAAATCATCAACAAACGGCGCTGACCTAAAACTGCAATATTCTACACCGCAGCGTGATGTGATAAAATTCTCTGACGAATACAGGCCTCGCCAATGAAAATTTAAAAACATTTTTTTTTATTTGAAATGGGTTTGCTTTTGACTCTAATCTAGGTCAGAGATGACAGAGACAAAGCCTACGATGGAGTAAGCTCACCCAGAAGAAGCCTGTTCACTCTTACTTTAAAGAGATTCGGGTTGTATGCACTCGGAAACACAAACGCAGGTAGAGAGTTCGAGTTCGTTTCGACCAGACTCCTACTTTTCGGGGTACATCTGTTCCTGTAACAGATCGGCTCGAGCTCCTGGGCATGGAGTTGACGTCTAGTCTCAACTTCGGCGCCACCATCGAGTACAAAGCCCAAACTGCGGCCAAGAAGCTGGGCATCCTTAATAGGGTGAAGCGATACTTTACGCCTGGACAGCTTTTAACTCTTTACAAAGCACAAGTCCGATCCTGCATGGAGTATTGCAGCCACCTTTGGGATGGCTCAGCGAAATACCAACTTGCCGCGCTTGACTCGGTGGAACGCAGAGCTAAGAGGCTCATTGGCGACGAAAAACTGGTGGATGCCAAGCTTCACAGCTTGGCTCATCGCCGCAAGGTTGCCTGCTTGTCGGTCTTCTACAGATTGTACTTCGGTGAGTGTGCCCAAGAACTCCACGACCTCATTCCACCGGCCCCCTTCTACCTTCGGACATCCAGACGCACTGCAAGTTACCATCCCTACCTAGTTGCTATTCCACCAATTCGCACTAAGCGTTTTGAAATGTCCTTTATAATGCGCACAGCAAAAGAGTGGAACTCTCTACCTGCGTTTGTGTTTCCGAGTGCATACAACCCGAATCTCTTTAAAGTAAGAGTGAACAGGCTTCTTCTGGGTGAGCTCACTCCATCGTAGACTTTGTCTCTGTCATCTCTGACCTAGACTAGAGTCAAGAGCAAACCCATTTCAAATAAAAAAAAAAAAAAAAAAGAGTTCCACTTTTTTGCTGTGCGCATTATAAAGGACATTTGAAAACGCTTAGTGCGAATTGGTGGAATAGCAACTAGGCAGGGTGAAACAAACATGATGGTACGGAACCCTCGGTGCGTGAGTCCGTCTTGCTTTTGCCCGGTTTTTTTAATGTCGCCATTTAATTACTCAAGCTAGGTGGACCGATGACCGGCGTCTCACACTACACTTATCGATAAGTAAGCGGTTTGCATTCGAGAAAATTATTAACGACAATAGACTTACCTACCAGGGTCTGAAACATAACTGGGAAAATATGAGTGAACACTACTACAAACCTCTGCTTACCCCTTAAGGAAAACAAGCGTGATAATATGTTTTACGTTAAATAACCAACATAACGAAGTCAACAATAGAGGACCTTCTCAAATAAACCGTAAATCCAGTTATCACGATTGGTACAAACAACTCCGCTACACACAACGGCACATTAATTAACGTCCATACAGATCTTAACCAGCAGTACGTTATCTAAATTATTATTACAAACCGTCTGCACAAAGACAACAGTGTTGGGTTAAAATTATCTATTAAATTCATAATTTTACAGGAACCTCAGAAGTATGTACCTAACTAACTACAGTACCCGGCGATAAATATTGCACATCAACCTTTGGAAAGAGACAATCGGCTAATTTCGATTTGCTTCTTTTGATAATTAGTTTTATTCTTTGTATAAAATACAAAAAAGGTAAAGGTCGATGTGCAATATTTATCGCCGGGTACTGTACTCCTGTAGTTTTGCCGAGTGTAATTGAAACTTCTAGGTAATAATGAATGATGTATTTTAAATTTTCGACTTTGGTAAGTTTACCTGAAGGCCAATTGCCGAATTAAAAACGCTCAAAATCTAGTCGCAATCTCATCCCAGTGACAATAAATGTCAAAAATGTAGGGAAATTAGAGGTATTTTTGACAGATTATTACTGAGATCAGACTGTGTGTTCTTAAAATTACGAAAATTACCCGTCTTCTGTCTTATTATTCAATAAAACATTGTGGTGTTAGGATTTTTGGGTCTTTTTACGAGCCAGAAAATATACGTTGTGTGAAAATAAAGCGGTGTGAAACATTTTTATTCATTGTTAGTTTAACCTTTATTTGTATTTTACAAGCTTTTATTTAACTTGCCTTGTTAAATAGTATAAATAAAACCAGTTCCTCTTATCCTATGAAGTTAGTTGAAAGAAGTTTTTACATGTTGATTCCGTTTCAATCGCAATGCATTGTCAACAAAGGTAAAGACAAAAAAATGTCGCCACAACAGTGAATATTTGTTTTATTTACAAGTTCTGTGTGATCAAAAACACATTTCGATGGCAATGCATTGTCAACAAAGGTATACACAAAAAAGGGTCGCCACAACAGTGAACATTTTATTTACAAGTCGTGTGTGATCAAAAATACATTTTTTTTTAACAAATCACTCGTTACAATGATTTGTTAAAAAAACTGTAATTTTTGAATCCGGTTAGTTTATTCGGGATAAAATGACTGAAGTTAATGCAGTAGTTATGATTATAGTGCATAACGAATTTAAACAAAATAGTGGATTCAAAGAACCGTAAAATTTGGCGCCAAATCAATATGGTTGCCAAAAAAGAGTTGTAGGTACCTATGCATTCGAGTTGGCAAAAGGAAGTGTGTTTTTGCCTTTTCTCTGAAAATAATTCTTCATTCGCCTTCTGAAGTATAGCCTACATATTCAATGTAAAACAAATTGTCAGGTACCATTACTGAATAAGTGACAAAGCGTGGACGGCTATACTCGTAGACTTATGTGTTTATATAGATACATTGTTTGTAGACTTATCGCCGAACGTTCGATCACACAAATACGGTGCCTAAGGAATTCAATTTGGGAGCTTTTAACACGTAATCGAATTTGCGGTGCGTCGCCAAAACAATACTGTGTTGTGCCTTTGCATGCAGTAGTTTGAATTTGCCGAATTTGAGGGAGCTTGGGATATCCAAAGCCCCCTCAAATTAGATCCCAATATCGAATATCCTCCGATATCGGTGATATTCGATATTGGGAAGATACTAATAGAGAAATACAGTACCCGGCGATAAATATTGCACATCGATCTATTCGATCCTATCGATTTTATACAAACAATAAAAATAATTATCAAAAGAAGCAAATAATAATTGTTTTAACAGCTCCTAATAGATACCGGACTGTTTGTATTTCGTGCGACAGAGATAACGCTCTACGAAGCCGAAATTAGCCGATTGTCTCTTTCCAAAGGTCGATGTGCAATATTTATCGCCGGGTACTGTAGTCTGTTGGGGAGTTAAGAAAACGAGGACGATTCAGCTCATTGAAAAAAAAAAAAAAAAACTTAATGTAGACTAATGAACGAGTCACCGTTATGTATGTATCCAAAATATAGGTCTAAATGAAAATTGGTCCAGGCTTTTGAAAAATGCTGTAGGTACTTAAGTACTGGAAGTTACTTCTCGTCTTCTCCATATCAACCATGCGTCCATGCCCTATAGATAAAAAGAATGATCAAAATCGGACTACTCTGTAAAAAGTTATGCGAGGTTATACATAAAAAAATATATAATACGCGTCGACTTGAGAACCTCCTCCGTCTTTTCGTCAGAGTAATGACAGAATAGTGTTTTATCTAAATGAAATAACGTTAATGACAGCGATCGCAAATGTCTAGCTGGAATACAATTTAGAGATCCACGTGAAATGTTGGCTTCATCACAAATGACAAGTGTACTCAATGTCTAAACTCATCAAGCTTTAGCTGTTTTAACGGAGTGTTCGACATACATTGCGCGTTTTATTAAGTTTGTAAAAGCTTATAAATCATTGGAATATTTTTATTGTTCATCTAACTGTATATAATGAATATGCAATAAAATATAGTTTTAGAGTAAAGTATTTAAAGCGATACACATGACTAAATATAGGTTTTCTTTATTAGATTCAAAACTATGACTATGTATACCCGAATCGTTTTAGCGTGGCAATAGCGGTCATTGCCCTATCCCTTATATCTCTCCGTAGGAACCCAAACAATAAACTATGTGTTTCGTTATTGGAACATGTTGAAGATCACGATATATATTGATTCAGCACGTTAGCGAACTTTATTTCAGTTTTTTAATAAAGAATGCTAGAAAATGTAGGTGGGTCAACGACCACTATTGCAATACTAAAGCGATTCGGGTATAGTAAGTTCTCAGTTGTGATGAATTACGTTTCTAATGAAAGTCGGCATTATTTATAAATATTTTGGTCTCGTGTGCTTTGTTAATGATTATGTCATTTAGAACATAACATACACACATAACAATACAGCTTAGCGTTTGAGCCCAAACACCGCCACTTGATACTACTTATTCAAACAAAAGCATCGATGTACACAGTGTTACACGTTTCCCTCACTTCATCCCGTAACAACACAATGTCCTAGTAGAAGGCAGGTGGCATCTTATCTCTGATCTAGCGACCGATCGATCAGCCGGTAACGTTAGTACATACACATTGGTAAATTGGGCCTCCATTGTCTCTATTGTTATTGTCTCCTGATATAGAGGCCTCCGGTGGCTAAAATGTGATATGTTGATGTAGATTACGGAAATATTGCCGCAGACACTGTCTGCCGCTTTATCAGCACTTTACTTTGAGGTTATGAATGTAAGACATCATCATCATCATCAGCCTATAGCAGTCCACTGCTGGACATAGGCCTCCCCTAATGAGCGCCATAGCGCCCTGTCTTCAGCTTGACGCATCCAGCATCTGCCACACGAATGAATGAAAGACACTTAATGACACTGAATGTAAGACACTTTTGTATAAATTAATTGATTAAAGTTGTTTAGTATTTTTACACAAATAAAGATTTTCTTTTTCGTAAATACGTAATAAATCTTTTTAGTAGCATTCAAGTTGGCTTTTAAACACACCTACTTTATTCTGATATTCCACGTATACATTTTATTTGTAACTAGCTAACCCGGCGAACTTTGTTCCGCCTTAGACGCCATAAATGAGCAGATTTTTGATTTTATTAAGTTAATTCACCTTGCCAAAATAAGATAGGATATTAACGCATCATATGATCGATGTGTTTCGGACACACGCTGCAGTTGATTGCTACGCCGATGTAAAACAATATCTCGGTTTTCTAAATTTTCACCCACGACAACAATAGCGACTTCGTCAATTGTTGGCGCATTAAAACGTCTCGCGTGTTGTCCTGCAGGCGTCTTATCAGCTTTGATGACAATTTTTTGATTATCAGACGGCATGCGGTCCAAAGCGGTCGTAAATAATGCAACCAATTCGTTATGTCGATGAAAAAACGTTTGGAGTTGTTCCACAATTGATCTTTTCACCGAATTGTTGTGTGCACAACGCTGATTGACTTGGCTTGCTGAATCGCCCATAACATAAATCTGCAAAAATTTGTAGTCATTATTCGGCGTTGGCAATAAGGAACCTGTTAGGTGATATATTTGACCCTGAATCTTAAAAGTTGGCATAAAGTTTTCTTGAATAACTTTTGTTGCACCAAATGACGTCATTTGAAAACAATTGTTATATTGCTGGATATGAGTCAAAAAATGTTTAGAATCTGGCCCATTTCCGGAAACCAGTGAATGTAGTGGCTCTGGTGGCGGTTCCAATGGCGTCAATTTGACTTGACCGCTCGCGCAACACAAACCAGGAGCTTCATTTTTAAATTTAAATGCCTTGCAATATTGACACACAACGTTCATTGTTCCAATAGTAACGATTTGCTGTGAACTGTAATCTATTTCCACGTTATAATTGAATGCAGCTCGATAGGGGTTAAACGCAACATTTCTATGTAGTTGATTTCGATTCCATCGATTCCTTTCTACTTCATTCCGCGCTTCGCGTTGCTCGTCATTTTGACTTGCTCTTGTATATCTTTGACTCGCAGCATTGCGAGTTCTGCGACTTAAGTTTGTACGTCTAGCTGCTGGCATTTTTATAAACGAAAATTCATCTGTAAATTAAAATAAAACTATTGTATTCTTGTTTATAACCAGGTAGGTATATACCACTTGTTATGTTAGTAACGTGTATGTTAGTCTATCCAAACTTACCAAAATTCCATATTAAATTGAACTTTTAATATTAGGCCTGATGGCTCTAAAGTAACCGTCATGTAAACTAAGAAAATCAGGTTTCTTAGATCCTTTAATTTAATTATTTTAAATGTATTGTTTATCAATAAAATAAGATTGACAGAAGAATCCGTTTTAAACGTCATTTTTTTTTTTCAAATGTTTTTGTCAAATGTCTTAAGGTTACATTAAAAAGGTTACATTAAATAATTTTATATCGTGGTTAAGTAATTTTAAATTTTCTAATTTTCCGCGCAATTTCCTTAATTTTTTCTTTCATAAGAACCTTCTCCTGATAATAACGAACAGAACAAAAAAAGAATTAGCGAAATCGGCCCAGCCGTTCAGGCGTGATGCCGTGACCAAGGGAAATAGGGATTCATTTTTATATATATAGATTATTGAATGTCTGCAATCACATACAACAACTGCAACTTACATAGTACATTGCTGAAACCTTTCTTTCCTCAAACAATTTCTCATACTAATTCAACTATTGTTAGATAAAAACGTAGTGTCCAGCTAACACTGCTACGCGCGTAGCACTTCGTAGACACCGCTACGGTGATGCTACGCCGACTATCTTTTGAAATGAGATATATAATTTTTTCAACACGCGCTTTCGTATATCTCTATAATAACGAAACACGGACCTAGGCAGACAACTCTAATTATTATTTACCTGAACTGACATAACTAGATACCTTTTTCTTGGTTCAACCTTAATTTTCGCTTTACTTTCATAAGCTATCCTAGTGAACCAATATTAAGGTCACCAGCTAAGTAACTCTTCGTGCTAATATCAACTTTTAAATTAATAGGCATTCTGTATCAGACGACTTTGTGACATCATAATAGAGGTGTTGACGGAAACCGACCCTGACATTAAACGTCTGGTATTGGATATTGTAGATATTGAAACTCTTTTAAATAAATAGAAGGCTGAGAAATTTAGTTATATTGAAGATGTTCGTGTTACAGAGGTGTTAGTATCATATCCTCCTACATATCGTCTGTTCGTGTTTTCGTAAAAACATTTTTTTTATGGTAGGACTATAAGTCTACTATAGATGTATCCTGAAAAAGTTTGAGATGTGTAAACATTTCAAGAATGACGGTAGAGTCTTTGAATTTCGGACGCCAACTTTAATAAGTAAGTATATTTTTAACACAGACTATCAATCTTTGATTAACGGAAAAAAACTTAAGTGTTTATTTTCAAACTGTTACATGATTGACTTACCTATAGTCAACGCGTACGGTGAAACCAGCTGGAAACAGTGCAGATAACCATCGAGCCGAATGAATGCGCCACTCACGGAGGACATCCCGGATATCGACCAGTGTGAGATGAGGGCGACTCTCGAGCAACTACACTACAACAAGGCATCTGGGGATGACGGAATAACGACAGAGCTCCTTAAAGCGGGCGCCAGACCTGAAAGAGCTAGCGAGTCTCTTTAACTACGTCATCCAAGAGGGTACAACAACCAAGGCATGGAGCAAAGGTGCGGTGGTTGTATTCTTCAGAAAAGGTGACAAATACTTGCTGAAGAACCCATCTCACTTCTGAGCCACGTTTAGAAGCTGTTCTCGTCACGAACCATCTAGCCTTGAACTTGACGAGACTTGACGAGTTCCAGCTGCCAGAACAAGCCAATTTTTCGAAAAGGCTTCAGTACCGAAGGCCACATCCATTCTGTTAGCCAGATTGTACAGAAGACCGAGGAGTACATTCAGCCGCTGTGTGTGTGTGTGTGTGTGTGTGTGTGTGTGTGTGTGTGTGTGTGTGTGTGTGTAGCATTTGTGAAATACGAGAAAGCCCTCGACTCCATCGAAATATGGACAGTTCTGGCCTCTCTGCAACGATGTGGAATTGACTGGCGCTACACCGAAGTGTTGAGATGTTTGTATGACGCTCTGACTCCAAAATGGAAATAAGCTAGACAGATGATGATGATAAAAGTATTTCATCTAGTGGTCGCAAGTGTGCCTGTTTCTTCGATCTATAAAAGCGCAAGATTATGTTATTTGGGTATTGTATATTTAAATCAGCTACTCTGTATGTTTTTAAAAATACAGTTAGAAAATCTCACCTTGAAAACTTATTTGAAGTGTGTTTGAAGTGAACTGTCAATAGTGTCAGTCCTTAAGTATCAAGTGGAATGACAGCTCACTTCACCGGAGTTTTCACGGTGAGATTTGTACCGATTTAGGCTGTCTGATGGTTGGAGCATTAATAATTTGTCAGAAAACATGGCAGAGCCTGTGATGTAGCGAGTGTGTTCCGCGTTTGCTATGTCTCGGATTACCGACAAACCGACAAAGTTGGTGTTGTGTGTTGTCGGATAATCTGAGTAGTTGAATAGTGCGTTGTATAGTTTGGTTTGGTAGTGAATTTCAGTTACAATCTTTTTTTCTCTGGTGGTTAGTTATATAGATTAATATTATTTTCGTTCTAGCCCGTAATCAAAAGTGTCGGGGTCATCAAAATTATGATTATTTCATTAAATAAAATAAGGCTGCGAAGGTACTGTAAAACGGTAACTCATAGAATGAGGTGATCCGGCAGAGAACCAACGTTGTCAACATAGAATTACAAAATAAGCAAGCTGAAGTGGCAATGGGCCGACCATGTTTCCCGTAGAACCGATGACCGTTGGGGTAGAAATATTCTTGTGGGAGACCGCAAATCAGCAAACGTAAGGTAGGAGGCTCTCAGGATAACGACGAGGATCTTCGCAGGGTGGCTGGTAGCAGTTGAATGAGAGTTGCCGGGAATCGAGCTAATTGGCGTGCAATTGAAGAGGCCTATATCCAGCAGTGGACGTCTTTAGGCTGATATGATGATGAAGGTACAGACGCCAGCACATCAAGCTATTAAAATCTGTCAAATTTCTTTTATAGATTTTCGACTTTATCGCTGAAGCATAAGTTTCAAAGTTGATTAGGAAAATTTGACAGTTTCGGGTAGCTTGATGTGCTAGCGTCTGTACAGTTAGTTACGTCATAAGAATTGTTATTCTTACGAATAGCTCGCACTGGTAGGTATCCCTTTTTTAATAAATAAATACAGTCAAATATTAATAGCCTAGAAAACAGGCCAACGACCTTAAGACCATTTAGCCAGAAAATATTCACCCAAACAATCCTATTCAAATTTTGATTTCTCTTTTATTTATCTACCAAGGTCCATTACAAATGCCCACCAGAATAAGATTAGGCCTTTATAAACAAACCCAACGATAACTGCTAAGGAGTATTTACATGAATAATATACCAGTAATTCTGGACTCTGGATGCTCCATTTTAACTTTATAAATGAAAATTATAATTTGGCCGAATTTTGCTTAAAAAAACCTTAGGTATTACGGTCGTTTTGCGGGGTCGTTGCTAGGGTCTTGGGAGTTGTATTAAAAGTTTTTTTAAACAAGTATTATCAATCTATATTATCAATCTCAGACATCGACCTACATGGTCTTCATATAACCTGACCAAGATTATGTCTGGACTTTAAAAGACACTATGACCTCTGAGTTTGTTTCGGCCTTTCTTCTCAGAGTAGTCAGATAGGAAACGCCGACCTCATCTAGTTTAAAAAATATGATTGACGTGTAAAAGTGTTTGTGCAAACCTACTTACAAAAATAAAATCATTTATCATTTACTCCAACCCCGAACCCACTCGGGATAAATCTACTCTCTTGATAATGCAGGCAGAGGAGTAAAATGCTATGTGTTATTATTATCCCACATTTCGCCTATTATATAGAGTCGTTAGTTTCATTTTCTGCTGAAATATCCACTTTAAGGGTCTTACATGACCTAAAACAACTTTACGCTATCCTTTGCGGGTAGGCAGAGAGAATTGAGCGCCAAGAGACCGATCCAGACATTCAACTATAGCTTATTTTTGCGGTCGGTAAAATCAATGATGTAGTCAACTGGACCCGCGAATCCAGAAGCGACCGGGTCCAGCTGAACGAAGACTCCACTACTGTGCAAATATTCAATAATCTCAACTACGAAATCCTCAATAAATAAGATTAATGTTTAAAGTTGACCAGTGAGATGATTGATAGATGAGATTTTTTAAATCATTCACCAAAAAAAGTTTAATTTAGACCAATATTTTCAGGTGCAAAACACACTCTGCTACAATTTTCCTTCAGAAAGTTGTCCGGGTCAGTACTCTTCGTATTTCGTAGACCGGCGTTATATACCGTCATATATAATATTGTGAACCGTTATGGGACAATTCGGCGAAGTCTTTTGTCCGTGGAGGGTACTGGGGTAGGCAGAGATAAAGAAGCGTAATCAAAGCGAACTTGGTGCGATCTCGAACTGAGAGAGGGCGAAGCTTGCGCGAGGTGTGGCCATAGAAAAGGAGTAAATTAGAATGATAAATGAATGAATGAAATGAATGATAAATGATGAGCTGAACTGTGATAAAGAATAAGTGTATGTTTAACCATTCGATCCCTGCGTGGTATGATATCGGCCCATTACAATAGAAAATAAATTGTGTCTCATTAGCGGTGATTAAGAGGTTAAGTTTTATCTGGAGAGTTGATGAAAACTGGATTATTTTGTTCTTTCGGTCTATGAAATTTTTGGTTATTTGTTGTTTGAATAAGCATAATACTATCTCCTACTACTCTAGTCTAATGTTAATTGAAATGTAGGAAACATTTCAATTATATGTAACATTAGACTAGAGTTTATTTATATATAGAGGCTTTAATGTTGTAACTCCTGTTTTCATTGACGTCGGCTAGAAGAGGCTGACAAACCTCAGATTTACCGACGATATCGTCCTTTTTGCCCCCCACAGCTCTAGAGCTGAATGAATCATTTGAATGTTTTTTTTTTTGTATTTTTTTCCATTCTAGGTGGATGTTCATTCATCTTATACATTGTACGAGTACGTTTGAGTTCAGAGCTCTTTGAAAGAAATGACTCAGTCGCGAGTTCTTTTCGTAAGACTGAGCTCTTTTTTAAAAGGACTCAGTTGCTAGTTCTTTTTAGGAAAGCTAAGATTTTATTTAAAGGACTTAGTCTTGAGTTCTTTTTGTAAAGAGTGAGCTGTTTTAAAAGACTCAGTCTCGAGTTCTCTTTGGCAAGACTTGAGTCTATTTTAAGAAGACTAAAAACTCAGAGAGGCTTGAGCTTTTACTTATTCTTTTTGACTTGAGTCTTCAAAAAAAGACTCAAGTCTCAATATTAGGACTATAAAGACTCAGTTCTTTTGCAACACTATTTGAAAGTATCAGGGATTGCACATCCATATTATATATGGACTCTCGAAGTTATAAGTTGCAACGGCTAGTGGAGACTCAAAACTTTTGAAAAGTAGTGAGGATTTCTATGTTGTTTATATATATGGCCGGCCTAGTACCTACCAATCTACGACCTTTTTCAAACTTAATTTTAACCTACATACTTTCTAAATTGTCTAAAACGTCAACTTTGTGGCCATTCTCCTCACTCTCAGGCAGTCTTTCATTGCTTCCAGTGAATATCGCGTTCGTGTCAAAGCTACATACCTCGCCAACTGTTATCAACGTATCAAGTATAGCCCACTGTGCAGTACAATTTCAATAGCTTTCCGAACACGGTGTTTCTCTAGTGGATACATGGACATTTTCAATTTAATGGTTTTTTTTTTCATTTTTAATTTAATGGATTTTTTTCATTTAATTGAGTTTGATATTTCACTGTTAGTAACTGACACAGCCAGAAGGCGTCGCGGCAGACCCCAAAGAAGATGGCGGCACGAGCTTGAGAAAAAAAAGCAATTTTTTAGTTTCTGTATAGTTTTAGTTAAGTTAGAATCTAATTGTGTTATTTTTATTAATTTATTGTTGATTATAATTATACAGTATTATTCCTTTACAAAGAGACATACCTACCTTCTCTGCCACAAAACCGTAGATTTCAGCCTGTTTCATGTTTCAGTAACTTATCAGTTCGCTTTGTACAAACTGTCAGCGTCTTGACCCGAGTAGCTTCATCTTAATTTGATTCCTTTCAGAGCCCAAATTGGTGAATCGAAATCCTATACAAAGTATCTTAGATAGTAGGTTCGGTGTATTTCCACTTATTTTTTTTGGCATAGGATTTAATGAACAGTCCTCAATATACACTTCACCTGAGTTTTCACGGTGAGATTTGTACCGATTTAGGCTGTCTGATGGTTGGAGCATTAATAATTTGTAAGAAAACATGGCAGAGCCTGTGATGTAGCGAGTGTGTTCCGCGTTTGCTATGTCTCGGATTACCGACAAACCGACAAAGTTGGTGTTGTGTCATTGTGTGTTGTCGGATAATCTGAGTAGTTGAACAGTGCGTTGTATAGTTTGGTAGTGAATTTCAGTTACAATCTTTTTTCTCTAGTGGTTAGTTATATAGATTAATATTATTATCGTTCTAGCCTGTAATCAAAAGTGTCGGGGTCATCAAAATTATGATTATTTTACTAAATAAAAAAATGCTGCAAAGGTACTGCAAAATGGTAACTAATAGAATGAGGTGATCAGGCAGAGAACCAACGTTGTCGACATAGACTCATAGAGTAAGCAAGCTGAAGTGGCAATTGGCCGACCATATTACCCGTAGAATCGATGATCGTTGGGGTAGAAATGTTCTTGTGGGAGACCGCAAATCAGCAAACGTAAGGTAGGACGCTCTCAGGATAACGACGAGGATCTTCGCAGGGTGGCTGGTAGCAGTTGAATGAGAGTTGCCGGGAATCGAGCTAATTGGCGTGCAATTGAAGAGGCCTATATCCAGCAGTGGACGTCTTTAGGCTGATATGATGATGAAGGTACAGACGCCAGCACATCAAGCTATTAAAATCTGTCAAATTTCTTTAATAGATTTTCGACTTTATCGCTGAAGCATAAGTTTCAAAGTTGATTAGGAAAATTTGACAGTTTCGGGTAGCTTGATGTGCTAGCGTCTGTACAGTTAGTTACGTCATAAGAATTGTTATTCTTACGAATAGCTCGCACTGGTAGGTATCCCTTTTTTAATAAATAAATACAGTCAAATATTAATAGCCTAGAAAACAGGCCAACGACCTTAAGACCATTTAGCCAGAAAATATTCACCCAAACAATCCTATTCAAATTTTGATTTCTCTTTTATTTATCTACCAAGGTCCATTACAAATGCCCACCAGAATAAGATTAGGCCTTTATAAACAAACCCAACGATAACTGCTAAGGAGTATTTACATGAATAATATACCAGTAATTCTGGACTCTGGATGCTCCATTTTAACTTTATAAATGAAAATTATAATTTGGCCGAATTTTGCTTAAAAAAACCTTAGGTATTACGGTCGTTTTGCGGGGTCGTTGCTAGGGTCTTGGGAGTTGTATTAAAAGTTTTTTTAAACAAGTATTATCAATCTATATTATCAATCTCAGACATCGACCTACATGGTCTTCATATAACCTGACCAAGATTATGTCTGGACTTTAAAAGACACTATGACCTCTGAGTTTGTTTCGGCCTTTCTTCTCAGAGTAGTCAGATAGGAAACGCCGACCTCATCTAGTTTAAAAAATATGATTGACGTGTAAAAGTGTTTGTGCAAACCTACTTACAAAAATAAAATCATTTATCATTTACTCCAACCCCGAACCCACTCGGGATAAATCTACTCTCTTGATAATGCAGGCAGAGGAGTGAAATGCCATGTGTTATTGTTATCCCACATTTCGCCTATTATAATTATAGAGTCGTTCGTTTTATTTTTTGCTGAAATATCCACTTTAAGGGTCTTACATGACCTAAAACAACTTTACGCTATCCTTTGCGGGTAGGCAGAGAGAATTGAGCGCCAAGAGACCGATCCAGACATTCAACTATAGCTTATTTTTGCGGTCGGTAAAATCAATGATGTAGTCAACTGGACCCGCGAATCCAGAAGCGACCGGGTCCAGCTGAACGAAGACTCCATTACTGTGCAATTATTCAATAATCCCAACTACGAAATCCTCAATAAATAAGATTAATGTTTAAAGTTGACCAGTGAGATGATTGATAGATGAGATTTTTTAAATCTTTCACCAAAAAAAGTTTAATTTAGACCAATATTTTCAGGTGCAAAACACACCCTGCTACAATTTTCCTTCAGAAAGTTGTCCGGGTCAGTACTCTTCGTATTTCGTAGACCGGCGTTATATACCGTCATATATAATATTGTGAACCGTTATGGGACAATTCGGCGAAGTCTTTTGTCCGTGGAGGGTACTGGCGTAGGCAGAGATAAAGAAGCGTAATCAAAGCGAACTTGGTGCGATCTCGAACTGAGAGAGGGCGAAGCTTGCGCGAGGTGTGGCCATAGAAAAGGAGTAAATTAGAATGATAAATGAATGAATGAAATGAATGATAAATGATGAGCTGAGCTGTGATGATGAATGAGTGTTTGTTTAACCACTCGATCCCTGCGTGGTACGATATCGGCCCATTACAATAGAAAATAAATTGTGTCTCATTAGCGCTGATTAAGAGGTTAAGTTTTATCTGGAGAGTTGATGAAAACTGGATTATTTTGTCCTTTCGGTCTATGAAATTTTTGGTTATTTGTTGTTTGAATAAGCATAATACTATCTCCTACTACTCTAGTCTAATGTTAATTGAAATGTAGGAAACATTTCAATTATATGTAACATTAGACTAGAGTTTATTTATATATAGAGGCTTTAATATTGTAACTCCTGTTTTCATTGACGTCGGCTAGAAGAGGCTGACAAACCTCAGATTTACCGACGATATCGTCCTTTTTGCCCCCCACAGCTCTAGAGCTGAATGAATCATTTGAATGTTTTTTTTTTGTATTTTTTTCCATTCTAGGTGGATGTTCATTGATCTTATACATTGTACGAGTACGTTTGAGTTCAGAGCTCTTTGAAAGAAATGACTCAGTCGCGAGTTCTTTTCGTAAGACTGAGCTCTTTTTTAAAAGGACTCAGTTGCTAGTTCTTTTTAGGAAAGCTAAGTTTTTATTTAAAGGACTTAGTCTTGAGTTCTTTTTGTAAAGAGTGAGCTGTTTTAAAAGACTCAGTCTCGAGTTCTCTTTGGCAAGACTTGAGTCTATTTTAAGAAGTCTAAAAACTCAGAGAGGCTTGAGCTTTTACTTATTCTTTTTGACTTGAGTCTTCAAAAAAAGACTCAAGTCTCAATATTAGGACTATAAAGACTCAGTTCTTTTGCAACACTATTTGAAAGTATCAGGGATTGCACATCCATATTATATATGGACTCTCGAAGTTATAAGTTGCAACGGCTAGTGGAGACTCAAAACTTTTGAAAAGTAGTGAGGATTTCAATGTTGTTTATTATTATTTACATACATATATGGCCGGCCTAGTACCAATCTACGACCTTTTTCAAACTTAATTTTAACCTACATACTTTCTAAATTGTCTAAAACGTCAACTTTGTGGCCATTCTCCTCACTCTCAGGCAGTCTTTCATTGCTTCCAGTGAATATCGCGTCCGTGTCAAAGCTACATACCTCGCCAACTGTTGTCCCGACGTATCAAGTATAGCCCACTGTGCAGTACAATTTCAATAGCTTTCCGAACACGGTGTTTCTCTAGTGGATACATGGACATTTTCAATTTAATGGTTTTTTTTTTCATTTTTAATTTAATGGATTTTTTTCATTTAATTGAGTTTGATATTTCACTGTTAGTAACTGACACAGCCAGAAGGCGTCGCGGCAGACCCCAAAGAAGATGGCGGCACGAGCTTGAGAAAAAAAAGCAATTTTTTAGTTTCTGTATAGTTTTAGTTAAGTTAGAATCTAATTGTGTTATTTTTATTAATTTATTGTTGATTATAATTATACAGTATTATTCCTTTACAAAGAGACATACCTACCTTCTCTGCCACAAAACCGTAGATTTCAGCCTGTTTCATGTTTCAGTAACTTATCAGTTCGCTTTGTACAAACTGTCAGCGTCTTGACCCGAGTAGCTTCATCTTAATTTGATTCCTTTCAGAGCCCAAATTGGTGAATCGAAATCCTATACAAAGTATCTTAGATAGTAGGTTCGGTGTATTTCCACTTATTTTTTTTGGCATAGGATTTAATGAACAGTCCTCAATATAAAGGAAAGGCCGTATTACCGTAAGAAAAATAATAATAAAATAAAACGATAATGGAATTAGCCCAAAAGCTATAGGTCGATCCGCAAAAACCTTACCTAAAAATAAACGTAAGCTTTAATCTAGTTTTATTCCATTTCCAAAAACCGTTGGCGCTCAGGTGTAATTTATCAGATAATCCTTTCCCTTTTAAGTAGGTACTTACTCGTATCTGAATCGTGAAGGAAATTTTACCGAAGTTGTGCTATAAATCTAAAGGAAATGCCTTGCTCCAGCTGGCTGTTCGCCAGGTTTTGGGAGTCACACCTTAAACCGTTACACTAATCTTGGATCAGCTTTGACAGTTTCGTATGAAACTTACAATTTATTGCTCGGATTTGTGTGATAGATCTCGTATTGCGTTGTGAGAAACGAGTATTTGTTTCCGTCTGAAAGTTTAATGAGATGAGACATCCACACGAGGAAGTGCGTCGTCTCCTTGGATGAATAAACTATACCAGTTTATGACGAAAGCGTCAGGACAGCCTGCAAAAAAACTCAAGAACATTTGAATTTCGCGGGCTACCTAAGCGTTTTTTGAAGTGAAAACTTCTTTAGCGGCGTAGTACACTTTTTTTGTAATGGGTAAAAAATGTTAAACTCGCGTCAGGACACGTGACCTGATTGAAAATTCGTAAGACGGATGGCCGTAGCCGGTACCGCGCATGTTTTGTGACGATTCACAAAATACACACGTAATTGTTCAAGTTTTCACTTCTGTCGGCACTCCCGGAGTGCCACTGTTTTTTTTTTTATTTCTCTGTTCCTACAGAACAGAGATTTATGTCAGGAAAAGAATCCTTACATACATATATGGCCGGCCTAGTACCTACCAATCTACGACCTTTTTCAAACTTAATTTTAACCTACATACTTTCAAAATTGTCTAAAACGTCAACTTTGTGGCCATTCTCCTCACTCTCAGGCAGTCTTTCATTGCTTCCAGTGAATATCGCGTCCGTGTCAAAGCTACATACCTCGCCAACTGTTCTCGACGTATCAAGTATAGCCCACTGTGCAGTACAATTTCAATAGCTTTCCGAACACGGTGTTTCTCTAGTGGATACATGGACATTTTCAATTTAATGGTTTTTTTTTTCATTTTTAATTTAATGGATTTTTTTCATTTAATTGAGTTTGATATTTCACTGTTAGTAACTGACACAGCCAGAAGGCGTCGCGGCAGACCCCAAAGAAGATGGCGGCACGAGCTTGAGAAAAAAAAGCAATTTTTTAGTTTCTGTATAGTTTTAGTTAAGTTAGAATCTAATTGTGTTATTTTTATTAATTTATTGTTGATTATAATTATACAGTATTATTCCTTTACAAAGAGACATACCTACCTTCTCTGCCACAAAACCGTAGATTTCAGCCTGTTTCATGTTTCAGTAACTTATCAGTTCGCTTTGTACAAACTGTCAGCGCCTTGACCCGAGTAGCTTCATCTTAATTTGATTCCTTTCAGAGCCCAAATTGGTGAATCGAAATCCTATACAAAGTATCTTAGATAGTAGGTTCGGTGTATTTCCACTTATTTTTTTTGGCATAGGATTTAATGAACAGTCCTCAATATAAAGAAAAGGCCGTATTACCGTTAGAAAAATAATAATAAAATAAAACGATAATGGAATTAGCCCAAAAGCTATAGGTCGATCCGCAAAAACCTTACCTAAAAATAAACGTAAGCTTTAATCTAGTTTTATTCCATTTCCAAAAATCGTTGGCGCTCAGGTGTAATTTATCAGATAATCCTTTCCCTTTTAAGTAGGTACTTACTCGTATCTGAATCGTGAAGGAAATTCTACCGAAGTTGTGCTATAAATCTAAAGGAAATGCCTTGCTCCAGCTGGCTGCTCGCCAGGTTTTGGGAGTCACACCTTAAACCGTTACACTAATCTTGGATCAGCTTTGACAGTTTCGTATGAAACTTACAATTTATTGCTAGGATTTGTGTGATAGATCTCGTATTGCGTTGTGAGAAACGAGTATTTGTTTCCGTCTGAAAGTTTAATGAGATGAGACACCCACAAGAGGAAGTGCGTCGTTTCCTTGGATGAATAAACTATACCAGTTTATGGCGAAACTAAAAAGCCAGCATTAACAAAAAAGTCCAAACAAATTAATCACAAAATATAATTGTATGTATAAATGATATTGTCATTTTTTATCATTCTAATTGGCTTAAAATTAAACACAACAACGTCAACAAACTCCAATTAAAAGCAGCATCCATAAAATATAAAGGTGTGTACCGGCCAACATTTGGAGATATAATTGTGACATATGGCTTGGCTTACAGAGTTACACTGCTGACGTAACATATAAGACAGTGTAAGTGGGACTGTCAGTAGTAGTAGTAGATCTAGTTGCAATGTAATCTCAGTGACAATCAATGTCAAAAATGTAGGGAAATTTGAGGTATTTTTGACTGATTGAGACTAAGATCAGATTGTGAACGCTCTTAAAATTACGATAATTATCCCTCAGAAAGTTGGTAGTTTCGCAAATAACTGTTTGATATTGACCAGATTTGATTAATTTGGTAATATTACTGAGTGGAAATATTAAATAAAGCTCTACAGTGTTCTAAAATGTTGATTATGATAATGATTTGTAAGTCCAGTTTAATATTCAATGTTACAATACTAATTCCCGTACGCAAAATATGCGCATTGACGTGGAATTGCGGACACTAGCCCGTATTACCTATTACAATATTAATTATTGCAATTAATTATCTTCATTATTGACTGTGTCTATCTGTAAAAGGACACTGTCCAAATTACACTAATAAAATGTCAGCATCAACAAAAAAACGTCTAAATAAATTAATTATAAATTATAAATGTATGTTGTCTACAATATTTCAGTCTAATGCCGTTAAAATTAAACACACGCCGTCAACAAATCCTAATTAAAAGCAGCATCCATGAAATATGAGGTGTATGCGCCGACCACGGATATCTATGATGCCGACAAACATTATGTTTCGGAGATATACGAGTAATTGTGACACATGGCTTGGCTTACAGAGTTAAGGCTTCCGCAAAATGGTGCGACGCGACTCTAGTAGAACAATTTCTATAGATATGTCATGGAAATTGTTCTATTAAAATCGTGTCGCACCGTCGGTCGTCGCCTCGCACCTGGCTGCGGGAGCCTTTATACAGCTGAAGTAACATATGAGACGATGTAATTGGGACTTGGAGTGGTATTACGTAAAACTCATGTACAGACGCCAGCACATCAAGCTACTACAATCTGTCAAATTTCTTTAATAGATTTCAACTTTATCGCTAAAGCATAAGGCTCAAAGTTGATTGTGAAAATGTGACAGTTTCGGGTAGCTTGAATGCTGGCGTCTGTACTATAATCAGTCTACAATGTTCCCACTGCTGGGACACAGGCTTCCTCTCTGTGAGAGGGAGAGGACCGTAATCCACCACGCGGGCCCAGTGCAGGTTGGTAGATGTCACATGTATTCGAATTTTTGGTTCTAGGACAGGCCGGTTTCCCCACGATGTTTTCCTTCACCGTTTTGAGAGCAGCGGTGATGTAGTAATTTACACAAAGTGAAGCGCCTGCTTTGGTTCGAACCTAACCCACAACACGTATGTCGCAGTCGTTACCACTGGGTCACCGCCGTTCTCACAAATGTATTTGCAGTAAAAACAGAGTTTTTACTAATCTGCTAAGCTTCTAATGTACGCAACTGCAATATTCTCTCTGAAAATTATCTGTGTCGTGTTAAATGAACATAAGTTTTAAGCTATGTTTAAATTGCTTGGTGAATCGGAGTTACCTAATCTTCGTTTTAGTACAATAACAGCCGCACGGGTTAAGCTAAGCTGGCCGCGGTCGGTTCGTTGATGGGTGACTATCCATTACGTATCGAGACTCCCCGTGGCTCGGAAACCACGTTAAGCTGTTGATCCCAGCTGTCATTCGTACATCTTTGACAGTCGTTACGAGTAGTCAGAAGCAGAAAAGTCTAAAAACCAGCCTTACCAAGGGGTATCGTATTACCGAGTAATTGGAGGTCAGATAGGCAGTTGTTCCATATAAAATACCAGTATTCAACTGCATTTCGTTAGACTGGAAGCCGACCCAAGCATTGTTATGTAAAAGTAGACAGATTATTGCAATCTTTTTGTGTTTAGTCCAGAAGACCTGCTTTCAATCAATGAACACAATCTTTCATAGTTGCCATTGACATAATTATGAAAACGATTATCTTTACAAAGATCTATGATTTCTGTAAAAAAAAAACCTAGCTATAAAACTACTTTGTAGGGCACTTACGAGATAAAATCTCTAATTACATTGTTGTGCTGGGTTTATTCATAAAACCATACCCACTACAAAATTATTAAGATTAATACAACGTAAATGAGAGCATCACAAATATACGTAGCTTTCCAGTTTTATTTGCAGTTAGCGAAAACATTTTAATTTCCATTAAATCCTACTTTGCACAAAAGTCTAAAAAAAACCATCCAAATGCATTTATAAAGTTTACTCGTAAATCATTAAAATCTCTCACAAAATGAGGTTTGCTATTAGCGATACGATACAAGAATTTCAATTATTTTACTTTAAATATTGGAAAGTGAGATTAGAACGATGCCGTTTATGCTATAAGGGTTTTAGCGAAAATATGTTAAATAATAACTAGAATAATGTATATTGCAGTTATTATTTAATTTTTTTTTTATTATTTGATATGGGTTTGCTCTTGACTCTAGTCTAGGTCAGAGATGACAGAGACAAAGTCTACGATGGAGTAAGCTTACCCAGAAGAAGCCTGATCACTTTTACTTTGAAGATATTCGGGTTGTATGTACTCGGAAACACAAACGCAGGTAGAGAGTTCCACTCTTTTGCTGTGCGCATTATAAAGGACATTTGAAAACGCTTAGTCCGAATTGGTGGAATAGCAACTGGGTAGGGATGGTAACTTACAGTGCGTCTGGATGTCCGAAGGTAGAAGGGGGCCGGTGGAATGAGGGCGTGGAGTCCTTGGGCACACTCACCGAAGTACAATCTGTAGAAGACCGACAAGCAGGCAACCATGCAGCGGGGTAATTGCGTTACACTCTATCAGTAGCAATGGGTTTGATTTTGACAGTTCGACAACATTCATTGCGTTATTTTCGTTTTTAAGCAGACACATTTTTAGAACACATGAAGCAATAGATTAGCAAAATCCTTCAAAATTATTCAAATTGAGATTTATAGTTTGTTGTTTAATTAGGGTACTGATGTATGAAATGAACGTAAACGAAGCAAAAGGACTATGTAGGAATTGTAGCAGGTGGCGTTTTTGTTTGCCCCCATGAGAAGAAGGCGCGAGTATATGTATGTATAAGTTGTATTGAAAATAATGTAGGCTTCAATAATACGATTTTATTTAAATCTTGTCTCTATCGAACAAATAACAAGTGTTAGAAATACTTTCAAACCTTTCTAGAAGTAAAAAAAACGATTTTCATAATTTCAGTTTGAATTCCTATCAAATTTCACAACTAGAACTAAAGTTTCAAAAAACAAAAAACGCTGTAGCACTTCGTAGCAGTTACGCCGTAGACGCTCTACGACTATTCTACGTCCGCTACGAACTCGACAATGTAATATTAGGACGCAATCCATTGCCGTCTAAAACGGGAAGTGGGAACAGAAAAGTGAATTAGACGTCAATGAATATATTTTCCACGCGAGCGGGGCCGCGTCTGCGTGCAACGGAACGTGTTATATTCTATTTGGGGCGATGCACACGAGATACTTTTCCTATCTAGATTTTGCGACTACATCGTGGTTATACTTCTTTAAGGCTCCTACAAACAGGCGCGACACGCGACATAATCACGCGCGACATAAAGGCATAGCTCGTTGCGCGACTTGTGGTGCCGCGTGTCGTGTCGCGCCTGTTTGGAGGAGCCTTTAGACTATGTTATACTCATTTGGTTAGTGTGAGATTGCATTCATATTGTTAAACACTTAAAACGACTTTCAGCGATGTTGCGTAGTATGGAGTAAAAAAAAGCGCTAATAACAGTAATATGTCGTATTGTAAGTTTTGTCAAAGTCAAATAATTTATCTCAAGTAGGTGAGAAGGCACTGTTGGACGTCAAATGTTACAAGAAGATAGAATTGACTAGGCGTCCCTTCCAAAAGTATTTTCGTATGGAGAAGAATGGACAAGAAACTATAGTTATTCTTATAGTTTTTTTAATGCCGTACGCAAAATACGCGCATTGACGTGGAGTTGCGGACACCAGCCCGTATTACCTATTACCTATTTTTTTAAATGATAAATGATTTTATATCTATAACTAGGTTTGTACACACTTATACACGTCAATCATATTTTTAAAACTAGATTAGGTGGGCGTTTCATATCTGACTACACTGAGAAGGAAGGCCGAAACAAACGCAGAGGCCACAGTCTTTTAAAGCCCAGATATAATCTTGGTCAGATCATGTGATGACCATGTAGATTGGTGTCTGTAATGGTTTTTTTTGGAGAAGAAGCACACATATTGAGTGAAACTGTGTGTACTAGAATGGGTCTACTGAGATGATGGTTAATAGATATGTATGGATGAAAATGATATTAACATTTTTATTTATTCATTTATTTCTGGCATCAAGGCCCATATAAACACATAGAATACAATACTAATTTAACTTAAAAATACTATAAAATACTATTTGTGTCACCCTTTGTACAGCTTCTATATTTATGTTTGTAATTTATATGGTGTACATAATAAAGAGTATTTCTATTCTATTCTATTCTATTCTATTCTATTCTATTCTATTCTATTCTATTCTATTCTATTCTATTCTATTCTATTCTATTCTATTCTATTCTATTCTATTCTATTCTATTCTATAAATACATACAACATTATAATTACACTGTTGTTGAACTGTCAAAATGTCCCACTATGTATCACTCAATTACTCTGCTAATGCTAAGGATTGACACTATTAACAGCTCACAAAATCTAAGTATTCACGTTTTACAAAATAAATCGTCTACCTTCCAATCGCAGTGCATGCAAGCCGCCTTACAAATCCGATAGCTCCGTCCGCTACTATTGGAACGTCACTCTTCGTGATTCTGAATGAAATAACTTCCTAGTAATACGTTTTCTTTTGTACTACTATGGGTTCTGCGATTGTGTTGGGTTGCGAATCTATTATAGACCTATTTGGGATGAGGTAAAGAATAGTTTGAACTTGTTATTGCTGTAGGTAATTTGATGTGGCATGTACTGTTAGCGGGGAAAGTTTGATGAATATTTTGTATAGTTTTTATTTTATTTAATAGCCACAAAGCCAATTTGTGGCTAAGTAATAACCAGAGATCGGAATTGGGTGTGTGAAAATACCTAAAGTTTGCAGCGGGACATAATATGGAGTTGTTACAACCACTTAAGTTAAGCCGGTTTTGAATTTTACCGGTTTAGTTTCGGTTTTTTTGTTGTACATGTTCCTTACCTTTGAAATACCGAACTATAAATATTTACAAGCTGCTAATACAAATCTAAATTAATTTTTGTTTTGTAATTTTCCGGTTAAAATTCGGTTTAAAAAAAAAAAAAACTAAAACTGTATTACAGCTTTCAGATGTGTAAAATTCGGTGTTTCAGACGTACAGAACAAGTAGAACTAAAAAACGGAATTTGAACCGGAAATGTTCAAAACAAAAATTAATTTAAAACTGTATTAGCAGCTTGCTAATGTTTATAGTTCGGTTTTTCAAAGGTAAAGAACATGTAAAACAAAAAACCGAAACTAAACCGGTAAAATTCAAAACCGGTTATTTTAAGTGGTTGTAACAGCTCTATGTTATGTCTCGCTGCAAACTTTAGGTATTTTCACACACCCAATTCCGATCTTTGGTAATAACAGCCGCACGGGTCGATCGATCAGATTGCAAGCCGTTGGTCCCGGCTATCATTCATGGATCTTTGACACGGGTCGTCAGAAGCCCGAAATTCTGAAAACCAGTCTTACCGAAGGGTATCGTATTATCCAGTAACTGGGTTGTGGAGGTCAGATAGGCAGTCGCTCCATGTAAAATACTGGTATTCAGCTGCAGCCGGTTAGACTGGAAGCTGACCCCAACATGGTTGAGAAAAGGCTAGACAGATGATGATGACGTCTATTCATTACTCTCTCTAGTTTCATAGAAATACGAATTGCACATTATGTAATTATTAACTAATAATAATTCATTTGTTTCAGACAAAATCCATTCCATTATTACATTACAAACATAAAATTGATATAATAATCACACATACCTACACAATAAATTAATAAAGAAAATTAAAATACACACACAATCATGTCATTCAAATCAAATAATATTTAAAATACTTAATCCTTTCACCTGGATGGTAAAAACTAGTCTTAATCGGCACTTCTCAGGATCAGACAGTCCACTGGCAAGACCAGCCCCAATATAAAAAGGTGTTTAAACTTTTTGCCATCGATATGCTAAGAATAAGAATAATAAATACAATATTGAAACTTTGTATTATCAACACTTTTGTAGTTCACTATACATACATACCTACGTGAATTCAATTACGAGGACCACCAAATAATCGTCAAAGGGGACACATAGCACTTTGATGTTGATAGATAGAAGTTGTTGATATATGGAAAGGTACAATAGAAAGCAATTACCATCGTTTGATAGTTTATAAACTACGTACAGTCACGAACATAAACGTAAGACATGTCCGATATTATTGCATTCTAAGTGAGATGTCACCTCATAGAATGTAATAATATCGGACATCTCTTGCGTTTTGAAGCTGATGCAGCATCCTATATTTTAGCGACTCTTGCCTCGTCAAATAGTTTTGGTGTTGGTTCAATGTCACGTATTTGTACTGTTACTTGTATATGCCTTCTACAAATGATGACATATATTTGCCGTCATCTTGACGACAGATATTAATGGATGGATCATGAAGTCAAATATGATTGACGAGTTGTCTATAGTAACACATTTATGTTCGCGGCTGTATCTACAGTTGCCCGGTTTCTCTCTAAATCGTTTGTCAGTATTGTGTTCACGTTTGCTTATCTTTGACGAGTAATAAATGTTTTTTTTTTTCATTTCAGAATATTACACGTGAAGACATAATAAAAACCCTTGTATTTTTTGCACTTCTTTTTCTCATACGCTGTTGATTATAACTACAGGGTGGCATCACATCGACGCACAAACTGGATTGACATGATTCAAAACCCACCCTGCGGTAAAATTTCGTCGGTTATAAAAATATAAACCCCCCTTGACCCCCGGCAGGAACGAAGTTCAAAATGAAAATCCAAGATGGCAGCTGCGAAATCGGCTCAATCGGCGAATCGGCTTCAGAGCCCTCAAAAACGACGCCCACGACGAAAAATTTGAAAATTCTAGCAGCCGCCATCTTGAATTTTTATTTGACCTAACTATCGACTTCAGCACCCTCGGAAACCGTGAAAACGATACCCATGACGAAAAATTTTAAAATTCTTGCAGCCATTATCTCGAATTTTTATTTTAAACTAATTATCGACTTCAGCACCCTCAAAAATTGTGAAAATGATACCCATAAAAAAAATTGAATATTCTTGCAGCCGCCATCTTGAATATTCATTTTGACCTACCTAACTATCGGCTTCAGCATCCTCGAAAACCATGAATACGATCTCTCTCTGACTCTCTATAGGGCACATGCCAAGGCATCAGAGTATGACTGGCGAATTTGAGGAAAGTCAAGTAAAAATCTTGTTGATGAAACAATAGAGATTAAGTTGTGTTTGTGTGTGATGTTATAGACAGTTAACTCTGGTAAATGTGGGGTTTCGTGAGAAACCATCCTAATAAAAAGTTTCATAACGCTTTTTCGTTACGTGACGATTTCTCCAAGTTTACTCCTACCGCAAGCTCCGTTAAAGAACTTTGTTCCAAAATAAATTTATTGTTCCATACATTTTCACCGAGTAGGTTTTTTTTTGGTATTCGATGAAAAATTTCTACCCTTGGGGTCTAGAATCATGTGCTGAATTCATGGTTTTAGTTTTCGCATCGATGTCCCTACCAACCTTTACTATTAAATAATAATTAATCGTTTTATTAATCTTCTTCAGATATATTAGTTTGTCCTAATGTAAATAACAAACAACAGTATTCATAACTACACAGTCAGTCACCTAGAATTTATGTTACAAAATGCAGTGCATAGAAAATAAACTGACAATTTTCCGCGAGGTTATTGATTAGTTTGGTGAATTTAATGTCATGCACAAATAATACATTTTGTTCAAAATTAAAGCTGAAACATTACTCGACAAGCGCCCGTGGGCACGGCGTCATCATCATCTCACAAAGAGGAACATTTAAAACCAATTTAATCCGGTTTAAGCTGGTTTGTTCCGGTTACAACTCGTTTATTCCAGTTCCACGGCTAATTTCCCCTGTACCCCGATTATGGGGTAATATTTTATGCGGATGCGTAATTTTATGTGTTGGATTTTAATTTGTATGGTGGTTTGAAATTAGGGGTCGCAGATTTAATGTTTATGATTCCTGAACGTTGTAAGTCGTTTGGAATGTGTGTTCAATCTGTAATTTAATTAATTTATATTACTCCGATAAATGATATAAAAAAGTGAATATCTCATTGTTCCGATTTTTAAAACAATTTACTCTGCCATTTTAGTGACACAAAAATGTTCAAAAGCAAAAACAAGATTTATTTGGTTCTCAAAATGTATACAGGCATTTGACTATGTTGTGAAAGCAACAACTAAAAACAAACTTTAATTAAAGGAATATGCAGAAAAAAAGTCAACTTCAAAAATCCGGTTTTAATTGGGTCGCTTTAAAAGTAGCAGGGCCGTATCGTATGGCGTCTCGGATTTCCGATAGTCGGCGCCGTTGGTAGTAATAGAGACGTAACAAGATCAGCTGATACGGACCGTCCGACCAGTTCAGCTAGGAGTAGGTATCCGAGATTTGGTATGTATAATCTTTTTTAAAGGTTTTTCGTCGTTCGTAGTTTTATACATGGTACAATTATACATATATATCTTTATGTATATATAAAACTTAAAGTCCTGACTGACTGATATAACAACGCACAGCGTGAACCTCTGGTCCTAGAGACATGAAAGGAGGTGTTCTTTGTGAAGAGAAGGTATTATCAACTAACAAAGGATTTTTCGAAATTCCACCCCTAAGATGGTGAATGGGGGAGGGTGAAATTTCACGCGGACGAAGTCGCGGGCAGAATCTAGTATGGTATAATAAGTTTAGAACACTTTCAATTACTCGTTTGAATGCTCACAAAGAAGTGGTGGTCCAGATGGCTTAGGTAAGGCTTTTAAGAACTAAGATAGGGTTTGAAATCTGTCCACACACACACACACACACACACACACACACACTTTCTTCAATATTTCTCTATTAGTCTCTCTGAAGCACTTGTTGGTGAAAAGCTTCTAAAGTAATTGTTTGCGTCTGAACGATCATTAGTTTGTTTGTAAATTAGTCTATCGTGTGCTATTATTTATTTTTTAAATTTATGTTTTAGGTATTTTGTACCGACCTTTTTCGTTTTTATTTTAGTGTTTATCAGTGGAAACTTGTAAATAGCTTTCAATTTCATATTTTTTAAGTACACTGTGAGTTTCCTGAAAAAAAATAAAGTGAAATAAATGAATCTGCTCGGTTTTGTTAATGATTGGGTGTCTTTCCTATATCCAACCAAGCCATCTTCCCCTTTCTTCTTACTTACTTCGAATACTGTTGGGTTAATTTTGAGTGCCATTAATAAATAACTTGATAAAGCTGAAGCAATATGAATTACAAATTGAAACAAAACACATCAAACAGATACAAGTCGAGATAATACTTATTAGAATTGTCATTACAAAGGAAAACATTATTTTAATTAATAACTTATGAATAAACCGCTGCGTAGTACAAGTGTTACCATATAATTAATTCTATATGTACAATATCTGTATGATTGTGTTAAAGGATTGTGTGTGTGTATTATTATTATTTGGTTAGACACACTAGCAGCTAATTAGCTGATGAGTGTGTATCGTGTAGCTTGGAGATATTTAGTCTTTCCAATCGATTCTTGAAGCAGTTCAGTGTGGTAGCGGTTACAATATTTTCCGGGAGCCTATTCCATTTGATTCATGTTTGATGAATTTTCCCATCGCTCTAGAGAATGCCACAAATTGACACCATGCAATGTTGTATGATTTAATTATTGAACAGAATTCAATGGAAATTCTCGTAACTAAATTCATTTAGGTATATAGGTAAGGTATGGTAGTTTTGGCTTTGTTATTTAGGTGTATGTGTATTGGCTAATGCTTTTATAATTGTGCGCGTGTGCCTAATTCTCATATTCATATAATTATACTTTATTGTTGTACACCACAAAAATAGATAACAAAAAATAAATCAAACGTTACATAATACACAATAGGCAGCCTTATCGCTTTAATTAAATTAATTGAAATAATTTGTAACACTAACACGCTATGGGTCTTCGAAGCATGATAATAAAATGTTTTTGTTCAATTTAACTTACTTAATTAAAACTGATTGCTTAATTCTGATGTGTTTTCTTGAAATTGAGTACATATGATTCAGATTTGATTAATGAATCAGCTCGTAGCTCGTATTTTTTTTTTTCTAAAAACTACCCTAATCTTTATCCAAAAAAGTCAAGCAAATCCACTAGCAAGCCTTGTAGGTACAGAGGCCAGCACATCAAGCTAGTACAATCTGTCAAATATATTTAATAGATTTTCAACTTTATCGCTGAAGCATAAGGTTCAAAGTTGATTGGGAAAATTTGACAGTTTCGGGTAGCTTGATGTGCTGGCGTCTGTATATGTACAGACGCCCTATGTAACCCTTATCGCTCCCACCCGGAAGAGTAATTCCTTCGCCTGTGTAATTCCAATTCGTACTAATTTGAATTTAACAGGCCTTTGTTGAATCAATGTATTAAACGATAACATTTAACGACTACATCAATGGGACATAAATTGTCAAAATGATAATTATATTTATTACATTTTACATAAAGAAGTGATATTCTGTAAAGTTCACTTCCAACCTATCTCTAGTCGACTAAGTTGAAGTGAGCTGTCATTCCTCTTGATGATGCCAGGGATCGCTAGGGATTGAAATTCTTGACAGCTCACTTCACCTAAGTTTTCAAGGTGAGTATTTTACAGAATAGGTCGGCTAATCACACACAATGAAATATTCGATAGCGAAGTCACAGATAATGTAATACTCAAGTGAAGTGAACTCGTTTGTTTTATATTAGATCTCATTTGTTTTTAAAACAACATCATGGTTCACAGTCCTATCTCGACACCACCGTTCGAATTTCGAAGACGAATACAGAAGGTCAATTCCCGTATTTAAAAACTTTACGTAGGGAAGTTACTGGTGTATTTTTGACAGTTTGAGACTGAGTTCGGACTGTGAACGTCTTAAAATTATGAGAATTGCCCCTCAGGGGTCATCACCATTTGGTAAGAATCTGTCAAAGTTGGATGTTACTTGACATTGGCACAAAGCCTGCTAGTGCCATAATAAAAAAAAAAAAAAAAAAAAAAAGTTGGATGTTGTATTTATTAAAGCTTACTTGGTTAACTTAGCTTGCTCTTTTGTTCACTGGTTCGAAGGTGATTTTAGGCGTAGGTAATTGAATTAAATTATTTTGAGGTTTTCTCGCTCTTGTTCAGTTTTTTTTTAATGCAATAAGACAACCGAAGGTTTTAATTATGAGGTGAAAGTTTATTTTACTGTAAGATCTGTGTGTTATGCAGTGAACCTTTGCCTAATAATTTAGGGCCTCTATGAATAAATTATTCTAAACATGTCGCCTTGGAGAACATGCCAAGAGGATCAACAAAACGTAACCGTCATTATTAATATACAATTAACAATTATACTACTGAAAATGGTAACCCAAAACGACATTATAAAATTTTGAAATAATTGAATATAAAAATTAATTAAAAGTAATTTTAATTTAATGTATCTTGGGTATCAGAGTTTTTTTAATAAAATTTTTTAATAAAAAAATCTCGAATTTAAAAGAGATAATTAATTATTAAAGGTATTGTAGCATAAATATTTTAAATATTTTAAGGGCACTACAATGAGAATGAACATCATAGAATGCAAAGCAATGCTTACTTCACTTTTTTTCTATGGAAAAGTATGTACCTACAAAGAAATAATTTTCGTCAATAAAGTCACTTTTCCTATGATTGTATGCGTTGTTCTTCTAAACTACGAATTTTGATGAGGTTGTGACCATCTTTTAGACTTTAGAGAAATTATTCCGGGAGGTTAATGTGTATCATAAGTTTTTTATTTTTTAATTATCTTTATTTATTTTAGGTGAACAAACCTGAAATCGCGAAAAAAAAATCAGCTGTTCTCTACATTTATGTTCGTATAACTCGTCAAAATGTAGGGAACAGCTGATTTTTTTTTCGCGATTTCAACTTTGGTCCCATGTAAAAGTTCAAGAATGACTTCTTAAGAGGTTGCTAAATGTTGTTTACCAATAACCCTGTATAATTCCTTACCAACTTCATGATCAAGTCTTTTGTTTTCGACTATTCAACAAGTTGGAAACTTTGATGTAAATTTCGTTAGCGATAATTCGGAACTTCCAAACTACAGTTATTGACAGGTAACTAAGATGTCTTGTTCTCAACAAGTAGGATAGCTAAGGGCCTGTGCACACCACGTTTTTTAAACGCGCCGTTGCCGCGCGTTTGTAGCGATACAGACGCGATACGCACGCGAGTCAGACGCAGCCTGTAGACCTTCTGTAGTATAAAAGCGCGCCGTCGACGCACGTTTCTAAAACGCGCGTCAACGGCGCGTTTTTATAATCATGGTGTGCACAGGCCCTAACGAGAACTAGGTACAGTTCGCGTTAAATAACTTTGCCCCTCTGAAGCTAGGCTTTTCACTATATTCCATGCGGAACTGGTTGGCCGCGCCTTGGTTGGGGACGGGGGTGAGGGCGGCGGGGTTGATTGTTCGCAACGCACACGCGTACTGAGTAATGACAAAACGCCCCCGCCCGTCCGTCCCACCGCGAACATACCTAAGGCGCGGCCATCTAGTTCCGCGCGGACTATAGACGCGCATGCGCGCTGCTGTTTTATTCCTAAGATTAACTACTGCGCAGTGATTTGTTGCCTACTTCAGAGCGGCAAATTTATTTGACGCGAACTGTACTGAGATATTTATTAGTGCTTAACTTGTTCATAAAATATTCATATCCTTCTACTTCCTACTATAATATTATATGGATGAATGGATGAGACTTGACCCCGCCTCCCTCGCTCTTTCCGCCGCCCCTATGACGTCCGGTCCCGTCCCGCACTCAGACCTCATACCGCTAAAGATACCTAAAATCGTGTACTACGCAAGTCAAACCTCGTGGTGTGTCAAGTCTCATCTTTCGTGGCACGCATTGTAAGTTGTTGAGCAGACAATTTTTTCGAACATATTGACAATGGATTAGCAATATCCTTCAAAATTATTCAAATTGTGATCGACAGTGTGTTACGCAATAAGGGTGCAGATTGTGAGCGTCTCTTCCAAGATATCTCGATTAAATAAACCCAAGGTTAGAAAAACAAAAAGATTAATTTAAGTAGGTATCTCTTTCTATGATAATCTCACACGAATAGTGGATATACCGGTAACACGTCACTCCTGTTTTTCCCACAGGGTTAAGCAGAGGTGTATTTGTGCTCGTTTGATGGCAAGGCTTGCCCATGGGACATGGGACTGAGGCTGCGGAGAAGAAGTCAGCAAGCGCGGCACGGCGGCGGCGGGGAGCGGCGCGTTTCAATGCATAGATTTATATGGAACTGGCCTCGAAAGCAGCGGCGGCGCGGTGAGGCGCGGCGCGGGCGCGAGGAGCGGCGGCGAACGAGCGGTGCGCACCAGTCTAGCGGTGCCCGCGCGTCTGCATTGACGTAGTGTTGTGCATTTTATTTTTTGCTTTTTAACGACAGACGTTTCAAAATTTTGTATCAAAAAGATGTTGTCGTCGCTGTTTACACATTTCGTTCGCGAAAAAAGACACTCTCATAATACAACACTATGGCGTTCTAACGCGCTCCCCGCGCTTTCGCCACCGCCGCCCCGCAATCGCTGACTTCGTGTCCGTGGCCTTAAACATAACTGTCGAAATGTGGGTTTACTAGCCTCCAATTCCAAGAAACACCTTATTTTTTACCAATAAAATCATTATAAACTCTCCGAACCATTTTTACTAATCGTAATTGTATGATAAATACAAAAACACGGGACTCACTGCTGAAGATATTTCCAAGAAGGCAGTGGTTCTGCGAACTTTTGAAATATTACCGTCTAACGAACTCCGACAGCGGGACTTTGACGATGCTTACATTAAATCGAGTTAAATACTTTGTATGTGTATTTCTGTATATGTTTTACATTAGCTTTGTATTATGTAATGGTTTTCGTAGAAGTTTTTTAGAGGGGCTCGTGGCTAAATGACAACACAATAAACAGCCGCACGGGTTATTTGAAGGATAAGCGTCGTGGATGGGTGACCATCCATTATGCAGGGTTATTGGTAAAACATTAACAACCTCTTAAGAGGTCATTGTACTCATCATTATGAACAACTTTTACTATGGGACCAAACCTGAAATCGCGAAAAAAAAACAGGTGTTCCTTACATTTATGTTCGTATAACTCGTCAAAATGTAGGTAGGGAATAGCTGATTTTTTTTTTCGCGATTTCATGTTTGGTCCGATAGTAAAAGTGTAGTACAATGACCTCTTAAGAGTTTGTTAATGTTTTACCAACAACCCTGTACATTGAGACCCCTCCGTGCCTCGGAAAGTACATTACGCCTTTTGTCCCGGCTGTCATTCATTGATCTTTGACTGTTGTCACGGGTAGTCAGAAGCCCAGTCAAACCAAGGGGTATACCCAATAACTGGGTTGTGGAGGTCAGATAGGCAGTCGCTACATGTAAAATACTGGTATTCAGCTGCATCCGGTTAGATTGGAAGCTGACCCCAACATAGTTGGGATAATAAGGTTAAGTAGATTGAATGATTGTTTTCGTAGAATTTCGTCGCGCGATGTTGCTGCGCTCTCGAATATCAGTCTCAAGAACGTCTTTGAAATAGAAAGAAAAGAGTATCTTGTGTCGTGTGTCGTGTCAGTACAAGTTAGGTACATATATGAGAATAGTTGACACAGAAATAGGAATACCTACTGCTCAGGGTGCGAGTTAGAGAAAAATATTGGTGAGTCTAAGGGCAAGATTTACAGAGCGCACTTTGGTTATTAGAGAGCAGTGGTTGTAATTAAAAGATAAATTAGGTACAAAGGCCAGCACATCAAACTACTATAATCTGTCACATTTCTTTAAAAGATTTTCAACTTTATCGCTACAGCATAAGGTTCAAAGTTGATTGGGAAAATTTGACAGTTTTGGGTAGTTTGATGGCTGGCGTCTCTACATGTATAATATATATAACGTCGCCTTAGAGTGAAAACCGCGGGAATGCAATACCTCGTAAGTAGTATTTTATGCATTTCGAACAATCTTATAGTATCGAACAGCTCTGGATATAAAAGCGTATTAAATAATTAATAAGAATACAGAACCTCCTTTTTAGAAGTCGAATAAAAAAACATAAAAGACACCGTACAAAAATTTTACAACACGTTCTTTCTTCCTCCTGAAAAGTTACTTCTTTTACACTTACGAGGTTTTCACTCTAAGGCGTCGATATACACTTTGTACTGAGAGCAATGGTGGCCCAGTGGTAACGGCCCCGACCTACGAGTAGGTCGTGGGTTCGAACCCAGGCTGGCGCTTTACTACTAATAATTTCATCACCACTGCTCTCAAAACGGTGAAGGAAGACATCGTGAGGAAACCGGCATGTCCTAGAAACAAAAATTCGACAAAACATGTGACATCTGCCAACTCGCACTGGGCCCGCGTGGTAGAATATAGCCCATTGCCTCTCGAAGAGAGGAGGCCTCTTGTGGCCAGCAGTGGGAACATTCGAGGCTGAATATGCATACTTTTCTAATTCAGCGTTTCATACGAATATGTACTTTGTTTCAAGCAAATAACGTTGTTATTCGTATGAGCGAACGCTAATTACATTAAAAAACTGACAAACTTGTAGTTAAAAATTCTGCGTAACAGCTGGGTTGATTAAATTCAAAAGTATCGAAGCTCAAACGAGTATGTCTACCTACAGTGAAGTGAAAAGTTGAGTTCCAGTTTAGTTTGTTCGGAGAGTTAAATTTAATTGCTTTCATACGTCAGATAACCCGATCACTGGTACAGACGCCAGCACATCAAGCTACCCGAAACTGTCAAATTTTCCCAATCAACTTTGAACCTTATGCTTTAGTAATAAAGTTTAAAATCTATTAAAGAAATTTGACAGATTGTAGTAGCTTGATGTGCTGGCGTCTGTACATAAAGTCAGGAAAATTAATTGCCTACCAAGTTAAATTATATACATACGAGTAAATACGTAAACGTATTTCAGCCCTCTTGCCTCTCGAAGAGAGTCGGCCTATGTCGCAGTGGGGGAACATTATGGGCTAATTATGCTTCCAGCGTGATGTTATGTAAAGTTTTGTCATTAATTACAGAGCAATACGGCAATACCTTTATTCTAAAAATAAACCCAGGCACTAGTTAATGCGGGTGTTAATTATACTTTTCATCAGTTGAGAAAGTTGTATTCGGCAGTCGGTACTAATTAAAATCTCCCGCCGCGCGTTCGCCGAACTTTGCCGCTCTTGTATTAAGATCATAGGTGTACCTTATAACGTGAAATACTGCTAGCTTGTACTACCAATGAAAGGCATATAATTTATTTATCTACTTTAACTTGAATTTGAACATTCACACATTCACATTATTCACAGTCAAGGCAAACCCTAAACCATGGTTTACAAGCATGGAATTTTGCACAAGAATTCCCATATAACAAAGGTGAAAGGTGAACACTAAAAAAGAATTTATGGAAATTCATTCTTTACCCTCAGGTACCGAATTTCAGCCATGGCGGCGAATCACAGCGGGTACTGCCTTCGGCGCGGGAGATATTATAGTGCACAAGTGTGCGCGCAGGCACAGATACACTATCTTCCCTCACTCGTGTGGTCCTGGGTTCGATTCCCAGGGGGCTTACTCTCCAAACAAACTTTGATTCCAATGAAATGCCAATACGATTCCAATGTTAATTTTACAGTCACGTGATTCGGTACTCTTAAAAACAGCAGAACAATTTTAAAAAAGTTACACTTTTGTTATTGAAATAATCACAATCAACAAACTATCCTAACGTAATATTGACGTAATGCACATCTGTCAAAATACACTCAAGAGTACCGTTTACTCCACGCCAAGCCCGATCTCAATTCCACTTAGTTCCCCAAAATGGACACCCAATTTAAAAACCATTGGGCGCTAGCATCGAACTCAAGAGTACGAAACGTCACAATTCCAATGTCGATCTATCGGAATTAAATTCAAGAGTAAGCACCCAGGTTGCGCAAAGTGTTATTGGGTTATTCCATTAGGAATTTCTTAGTAGCAGACCGGCTTGGAAGTTGGCGGTTACCCCCGTGCCTCGTAAAGCACATCAAGTCTTTTGTCTTATGCCTCATCTATCTTCGGTCGCGTCGGATTGCCATCCCATCGGGCTATAAGGGTTAAATTGGGGATGAAAGTTTGTATAGAAGTACGTAATTTTTGCCGATAGGAAATCCCATTGAGAGTATGGCTTGTACTTAATAGATATAATATTTCCCGTAAATATCTCAAGCTCGTCCAAAATAACCTTTCCTTCCCTAATCAGCAACGTAATTGCGTAGCACACTTAGGCTGTCACCTACAATAAGATTGCGCAGTACTTATATTGCGCAACATGATTGAATCAGCGCTTTTCAGGATGGGAAATCATCAAATGACCCCTCCCGCTCTGGGTGGAGCGGAAGGGAGTATCAGACTCTTACTGACTAAAACCCACCCGTGTTCCTTCCTTAGCCCTTTATGTTCCGAGCCAGCGGTAACCCTTTCGGACAATCCCGCTGACGGTCCATGAGCTTTGAGTAATGTTTCTGCGTGAGCAAGGCCTGCGCAATGCTTATTCTACACGGTGCAATTACTAAAACTAAAATATGGTGCAACAAAAATTAAACTCGCTCGAACTTTTGTACAATTATTTTACAATCTTCAATATTAACCCTAAACGGTCAAATACATTGCGCAATTCATGATCTTGTGCAATATAATTAATTGTTTAGGCCCGCCTTACAATCACAATTTGAATGATTTTGACAGCAAATTTTTATTTTAACCTTACTAAGAATTTATGCCGCCTGATGCGTTGGTCTGATGTGTATAAAGCTTTGTTATGTAACAATAAAAAAACAAAACTTGGTTCTTGGATTACTTCTAATGCTTTCCATAGGCAGTAATCATAGAGTACTGTAGAACGTTATGGATCTTGATTGCTACGCCACCTAACATGAATATGCCAATGGTACCTACTGTGAATATAGAGAGGCGAGTGCCAAGTGACGTCACGGATCATGTAACTTAGATGGGCAATTGTCCATCGAACGGCAGTAATATTACGTAGTTTTGCATAGTTGCAGCCACAAAAGGTTTCAAGCATTTGGCACATAGATGGCAACGGAAAGTTCATTGTTATTTATTTAATAATTCAAGCACATAAATCTACAGAGGATTTTCTACCATTCAACCTTTCGGTGATGCAGAGACAAACGGTAGTAAGTGCAATCGTGAAAATTGAGGAATAATATTTTAAATATAAAGATACGCATAAACCTAATTACCTACATATAAATATAAGCACATATAAATATACATAAATACATGAATGTAGGTACTACAAAGAAATAAGACAAACAATGAGAAAATTTATATGGCATATCTGACCCGCTTTGCGAAGAGTATAGTTTCTCGCGTGGTGGATTACGGCCCACTCCCTCTCGCAGAGAGGAGGCCTGTGTCCCAGCAGTGGGAACATTATAGGCTGATTATGTAATAAGCAAACATATCAAGTAAATGCTCCTACAAACAGGAGCGACACGCGATATAATCGCGCGCGACACAAAGGCACCGCTCGTTGCGCGACTTGCGGTGCCTTTATGTCGCGTGTCGTGTCGCGCCTGTTTGAAGAAGCCTTAACATTGTTCGTAAGTCTTGCAATCAGTGTGTACAAACAGTCGTAAGGCGTAAGCACCGTCGACGAAGTTTTGCTGTAGTTAGTACAACCGCACAAGTGCACCGATCAAACTCACAGGAATTTATACTTAGCTACATTATACATGTTAGGAAACTATGGAAATGTATTCAGGAAGGAAGCTGTTTAAAATAACATAGTACTTTTAAAACGAATAAACTAAATGCATATAATATGTAACAGTTGGATTTTCGTAAACATTTTTTTATCTATTTTCTGTAGTCCGTTGAGTTTAAAAGTAAACATGTGTACCTACTTCAGGATGACTTATGGTGAGACATAAGTTGGCACCATTCTAATTATTGATCTTTCTTTAATTATTAAGTAAACGAAGTTGGTACATTAAATTTAACATATAACTTAACTTTTGTACCGCTTAACTTTTAATGAAAAATGATTTTATTTTTGTAAGTAGGTTTACTTACACAAACACTTTTACACGTCAATCTTATATTTTTTAAACTAGATGAGGTCGGCGTTTCCTATCTGACTACTCTGAGAAGAAAGGCCGAAACAAACTCAGAGGTCATGGGGTTTTGACGTATGACACGACTCTGTGGTATAATGAACGTAGGCACACGTAGGTACAGGTTATGTTTTCGTAATGTGTGAAAGTTCATGAAATAAAAATAAATATATGAATTAAAACGATTTGTTTAATAGGTACTAAATGTTGTTAATAATTTATGCTCTAAATGCTGTTTATCTTTTCAGGTAAGATTTGTAGTTTATTTGGTTAAAAATTATGAAGATGAAGAAGAATTATGAAGTATAATAGGTATATAAATAAATAATAATTTGTGATTAATAAAAGTCAAAGTTTCTTTTCAGAGCAACTAAATTCAGTTTTATTTCGCAAGTCCAACAAAACTTATAGGGTTTATAAAAACACATTATAAATATACAAAAATATCATTACCAAGACACAGTAAATAATACTTAACGCAAACAAACCAAATATTACACCCCAACATCCAACATAAAGGATTTACACCAAATACCTTTACACCGAAACTCCTGAGATTCTCATAATGAAGCCTCGGTACCGGTATTGAGCTGAGACAGGCAGCATTTCATAACGGTAACGGTAATGTTAACGTTCACGTTTGCAGTTTAATCCGGTACATGTAGTGGCAGGACGGGTAACGTTAACGCTCACGTCCGCGTTTGCAGTTTAATACGGCACATGTACCGGTACAGAAAAGCTGGAACTGTGAGACGAAGTGTGCAACGGAAGACGAGGTGTACCAGAAAGCGGCGGCGGGAACCGGCTGTCGTGCACACCGATGCCGAAGGCTCTTAATGACTAGGCGACAAATATCTCGCAACCTCGAGCGATATAAGTGTGAAATTACCGCTGGAACTCTATTGGAATGAAGTTCTTTATGTCACGTTAGACTATGCACACTTGACGAATAGAGCTAGACCAAAAAAGTTTAATATTTTGACAATTACGACACTTTGGTTAGGTACACTTTTTCGATGTAACTTCTCGCCAAGGGTGCAAAAGCGCAATGAACCTCGTTCCAACCGGTTGCCAGCAAAATGACTTTATGATTGACTTCTTGGTACTCATCTTGTTTTCAACAATAATTAAAATTAAAATGTAATTGGACTTTTTGATAAAATAAATTATTTATTTTTCTTATTTTAACTTATCTAAATTGACATGTTTGTATTGTATCCATTGAAATACTTAATATTATGTATAGCCAGTGACAATTGATATAATATTACTAGATAAATTTTTAAAAATTTTATTTGTTGTGATTCAAATGATTTGACATTAATTTGTAAAATGGAATTAGAATACTACTCTAATTGTTATTAAAAATTATATTAATTGATTATGTTTTGCATGCTCATGTGACGGCAGAACATGGAGATCTAACTTCTGTGACAACTTATGTACCAATTATTTACTCATGTTTGCAAAGAAATAAATGATTTGATTTGTCGCACGACACCTCATGACTTAGGGCATGATTTAAGTCTAAGGGAGCCTGTGTCATTACTTTCGGCTTTCTCAAGGGCCCAGCCAAAACTTGATAGACTAGCCCCGATATAAAAGAAAAAACTTTCAGTTCTCATTTCAGTCTTTTAAGTAGATTCGAAACTGAAATATTGTGGCCTTGTTAATAACAGCAATTCCAATATTTGAAAAACATGAAAAATGGAACGAACCGTTTATAGTCTACTTGGAAAATCAACTATTTCCCAGAACAATTCCATTAGATCACATTACATCACATTACTCGTACATAAGACACCATTTATCGACTTACTGGTAGCATTCTGCAATTACAGTTAATTGCATACTAGAGCCTTTCTCGGAATCATTACGACATTCCACGTACACTCCGTAATGAGTAGGCACAAATTGTATTGTTCTGCGAAACGTTACCGGTTGCTGAGCTTCGGTTCAGTTAGGTGTGTCAGACAGACAGACTTTACTACTGGTGTTAGATAGGTACTCGAAAGTATTAATTTTAAATTGTACAATTGTTTTAAACAAGAATAGTGCACGCCACGATCTGGCCTAACTAGTTGTTTTTAATGAGGTTGAGAAATGCAACTGAAGAGTGTATGAGTTAGTAGATTGTCATTTGTTTTTTCCAAGTGAATAAGGGCGATGCAACACGGGCGTTGCCAATGCGCTGCGACGCCTGAGCGGTGACATGACGCTCCGTAGTTCTACATATACATTTGAACGTCATACCACACGGTGCGTTAAAACGATGTGTGGCGACAGAACGTGTGCGCATCGGACAAGGGGACAGGGAGACGAAGCAGGGACAGGGAGTGGACCGACATGAGCACAGCGCAGTATTTTTTAGAATATCAAAAGTGGACGTCGACGTCGTGCAGATGCGACGTCCGGATAAGCTGCATTGCGTTGCGTTATCGCAGCGCTCGTCGTGTAGCACTAATTTCGTCGAAATCACTGCGCTGTCACATCGCAACGCATTGGCAGCGCCCGTATGGCATCGCGCTAAATCCGTTGTCCGTACAAACTGGGCAAAAGTGTCCACACAATGGGTGCCTGAAGATGGACGGCGGGCGCCGCCGAGACCGGCTCAGAAAGTGATGGCGAGATGACCTGGACGCGTACCGCGAGGGCTGGTTCGAGGTGGCGCGGGAAAAGAGTTCTTGGAGGGATTTGGGGGAGGCTTTTGCCCAGTAGTGGGACAGTATAGGCTAACAAAAAAAAAACCATTGAAAGACTGACTAACAGACAGACAGACAACCCTCGCTCCTGCCCTTTATTAAACGGCTTGAAAAATAGGAGGAGTTTTCAGTTCGTCCGAATCTTTTGTTTATATTCTTTTCACATGGGTATTTGGAGTCAGCGCAGCGTACTCTTATAACCCTTATTACAAGGCAATAAAGCTTAAGTCAACTTTTACATATTATAGTGTACTTTTCCTTTACTAAAGTACTGATGTTGCATTTTTACCCATTGCACACAAATAATATGGATTATTGAGTTAGATTCTGCACGCTGCCGCGTAAACTAGTTGCCCAAATTGAGGGAGCAATTAAGAGGGACATTGCCAGAATATAAGTATCCAAGAAATTGTGTTCCTGTGATTTGTACTGGTGAAACTTGTGTGTCTGTAATTTTTGTATTGTGGTGAATTAAAGTGGTTCCAGTAGAAGTTTTTTTTTTTAAAGACAAACGGGGTCGGCTTAGTAACAGTACGGAGATATTTATCAACCACCATCTCAGTATTCACCCCCTTTTCTAGCCATAACAGTCTCAGTATATTGAAAAATATAAATAATATCTACATTTTTATTATGGAAACTGCCGTACAATTTCCTGTAGGCTAACTACATGGGCCGTTCTGTTGCCTAGTTATATACTCTATGCAATGATACACATCGGTGTGACTTCAGCCGGTTCCGGTGGTTCCGTGCCGTTTAATTTAGCGGAACACGGCCGACTCGCGATAGATACCAGCGGCCACGGTTCACTAAAGTGTGTCAAATGTTCGCTGTAGTGCCACGCTGTTGAGCACTTAATACCTGTGACCGTGTGACCAAGTTTGTGGACGGCAAACGTTTTGCAAGAGGAGTTTGAGAAAACTTTTTGTTTGCTCTAATTGTAGTGTTGGTTTTTGAAATTGGCGAATACGGCTGCCCCATTTCAAAACCTAGTAAGGACTTAAAATTAAATTTTACAGGAGAGCGCATGAACGTAACGTAGCGTCAGCGTATGAAATATATTTTTTGAATTGGTTAAAGTGACTTACTAGGTTTTAAAATGGTCACTAGGGAGTGAAAGGTGCACTTACTAGGTATCGATGCTTAAATATATCTCCTTTATGTAAGTTTAAAACGCTGGTGTCTTTGTATTTGGTAGAGACCTTCTAGGTTAGCAAGATTATGCAATAAAACGATTTTTGTAAAAAGTCTCCCTTACTAGGTTTTGAAATGGGACAGCCAAATAATATAGCTTTTATTACTTCTTTGAAGGTTTTGTAAGACGGGTTGGCAAAGTGTACACGGCTACAAGGATCTTCTGGCGCTCGAATGACATTAACAGGGAGATGCTGTAGGTAAACATTTGTGCAATTGTTTTGTGAAATGTATTGAAACAAAAAGATGGCGGCGTTAGTTCCGATTTTGTCCACGCGCCAACAGAACCTTGTAGCGCCAATGATATAACAAGTAAAAAGAGGTAGGTAGGTTACCTACTCAGCATAAAATCTTCAAAAATGGCACAATGTCATACTGTTAGATAAACTGTGGAAGTAGGACGGCATGTCATAATTATCGGGAGCGAAAAAGAGACAAGATGATACGTAACTAGGCTAATTAGCCAAATTTTAACGTGCCACTTACGGAGCGGGTAACCTATTACCTCCTTTTATCTAAACTCTCTCTTCATCTCCTATGCTCGAATCACAGACAAACTCGAATACCCGAGCCATCGAAATCAAACATCGATCGTGACTTTGTCGGGTAAAGTTCTAAACATCAAGTACGTATTTTGAAATTCGAACGGTGTACTTTAAAGTTTAAACACAAATGATTGAATGATTTCATTTTGGATATATGAGCGGTCACGTTCATTCAAAGTGTTTACAGAATAGCATTACTGAAAAAGAAATCAAGGTACGAAAATGAAAATGAAACGAATAAATGAAAAAGGGAATTAAATTAATTTCGATGAAAAGCTGCAGCTGCAAACGGACAAAAGCATTTTTTATGTTTCCGGAATTCATCGGAAATGGGTGCTGTAGAAGCACAGTATTATTATTTATTATACTGTGGGAGGAAACTGGTAATCTTTTACGAAATTCTTTGTATCAAAGAGCTTTTGTATTGATAATTATTTTGCTTAATAAAATAATAGCCAATTAAAGTACTGAATGTTTTAAAAGCACCGATCCAAAGAAAAATCATACTGGTGAATACTTTGTACGGACGCCAGTACATCAACCTACAACAATCTGTCAGATTTCTTTAATAGATTTTCAACTTTATCGCTAAAGCATAAGGTTCAAAGTTGATTGGGAAAATCTGACAAATTGTGGTAGGTTGATGTGCTGGCGACTGTACAATACAACAGTTTTCCATTTTACTTCTTAGATACCTTCTAAATAAATACCTACGTAACAGTAGTTGCTGTATTTTCGCTCTACAGACCTCACACACACACATGCGTTACACAGACACATGCGTTTCCTCCCTTCTCAATCGTCAATGTAAACAACCTTACAATAATGCTATAGAAGTGTAAATTAAAAAGGTTACAAGTTTGCAATAAGTACATCTCGAATCAATCTAGAGCAACAGCATCGGTTGATTAACAACAGTTGTTTTAACACAACTTTGTGATTGGAACCAATTTGAGCGATAAAAGCTGGACCGAAGCCCGTAGTAATTAGTTTATGGAGCAGTGGGGCCCAGTGGTAACGGCTCTGACTTATAAGTTGTAGGTCGTAGGTTTGAAACCAGACAGGCACTTTACTTTGTGTAAATAATTTCATCACCACCGCTCTCAAAACTGCAGTAAAGGAAAACATCGTGAGGAAACCGGCATGTCCTAGAAACAAAAATTTGAAGAAATGTGACATCTAACAACCCGCACTGAGCCGGCGTGGTAGATTACGGCCCACTCCCTCTCACAGAGAAGAGGCACAGTTCACCTTCAGAATATCTGCTGCCCTACGGAATTTAAGTCTATAAACAGAGTGGCAAAAAAAAGGAAAAAAGAAATACACGTTAAGCCGTTGGTCCCGGCTGTCATTCGTAGATCTTTGACAGTCGTTACGGGTTGTCAGAAACCCGAAAGTCCGACACCCAGTTTTACCAAGGGGTATCGTATTACCCAGTAAGTGGGTTGTGCATGTGCAGGTCAGATGGCCAGTCGCTCCATGTAAAATACTGGTATTCAGCTGCATCCGTTTAGACTGGAAGCCGACCCCAACATATTTGGAAAAAGGCTAGGCAGATGACGATGATACAGAGTGGCAGGGACATCGTCGTGTAATCTGAAACCATGAATTCAGCTCATGATTCTAGACCCCTTAGCGTAGAAAAGTGAAAACCTATGCGGTCAAAACGCAATAGCAGAGCAATATTTTTTTTAATAGCCGTCTACTTTCAGAATCATGTACTGAATCCATGTCAACAGGTTGTACAGACGCCAGCACATCAAGCTACCCGAAACTGTCTTCCCAATCAACTTTGAACCTTATACATTAGCGATAAAGTTGAAAATCTATTAAACAAATCTGACAGATTGTACTAACTTGATGTGCTGGCGTCTGTACGTCGATGTTCCTGTCAAGTGCCACTCTATAATTAATTCGCACTAATCTGCAATTTAAGTAATTGTATGACTATTAAATTATTGCAAAATTCGCCTTATGCTGAATAAACATTGAAAATGGCTTTTGCGTTTCAGGCGAATAATAAAAAAAAAAACATTGTTAGATGGTCTCAATTACCTACGCCTCCCTTTCACACGCACCGTGTTATTACATAACGAGTTCTAATTTTAGGCCTAACCGAAACCTTCGAGCCAGTTACTGTATTTTGAACCTTATTCCGACAAACGTAAAGTTCTTAATGCAAAATTGACAACTTGGACTCGGGTTTAACGTCAGTTTTTGTAATTACAACTTTAACTTCGTCGGATTATAGTTCGAAATTTAAAAATGATTCGACGCTTTAAACGTATATCTAAAGATGAGATAGAAGATAAACCCTGTTTTGTATTAAGGCAGGTAGAGTTTATCAAAAATGCTACTGAAATACCTTTTCCCGAATTGTGTACATTCCTGGGTGTTTCTTGTAAAAAGCCTTTTGGGACAATAACCTGTCCGTTTCAGGAGACGCCACAACTATTTGTGCACAGATATGGCGTAATACTGGAAGACACGTTGTTTTTTTATGAAGAGGTTCCTTTTGGTAATGAAGAACGTATATAATAAAAATGCCGGTCGGGGGACCCCCGGGAGAAACTAAGTTCAAAATGAAAAATCCAAGATGGCGTCAGGGAATATTTTAAAAAGAAGAAAGATTTGAAAATGTTTGCAGCCGTTATATTGGATTTTCATTTTGACAGTATTATCGGCTTCAGCACCCTCGAGAACCATGAAAACGACTCACATGACGAAAAATTTGAAAATTTTCGCAGCAGGATCTTGGATTTTCCTTTTGACTTTATTATCGACTTTAGCACCCTCGAGAACCATGAAAACTATCTCTCTTTCTCTGTCTCGTTCTATTATATGTAATAAAAAGTCGCATAGAGGAGGCATAACGCTTATTGGTTACGTGACGATTTCTGCTAGTGTAGTCCTACCGCAAGCTGCGTTAGAGAACTTCGATCCAATAATAATATATTTCTTTATTCAATAGACAACAATTTTGGTCCACAATAGGTGTTAGTAGCACTCAATACTAGATATTTTTTTCTTAATTCATTAAGCAAAAAATATCTAATTTATTTACGTATGCCCACGAAAATAAGGCCAATATATAAAAGAAATTGCGCCGACGATTTAACAAAATTCACTTTTTTTGATCATGCGAAGTTCTACAACACGACGCCAAAGGTCACTCATGGTTATAATAAATGTCGTAACTGCGGGTTACCAGAGATTTTACATGGTTAGGGTAGCTCCTAATCTAATGGGTGGCCACATGGGCGGCTAACTAGCCAACCTCGTTACTGAATCTGGAACACGGTTAGTTTTGCGTTGCATAGGTAAATAAAATATAATACTGAAGTGTTGCTTTTACTTCACGCCTCGTTCCATGCTTGCTATATTGATATGCCTAAAAGCAAAGTGCGTAACAAAGCGAACTTATTACTTAAGAGGGGGATGGGATGAGGTAGCCCGCGTAAATTAAATTTACTTACGTTTTTTGTAAAATGCAGATCAGTATCAGGTTGTATGTTGATTAAAATATGATTCGCGACCGTACCAAATCTGGCTTTACAGAAAAAAAAAAGCGATAAGACCGTCCATTGTGTCACCCTTTGTACAGTTTCTATATTTATGTCTGCAATTTATATGATGTACATAATAAAGAGTATTCTATTCTATAATCATTAGAATACTTAGTACCCCGACTATACCTACTTTTTTAGCAAATAAACAAATATGATTATGAGAATCCGCAATACCACTCCTTATGTTAGAATTGGCCTCAAATATCATGAATACATGAAATGGACAATCAATACAGTAATATGAACTTTGAGAGTTGTATTGAAGATTTTTACGATTGTAATTCTTTAAATAAATATTTAATGCAGCCGCGAATCAACATACAACCTGATACAGCCCAGCAAATTGCAAAAAACTTAAGAAAATTTGGACGCATTCGCCTTAACGCTGAACTACTCTCTGATATATTTTATTTATGTTATGTTGCTTTGTTTCCTTGTTGTTTACCTCTTTTTTGTTAATCGATTTCTATAATTTATTTTTGAAGAATTGTGATTGGCACAGGACTATATTTATATTTTAAGTTAGTGATTTTTTGTATGTAATTTTTCCATGCAACAAATAAATAAATGGAAGCTGGCGTTACACTTTGCTCAAAAATTGGTCGTAACAAAATATAAACCTATTAAATGCCTATCCAGTCATCTTACATCCACGTGCCAACATAAATACATTTGTCCAAACAAACACATTCACAACAGGTCCGTTAGCAGACGCTTTTGGGTACACTGGGGCACGCTAAGTACCTATGAATGGAGCCCCAAGTTGTAAGAGGAGGCAATATGTGTCAATTGAAAATACAATGTAATGGTGATGGGTGTGTCAAACCATTTTATTTCAATTAATAGATTTCGGAATCAGGTAGGCCGAAGCAAAGAAAACCTGTCCAGGTGGTGATTCACAGATGACTCCGCCCTGGAGTGTACATGTGGTGTTGTCCCACAAACAATGGGGCACTCACCTAATATCGTGTCACCACGGCCTGTCTTGCAGCCGAAAGTTCGCGTGCCGCGTTTTGTCACCGTCGGCGTTCTAGCTGTATTAGAATCCAATGGCTTGGCACGCGACGATGGCAAGAGACCGGATGGCATGTCTGTATTTCCATGGAAGGTGGGTAGCCCTTTAGTATGCGTTGCAACGATATTAGCACGGCAAGCCTGGAGGTCGGACTTCGGAAGACTATGTCTGAGACCAGGTTGATGACGAACAGCCCGCATCGCAGGATCACTGTAGCCAGTGGTAGGAGTAAGGAGATATTACACAGAATCCAACAAGATTTTAGAGTAGGGGAATCTGCCCACCAAATCGAATTAGTGGGGCAGATTCCATTGCAAAATTTTATTGGTTCGGTGGGACAAAGTGGAATGATTCCATCATTATAGCTTACAGTACCCGGCGATAAATATTGCACATCGACCTTTGGAAAGAGACAATCGGCTAATTTCGGCTTTGTAGAGCGTTATCTCTGTCGCACGAAATACAAACAGTCCGGTATCTATTAGGAGCTGTTAAAACAATTATGATTTGCTTCTTTTGATAATTATTTTTATTCTTTGCATAATTATTTTTTTTTGTGCAATATTTATCGCCGGGTACCTACTGTATATTATTTCGGTAGCTCCGATTCAATTTAGAACGAGATTTTTCTCCTTTCCAAAGCTGGCTACTTATTTATCCAGCGGGGTAGGTAGTTGTGTAGCACACTAACAATAGAAATGGCTTTAATTTTGACAGTTCAACAACATTCATTGCGTTATTTACGTTGTTGAGCAGACAATCTTCTCGAACATATGAAGCAATGAATTGGCAATAATCCTTCGAAATGATTCAGATTTTGGCTGTGCAACCCTGATACTGTGTAATACGTACTGATGAAGTTTGACCGTATTTTCGAAAACAGTGGTTTATTTCCATCTCGTAAGACCGTACCTCACTAATTAATCATTATTAAAAACCTGAAGAGTCCATCCGCAATACAAAGAGCTCTTTTAAGGTGGAGTCTAGCTTCGTTAAACAAATATTTTTGTTACGGATGCTTAAATTATCGGCGGAAGTTTTAAAGACGTTTCGGGAAGAATTTTTCGAATTGAATTAGTTTAAAAATAATGAAAGCCACTTTCAGATTGATAAGCCGCTCGATAACAACTGCTGTTGCTGAAAATAACTGAGGTTTCAGAAAACTTTGGTCTAAAGTTCCATAGTAGGTACATCCAATCCCTGCAGATGAGGGGTTAACCACCAACGTAAGTTATATTTTTAAAACAATCAAAATAAAAATCAATAGTCATTTGTTCAAATTAGGTTGAGTATCAGCACTTGTCAAGCATCAAAATTACATAAGAAATCCCCTCAAAACGCCCTCCCTTCACGACTTCCTAGTGTTTTAGCTGGAAAGAAGAAATGGCGCAACAAACTCCCCAGGACCACAGATTATTTCTAGTAGAGAATGTTTTCTATTTTTGAACAGTCGAAATTGCGTTTTCTATTTCCCTATTTTTAAGGGCACCTGTGCACCATCTTTTTTAATTCACAGAAAAAGTTATTATCGTGTCTTTTGAACTCTATTTACAACATTGTTACATGTTATATACGCAGGAAAATCGACGCCCATGGATTCAATACAGGATTCTAAACCAGTACGTTGAAATATTTGGTCGGTTATTTAAAAAAAAATTACTATTTCATAGAAAAATGCAATACCTAAGGGGCTAAAATGTATGAAACAGCTAAAGCGACGAAAAATTTCAACGCAGGCGAGTTCAGAATCATGTTTGCGCGTCAGTATGGGATGCCATCTTGAATTATATTTTTATTTTCTTCTATGCACTACTTTTCCTTTGAAGGCAAAACTGCATCAGAAACTCAAAGTAGCATTGCATAAAAAAATTACTTTTTATTTTCATCCGCAAAAGTTCGCATTATCCTACTTTTCATAATTCATGGCCTATTCAAATCGATACTATAATATATCCCATACTAGCAGCGCTTCGCGGTTTCACCCGCATAAGGCTGGGTTCACACGGCATTGTCCTGCACGTTTTTTTGCAGTATACGTCTTAACGAATAAACAGTGGCACATACGTTGTACATAGAACCAATCACATGTCGTTTGTACTGCAAAAAATCGTACACCGTTTATGCGTTTAAACGAATACTCAACGGACTTGTCAAGCAAATCGAATGAACTTTAACGTATTCGGCTTGCAGTGGCACATAGTATACCTCTGTCTCGTTCACATGACACGATGCTCATACGTTTTTCATCGAATGAAAAAACTGTGTAAAGACTGCTGCTATTCGTTTTTTACACGAATGAAAATCAACCGTATGAACACCCGGGTGATTGTACGTTAAAAAAACGAATACAAAGAAAACGTGCAGGACAATGCCGTGTGAACCCAGCCTAAGTTTCGATCCCGTGGGAATATCGAGATAAAACTATCCTATGTCCTTCCCCGGGATGCAATCTATCTATCTGCCAAATTTTATCGAAATCCGTTCAGTGGTTTAGGCGTGAAAAGGACATACAGACAGACAGACAGAGTTACTTTTGAATTTATAATATTAGTATGGATTAAAACGGATATTTTTTAAATAAAACCCACAAACTGCAAAGTGCAGAGCCAGAAACATGAATCTCGTTACAAACCTCCTTCGGGAGCAATTTTTCACGGAGCAATCGGATCTAGCGGTTTAATTGCAGTGGTAAGGTTAAAGTCGGGTCCCCACGGATTTCATCGGCAACCGAGTTTCACCGAGATCCAATGACGGATCTTGATTCAATTTGAATGTTCCTTTTTTAAATGGTAAGTGGGGCAGACCTTGAGGTTGGAGAAAATATCTAATTGGAAATGCAAGGTGCAGTAGGCAATCTATCCGAGAATTTGTAACTATCATTTATTGTATAATTATATAGGAAAATAGTTCTCACGGTATGTGTTGAGTTTATTTAAATGATTGGAACGAACGTTCGCACTCATTCGATAAAGGCGACATAATATCTATTAAATACATTTATGTTCTTTTCTTTATTTTTTTTTTACTTTTCTTTTTTTAATAACTTGTCTATTTTAATTTTGTAAGTTTGTGCCTACTTCGATCCTTGGTGATCAAAATAAACATTTATTTATGTATTAGAGAGTCAATATGTGAAAATACCTACTTATTCTGAAAAACTTAAGGTACTTACGGTTTTCCGAATTGAGCAAAAGGTCGATTTAAGGTGTATAGATGGCTCACTGACCTTGTGCATGTGGGCGGAGCTAAACGCCCTACTCCCGAATACGTAAAAATGTGTACGGTGGCGCGCTACACTAAAACTATGATCAAAGAATATGAAGAGGCGCAGACATGCCGCACGTAGGTCGCCATTTTTGCCTACGATTCCAGAAGGGAATGGCGGATGCAAGGCTGATATATTTTGTACCCGCGACTTCGTCCGTGTGGAATTTAACAAAAAAGTTATTGTTGAGTTCGCAGAGTTTACGATAACTTATTAAGGCGCTGTACTTAGTCAAAATAGGCTTCGCAAAACAATATTTTAGCCAAATGTATAATTTTAGAACAGCAAAAAAAATATGTTAATCTTGATCATATTTATGAGTGGACCATTGTGTTCAAAACACGTTTTCGGTAAATTTTCTCGATAGAAAAAAATCATAAAATAATCATTAAAATTGAAATCGTTGCAATTGTAACTGTGTTATTTATAAACAAATCTTGATAAAATTAATAACAGTGATGTAATGTATAATAATAAAGGGAACTGTTGTTTTTATTTATCGATTGAAATAAGATATTTGTAAGGATTAATTGTATTTAATGATAAATAACTCTAACAAGTCGAACGAAACGTCGCGCCATCGCGGCGTCTTTTTAGCTTCTCTTTCATTTCTACGCGGAACCCATAGAGTATAAGTAACTAAACAGCAGTGACTACACATGGATCGTACTTGCAAAATCGCGTACCACGGCTTACAAGTACGACTTCTTTAAGAAATCACGTCCTAAAACTAGATCTCGGGATACTTTCAAGTATTTTCTACCTGCATAGGAAATTGAACCTTAACTGTATACAAATAAGGAGCAAAATCGCTTTTACAAATAAATACGTACTTATGGAGTATAGACGATTAAAGTTTCTACTACTATTCCAACCAAGAGCCCTGTTGGAAGAAAAAAAACTTGCATAGGAAATTGAACTCTGAATTCTTACTTATGGAGCACAATCGCGTTTAGGCATGGGTCGTACTTGCAAAATCGAGTACCAGAGCTACAAAGTACGTCCACCTTAAAAAACCATAGCTCGAGATACTTTCAAGTATTTTCTATCTGCATCGAAAATTGATCCATGACTTCATACAAATAAGAAATACAATCGCGTATTCATAGCCCTGTTGGAAGTAAAAATACTTGCATAGGAAATTGACCCGTTACCTTCTATGAATAAGGAGCATAATCGCGTTTACAATTAATATTTTCACAAACCATTAAAGTAAAAATACTTTCATACGAAATTGTTCCGTAGACTCTAATTGATAAGGAGCATGATCGCATTTGCGAAAACAGACGCGGTTGGGTACCTATGTAGTTGAGCGAGTAGACGTATAAAATATGTACATATGTACTTTGAAGTCTTGCAATTAGTTCGGGTCGGTACCTAGTTACGTACTTTGGTATCTGTTTGTTCATGAAAGCTGTTTATTATATTTTATTTTATGATTAGTTTTTTCTAAGTTATGTTGTTGGTGTAAATGTTTGTACTGTTTCGGTTCTACTCATAAGTTGTATAAATAAGCAATCAGTGTATAAAAAATGGTCAACAAGAAAATAAACGGCAGGCAAGAGATCTTATTCGACGAAACAAATTGTAAAGTAAGTACCTACCTACTTTTTTGTACACACCATATTTTGTTTGTATAGATTATCTATAGACGCGTAATTTCGACGTGTATTATAACAGCTCGATTGGTCTAGTGGTCTCGTGCGTCACTTTAGTTTTCTGCACTAACGCCCGGGTTCAAATCCAACCTTTTCCATAATAAACTTTTTGTTGATTTTCTTATTTGATATAAATGTTTTTTTATTATTTTACTTTTTGCCGATTTTCTTGTTTGAAAATTTTCAGACTACATTATTATTGCTTACACTCTTTTGTAACACACTGTAGGTATATTATTTTTCTTCCGAATCAAGCTTGGTGGACGTTTTTATTATATTACTCTAGATTCTGAAGAAAAATAACTATAGGAATAAAAATGATTGTTTTTATTAAAATAACAATTACTTATTGAATTATTTTAAAAATAAGAAAATAAAAATATGCACATTATAATTAAAAAATAACAAAACAAAAGATAAGCACATTATTTAAAAAATAACAAAACAAAAGATAAGCACATTATAATAATTAAAAAATAACAAAACAAAAGATATGCGTCCACTGAGATTCGAACCTGGTGATTACGCAGTGAGAATCCGGACAGTAGAGCGCGGAGGCAATCGTACGTCTTATTCGAGTCGCTAAATTACGCTTCTAAATATAATGGAAGTCGCTCATCGACGATTCTCGCGCGGTGCACCCCGCCGTAGGTGGGGACTATACGTATCCCACTTCATCTGCTTCACCCCCTCAAATACATAAAAGTCGTCTATTCACCGCCACGTAAAGAAATACCTATGCTAATTTTAATGAAATTCTTCTAATATTTCTCCATTTAGTTCTTTTTGATCGTTTTTGCATTTTTAGTTTATTATTTATTTTTAGTTTTTCGTATTAGCCTTTTTATATACAATATTTGGTGAACGATTTCCTTGGGCCAAAACAAAAACACTATATTATTTTATTATTTATTCAATCAATTTCATTGGAGATTAAGGAATCTTCACGTATAGGATCCACTTAAAAAAAAAAAAAACTATACTCCGTTTCTTTATTATGATTTATTTACATTTGGTTAAGTACCTAAATAAACGTAGTATACAACCTCCCTATTTGAATCGGATATTATTCAATATTTCATTTCATAGGTTTTAATTTTTTTTCGTGGGAACCTAGTTTCTTTTTTTTTCTAAAATAAAAGTACATACCTAGCCTAAGTTACTCCTTATTCACCTATCTGCTAGTGAAAGTCCCAGTCACAGAAATAAATCCGCACAAGAATATGAGAAGGTAGTGATCAATAAACTCAGTAATGCAAATACTCATAGATTGACAACTAAGAACGCTAATTTTTTATAAATTAAGGTGTTTGAAAACATTTTTTTTTAATTGTGGGTAAGTAGTTATTTTCTAAACAGTCAAAATAAAATGGCCTGAAGCGGTTGTTTTAATATTACAAACAGACACTCCAATTTTATTTATTTGTATAGATACTTAGATAGATACTTATTAGTCCACTCAACGAATAACCCAAAAAGAGGTGTAGACTGTGCGTGAGCTGGGCCCTGAGCGATTTCTTCAGAAAGTTGCTCAGAGTGCTTAGGGAGTAAACATACTAAAAGTCCCCGCGTCTAGGAGGTGAGCCGGAGTGGGGGGTATAAAAATTCCCACTTTTGAGTTTTTCGCTAATATCTATAAAACGGTGCGTCGTCGTAGAGAAAACGTATTTTTCTTGACTTGCTTTGCTTTGCCATTTTTATTTGTTTACAAATTTGAAATTATCTTATATTTACAAAATAAACAATATAAACAAAAACTGTATTTAGAAATGGCACCACTAATAAAGCGTCCACGCGGACAATAGAAATGGGCCCTCTGCAGCGAGCTTATCTATAAACGCATACTGATACAATTTGTTCATAAATATTTGCACTAACACAGCCAAACGCGCGTAGTCGATCGATAGCCGGGCGGAGCAGCGAGCGACACAGCCACCCCGTCTCAGTGCTAACGCACGACTGCCGCCCGCGCCCGCGCAGAGCACCTCTGAACCTATATCTCAAAATGGGGCATTGTCTTTGCAACTGTTGATTGATTTAAAAACGCTATTTCAAATATGTAGTACTTCTAACCATCAATTTTTCAGTGTAAAAATATTTCCAAACATCAAAGCCGTTTAGAAGTTATAAGGAAATATTAGCCAAAATAGCGTTTTGGTAAATATTTTTTTAAGGCAAAAGTATTAGCCTTATGAAAAAACCCTGTTTCAAAAATGCTGTACATGAATCTATAGCAAACATATATTTTTTACAGACCTTCTAACCAAACCGTTAATGAGTTATAAGCTTCATAAAGTGACCGAGTTACGGTACTAAACGAGAGTAAGGCCCTTAAGTTTTCGACAACTGCGAGAAAGTCTTTTTTTATTGGGTTAATTAATCACGGCCACTTTGTTTCTATCAAAACCTCCTCTCAATTTCAAAAACCGCGAACAACTCATAAAAAACCTTAAAGTTTTTTAAGGAAAATTACAAACTTCATTTTAATTTTTTTTTGTGTTGAGATAAATGTTAAAATGAATTTATTTTAATTAAATCTAGCTGTTCCCACAGCTAGATTTAATCGCTTCCTATTGCTTTTCTAAGGATATTGTTGTTCTATTGTGAAATGAGTTAGAGTTAAGAATTAATTTGTTTAATTACTAGCTTCCACCTGCGGCTTTGCCAGCAAGGTATGTCGATAAAAACTATCCTGTGTCCTTTTCCAGGATGCAATCTATCCCTCTACCAAATTTTATCGAAATTCGTTCGGTGGTTTAGGCGTGAAAAGGTAACATACAGACAGACTACTTTACAGAGTTACTTTCGAATTTATAAGTGGTCGTCCAAATCAAAAGGGACCTTATGGCGGTAACTAGTTTCCGAGATATTAATAAATTTGTAAAATACCTCAAAAAAATCGTTTTTTTATTAACTGTATTTTTAAAGATGATTGTATTTACTACATGTAGATGTGTTCAACTTTTCGAAAAGTCAATTTAAAAAAGTTTTGTATACATCTAAAGTTTAGTAAAAAAGGAACCTTATCGCGGCAAGACCTAACAAATCGTTTTTCTTGTAATTCAAACCATAATATTATATCGACATTTTAATATTGCAAAGTAGGTTTTAAGTTTATGCAAGGATTGTAAGAATTTCCATTAGTAATAATCTAATAATCATAGTCAATCAAAATATACCATCAGTTACATAACTTCACACTAAAACATAACTTTTTTGTACGGCATACTTAAATTGCGATTTTCTCGAAACTTATAATTTCGATCAGTGAACTTCAAAAATTCGTAAAAAAATAACGGTAGTGGTTAGAAGGTTGGTTCTTGGGTCTATAGTTCGGTACATTTATGTAGTTTTCAGCTCTGTAGATAACTCATTTCCGCCATAAGGTCCCTTTTGATTTGGACGACCACCACTAATAGATTATTTATTAGTATGGATTAAATCAAAACCTAAACATCATTTGTAGATTTAAAAATTATTTTTTTATCGTTGTCTCGCTTAAGTCAATTAGTTTTTTGTTAATTAATTTATTTTTAAAGTCGGGCTATGTCGGTTACCTTGGTTCTCCTTACGGATCTCCTCATTCCTGATTCGATCACGCAGGGAAACTACAAGCAAAGCCCTCTCTATTGCCCTTTGGGTGACTTTTAGCCTTCTTATAAGGCCCATTGTAAGCGACACATAACCAGCCTATAATGTACCCACAGCTGGGACACAGTCTTCCTATTTTCGAGAGGCAGTGGGCTGTTATCCACTTTGTGGGCCCAATGCGGCTTGGTGGATGTCCCATGTATTAAAATGTTCGGTTCTAGGACATGTCGGTTTCCTCACGATGTTTTCCAACACCGTTTTAAGCGCAGGTGTGATGAAATAATTTACACAAAGTAAAGTGCCTGTTTGGGTGCGAACCTTTTTTTTTTGTCGTGGGGAACCCTTCAAAAGGCACCCGACCTCCGGGGAGGGAGGTCGGGGAGTGTGGGATTTTTACCTCACTAAAACCGCCCCGGTGATCACAATCAGCACATAGGGGTGGTCCCGGTTCCTCTTAAAAGACCAATTCCGGAACCACCCCGTGCAACGAACCTACAACTCGTAAATCACGACCGTTTCCACTGGGCCATAGTTTGACGCAATTTGCTCAAAATCATTTTCTTCAGAAACTTTTTGGTAAATAAAATTGGCATTTGAAAACGACAAATATAATTTGGTGGCAATCCTTTTCACGATACAAGTTCGTCCCAGGCCGGGTTAAAAGATGTTTGGCGAAGCTACATTCGACTTTAGCATATATTATGTATTCACTACCTACTCAAGAGTTTTCTTCACAATTTCAAATGTGTATTTGAATTTAAGCTGGGGTGAATGAGTCGGTTTTTCAGTTTGAATGTAATAATGTTATGTTTGCTGCATCTCTGCTATAGTGTTTTTTATGTTACCTACTAACCACTACTTCATACAAATAGCTCGCAACTGATGCATCATTTTAGATATTTTGACCATTTGGTATTTCAAATGTATCAAACTTACAAAATTGTTGATATTTTAAACATTTGATATTTAGTCCAATCAGTATTTTGGACTAAATATCAAATGTTTAAAATATCAACAATTTTGTAAGTTTGATACACCAATATTTGAAATACCAAATGTTTAGGTAATTTGTAGGTAGGTGTTAGTTGCTTAGTTATTTAAAAACATTAGGTATTTAGATTTTAGGGATTTTGAACGTAGGTTCTTTTACGTTAGTTCTTTTAATTTTAGATATTGCAATACGTACCCATCTCCTGTGTACTTGGCTAATCTCCGCTAAGATTGGCCACCGTGAGCGAAATCGGTCGGGAGGATATTATTATTGTAGTGCTTTTGATACCATTTTTACAGAAATTTTTGTAACCAAATCCTAAAAAAAATTAAAAAGAGCTTACGATAAAACTCAAGTTGAAATGGCTAGAAATGACCCAAAAAAATTATGGAATGTGATAAAAAGCGTCACTAATACTAAAAAAGATAACAGTTCTCCAACCGAGCTATTAAAAGTCTGTCCTTCTCCTCAGTTGACCATAAATGAAATGAATGATTACTTCATAAGCGTAGGACGGTCATTGGCTGAAAATATTATTAATTTACACAGTTGCGACGATGACAAGCACAAAGTTGTTAATCCAGAAAGGAAATCCCCCTTACACTCCTTCTATTTAAGAAAAACTACAGAGGAAGAGGTAGCACGTTACATAAATAACCTCAAGACTGAATGTTCGGTTGGCTGGGACAACATCTCTAACAAACTATTAAAACAATTTAAGGACTTCATTGTTCCGCCACTAACTTTTATTTTTAACCTATGTCTTGAGACAGGCACCTTTCCGCAAACTCTTAAAAAATCTGTTGTCCGTCCGATAGACAAAGGTGGTGATAAGAAAAGTTTCAGCAATTATAGACCCATATCGATCCTGCCATCTTTGTCCAAAATTCTAGAAAAGATTATTAACACGAGACTTGTGAGCTATCTCGAGAGAAACAAACTTCTCTCAGGAAATCAGTTTGGTTTTCGCGCGGGCAAATCAACTGATCAGGCTGTGCTTAAACTTACTACTCTCATTAGCACAAAATTAGATAAGGGACAGAAATGTCTATCGGTCTTTTTAGACCTCGCAAAAGCTTTCGACACTATTTCTGTTCCGATTCTAATACAGAAGCTAGAACACCTTGGTGTACGTGGTACACAGCTTAAGCTTTTTGAAGATTACTTATCCGAGCGTTACCAGTGTGTACGAGTCGATAACTACTGCAGCAATGAACTCCCTGTGTCATTTGGAATTCCTCAGGGTAGTATTTTGGGACCTACATTGTTTCTCGTATACATCAATGACCTCACAAACTTAAATATACCAAATTGTGAAGTAATCTCCTACGCTGATGACACCGCTCTAATATTCTCCGCTGATACCTGGAATGAGGTCTTTGATGCCGCACAAAATGGTTTTGATGTGGTACAAAATTGGCTGTTTGAAAATGTTTTGACTTTAAACACTGAGAAAACCAAATATCTAACATTCTCTATTCGAAACAACCCGGATTTTGACTCTTCACTTAAAATCATTCCTCATAAGTGTATCAGTAGAAACAACTGCAGTTGTGAACCGCTGGAATGCGTGAAGACTATAAAATACCTCGGCATCACAGTGGACAGTCATCTCAGTTTTAAGCAACACATAAAATTGCTATCATCCAGGGTTCGCAAACTCATTTATATATTTAAAAACCTAAGACACATAACAGATGCGAGTCTCTTAAAACAAATTTACTATGCTATGTGTCAATCTATCATCTCTTACTGTATCTCCTCATGGGGGGGTGCCCCGAAAACTACTTTGAGGAGTTTAGAAATTGCACAACGTGCCATTCTAAAAATTTCTACTTTTAAGCCTATACTGTTTCCAACAAGAGAACTATATCAGTACTGTCAAGTGACAACCGTTAGACAAATGTTCATAGAAGCAATTCTCCTTAGGCAACACTGCTCACTAGTATATGATCCTAGTAACATAGATAAGCGTAGGAAACATGAAGTGTGCTCCCGATCGTATAAACCCAAAACAGCGTTCATTAAAAGATTCTTTACGTTTATTGCCCCCCTCATGTACAATAAAATAAACAAAATTCTAAACATATATCCACTAAACAAAATGCATTGTAAGAAGAAAATTCATCAGTTTCTTCTTGGTCTGTCGTATGAGGAAACTGAGGACCTTCTAAAAATTCAAAATTAGTAGACGCTTTACAAACATTCACTCTGTTTTTCGGTACTACACGCACAAATAAACATTACACAAACACACAGATACACGCACACACACACACACACAAATACACACACACACACACACAAATACACACACACACACACAAACACATCCATATACATAAGCGGTACTTATATTTTTTCATTATGTTACACGTTAATTCAAATTTTATTCTTTGTATAGATTATAATTATTATTGGTTTTATTGAATTTAATGTGAGCTATAATAGAATTTAATTTTGGAAATTATCCTAAATCGATGTAACTTGTATGTCTAGTTTGGCTTAAACATTTTAGTAAAATCTATTAGGGGATGGCACTGTTTGCCGAGATACAGGATCCGTCCTAGTTCGGCAACAGAGGATTCCATATTAAAAACTTGTATACTAAGCCTATCAAGTCATATAATATGTTATTGTTTAATTTTGTGGTGAAATAAATATATTATTATTCCCTTTATTTATTTTTAAACAAACTTATTATATTTTTAAATATTCTTTAGAAAAAATAAATAAAAAAACATTTAAAAATATAAAAAATTGTAGCCCACCGGTATCGGGAACAGGGTCCAAGCTACCGGCGGTCAGGGCTCCAGAGAAAGGAACCTCCTAACGATACGAGCCGTGTCCAGGAGTACCGCTCTCTGCATCAAGCCCTTGACCCAGCTGCCTAACGAGAGCCTCCTCAGGTGTTGGTCGAGGCTCTTGGCAATTAAGCCATTGGCAGTAATGACTATCGGCACAATGATCGCTGAGTCCACATCCCACATGTCGACAACCTCGCGAGCCAAGTCAAGATACTTGATTTGCTTATCTTTCTCGGCTTTCACGAGGTTCTCGTCATGCGGGACGGTTATGTCAACAATCATTGCGCACCGCTCTGATCGATCCACCACCACTATATCAGGCTTATTAGCTATAATAGTCCTGTCAGTGATGATGGATTGATCCCAGTACAATGTGATATGGCCATTTTCGAGAACTGGGTCGGGTGCATACCTGTAGTACGGCACCTCCGATTCCACAAGGTTGTATTGCAGAGCAAGTTGCTGATGGATAATCCTGGCTACAAGGTTGTGTCTATGCAAATATTCTCCGTTAGCAAGACGAGAACATCCGGAGATAATGTGACGGATTGATTCGCCCGGACGGTGGCATGCCCGACATATGTCAACCGTACCGTCCTTCACAATAAATCTCCGGTAGTTATTCGTCATCATAACTTCGTCCATAATTGCACAGACAAACCCTTCGGTTTCTCCGAAGAGTTCCCCGGAACGTAGCCAGGCAACGGACGCTAGGAAGTCTACATCGGGCCCATGTAGGGCCCGGAAAAAGCGTCCGTGAAGCTCCTTACTCTGCCATATCTCCATGCGGTCGTTAGTGTCAAGCACTACAGGTTTGCGCCAGTTCTCTTTAGCCAAGGAGAGCGCGGTAAGGCCCTTGTCCACTGCCACAACATCTCGATGCATCCCCACGTCGGCTTCTAGGAAATATTCCCTGAGACTGCATATCTCACGATTGTGAAGAGTCTTAGCATTTAAGAAGCCTCGACCTCCACACTTCCGTGGGATATACAGTCTCATAACCGAAGAACGTGGGTGATGCATTCGATATGCCGTCAACAATGTACGGACCCGCCTATCCAGGGCGTCTAGCTCTGTTTGAGTCCATTTGAGTATGCCGAAAGAGTACATCAAAACCGGCATGACCCAACCGTTGAAGGCACGCACCTTATTTCCGCCTGATAAAAGACTATTAAATACTTTTCTCAGGCGGCCAAAGAAGCGCTCCTTCAACGATTGTTTCATATCGGTAACGTTGATGCCCAGTGCTTCCGACATACCCAAATACTTATAGGTTTCGGTTGCTGAGAGAGATCTAAGATTTATGGAATCTGTGAGCTGGGTTCCCACAGATTCCACAATCCCCCCTCGTTTTACATGCATGACCGCACATTTGTCCACACCGAATTCCATCCTGATGGCGCTACTGAAAGTTTCAGTGACCTTCAATAGCTCCATCAGTTGCAAATCGTTGGGGGCAAAGAGTTTCAAGTCATCCATGTAAAGGAGGTGAGATATAACCTGACCACCTCTCTTCAACCGATAGCCTAGACCTGAATCCTCCAACAGCGTGCTAAGAGGATTCAAGGCTAAGCAGAACCAAAGTGGACTCAAACTGTCGCCCTGAAATATACCCCGCTCTATCCTTATCGGCTCACTATTCCTCTGGATTTGCCGACATCCTGGATAGCGAAGGACTGTCCTCCATTGCCCCATACACGACATCAAGAAGGTGCGCAGGGTTGCATCAATTTTATACAACTCTAGCACCCTCATGAGCCATGTATGTGGCACCGAGTCATAGGCCTTCTTATAGTCTATCCAACATGTCGACAGATCCTTTCGGGAACGGCGAACCTGTTGGCTAATGGCCATATCAATGAGGAGTAGCTCCTTAGTACCACGGGACCCGTTCCTACATCCATTTTGAGAAGCACACATAACAGAATTCTCGTTAATATGTTTATTTATTTTAGCTCTCAAAATGGAGGTAAGAACTTTATAGACCGTTGGAAGACACGTAATCGGTCTATAATTTTTGGGTTCCGCAGTACTACCCGATTTATGGAGCAGGTGGGTTATTCCAGTCGTCAAGAACTCTGGTAGCGACCCTGACTCTAAGGCTGACTGGAATAGGGCTGCCAAGCAAGCATGCGATCTTGTGAGCCATTTAATCCAGAAGTTGTGCAGTCCGTCCGGCCCTGGTGATTTCCAATTTGGCAACGGACGAACTGCATAACTTACATCTTGGGGGCTGATCGTTATTGCCCCCATTTCTGTTATTGCATCGCATGCTCGCTCGACGTCCCGAGTCCACTCACCTTCGGTATGACTGACAGGTACTGACCAGATGTTACGCCAAAATGAACACATGGCGTTATCATCCGGCAGGCACATGTCAGTCACACCTTGGTCCGGTCGCTCCCATGCTCTGTAGACCCACCTTTCATCGCTTTGGAAGGTGCGATTTAGAGTGTACCGTTCCACCCGACGCTTATACCTACGAATACGGTTTGCCCATGCATACACTTTCTGCTTCCAGAAGTTGATGCGCTCTGTGACACGGGACATGTAGTCTTGAGGACTGATATCAGTCCCCGAAAACGCCCGCCTCACAAAGCGCATCACTCGAGGGCGATTGTTGCCCTCCCGGAAGCAGATTAGTTTGCCGATGAACGCTCTGGCCCCAGCAATGCGTCGTTCAATCCTATACTGCCATGCCGGTACGGCTGGTTTCGGTCGTGTAGCTCTGTCATCCGGAAATTTGACATGAGCTACACGACATGCCGTTACAGCCGCGCAATACAGGATTGAATGAGCATCGGTGAGGTTTTCGCAGTTATCAAAATAGCTTGACAACTGCGAATCCAGAACAGCCACCAGCGCCCTATTTCTGTTATGCATGGGCAAACGAGGTAAGCGTGGTCTGAGTTCGGGTGTCATGAACCGATATTCTCCGATCGCACCCTCCAAAGTACTCCTCATCACCTCACTGCACTGGATACTTATATTAGTAGCCATGTCATTACTTACGTCGTTTTCGCAAATTAATGGTGTGGTAGACTGTGGTGGTGCCACAGCCTGCGACGGCGTAGCAATGACATGGCTACTCTGCATTTCAGTCCGCAAGCGATCAAGCACGGTGTCATCCAACATACGATTACGCTGGATGACTCGTACCTGATCCGACAGTCGTTGTGCCGATACGTTGACAGCCGGCTCAAGCACCTGAAACAGAGAGAGCATCCGAACACGGTACGCGGTCAGGTTGTTTCCTCCCTCTGTAGCCCCATAGTATGAGCGCATGACGTTCTCGTTGATGGATTTCGTCCATCGCATGCGCTGCACACTTCCGCCGGGAGCTGGGACCCTATCAGAGGCCGGTGGGCCTCGAGGTCCTAAACCGTCCGGCGGCCGGCGTCCTCCCCGTCGACGAGCAGGTGGTGGCGTCGTGGGCGGAGAGAAATACTCGTCGCTCGAGCTCGACGCAACTGCCGCGGCCGGTGTCGTCACAGCGCTCACAATGGGGCTGGGTACCGGCGGCGACGAGGCGGAGCTGAGCGAAGAGTCCGGAGGTGGTAGGCGTGCTCTTCGTAAGGCGGATCTTGTCAACATTTTCTGTTTGGTTTTATCGGAGGTGACATGACAGATGTCACCTCCGATTCGGCAGTTTTTGATCAAAGTTTATTCTAATACTGTGGTTCATTTTAGGTAGATTTTTATAAAATTATGTTTAAATTAACTATTTGTGTTGTGGCTGTTGTATTTCACATTAATTATTGAAACTGCTTTTAAAATTAAATTAACTGAAAATTGTTCAAACTGATTTGACGTGTTGACGTTGGTGTTATTATATTATTATTATTATTATTATTTAAAAAGGGTGAAGGTTGTCAGTCTAAAGTTCTTCGGATGAGTAGATGAGGACAAGGTTTTTGTCCTTCAGTCCATTACGGATTGGAATTAATCAATATCTATCTAAATAAAATAACGTAACAGGTCTACATAATTTACATGAGAAATTAGAATGTTGGCCTACGTTTATAATTTGAATTAACGGGGCAATTCTAGTAATTTAAAGAATGTTCACAGTCAGATCCGTCTCAATTTGTCAAAAATACTTCTAAATTTCCTACATTTTTGACAAACGTTTGACATTTGTTTGCCGCCGAGATGAGACTGAAATCAAATTTAGAACGTTTCTAATTACGAGAATTGGCCTTCAGTTCCAGAGATAAGCATTTTTTATAAAATTTGCTGTTTTTAGACACATCCGGCATTTCTAGAATTCGTAAATTGTCATCTAAATCCACTTACCGTGTACAATGTCAGTCAACCGCCGCCGTCTGAAAGCAAATCCATTATAAATAGTTGTGTCTCAAAATAGTTTCCACGTCATACAGTCAGCGACAACTCACTTATAATGATTTCACCTGTAAATTTTTTACTAATGATACACGATTATTATGTTTTGTTACGTTACGGGAGTGACACAATAGATTACGTTAAGAAAAGGTATTTATTGGGAAATGCAAAGGAAGATAATTAAAGAAACAAAAAGCAGTAGTAGGTATGATACAAACTTCGATCAATAATGTATGTACTAGATGCCCGATAAGCGCTTCAAAAACGGCCCGAAAAATAAGAGCACGAATACTTTTGTGCTCTTATTTCAAATTAGTATGGCCCAATCATAGCCAACGTTAAGACATCAAAATGGCTCAGTGCCCTTTTTGATTATTGATCGAAGGATACAAACATAGAAAAAAAAAACCAACAGTAAAAAGAAATAAAAATAAAGTCCTGTACGCGGCCAAAGAGCTATCTCAGTAGGTATGGTGCTGCGACATTTAAATCATCACTATCCTTATCATTTCAACTGCAAGGCATCAACTGCCGGACATACTCGTAGGTCTGTGTTCCCTTCCACATATAACTTCTTCTGGGTACGCTTGTTCCATCGTAAACCTCATCCACCGCATTCCATCAGGCGAGATGGATGTGTAGAGCAGACACATTATTATTATTGTATTGTCAATGTCAATTAATAATGTGTGTTTTATGTCATTAATGTCATTATTGATACCTATTGTCAATGTCAGTTAATAATGTGTGTTATTTTTGGTGCCTGGCCAAAATGGATCAATGGATTGTGTGTGTATATTTTGTCTTTTATTATTTTTATTTGCAATGTGCGTATTTGTTTGTGCAGAATAAACAAATTTTCTTTCTTTCTTTTCATTTTGCAAATTAGAAAAGGTCTCCTACAAGCGTCAACAACAAACAACAAACTTTTATCACTAGTGACTGTTACCAATTGCACCCTGAAACACGAGCCGAGTTCTAGTGAATTGCAAATGCCAGTATTTCGGGTCTGCCGATTAATTCAGATTGCATCGAAGAGCCCCCACTCGACCCCGTTACCGAAACGACTGAAACTTTTAATCGCACGCCGATAATTACACTTCCATATGTATAAGTATGTGGTTTAAATTGGCTTTTACTGAAATATTGATTGGATTTCACTTGAGTTGTTGTTCAGTCTTTTCCATATCAGGTGCACATTACTATGTAAGTAAGTTTTGACGTTCAAAAGTGCCTTTAATGTGCCTATTTGAAATAAATGATTTGACTTTGACTTTGACTATGGTTTGTTTTATCTTTTTACTTTAGGTTCTCCTTTCATCATCATCTGCCTAGCCTTTTCCGAACTATGTTGGGGTCGGCTTCCAGTCTAAGCGCATGCAGCTGAATACCAGTATTTTACATGGAGCGACTGCCTATCCACTTATTGGGTAACATGATACCCCTTGGTAAGACTGGTTGTCAGACTTTCGAGCTTCTGACGACCCGTAACGACTACATAAGTACTTCACTCCTTTGCCTACCCCGAAAATACAAGATAAGTGTGATGTTATGTTATCATATTAGATGGTTGTTAATAAATTCTTATGGTCTTGATGTTATTACCCTCTCTCTGCCTTTTAGGCCCAATGGATGGAACCCCAACATGAATTTATAATTAATCCGGAATATAATAATCTTTTAGCGTTATTGTCTCGAATTCTACTTCCCCAAGTACTACCTAGGTATTCTTACAAATTAAATGAGAATAGCATTAAAGCCGGATTTCTTTATCTTCAGATTATACTCTCAATAGCTATTGATTCACACAGTTCACCTTTAAATTTTATTCTAATTTTATTTATTTTTTCATTTTTTTTGAAGTGAAAACTTCTTTAGCGGCGTTGTACACTTTTTTTTGTAATGGGTAAAAAATGTTAAACTCCCGTCAGGACACGTGACCTGATCGAAAATTCGTAAGACGCATGGAGAGTAGACAGCCGGCACGGCGTAGGAGAGGAAGTATCCCCCTCTCTTTCTACGGCGCGGCGAAAATGTATGCCTGCGCCTGCTGTTTCGTTTAGGCGGCGGCGCAGGGCGCTTACGCTTGCGCGAATGTTCGTGTGTGTTTATGTTACAGCTGAGTGTTACAGCGTGCCACGCGCATCCGTGGATGGTGACAGCCGATGGCTCGACTGTCTGTGTAGTGGCCACACTGCTGTGTATTCGTAAAATTCGTGTATATAAAGTGTTTAAAATATGGAAATTGAATATATAATAATATTCAAGTTTTCACTTCTGCCGGCACCCCCGGAGTGCAACCCGTCGTTTTTTTTTTTCAGTATCAAGAAGAGCTGCAGTGGTGGCCCAGTGGTAAGGGTCTCTACTCAGTCTTAGGTTGTAGATTCAAACTCAGGCAGGTATTTTAATTCGTGTAATTTTTTTCATCACCTTTCTTAAAACGGTGAACGGAAACATCGTGAGGAAAGCCTTGCGCCACCGAAAGTTCGAAGATATTCGTCGTCCATCAACACATACTGGTCTTATTACCCCTCTGACATGAAGGAGGCCTGGGTTCCAGAAGTGGGAACATTATAAGCCGATTATGCTACAGTATCAAAATATCGAACCAATAGCTCTCCGGTAAATCCAGTCAATTCCGTTAAGAATACCTCAGAAACTGCATTTTTACCCGTCTACGGCGAAGCAAAAAGAAGGGTTATTTTGACCGGTATGTATGTATGTTCATCTGTTCCCTTATATTATCTTCTAAACTACTTGTCGTAATTTGTCAAATGAGGTATCGTTGGTAGCGTGCTGATCGTCCGCTGGTTACAGGCTATGTGACGTCACGTTAAATTAAATATGGCGCCCTGTAGCGGACATAAAGTCATGACGTAAAAATATATTTTTTAAAAGTTAATCACTTAACTAAACTACAGAGCTAGTCAGTCGAGCACTTAAGCAGCTCCATAGTTCCCACATTTCATTTCAGAGTTTCTCATTGAACAGTTATGCATTACCCACGTACGTTGGAGTACTGTTAATTATGACAGTCAGACGTACAGACGCCAGCACATCAAGCTACTACAATCTGTCAAATTTCTTTAATAGATTTTCAACTTTATCGCTAAAGCATACGGTTCAAAGTTGATTGGGAAAATTTGACAGTTTCGGGTAGGTTGATGTGCTGCGTCTGTACATACATTGTAGGTATCGAGCAGCCAATCAACGGGATGTCGGTACAATATGCGTTAATTAGTCGGCAGTCGGCGTCGAAATCAATCGTCGGCGTTTCTAGAACACTGCGTTTATGTATGTAGTTATAACTTTGTTTGAATAGAGGCCATTTATTGTGGAAACTGTAGGTATATAAAGATATCAATAAGATGTATGAACTGGAAAATACCATAAGATAACATCACAGCCTGTATTCCCCGAATTTAAATCCCATGACGTAATAGAGGGTGAGATTACTGGAAAAATATTCAGGACTAATTTTATTGTATATACACAGAGTGTTTGGAAGCTGAGTGCAAAGCTTTAAGGGAGTGATAGTTGACACCATTTACGGCATTTATACAGCACGGCAGTATAGCTTTCGACCACTCAATATTTACTTATTTAAAAGTTATGCGATAACTATTGCTTTTTACGAAGATGTCACAGTTGAACTCATGCAGAAGTGGTGATTATCATCAATATCACCGTCTTGATGACTATCACCTCAAAAGTCTCAGTTGCTAAAATATTTTACAAATATAGTCCGGCCGCCGAAAGAATGCGTGTCTGACTCCTGTCAGTGCGACCACTATAGTAGCTTATAAAGATCAAATTCGCAAAACACGTATTCGTTTGTATGAAACTGACAGGTGGCTAGGACATGCCGGTTTCGTCACGATGTTTTCCTTCACCGTTTTGAGAGCAGTGGACATGAAATTGTTTACACAAAATAAAGCGTCTGTCTGGGTTCGACCCTACGACCTACAACTCGTAAGTCGCGGCTGTTACCACTGGGCCACCACTGCTTATGTAGTACAGTACCCGGCGATAAATATTGCACATCGACCTTTGGAAAGAGACAATCGGCTAATTTCGGCTTCGTAGAGCGTTATCTCTGTCGCACGAAATACAAACAGTCCGGTATCTATTAGGAGCTGTTAAAACAATTATCATTTGCTTCTTTTGATAATTATTTTTATTCTTTGTATAAAATACAAAAAAAAGGTAAAGGTCGATGTGCAATATTTATCGCCGGGTACTGGAGATTATACGCAAATCGTCTTGTAATATGTAAATGTCTATTGATGCCTGACAGGTGTATGAAGGAGGTGGGCCGAAACCCACCCCGCGGGCCCAGTGCGGGTTAATCGATGTCACAAATGTCTTCCTTTTTTTGGTTCTAGTTTTGAGAGCAGTGGTGATAAAATAATGTACACAAAGGAACATTATAAACTGATTATGCAGATCACTTATGTAAAGATTTTTAAAAATTAGGACACCGCTCCCCAAGGGCTTAGTGAAGGGCTCCTGAAACCTCCACAATTAATACAGTCATCATTACCTCGCTCGGTTGCAGTGCTTCAGCGCTGAAAGCGCTTTTGACCCACTTTCAGCGCTGAATTCGACCATTATTACAGATAAAGTTTTTTGGTGAGATGTTTTGTCATTTGTTTATTTTTCTCTGAAAAGTGACAACGAGAGAAAGGTAGAAATAGTTTTTACAGATACTCATGAATAAATAGGTACCGTTAAGTGCTAAGGGACCGTTCAAGTATTACGTAAGCAGATTTTTTGCAATTATTAGCCCCCCCCTCCCCCTCGTCAGCACAAGTAAGCAAAGCTCTTACCCCCCCCATGCTTACGTAAACATCATGCATGCAATCAATAAAGAAACCAGAACACATTGAAAAAAAATGTGTTCCTGGTTTCTTTATTGATTCATGAACACAGTTATATGCGTTTCGTTTTCAAGCATAGACAAGTAGTGTTGCCATATGTGTTCAAACCAAAATCGACTAAATATTGTAGAAAATCCGAAAAAGTAAAAAAATAAATACTGCTGACGTAATCACCATCCAGACCCCCCCATCCCCCATGTCATCAAAAATAAGCAAAGGAAAGACCCCCCCGCCCCCCTGTAGTGCTTACGTAATACCGTGATCGCAAACGTGACTGCTGATCCTGCGGTCCTGGTTTCGACTCCCAGGTCGACGCCGTCTGTCGCCTTGTCGCTCACTATACATATGCACACTAATAGAATAGCAACAGAAGGCATAATTGTTTTTACCTGTGAATTGTCAGTAGGATTAATTGACTTTAAACCATCTCTTTCATTTATTAATCGGTTTCCAGAAATAAAGTAATTAAAACACTCCTCACAAACGTTCATTTTCGTCGAAATGAGTTATCCAATTATCATTGAACCGTTAATACTTGAAGATAATTATGAATGGAAATCAAGGCTCCTTCAAACAGGCGCGACACGCGATATAATCGCGCGCGACTTAAAGGCATTGCAAGTAGCGCAACGACTTTGTGTCGCGCGCGATTATATCGCGTGTTGCACCTGTTTGTAGGAGCCTTAAGACTACAGTTACAGATACGTATAAATATTTAGGTACTTATTTAGAACACAAACACAAAAATCGTTGAATGACAGTTGACATACAAACACTATTTTTAAAAGAAAAACAGATGAATTTCGTTACGTGAGAAACACTTTGGATAAACGCTACAGTGTCGCGGGCCGCGGCCGGTCGGTATAAAAAGAGAATCATTCTACTTTTTACTTTAAATCTATACATATAAATAAATAAAATTTTAGTGTCAAAATAACAGGTTTTAACTAAATGCAAATGAAAGTATAAACGGTACTTATAACAAAACAACAATTTTTTTTTCTGTCTGTTTGTTCCCGCTAACCTCCGAAACGGCTGTACATATTTTGACGGGACTTTCACTGGCGGCTAGCTGATATTACATATAAGGAATAACTAAAGTTTCTTTTATTTTGGAAAAACTAATAGGCATCCGCGCAAAAAAACTAAAACCCATGAAATCCAATTTGTTTTCCGGCAATGCACGCGAACGATGTCGCGGGTACAGCAATAGTCAGCTAGCATAGAATAAGCAGTAGCAGTTTGTAAGATCCCAAAAAACTTTAATTTCTTACATGTTAACGTTACCATTATACCTTTAATACCTCTAAATCAGCGGTTTTTTACAGTAGTTTTGTAAACATACCTATTATAACCTAATCATATCTTTCACAAGATAAAATCGGCAAACCCGCTTGGCCAAACTACTTGTCAAAAATTGGAACGCGTCACAGCACGCGGTGTCACGAGTTCGATTCCATGTTCATTCCATGTTTGTTGTTATTCGAAGAACTGAGTCTTTCGGCCAATTTAATGTTAAGTAATTAGGTATAGTATCAAATAGGTACCTATCAACTCTTAGATAGGTGCACCAATAATATTAAGTAGGTAGTAAGTAAACAAAACATCAGCATCGATAACATTATGACGTACGGACGCGACATGCATGTTTAGTCGCCGCCTCGCTCTGGGTCGATAACCGCGGCAACCGCCGACTCGGCTCCGACAGCACACCGAGCATGGCCGAAGGCGGCGCGGCACGAGGGCGACGCGACGCGGGGGGGACGCGACTCACTCTCGGCGCGGCAACCAATCGGCAGTGCCGCGATCGGCTGCCGCGTAGCACAACGCATCGGTCCCGCGCGATAATTCCTAGCTACCTATATTGGTTACAGTAAAATGGCGGTGGAAATACAGTTGATAAATCAGATAGAGCAACATGAGTTTCTTTATAACTTCAATCTACCACAGTACAACAGGAAGGATATGGTGGAAGACGCTTGGGCCAACATTGCAGCCAACACGAATATGACAAGTAAGTTCGCTGTGTGCCACAGTCCGCATCGCCGACGCGTGACGTCACTGTAACGTGCATCGCTTTTTTTGTTCAGAAAGTGATCTGTTTGTGATGTAACGTGCCTCAGTGAGCCAGTAATGTATTTGGAACAGTTTATATCGCGTCTTTGTTGTGTGGCTCTGTTTCAATGTCATGCCGTAATAGTTGAATGACGGACACGACATGCATGATGTGTTGCCAGAGTGATATACCGATAATATTGTTGTGATTAACTATAATGTTTCCTGTAAATGTTTTGTTTTATTCCGTACCTAATTACTATTGAAGTAGGTACCTATGGTGATTTTAGTGGTACCGCGCGCCGTGGCGTGGTATTAAAGAGATGCCTAGTATGAGTTTATTATGATCTGAATTTAAAACAAACATAAAATACAAAACTTACTTAAATGATGGTAAAAGCAATTCAAAAGTACCTACAACATTAATTATAAAACATAATAGGATGAAGTGAATATAAGATTTATCTAAACTCAAACTCAAAGCATTTATTTCAATTAAACCATTTACAGGCACTTTTGAATTGTCAAGAAGTCGGTCAGTCAGAAAATATGAAGCTAGTAGTTGCCCATTCCAAAGCGTAGGTACCAATTACAGACATACTAAGTACAGACGCCAGCACATCAAGCTACTACAATATGTCAAATTTCTTTATTAGATTTTCAACTTATCTCTAAAGCATAAGGTTCAAAGTTGATTGGGAAAGTTTGACAGTTTCGGGTAGCTAGATGTGCTGGCGTCTGTACCTACTTCTTTTTATATGTATGACCGAATTATTAATTGTATTTCACACTAAACTTAAACGGCTTTTACATATTAAAATCTCTATTTCCCTATACCATGTTTATAGTTATGTAACTTACCATAAACTTAACCCCAGCGACAAACATTTTTAACACCCGTAAAATCAGAGAAATTCTTTCACCTGACAACACTATCATTTGTTTTCGTCCGCACGCCACAGAGGGCGCTATAATTAAATCTCTGAACACTGCATTTAGCAGCAAAGTTGGTGAACAGCCAGAAGTCTGATTATTATCTTATCTCCCTATTAATTGCGTTCTTTTCTTATTTCAGTTAGCGATTGCAAAGAAAAATGGCGGAACATAAGGTCATCTTTTCTGAGGAGTATGAAACCCAGCGGGTTTAAAGTAAAAAAGCCATACTATCTTACCGAATACTTAAAGTTTATCTTACCATTCTTGAAGCCGACAACTGGTATCGAAAGCGCAGACGACAGTCAATACGACTCCCCACAACACACTAGCGATTCAGAAATAGTAGTAAACTTTATAAAAGAGGAACCAGAGGATGGCGAAAATGAAGAAAATACTGAGAACAATTCAGAAAATGGAATACTAAACGATCTACTAACGCGCAAGGCGACAGTCATGCGTAAGAGGCGGCGATTCATACCCGCGAGGAAGAACTTAACTGACCCACAAAGGATTCACAAGAACAAGCCAATGACGTCGACGTTTCCGCGAAACTTCAACAGTTCTACAGACTTAACTAGTACCACAAACAACAGTAACAACGCAATGAGAATGTTCCTAATGAGCTTATTACCAGAAATAGATACAATGACTGAAGACCAAATTAGACTGTTCAAAATAAAATCTCTGATGCTGATAGACGAAATTAAAGTAAATTACACACAAGTAAGACAGAGTGCCTCTACATTAAATAATGAACGGTTACAGAAACGATTGATAAATCTACTTTTAAAGAATTTGCAAAATTCAACCAAAGAAAGTGTGAACTCAAAGTTAGGTATTATATTATGATTAATTAAAGACTGCTCATATTTTGATATTTGATAGTGATTGTTAATTAAACTAAGTACAGTTACGGTTGTGTTTTCATTTTCAATAGACAGTGATTCGTTAGCTAGGAATTACTTAACTCAATCAAATTCAAAGCATTTATTTAAAATAAACCAATCAAAGGAACTTTTGAATTGTCAAGGGGTCGTTCAGTCAGAAAGATGAAGCCAGTTGCCCATTCCAAAGCGTAGTAGGTACCTATGGAAAAGAACGGGCAAAAAAATCCACGGACACTCTTTTATCATAGAAATTGTTACAAAATATTGGTTACATCATTCGGCTTAGGCCCTGTGCACACCACGTTTTTTAAACGCGCCGTTGACGCGCGTTTGTGGCGATACAGACGCGATACGCACGCGAGTCAGATACTGGCAGGCTCTGTAGGATAAAAGCGCGCCGTCGACGCACGTTTCTAAAAAGCGCGTCAACGGCGCGTTTAAAAAACGTGGTGTGCACAGGTGTAGTCTTAGTAGTCTTAGTAAGCGTTTCGGCCGCTGAGTTTCGTCCCATATCGGGTCGAAACTGGAATTTCATTATTATTAATATTTTTGAGTGGTGTTTCGGAGTCGTGCCACGCACCTCGCAGTGTTGGGCAGAGATGTAACTATAGTACACTCACATTCAGCCAGTTATGTTAAGTCCCATGTAAAATAAGTGGCGAGATCCTATTGCCATCACGATTGCCCCATTTCAAAACCTAGTAAGGACTTAAAATGAAATTTTACAGGAGAGCGCATAAAGTTAATATTGGTCAGCCTATGGAAAGTATTTTTTAAATTGGTTGAAGTGACTTACTAGGTTTTAAAATGGGCACTAGGGAGTGAAAGGTGCACTTACTAGGTATCGATGCTTAAATATATCTCCTTTTATTTAAGTTTAAAACGCTGGTGTTTTTGTATTTGGTAGAGACCTTCTAGGTTAGCAAGATTATGCAATAAAACGATTTTTGTAAAAAGTGTCCCTTACTAGGTTTTGAAATGGGACAGCTGATCAATCGGGCACACATCCAGACTCCGGGCTGCTACTGAGAGATTCCTGATTGATAAACCGGTTCGGGCAAAGTTTCACTGACTTTGCCCAAACTGGGAAACAAACCCAGGACCTCATGCCCGGCACCACCGCTACTTACAGCTAGCGACACCTTTTTTTCTTTTTTTTGATCCGGGTTGGAAAATTCTCATGGACGTCCGCCGCCCTGGGGCAGGCGGCGGGGTCTGTCAGACTCTTACTGACTAAAAACCACCCCGGTGTTCCATCTCACACCTACGCCGGGGGTCGCGGGAACGTACGATCCTTCCGCAACCCCCGGCTGGTGCCGGCCCGCCTCTGCGGGCCCCGTCTGGTCAGGGGGGGGGTGTGAGGTGTTTGACTCCCCCCGCGACGTCTAAGAGGGGCGCGCGTGGAACACATCGCGCCGCCACCTCGGGTCCTGATGTGTGGGGGGCGATGGACGTACAGCTAGCGACCCCTAGACCAACGAGGACAAAATACTTCTTAGAGATAATCTGCTATGTCTAAGATTTAGACACCATTGTGTTTCTGAGCAAGCAGGCTTTATTTGAACCAGTTAAGGGGGTGCGCTAGGTAGCTTGCGTAATTTAAATTTTCTTACGTTTTCTGCAATTTGCGGGTCAGTGTCAGGTGTCGCGAGCGTAACAAGTATGTACATATTATTATAATCATTAAAATCATCAAATCAATACAATTACCTAAGTTCATAAAGTCCTCGACCGTATTTCGGCCACGGCGGCTAATCTTGACGGAGACTAGCCTTCGGCGCGGGAGATATTATGTGATATATATTATTGTGCACAAGTGTGACACAGCAGGTGCACTCCCTATTCCCTCACTCTCATAGTCCGATGGGACGGTAATCCAACACGAGAGATACCAGGAGCAGGACCAATGGCTTAACGGCTTCTAAGTTCATAATAATATAATCCTATTGAATGAATATTTCATGAAATATCAATCATTACAAAAACGTAAGAAAATTTGAATTTTGCGGGCTTCCCTGGTGCTTCTTTCTTAAACTTACGTCTATATTATTTTCCCCTTGTTTTTGGCATTTTGTTACGTAACAACATACTCAGCCTAAAATGTTCCCACTGCTGGGAAACAGGCCTCCTCTCTGTGAAAGAGGGTGGGACGTACGTAATCTACCACGCGGGCCCAGTGCGGGTTGGTAGATATGTCAATGTCATATGTCTTCGAATTTTTGGTTCTAGGACATGCCGGTTTCCTCACGATGTTTTCCTTCACCGTTTTGAGAGCAGTGGTGATGATATAATTTACAAAGTACCTACGAACCTACGACCTACAATTCGTAAGTCGCGGCCGTGACCACTGGGCCACCACAGACTGCTCTGTGTTACGTAACAAACGAAGGCAAAATTGCAATTATTACAAAAACTTCGGCATATGTTATGTCGTGACGGCACAGCCCACTGGCCCCGCCCCTTATGAACGAGGCTGTGGGTTCAATACCAATGTCACCATCAGCGACTTAAAAACACCTTCACAAAGGTTACAGAATTATAAGTGTTATAAAAGGTATCACTTTGATTCAGTAACATTATTGTATCTGTTACATTTATAAATGTTACATTTTTTAAAACAGTTTTAAAAAATAGTGTTAAAAACGCTTATGAGTCCCTGGTCATCATCACATCTGCCTAGCCTTTTCTCAACTACTTATGTTGATGGGGATTCCAGTCTACCCGGATGCAGCTAAATACCGATATTTTACATGGAGCGACTGCCTATCTGACTTCCACAGCCCGGATACTGGGTAATACGATACTCCTTGGTAAGACTGGTCTCAGACTTTCGGGCTTCTGACTACCCGTAACGACTGTCCAACCAATGACCAATGTAACTTTTTCAATTCATTAACGTAGGTACTTTCTGAATTTATCTTGGACATTACAATGCGCGCCACGAAAGAAGAGACTTGACCCCGTCTCCCCCGCTCTTTTTGCCGCCCCTATGACGTCCGGACCCGTCCCGCACTCAGACCTCATACCGCTAAAGATACCTAAAATCGTGTACTGCGCAAGTCAAACCACGTGGTGTGTCAAGTCTCATCTTTCGTGGTACGCATTGTACCTACTGACATCGGTGAATTAAATCATGCGGAAACCAGAGGAGCAATTCTCGTAATTTTAAGAAGAGTCAGATCTCAGTATCAAAATACCTCTAATTTCCCTACATTTTTGATTCGCAGTTACCTCTCGGCGATTAACAAATGCCATAAACTTGTCAAAAATGTATAAGAATTGATTGTATTTTTGACAGATTGAGACTGAGGTTAAAATGCGAACGTTCTTAAAAATACGGTAATTGCCCTCTGGGCAAAATATCTTGAGCAATCGTTATGACCAATATGAGCATTGATCCGATGAGACGAGGTCTTTGACCAGCAATTGGACAAGAATAGGCAGGTAATATTATTAGCAGCAAATATAGCAGCGATATCTTAATAAAGTCCACCATCATTTGTTCCATTCCATTTCATTATTATAACAGCGAAGTTGAAAAATGGAAAACGATTTTAAGAAATTCGCTATTGTGTTTTTATATTTTGCTCTGATACTGTTTGTTAATACTCCATTGAATAACAATTCGCTTTTTTTTTTCAATTTCGAAAATGGATTGGCATCTGCCAATGGCTCTGTCTGTCACAAAATTTAGCTGAAGACTGTATTTACTTTTTCACCAAAAATGTCTTACTTTTGATTTCTATTTCGAAAGTAGATAGATAGAAGATAGAATACTCTTTATTACACTCTCACTCTCACTCTCACTCTTTACTCTTTTTTACTTTACATCGCTATACTAGCGACCCGCCCCTGCTTTGCACGGTTTTAGTCTCCTGCATCATCATCTGCCTAGCCTTCTCCCAACTATGTTGGGGTCGGCTTCCAGTCAAAACGGATGCAACTGAATACCAGTATTTTAAATGGAGCGACTGCCTACCTGATCTCCACAACCCAGTTACTTGGTAATACGATATTTCTTGGTAAGACTGGTTGTCAGACTTTCGGGGTTCTGACGACCCATAACGACCGTCAAAGACCCACGAATGACAGCCGGGACCAATGGTTTAATGTGCTTTCCGAGGCACGAAGGGTTATTGGTATGTAAAGATGGTCACCCATCGACGGACGGACCAATCAGTCGACCTTTGCGGCTGTTATTATTAGGCCACAAGCCCCTCCCCTCCCTTTAGACATTGTCTAAAATTCTATAAACAAAAGGTAAATAATTTATCTACTATAAATATGGTTTTATTCTAATTGACAGAAATAACGCTACTTTTTTGCATCATCGTAAGACATTTTTGCAACCATGTTCTAATGATTTTTGCAATGTTACATTTTTAATAAGGTCGTGTTTACTTTTTCATACTTGAAAAATTTACCGTGTCAACAAAATATTAAGATTGCATGTGATTTATTGTATAATATGAATTGTAAAAATTGAAATTGCTAGCAGTAATTTCAAGAATAAAATTGCACATAGGTCCCTCTTTTTACCTGACTGCATAGATATAGATATAAGTACTCTAGGTACCTACCCAAGTATCTTCTACTATCTATTTTTTTGGTTTGCTCAACCCTTACCTATCCTAATTTATTTGGGGTCGGTCATCCATACGTCACTATTTGGCACTATCAACCAATCCATAATCTTATGGTATTCATGGTATATATTGACGAGCATAATATATTAATTACAATGGACATTTCGGCATTAATATCTGACTTCATGATTCATCCATTAATATATGTAATCATTAGTGGAAGACGTATACCAGTGGCAGCACGAATATGTTACGTCGAAGGAACACCAACTATCTGACGATCAATAATATATAATACTGCATCGACTTTCAAAAGATGTGTCACCTCTTAGAATACAATAATATCGGACATGTGTTGCGTTATAAATATCTGCCTACTCAGTTAAATTCAGAAGAATGTGTTACCTTGTGATCAAAAATATTTGACATCACTTTGGCAGCAATCAAATCCGCAATTAGTGCCGCGCATATTATAAACATATGTGACATCCCATTGGCAGTAATAGATGTAAAATAGATGGAAGCAACTGACCAGTGATGTGCAGACTCTGAACTGACCGGTGTGGCAAGCTTGCCTGATTGATCAGTTTATTTAATTCGCTAGTTCCGTTTATAAGTCAGTGTCCCTGATTGGTCAGTTTTGCGGATTAGTCAGTTGCGCTAATTGGACAGTTTCCAGTGACTGCCAGTTTTTTTTTTATTCGTCTGTGTTATTCAACTCGTCAGTCAAAATACAGTCGGTAGGAAACTGTACACACTGCTTATTTAATTATGTATGTATTATATAATATAACATCCCGCCTGTTTTCTCAAAGGGTTATGCAGAAGTTATTTTAAAGATATAGAAGAGAGAACTGTACATGCTAAGACATATACTTCATACAATCAACCATCGTTTCTTTGCTCTTTACTTATTTTCATTACCATCCAAGTTTACTTTTACAATTTTTTCCGCAAAAATGGTAACCTTTATAAATATATTTTTCACGTTTTTATACGTTAAAAAAATATGTTACCACCAAAAAAAGATCTCCTTTAAAAATACTGTTATGGTCCACAAGAGTCGAATAGGAATTTACAACCTTACGCGAGGAATTTCACAACGCAGCCATTTTTATTCAAGGCTTTGTGAAAATGATCGCCAAAGATGAACATTTTACATAACGTAACATAACGCCTGTAATCCCACCTATACCACACCCAGATTTCGCCAGTTAAATTTAAGTCTCATGTAATCGGGCATGAATCCGAACTGGGTAGCCACTGTAATCTCTGACGGAAAACCCAATAAAACTGCCTGACCTGAGATTCGAACCTGGGAAGCTCAACTGTAGCCCTTGCGACCACTTAACTAACGAGGCAGTCGAATGAATATTTTGTGACATTCTTTTTAGTGTACTACTGAATAAATAAATAATATAAAGAGACGATCTCTTTATATTATTTATTTATTCAGTAGTACACATACATTTTATACATTTAAGTTGGTGCCAACATAAACTCATTAGAGTAAAAAAACAAAAAAAAAAACAAAAAAAATAACAAAAAAAAATATAAAAATACTTCTTATAAATAGTGAACGTTTCCAACAACACCTAACACGCGTGTAATGATGATAATAACCGAAGGTGTAGGTGTACCCATACCACGAACACCCACAATTCGCTACTTATGTTTCTCTAGTACTTCTACAAGTTTGTGGGGCGAGTCTGTTGCCATCAACCGGGCGCAAATCTTAACTCAGGGCTGCTACTGTGAAACTTCGACCTGGGAATAGAACCCAGGACCTCATGCTCAGCAATAGCGCTTGCTAGACAAACAAAGACGCGATAGCGTGGCAGTTCTCTTATCCATTGACATCACCACGCCAGCCTCAGAAAAACCCTATAAGTATATATCACCCAATACAAGCATTACTACATGCTTCCTGGGAAGTTCTAGCCAAAGAATAATATTGTACAGACGCCAGCACATCAAGTTACTACAATCTGTCAAATTTCTTTAATAGATTTACAACTTTATCACTAAAGCATAAGGTTCAAAGTTGATTGGGGAAATCTGACAGTTTCGGGTAGGTTGATGTGCTGGCGTCTGTACAAGAAAGTTACAGAAGTAAACTATTTTTTTTTAAATATATTGTTGTACTCTTTTCGGTAGCAGGTACAGGCTAGCCACGACTTCTTGATACTTTTTTCCTGTAGATATTGCGCTCTCTAACATTCCAGACAGTTAATACTAAATCGACAATTTTGTTTCTTTTCTACATGCTTCCATCTATTTTACATCTTTTTTATATTTCTTTTCAACATTACAAGTAACTGTCACTCCAAAGCTTTTCATTACATAGATAGCAAAAATAATAACCATTTCACTTCATTTTTATGTTCTTTTCCTTCATCGCCCGTCTTTAGACTCTTTGTCTCCTGTTTCGAAACAAAGGAACAAGTTATTACTCTTACATTTTCACTTGTTTTATATTATTTTTTTCTTATAGCGTTGCTATTTAGCTTTTTTCGTGGTTTGCCGAATCTGCTATTTTAGTGAAGTCCTAGCCCTTGGAACTCATCATGCTATAACTATACGTTAAGTTACGGTTTCCTAAGTTCGTGGTGGCCGTCACATAGCGTCCGCAATTGACCGTCGATAAAACGTTATTTATGAAAGTAAGTGGGTGTGTTTCCTTATAGTGCGAGTTTTGTCACCGTAAAATCAAACCCCGGTGCCATCATGTCCGTGACAACCGTCACTACAGCCGATAAGTGGTCACCGCTATTCTAGTTTACTGTAACATTAAAGTCTGCTTTCAGTCTTGTCGATTTGATACAAGTTTTACCGATCAAGCAGTTTACATACTCCAAAGAGAATATAGTCTTTGACATACTCCAAGTCTCCAACTAGTGAGGCAGACATTGTATGTTCGGATTTGGAATTTGAACTCACATGTTTACAAGCATAGACCGTCTTAGTCTTATTGCTCGGATCATCGGATTGCTTTAGGGCTTAGAAATGGCGCACACTATGCGACATGTACCAGCTCGGCGACTAGACACAACGGCATGCTGCATTCGACAATTTTCATACATTTTGTTCAAATCACACTCGAGTTCAGGCGTTGAGTTGCAGAGTTGCAACGACTGGCTAGGGGAGTCGCATGCTCTTGCGAATTGTCGCAGCGTCTAGCCGTAAGCACACATCCGTTGACAGTCGCATGCGACAGATAAGCGTCATGTCGTCGAGCTGTCGCAATCGCATGTCGCATAGTGTGCGAGGTGGATTGAAAGGAAAACTTAGTTTGTCCCTTTGTAGTAAACTTCATTAAGTAAAAAAAATACTAAGTAACTTACTTCTTTTCAAGGTATTGGTTGGACATCGTCGGTACTCATTACGAAACTTAAATAGTTAACTTCATACAACTTAGTCACGTCCTATTGACTCTTGTATTTTCCGTTTCATTAAACTTCTAAGTTTGTGCTAGTTTTTCTTCGTAGAATCTTTTTCTAAGGCTGGCCGCACATTCACGTTTTTTTTTGCATACCTACACGTTTCCGGATGGGTACGGAATATTTACAGATTCGGAATTCTTAGATCTTAGCGCAGACATTCTTTTTTCATTTGGTATTTTGACACTCAGTACAAACGGAACGTCAGGATTGTTTCCTAACGAGAAATATAAAAAGGAATGTGTGATGTAGAACAATTTGAATGAAATGCGTGCATTCGAGCAGTGGTGGCCCAGTGGCAACGATCCCGACTTACAAGTTGCAGGCCCGTGGGTTCAAACCCAGGCAGCGTTACTTCGTGTAAATTCTTTCATCACCACTGCTCTCAAAAGCAGTGAAGGAAATCATCGCGAGGAAACCGGCATATCTTAGAATAAAAAGTTCGGATACATGTGACATTTACCAACCCGCACGGGGCCCGCATTGTGGATTATGGCCCACTCCCTCTCACAGAGAGGAGGCTTGTGTCCCAGCAGTGGGAACGCTATAGGCTGATGAGGCATGCACCCGAAAAAAAAAGAAACAGAAAACCGGGCATGTAGCACCAGCCTTATAACTAGTTAGTGGTAAGTCTTACAAAAGTCTAATTAGTATATTGTTAAACCAAACTGTTAGAAGAAGAGTCTTGTTTATCTTTTAACTATTTGTGTTACCGATTCACTATCTGAATTTCTAAGTTATGTTGTGTACTCAAATGGTACTTATTGACGTCTTGGTTCAAACTTAAGGGTTAGCCATATTCAGCTGTCCGTCTAATCAAATGTGAATATCTTCGTGATTTTTTTTCTATTGAAAATGGTAGCTGGATAGGATAATATTACTCCGTATAGTATGTTGTGGTCCAATTCTTGGGGATCATCTTGGGATTTTGTTAAACCTTCAATCACAATCTGAATCATTTTGAAGGATATTGCTCATCCATTGCTTGATATGTTCGAAAAATGCGTCTAATAATTTTCGAATAACGTCTCTTCTCTCTCTACAACGTAAATAACGCAATGAGTGTTGTTGAACTGTCAAAATTAAAATCATTGCTCGGCTGTCCCATTTCAAAACCTAGTAAGGGACACTTTTTACAAAAATCGTTTTATTGCATAATCTTGCTAACCTAGAAGGTCTCTACTCTACCAAATAAAAACACCAGCGTTTTAAACATACATAAAATGAGATATATTTAAGCATCGATACCTTTCACTCCCTAGTGACCATTTAAAACCTAGTAAGTCACTTTAACTAATTCAAAAAATACATTCCATAGGCTGACCAATATTACGTTTATGCGCTCTCCTGTAAAATTTCATTTTAAGTCCTTACTAGGTTTTGAAATGGGGCAGCCGTGCTACTGTTAGTGTGTCACGCAATTACCCCGCTGCAAAGATGTCGCTGATTTTAGTTAAATTAGAGCTGATTTTCCAATCGACAGATATTTATTATTCGTGGAATAAAATTGTCTTTGTATGGAAGTTTTTGTATGGAAGAACTGTCAAAAATTCAAAATTATTCCTTCGATAAAGTTATCTGGTGTTGGAAAAATCAACCCTAAGACGAGTAACCAAACGTCACGTCTACTTACCCAAAGGGTTATTTTGCTGACAATATGTACATAGACTACATGTCTGAACATGTAGTCTATCTACACCCACCTTACGCGAGTTCTGATTTTTTTAATTTTTTTTTTTCTTAGGCAACCAACAGCTGTACAAATAGTATTTTACAGAGTATGTGTTTTACATTATTGTATGGCTAATAATAGGTTTCCCTGTCTAACTAGGATATGTACATATAAAACATGCGAACGGACTACAGACTAAGAAATACAAAACACAAAACATACACAAAACACACACACAAACAAACACAAAAGGAGAGTGGGGGAGGGGTGCGTAGGGGGGAGCGGTTACAAAAGATTCATTAAGTCCGATGTGGCATGCCTATTGTCACCAAACGAAATCAAATCCTACGGGGCCGTTTCGAAGAAATTCTTATCTAAATACCAAACTTAATTGACAGGGGATCGAAACCCAGGACCTCAGACTCGGCAGCCGCTCTTGCGACCACTTCGCCAACGGGGCAGTAATAAAAAACATTCTGCAAACTCAAACTCAAACTCAAAACATTTATTTCAATTAAACCTTGTACAGGCACTTTTGAATTGTCAAAAAATTCAATTAGCTAATACGCATACATAAAATTCAAATTCAGCGTAGGAGTCCAAATATTTATTTGTAAATGACGTACCTATTGTGTTAGTTATGAACATTCTCGTCAGTTTTGATGACATATATGTACATTTCAGAAAACAATTACCTACCTACCGTTTCGTTATCACATTTCATACCTACGATATCAGGTACATAGGCAGTTCACATAACATTACCCTACTATATGCTGTCGTTTGGATCCCTGCCAGGAGAAAAATGCGCGAATATGAAAGATATTCGCTACCGATTATTAGATTGCGATTGGATAACACAGGGAAAACTGGCAGGTGACTCAATTAGGGCTGCCATCATTTCTTCGACAAAATATGGTATGTTTCAAACTAAGCTATAAAAAAATATAGTACACTTCAAAAAAATATAGTATTACATGGAAAAATAAACAAAGATATATTTTTGACTTATTTATTTTTATAAAAACTATTTTTTTGCACTTCTTGCATTTTGTAACAATTTTTTGTCTGAAATAAAATTGTCATTATGCTTTATCATGTTACATTTTTAAATTAATGTAAATCAAATGCTCATTTTTTATGATTGAGATACTACATCTGTTTCTTTCTTCTCGCCACTTCGATTTATATAGATACATTCGGATACACTATAGTAGAACCGGAGAAAGAGTCGTTTTCTATAGAGTGGTGGGGAACATAGGTTGGAAATCTATGGCGACGACTACCAATACCAACGATCTCTATCTACGACTTTTTCTCTGGTTCGACTATACACGCTACCGTATCAGTCAAAAGTTAATATAAAGGCAGGTTTATAAATTTTTAAATGTTAAAAATATAGGTAGTAATTTTGCGTACTATTTGTTTATTCAACAGTATATAGTATGCAGACCCGAAATACAGTACAATACCTACAATATATTATAGTACGGTTGGCAACCCTAGTCTCAATGTCTGTATATTGCAGAAGTTAAAATATCTGGAACGCTGCCTCCATTAAGAATTTCCTCAGTATCTTCGGTGTGTTTACAGACATTGGTCATACGAGCACAAAGATCCAAATCCGGAAAGTATCTGTACTAAATACTGTAGACCACAAATATTAGGTAAGTACAAATATTTGTTTTTTTATGGAAAATTCAGTTATCAATTTAGCGCACTACGAAGCGGGATGCTCGGAGTTTCTTTGAATTAAAAATCTGAAATAAATAATCAACAGTTTATTCCCAAATTAAAAAACTACATTCGGTAGTTTCTGAATTTGGGAATAAGTTATTACTACATAAGGCCTGATTTTTCAATCATCTGATAACTTCATTCGAGGAATAATTTTGAAATGTTGACAGTTATTTCGTACAAAAACTGTCAATGGTCAATTTTATTCCTCGAACAAAAGTTATCTGGCGATGGAAAAATAAGCGTACGCAAACGGCAAATAGAAATTGTGTTCGAGAATTCCACAATGAGGGAAAAGTTAAATAAGTAAACTATTATAAACCGCTTTTGTTCGTCTCTTTCTTATTTTCGATGTTAGTTTTCAACCGGCGGCTAATTTTCAACACACGAGGGAAGGTCATGGTTCCAATCACCGATCATCCTCGATTGTCGGTGAAGGGAACCGGGCTACAGACGGGCGGTCATACGTCCACTCCACCTCTGCTTACAGAGGGATGTGAGTGGGCGTAGACTGGGAAGGGGCGGTTCGCGCCGCTGTACCCACGAGGGCGTGGGTGGTGTAGGGTGTCCATTGTCCGCGCTGCGTCTGTCCGGCATCCGGCGGCAGCGTGGGGACACCGGGGCGGCGGTTGGTTCTGCCCAATCGTCGGCCACCCCGTAATCCTGAGTTCAGGACCGGGGGTCCGGGCCACTGAGGCTCGGGCCGCGAGGAAGACAACCTCTCTAAAAAATTACCCCAATCCCAAGCCGTGCCGAGGGATGTATGGCCGGAGGGGATCCGGTCGTTAGCGCGGCTACAAGGGACCTCACCCTTAAAAAGGAACACCATGAAAAAGGCTGATAGGAAAACTATTCCCCAGGCGGGTACCCTCCTACCCAAGGAGGGAGAATCCCGCCCTTCTTCGGAAGGCAGCCCCTTCGTATCTGGGGGGGGCACCATTAGTCCCGTAGGCCGGCAGACCACCGCCGACCTGCGTCAACCACCACTTGCGTCGCAAGAAAAGGAGCTCCGGGTTAGCCTGGAGCGACTGTGCGACGCAAAAGAACCGTCTGCCGTTGATGACGGCATAACAAAAGATGTAAGGAGTGATGCGGGGTTGGAGTCCGACGCCGCATCTGAAGGCGCAAGCACGGTAGGCTCAGGGAGCCTCTGCCGTGCTAAGGAGATGGCCGCTACGAAAAAGAATTTCAGCAAGCGGCCAAGGTCAGAGGACGGCCAGGGGTCGTCCTCCGATGGGGAGCTGGCCTCGGCTCGCAAGATCCCTACCAGTAGGCGGGGGGGAGCTCGAGAGCAAGGCAAGGGGAGGGGGCTCACTGCCAGGGAGGCGGCAGAGAAAGCAAAGGAGCCCACAAAGGAGGGGGGGACCGGTCGCGCGGTCGCTTCGGGGCCCTCAAGCGACGAGGCGGGTGCGGTTGGAGGCCCCGAAGCGGACCGCAAGCAAAGGTTTGCGGCGGTCGTGGGGGCCGCGATCCGGGACGTGGCCCTGAAGAAGCTTCAAGCTTCAAAGAAACGGGCCGTAGTCTCGGCGACGGCCTCCATCATGGCGGCAGCGGAGGCAGCCAACTACGCCAGCCCTGCGGCCGGCGAAGTGGCCGATTTGCGGGCGGAGGTCGCCCGCTTGACGGCCGCCATGGAGCTTCTCCAAAAGGAGAACGGGAAGCTCCGAGCGGACCTGGCCGGCCTGCGGGCCACCGGGGGCGCGCAGGCAAACCAACCGGGCCAGCCTGTCCCGGTAGAGAACGAGGTCCTGAGCCTGGTTCGGAAGGAGCTGGCGGCCTTCCAGGCGCGGTTCTCCTTCCTGGAGGGTATAGTCCTGCGCCCCCCCCTTGCAGGCAGAACAGCTCCGGGGCCAGAGGCGGCCTCGTACGCGGCCGCTGCGGCATCTCCCGCCTCCAAACCCGGGCCGTCTGGCCAAGCCCAGGCGTCGGCCAAGCCGGCGTCGGCTGGCGGAGCCCCGGCGCCGGCGAAACCGGTGTCGGCGAAACCGGCGCCGAAATCGGTGCCGGCGAAACTGGTGTCGGCTAGCGGAGCCTCGGCGCCGGCAAAACCGGCGCCGGCCCGGAAGAGAGGCGGAACGGCGCGGGAGGCAGAGGCCCCAGAGCCTACTACTCTGCACTCCCAAAATCCTCCCCAGACCGATGCCGAATGGCAGGTGGTCGGGGAGAAGAAGAAGGCGGCCAAGGCAGGCAGGAAAAAGGCGCAAAGGCGGCGCCGCAAGGAGCGAGCCGTCGCGGCTAGGCTTCGCGCCCCGAAGACCGCGGCTGTAGTTATAACGCTACAGCCGGACGCGGTTAAGAGGGGCGTGACGTATTGCGACGTGCTCACCAAAGCGAGGGAGACGGTGGACCTCCGAGAGCTGGGGATCACCGGGGGACTCCGGCATAGGGTGACCGCCACTGGTGCCCGCATGCTGGAGATCCCCGGGGCGACGAGTGGCACCACCGCTGACGCCCTAGCTGAGAAGCTAAGGGCGTCTCTGAATGCAGAGGAGGCCCGAGTCTCCAGGCCCGTCAAGTGCGCAGACATGCGCATCTTGGGCCTGGATGACTCCGTGACGGAGGGAGAGGTGGTTGCCACCGTTGTCAGGACGGGCGGGTGTCTGGCTGAGCAGGTGAAGGCGGGCACCATACGTCCTGACTTCACGGGAATGCGAACTGTAACGGTAAGCTGCCCCGTGACGGCGGCCAGAACAATAGTGGAGGGCCGAAGGCTCCTGGTGGGCTGGGTCTCAGCGCAGGTCAAACTGCTGGAACCCAAGCCTCTGAGGTGCTTCAGATGCCATGTGGGGCACCACGTTGGCGTCCAATGCACCTCGGAGGTAGACCGTAGCAATCTGTGTTTCCGCTGCGGTCAGCCCGGACATACGGCTGGCTCGTGCAACGCCGCGCCGCACTGCGTCGCATGTGCGGCTGCTGGCAAGCCGGCCGATCACCGGGCGGGGAGTAAGACCTGCGCTCCACCCGCCGGAACCAGGAGAAAAGGCAGGCCCTCCACCGCCGTAGCCACCCCCACCGTCGCCGCCGCTGCCGCCGCCACCGCCAACGCCGCCGCCGCAACCGTCACCACCGCCGCCGCCGCCGCTGCCGCCGCCGCCGTCACCACCACCGTCGAGGGGCCCTCGCAAGGTGCCCGGGAGGAGGCCGAAATGGAGGAGTAATGGCTCCATTTCGCCTCCTCCAGGCGAACATCAACCACTGCGCCTGCGCTCAGGACCTGTTGCTCCAGAGCATGGCGCAGTGGTCGATTAACATCGCCGTGGTCGCTGAGCCGTACTTTGTCCCGCCCAGGGATGACTGGGTGGAGGACCTGAGCGGCTCAGTGGCCATCATTTCGTCGGCCGCCGCCGGCACCCCGTCCCTCGAAAGCGTCACGAAGGGACAGGGGTGCGTAGCAGCACGGTTCGGAGAGACGGTAGTAGTGGGAGTGTACTTCTCTCCGAGCCGAACTCTCGCCGAGTTCCACAACTCTCTAACAGAGTTGAGTGTCGTCGTCGCGGGAAACCATTCCTTCCCCGTGCTAGTGCTCGGAGACTTCAACGCCAAAAATTTGGCCTGGGGTTCCCGTTACACGGATGTGCGGGGCAGGATGGTGGAAGACTGGGCTCTGGAAACAGGCCTGGTCGTCCTAAATCGGGGTTCTGTTCCCACGTGTGTGCGGATGCGGGGTGAGTCAGTGGTGGACATCTCGTTCGCAAGCCCCGCTCTGTCACAGCGTGTTATTGACTGGCGCGTCATGGAGGAGGTGGAGACCTACTCCGATCACCGGTATATCCGGTTCGACGTCTCCACCCAGACCTCCAGCGCGCTGGTCCAACAGGCCCCGAGTGGTCCGCGGTGGGCGCTGAAGCAGCTGGACCGGGAGCTCCTCCTGGAAGCCTCGATCGTGCAGGCCTGGGTGACATCACCGAACAGGCCTGCCGATATTGATGATGAGGCGGAGTGGTTCCGGGAGGCCATGTCCGAGATATGTGACGTGGCAATGCCCCGAGTCCGGCCAGGACGCGCCCGACGTCAGGTGTACTGGTGGTCGCAGGAGGTGGAGGCGTTACGCAAGGCGTGCGTCGACGCGCGGCACCTGTACACCAGGCACCGCAGGCTCCGCATCCGCCCTCCGGGTGCGGAAGCCACGGAAGCGGAGCTGTACGAGGGGTACAGAGCAGCGAAGACCGCCCTCCAAGAGGCTGTCCAGCGGGCCAAGCATGCGGCCCGCGAGGAGATGGTGGAGACTCTGAACAGAGATCCATGGGGGCGCCCTTACAAAATGGTGCGGAATAAACTCCGCACCTGGGCCCCCCCGCTGACGCAGAGTCTCCGCCCCCAGCTTGTGGAAGAGGTGGTGAGCGCTCTGTTCCCTTCACGGGGGGAGCACATTCCCCCGCCTATGGCTCCGTCACTTGCGGTGCCCGAAGCGGACCACATAGACGACGACGACATCCCCGAAGTGACCGGGGTAGATCTGAGAGCGGCGGTAGGAAGGCTGAAGGCCAAAAATACCGCCCCAGGACCCGACGGCTTGCCAGGTAAAGCCTGGGTCCTGGCCTCGAGGGCTCTCGGGCCTCGACTGGAGGCGCTCTTAAGCGCATGTATGGAGAGAGGCCAGTTTCCACTCCGTTGGAAAACGGGGAAGCTGGTCCTCATTCAGAAGCCAGGGCGCCCTGCGGACTCTCCGTCCGCATACCGGCCCATTGTGCTGCTCGACGAGGTGGGCAAGCTCTTTGAGAGAGTAATTGCGGGCCGCCTCGTCGGGCACCTGGTGAGGACGGGGCCGGATCTTGCGGAAAGCCAGTTTGGCTTCCGCAAGGGGCGCTCGACGGTGGATGCCATCATGCGCGTGAGAGCCCTCACGACGGGGGACGCAGTGTCCCGGGGTGGGGTCGTCGTGGCGGTGTCACTCGACATCGCCAACGCGTTTAACACCCTGCCCTGGGGCTGCATTGGGGAGGCACTCCGGTATCACCGGGTGCCGACCTACCTCCGTCGAGTAGTCGGGGCGTATCTGACGGACAGAGCCGTCATCTACCCCGGTCGCGATGGGGAGTGGAACCGGCGAGAGATGTCGTGCGGTGTCCCACAGGGATCGGTTCTGGGGCCGCTCCTGTGGGACATCGGTTACGACTGGGTGCTGCGGGCCGACCTCCCTGATGGCGTCAGCGTGGTTTGCTACGCTGACGACACGCTAGTCCTGGCGCAGGGGAGGTCGCATCAGGCGGCGGCCGACGCGATGACACGCGGGGTTGCGATAGTCGTGGAGAGGATCCGGCAGTTGGGTCTCGAGGTGGCATTGCACAAGTCCGAGGCCATGTCGTTTCATGGGCCCCGGAACACGCCACCATCGGGATCCCAACTAACGGTAGGAGGGGTTCACATCGGCGTCGAGACGACGATGAAATACCTGGGTCTCGTCCTCGACAGCCGGTGGAACTTCGTTGAGCATTTCCGACGTTTGGCTCCCAAACTGGAACGGGCCGGGGCCGCCTTCAAGCGGCTCCTGCCCAACCTGAGGGGGCCAAACGCCTCCTGCCGGAGGCTTTACGCGGGGGTCGTGCGGTCCATGGCCCTATACGGGGCCCCGGTGTGGGCGCGTTCACTGCGGCGGCGAGCCGCCCATTATTTGAACGCGCCCCAGAAGGTGGTAGCCACAAGGCTGATCCGGGGGTACCGCACGATCTCGGGCGAGGCGGCAAGCCTCCTTGCCGGACTGCCGCCATGGGATCTGGAGGCGATAGTCCTCGCGCGCCTGTATGAGTGGCGCGCGGAGGCACTACGCCGGGGGGAAACTCCGCTTCCGCAGCAAATTGCGGCGGAGCGGACGGACCTCCGGCGCGATCTCATGGCGGCATGGAAAGAGCGACTGTCGCAACCCAGCGCAGGGCACGCCACGATAGCGGCGGTAAGACCCCTCTTTGAGGAGTGGCTAGAGAGGCGTCATGGCGCCCTCACCTACCGCCTGACGCAGGTCCTCACCGGACACGGAAGTTTCGGGAGGTTCCTGCACATAATCAGGCGGGAGGAAACGCCCGGGTGTCACCATTGCCAGGATCGCCCAGAGGACACGGTGGAGCACACGGTGGAGGTCTGCCCCGCTTGGGCGGAGCACCGCCGTGTCCTCGTAGAGGCGATCGGCAGCGGCGGCGACCTCTCGCGTCCGGGCCTGGTTCAAGCCATGGTCCGGGGCGAGAGGGAGTGGGGGGCAGTCGCCTCCTTCTGCGAAGCAGTCATGCTAGCGAAGGAGGCGGCGGGACGGCTGAGGGAGAGAGCCTCCCGTCCCAGCCGCCGCGGGAGACGCTCCGGGCGTCGGGAGCCGCGCGACGACTCCCGGCCACCGTAGGCGCGGGCCTGCGGGCGGAGAGTAATGGGTAGCTCACCGTCCGATCAGGACCAGGCCCGTGCCGGACGGCGCGTACGTGTTCCACGCGCGCCTCAAAGAGATGTCAGCATTAAAAGAAGGGGCCCGTAAGGGCCGAAGCCTGCCGGGTCAGCGGGATTGTCCGAAAGGGTTACCGCTGGCCCGGAACATAAAGGGCGAAGGAAGGAACACGGGTGGGTTTTAGTCAGTAAGAGTCTGACACTCCCTTCCGCTCCACCCAGAGCGGGAGGAGTCATTTGATGATTTCCCATCCTGAAAAAAAAAAAAAAAAAAAAAAGGCCTGATTTTTCAATCATCTGATAACTTCATTCGAGGAATAATTTTGAAATGTTGACAGTTATTTCGTACAAAAACTGTCAATGGTCAATTTTATTCCTCGAACAAAAGTTATCTGGCGATGGAAAAATAAGCGTACGCAAACGGCAAATAGAAATTGTGTTCGAGAATTCCACAATGAGGGAAAAGTTAAATAAGTAAACTATTATAAACCGCTTTTGTTCGTCTCTTTCTTATTTTCGATGTTAGTTATGTAATTCAACACATATCCGGGTCAGCGGGATTGTCCGAAAGGGTTACCGCTGGCCCGGAACTTAAAGGGCTAAGGAAGGAACACGGGCGGGTTTTAGTCAGTAAGAGTCTGACACTCCCTTCCGCTCTACCCAGAGCGGGAAGGGTCAATTGATGATTTACCATACTGAAAAAAAAAACATATATTTTAATTTACATACATAACTTCACGCCTGTATTTCCCAAAGGGTTAGGTAGAGTTGTACCTGTATAACACCCACAATTCTCCAGTTATGGTTAAGTCCCATGTAATTGAAGGCGAGCCTGTAGCCCTCAACCGGGCACAAATCCATACTCAAGCTGAAAATTCTAGATGGATAAACATTTTGCCTTCCCCGGGAATCGAACTCAGGCCCTCACGCTCAGCAGTAGCGCTTGGAAACACTAGACCAAAGAGACAGTCCGTCAGTTATTTTAAAGTCGTTGGCTAACTAATTCAGTATTCAATAATGCGTAAAATCAGACAGCCAATATGCAAAATAGACACATTCATTCGTAAAATCTGCATAATCCGATACTGTCACATTCAAATATAAAATTTGTGTATCCCTCCATCCATTAAGTGCGGTGGAGTCCGGATGCTTGTGAAAAGAGCAAAAAATATCGGAAATACAGGGTGGATTTTGATTTGAGCTGCTGGGTTCCGCACTCAAAGAAATTTTTGCGATGAAGTCTTGATGTTAGATGTCGATTTATTACGGTGAAAGTATGAAATAAAAAATGCTTTGGTTATTATTGTTGTTCGTGTTGGGATGGGAAGATTTAATTTTTTTTTTCAAATTTTTAAAGGATTCAGTTACAATATTTTCTTTTATCCCGTCGCGTGCAGCCAATGTGTAAAATATAATAATAGAATACTCGTATTATTTGTAAGTTGCGAAACATCTGTCCATTTATTTACGAAACTCTAAAAATAAAAAATATAACCTAAACCGTAGGTATTGTTCGACAAAAAATTTTTGCTAGAATTTCATTTAAATTGTACCTACGAAATTGAAATCGCATGGATTAGGGTTGGCAACCGGAACGAATTTATGGGTTTATGTCGATTTTTGACTGGTTCTAATGGTACAGGAGGAATCTAGGTACTTCCCTACCGCAATTTATATTCGTTTCATTAGGGTACCGTACCCAAAGGGTAAAAACGGGACCCTATTACTAAGACTCCACTGTCCGTCTGTCTGTCTATCTGTCACCAGGCTGTATCTCATAAACCGTGATAGCTAGACAGATGAAATTTTCACAGATGATGTATTTCTATTACCGCTATAACAACACATACATAAAAACAGAATAAAATAAATATTTAAGGGGGGCTCCCATACAACAAACGTGTTTTTTTCGGCGTTTTTGCTTTGTGGTACGGAAATCTTCGTGTACGAGTCCGACTCGCACTTGGCCAGTTTTTTTCCTACGCTACGTCTTCCGGTACGCGGTCGCCACTCCAGAACCTTTCGGCCCCATCGGCCATCTGTTCTGCGAGTAATATGTCCTGCCCACTGCCACTTAAGTTCCTCCTGACCTTATCCCAGTTTATTTTAGTGTCGACGCAACACGTCTTTTTCTTCCATACTTCTCTATTAGTCGTCATCTCGGTAGTCACCACCTTTCTAACCATATCATCATTCACACAGTCCATCCATCGTTTCTTTGGTCTTCCCCTACTCTTATAGCCATCGACTTCTATACCTACTTAATATTCTCCTCACGACATTATCCTCATTTCTCCGCAACACATGCCCATACCATGACAACCGATTTCCACACAACTTTTCAGCTACCAGTGCCACTTTCAAAGTTTTTCTGATGTACAGACGCCAGCACATCAACCTACCCCAAACTGACAAATTTTGCCAATCAACTTTAAACCTTATGCTTTAGCGATAAAGTTGAAAACCTATTAAAGAAATTTGACAGATTGTAGTGCTTGATGTGCTGGCGTCTGTACTTATTTCTTATTCTATCCATTCATGTAACACCACATATTTTTTGTTGAAACTAGAGGAAACTGACTATTAGACTATTTTAATGATTCTTGTCGCAGTGACTAGAATAAATAATAAAAAAAAATCTTGAGAATTTTGAGTAAATGATTTGACTTTGACAAGTAGCGAGGGCATGGGATCCCCCTAGCCTGTCGTTGTAACACATGGCTGTGATCGACGTGCGTTCGACGCCAAATGTGCGGAGCTTTCAAAAAAATCTATGAAAATTGTCGGACACAACCTGTCGATGCGTCTAGTCGCCTAGCTGTCGCAGTCGCGTATCGCATAATGGTGCGCCAAGTCTAAGAGTTCTGCTTACTTTATTGGGAACATACGCGTATAGAAATACCGTACTTTATTAACATATGTGTAAAATGAAATTATTTAAATCCGTACGTTGCGTATTGCGTAACAAAAACATGTATCAGATATGTACGTGCCCCATTTACGGAGACTAGGGTTGGTGCAAAACATTTTGGAACGAAGCTTCTGATCGCACGTCATTTGACGTCATACCCTGCACACTTGGCAAATGTGAGCTAAGTCTGGTTGCAGTCGACCAGAGCTAAATTCAGTCAAGCAAGTTTAGAACGAGGTGTCAAATATACTATTGTACAGTACCCGGCGATAAATATTGCACATCGACCTTTACCTTTTTTTCATTTTATACAAAGAATAAAAATAATTATCAAAAGAAGCAAATCATAATTGTTTTAACAGCTCCTAATAGATACCGGACTGTTTGTATTTCGTGCGACAGAGATAACGCTCTACGAAGCCGAAATTAGCCGTTTGTCTCTTTCCAAAAGTCGATTTGCAATATTTATCGCCGGGTACTGTACTGGGTAATAAGATACCCCAAGGGGTATCTTACCAAGGTAAGACTGGTTGTCAGACTTTCGGGCTTTAGACGACCCGTAACGACTCTCAAAGATCCACGAATGAGAGCTGGGACCAACGGCTTAACGTGCTTTCTGAGGCACGGAGGGCTCTTGGTATATGAAGATGGTGTTATTGAAATAAAAAGTGTACATTATTAAAATACAATTATATATAGTTATTTCCTACATTAAAATAAAACAAAGATCGTTAAAAACAACTGTTTATTAGACAAGAAGACAGAGGGTATAGATAAAAGGTTACAAAATGATATATCATGTATTAAACGGCTAAGTATATAAATCATGCGAATACAAATTGGCATTTCTCATTTACATTTAAATGTAAGCTAAGTATTTATTGGATTACATTAAGTAGTTATGCGATATTTTTGTGTGGTTTTGATATAGCAAAATAATACATACCAAGTTTAGTACATATGTATATTTTGGTGATTGTAACGATTTTAGCCTTTTCATAAAGTATCTTCACCATCCTTTTGCACGTTTGGAAACGCAAATTTATATAATATCTACTTTTCACTCGCATGTACAGTCAATAAAAGAGATAAGTATGCAGGATCGTCGGATATAGTTGAAGTTTAGTAAGAAACCGATGGATGTTCTCTAATATAATTTTATTTTATTAATAGAAAACAAACAGCTCATTTATCAAATTAAAGGACCATGCAAAAAATCGTCCCATACCACCAACAGATTTCAAACGTATCTCAATTAATTCTTCTTATCATCATGATCATTTTTTATTATGACGACATCACCGTAAGTCATGGGGATATCGCGCAAAATAGAAAAATGTAGGTACACACTTTTTGGTACAGTTAATTGTAAAAAAATGTACAGGAACACTTAACGTTGTTTATCTGTGCGATATCGGCTTGTTTGCGACTATTACTGACCCCTGCTTGTTTATTTGGACCTTTTGATTACTTTTCGATTACCCTGGCACGTTTATTGGACTGTGATTTTTACAACTATGGAGACTGGACGCCGATGTGTAATGTGCCCAAGATCGGTTTTAAGACAGAGGCGACACATATTACAAGATACTTTGCTTCAAAGTAGTCCTGAGTTAATGGTCTACATATCGCAAAATGGATTGACACAAGTAAGTCATTATAAAAGAATCATTCATTAGTATATCGATAACTATTAAATACATATATTAAGTAAGCAGACTTAGAATATACAAGCAAGGCATTTTTACGATGCTGTTTGTTACATTTATGAAGTACTTCAATATAATAATATATATATAAAATATTGATAACTACATATATTATAATATTTCCTTTTCAGGTATTATTCAATAACGTCATGGCAGTATGTCATAGATGCTGGCAGAAAGTCAATAATGCCGTTCAACCACAACGCCGTGAGGATGCTCCCTTTGTCGTCGAAATTCCAAGACCAGAGCCCCAAACAGATACTGACAATCAAGAACCCCCCAATGTTGCAGAAGCTCAAGATCGACAGGACAGTCCAGAGGATACACGTGAATTCTATGTTCCTGATTACGTGAGAGCACCAAATACTTCAAACGCCTGTATATATAGGCAATGAAAATCTAAGACATGATCTGTGTCAATCAAGCTACATCTAGTTTGCCATTACTGATTATATATTTCATCAAGTTCGCGAATATGCAAGTAACAATGACCTTGAGGAGTCACTGGATAATGTAAACGTTACACATTATTTTAACACTTCCTTTTTTAGTGACATGTCGAATATGTTAATAGAAGCAATCAATAATAGATAAAGTCATCATAAAATGTTTAGTTGAACAATTGTTTATTGTAAAATGTCTAAAACAAAGTTATTTAAAAAAAATACACCCTTTTTTAAGTAATTTTTTTTTTTAATTACCCCATATATTTACGGACTAAAAAATGTTATTTGTGTTTTTATGAGACTTCATAATAATATTGAAACAAGTCCCATGTCTGTTGGTGGGTTGGGACAGCGCCCATACAATCTTTTGCATGGTCCTTTCAGCCGACAACATCCATCGGTTTCTTAATAAACTTCAACTATATCCGACGATCCTGCACACTTATCTCTTTTGTTGACTATACATATACTTAAAGGCTCCTACAAACAGGCGCGACACGCGATATTATCGCGCGCGACACAAAGGCACCGCTCGTTGCGCGACTTGCGGTGCCTTTGTGTCGCGTGTCGTGTCATTCCTAACTATTTATTAATTCAATAAGTACCGTGTGTTCTTTGGCATATGTTCTGCATTTTCTTCTTTTATGAGCAACGTACTCGTAGCACGTGACGCTATTAAGTGTCGTTCATAAGGTGTTTCATATTATTTATCACTTAGCACTTAGTATGGCTGGTGGGTTTATTACAAGGTTTTCAAGCGAAATTACGGTTTGGTACGGTAGAAAGTAAATTACGGCGCTGCGGATGCACTAAAATGCAAATTATGTTTTTTTTTGTTTTGCAAATACTAGAGCTCAATTTTACTGGCGTGAGATATATAGAAAGTATGACATTAGTAATTACGTACTCATTTTCTTTTTGTTGAAATCTTAAATAGGTAGTTGATCTGTGATTTTTACATAGATAATGTAGAAATAACTATTATTATAAACATACCTAAGTGAACATTCAATTATTTACACGAAAATAAGTAACGACACAAAAATATCGCAAACTGTAGTTTCAATAAATAATATTATTTGCTCAACAATCAATAATTTGATATTTTAACAAGAGACCCATATAATTTGATATTTTTGTCAATAAAGGATACAGCGAATTTTTTGGTCCCATCACAACAATGATATAGGGTGAAAACCACAATTAGCAGCCATGCCTTATAATTTATTCGCAAATAAAAATATCTTCTAGCCCTGAGCAAAACCTAATGTTACTAGATTATTTTAAGATTAAATATTGGTTTACGGTACAGTACAAATACTGAAATGTCTCTATAATTTGGTGTAGCACTATATTGACAAAGAATAAATAAGAAAAATACAGCATATTTACATGTGGTGAAAGTTAGCATGCAGCTAACTTTCATCACATACTAATTTATCTTGAATTGATGAAATCATTTTGTATCATTATTTGTACTGCCGGACGATTCTGTAAAAATCTCACCGTGAAAACTTAGGTGAAGTGAGTTTGTTTTTACTAGGAAATGACACTATTGACAGCTCACTTCACGCTCAATTTACCTAAGTTTTCACGGTGAGATTTTTACAGAATAGCACCCCTGTAGTGTAAAATATAAAATTATTTATTACTGACAGCTTGAAATAAAATCAATCGGAATTTTCATATATTTTATACAATGTGGAGACGACAATAAATGAAAACACTGAATGTAAAGGATTATTTTGAAACCGTCAAATAAATCCTAACATCGATATTAGAAAAAAAAAAATATACAAACTAAATAGTAGTGATGGCCTGACAATGAGTCTTGCCAATCTTTGAGAAGATATAGTGACTATTGTGGGGGATATATGTATTTGGTTCACTTATCGTACGCAGACCGGGAACGTCATTAGGTATATGAATTTTAATTTATTGTCGTCTCCACCTTGTATAATTTATTAATAACGCAACAGGTGTCACCTAAAAGTCATTAACTAAAAAGACTGAGTATGTAAACATTTAATTAGTCCATTAAACATTGATAATATTAGCACATTCAAGCTCGACAACCACTTCAAATTTTCCATAAATATTTATATAATACATTTTAATACGGTCGAATAAATCATGACCGGTCTGAACATAGACTCTCCGAAGTTTCGCGCATGCTCACTCTCTGATGTCACCATTAGGTTCCTAAAAAAAAATATTGCGCAGCCTTCTACGCAAAGTTCGGACCGGCCATTAGTCGTTCTGTACAGAGGCCAGCACATCAAGCTACTACAATCTGTCAAATTTCTTCAATAGATTTTCAACTTTATCGCTAAAGCATAAGGTTCAAAGTTCATTGGGAAAATTTGACAGTTTTGGGTAGCTTGAAGTGCTGGCGTCTGTACTTCAGACCCATCACTCATGGAGTGAGATCCATTGGCTTCAAATTGTTAAAGCGATAAAGCAATGCTTCTTTACGTCATCAAGTTTAAATCATCGTCATTTTTAATTACGTTAAAAACTCAAGGAGCGATTGCACTGCGGTGCCCGCATGCGGACGACATAACGAATGCGGGTGTTAAATCTAGTGGTGGGTATGAATATTTTACTAGTGATTATGAAAATGTTAAACACAGAAAGTACAGTGTAATAGAATGAGCGGAACTGTCTGCTGGTATTGTAAATGCGTTCTTACACACAAGTAGAAAAAGTCAGGGAAATTTTAAAAATTATACTACAGATGTTCTATGTCACGAAGTCCGTTTGACTATAAATGTTGTCAAGCGTGCACATGCACATTGTGATCAACAGACACTCAACAATGGGTGAAGTAAAACGGTACACATTCGCGCAAATAGCCTCATGCGACGGCAGCAAGGGGCAGCCGCTGTGGGAGCGCGCTTGTCGGGATACGTCACTACTACAATCAAAGCCGAACGGACTTCGTGAAATAGAATAACTGTACCAACTTAAATTGTCCTTATAATTATTAAAATCACAGCTCTCATTCTTTGACAACTGTATGAATAGCTATAACACTGCAAATTGACGTAGTGTGACAATGAGGGTTTTCGTGAAAATTTACGACACCAGTTGGCACCACTGTGACAAGAGGTCTTCCAATATAAAATATATGATGACGTTCATCATTCGATTCATTCATTCGTTCATCATTCCGTCATGACTAAAGAAAATATAGGCTCTTTGACAGATGCCTGGACCTGACGTGTCAGTGCTGCCACCTAGCGAACGTCATTTCAGAAAACCCTCATTAGAGAAACAATTACTTTTCCTACAGGAGTAATCTGCTCCACAAGTTTTTAACGTAAACCAAACTCACCAATCGTTCATTATTCTTTACTGGGGTTATTGAACCAATTCCAAGTAAAACTTAAGTTACAATTGTACAATTTTCTCTGATTAATCCTAAAAGATTAACACTAATGGGTGTTTACGATTTTCTTTGTATGCCATTGCAAACTCTATTTAAATATAAAAGACGTGAATGATTACATCAATTAGCCGTCACTCAGGCATAATGACGTTTTAGAATGCATAGACATTGAGTTTGATGACATGTGATTAAATATTAAAATAAAGAAGGGTTTAATGGCGCCACTCCACAACAGCCCACGATTTAGCTACGCACGTGCATTTAAGTTTTCATCTTATGAAAAATTTTACCCGAATCGCTTTAGCATGGCAATAACAGTCATTGACCCATCTAAATTTTCTAGCATTCTTTATTTAAAAAACTGAAATAAAGTTCATTAACATACTGAATCAATATCTATCGTGACCGCGTTGTTGACATGTTCCAATAACTTCCAATAATGAAAAACCGTACAGTACCCGGCGACAAGTATTGCACATCGACCTTTGGAAAGAGACAATCGGCTAATTTCGGCTTCGTAGAGCGTTATCTCTGTCGCACGAAATACAAACAGTCCGGTATCATAGATACCGGACTGTTTATGTTTATGTAGGAGCTGTTAAAACAATTATGATTTGCTTCTTTTGATAATTATTTTTATTATACTTTGTATAAAATACACCAATTTCCAAAGGTCGATGTGCAATATTTGTCGCCGGGTACTGTACATAATTTTTGGGTAGGTTCGGCGGAGATATTAGGGAAAGGGCAGTGGACATTATTGCCATGCTAAAGCGATTTGGGTATGGGCGTGATCGTCCACTGCGATACACGGCCCCGAGCCCGACACGTGGCTGACAAACAAAATGAACCGCGCAGCTAACGTGGTAAACCTCTCTGTATACATCCTACGTAGCAGCTAGCAGTGGACGGTTGCTCTTAAACTAGGTACACACAGCTTCATTAAGTGATTACCCCTCCAAAAGACATGTGCGTTCAAATCCGTGATAGGCCCAAGTTGGTTTTTGTATTTTGCAAAAACATTTTATTTTAATTAATTTATTGTTTTAGTGATTAAATAAGTTTAAGATAATATTTATTTTTTAAAAGTCTGTTTTTATTATTGTTTTTTTCAATAAAACGTTAATACTTTTATTATTGCGAAAACGACAAGCAATAAATAGGGTTAACATTTACGAACGTCTCATTCATCGTCTAAATAGACTAGAGGTTTCAAGACCGCTTGCCGTGCCTATGAGTGGGAGTTCAAATCATAGGCACGAAATGTGCTTTTTGTTCATTATAATTATTATTTTAATATATTTTTCTATTTTGTTTTAGTAATTATTTATAAAGAATTTAAAAATAAAGAAAAATAAAATACCTTAATAATCATATAATAATATTTATTATTGCTATTATTTAACAAAACTATGATCTTATTTTACAACAAAGATTTATTTTGATTTGAAAATTTTATTTACAGTTATCATAATATACTATTTTGCCAACTGACACAATTGGGTTCCTAGACAAGTAGCATCCTATTAAGGTAAACGATAAAATAGTAAGCGGTAGAAATATTTTAGATTGTCATAACCTAACGAAATGTCAAGTGACCTGTCATGCCGTCTCAGTATACAAATTTGACATTTGACAGTCTGACAAGTGACATCGAAAGAGACAAGTTTTGAAGCATTTGCAACTTGTCTAGGAACTAGAAGTTAGTTTGGCAGGATTACAATCATGAGCATAATAAGTGAATAAACATGTTATCAATAGATAATCAATTAACATCTCTTATTAGCTCATGATATCTACTTAGAATATTTTGCTATACAAAGTAAAATAGTGGAATCAATTAATGAGTTAAATGTCTTCGTTGTTTATTTTGTTGTCATACTTAATTAATATAACTGCTTTTTCTGGTTCTCTTCGATGTTCTTCTGTTAGACATATTTTGCAGGTCGATAACTGTGAATGTTCGCTGCGTGTAAATGTCTTCGAACCGTGGACAGAGATATTCCATGCCGTTGCGAACTGTAACGAGTGGATGTAAACGGCGGTGTAGTGTGAACCTTAACAATATCCCGATTATGTTCAGATTGGTCCGTATAGATCCCAGTAGTTCTCCGACCCATGGACATTGTCTTAAAATCGCCGGTTTCTTGAAATCTGCGCACCCATAAGCGCACCGTTTGTCTCTGTATAGAAAAACATGGTTTTAAATAAGTTATTAAATACCACACACAAGATACCGCAAATAGCTCAACAAGAAAAAAATCGGAGAACACAATTAATATTATAATGAACTTACCGCTATGCCAAGCTGTCTCGCAATTCCTTTTATGCTCACATTTTGTTCACACAGAACAACTACAATTTTAGTTCTCATAAAATCATAAATCATTTTAAAAATTAATGGATAAATCGTAGTCGTTTACTCTTCGCCGTTTTAAGTGAACGTATACATCAAATGTTGTAGTTATAACTTGAGGGTATGGATTAATTTTATAAAAACAACGTAAGTAAGTAAAATTAATGGATACCCTCAAATTATAACATCTATCGATTAGACATCCCCACCTAAAGATAAAATGACTCAGACCATAGTAGCTAACAATTTCAACGCAATTCATATGGGCTCGCTGGCTAGTTCGTCAAACTGCCGGTATGAGTATGACGACGTTCGGTGATGCGATGGTTCGAATCTGAGTCGAAACAATGTGGGTTCTTTTTGAAGTATTCTTTAGATTATTTGTAAGGAATTGAATGTATAACATTTTAAAACTTGAGGGGTTAGCACATACTGACGCTGTCTGTACATCAATGTAAATTGCTTTGAAGTTATTTCAAAGACCAATTTCCTTTCCAGCTGAATTCGAAGAAACTAATTTAACAGAGCAAAACGGAGAAACCAATAAACTTTGAATCAACATCTATCGTGTAGTTTTCGAATCAAACTCGACGTTTATACTTCTAAAGTGTACTTTTATAATATCTGACGTGACGATAATATCGTGGTCCACGGCATCACGATAACCCAGGGAAGTCAAATGTATGGAAATATATGAAGACACTTTTAAACCATCCACATTAACGTTATATATAAAATGAATATAAAAAGATAAGATCAACGACCGCTGGTAGTGTTGTTACTTGAAGTACGAGCTGAGAAAATACGTTTAATCGTGTTTAGATTTCGATTCTAATCACGTCTGTGAAGTTTACACATAAAAATTGATTTTTACACTGATATTTAAAGTAATAACCGCGGTCGATGACCCCACTAAAAATACCTCAAATTGGTATTGTTTTTGTTTTATCGTGTTTAGATATCCATCACGTATGCGGAGTTTAGCTAGCTAATTTAATTTGATCTTGTATAACGTGCACGTACAATGCGTGCCACGTAAGAAGAGACTTGACACACCACGTGGTCTGACATGCGCAGAACACGATTTTAGGTATCTTTAGCGGTATGAGGTCTGAGTGCGGGACGGGACCGGAAGTCATAGGGGCGGCGGAAAGAGGCGGGGGAGGCGGGGTCAAGTCTCTTCTTACGTGGCACGCACTGTATTTCCATACAATCTATGGACGTCGAAGTGGACGACCACGAGTATATCGTCGCGTTAGAAACTATAAAAGCGCACAATCACAGTAGCATCTTAGAGTCTACAGGTCATAGAACACTCGAGCTTCTCCTATAGCACCTGTTACCACCACGATCATACTTTCAAGTCCACTAACAATAAATATCACTGTATAATACACGAACGCTTTTCATTTTGTCCCGAGGACCTCACCAGCCTGTTCAGGGTGATCTTCGGACTGCCGCTCGTACTGTCCGTGTCTCCTTTGGCACAAGTCTTAGTTCTCATTATCATTAGGTCAGTACGAATGCTAGGCCTTCTTACATTGGGAGCAACGACTCCACAAGCGTCTGATAATCTTCTCTTGATGGAGAGGGTACATTTTTTACTTCTACTACTTTGGCTACTGGTTGGGGGTAGGGTGCAGGGGCTACCAAATGCCGTACTGACCCTTTTGTGGTGGTTTGGTGCCATTTCTAAGGGGAGGTTGGCCACGACGAAGAGCTCGTAGAACAGGTCGTCAACGTGAAAGTTTTTCTTCGCTGAGGTTTCCACGAACACGCATGAGGAGTCTTGGGTGTTGCAGTATGCTACTGCTTCTTCAGGCTGGACAGTCCTGGGACAAAAAAAAAACAGATAATTATGATTCTTTATCAGAAAAAATAGGGGAAGAATTGGATAGATTAGTTGATGATTTATTTATTGAGGACCTCCAACAATATACATACTCGTATATACCCAAAGAAAAAAATCACAATTTATAACGAAAATAAGTGACAATGATTAATTTAATAAGGAAAACTGTACGTTTAAAAGTGTAAAAAATTGTGAAAATCATGATGTTAGTATTTTTTTTTATTGTTAATGGGTCCGCTCTTGACCTCGATCACACCTGATGTAAAGCGATGGATGAGGCTTATGATGGAACGAGCGTGCCCAGAAGATGCCTCAGGCACTGGAACTCCCACGCATCGATGAAACACAGCAGGCTGCTTGACGCCGGTCTCCGGTGGGTCGCAAACCAGGCGGGCGTAAGCCCTACCACCGCAAGTGATGATTGGCCAGTCAAATAAGGTGTTGGGTGTGACTGTCCAGGATGCGCCGAGCGCTCGGTTCAGTTGAGTAACTGGCGGAACAAACTGCGCTACAAGAGAAGGCTTCTTCGTGCATCCCATATTTGTTTTGACAATTGACATCAAAAACATTTTTCTATTGTCTTTTAATCAAAACGGTAATTAGAGAGACGAGAAATAAATTGCTACAAATAAGATTTGTTTGTTTACTTGTCAGTTACGTAGCACTGCCAACTGTTTTATTCATTTCTTTCAAAGCAAATTAAGAATGAACTGCTTGAAAAACACTTTGCTTGAACGAAATTTTATTTCCTATTACTGTTTTTCTGTCAAATAAAAAAATGTAATCAAGACAAAATAAATTAATTTCATGTTTTTCATAAAGGATTTAGGAGAAATGCGAATTTATTTTAAGCAATTTTTTTTCCTACTTATAAATATAAAAATCCTATCAGTAATAGGGATTGGGAAGTCTCGATAGACTCAAAGTCTCTGGAACAACCCACGATCAAAATCCTGGGAAGTCCCGGGACTTAGAATAAAAATAGAATCGAGTTGATTTTGGGCCAGATGTATCAATAAAAAAAGTAATTTGTGATTTTTGTAATAATGCCACTGGACATGGAGAACAATTTCGTTTTCAACAGATATCTCGTTGGGTTCCTTCTGTACTGTAGAGCTACTGGTATTAGATTCGATGTCCATTATTTCTATGGCGTTTGTATACGGGGATATTTTCAAAAAATCTTTCCGCTAAGCAAGAAGTGCAATTTTACTCGAAGTAAAAAAAAACCGTATTTTGGGACGTGTTAGCTGTGGTGGCTGGTGTCTCGAGTCTCGGGACCCGAGAGATCTCAATATACAAAAAGTCCTGCCACCCTGTATTATTAAACTTATATTGAAATTATAAGAATTTCAGTGGTTGGAGGTGACATTCGTAAGCATATGCGGCGCTCCCCGAGCATCAAACCCTGGTACCTACCACGGTCTTCGTTATTCACCATACTATGGCCTATGTCTTTAGAAAGAGAAGAAGTATTCTGTAACTTACTTAAGATCTCTGTCACACTTATTCCCAGCTATTGCCATGGGTACCCTGGGCACCTGACGCCGCCCTCTGCTACCGCCGCTGCTGGCGCTGGCTTTCGTTTCCAGGATCTGTTCTCGGAGCCGGATCACCTCTTCGAAGGACTCGCGGCTGTCCATCGCGAATACTAGCACGAAGATGTCACCTGGCAACAAAAGATAACTGGGTTAATATACTCGTAAAACCAATGTTCTAAGGATCAGTGGTGGCTCAAGGTGCAGTGGTGGCTCAGCAGCAGTGGGGGGACGGTCGCGACTTACGAGTCGTAGGTTCGAACCCAGACAGGCGCTTTACTTTATGTTCCAGTGCCTTGGGCATTTTCTGGGCACGCTCGTTCCTTCATAGACCTCATCCATCGCTTTCCATCAGGCGTGATCGAGGTCAAGAGAGGGCCCATTATTATTTCATCAGCACTGCTCTCAAAACGGTGAAGGAAAACGGCGTGAGGAAACCGGCATGTCCTAGATTCTAGGACATGCCGGTTTCCTCACGATGTTTTCTTGTTTTAGATTTTTTTGTTCTAGAACAAAAAAAGAATCGAATACATGTGACATCTGCCAGCCCGAACTAGGCCCGCATGGTGGATTACAGCCTACTACCTGTCACCGAGAGGCGGCCTGTGTACCAGCAGTGGGAACATTATGGGCTGATTACGCATGTTATCCAATGTTCTAGGTACTCTTCTTTGTGTGAGAAGAGCCTTATTACTATTCAGTAAAGGTCGGTTTAGAGCAAACTATCAAATGCAGATTCTATCCCTTCTCCACCAAATTATTTTTGTGTAAACAAGGACAGAGCATCTTTCGTTGGTATATTTATACAAAAATTTCAAGAATATAAAGAAAAGAATGATCTTCCTCATATGCTTGTTCAAAGTTCGTTTGGTCGAAGCCCACTTTTAGGCGGACCACACACTACAACGCGCCACGCGACGATGTGCGGGAAACAGAGCCGAATTCCCCACGCGGAAACGCGTTACAATTGAATTATAAGTGAAAAATCACGCGCGGGGGCGCGTTATCTGCGCCCCGTTGCTTGGCGCGTTGTTTTGTTTGATCCGCCTAAGCCAGTAAACACACAGTCTTATTTCCCTTACCATGAGACAATTACAGTTTCATTTTATTCTCGATTATATCGGATCATCTACGGGCAAATTAGGCTCTATTGTGTACTTCAAATAATTAGGATGAAAGAATCGGGACAACTAAATAAATCATAGAAGTTTCGGCAACTCCTGGAATCTCCTTGCTGTATGGAGCAAGGAGAAAGTCTCTCACTAATAAATTAGTACTAAATCTCATAAAGACACATGTTCTCCAAAGATTACCAAAAAGATAACACTGGACTCTTAGAGGGATTACACCTTAATATGTCATGAACTCATGACGTAACAGCCCATTAGATTTTCCCTTCAAAGGAGATTGAACTTGTTGATACAATATTTACGTCACTAACGACCTTTTGGGTCAAGTAATAGAGGGGTTACTTACTTCCTCTGTCCTATCTCAGATGTAGCTTATATGGCTGGGTCAAAGTTTCTCTTTAGGGCACAGATTAATCCTTACTTAAGTGGGGACTGTCTTAAGTGAGGACAGCCATTTATAAGAGTGAGTGTAAGTTTAACTATTTGTTCGTTTTTTGGATTAAGCTTTAGACCAGGATTTTTTATTAACTTAGGAACGTATGTAGTCTGAAACCTAAAGAAAGGCCATGCCCAAGCCAAATTGTATTTTTTATGAATTTACTAGTTTCTGCCCGCGACTTCAACCGCGAGAAATATCTTGTTTGCCCGACACATCCCGTCGTATCGCATATCCTGCCCGCGCCGTAACTTCATTTTCATTTAGCAAACGCAAAACGAATTTCTGGCTTTTTTTGTTCTTGTCGGATCCTAAGGGTTCCTAGTGTGATATTAAATAGCCTTTCTCAAGGATTGGGCTCCCAATTGCAAAAAAAAATCCAGCTGGTAGTTCTAGAGATTAGCGCGTTCAAAAAAACATACTCTTTAGCTTTAATAATATTAATTTATTATTTTTAGCTAGCGTACGATATTTTTATCAATTATTTGATCACTCTGTTTTCTACATAAGTATTATCCATCGAATGTGTTTTGTTTAAACGTTTCACTGTATTTTTGATAGCTTTAGGTAATCCTAAAGCGATTAAAAATACAGTGAAACGTTTGAAAAATGTATTAACATTTTCACAGAATATAAATCTGTTTGAAATAAATTTCCCACTACAGATAATACATACCTACTAGTAAATTAAACCTGGACACGCAACGCTTCGATTTAATGTTTACCTGTAAATGCTAACACAATTCACTGACCAAAATTCACCAAACTCGAGTATATTCTGTGCTCTAGTGCCTGGTGCACTGTCGTTATTAATCCCGGCTTTTGTCAGGGTTTACCTCCATATACGGTCTTCGACTATATTCTGTGAAATTTACACAGAAATTGTTTTGTTATTAAGTTAGTGGTACTAAATATTCAGAACTCGTCATTCTAAGCTATAACTCATCTCTACTAATATTATAAAGAGGTAAAGTTTGTAAGTTTATAGCCCAATTATTGAGGAAGGCTATAGGCTATTTAACATCACGCTATGACCCTTAAGAGCCGAGAAAAAAGAAGAAAAGTCAGTAAGAATTCTAAGCAAAAACGAAGTAATAGCGCGGGCAGGCGATGAGATGGAACAGGGTGGGTCAGGGGAACAAGAAATTTCACGCGGACGAAGTCGCGGGCAGAAGCTAGTTATTAACATGGAGTCTCCTTTGTTAAGTTTCTAAGGGACGCCAGCACATCAAGCTACCTGTAACTGTCAAATTTTCCCAATCAACTTTGAACCTTGTTAAAAAGTTGAAAATCTATGTAAGAAATTTGACAGATTGTAGTAGCTTGATGTGCTGGCGTCTGTACACATAAATCTAGAGTAGGTATATACTATTATACCTACTCTATTAAACCATATATACCTAATTGGCAAGCAGGCTCCTAGAACTATAAGGACATGATTTTATCTTGATAAAACCACTTACTATGACAGCGTTTCTCAGAATTTTTGAGACCAATTATCGGGGTCTGATCAAAGTAGTGAAAAAACGTCCTTGGAGTGTGCTATAACACCGTTCAGAGAAAAATATACGGCATATAATAATATCGCATCAAACTTGACTCTCTCTTTGTGCAGATCATAGTTTAGTTGACTTTCATCTCAATTGGTGATAAATTATTCTCGTACCACTAATCTAATATAGTATAGTTCGTAATGTACAGACGCCAGCATATCAAGCAACCCGAAACTGTCAAATTTTCCCAATCAATCTTGAACCTTATGCTTTAGTGATAAAGTTGAAAATTTATTAAAGAAATTTTACAGATTGTAGTAGCTTGATGTGCTAGCGTCTGTACCTACGACTTAATAACAATATGGCGCTGTCTGTCGCTCCGAAAATAGGAATTAAGTCCACATAGAAATACGTTATCTACTAGAATATTGTATGTTACTCAATTCTCTTCTAGGAAATTATTGTTGACACTAATAAGCGATACAGATACAATACCCGGCGATAAATATTGCACATCGACCTTTGGAAAGAGACAATCGGCTAATTTCGGCTTCGTAGAGCGTTATCTCTGTCGCACGAAATACAAACAGTTCGGTATCTATTAGGAGCTGTTAAAACAATATGATTTGCTTCTTTTGATAATTATATTTATTTTTTTGTATAAAATACAAAAGAAGGTAAAGGTCGATGTGCAGTATTTATCGCCGGGTACTGTAAATCAGCAAAAAAACAATTAAGTACTAGACGAGCTCCACAGGACTCGTTGGCTCCACCGGTCGTCGGTCCTTCGACAAACATGGCCAGCTCATTACCACTTCAGTTTGCTTACTTTGCAAGCTATGTCGGTAACACCCGTTCATTTCCATTTCCATTATAATCAGCCTTCAGGAGTCCACTGCTGAACATAGGCCTCTCCTATTGCACGCCACTCAACTCGATTTTCGGCAACCCTCATCCAGCTGCTACCAGCCGTCCTGCGAAGATCGTCGCTCCACCTACCCTGAGAGCATCCTACCTTACGTTTACCTACATGCGAGATCTATATTATGACAAAGACTTTGGGTTAATGCTGTCTATTTGTCAGCGGGATTGTCCGAAAGAGTTACCGCTGGCCCGGAACACAAAGGGCTAAGGAAGGAACACGGGTGGGTTTTAGTCAGTAAGAGTCTGACACTCCCTTCCGCTCCACCCATTGATGATTTCCCAAGCTGAAAAAAAATTTCTGTCTATTTGTTTAGTTGTGAAACCTTTATATATAAATAAATATTGCTTGGACACAACAGGTGTTAGGTTACATCTGTGACGTTCTTCAGATCGTCTTAGGTGCAGATGTACGGACACGTTGGACATCAGTAACTGGGACATAGTCCAAACACACCTCTAAGTATAAAAAAAAGAAACATATTTTTAAAAGTTTTCTTTCGAAGAACACAAAAATCTCATTATTTTAACATCGTATGTTGTACCTACCTTTATAAAGGGTTAATAATAAACATCGTAGGTTAAGGAACTTTGTAAATAAACAATGTTCGTCTGTCTTATGTAATAACCATTAATATTTTGATGGAGGATAGAATTGGACATCCTTGTAGCTTCCACTTACAATTTAGTTTAGTAACTTTTGGAAAGTGATTTGTTTGTAAGCTTAACCAGGAGTTTGAGAATAGGTAATGTTGTTAGAGAACTTTTGAAGTTACTTTTTTGTTTTGTTAAAGTTATTTTGGTTTTACCTACAAAATTATTCTACACAGTTGAAATGGTATTGTTTTTGTAGTGTCACACACAAGAACATCTTAAAATCTATAGTGTTTTCAGTTGCGAGTGTTACTTAGGCGGATCAGCTTATGATACGCCTAATCATATGCTCATTTTCGACTACAATACAAAAAAAAACATATGTAGTTTCTCAAGAATCGGACAGTATCAGCTTTTACACAATACCATATTTCGATTTTAGAACGCACAATAGGTACATACAGATATCAAACGTTTAAATTTTTGTTCATTTTTGTATTTCATTTTCTTCATCTTCCATTCGAATCGGAACGTCTGAACACAAAATTAAACAATTGAAAACTTAAAACTAACTACTAGGTACTACTTACTTCTAAGTTTAATTTCTTTGAAGAAGATAATAATTTTGTCTATTTTGAGTTTGAGAATAGGTAATGTTGCCAAAGAACTTTTAGAGTTGTTCTTTATTGTTTTGTAAAAGTAATTTTGACGTGACGTCTTTAAAATTGCTTCTATAGTGGGAGGCAAGTCAAAAAAACCAATGATAACAAAATCGGGGGATACAGTTTGATGTTGCAGGTTCATATACATATATCATCTCCATCCTAAATTCAATTACACCATTGGATAGCTAGAGGATCATAGAATTCATTACGCCAAGTGAGGACTATGGTCTATGACCCATCGCGCGCGGTGGAGGTGGAAGCGCCGCCATTTTGAGGTAATTATGCTGCATATCGAGATTTCCACTTAGTATATAACTTTTGACTCGGAAAAGGTATAACGTTAGTTTAAGTTTCAATCGTCAGCTCTCGTCAAATCCATCGATTGTATACAAAACATTAGTGTAAAATAGTGACAGTGAATATAATGTGTTAAAATAAAAAGAAAAATAAATTAAAAAATATAATATAATGTCGGCCTATACGCGTTAAAAAGCCAAATCCAAATACAGAGACCGTATACGGTTAGAAAAAGCTTCTCAGAGCAATCGAATGGTACCAATAAAAAACCATATGACCGAGTCATGCTTGACTCGGTCATATGGTGTTTTATTGGTACCATTCGATTGCTCTTGAGAAGCTTTTTCTAATCGTACCGGCACTGCTGTGCCGGGAACGTAAAAGAATGAATGCGGCCGAGCGGATCAACCCCGTCAATTGGATTAGTGGAACGATAAAAGATGAATTTTAACTAAACTATCATCCGTAGAGAGTTGGAGTTTTCAGTCTAACTGGATGCAGCATATGCAACATGGAGCGACTGCCTATCTGACATCCACAACCCAGTTATTTTCTAAAGTAACACAATACCCGAAGGCAAGACTGATTGGCAGACTTTAGGGCTTCTAACTACCCGAAGCGGCTGTCTAGCAGAATCAAAATCGTTTATGTATTTGCATAAAATGCGGTAGGTAAAAAGATGTTATTAGGTCCCCACCTATGAAATCAGCGTTTTGTATGGAGAATTTTAAAGAAGTTCCATTTTTCATACTAACATTTACTTAATTTATTTAACAACCATGAACACTAATGTTTTAAAACTTTTATGCACTAATGTTTAAAAACTAAGATAACGTATGCCACTTAGATTAAGCGACAAAAATAAGTTTTGGCTAAGTTAAAACAAATACATAGTGGTCGTTTCTACTAACAAAAAAGGTGTCATTTTTAAGGTATTTTTTATGTTTGTGATGCTCATAATCCGATAGAATATCAAGCAATTGATGAATATTTTAAATAATAGAAGTGACATGGTTCTTTATTTGTGAGAAAAAAACGCCAATTTCATAGGTGGGAACCCGATATTTAAAATTTCAGTGCAAAGACACATTCCGCCATGTAATGATGGCATGCAAATATTTGGTATATAAAGTAGGTATGTCGTAACATATATACAGTAATAAACAAATAACAATTTTTAGGTTTTAGGGTTAAAAGTCTATGAATGCCAGAGATCTACAACGTCAATGAAAAGAATGAAAAGGTCCAAAAAGATGGAAAGCACGCACGCATTTGCACGCACGCAGGCACGCACGCACGCATTTGCTTGATACGGACGTAGAACATTACGTGAATATACAGTGAACCACGTCACACGAACTCCAATACAGCTTCAATAACTGTTTACCACCATGAATTTCTCACGAACGAAGCCCAGAGATCGTCAACTAAATGTTACAGTAGCTTGTTACGTACCGTGTTACGTAACATGTGCGAACTGGGCCACGTTAATTGCCTCCACTGAGACACGAAATAGATAAACACAGAAGGCTTGCTCCACACAACGACGAAAACGCACGCACACATAGACACGCTTCACGTACAGCGAGAGCAAGCGCACTCGAGACTGGTATTTATTGGCATAAAAAAAAATAAGTAAAAAAGACTGTTTACTTATTTTTTTTATTTTTTTTTAGTCTGAAATCGTAATCTATGATCTGCCAAAGTTATCTGACAAAATTGTAACACATGGATCCCCTTTCAAACTGAGGGCTTTGATTTGATTATTTGAATACTTACACCCGGATTACTTATTTAATATCACCGTAAAGATGTTTTTGTTTTGGCAATTGAGGCTAATTTTATAACATCAATTAATTAATGTTATTCAACCAATAATTAAATAAATAATTAAATTTTGAGAGCAATGGTAACTGCCGCGAATTGTAGGTCGTAGGTTTGAACCCAGACAGGCGCTGTTCGAGCCAAACGCCTGCTCGATTAGAATGAGCAATTCAACGTCTTGCTATGTAACTAGTTTGTAATTAGATGTAAGTGTACTTGTTTTATTCTTCCACCTTTGTTCGTCTTCAACGCAATACATGTTTGACTATTATATCAGCATATTTGGAGTTTTTTTGATTCAGTCACCTAAAATTCCCCAACATTTTGGTCCATACCGAGCCGGATTGATAATCACAAGAAGATTTGCTAAAAATCAGTGGATTTTATATTATTATCGTGGAATTTTGCCGAAGAGGTTATACGCCGGCAATGTGACTGTGAACAAAGGACGTCAAGCTAATTATTTACGGTGTTAAGAATTTTAGAGTAAAATATCATCACCCAACACTCGTTCAGGTAGTATTTAACCATAATTAAGGATTTAAAAGGTTAGTGTTTAATTTGCCTGAATTGTTAAAATTAACATATTTGTGTACAAGTACCTACTTGCATTGTAAATAGTTTCTAGTGAGTACATATCATTTATTTGATGATTATTACTTAAATTGCAAATACGATTATACGTTCTTTTAGTGAAAAGTCCAGTAGATATTTGCTACATTTATAATTGTATAGCAGTATTTTAGTTAACTATTCTTATGTGCATAGGTTGGTGTAAGATATATATTACAAGTCTTAATTATTCTTAATTCAGTTAATTAACCCGTATTAGTCAATTAAATTGATTATTTGTTAGAGTATTTGTGTTAAAGTTCGACGTTAGGTAATTAAGTGTTCAAGTTTGAGGAATTTATGTAGCTTAAGTAAAAGTCAAAATTAAAAATCTCATTTTGTATTCACATATATTTACAACAGGTAATAGTCACTATTTCATCTTTGATTAAATTGTTAAATCATAGTAGTAATACGTAGGTACCTTAAATTAAGTATTTTCTAAAAATATACCTAAGTTGTTGTTATACAAATTTCAGGTTGACTACACTCGATTCCCAGAATGTCCGAAGAAAGAGAACTTGTCAAAAAACGAGGAAGCTTCAAGGGACGCTTAACTGCATTCATCAATTACCTTGATGCGTCCAGTGACAAGAAATTAACTAGTTGTGAGGTCAAGGAATTGCAGTTACGGATAGGAAGAATCGAGTCGTTGTATGAGCATTACGATGAGGTACAGTTGCGATTGGAATGTACAGTAGAAGATGTTCAAGCTCAATTCTCTGAGCGTACTGAATTTGAGTCACAATATTACAAAGCACTGTCTAGGTCACAGGAGTTGTTAAGTAAGTATAACAATGATGATGAGTCGATGAGTAGTGAAAAATGTACCCGTATCAGTCAACGTAAGCCTGTTAAGTTGCCCACGATACAGTTACCTAAATTCAATGGGAGTTTTAGCAATTGGTTGGAGTTCCGTGACACTTTTACTAGCCTCATTCACTGTAACGATGAAATCGATCAGGTTAACAAATTCCATTATTTGCGAGCGTCCCTGGAAGGATCTGCTGCTGTTGTAATCCATGCGATTGAGTTTTCCGCAAGCAATTATGATACAGCTTGGAAGCTCATTTGTGATCGTTTCGATAACAAAAGGTTGTTAGTCCAGAATCATGTGTCATCCTTATTTAACTTGAATGCTATTGCAAAGGAGTCCTCTGTTGCGTTGAAAGGATTGATTGATCAACTTAATAAAAATCTCCGTGCGTTGGAATCATTAGATGAGCCCATCAAGTATTGGGACACTTTATTAATATTCATAGTAACTCGGAAACTAGATCAGTTAACTTATCGTGAGTGGGAGGAGCACAAAGGTCGTATAGACAAAGACAGCACTATAACATTTGCTGCATTTATTCAATTTATTCGCTTTCGCGCTGACTTATTAGAAACGTTAGAAACAGCACGAAATAGCAGTAATCCCACTCCCACTAAGTCTAGTTCACATTCTCATAAGGTAAAATCTATGGTTACATCACACGATTCTAATAATTCCAGCACTGAATTAAATAAGTTATGCCCGCACTGTAAAGCTGATCACGTTTTAAGTAGTTGTTCACAATTCCTTGCACTTAGCATAGACGCACGACTCAAATTAATACCTAACTATAAAGTGTGCTATAACTGTTTTCGTGCAGGTCACTTTGCTAACCGATGCAAAAAGCCAGGATGCAAGATATGTAAGCGCCGACATAACACTTTGATTCATTCCTCGGAGAATAAAGGTACGGCGAATTCTTGCAATAATGACAACAAATCACACGGTAGCTCGTCCCATTCCGTATCTACGTCATTACCCACTGACGCCGTAGCTAGCACTACTGATGCGAGTGCAAATAATTTAAGTTTGTCTGCGGAGCTCAGTTCGTTAAGTACTGAATGTAAACAACGCGCTGTGTTATTGTCCACCGCTCTTATCAAGTTATGTGATCACAATGATCGTGAGCACATAGTGCGAGCCATGCTTGATAGTGGTAGTACATCGTGTTTTATGACGGAACGACTATGTTCACGGCTTAACTTAAATACTAGTCAGATAAATGGTTCGGTCTATGGCATTAATAACGTAAGTTCTCGTGTAGGCAAAACATGTCATGTAAAAATGACGTCATTAGACAATAGTTATGCTGCTAAATTTTATTGTTTTGTTTTGCCATCATTGACAACTGTTGTGCCCAGTCGTAAAGTCGACATTTCAGATCTGAATATTCCAGATAATATATGTTTAGCTGACCCCACCTTTTACAAGCCTTCAGAAGTAGATGTCTTAATAGGAGCGGATCTCTTCTGGGACTTGGTTGGCTCACAGAGAATTCGACTAGGAGTAGGTAAGCCAGTGTTGTGTGAAACGTTGTTAGGCTGGATTGTTTCTGGCCCTGTTACCTATAATAATGGTAAATTAATTTCGAATGTTATCTCATGCAATTTTACTCAAACTGATTCCTCTAGTGACGGTGAATTAAATAAAATTCGCACCGATTTAGAAAAATTCTGGAATCTGGAAGAAATTAATTCACCATCCTCACATTATTTACCCGAGGAGAAGTTGTGTGAGGAGCATTTTGTTAAGAATACGACACGTTTAGAGAACGGTCATTTTTGCGTTCGTATTCCTGTTAAGCAAGATCCTGCTATTTTATTAGGAGAATCTTTCAAAAGGGCTTCTAAATGTCTATATTCTCTAGAACGCAGACTGAAGTCCAAGCCTGAGTTCGGTAAGTTATATCGTGACTTCATGTCTGAATATGAGACTTTAGGACATATGACCGAAAAAAAGGATAATGACAGTCCCAGTGGATATTTCATACCACACCACGGGGTACTGCGTGAATGTAGCACAACTACCAAGCTCCGTGTAGTTTTTAATGCAAGCTGTGTTACTTCTTCAGGAGTATCCTTCAATGACGTGCAGATGGTGGGTCCTACAGTGCAGGACGATCTTGTAGCTATACTTCTTCGGTTTCGACAACACAAGTTCGTCTTGTCAGCTGATGTTGCGAAGATGTATAGATGTATATACGTCCACCCATCTGATAGGTACTTGCAACAGGTTCTGTGGCGGGAAAATGCATGCGATACTGTCAAGGTCTATAAATTGAATACCGTCACATATGGTACGGCTAGTGCACCATTTCTTGCAACACGTTGCCTCAAGCAAATAGGGATGGACTATCAAACCAATGACACTAAGATCACTTCGTGTTCTGTGGGTGAGTCATCCTCAGCTAGCAGAGATAGGATTGCTGACGTCATCAAGCATGATTTTTACGTTGATGACCTCTTGACAGGAGCTGATGATTTAAATGAAGTGATGTTTATCCGCACAGAGGTCACTAACGCACTAGCATCTGCTTGCATGCCGCTTAGAAAGTGGAGGTCCAACGTCCCTAACTTAGTTTCCGGAACTTCTCAGTCGTCATTAGATTTAGATATGGGATCTAATGAACCCAACAAGTTATTAGGGCTTGACTGGTTTTCTAGTTCCGACGAATTTGGATTTTCAAGTTTAACGTTGCCTTTTAAGGATTCTGTTACAAAGCGTGATGTACTTTCTGCAATAGCACGTATTTTTGACCCCTTAGGACTTTTATCTCCTTGCGTAGTCACAATGAAAATGTTTTTACAACGGATGTGGTTAGACAAGCTCTCGTGGGATGAGCCATTAACCCCGGCACTTAATGCTATTTGGAATGCTATTGTCAAAGCATTGCCGCTTATCAATAATTATCGTGTTCCACGACTCGTTATATGTGATGCGCATACTATACTGGAACTACATGTATTCACAGACGCATCTGAGCGTGCGTATGGTGCGTGCGTCTATGTACGTAGTGCCAACGCCCAGGGTGAGTACATGGTTCGTCTGTTAGCTGCTAAAAGTCGAGTGGCACCAATTAAGCCGACCACCATTCCAAGACTGGAATTGTGTGGCGCCGTAGTCGGAGCTCGTTTGTGCGAGAAGGTTGTGAGTTCACTGCGACTAAAGTTTAGTCATGTTTATTGCTGGACTGACTCCACCGTCGTGTTGGGATGGTTGCAGATGTTACCTTCTAAGCTTCAGCCATTTGTGCGTAATCGCGTTGCTGAAGTTTTAGATAAGGCGGGGCACTGTACTTGGCGACACGTCCCAACCGCCAAGAACCCTGCAGACCTAATATCTCGTGGCGTGGATATTAGTGTTCTGCAAACTTTGGACTTGTGGTGGAGCGGTCCCAGTTTTTTGAAGCAAGTCCAATCTCATTGGCCGTCTCAACATAAATCGTTAGAGTCAGACAAGCTGCCTGAAACTCGACCCCATGTTTTATTGAGCGCTAGTGTTAGTGATAACAGTCACTGTCATACATTCATAGATTTTAATCGTTTTTCTAGTTATTTAAGGCTGATCCGTAGTGTAGCAACAGTTTTAAGGTTTATAAAACTCTGTAGGAAAACTCCTTCTAGTAGTTTTCTATCACAAGTCGAGTTACAGGATGCATTAAATATTATTATAATTAGAAGCCAAATTGAGTCTTTTCCCGAGTATAAATTACTCATAACTAATCAGAAGTTGCCTTATAAAAGCGCCCTTATAAAATTTAACGTATTTTTAGATCATAATAAAATCATGCGTGTCGGAGGACGCTTAGCAAATTCAACTTTTTCTTTTGATAAAAAGCACCCTATTCTTTTACAGTCCACTCATAAATTTACGAAATTACTATTCGAATTTGAACATGTAAAGTTGATGCATGCAGGTCCCCAGTTATTGCTGGCTTCGATTAGGGATTCATACTGGCCAATCGGCGGACGAAGCTTAGCAAAGAGTTGTTATCGTAATTGCGTGCGTTGTTGTCGCATGTCGGGTAGAACAGTTACTCCTGTGATGGGTAATTTGCCACAGCAGCGTCTCCTTCCAGGTGGTTATCCTTTTGACAGCACTGGTGTGGACTATGCTGGTCCCATCATGGCCGCTAGTAGGCAAGGTCGGGGATGTAGGCTGGTAAAAGTGTACATAGCCATTTTTGTGTGCTTCACCACAAAGGCTGTTCATTTAGAGCTGGTGAGTGACTTAACCAGCAATAAGTATTTACTAGCCTTATCTAGATTTATCTCGCGACGGGGAAAACCCAGTGACATCTACTCCGACAACGGTACCTCTTTCGTCGGTGCCTGCAACGAACTTTCGAAGTTCCTTAAATCTAATTGCAATTCCTTGGGCGAGCAATTGGCTAATGACGGAATTAAATTTCATTTTATACCCGCGTACACTCCTCATTTTGGCGGACTCTGGGAGGCGGGTGTTAAGTCAACAAAATATCATCTCAGGCGAGTGTTGGGAAATTGTAAATTAACATTTGAAGAGCTTAACACCACATTAGTCCAGATTGAGGCGATATTGAATTCACGTCCACTGACGCCGCTTTCATCCGATCCAGCGGACTGCACTCCACTGACTCCGGGTCATTTTCTTGTTGGCCGGCCGCTGACGTCACTTCCGCAGCAAGATCTACAGAACTACTCCACTGCTTCATTGTCTCGTTTCCAACGGATCGAGCAGCTACGCCAGCATTTTTGGGCTCGTTGGAGTAAAGAGTTTGTGTCCGAGCTGCAGCAAAGAACCAAGTGGCATACCTGCAAAGACACGCTAAAGTTGGGTTCTTTGGTCATCATAAAGGAGGATCACCTTCCTCCTCTTAAATGGAGATTGGGAAGAGTCGTCGCCGTCCATCCAGGGTCAGATGGAATTGTTCGTGTGGCAGACGTCAAAACATCCGCTGGAGTCGTCAGGAGAGCCTTTAATAGGATTTGCCCACTGCCCGTTGATTCTGCGTCTGGTTGAAAGCGGTTCTGCTGCTTCCAACGTCTGGGGGCATGTTCGAGCCAAACGCCTGCTCGATTAGAATGAGCAATTCAACGTCTTGCTATGTAACTAGTTTGTAATTAGATGTAAGTGTACTTGTTTTTTTCTTCCACTTTTGTTCGTCTTCAACGCAATACATGTTTGACTATAATTAGCATATTTGGAGTTTTTTTTGATTCAGTCACCTAAAATTCCCCAACAGGCGCTTTACTTTGTGTAAATATTTCATCACCATTACTCTCAAAACGGTGAAGGAAAACATCTTGAGGAAACCGGCATGTCCTAGAACCAAATATTCGAAGACATGTGATATCTATCAACCCGCACTGGGCCCGCGTAGTGGAGTATAGCCCACTCCCTCTCACCGAGAGGAGGCCAGTGTCCCAGCAGTGGGAACATTTTAGGTTGATTATGCTAAACAATAACTGTTGAAAAAGTTGGTGAGATATAAAGTTAAAACCTTTAAAATACGCTTTACCTTACTTTTTATTTTTTTTTACCTTTCATGAATGTGTTACTAATTCCGTAAGCGATTGCTTAAGAATTTAAGCTAAACAGGGTTTGTTTACACTTTCATCAGATACTTTTAGAACAGACTTTAATATGTGTGTGTGTGAGTCTGTATTCTATACTCTCTCGTTGTATGGAGCCGGCCTTCTGTAACTATCTATTCTTTGACTGAGAAGTGCATCCCACGCCCAATTTGAGCTCGTGATTCCGTGTCACCCGTGATGCAACGTGGGATAAGTGCTTCGGGTAATACCTCTTCAGCCCAGGGGTATATTTAGCAACTGTTCTCAATCTTATCTATCTAGTTTTATATCCACGTGTAATATTGTAAATCCAATCAGGTCAAGCTGAAAACTGGCGTCAAGCACTAGTTGTCAGGCATTCTTGCTGAACTGGGCCTTTTTGGCGCAGTCGTAAGGCACGTTTTCCTGCTAATTTCTTACACCTTTTTCTTACACCACTTTTTATTTGGGTTTTGTTTGTTTTTATAATTATTTATTTATTTAACACTACACTTCTATCATTACAGGTTATCCTAAAGCGATAGGGTTGTACTTAGCTTATACTTATTTTACAAATTGTAACACAAATGGTATGCGGTTATTCTTGCGAATTCAATCAATGAACAGGAAAAAATGTCAATGTCAGTCAATCTGTCAAATTTCTTTAATAGATTTTCAACTTTATCGCTAAAGAATAAGGTTCAAAGTTGATTGGGAAAATTTGACAGTTTCGGTTAGCTTGATGTGCTGGCGTCTGTACATATGACGCGAGTAACTGGCGCTTTTAGAAGCAAGTTAGTCCTGCCGCGCGGCACTGCCAGCAGCTGCGGTCGTCTCCGTCTCAGCACGTAGTTGTCGGGAAAACAGATTCACCTCCGATAACACGCCCTGATTTTTTATTTTACCACTGATTAATATAAAAATATAAATGGCGAAAGCCATAGATATCCCTATTATGTACTATATTGTGTGCCTTTAAGTCTGTGCTAAATAAAGTATTTTCTTGCTTTAAATGTTCGTTTGCCGCTTTCCACATAAGTATACAAACGAACTTTATATACCTACCATATCCGATAAATTAATGTCTTCTCTATGTCAGTCGGTCTAGACTCTTGAGCCGAGGGCAGGAGTAGACGGATGATAGACAAAGACTACACCTACAAAAGCGGCTAAATATCAATATTTACGTAGGTACATGGAGATACTACTCACTACCAGTGGCGAAGGTACAGTCAGCAACAAAAGTCGATTAACATTTACGTTTTTTTAATCTCAGTTATTGAGCAAAATCAAACACTTCAGTTTTTTTTAATCTCAGATATTGGGCAAAATATTTGTTCAAAATTGCATTGTACTTCTGCTGCAATTTTGAACAAATATTTTGCTCAATAACTGAGATTTTAAAAACTGAAGTGTTAATCGACTTTTGTTGCTGACCGTACCATACAACTGATTCCCACCGGCTTCCCTTCGAATATTCAGAACACAACCATTCTACACTCTCACTACCTCAACTTTACGGATCAATTGATGGGCACTACAGAATAGATAATCTGAGGTTGGACATAATTGTCAGACTTCGGGTTTAATTTTGACTTTGTTGTCTGAACAGAAGTTTGGATGAGGCATTTAGGTAGTCGAGAGCAGTGGTGACGACCCCGACTTACGTGTGGCTGTGGGTTCTAACCTAGGCAGGCACTATACTTTTTGTAGTTTACTTGATCACCGCTACTCTCAAAACGGTCTGAGAATATCGTGAGGAAGCCTGGTCTTGGAAGCAAAAAAATCAAAGACAGGTGACATCTTCCAAACCGCGCTAGGACCGCGTGGTGGAATGGCCCTGTAATTATGATCGTTCTGACAGAGAGGTACAGTACCCGGCGATAAATATTGCACATCGAGCTTTTTACACGAAACCATTTTATACAAAGAATAAAAATAATTATCAAAAGAAGCAAATCATAATTGTTTTAACAGCTCCTAATAGATACCGGACTGTTTGTATTTCGTGCGACAGAGATAACGCTCTACGAAGCCGAAATTAGCGAAATTGTCTCTTTCCAAAGGTCGATGTACAATATTTATCGCCGGGTACTGTAACCTGTGTCCCAGCAGTGGGAACGTTTAGGTACTGATTATGGTTCTTAGGTGGTTGTTATAAAAATGCGAAAATATACGTTGCACACATAGGTAATAATGTCATTTTTGCTTGGGCGGTTTCAAAATAGTTATCACTAAGCTTTTAAACATTTCAGGGGAGTACATAGCAGTGTCATCATTTCCGTAGCAACATACTGTGATCACCAATCCATACTGTAAACTGTGCTGATTATTTAAATAAATAAAATGTTTATACTTATTTTTTAAAATAAATGTTCAACTGTGTTGCCGACTAGAAGCGCATGAATTTATAAAACAAATAGGTAACATTTCTACCTACGAATATACAGGGTCCCATTAAAATAGATGGACAAATTTTAACACAGCGCTCAGTACGCTTCAAGACTATACGCGAACCATTTCGTCACCATATTTGAAAATTTTCAGATTTATCAGCAAACCCATAGCAAATACAACCCGTACACTCCATGTAGGTTCCCTTAACCGCAAAAGCATCAACATTACACTTCAATTCGCGTAAAATGGCAGGCTTAGTTGTTACTAACACATCGGAGGCTGTCGCAATGTAGTTAAGCGGTAAACTGTTTAGTGCAAGAAATTGCACGCTAGTGTAATGTTAATTTTGTCTCCAGTGTATCGGGAGATTGTTTTCGCTAATAGTTTTAGTTGAGTAATTTAGCGTGTGTTGGATTGTACTGTATTATCAGGCCTGAACTAAATACAATTTAAAAAAAATAGGTGGTATCGTAAATTAATTTAATTTGCTTAATTTTTCTAAACCTTTATTTGTAGGTTTAGGTCTATCATATAAATAAAGGCCTAGGCCAAGTGGTAAAATTGGATACATTAATTTTTAATGGACAGAATTTGTCACATTGTATTTGGGCGCCATTGACACTATCCGGCTCGAAGGACCAAAATATTTGGCACCTATCTAAGGAACTAAAATAAAAGCATGGACTGTATAAACTAGCTATGTTAAAACATAAATAAATATAGTTTCAACATTATATTTGAATTAAGAATTTGAGATAATTTTCAAGTTATGGAACAACAAACTGAATGTCATATAAAGTTCAAATTCCATTGCAACCAAAAACTTATTAGGACCTTTTTGCTACAAATGTTCACTCAATAATCAACTTAGAATACATTTCACTAAAGTAGATAAATGATTAAATGGCGATGGAATGTAAATTATCTGAGATTATGAATAGGTACTGCTATAGTAAATAAACCCTCAAACATGAGCCCATGCGGTGTAGTACAATTCCTAGATCGTCTTTTGTTATCACCCTATACGTTTATATTACAGCTGCAATTTCTTCTATATTTTAAGGCTGATTTTACAATCGACAGATAATTTTTATTCGTGGAATAAAATTGACGTCGGGCAGTTTTTATATGGGAGAATTGTCAAAAATTCAAAATTAATCCTCCGATAAAATTATCTGTCGTTGGAAAAATCAGCCCTTAGTTAATTAACTAGTGCTTATAAACAACATGACCTACACTGCGTCAATAAAGTAGGTGATTATAACACAATGTCTCACTAAGACCAAGATATGTTGTGCGGGAGATAAAATGCGGTCAAGAGGAAGCGCGCGGTCTCACAACTAACAATGTAGATAAGTCAAAAATCTTGCTAAATATCTTAATCTAATCTAGATGTGATCTCTTTCGAATAGTTAGCGTAATGTCCTCTTCAAGTGCTTTTTAAACGACGAAAAAATCTGCCGCATTTCCAATACTTTGTACTTTTAAAGATCCCGAGATCCGCGTAGAAGACATTACTTTGTAACCCACGATCCACAAACTAGGAACGAAAGCCCCTTTATCTCCATCACTACAGCACTAAAATAAAATACGACTAGATATTTCTCAGAATAAGCTTCTTTCCGAATATGGCTGTGCATCTGTTTTAGATAAATCCCATACGACTTGAGAATATTGATCGTTTTATTCCGTTCTTAATGGCTTTAAACGGTGCTCGCCAGTTTTAACTGGATGAAGTTGGAAAAAGCCTGGAATATTAAGTGTCTAGCCGATAAGACTTTAGGAAACTTAATTACGATTGTTTCCTGTTAATGGCCTACTGTCTTTGGATTTTGTTTTTTTTTGTGAAATTTCTTCGACGGCGATTCAATAATTTGACGAGAATTGAAATTTCAAGGACGCGTCACGTTTAGGCACATTTCGTTACATGAGAGAGAAGAAAGATATAGCTCTTCGTCTCTCACACTAAATCTCTCTTATTCTTTATTTTTTGAGAATTTCTTCACTTCTGTCACGTGTGTCTACGGTCGTGTCTTTTGTGATTGTTTTATATGTCGTGTGTTTTGTGTCTACGGTCACAATAGAACTTTAAGGCGAAAGCGCCAGGGTAGCCCGCGAAATTCAATTTTTTTTAGGTTTTTTGCAATTTGCTGGTCATTATTAAGTTGTACGTTGATTAATATATGATTCGCGGCCCGAAAAAATATGTATTTACAGAATTATAATCACTAAAGTCATCAACTCAACTCTCTAAGACCACGTAACCCCAAAGAATAACTGTTTCATGAAATCGTCATTCTTTAATAATAGCTTTTTTTCTTTAATTTTTTATTTTTTTCTTTGGTAATTGCGTAATTTTTTGACATTGATTAATTATCGCTGAGATGAGATTGTGACTAGATATTGAACGTTTTAATAACTGGAATTGGCTTTCAGTTGTTTGCTACGAAGCGTAGCAGGCGTAAACGTGACGTCATCGCTCGTAGCTGCGTAGCAAATGTCAGTGAAAGGCCTTCTTCTTCTTCAAATATTCTTCTATACTAACCTAAAAAGGCTTCACTTGCACTTCACATAAGGCACATGTAACTACTTACTATCTACGTACGTAAGCTGAGACAAGGGCTATCAAACAGTTTAGTGGCGAACATTCCGTGCCCACTTAGTGGAAGTGTGCTTCAATATTTCATGTAATGACACCCCGGCTATAAGGCCGCGGCCAAACATGTAAGGCGATGACAACGCGACTTCATCTTTTCTTCTTTTCGTGTCGATGGTATGTACTCTCCCTCGTTGTTTTTTTTTTTAATAGTTTGAGCCCAGTACGTGGCGACGTTGATTACGGTATCAGTGGCATTCTTTAGGTTATCCAAGGTGCAGGTGAACGGGCACTTAGGACACAGAAAACAAGCTTATAAACATACTGCGGTGGATGCATCATATTTAAAGAGATGAGCAAATTTTTTTTTTGTTATTTGATTATAAATCACCACGGCCCTTATTCCGTTAGTTACAAACGTTTCGGTCACTTTTGTGATAACCTGATTGTGTTTTTTTGTGTAAATCTGTCAAAAACACAACCGAGAATCACCCTTTGGGTCCCAAGACTGGAGTGGTAACCATTTACTGCATCCGCAATACCAGAGACAATACAATTGTGGTACATGAGACAAAGCAGACTTTTTTCATGTGTTACAGATACAATCAATCAACTGCACCTATTGCAGTCAGCCAGACATAGGCCTCTCCCAGGCAGCGTCAAAACACCCTGTCCTCCGCCTTCCGCATTTAGTCTTCCCCAGCCACTTTCTTAAAGTCGTCAATCCATCTAGCTGGGGGGCGTCCTACACTACGCTTCCCGATACCCGGTATCACTCCAGGACTCGTCTGCTCCACCGGCCATCGGTCCTTCGACAAACATAGCCAGCCCGCTGCAACTTCAGTTTGCTAACTCTGCAAGCTTTGTTGGTAGCTCCGGTTTTTTTCCAGATAATTTCGATACGGATATACTACTTCGATACCCATAACCGTCAAACTCGAACTCAACACAGCCTGGCAGCAGAAAGAGTTATGGTGGCACCCAGTTCTTTTCCAAACGAGAAACGAGCTCCTTCATAAAGGCCTCTTCTGCTACAGCGAACTATCCAGGGTGGCATAGATATCAACGCGCAAAATGTAACCACGAAATCAGCATAATGATTCCAGACTAGCGTAGATTTTTTGATAAATAATAAAAAAAAAGTGGCATTCCGGGAGTGACAGAAGTGAAAACTTAAACAATTACGTGTGTATTTTGTGAATCGTCTTATAAACAAAATACGCGCGGTTCCGGCTACGGCCATCCGTCTTACGAATTTTCGATCAGGTCACGTGTCCTGAAGCGAGTTTAACATTTTTTACCCATTAGAAAAAAAGTGTACAACGCCGCTATAGAAGTCTTCACTTATTTTTTTTTTATAGAGAAGTGCAATACCTACGCGGTCAAAATGTATGGAAAAGCATTAATTTTTTTTTATAACCGACGAAAAATTTCAACTCTGTAGGGTTCAGAATCATGTAGGTACTAAATCCATGGTAACTGGATCTCTAGTGCGGCATTTGTTCTGCGCTTCGCCGCACAGTGCAGCCGCGGCCTTATAAGGGCTAAGCGGTCAGCTCTCTTCGTAAAATCTTAATCACATCTTAACGTTCCAAGTTTGGGACTTTAGTTATCTTGTAAAATCAAGGTTAATGGCCTGTGTAAATTACGGATAAAAAGAAAAAAAAATGTTTTTCTAGATAAAACTGCAGTAAGTAGGTAGTTACTTTCTGAATTAACGGGCTATGATTTTAATTGAAGAGTAATATGATTTTACTGTCAAGTATCATAAGGCTTACACTGATCATTCGAAATAACTAGTTTTAGGTTGATCTCCTTACGTTCTGAGTTTAACTGCACGATTACTGCCAAATGCGTGCACTGACTGAACAGGTCCACTCAATCTGTGTAGTTCTTTTATCAAAAGACCATTTCAGACACCAATCTACATGATCTGACCAAGATTATGCCTGAACTTTAAAAAAGACTGTAACTCTGTGTTTGTTTCGGTCTTGCTTCTCAGAGTAGCCAGACAGGAAACGCCGACCTCACCTAGTTTTTAAAGTATGATTGAAGTGTAAAAGTACAGACCTACTAACGGAAATACAATCATTTATAATTTAAATCGATATATACTAAACAACCATAAACTCGATTTAAAACTCTTTTGGGTAGAGGTTTGTTTAATCTCATAAAAGTAGGCCCAAAACCCCAATACATCGAGGGCATCGGATCACTATTCCTACACACGTTTGAGTCAAGCTAATATCTTTAGAGCTTTGACCGAAATCCATTCATATTAATTATTTGACGCCGTAGTATACAAACTTTGGTGCAACGGACGCATCTATCATTTTACAGGACGAATACTCATGAATATGGCCTGGTTTTAATAATGCGGCTCTTGTAGGTACTAAACTATACTCAGTAGTAAGCAGTAGTGGTTCCTTGGAACCGGGCCCGACTTGGGTGGAAGGTTCGAGCCGAGGCAATCACTTTACTTTGTGTAAATTATTTCATCAGCACTGCTCTCAAAACGGTGAAGGAAACCGGGCGTGTCAAAAAGAAGATATGTGACATCCAGCAACCCACACGGGCCCACTTTTTGTCGAAGAGACGAGTCCTGTGTCCCAGTAAACATCCATAGGCTGATTATGCCAAGCTTTACTCTTACCTAAATAAACTACCTTGCTGTAATCCATCAGCTTCATTTATGTTTATCAAATGCATCAAGACAGACGGTCCAAGGTCGTAGTTTAAAAGGTTAGGCTAAGACTTTCGACGTTCTGTTAATTTGTTCTTGACAAATTGGCTAGAAAAGAAACAAAAAGAACCAACTTTGAGAAAGAAAAAGCAAATAGATATTGGGTGATCACCACTTCTACCATGCTTGTTGGGCAAAATGATCATAGTAGTAGTAATTTAATTACTCAGTGCTCTCAAAACTGTGAAGAAATCTGCGTGTCCTAAACCGAAAATTCGAAGACATGTGTCATGTCCGCTCCGCTCACACGCTGTAACCCGCACAGGGTCCGCGTGGTCGATTATGGTCCAGTCTCTCTAGCACAGAGGAGGCCTGTGTTCCAGTAGTGGGGACATTATAGGCTGATTTACGTGTTCTTGATGAATTGGCCAGAAAAACTAACAAAAAGAAAAGCTAGCTTAGAGAAGGAGCGAATTTGCACCATGCTTGGCAAACTGATTTATTTAAGGATTACCAATGACATACATTAAAATTTACAATGTACAGTAGTTGCTATAGCAAACTGCGGTCATTGAACCACTCACATTTATTGACATTATTCATTTAAAAAACAGAAATAAAGCCCGCTAACGCAGCCCCTGAATCGACATCTAACGTCATCGTCAACATTTTTCTAATGACAAACGCAAATTTGTTTATACATGGTTTGAGTTCCTATAAAGAGATATTAGGGAAAGCAAATACCGCTTTTGCCTTGCTAAATCGCAACCACTACTTAAGTAATTTGTCTAAGTTATAAAGAAAAATCTTTCCAGCCACCCTCGACCATCCTTTACCCACCATTTTCGAGTCGACTTTTTGTTTTTTCTCGGCAAGCGGCCATTTTTAAACGGAGACCTTTTTCATTGCTAAGATCACGACAAATATTTGAAGTTTAACTTAAAGCTGATTTGAAAAGGCTACCCTTGCCCGGGTAGCTTGATAAATATTCTTTTGCAAGCCTCAAAAAAATACAGAAAATGAAAAAATAGAAAAACCTGAATGTGAATGCTGTACAGTAATTTCAACAAAATCCGATACTTTAACGAGCTTCACACGACTTTTTGTTTTATTTATCTGATGCAATTACAGAAAATTTTATTGTACAGAAAACTTTGTTGTGTTAAAATTTGTTTTAACTTTTTAATCGAATTTTACAGGATATATGGCTAAGCTACATGAATGTGTTTGTGGACGGAATTTCTTTTTTCAGAGGGTTTTTTAATTTCATGATTTATAATCTACATGACGTAATGGTTTCATTTTGAAGGGTCCTGCTGTTTTGTTGCGCACGAGACCATTCCTCCTTAAAAGAAGAAAGAAAGAAAAATTTTTGTTGATTGTTTTTGTTGTTATTCATATTGTAGTTGTTGTTTGTTGTGTGTTTGTTTGTTGTTCTTGCACCGCATGCCCAACATGCACACGTGAGGACCTAATGGCAGCGTCAGAAAACGGTATCCGCGTTGCTGAATATTGGGCCATTTTTATTTTTTATTTTTTCCATCGCCACGCTAAGTTGAAGAGGATGGCAACGCATAATTCTGTAAATCTTCTTGAATTAATGTTGCAGGGGTATCCAGGCGGCGATAACCACTATAAGCTGAGCCTACGACCAGTAATTTGAAAAAATATTTAATAAAAAGATGGTCAATATTTACAAAGAAGTATAAATATTTCCTGAGAGCAATATGAATGAACCCTGTGAACCTAAGTGAGTACTTAGGCTCTTGCACGAACGCGTGACGCAAAGTAACGTAAATTCGAACGATTTTTTAATCAAAAATACAACTATCAATTAGCAAGAAACCTATACTTAATATAGGTACCTAATAGGTAATACGGGCTAGTGTCCGCAACTCCACGTCAATGCGCGTATTTTGCGTACAACCTATAGTATAGGTTGTACGCAAAATACGCTCCTATATTATACTTAATATATTTATTATTATACTTAATATATTTATAGGTCCTATACTATACTTAATATATTTGGAAATACTTAAACTGCTAAAATGCCTCTAGGTCCAACGTTCTGGGATAGACGTTGATAAATTTAATAAAACTGATGTCTGACAGATTTCGTATGGAAGAACTATCCAAAATTTTAAAATATTAAATCGAATAAAATTATCTGGCGTTGGAAAAATCAGCCCTTAAAACAATTAATGAAAAACGAATAAGACTCAGAGAAGAGAAGAGTGGCAGTGGGCAGGGCACATTGCTCGCAAAACAGATGGCCGATGGGGCCGAAAGGTTCTGGAGTGGCGACCGCGTACCGGAAGACGACCTACAACTCAAAAGTCGCGGGCGTTACCACTGGGCCACCACTGCTCGTGTGGCAGAGTCTAGACGTATTCCCATATTAGTATTTCTGTAGTGTAGGATGCCCCCCAGCTAGATTGACTACCTTAAAGGTGGCTAGGACTGACTGGCTGCGAAAAGCGGAGGACAGAGTGTTGTGGTCTGAGATAGAGCTATGTCCAGCAATGGACTTCGATATACTGAGTTGATTGTAGATTGTATTCCCACAAGGTAAACAATAGACGAATCAGAAATGAAGGGATCCGCAGGAATACCAAGGTAACCGACATAGCCCGAAGAATTGCCAAACTTAAGTGGCAGTGGGCAAGGCACATTGCTCGCAGAACAGATGGCCGATGGGGCCGAAGGGTTCTGGAGTGGCGACCGCGTACCGGAAGACGTAGCGTTGGAAGGCCTCCCACAAGGTGGTCCGACGACCTTGTGAAGGCCGCAGAAACCCGTTGGATGCGAGAAGCACAGAACCGGTCGAAGTGAAGGTGCTTGGGGGAGGCCTATGTCCAGCAGTGGACATCTTTCGGCTGAAATGATGAATAAGACTCGGCCACCACTGCTGCTTGAGAACAGTGGTGGCAAAGTGGTAACGGCCGCGACTTACAATCTGTGTGGGTCGTAGTTTCAAACCCAGACAGGCGCTCTACTTTGTATAAATTATTTCATCACCTCTGCTCTCAAAACGGTGAAGGAAAACATCGTGAGGAAACCGGCATGTCCTAGAACAAAAAAATCGAAGACATCTACCATCCGCACTGGGCCCGTGTGGTGGACTACGGCCCACTCCCTCTGACCGAGAGGAGGCCTGTGTCCCACACAGGCCTCCAGTGGGAGCATTATAGGCTGATTATGAATAAGACTTTGGGCCTTTAAACAGGCCGTTTAAAAGTTCTCTTAGGTTTTAAATTCTATTCCCGCAGGTATTAGAAACATGTTTTTACTATTCCCATCTCTTTATACACGTCAGAAACAAAAATTGGCCACTAAAAGAGGTACCTACTAACTAATGAGACCTCTCAAGTCCCGAGTGACGTCAAATCACGACCCTAATCAAATACTGATCAAAGAAACTTTCCCCAAATTAGTTACTAATCACAGAAATCGGGACGAACTTATTTCAACCGTATGCTGAGGGATTAAAGGTTGAATTTTAATTGTTCTTCCCCAAAACGATGACTTAATTTAAGTTAAACCGATAAAAATATTCATTAATTGGGTTTTTTCTACTTGAAGATATCAAGTGGAAAATTGCTAATTTTGGTATTAAAAAGATTATCGCTGTCTTTACTTTTTCTACCTAACGAAATATTTTCCTTAAGTACCTTGTTAGGGGAACTCATTGGAACTGCTTAGCTTAAATAAAAATTTATTTTATGTTTATTATCTTTCTAACTAAGGTACATACTTTCTATCCTTTTTTAGCATAGTAGGTACCTATTGAGAAAAAACAGAAGACATACTTTTTTATTTTCGCTATATTTACTACGCCCGCGCGTCGCTAGAACATACACGGCACAACAGTCATTTGGGAAAAGATGTCTAATAATAATAAACATAGAAACAGAAATATTTGAATATTTAAAGAACATAAGAACCTGCATTTTTTTTTAGGGACCTATTTTAGGAAGGTAACCGATATCCGTGATAGCCAATAAAGCGATTAAGGGCGAATTTCACCAAACTGTTATACCTAGAATAAGGCTTATCCTAAGAATAAATTATGAATTTTTGTCAGTTAGGTATTACATAGTAGAACTGTCAGACGTCAATTTTATTCCACGGATAATGTATAAGACATCTGACTTTGGTAAAATCAGCCCTAAGACTGACCAATTATTCACCAATTTTCATTCATCAATGTAGGATCTATTCCTACGAATGAAAATTCATCTAAAAAGATAGAATGACAGCTTTTGAATGACGGAGTGAAAACGTTACACACACGTTAACGTTAGATTTTTAACTAAGATGTATTTTTATATGTTTTACTAGTTATTAAGAGAATAAACCAGTTTCAGATAGTTATTTTACTTTTGCTCTGTCCTCAGATCTTTTATTCTCACATGTACATATAATATTGACACAACACCGTGGGGAAATTATAATAATTCTCTTTGAGGGACGGTCAAATTGTAACGTCTGTCAGCTGATTATGACCCTGACCAGACCTGTCAGCTGCCAGCCGCAGTAAAAAGGGTTCGTACGTAGGAGTTAAAAATATCCTTATCAAAGTATGTAGATATAGGTAGATACTTTTGTGACAGTTTGTATTTTTATTCATTATTGAATTTCTCTAGGATATAAGTGTACCAACTTAGCTAAACAAGGTTATGATAATAGAAACTTGATACAGCAGAAAACGATTTCTTGTATCAAGTTTCTATAATATTTTAACAATTTTCCAATTTCGCGAAAAAAACGAACTCACTTTCATAATATTCTACTACTACTTTTTCTTTCATACATTTATATTATTCTTTTATTTATCTGTATTTATAATTTGTAATTGTATGGATTGACTTTATCTGAAATAAATTGATTAATAATTAATAATAATAATGGATGAATAATAATAATGGTACAGAATGATAATACAGGGTGACGGCCAGCGACGCATGACCTGCTACCATGGATGGATTCAGAACACGATTCTACTGCGTTGAAATTTTTTGTCGGTTATTAAACAAAAAAAAATGCTGTTTCATACAATAAGATCACGAAGGTATTGCACTTTTGTATGAAACAGCCGATATTTTTTTAATTTTGATAACTTACAAAAAGTTTCTACGCCGATATTACTTATTATTAGTACTCTATTTGATATCACTTGTCGCTGCGAGAAACGATCAACTGTTAATATAATATGTATCTTTTACTAACACAGGACCTACAATTTATTCGAGAAAATCATTAATAGCTAGTCGCTTCCTCATCGGTAATGGGACAGGTGCCTACGACACGCTCTGTCACAAAACGCACCTCACTCTCGCCTATCAATACCGCCTTCTTCAAGCAATGAAGTTATCAAGTATCTAAAACCTTCCTTCATAAAAGTATAACACATACTTTCCTACATTTCACTTTACCCCAGAACTCTCTCCATATTACGATACGGACGGTATTTCGGGCAGAAATTGGACATAAAAAAACTATTTATTGTCCCATAAATCTGGCAAAGTTTGAGTAACAGCGACGCGGGGGGGCGTGTGAATGGAGTTTCTATGCCGACCGTAAATTGTTTTACGTTCCTTCATATGGAAGGAGTTTTGTGTACAAGTTTGTGGTTTCAGTTTTAGAAATAATGTAAAAATAACATTTAATATAACATCAGGCCAGTATCGCAGTTACCTTGGGTAACCTAGAGGTCTTTAAACAGACCCAGCTTGGCCGAAGCAAGGAAAATCTGTTCAGGTGGAGATTCATAGACGACTCCGCCTTGGTGTAAATGTGGTGCTGTTCCACATACGATGGGACACTTAATATCGTGTCCTGCGTGTCGTGTCTGATGGATGCTGGTGATGACGCCAAATAAGTACCCGAATTCTAAACCGAGTCCATTTGGATTGCCATCGACGCGCTCAGAAGAAGAAGACCAGTATTCCGCGAGGAGATATCTAAAAGTGAAAATCTTACAACTAAATGTAAACTGTTCCTATTACAAACAAGAAACAACCTCAGTAGTATTCAATAAAAAATAATAGTTTTATTACTATCTACTTAATATGCGCCACTTCTTCCCAGCGAAAGCACTAGGGAGTGGTGAAGGGCTGTCTTTTGTAATTTTGACGTTAGAAAAATGCTGTTTCTCAACCTAATTTGAATAAATGACTTTTGATTGATTGACTGATGTTTTTATTTTTGTACAATGTTCTAGTACGGTAATCGATACTGTCGTGCTTTCCTATAATTTAGATACATGCGAGACCTATACGACAAAGACTTTGGGTTAATATTGAGTATGTGTGAATGTGTGTGTGTGTGTGTGTGAGGGTGTGTGTGTGTGAGCCTTTATAAGTAAAGAAACTCGTCAGTACCTAATTCTGACACAAATCGAGACTCCAAACTGTTACAGAGATTTTCTAACAGGAAAACCTAATTAAGGAAAGCCTAATCCAGGGATGAAATCCAGGATCCCACGCCCAGCATGCAGCAGATTGCTAAAACTACACTAACAAACAACTTAAAACTAACAACGTACAGTACCCGGCGATAAATATTGCACATCGATCTGTTCGATCCTATCGATTTTATACAAAGAATAAAAATAATTATCAAAAGAAGCAAATCGTAATTGTTTTAACAGCTCCTAATAGATACCGGACTGTTTGTATTTCGTGCGACAGAGATAACGCTCTACGAAGCCGAAATTAGCCGATTGTCTCTTTCCAAAGGTCGATGTGCAATATTTATCGCCGGGTACTGTACAGACCTGTCTGAAAGAGGACTTTTGGCCGAAAGGTGTCGTATATTGACGTTTCCGAGGACGGTTACGCGACACCACGCAGCGAAACACGACGCCGACAACGTTACATGTATAGTCATAGTTTTAAGGTTTTTTAATATAATTATATTTGTTTATTATTGTATAAGATTATTTTGTGTATTTTATCTATGGGCCTTAGTTGCCTGATAATAAAATTATTATTATTATTATACATCTATAGGAAGGTTATTCATCACCAAAACGACAAAACCAATAAATGAATGGTCAAAGCGTTCGGCGTAAATAACATATTTCCTTTAACAATGCCAACATTCCCTTCAGTCCGTCACTACAACCAACACAAATCCTAAACGCCATACATTCCACGTTTTATTTCTCCAATTAGGTCTGCGACACTAAATCCCGGTCTACATTAGCCCTTCCGAATAAAATTGAGGTCATAAAGTTGTTATTGACCATTCGCATGGACGTTGACCATTACCTAGAGCCATGTCAGATGTTGGTAGGGTTAACGCTGAGTAACGCACTTCAGCTACAGAATCACGTCTCAAATTGGGAAGTTTTTTTATTGTGTAACTCTGTGAGTGTTCCAATTTAAACATCCCACCTTTACTACACCCACACTTTGCCAGTAATGTAAATAAGCATGTATATAAGTCCAATTTAACAGAGGAAAGAGAAGAGTACTTAAAAAAAAAAGTTGAAAAAAGAAATTTGTTATTAATTTGTTTCCTGCAAGCTGCAATACGTGAAATCTGACTTTACTTTTCAACAAAGACCCGCATACAGGCCACGCTACGCTGGTCGGTACCACCCCTAAGGGTAAAGGTGATGTCGACAAAGGCATTTCTCGTTTATCTGCACTTGACTTCGCGACTTTATTGTGAGAACGGCGAAATGCGTCCTTCAAGGTAAGTAAAATGACCAGTACTTCAAAGTTATTTTTACAACTTTGTAGCCCGCAATTTGTTGAACTAATTTTCTATTTTGTTCATACGCTTTTCCGAGTTTTTCCGGAACTAAGTGCTAATATATTTCGCTAAGGTGCGCTTAACTGTTTCAAGTAATGATACTACTTTAGTTTAGGCCATGAGAGATTTTTTACCCACCAAGCTCGTATATTGTAAAAAAATTTTTTTAAAAAAAGTCAAAAGTCCTTTAGCAAGTTTTTTCAATTTAATCTGTTCTGCTTGCTCAACTTCTCTCAAATATGAAGAATGACATATTCTATTCTAGTTTTCCAACTTCACAATCAAATACCTAAAAACAAAGTATCACATAATATATGTAGTGAGCACCTTAGTTACAAAACTTCAAGTAGCGCGATGTTTGACATTGTTTAAACGCGAGTTATGATAACAAACAAAACAATACACGTAACGTTCGCTCACGCCACGTTGTCTGATACACGCGAACTTTTGTTTTACAAAGTTTTAGTTTTAAATAAAGAAGGGCAGAAGTTTCAGTCCTAATTATAGAGAGTTATTGGTAAAACATTAACAACCTCTTAGGAGGTCATTGTATTCATCATTATGAAGAACTTTTACTATGGGACCAAACCTGAAAACGCGAAAAAAAATCAGCTGTTCCCTACATTTATGTTCGTATAACTCGTCAAAATGTAGGGAACAGCTGATTTTTTTTTCGCGATTTCAGGTTTGGTCCCATAATAAAAGTTGTTCATAATGATGAGTACAATGACCTCGTAAGAAACCTCTTAATTGGTAAAACATTAACAACCGTTAATGTTTTACCAATAACCCTGTATATAGTAACTCTTGGGTACATTCGATGGCGATACGAAGGAATATTTCGACGCCATAGTTTAGTTAGTTAATAGTTTTAGTTAAGTTAGGATGTTATATTATTTTTGTTTATTAAATAACTAGTACTTAAAAATAGAACACGTCAAGACGGTAGGAATGAAACTATTTAACTATGCGCAGAAACGGATACGTTCGCAAGCGACGTACGGAGCCGATCGTATGCTTCAACATCCTGCCGGATGCGATGCGATCGGCTGTCGCCGCATCCGTTCGTATCCTTTCCGATCGGATGCGATACGACCCGTTTGGTGGAAATCATCGTTAACTCGAAAATAATAATTTATTCTAGGTTCCTACGATGTTTTTGTCGGGCAGAACATTGTATTTCTCCTTATTGTGAAGAATCACTAAATGGTTTGCTACAACTTTGTATGAATTATCTGTGTTTGTAGTGAGTTGATCTTCTGCACTTATTTCTACTATTTGAACCTTCAAAGTTTTTATATGTACGAATATGTCGGAAACGTGCTGAAAATTATTTCACCTTTGAACGTGTTTATAATTTAACTTTAGGACTTCGTGTGTAATTAAGATGTTTTTGCTGAGAGAATTTACGTGACTTATTTATGGAAATTCGATAAGTAATCAATCAACGACGCTTTGAAGGATAATGAAACCAGTCTTACAAAGGGGTATGGTGGTACTCAGTACGTCACTGAGCTGTGGAGGTCAGATAGGCAGTCGCTCTATGTAAAACACTGGTATTCAGCTGCTAGACTGGAAGCCGACTCTAACACAGTTAGGATGGGAAACGGCTAGGCAGATGATGATGTGCTTTCACTTCAGTTAGTTGGCCTAGAGAGATGTCACTTCAATAAGCTGGCCTAGATATTTTTCAATTTGATTCCTCAATTTCAGCATGGAAATACCAATTTATTATGTGTGCACTAGAAGCAATCAATAATATCAAAACAGATGAGTCGGGAGGTTTATTTATTTCTTTATTGAACACTTTATTTTACTTACAACACATAAAATAAAAACGGATAAACTGGACTTTAGACAGAAATCTTTACAGTCCAGTAAAAAAAACTTTCTAGAAAATAATTAGGTAGCTAAATAAACACCCTTAATATTCCAACAAAATCAATCTGCGTAGCCTTTTCCTAACTATGCTGGGGTCGGCTTCCAGTCTAACCGGGTGCAGCTGAATACCAGTAATTTTCATGGACCGAATGCCTATCTGACCTTATTGGGTAACACAATACCCGTTGGTAAAACTGGTTGACAGACTTTTAGGCTTCTGACTATCCGTAACACTGTCAAATATCTACCAATAACAGCCAGGACCAACGGCTTCACGTACTTCTCTCGTCACCCATCCACGAAATTACCGCGGCAGGTGGAGCTTAAACTTCAATCGACCCGAGCGGATGTTATTATGTAGCCATGTGCCCCTTAAATAATGATAACGATATGAAATTTAGATTACTTTTCTACTATTTTTCTGTATTTCTGTAGTACTGATTTAATTATATACGCCTCGTTTGCTTGGCACCTATTCTTGTTTTATAATATTCGAGGGGAATGGTGCTGATAGCCGAAATACAGGCTATGCCTAGTTCGGCTACAGATGCTAATCTCTTTACCTTAATTGAAATTGTTGCCACATAGCCATTGTAAAGTAGTACTAAGTTTTTGGAAATAAATTATTATTATTTCCTTTATTTAAATAGATACACATAAATTATATTTTTAAATATTAGTATAAAACGAAATATAAAAACATTTAAAAATATAAAAAATAGTAGCCCACCGGTATCGGGAACAGGGTCCAAGCTACCGGCGGTCAGGGCTCCAGAGAAAGGAACCTCCTAACAATACGAGCCGTGTCCAGGAGTACCGCTCTCTGCATCAAGCCCTTGGTCCAGCTGCCTAACGAGAGCCTCCTCAGGTGTTTGTCGAGGCTCTTGGCAATTAAGCCATTGGCTGTAATGACTATCGGCACAATGATCGCTGAGTCCACATCCCACATGTCGACAACCTCGCGAGCCAAGTCAAGATACTTGATTTGCTTATCTTTCTCGGCTTTCACGAGGTTCTCGTCATGCGGGACGGTTATGTCAACAATCATTGCGCGCCGCTCTGATCGATCCACCACCACTATATCAGGCTTATTAGCTATAATAGTCCTGTCAGTGATGATGGATTGGTCCCAGTACAGTGTGATATGGCCATTTTCGAGAACTGGGTCGGGCGCATACCTGTAGTACGGCACCTCCGATTCCACAAGGTTGTATTGCAGAGCAAGTTGCTGATGGATAATCCTGGCTACAAGGTTGTGTCTATGCAAATATTCTCCGTTAGCCAGACGAGAACACCCGGAGATAATGTGACGGATTGATTCGCCCGGACGGTGGCATGCCCGACATATGTCAACCGTACCATCCTTCACAATAAATCTCCGGTAGTTATTCGTCATCACAACTTCGTCCATAATTGCACAGACAAACCCTTCGGTTTCTCCGAAGAGTTCCCCGGAACGTAGCCAGGCTACAGACGCTAGGAAGTCTACATCGGGCCCATGTAGGGCCCGGAAAAAGCGTCCATGAAGCTCCTTACTCTGCCATACCTCCATGCGGTCATTAGTGTCAAGCACTACAGGTTTGCGCCAGTTCTCTTTAGCCAAGGAGAGCGGGGTAAGGCCCTTGTCCACTGCTACAACATCTCGATGCATCCCCACGTCGACTTCTAGGAAATATTCCCTGAGACTGCATATCTCACGATTGTGAAGAGTCTTAGCATTTAAAAAGCCTCGACCTCCACACCTCCGCGGGATATACAGTCTCATAACCGAAGAACGTGGGTGATGCATTCGATATGCCGTCAACAATGTACGGACCCGCCTATCCAGGGCGTCTAGCTCTGTTTGAGTCCATTTGAGTATGCCGAAAGAGTACATCAAAACCGGCATGACCCAACCGTTGAAGGCACGCACCTTATTTCCTCCTGATAAAAGACTATTAAATACTTTTCTCAGGCGACCAAAGAAGCGCTCCCTCAACGATTGTTTCATGTCGGCAACGTTGATGCCCAGTGCTTCCGACATACCCAAATACTTATAGGTTTCGGTTGCTGAGAGGGATCTAAGATTTATGGAATCTGCGAGCTGGGTTCCCACAGATTCCACAATCCCCCCTCGCTTTACATGCATGACCGCACATTTGTCCACACCGAATTCCATCTTGATGGCGCTACTGAAAGTTTCAGTGACCTTCAATAGCTCCATCAGTTGCAAATCGTTGGGGGCAAAGAGTTTCAGGTCATCCATGTAAAGGAGGTGAGATATAACCTGACCACCTCTCTTCAACCGATAGCCTAGACCTGAATCCTCCAGCAGCGTGCTAAGAGGATTCAAGGCTAAGCAGAACCAAAGTGGACTCAAACTGTCGCCCTGAAATATACCCCGTTCTATCCTTATCGGCTCACTATTCCTCTGGGTTTGCCGACATCCTGGATAGCGAAGGACTGTCCTCCATTGCCCCATACACGACATCAGGAAGGTGCGCAGGGTTGCATCAATTTTATACAACTCTAGCACCCTCATGAGCCATGTATGTGGCACCGAGTCATAGGCCTTCTTATAGTCTATCCAACATGTCGACAGATCCTTTCGGGAACGGCGAACCTGTTGACTAATGGCCATATCAATGAGGAGTAGCTCCTTAGTACCACGGGACCCGTTCCTACATCCATTTTGAGAAGCAGACATAACAGAATTCTCGTTGATATGTTTATTTATTTTAGCTCTCAAAATGGAGGTAAGAACTTTATAGACCGTTGGAAGACACGTAATCGGTCTATAATTTTTGGGTTCCGCAGTACTACCCGATTTATGGAGCAGGTGAGTTATTCCAGTCGTCAGGAACTCTGGTAGCGACCCTGACTCTAAGGCTGACTGGAATAGGGCTGCTAAGCAAGCATGCGATCTTGTGAACCATTTAATCCAGAAGTTGTGCAGTCCGTCCGGCCCTGGTGATTTCCAATTTGGCAACGGACGAACTGCACAACCTACATCTTGGGGGCTGATCGTTATTGCCCCCATTTCTGTTATTGGATCGCATGCTCGCTCGACTTCCCGAGTCCACTCACCCTCGGTATGACTGACAGGTACCGACCAGATGTTACGCCAAAATGAACACATGGCGTTATCATCCGGTAGGCACACGTCAGTCACACCTTGGTCCGGTCGCTCCCATGTCCTGTAGACCCACCTTTCATCGCTTTGGAAGGTGCGATTTAGAGTGTACCGTTCCACCCGACACTTATACCTACGAATACGGTTTGCCCATGCATACACTTTCTGCTTCCAGAAGTCGATGCGCTCTGTGACACGGGACATGTAGTCTTGAGGACTGATATCAGTCCCCGCAAACGCCCGCCTCACAAAGCGCATCACTCGAGGGCGATTGTTGCCCTCACGGAAGCAGATTAGTTTGCCGATGAACGCTCTGGCCCCAGCAATGCGTCGTTCAATCCTATACTGCCATGCCGGTACGGCTGGTTTCGGTCGTGTAGCTCTGTCATCCGGAAATTTGACATGAGCTACACGACATGCCGTTACAGCCGCGCAATACAGGATTGAATGAGCATCGGTGAGGTTTTCGCAGTTATCAAAATAGCTTGACAACTGCGAATCCAGAACAGCCATCAGCGCCCTATTTCTGTTATGCATGGGTAAACGAGGTAAGCGTGGTCTGAGTTTGGGTGTCATGAACCGATATTCTCTGATCGCACCCTCCAAAGTACTCCTCATCTCCTCACTGCACTGGATATTTACATTAGTAACCATGTCATTACTCACGTCGTTTTCGCAAATAGATGGTATGTTAGACTGTGGTTGTGCCACAGCCTGCGACGGCGTAGCAATGACATGGCTACTCTGCATTTCAGTCCGCAAGCGATCAAGCACGGTATCATCCAACATACGATTACGCTGGATGACTCGTACCTGATCCGACAGTCGTTGTGCCGATACGTTGACAGCCGGCTCAAGCACCTGAAACAGAGAGAGCATCCGAACACGGTACGCGGTCAGGTTGTTTCCTCCCTCTGTAGCCCCATAGTATGAGCGCATGACGTTCTCGTTGATGGATTGCGTCCATCGCATGCGCTGCACACTTCCGCCGGGAGCTGGGACCCTATCAGAGGCCGGTGGGCCTCGAGGTCCTAAGCCGTCCGGCGGCCGGCGTCCTCCCCGTCGACGAGCAGGTGGTGGCGTCGTGGGCGGAGAGAAATACTCGTCGCTCGAGCTCGACGCAACTGCTACGGCCGGTGTTGTCACAGCGCTCACAATGGGGCTGGGTACCGGCGGCGGCGAGGCGGAGCTGAGCGAAGAGTCCGGAGGTGGAAGGCGTGCACGGCGAGCTGCTAGTCTCGTCAACATTTTTCCATAATTATGTTGTCATATTTTTTATATATCGGGGTGACATGACAATCTTTATTATTATTATTATTATTAATTAATATCAAGAGAGGCGTGAAATTGCGCTTGGGGATTATGATACGGACCAACGGCTTATTTAGCCACGAGCCCCACACTAAATATTGTAACCATCCTATTAATATTTAATTAAATATTATAAATGCGAAAGTAAGTTTGTTTGTTTATTACGCTTTCACGGCAAAACGGCTGAACGAATTTGGGTGAAATTTGGCACACGGATAGACCATAACCTGGGTAAGGACATAGAATACTTTTCATCCTGGATTGCAGACGAAGTCGCAAGCAACAGCTAGTCACTAATAAACACCCACAAAGTTTAGCCCTTTTTCACAGGTAATACGACGTCACATTCACAAGTAATACGACGAAGTTGAGCCTCGGAAATCCATTCAAAATCGTATGCATTCACAAAGCGACTATTACGGATGCGGACTAGGGATGTAGGCGAGTGAAAACAATTCAACTGGTGCTATTGAATGAATAAATACTCGTATCGTAGGCTGTGGCTGGGACTATATTTTTCTTGAACAATGGTTTTATAGCGAGCCGGATTATTTGCAGTGGAATTTTACCTTTTACGTCACCAACGCCAACTCGATAGTAATAGACCGACCGCATAACTGAGACGTTGCCTGGGGAAGCAGCGCGGTGCGGGAGGGGTGTGGTGACGTGATACGAGAACTTAGTGATTCGTCAACTTTGTGACAACTGTCACCCCTTCCGCACCGCGCAGCTACCTCAGGCAACGTCTCAGTTAAGCGGTCGGCCTATAGTTTCCTATTAGTTACAGTATACCCACTACTTGCCTGGTTGGTCTAAGGTCCAAAGTGTGACTGCTGAACCTGGACACTTAGTCAAACATTGCATAAGCGTGGCCTACCATTCGCGGATTCTATGAATAACACAACATAATACAGGCGTGATGATATGGTTTTTATCCATAGCATAAGAAGAAAGAAGAAAGAAAGAAAGAAAATACGTTTATTTTCGGTAAACAAAGCGGTAAGCACATCAGCCTATAATGTGGAGGCCTGTGTCCCACTGCGGGGATACAGGCCTTCTCTCTGTGAGCACTGGGCCCGCGTGGTAGATTACGGCCTACTCCCTAGTAGGCCGTAATCTACCACGCGGACCCAGTGCGAGTTGGCAGATCCCACATATCTTCGAATTTTTTGTTCTAGGACATGCCGGTTTCCTCACGATGTTTTTCTACACCGTTTTGAGAACAGTGATGATAAAACTATTTACACAAAATAAAGCGCCTGCGTTCGAACCCACGAGCTACAACACGTAAGTCGGCCAACACTACTCTTTTTATTCATAGTTTGAACGAAAAACTAAAATGCATTCATCAAGGTGTCCCATCACTACAACAATAGGGTGTATGCACAGGTTTGAGTACACAAGCCGGTATTGTGATCTCAATGGACGCACACAATAACAGACAACGTGCAGCGCCATCCATCAAATGGGATTAGAGTAGATAGTACAGACATTGTTTAGTTAACACTAGTGGTCTGTTTTTTCTATACACGCTTTTATGTTGTATCCAAACGCGTGTTTGAATAGTACTGAGTAGCATCGCCCGCTCGCTGATCTGTATCGCTGAATTGATGGCAGGTATAATGACATAAACACAATTTCATATTTAGAAGGTTCGAAAAGGAAAGGATCAGCTTGGAGAGCTGACAGCGCACGTCATCATGTAAAAGGAGTGTAGCCCGCAAGAGTTAACTTGAGACCGGCTCCTCCCGACCCCCGTGCTGATGCACTTACGTCATCCAACCAATTTCTCAAGTTAACTCTTGTGAGTTGTAGCTTATTTTATAGAAATAATTATCATATTACCATCATATTACTGAGAAACTCGTCTTTCTTTTTTTTTTTATTTCAAATGGGTTTGCTCTTGACTATAGTCTAGGTCAGAGGTGACAGAGACAAAGTCTACGATGGAGTGAGCTTACCCAGAAGAAGCCTGTTCACTCTTACTTTGAAGAGATTCGGGTTGTATGCACTCGGAAACACAAACGCAGGTAGAGAGTTCCACTCTTTTGCTGTGCGCATTATAAAGGACATTTGAAAACGCTTAGTGCGAATTGGTGGAATAGCAACTAGGTAGGGATGGGAACTTGGTAATCCGGGTATTGTACACCAGTACCTACGTTTAGCCTTAGAAAATCGTAAGCACTTACCAGTGAGAAAAGACAGTCTCCTCATAGCAGGGAAGGGATGGTTTCCCGAGGTATCCAGCAGGTCAAGCTGGTACACCTCCCCTCGGATGCGGTACAGCTTGCGGTGGAAGTCTTCAATGGTCGGCGTGTAGCTGTCCTCGAACTTCGTGCCCAGGAACCTGGAGACCAGCGACGTCTTGCCTACGCGAGCTGACCTGAGGAAGAAAGGAGATGATGTTTAGTAAGTTAAGGACTATATTTAGGAAGATTTTTAAAAGTGGCGGTTTACTTTGACTGGTTAAGCTCTGCATGAAGGCTCCTTCAAACAGGCGCGACACGCGATAAAATCGCGCGCGACACAAAGGCACCGCAAGTCACGCAACGAGCGGTGTCTTTGTGTCGCGCGCGATTATATCGCGGGTCGTGCCGGTTTGTAGGAGCCTTGAACCGGACTATTTTTGTTCCCAATTATCCAAATTATCCAAAAAGCTGAATAATTGGAGGATCGTCATTTTCAACAAGCTAATAATAGATAATAATATTCGTTACACAAATACAGTTGGTATTGGCGAAGGTGAAATATTAGGCTCAAAAAAAAAGAATTACAACCTCTATTTCTACCAGCGGCTTCGCCTGCGTGAAGGTTAGAAATTAACCTACGGGAACGTACTACTGGGATCAAAAGAAACCTATGTGTTAATCCAGGTTTTAGACTATATGTGTGCTAAATTTCATCCAAACCCCTCCAGCCGTTTTTGCGTGATTAAGTAAAAAAAAAAACTGGCACTCCGGTAGTGCCGACAGAAGTGAAAACTTGAACAATTACGAGTGTATTTTGTGAATCGTCTTATAAACAAAACACGCGTGTTAAGGTGTGTTCCTTATTTTATAGGGTTTTTTGCAAATCAGGTATGATGACCAAAGTGACTGGTTTATTCTTCTCGTGAAAGGAATTTATTCAGATTTACAAATAAGCACACAGGATAGACTTCAGTTCGTGGTGTTGGTCGCGGCAGTGGTAAGAGAAGCAAGCCGCTCGCATGGAGCTCGTCGTCAGTTATATATCCGTGGTTCAGCGCCATCTCGTCGTTGTTGGATGAACTACGTAGTTAGTACGCGAGGCCCTCGTAGTTCTTCCCGATGTGCATAGATGGCGCTGTCCTCAACAACGCGCGTCTTACGTTTTATGTCTTACGAATTTTCGATCAGGGTCACGTGACCTGACGCGAGTTTAGAAGTTTTTACCCATTCCAAAAAAAGTACACAGCGCCGCTAAAGAAGTTTTCACTTCAATAAAAGTCCTTCAGACCGTATTTCGGCCACGGCGGCAAATCACAACGGAGACTAGCCTTACTAGACTTAGCCTTAGACTTAGCCTTAGACTAGCGAAGATATCAGACACAGGTGCATTTCCTCTTCCCTCACTCTCATAGTCCGACGGAACGGCAATCTGACACGACCGGAGAGAGATCAGGCGCAGGAACAACGGCTTAACGTGCTTTCCGAGGCACGGGGGTATCACACCGCCGACTTCCAAACTCCGGGCTGTTACTAAGTAATTCCTAATGGAAAAACTCAATAACACTTTGCTCGAATCGGGAATCGAACCCAGGACTCCACGCTCAGCAATCACGCTTGCCACCACGAGACCAACGGGGCAGTTTTAGTTTCGGGACGGGGGGGCGGGGCGTGATTAAGTAACAAACACTGAACAAGCTTTTACATTTAAAATGTTAGTAAGAAGTAGGATTCCTTTGATGGAACCAATCAGAAAACACCAAACGAATCTACACGTGCTTCGTAATCACAACAAAGTCCCGATATACTCAAACGATCAAAGACATTAATTACATGTGCTGGCAGCCGGAAATACGACTTAACGTGCTCTCAGCGCCACGGAAGCTAACGGAATCCCTAATCCGGGTTCTTTCCTTAAAAAACAAAATGGCGGAAATTTGCTCATGTCACAAGTCTTCATATTTTTGGTTTTAGATCGGCAGTTTTTTCACGATGATTTCATTCACCGATTTGAGAGTAGTGGTGAAGAAATAATTTACACAAAGTAAAGCGCTTGTCAGGGTTCAAACCGACAACTCGTAAGTCGCAGCCGTAACCACGGCGCCACAGTGGTGGCGCCGTGGGCAGTGGCTCAGAGAGATACAAACACTCTTAATTACACAGTGTACCTACACCATTTAATTAACACTTAAAAAGAATGCGAGTAGATACAGCGATACAAGTATCGTTTGGCGCGTTGTGAAAATCGGAACTATCGCGGCCATCTTGTTTTTTCAATACAATTCCTGTGACAATCCACAAATGTTTACCAACAACGCCCCCCTGACAATGTTATTCAGGCGCCAAAAGATCTTTAAAGCACTCTAACATAGAAATGCTACATTGCGGCACTTTGGACAGTTTTTATACATAGGTACCTTATTAACTTTTGAGACAGACAATAAGAAAAAGTAAGCTATAACCAGACTGAAATCGGACTCGCCTGAACCCTTAAATTTATTACCTAACCAAACGCGGCCATGCTAAAACCGGAACTGTCACACAGACATACCCGAAATAAGACCGTAAGACCTACTTTCATGAAACCGTTTTAAAATGTATCAAATCAAATCATTAATTTCAGGTAGGTACAGACGCCAGCACATCAAGCTAATACAATTTGTCAAATTTCTTTAATAGAATTTCAACTTTATCGCTAAAGCATTAAATTCAAAGATGATTGGAAAAATTTGACAGTTTCGGGTAGCTTAATGTGCTGGAGTCTGTACACCAATATAAAATTTAACCAGATTACAAATTATTCAATACATAATCAAACATTATTAAATAATTACAAAATAACACAACAACAAAGGAATAGATAAGTGTTATTGCTGCTGGAATATTAATTGCCATATACGAAGAAATAGTTTACCTCTTATATGGCCCTCAATACTCCATTATCAGATTTGTGTATACGGTTCATAAAGGAGGCTTGTGACTTTCTCATGACTGCGTAGAAGTCGCCAACCCTGCTTTCGATCTATACCGCCAAGGCAGCCCCAGTATGCATCTAAATGCGTTATTATATTGAACACACAACGTGTTAGTTTTAAGCACGCTGCGTGTATTTGTACCATAGGGCCCAGGTGTAAAGATTCCCGCAGTATGCGTTAAACAGGGTGATTTTCACTTGCATTGAACATTTCGCAAATCGTCGCGCCAGCATATTACTCTTGGCAGCGAGCGAACGCCTTTATCTTTCAATGTCTTCATCATCTTTAAGTTTCTCAGTAAGTTTATGTCCTAAATATGTCCAACATTTGGCTGATTCGAGCTTAGCATGCAGATAAATATGTCCGCAATATGCATTGTGCTGTTGTCGATGTCGTAGCGAAAACACATTGTTTGGTTCTTTTTAACATTATACGTAAGACAATGCTTATCCGCATAAACCTAACATAACTGTCAACTTTTGCACTGCCGTGACAGACGGGCTGAGCAGAACCATATCGTCGGCGTTACCTGCAATCTAATCTCTTCACCACCATTGGTTGACTGGTAGAGAATGCCTAAGGCATTAAGTCCGCCTTTGTACCATTTTGTGCGAAAAGTTTAAATAAACAAATTAAATAAACAATCAAGAATATTGCTATGCAAACAGACAAAGGAAATACAATAACAATAGAATTTCCTTCAAAATAATTGATGACAAAGTTCAAAATGATGACTGATTTTCGTAAATATCTTTTTTATTACGATCGCATCAAAGGCTCCAATCAGATCAGAACTCGAATTTTCGGCTCAGGAAACAGGAAAAATGAGGGAAAAACCATTAGCTCTCATTCCTCTCAAAGGTCTTATTGTGTAACAGCTTTCTTCATTTATTTAATGACACTGATCAAAACCGGTCAAGAGTCAAGTCGTATTTGAGAAATAAAGCTTTGGTTTCCTAGGACAGACAGTGGCGACCGTCTCATAAGGCCTCGGGCTCGAAGTCAGCGATTGCGGGGCGGGAGCGGCGTGCGGCACGGAGAGCAGCGCGGCAACGCGGTCTCGAAGCCAGCGGGCAGATCGCGCGGCGAACGAGCGGCGTAGTGTTGTGTTATGAGTGTCTCTTTTCGCGAACGAAATGTCTAAACAGCGATGACAATATCTTTTTGATACATTTTGAAAAAGCATAAAAGAAAATGCACAACACTACGTCAATGCAGACGCGCGAGCAGCTCTAGACTGGTGCGCATCGCTCGTACGCCGCTCCCCGCGCCGCAGCCTTCGAGGCCAGTTCCATATAAATATATGCATTGAAACGCGCCACTCCCGCGCTGCCGCCGCCGCCACCCCGCACCCCCTGACTTCATGTCCGTAGCCTAACAGCCGAATTGACGGACGTCATGAAAATGATGGCAGCGGAGTTTGACTTTACGGTGTGAAAAAACGCTCTCCAAGAAAACACACCTATACTTTCATAAATAACGTTTCCGTGACGTCATTCGATGGTAAATTGCGGACGCCATGTGGCGGCCACCGCAGTCTTAGGAAACTTTAGCTTAAGGCTGCCTTTCCACCAGAGATGAGCGAGGATGCGTAGCGAGGGATGTGTGCAAAACTAACCAATCCAAGCCAACCATATTTTTTTTAACGTTGAGAAATGCTCATGCATACTGCACTACCACGGGGAGATAGTGCAGTTATGTGGGACTCTAACCCACTAAAACTCCATGGTGTCCTCCTCTGCCGCTTACGGCGAACACGGGCACGCGTTAGCACTCATCCGTGAACCCGCCGCGGCTGTCCGTTGCCGGACCCTCCTCTGGGGAGTACACCCCATCACCGGCGCACCAGAACACATAGCACGCCGTGACCACCCCAGGGACCAAACCAGCACATGGGCGCCAGACGACGCCAATCCAAGCCAACCAAAGCTAACTTAGTTCAAGCTATGAAAATGAAGCGATGTTAAGTCCTTTTACAGTTATTTTACTACATAGTTAGTTAGTTATTTTACATCTGACAGCAGAACACCCAACAGCACACTTATGGTAAATGTAATAAAGATCCCTGTGATTTTACCAGTTAAGCAAGGTCAGAGGTAAAATAACCGATAATTATGACTGTATGTTAATTAAAATAAAAATGGCCGTACGAATGTGGTTGAGTTTTTCCATTAGGAATTTCTCAGTAACGGCCGGAATTTGGAAGTCGGCGGTGTGATACCCCCGTGCCTCGGAAAGCACGTTCAGCCGTTGGTCCTGCGCCTGATCTCTCTCCGGTCGTGTCGGATTGCCGTCCCATTGGACTATGAGAGTGAGGGAAGAGGGAGTGCACCTGTGTTCGCGCACACTTTTGCACTATTATCTCCCGCGCCGAAGTCTAGTCTTCGTTGAGATTGGCCGCCGTGGCCGAAATACGGTCTGGAGGACTTTATTTTATTTATAAAAAATAAAGAACGCGAGGCGAGGCGAGGCCGCGAGGCTTTATTTTTTTTTATAAAATAAAGTCCTCCAGACCGCAAAAAAAGCGCGCGCGTAAAGTGTACAACGCCGCTAAAGAAGTTTTCACTTCAATAGAAGTGAAAACTTCTTTAGCGGCGTTGTACACTTTTTTGTAATGGGTAAAAAATGTTAAACTCGCGTCAGGACATGTGACCTGATCGAAAATTTAGCCGGTACCGCGCGTGTTTTGTTTATAAGACGATTCACAAAATACACACGTAATTGTTCAAGTTTTCACTTCTGTCGGCACTCCCGGAGTGCTTTTTTTTTCTAATTACTTAATTATGTGTATAATGTTTTGCCAATTAATTTTAAACAAAAAACTAGTCGACCATTGATTTTAGTCTCATTAGCTTACACAAAACGGGATGCTTTAAACATTAATATTTTATGATTTACAACTACAAAGTACTCATCCATTTGTATTTCGCCATTGCATTTTCGCATTCACTTTTGTGGATGAAAGCATCGTAATTTAAAACAAAAAACATTGGAGTACTCCAAATGAAAACCGCGATACGATGCTCATATAAAATTCTTTTAATGTGCGAATAGCGAAAAAAGTTCTGTATACAACCAGTTTTATGCTTTTCGTCATAATTAAACTAGATTTTTACGACTGCACTTTTTAGTACCTATACTCATTATCATCTGCCTAGCCTTTTCCCAACTATGTTGGGGTCGGCTTCCATTCTAACCGGATGCAGCTGAATACCAGTATTTTACATGGAGCGACTGCCTGTCTGACCTTTACAACCCAACTACTGGGTAATACGATACCCCTTGATAACACTAGTTGTCAGACTTGCGGGCTTCTGACTACCCGTAACGACTGTCAAAGATCTACGAATGACAGCCGGGACCAACGGCTCAACGTGCTTTCCGAGGCACGGAGGGGTCACGGTATGTAAAGATGGTCACCCATCTACAGACCAGCCGCGGCAAGCGTAGCTTAACCCGATCGATCGACCTGTGCGGCTGTTATTATTTAGCCACGGGCCCCTCACTTTTTAGTATACTCAAAAGGTAAAAGTTACACTGAATAGTAATAGTAGTTTAATAACACATACCATTTTTATTATCTATGAAAGGTGCTTAGTTAGTTGCAAAACAACTAAGGTACTTAGTTACTTGCTTTGCTTAGTTGTTTGCTAGCAAAGCCAGGGGAAGTTAACGTAAAGTACAAAGATGACATATTTAATCTTATGTTACAAGAAGACCCGCGTAGGTAAGTGCTACGCGGGTCGTCTAATGTGACATCCTTTAGTTTTTTCACATCGTTAAATATAATGACTATACCGTTTTTATTGGTTTCACTTTACTCGTGCCTATTCCTGGTAACCTCTCAAGTAAGTAAGTAAGTGGGTTCACATGAGTAGATTGAGTAGTACTTACTAAGATTGTGGTTAGAACTTCGGACTTTTAGCCGACTTAACCGTTATGACCGTCTTAAGCTGAATATGTATGACCACAAAACCACACCCACCACAATGGGCCTTATCAGAAGTCTGAAAGTTATCCAAAGGGCAATGGCAAGGGCTATGCTTGGAGATTCCCTGCGTGATCGAATCAGAAATGAAGAGATCTGCAGGAGAATTAAGGTAACCGATATAACCCGAAGAATTGCCAAACTTAAGTGGCAGTGGGCAGGGCAATCATGAATTACCTCCACCTCACCTTCTGTGGGCGATACAAATAAAGATCGACCTCGATGAGTAGATATAAGTTTATTATTTAAAATTACAATATTAATGTGTCGCGACACGTATGGCGGTGCGCGCTAAGTCGTGAAGTTAGTTAGTGAAGTGAAGTGTGTCGCGAGCGCCGCCGACATCGGGCGCGTTCGCATCCTCGCCAATATTAAAGGCTGCGTTCAGGCGTAGACACCTTCTATCACATAACTATAGGTACACCTTTTTTTTCAGGATGGGAAATCATCAAATAGGGGTCATTTGATGATTTGTGTTACTTCCTTAGCCCTTTATGTTCCGGGCCAGCGGTAACATGTTCGGACAATCCCGCTGACCCGCGCGGCAGGCTTCGGCCCTGACGGGCCCCTTAACCCCCCGTAACCCTTCGAGAATACAAGCGTCGTGTTATGTTATGCATAACGTCATTCATACTACCATATCACACCTTCCTTGCACATTAAAAACGCGTTAACATCGTTATAAATCCAGAAAGATCAAGATTCTTCACTAATGTGATTTTCAAAGGTCAGTTGATCTGCCTCACAGACGACTGTCACGAGAAAAATCCCACATTTCACGACAAAATTCCCACTATTTTTCGTCCATTCCTCTTTTCTTCGTTACTTAATATGTACCTATATCGCCTCGTGATTGATTGGGTTAGGAAGAACCAAGGTTTACCCTTGAAGAGATCAGCCGTAAATGGCAATTTATTTCTGTCCTTCGCATCAGACGATACTTTATGTAATTGCTGCGTGAACGTGATTTGCGACTGGTTTCATAGATTAAGTTGAGCGTTCATTTCGTGCAATGAAAACAATATTATACTTTATGATTTTTATCGAAAGAAAATTTTGACTTACGATGTCTTACTGTTGGTGTGATTAAATGAAATTAGACTAACTTTGAAATTAGAATAACTTTGGTCAGGTTCCAGTGTAACAGCAGGATGCAGCTGAATACTTTATATTAGTAAAAATACTTGTACATTGTACATACTTTAATGTTATATTTATACAGGGTGTCCAGTAAATAGCACGACATACTGCAGGGGGTGATAGCTAGGGTCAATACCTACCAAAACAACACAATATATGTTCAGCAAAACCTTACAGATTTACAGTTTTACAAAAATTTCCGAAATATCGAAAAATCTCTACCTTGAAACAGATTTTTAAGCATCTCATAATGAAAAATTCCTTTTCTAGTATTTTTTTTACATCAACAAAAAATATTATTTCTTGAAAACATTCTTGTTTTTGATAGAAAAAAGACTTATCTATGAGTAAATTAACTATTTACGAATAATTTGATGTAAAAAAAAATACTAGAAAAGGAATTTTTCATTACGAGATGCTTAAAAATCTGTTTCAAGGTAGAGATTTTTCGATATTTCGGAAAATTTTGTAAAACTGTAAGATTTTGCTGAACATATATTACTATCACCACTGGCAGTATGTCGTGCTATTTGCTTATGTCAGATGCATAATCAGGAGCCTATAATGTTTCCACTGCTAGGTCAGAGGCCATCTCTCTTCGAGAGGGAGTGGGCTGTAATCTACCACGTGGCACGTGGCCCCAGTGCGGGTTGGTAGATGTCACATGTCTTCGAATTTTTGATTCTAGTACATGCCGGTTTCCTCACGATGTTTTCCTTCACCCTTTAGGTAGAGAGCAATGGTGATGGATTTTTTTTTCACAAAGTAAAGCGCCTGCCTGAGTTTGAACCCACGACCTGCAACTCGTAAATCGGGGCCATCACCGCCACCTCAGCTCTGCTTTCTGCCATGTTAGATGATTATTTTTATTTTCTTATTCTTGTATACACCAGGGTGTCTTACAGAGACTATTGTTTAATGTTACCCAGTTTTATTTGTAAACTAGCTGCGCCGAGCAGTTTCACCCGAATTGACACTATTGACAGCTCACACCACGCTCACTACACCTAAGTTTTCACAGTGAGATTTTTACAGAATAGCACCGCAGGTGCCCTCTTCCCTCACTCTCATAGTCCAATGGGACGGCAATCCGACACGACCGGAGAGAGATCAGGCGCAGGACCAACGGCTTAACGTGCTTTCCGAGGCACGAGGGTATCACACCGCCGACTTCCAAACTTCGGGCTGTTACTAAGAAATTCGTAATGGAAAAACTCAATAACACTTTGCCCGACCCGGGAATGGAACCCAGGACCCCACGCTCAGCAGTCGCGCTTGCGACCACGAGACCAACGGGGCAGTAGCCCCTCTTCCGCCACCTCTTACATGGGACTTAAACAAAACTGGCTAATTGTGGGTGCACCATAGGAACAGTACCCGGCGATAAATATTGCACATCGACCTTTGGAGACAATCGGCTAATTTCGGCTTCGTAGAGCGTCATCTCTGTCGCACGAAATACAAACAGTCCGGTATCTATTAGGAGCTGTTAAAACAATTATGATTTGCTTCTTTTGATAATTATTTTTATTCTTTGTATAAAATACAAAAAAAGGTAAAGGTCGATGTGCAATATTTATTGCCGTGTACTGGAGATTATACGCAAATCGTCTTGTAATATGTAAATGTCTATTGATGCCTGACAGGTGTGAGAAAGAGTGGGCCGAAACCCACCCCGTGTGCCCAGTGCGGGTTAATCGATGCCACACCGGGTACTGTACACCTCTGCTTAGCCCTGCGAGAATTACAGGCGTGATGTTATGTCATTGTCAGTCTCCAAATATCCGCCGTCATAACAAGCTGTTCTATTCTCATAATTACTCAATTATAGAAAAGCGGTTCTTAATTAGGGAATGCCACTCATTAATATTTCATGGGAAGGGTATAAATAGCTAATTTAAGGTCTAGGGTGTAAAAGTACTTCGAATTTAAATTAGGTTTATAATTAGGGATTTTCATTATCCTTATTTAGGTTTGTGAACCTGGCAGGTATTTTAAGAGTCCTATGTTATTAGGGTGGAGTTATTCCATTCCTATTAAAATTGTGTTTATTTGTCTATACTATCACGCAACTAAATAAAATAGTTATCTACTTGGTCTTAGTTTCTATTTGACCAAGAATGCGTACTTAGGTACGAATTCATATTTTTCATGACCGCATCTTATATCCCAGTAACTGTTAAGCTACGCTTGCCGCGGTCAGTTCGTCGATGGGTAACCGTCCATTTACATATCGAGACCCCTGCGTGTCTCGGAAAGCACGTTAAACCGTGGTTCTTAGTTCTTTGACAGTCATCATGGGTCTTCAGAAGCCCAAAAGCCTGACAACCAACGGGTATCGTGTGACCCAGTAACTGGGTTGTGGATGTCAGATAGGCAGTCGCTCCATGTAATATACTGGTATTCAGCTGCATCCGGTTAGACTGGGCGCCGACCCCAAAATTTTTGGGAAAAGGCTGATGATTTATACCACAGTAATAATAACGACGTTGAAATTCCCACAAACGTGAACAGGACACGAATGCCTCAGAATCAGCAAACAAGATTCCCGATAGAAAATATCGTGTCCGTAGTCAAAGCTAGGTAAATTGATAGATACAAACAAAATTTCTCCAGGGAAAACATACTGGCACAAACTACACCCGCAATACTCCTAAGCCACGCTTACACGAACAATATTTTCAGCAATTACTATAAAGAGATACTCCTTTTTCTCAGCGTACGAGAAAGTTCTAAGGAAATTACTATCAAGGTTTTTCCTAACTATGTCGGGGTCAGCTTTCAGTATAACCATATTATGCAGTTTATATTATAATAATTGACAATCCATTTTGATGACATTTAGCAACTATGTTAGCAATACAGAATACGTCGCGGCGATTAGGTTATCACATTAATTGGAACCATGAAATCCACATTACATTTTTTAAACATACACATAACAATTAACATTCTAACTGTGGGACCTCTTTTTTTCGTTTTAGTATAATATAACAAAATTAAAATTAATTTGTGATTATTTGGTAACAATACTATAAAGTTTGTATTGAATTGTTGATACCATCGCCATTGTTTATTTCGTACCAATTTTTACGCTATTTATTTCTTTTTTTAAATGCAATGTTCTTTTTTCAGTAAAATTGTTTATTTTATTATTGTAACAGATTGATAACAACTTGTAATGACCACTGTACTATTTAATGTGATAACCTAATCGCCACTCTGTATAATTGAATGTGATAATCTAATCGCCTCTCCGTATAATTTAATATGATAACCTAATCGCCACTCTGTATAATTTAATGTGATAATCTATTCGCCACTCTGTATAATTTAATGTGATAACCTAATCGCCACTCTGTATAATTTAATGTGATAACCTAATCGCCACTCTGTATAATTTAATGTGATAATCTAATCGCCACTCTGTATAATTTAATGTGATAACCTAATCGCCACTCTGTATAATTTAATGTGATAATCTAATCGCCACTCTATATAATTTAATGTGATAATCTAATCGCCACTCTGTATAATTTAATGTGATAATCTAATCGCCACTCTGTATAATAAAAGAGCAATTATAAGCTGCCTCGTTGGTCTAGTGCTCGTAAGCGCCGCTGAGCATGAGGTCTTGGGTTCGATTCTCAGATTGGGCAGTGTTATTGGGTTTTTCAACAGAATTTTCTCAGTTGCCGCCCGGAGTCTGGAATTGTGCCCGGTTGATGGCAATTCGCTCGCCCCCTATTAGAATAGAATAGAATACCCCCCCCTTTCCCCTATTACGTGGGTTTTAAAAATAACTGGCGAAATGTGGGTTTACTATAGGTACAACTCTGGCCAACCCTTCAGGGAAACAAAGCGTGAACATAATTTAACAAAATTATGTTAAAATTATAGACAATTCTGCCGAAACAAAAGATTGCTCCATAATTTCTTCACTTACTCCGGCAATTTTTGCCTAATAGCGTTTTCTGAAATGACGTTTACTAGGTGGCAGCATTGACACGTCAGGTCCAGGCATCTGTCAAAAAGCCTATATTTTCTTTAGTCATGACTGAATGATGAACGAATGAATGAATCGAATGATGAACGTCATCATATATTTTATATTCATTGTCGAAATGGAAGACCTCTTGTCAAAGTGGTGCCAACTGGTGTCGTAAATTTTCACGAAAACCCCCATTGTTATTACACACACACACACACATACATACACACACACACATTGTTAACACGAAAGATAGCTCACGAAAGCTGTGCTCACACGGGCAGTGTGAGCACAGCTTTCGTGAGCAATCTTTCGTGGTATCTTTCGTGTTTCATGCACGATGCCTCATACACGCTCATATTTATTTTATTCCGACTCAAAGAGGCTTTAGTACCGAGAAAGTATGTGAGAAAGATGAGAGACGGAGGCTAGGTTTTAGTAGTATGAATTAAATTTATCTATGGTCTACCTGTGGAGTTTTCTTTCAAAGCTTGAAGAGAATAAAGAATAAAATTATAAAGGTATGAGGAACAGGTTGTAAAGTTCACTCATAGTCTATGAAAAGGGAGGATCCTCCAACCAGACGGGTGTATCGGGTAGCTTGATGTGCTGCGTCTGTACAAAAATAAATAAACTATTATTCCTAAACCTCATTTTTTTAAACTCGAGTCATTAGATGTTTTTCGATACAAATGGCCACGAAAATGCAGTTTCTAGCAAAAGCTGGAACAAGAAAGTCGCGCACTAAATGCATTTTACGTAAAACCAGCTAAATTCTAGAGAACGCCACATCTCGTTATCTCGTTCACAGAAAGACAAAGCATTGCACCACTTTGTGATGCCGAAGAACGGCGGCGCTGCACTACATTCTGCGCAGTTAAGTTTTGTCTTGAGGGTATGAATAAGATAGGCTGTACTTGTCTTTTCTGAGAACTTAGCAAGAGCTCTGTGTCTGACTTATTAGTTTATTAGTCAGATTCTGAAAAGACACAAAAACAGTTAAATTAGCAGCTGTTATTAGGAAACGAACATAACAGCTGCAAAATCTTTAACCTAAACTTACCTCATTCAGAGTCCGATTTTTGTCTGATATTAAAAATGCTTTATTTTTACGATAACACAAACTTTCAATACATCGTCTAATTCGTCCTCCTTAGCTCCAAGATTTCGTGGAACAATATTCCCAGGATCATTATTTGCTGGAAATACTCCCGGTGCAAACTCTTTATTTGTTAGGAAATGTTTTCCGACACCCTGCGCGCGGGTGCGCGGTGATTCCAGAAGTATTGTATGTCTCTTCCAGCGCTCTGTTTATCGGACCGTTTAAACCTTTACAATGCCGTGCCGTACTTATTTTGTATCTTGAACGGAGTTTTGTTCTAAGAAATGTTGATCTTTTAGTTGTTGTTGTTGTAGTAAACTTTCAGGGAATTCTGCCTACAATATTGTTGATCGAAGAATCCTGCTATAGTGTAATCAGACCGGAATATCTCATAAATTCTCGTAATGGGCTTCTTTTCAATTTGTGTCGTAGATATTATCATTGCGTACCTACACATAAGCATAGCATAAGCATAAACAAGTTTTTTTTTTTTGAGGATGGGAAATTTTTAAATGAGCCCTCCCGCTCTGGGTGGAGCGGAAGGGAGTGTCAGACTCTTACTGACTAAAACCCACTCGTGTTCTTTCCTTAGCCCTTTATGTTCCGGGTCAGCGGTAACCCTTTCGGACAATCCCGCTGACCCAATCAGCCTTATATAATGATCCGACTACTGGGACTCAGGTCTCCTCTCTTCGTGGGAGGGAGGCTGTAACCTACCATTCGGGCCCTGTGCGGGTTGGTAGATGTCAAATATCTTCAAATTTTTTATTCTAGGACATGCCGGTTTCCTCACGATGTTTTCCTTGACCCTTTTTTGAGAGCAGTGGTGATGAAAATATTTACACAAAGTAAAGCGCCTTTTTATCACGATATTCCTACGGTATCCAGTGAAACCGCGAGGCGCAGCTAGTTTATAATATGCTTAGATGTTCACACAATAAACAACATTATTCAATATCATTTTCTTAACATTTTTCACCAGTTTCCCTCAACCTTATTCAAAGACATTTAACATACGTTCACACTACCTGTATAATATATTTACCAACCCCTCAAGATTCCGTCCCCTGTTTGCTTAGGTCCAATGCAGGTCGCTTCTTACTCACCTGCCGCTGAATAATTAACTGAACCATTTCCTTTGACAACATACTACTCACGATGTTCAGCTGTTTATGACGTAAGTTGGCACTTGTCTTTGAGGGCTTGGGTCTTTTCTTGTTTGTTTATGGAGTTAATTGTGCTGGCTTAATGGTTTGGATCTAATTAGTGGATGAGGAGGGCAAGTTCACTCATATTCTATAGAAAAGGGAGGATCCCCTTACCAGACGGGTGTTGTGTCTGGCGGACAACTGCCCGGCAACTGCTCGATAAAATTCATATCGGGCCGTTGTATCTATGCTAGTTGAGCTGTAAACTCTGCTTGCGAGATGCAGGATTTTGCGTGACGTTAGTATGACGCGTTGTTCGCATGTGGCGTTGTAGATACCGCTAAAAAACTATGGAGATGTTTGTCCAGCTATGAAACGCCATAGGCGGAGTTGATTGGCCACTAAGTAGTCACCATCTGTCTTGGGGCGCATCACTAAAGTCTACACCAGTAGCGACACCTCCTACGTTTGGCGCACTTTAGCCAGTCAGTTCTTGCAGACTGGCTAGTATTTTAATTTTTAAAACGGCTCATATACTGTCTAGTTTGCGCTGATCTGAGAGAAGAATAATTAATTGAACCATTTCCTTTGACAACATACTACTCACAATGTTCAGCTGTTTATGACGTATGTTGACGCTTGTCTTTGAGGGCTTGGACCTTTTCTTGTTGGTTTATGAAATGAATTGTGGAGGGTCAATGAAGTGGATCTAATTAGTGGACGAGGAAAGTGGAGGACCGAGTGTTTGGCAAAACTTTGGAGATGCCTTTATCCAACTGTGAAGTGCCATAGGCGGAGTTGGTTGCCACCTAAATAGTCACCATCTATCGTGGGGTGCATCATTATACCCACCATCAATGGCAACCACCACCTCCTGCGTACCCTAGACAGTCCTAACTATTTACCGATTGACAACTATTTTTAATTTTGCGGTGAATGTCTCTTCTTTAGATCATGCTGATGCGACAGAAGAAAACCCAGTGTCTTTCTTTTGATGTAAAGATCATGGACATTTATTAACCTGCACTGGGCCCGCATGGTGGATTACGGCCTACTCCCTATCACCGAGAGAGGCCTGTGTCCCAGCAATGGGAAAAATATACGCTGATTACGCTACAGGTCATGGACATCAAATTTCTGGTTAATAATAATGGCCGATAACCACCATTAATTTGCATTCATCAATTCATTTTCGAAGTCAGAAGAAGAAGAATTTTAGAAATAGGTAAGTGTCTTAGATATATAGCGAGATTCAGAGAGGATATACTCAGTTTAAAGATGAAGGTGTCAGGTACACACTTTAGAGGGCCTTCCGGGACGCAGGCGCCAAGAGTAGGTACTGGAGGCGTCCGTAAAACTACCCTTGGGAGTACGGTAACACGTCGTGGTCACGTACTGCCGTTCACCGCGACGGACCGACACCAAATGAAAATGGATAACACTAGACAGAGAGAGAGTGGGTGTGAAAAATCAACAGATTGTCTGTAAGCATGTCTATAGTGAGTTTTGGAACGAAGTTCTTTAACGGAGCTTGCGGTACGAATAAACTTGAAGAAATCCTCACGTAACGATAAAGCGTTATGCCCCCTCCATGCAACTTTTTATTATATCTATACTTATAATAAATCTGTAGAAGTGAAAATTCTGTACATTGAAAATATCAAAAAAATAAATGGCAGGGAGTGTTACTATACCGACACCGAACCCAAAAAATAGTCCTCCAACCCGTAGGTACTTCGGCCATGGCTGCCAATCTCAATGGAGACTAGACTTCGGCGCGGGAGATATTATATTGCACAAGTGTGTGGGCAGACACAAGTGCACTCTCTCTTCGCTCACTCTAATTGTCCGATGGGACGGCAATCCGACACGACCGGAGAGAGATTTCCGAGACACGGGGGTATCACACCGCTAACTTCCAAAACCCTGTTACTAAGAAATTCCTAATGAAAAAACCCAATAGCGCTTTGACCGATCTGGGAATCGAACACAGGACCCCGCCGCGCTTGCAAACACGAGACCAACGTGGCAGTTACCCAGGTACTGATCGGCTGCCCCATTTCAAAACCTAGTAAGGACTTAAAATTAAATTTTACAGGAGAGCGCATAAACGTAATATTGGTCAGCCTAATGGAATTTATTTTTTGAATAGAATAGAATATTTATTTGCGTAAAACATGGTATACAAGGTTATTAAGTACAAATTAAGGCACAAGCATGTTTAGCTAGCATAAAACATAGCATGCAAAATTTTAAGACAAGCAACAACAATCGTTTTTAAATAGGTGAGGTAGGTAGGTGAGGTGGTAGGTGGGGGGAATTGGTTAAAGTGACTTACTAGGTTTTAAAAGAGTCACTAGGGAGTGAAAGGTGCACTTATCAGGTATCGATGCTTAAATATATCTCCTTTTATGTAAATTTAAAATGCTGGTGTTTTTGTATTTGACAGAGACCTTCTAGGTTAGCAAGATTATGCAATAAAACGATTTTTGTAAAAAGTGTCCCTTACTAGGTTTTGAAATGGGACAGCCGTGATGCCGTGTACACAAAAATTACCCCAAATTACAGTAGAACAGCAACATTATGCACATGCACTTAAGTTAGCTCGCACTACTCAAACTCCTAACTTTTGCAGAAAACTGTACCATTAGGACTTTAACAGCACATTTTATTACTTAAACTGAAATATATTTCGACTATACTACAGCGCTATCGCAGAAAGTAGGGTAGAATATTTTGCCGTAGTTTCCATTACCGAAGAACGCTTTAAGTGGCTTAAAGCGCTAATTGTTACATTTGCATGAGCTTCCTTTGCCGGTCAAAGAAAATGTAGGTCTGTAATTGTATTAAAACGAACAGCAATGTCTGTAGAACGCTTTTGTTACAACTTTCGCAATATTGTTCTCTCCTTCCTCTGCTAATATGAACAAAAAACTTGTTAACTAATATTTCCCACAGCGAAATGTTGAAACTATGCAAACATTGGTACACCATTCTGTATATACTCTTATCTGTATGAGAAACAGGACAAATGTTCTGCTGACATACAGCCTAATCACAGTGTCGTAGGAACTAAGGAAAGATTTTTGGAGATTTCATCCCTAAATATGTTTAAAAAGAAACGTGAGCACCCGTCAGGGTCAAAGTTCTTTACGTGAAACTCGCACGCACACTAATACCTATATAAATAGAAGGAGTCAGAGAGAAAAGTGTCATCTAATATATAGAAGCTCTCATTAAGTTGTCGCCATCCTGGGTTTTTATTTTGACTTCGCTATCGGCCTTCAAAACCCACGAAAACGGCACCCATGACAAAAAAATTGAAAGTTTCCACAGCCGACATCTTGGATTTACTTCTTGCCCTCACTATCGGTTTTTGCACCCTCGAAAACTATGAAAACGACACCCAAGACGTATTTTTTTAAATACAGCCATCTGCCATCTTGGATCTTCATTTTGGCCTCACTATTGGCTTCAGCACCCTCAAAAACCATGAAATCTCTCTCACTCTATCTATCTATCTATTATATGAAGGAGAGATAACGAAAGTAGCATGGAGATAAACACTTTTTCGTTACGTGACGATTTGTACCAGTTTACTCCTACCGCAAGACACGTTAAAGAACTTTGTTCCAAAAACAAATTTCACACTCACGACAAATTTGTGGGCAAAGCTAGTCCTTAATTTAACTTAAAACTCTCACATATGACACCACTATCGCTTGCTCAATCCGGCGGAATAATCTGGGAACCTTCGCCAAAGCTCAGTGGAACGCATATCGTACTTATCTAGCTAATTGGCTGCAGCTCGCCCGCCGCTGTTTATATTTGCATGAAACCCGTTTTATATTCCACGAACGTTGATGCAATTTTATACGTGGATTAATGATAAAGTTGTGCAAAATTTTAGGAAAAACGTTTCCGTTAAGTTAGTGGATAAATTAATTGCAATAGGTAATAATAATAGTCCTCCAGACGGTATTTTGCCAATCTCAAAAGAGACTAGCTTTCGGCGCGGGAGATATTATAATGCGCAAGCGTGTGCGCACTCTCATAGTCCAATGGGACGTACGACCGGAGAGAGATCAGGCGCAGGACCAACGGATTATTGTGCTTGTAAGTACGGGGGTAGCACACCGCTAACTTCCAAACTCCGAACTGTTAAGTACTAAGAAATTCTCTGAGAAAGAAAAGAAAGACTTTCTCTGGCAGATAGGTAACTGATAGGAGTAACATAGGCTTTTTGTCCCGGTAGCACGTTCCCGTGGGATAATTTCTGCATACACGCGGGCCAAGCCGCGGGCAGAAGCTAGTTTACAATATTGGTATGGATTTAGGTGTCTTCTGGAAAAGCTTCTAAGCAGCTTGCAGCTTTTTATGCATAATATTTTCTCATCTCCTTTCATACTTAATGTAAATTCTTATATTTCCATATTCATCGTTAGAACGAAGCCTTATTAAGTAATTATCTCATTAGTCTAATTTAACATAAGAACCTCATATCATGTCTGTATTCCTCCAAAGGGTTGGGCAGTGGTGCACAGTACCTACTGTGCAGGTCGTCTGCAAAAAGGCAACCTTACGTCATGTAAGCTGGCAGAAACACGGTTCTGGTTGAATTCGGTCACCCAAGCGAATTAAGAATCAATTACAAAATTGCTATAGTAGCATTTGTTAGGCGCATAAAGGCTCCTTTAAACAGGCGCGACACGACACGCGACACAAAGGCACCGCAAGTCGCGCAACGAGCGGTACCTTTGTGTCGCGCGCGATTATTTCGCGTGCGGCGCCTCTGTATCGCGTGTCGTGTCGCGCCTGTTTGAAGGAGCCTTAATAATATTTTTCTTTAATTTATAAAGCGGGCTTTAGACACCACCTTTTTTATTTTTATTAGTCAATACCAGTTTTTTACATGGAGCGACTACCGATCTGACCTCCACAACCCAGTTACTGGGTAATACGATACTCCTTGGTAAGATTGGTTGTCAGACTTGCGGGCTTCTGACTAACCGTTACGACTGTCATTCTCATCTTTGGATGAGAATGACAGCCGGGACCGACGGTGTAACGTGTTTTCCGGGGCACGGTGGGATTTCGGACGGTCAGCATCCACGGGCCGGCCTCAATAAGTTTAGCTTAACCTTAGATCGACCCGTGTGGCTATTTTTATTTCGCCACGAGGCCCTCATAGGCCGAGCTTTAATCAAATCAAATAAAATCATTTATTTGCATAATAATAAACACAAAACACAACCAACACATAACCTCCACACCTCCCACGGAGGTGTGGAGGTCGAGGCTTTTTAAATGCTAAGACTCTTCACAATCGTGAGATATGCAGTCTCAGGGAATATTTCCTAGAAGTCGACGTGGGGATGCATCGAGATGTTTTAGCAGTGGACAAGGGCCTTACCCCGCTCTCCTTGGCTAAAGAGAACTGGCGCAAACCTGTAGTGCTTGACACTAATGACCGCATGGAGGTATGGCAGAGTAAGGAGCTTCATGGACGCTTTTTCCGGGCCCTACACGGGCCCGATGTAGACTTCCTAGCGTCCGTAGTCTGGCTACGTTCCGGGGAACTCTTCGGAGAAACCGAAGGGTTTGTCTGTGCAATTATGGACGAAGTTGTGATGACGAATAACTACCGGAGATTTATTGTGAAGGATGGTACGGTTGACATATGTCGGGCATGCCACCGTCCGGGCGAATCAATCCGTCACATTATCTCCGGGTGTTCTCGTCTGGCTAACGGAGAATATTTGCATAGACACAACCTTGTAGCCAGGATTATCCATCAGCAACTTGCTCTGCAATACAACCTTGTGGAATCGGAGGTGCCGTACTACAGGTATGCGCCCGACCCAGTTCTCGAAAATGGCCATATCACACTGTACTGGGATCAATCCATCATCACTGACAGGACTATTATAGCTAATAAGCCTGATATAGTGGTGGTGGATCGATCAGAGCGGCGCGCAATGATTGTTGACATAACCGTCCCGCATGACGAGAACCTCGTGAAAGCCGAGAAAGATAAGCAAATCAAGTATCTTGACTTGGCTCGCGAGGTTGTCGCCATGTGGGATGTGGACTCAGCGATCATTGTGCCGATAGTCATTACAGCCAATGGCTTAATTGCCAAGAGCCTCGACAAACACCTGAGGAGGCTCTCGTTAGGCAGCTGGACCAAGGGCTTGATGCAGAGAGCGGTACTCCTGGACACGGCTCGTATTGTTAGGAGGTTCCTTTCTCTGGAGCCCTGACCGCCGGTAGCTTGGACCCTGTTCCCGATACCGGTGGGCTACTATTTTTTATATTTTTAAATGTTTTTATATTTCGTTTTATACTAATATTTAAAAATATAATTTATGTGTATCTATTTAAATAAAGGAAATAATAATAATAATAATAATAATTTATTAATGCTTCAGTTTACAAAAAGGGATATAGTGTTTGGAGCCTCCTTTTAAGCAAACAATGCCTGTGTTAGGAGACTCCGCTCTTCCATAGTACAGCATTTTTTCTTATTTTAGTTAACAAAACCGTATAGGTACTTAAAAATAATATTGAATAAAAATAAAAAAATAAAGTTAAAATAAAATTATGGATGTTAGTGAGAGTATGCTTCGAGTGTGAACATCTGTGCGTATTGTGTTTGTCTGCGAGAGTGTACGTGAGTGTGTATGTGAGAGTGTATGCGTGAGTGTATGTGTGTGTGTATGTGAGAGTGTTAATGAGAGTGTAGGTGAGAGTGTATCTACTGCTTTTTATGCTCCAAAAGTGCCTCCGTTTCATCATATGTAAGTGTCTTTATCCAGTTGGTTATTGTTTTCTTACATTCATAACTTCTTTTTGTGTATATGTAAATAATTTTGTTATATAGTTGAGCAGACCGTTTATTCAACTGCCTACTGGCAAACATAGTTTTAGTCTGTGGAATTTGTGCAACAATGTCAGCCCTCCTTTTCCGTAATAAGTTTGGATCATATGGCAGGGTTTTATGTTTTTTTAAGACTGTTTGGATAATATACATTTTTCTTACGGAAAGTAAATCGCTAATTTTGTATAAGGTCTCGGTAGGGAATCTTTTATTTTTAAAGTACATTATCTTTATCAGAGCTCGTTGGGCTCGCTCCACGTCTATAAAATTAGTTTTCACTGCACCACCCCAAATAGGGATGCAATATATCAAGACAGACTGCACCAAAGCCATGTAGATCTCATTGAGAACATTTCTTGTGGGGTCTCGTTTACTGGTCATACTTTTTGGAATAATATGACGAAGTGTTTTAAAGATCCAACTTAATCTCCTAACCCTATTTGAGACCTGTTCAAGTTGTGGATACCAGGATAGCCGCTGATCGACTATCACCCCTAGATATTTAGTCTGTGTTACTTGGTTGATGCATGAACAATTGCAGTATCTGTTATTAGTATCTCCACATGTGTGTATTCTTAGATTGAGATCCTCAGTTGGTCGACTACTTTTATTAATACTAAAGCATATGTAATTGGTTTTTGATGTATTTAAAGTGAGCAGGTTATTATTTAGCCAATTGGCTACTTGTACCATACCCTTCTCAGCTTTAAGTTTCACATCTTGCCAGGAGTTTCCAGAAAAAACCACAGCGGTGTCATCGGCGTAAGAGAAAACTTTTGCATTATTGATATACATGTTACAGAGATCATTCAGATATACCAAGAAAAGTGTAGGGCCCAGTACGCTTCCCTGGGGAACGCCGTATGTGACTTCAGCGTCACTACTGGTCAGCTTACCCACCTTAACCCTTTGCTTTCTAGACAAGAGATAGTCTTTAAGCAATTTCAGCGGGGTTTCTCTTATCCCAATCTTTTCCAGTTTGTTCACAAGGACAGGGACAGAGACGGTGTCAAAAGCTTTTTTAAGATCCAGGAAAACAGTCAGGCATTTATTACCAGTGTCAAGTTGTTCAGTTACTAGAGAACTCAGTGCTGTAACTGCATCCTCTGTGGATAAGCCTTGTCTAAAGCCAAATTGGGAGGGTGATAGTAAATTAAATTTTGAAAGATATTTCGTTAATCTATTATTTATTAATTTTTCCAATATTTTAGAAATGGATGGCAAAACAGATATAGGCCTGTAATTGTTGACATCATCTCTGTCCCCCCCCTTGTAGACGGGAGTTATAATGGATTGTTTCAGTAGGTCAGGGAAGATGCCACTTTGGAAGCAGAGATTTGCGAGATGAGTTATTACTGGAACGACTTCCTTTCGTACGTGTTTTAGAAATTTTGTCGATACGTTATCCCAGCCGGGGGCACTATCAGATTTAAGGCCCATCAAGATTCGATCAACTTCATTAGGGTCAGTATCGAGGAGGACAAAAGTATTACATTGTACTGGTTGTTGATTTATGGAGTCATTATTACTAGGCCGAATTTGCTCAGCCAGTTGCTTACCAACGTTGGCGAAATGATAGTTGATAAAATTGACTGATTCAAGAGGAGATGACTTGATATTTAATAGTTCAGAGTTGTGATCGTGTGATTTACTGGAGTAAGTGATGTTTTTTATGTTTTTCCAGAGTAGCTTATTATTTGTAACAGATTTGGCCAGCAATTCCCTTTCATATTTACGTTTTAGTTTTTTTACCAAATTGTTACAGAAATTTCTGTATCTATTGTAGGTCATCTTTATAATATCATTGTATGGATCAGATTTATGACGTTTTTGTAATTTATTCCGGTTTCTTATGCAGCGTAGTATGCCATTGGTAATCCACGGTTTAATTATCTGTTTACTATTCGATAAGGTGCGGGTGGTACTGCTGCTTATTAAAGTATTGGTGAGTTTATTTAAGAGAAGGTTAGTCAGCAGATTCGGATCATTGCAAAACAACAGTTCAGCCAGATTTTTTTCCTGTAACGCTTTCAGAGCCATATCAAAGTCGGTAATAGTAGCAGTTCTTTTTGGAATGCGGGTGTTTTTTAGTTTAGACAGACATAAAAATTTTGTAAAGTGGTCAGTGATAGAGGTATGAAGTACAGCAATAAATGCTGATACCTTCTTTTTATCAATTTTTAACATGAAATGATCTAGGCAGTTTCTTTCTCTAGTGGGTAGTGTATGTCCAGGTAGTATTCCATACAATGACAACATATTAAGATAACTGTTCCTATTTTTATGCTCTTGAGATGATTCTATTTCTTTAGGTTTAATATTTATATTTATGTCTCCCGCTAGAATAATACTTTTGTGAGAGTTTAATATATCTAGGTAAGCACTAAGGGAGTTTATGAAGCTATCAGTGTTTGTGTTTGAGGGGGAGCGGTAAGTACATAACACAATGTTATTTAGAATGTCCAGTTGAAGGCAGGAGGCTTGTGATAACTCTATTTCCTTAACTTTTGGGTTCAAGGATTGTTTTACATACACAACTACCCCATCATTTTGGTTTAGCTGCCGTTTAGTACTATAGGACTCATAATTTTTCAGTTGCGGAATAGGTTTGTTAGCAGTTAATCTACATTCCGTCAATATAATAATATCTGTTACTGGAAAAGTTGACAAGTTGATTACAAAATCATCAAAATTACGATAAATGCTTCTTATGTTTTGGGAAATAATAGTAAGGTCGCTTTTGTTAACATTTATGTGTCTGCCAAGCTCTGAGATCCCGCATTCGACTGTACGGGCAATTTCGATATTATCTATATCGGTTACAGTTAATAGTGCGTCATCCATTTAAAGGTTTTGTGAGTAGAATAGACATTTCTTTAAGATAAGTGTTCAGGTTATTTAGAGTAAGTTGCAGAAGTTTATGTATTATTTTGATGATTGGGCACATCATGGTAGGTTTTAGGTTAATGTAAGTAAATGTGTAGTTATGGTGTGTAGCATGTATGGTTGAGCGAGTATGTGTGTTGTACAAATCAGGATGCGTGAGAGTGTAGGTATGCTTAGTAGCGTATATAATGTGTGGACTTAATGTGATATAATTAAATAGTAAACATGAGAAAAATCTTACAAAAAAATTATAAAATGACAGGTTTGAGGTAGGAAGTAACAAAAGACGTATCAGAAAATTAAAGGATGCACAGAAAATACTATAAGCAGTTAGTCATGCTTTCGCTAAGAGTTGATGTACCTGTTCTTCACAATTAATGACTATAGATTGTGCATGTTCATCCTTTTTTATATAAACCTTGCCATAAGCAGTCCAGCA